>OY987299.1:122697372-123947372 GCA_963920635.1 Pseudeuparius sepicola | reverse complement strand
AGGGTGGAAAGGGGTGAAGACGAGGTTCGCAAATTCTGATTCTTCGTGGATAGTTAGAATAGGTGGCCTTAAACTAATTTCCGTGAAAAGAAAAGTCATGCAAGTGAAAACGGCGGTTTCCCCGATTTTTTTACGTTTTTCGGTCTTGGGGGTGGAAAGATGTGAAGACGAGGTTCGCAAATTCTGATTCTTCGTGGATAGTTAGAATAGGTGGCCTTAAACTAATTTCCCTGAAAAGAAAAGTCATGCAAGTGAAAACGGCGGTTTTCCCGATTTTTTAAAGTTTTTCGGTCTTGGGGGTGGAAAGGGGTGAAGACGAGGTTCGCAAATTCTGATTCTTCGTGGATAGTTAGAATAGGTGGCCTTAAACTAATTTCCGTGAAAATAAAAGTCATGCAAGTGAAAACGGCGGTTTTCCCGATTTTTTAAAGTTTTTCGGTCTTGGGGGTGGAAAGGGGTGAAGATGAGGTTCGCAAATTCTGATTCTTCGTGGATAGTTAGAATAGGTGGCCTTAAACTAATTTCCGTGAAAAGAAAAGTCATGCAAGTGAAAACGGCGGTTTCCCCGATTTTTTTACGTTTTTCGGTCTTGGGGGTGGAAAGATGTGAAGACGAGGTTCGCAAATTCTGATTCTTCGTGGATAGTTAGAATAGGTGGCCTTAAACTAATTTCCCTGAAAAGAAAAGTCATGCAAGTGAAAACGGCGGTTTTCCCGATTTTTTAAAGTTTTTCGGTCTTGGGGGTGGAAAGGGGTGAAGACGAGGTTCGCAAATTCTGATTCTTCGTGGATAGTTAGAATAGGTGGCCTTAAACTAATTTCCCTGAAAAGAAAAGTCATGCAAGTGAAAACGGCGGTTTTCCCGATTTTTTAAAGTTTTTCGGTCTTGGGGGTGGAAAGGGGTGAAGACGAGGTTCGCAAATTCTGATTCTTCGTGGATAGTTAGAATAGATGGCCATAAACTAATTTCCCTAAAAAGAAAAGTCATGCAAGTGAAAACGGCGGTTTTCCCGATTTTTTAAAGTTTTTCGGTCTTGGGGGTGGAAAGGGGTGAAGACGAGGTTCGCAAATTCTGATTCTTTGTGGATAGTTAGAATAGGTGGCCTTAAACTAATTTCCGTGAAAATAAAAGTCATGCAAGTGAAAACGGCGGTTTTCCCGATTTTTTAAAGTTTTTCGGTCTTGAGGGTGGAAAGGGGTGAAGACGAGGTTCGCAAATTCTGATTCTTCGTGGATAGTTAGAATAGGTGGCCTTAAACTAATTTCCGTGAAAAGAAAAGTCATGCAAGTGAAAACGGCGGTTTCCCCGATTTTTTTACGTTTTTCGGTCTTGGGGGTGGAAAGATGTGAAGACGAGGTTCGCAAATTCTGATTCTTCGTGGATAGTTAGAATAGGTGGCCTTAAACTAATTTCCCTGAAAAGAAAAGTCATGCAAGTGAAAACGGCGGTTTTCCCGATTTTTTAAAGTTTTTCGGTCTTGGGGGTGGAAAGGGGTGAAGACGAGGTTCGCAAATTCTGATTCTTTGTGGATAGTTAGAATAGGTGGCCTTAAACTAATTTCCGTGAAAATAAAAGTCATGCAAGTGAAAACGGCCGTTTTCCCGATTTTTTTAGGTTTTCTGTCTTGGGGGTGGAAAGGGGTGAAGACGATGTTCGCAAATTCTGATTCTTTGTGGATAGTTAGAATAGGTGGCCTTAAACTAATTTCCGTGAAAATAAAAGTCATGCAAGTGAAAACGGCCGTTTTCCCGATTTTTTTAGGTTTTTCGGTCTTGGGGGTGGAAAGGGGTGAAGACGAGGTTCGCAAATTCTGATTCTTTGTGGATAGTTAGAATAGGTGGCCTTAAACTAATTTCCGTGAAAAGAAAAGTCATGCAAGTGAAAACGGCGGTTTTCCCGATTTTTTTAAGTTTTTCGGTCTTGGGGGTGGAAAGGGGTGAAGACGAGGTTCGCAAATTCTGATTCTTTGTGGATAGTTAGAATAGGTGGCCTTAAACTAATTTCCGTGAAAAGAAAAGTCATGCAAGTGAAAACGGCGGTTTCCCCGATTTTTTTACGTTTTTCGGTCTTGGGGGTGGAAAGGGGTGAAGACGAGGTTCGCAAATTCTGATTCTTTGTGGATAGTTAGAATAGGTGGCCTTAAACTAATTTCCGTGAAAATAAAAGTCATGCAAGTGAAAACGGCCGTTTTCCCGATTTTTTTACGTTTTTCGGTCTTGGGGGTGGAAAGGGGTGAAGACGAGGTTCGCAAATTCTGATTCTTCGTGGATAGTTAGAATAGGTGGCCTTAAACTAATTTCCCTGAAAAGAAAAGTCATGCAAGTGAAAACGGCGGTTTTCCCGATTTTTTAAAGTTTTTCGGTCTTGGGGGTGGAAAGGGGTGAAGACGAGGTTCGCAAATTCTGATTCTTTGTGGATAGTTAGAATAGGTGGCCTTAAACTAATTTCCGTGAAAATAAAAGTCATGCAAGTGAAAACGGCCGTTTTCCCGATTTTTTTAGGTTTTTCGGTCTTGGGGGTGGAAAGGGGTGAAGACGAGGTTCGCAAATTCTGATTCTTTGTGGATAGTTAGAATAGGTGGCCTTAAACTAATTTCCGTGAAAAGAAAAGTCATGCAAGTGAAAACGGCGGTTTCCCCGATTTTTTTACGTTTTTCGGTCTTGGGGGTGGAAAGGGGTGAAGACGAGGTTCGCAAATTCTGATTCTTTGTGGATAGTTAGAATAGGTGGCCTTAAACTAATTTCCGTGAAAATAAAAGTCATGCAAGTGAAAACGGCCGTTTTCCCGATTTTTTTACGTTTTTCGGTCTTGGGGGTGGAAAGGGGTGAAGACGAGGTTCGCAAATTCTGATTCTTTGTGGATAGTTAGAATAGGTGGCCTTAAACTATTTTCCGTGAAAATAAAAGTCATGCAAGTGAAAACGGCCGTTTTCCCGATTTTTTTAGGTTTTTCGGCCTTGGGGGTGGAAAGGGGTGAAGACGAGGTTCGCAAATTCTGATTCTTTGTGGATAGTTAGAATAGGTGGCCTTAAACTAATTTCCGTGAAAAGAAAAGTCATGCAAGTGAAAACGGCGGTTTTCCCGATTTTTTAAAGTTTTTCGGTCTTGGGGGTGGAAAGGGGTGAAGACGAGGTTCGCGAATTCTGATTCTTTGTGGATAGTTAGAATAGGTGGCCTTAAACTAATTTCCGTGAAAATAAAAGTCATGCAAGTGAAAACGGCGGTTTTCCCGATTTTTTAAAGTTTTTCGGTCTTGAGGGTGGAAAGGGGTGAAGACGAGGTTCGCAAATTCTGATTCTTCGTGGATAGTTAGAATAGGTGGCCTTAAACTAATTTCCGTGAAAAGAAAAGTCATGCAAGTGAAAACGGCGGTTTCCCCGATTTTTTTACGTTTTTCGGTCTTGGGGGTGGAAAGATGTGAAGACGAGGTTCGCAAATTCTGATTCTTCGTGGATAGTTAGAATAGGTGGCCTTAAACTAATTTCCCTGAAAAGAAAAGTCATGCAAGTGAAAACGGCGGTTTTCCCGATTTTTTAAAGTTTTTCGGTCTTGGGGGTGGAAAGGGGTGAAGACGAGGTTCGCAAATTCTTATTCTTCGTGGATAGTTAGAATAGGTGGCCTTAAACTAATTTCCCTGAAAAGAAAAGTCATGCAAGTGAAAACGGCGGTTTTCCCGATTTTTTAAAGTTTTTCGGTCTTGGGGGTGGAAAGGGGTGAAGACGAGGTTCGCAAATTCTGATTCTTCGTGGATAGTTAGAATAGATGGCCATAAACTAATTTCCCTAAAAAGAAAAGTCATGCAAGTGAAAACGGCGGTTTTCCCGATTTTTTAAAGTTTTTCGGTCTTGGGGGTGGAAAGGGGTGAAGACGAGGTTCGCAAATTCTGATTCTTTGTGGATAGTTAGAATAGGTTGCCTTAAACTAATTTCCGTGAAAATAAAAGTCATGCAAGTGAAAACGGCGGTTTTCCCGATTTTTTAAAGTTTTTCGGTCTTGAGGGTGGAAAGGGGTGAAGACGAGGTTCGCAAATTCTGATTCTTCGTGGATAGTTAGAATAGGTGGCCTTAAACTAATTTCCGTGAAAAGAAAAGTCATGCAAGTGAAAACGGCGGTTTCCCCGATTTTTTTACGTTTTTCGGTCTTGGGGGTGGAAAGATGTGAAGACGAGGTTCGCAAATTCTGATTCTTCGTGGATAGTTAGAATAGGTGGCCTTAAACTAATTTCCCTGAAAAGAAAAGTCATGCAAGTGAAAACGGCGGTTTTCCCGATTTTTTAAAGTTTTTCGGTCTTGGGGGTGGAAAGGGGTGAAGACGAGGTTCGCAAATTCTGATTCTTTGTGGATAGTTAGAATAGGTGGCCTTAAACTAATTTCCGTGAAAATAAAAGTCATGCAAGTGAAAACGGCCGTTTTCCCGATTTTTTTAGGTTTTCTGTCTTGGGGGTGGAAAGGGGTGAAGACGAGGTTCGCAAATTCTGATTCTTTGTGGATAGTTAGAATAGGTGGCCTTAAACTAATTTCCGTGAAAATAAAAGTCATGCAAGTGAAAACGGCCGTTTTCCCGATTTTTTTAGGTTTTTCGGTCTTGGGGGTGGAAAGGGGTGAAGACGAGGTTCGCAAATTCTGATTCTTTGTGGATAGTTAGAATAGGTGGCCTTAAACTAATTTCCGTGAAAAGAAAAGTCATGCAAGTGAAAACGGCGGTTTTCCCGATTTTTTTAAGTTTTTCGGTCTTGGGGGTGGAAAGGGGTGAAGACGAGGTTCGCAAATTCTGATTCTTTGTGGATAGTTAGAATAGGTGGCCTTAAACTAATTTCCGTGAAAAGAAAAGTCATGCAAGTGAAAACGGCGGTTTCCCCGATTTTTTTACGTTTTTCGGTCTTGGGGGTGGAAAGGGGTGAAGACGAGGTTCGCAAATTCTGATTCTTTGTGGATAGTTAGAATAGGTGGCCTTAAACTAATTTCCGTGAAAATAAAAGTCATGCAAGTGAAAACGGCCGTTTTCCCGATTTTTTTACGTTTTTCGGTCTTGGGGGTGGAAAGGGGTGAAGACGAGGTTCGCAAATTCTGATTCTTCGTGGATAGTTAGAATAGGTGGCCTTAAACTAATTTCCCTGAAAAGAAAAGTCATGCAAGTGAAAACGGCGGTTTTCCCGATTTTTTAAAGTTTTTCGGTCTTGGGGGTGGAAAGGGGTGAAGACGAGGTTCGCAAATTCTGATTCTTTGTGGATAGTTAGAATAGGTGGCCTTAAACTAATTTCCGTGAAAATAAAAGTCATGCAAGTGAAAACGGCCGTTTTCCCGATTTTTTTAGGTTTTTCGGTCTTGGGGGTGGAAAGGGGTGAAGACGAGGTTCGCAAATTCTGATTCTTTGTGGATAGTTAGAATAGGTGGCCTTAAACTAATTTCCGTGAAAAGAAAAGTCATGCAAGTGAAAACGGCGGTTTCCCCGATTTTTTTACGTTTTTCGGTCTTGGGGGTGGAAAGGGGTGAAGACGAGGTTCGCAAATTCTGATTCTTTGTGGATAGTTAGAATAGGTGGCCTTAAACTAATTTCCGTGAAAATAAAAGTCATGCAAGTGAAAACGGCCGTTTTCCCGATTTTTTTACGTTTTTCGGTCTTGGGGGTGGAAAGGGGTGAAGACGAGGTTCGCAAATTCTGATTCTTCGTGGATAGTTAGAATAGGTGGCCTTAAACTAATTTCCCTGAAAAGAAAAGTCATGCAAGTGAAAACGGCGGTTTTCCCGATTTTTTAAAGTTTTTCGGTCTTGGGGGTGGAAACGGGTGAAGACGAGGTTCGCAAATTCTGATTCTTTGTGGATAGTTAGAATAGGTGGCCTTAAACTATGTTCCGTGAAAATAAAAGTCATGCAAGTGAAAACGGCCGTTTTCCCGATTTTTTTAGGTTTTTCGGTCTTGGGGGTGGAAAGGGGTGAAGACGAGGTTCGCAAATTCTGATTCTTTGTGGATAGTTAGAATAGGTGGCCTTAAACTAATTTCCGTGAAAAGAAAAGTCATGCAAGTGAAAACGGCGGTTTTCCCGATTTTTTTACGTTTTTCGGTCTTGGGGGTGGAAAGGGGTGAAGACGAGGTTCGCAAATTCTGATTATTTGTGGATAGTTAGAATAGGTGGCCTTAAACTAATTTCCGTGAAAATAAAAGTCATGCAAGTGAAAACGGCCGTTTTCCCGATTTTTTTAGGTTTTCTGTCTTGGGGGTGGAAAGGGGTGAAGACGAGGTTCGCAAATTCTGATTCTTTGTGGATAGTTAGAATAGGTGGCCTTAAACTAATTTCCGTGAAAATAAAAGTCATGCAAGTGAAAACGGCCGTTTTCCCGATTTTTTTAGGTTTTTCGGTCTTGGGGGTGGAAAGGGGTGAAGACGAGGTTCGCAAATTCTGATTCTTTGTGGATAGTTAGAATAGGTGGCCTTAAACTAATTTCCGTGAAAAGAAAAGTCATGCAAGTGAAAACGGCGGTTTTCCCGATTTTTTAAAGTTTTTCGGTCTTGGGGGTGGAAAGGGGTGAAGACGAGGTTCGCGAATTCTGATTCTTTGTGGATAGTTAGAATAGGTGGCCTTAAACTAATTTCCGTGAAAATAAAAGTCATGCAAGTGAAAACGGCGGTTTTCCCGATTTTTTAAAGTTTTTCGGTCTTGAGGGTGGAAAGGGGTGAAGACGAGGTTCGCAAATTCTGATTCTTCGTGGATAGTTAGAATAGGTGGCCTTAAACTAATTTCCGTGAAAAGAAAAGTCATGCAAGTGAAAACGGCGGTTTCCCCGATTTTTTTACGTTTTTCGGTCTTGGGGGTGGAAAGATGTGAAGACGAGGTTCGCAAATTCTGATTCTTCGTGGATAGTTAGAATAGGTGGCCTTAAACTAATTTCCCTGAAAAGAAAAGTCATGCAAGTGAAAACGGCGGTTTTCCCGATTTTTTAAAGTTTTTCGGTCTTGGGGGTGGAAAGGGGTGAAGACGAGGTTCGCAAATTCTTATTCTTCGTGGATAGTTAGAATAGGTGGCCTTAAACTAATTTCCCTGAAAAGAAAAGTCATGCAAGTGAAAACGGCGGTTTTCCCGATTTTTTAAAGTTTTTCGGTCTTGGGGGTGGAAAGGGGTGAAGACGAGGTTCGCAAATTCTGATTCTTCGTGGATAGTTAGAATAGATGGCCATAAACTAATTTCCCTAAAAAGAAAAGTCATGCAAGTGAAAACGGCGGTTTTCCCGATTTTTTAAAGTTTTTCGGTCTTGGGGGTGGAAAGGGGTGAAGACGAGGTTCGCAAATTCTGATTCTTTGTGGATAGTTAGAATAGGTTGCCTTAAACTAATTTCCGTGAAAATAAAAGTCATGCAAGTGAAAACGGCGGTTTTCCCGATTTTTTAAAGTTTTTCGGTCTTGAGGGTGGAAAGGGGTGAAGACGAGGTTCGCAAATTCTGATTCTTCGTGGATAGTTAGAATAGGTGGCCTTAAACTAATTTCCGTGAAAAGAAAAGTCATGCAAGTGAAAACGGCGGTTTCCCCGATTTTTTTACGTTTTTCGGTCTTGGGGGTGGAAAGATGTGAAGACGAGGTTCGCAAATTCTGATTCTTCGTGGATAGTTAGAATAGGTGGCCTTAAACTAATTTCCCTGAAAAGAAAAGTCATGCAAGTGAAAACGGCGGTTTTCCCGATTTTTTAAAGTTTTTCGGTCTTGGGGGTGGAAAGGGGTGAAGACGAGGTTCGCAAATTCTGATTCTTTGTGGATAGTTAGAATAGGTGGCCTTAAACTAATTTCCGTGAAAATAAAAGTCATGCAAGTGAAAACGGCCGTTTTCCCGATTTTTTTAGGTTTTCTGTCTTGGGGGTGGAAAGGGGTGAAGACGAGGTTCGCAAATTCTGATTCTTTGTGGATAGTTAGAATAGGTGGCCTTAAACTAATTTCCGTGAAAATAAAAGTCATGCAAGTGAAAACGGCCGTTTTCCCGATTTTTTTAGGTTTTTCGGTCTTGGGGGTGGAAAGGGGTGAAGACGAGGTTCGCAAATTCTGATTCTTTGTGGATAGTTAGAATAGGTGGCCTTAAACTAATTTCCGTGAAAAGAAAAGTCATGCAAGTGAAAACGGCGGTTTTCCCGATTTTTTTACGTTTTTCGGTCTTGGGGGTGGAAAGGGGTGAAGACGAGGTTCGCAAATTCTGATTATTTGTGGATAGTTAGAATAGGTGGCCTTAAACTAATTTCCGTGAAAATAAAAGTCATGCAAGTGAAAACGGCCGTTTTCCCGATTTTTTTAGGTTTTCTGTCTTGGGGGTGGAAAGGGGTGAAGACGAGGTTCGCAAATTCTGATTCTTTGTGGATAGTTAGAATAGGTGGCCTTAAACTAATTTCCGTGAAAATAAAAGTCATGCAAGTGAAAACGGCCGTTTTCCCGATTTTTTTAGGTTTTTCGGTCTTGGGGGTGGAAAGGGGTGAAGACGAGGTTCGCAAATTCTGATTCTTTGTGGATAGTTAGAATAGGTGGCCTTAAACTAATTTCCGTGAAAAGAAAAGTCATGCAAGTGAAAACGGCGGTTTTCCCGATTTTTTAAAGTTTTTCGGTCTTGGGGGTGGAAAGGGGTGAAGACGAGGTTCGCGAATTCTGATTCTTTGTGGATAGTTAGAATAGGTGGCCTTAAACTAATTTCCGTGAAAATAAAAGTCATGCAAGTGAAAACGGCGGTTTTCCCGATTTTTTAAAGTTTTTCGGTCTTGAGGGTGGAAAGGGGTGAAGACGAGGTTCGCAAATTCTGATTCTTCGTGGATAGTTAGAATAGGTGGCCTTAAACTAATTTCCGTGAAAAGAAAAGTCATGCAAGTGAAAACGGCGGTTTCCCCGATTTTTTTACGTTTTTCGGTCTTGGGGGTGGAAAGATGTGAAGACGAGGTTCGCAAATTCTGATTCTTCGTGGATAGTTAGAATAGGTGGCCTTAAACTAATTTCCCT
Source organism: Pseudeuparius sepicola (assembly GCA_963920635.1). NCBI lineage: Eukaryota > Metazoa > Arthropoda > Insecta > Coleoptera > Anthribidae > Pseudeuparius > Pseudeuparius sepicola. Next base: position 123,938,413 of record OY987299.1, on the reverse strand, counting down.
GAAAAGAAAAGTCATGCAAGTGAAAACGGCGGTTTTCCCGATTTTTTAAAGTTTTTCGGTCTTGGGGGTGGAAAGGGGTGAAGACGAGGTTCGCAAATTCTTATTCTTCGTGGATAGTTAGAATAGGTGGCCTTAAACTAATTTCCCTGAAAAGAAAAGTCATGCAAGTGAAAACGGCGGTTTTCCCGATTTTTTAAAGTTTTTCGGTCTTGGGGGTGGAAAGGGGTGAAGACGAGGTTCGCAAATTCTGATTCTTCGTGGATAGTTAGAATAGATGGCCATAAACTAATTTCCCTAAAAAGAAAAGTCATGCAAGTGAAAACGGCGGTTTTCCCGATTTTTTAAAGTTTTTCGGTCTTGGGGGTGGAAAGGGGTGAAGACGAGGTTCGCAAATTCTGATTCTTTGTGGATAGTTAGAATAGGTTGCCTTAAACTAATTTCCGTGAAAATAAAAGTCATGCAAGTGAAAACGGCGGTTTTCCCGATTTTTTAAAGTTTTTCGGTCTTGAGGGTGGAAAGGGGTGAAGACGAGGTTCGCAAATTCTGATTCTTCGTGGATAGTTAGAATAGGTGGCCTTAAACTAATTTCCGTGAAAAGAAAAGTCATGCAAGTGAAAACGGCGGTTTCCCCGATTTTTTTACGTTTTTCGGTCTTGGGGGTGGAAAGATGTGAAGACGAGGTTCGCAAATTCTGATTCTTCGTGGATAGTTAGAATAGGTGGCCTTAAACTAATTTCCCTGAAAAGAAAAGTCATGCAAGTGAAAACGGCGGTTTTCCCGATTTTTTAAAGTTTTTCGGTCTTGGGGGTGGAAAGGGGTGAAGACGAGGTTCGCAAATTCTGATTCTTTGTGGATAGTTAGAATAGGTGGCCTTAAACTAATTTCCGTGAAAATAAAAGTCATGCAAGTGAAAACGGCCGTTTTCCCGATTTTTTTAGGTTTTCTGTCTTGGGGGTGGAAAGGGGTGAAGACGAGGTTCGCAAATTCTGATTCTTTGTGGATAGTTAGAATAGGTGGCCTTAAACTAATTTCCGTGAAAATAAAAGTCATGCAAGTGAAAACGGCCGTTTTCCCGATTTTTTTAGGTTTTTCGGTCTTGGGGGTGGAAAGGGGTGAAGACGAGGTTCGCAAATTCTGATTCTTTGTGGATAGTTAGAATAGGTGGCCTTAAACTAATTTCCGTGAAAAGAAAAGTCATGCAAGTGAAAACGGCGGTTTTCCCGATTTTTTTAAGTTTTTCGGTCTTGGGGGTGGAAAGGGGTGAAGACGAGGTTCGCAAATTCTGATTCTTTGTGGATAGTTAGAATAGGTGGCCTTAAACTAATTTCCGTGAAAAGAAAAGTCATGCAAGTGAAAACGGCGGTTTCCCCGATTTTTTTACGTTTTTCGGTCTTGGGGGTGGAAAGGGGTGAAGACGAGGTTCGCAAATTCTGATTCTTTGTGGATAGTTAGAATAGGTGGCCTTAAACTAATTTCCGTGAAAATAAAAGTCATGCAAGTGAAAACGGCCGTTTTCCCGATTTTTTTACGTTTTTCGGTCTTGGGGGTGGAAAGGGGTGAAGACGAGGTTCGCAAATTCTGATTCTTCGTGGATAGTTAGAATAGGTGGCCTTAAACTAATTTCCCTGAAAAGAAAAGTCATGCAAGTGAAAACGGCGGTTTTCCCGATTTTTTAAAGTTTTTCGGTCTTGGGGGTGGAAAGGGGTGAAGACGAGGTTCGCAAATTCTGATTCTTTGTGGATAGTTAGAATAGGTGGCCTTAAACTAATTTCCGTGAAAATAAAAGTCATGCAAGTGAAAACGGCCGTTTTCCCGATTTTTTTAGGTTTTTCGGTCTTGGGGGTGGAAAGGGGTGAAGACGAGGTTCGCAAATTCTGATTCTTTGTGGATAGTTAGAATAGGTGGCCTTAAACTAATTTCCGTGAAAAGAAAAGTCATGCAAGTGAAAACGGCGGTTTCCCCGATTTTTTTACGTTTTTCGGTCTTGGGGGTGGAAAGGGGTGAAGACGAGGTTCGCAAATTCTGATTCTTTGTGGATAGTTAGAATAGGTGGCCTTAAACTAATTTCCGTGAAAATAAAAGTCATGCAAGTGAAAACGGCCGTTTTCCCGATTTTTTTACGTTTTTCGGTCTTGGGGGTGGAAAGGGGTGAAGACGAGGTTCGCAAATTCTGATTCTTCGTGGATAGTTAGAATAGGTGGCCTTAAACTAATTTCCCTGAAAAGAAAAGTCATGCAAGTGAAAACGGCGGTTTTCCCGATTTTTTAAAGTTTTTCGGTCTTGGGGGTGGAAACGGGTGAAGACGAGGTTCGCAAATTCTGATTCTTTGTGGATAGTTAGAATAGGTGGCCTTAAACTAATTTCCGTGAAAATAAAAGTCATGCAAGTGAAAACGGCCGTTTTCCCGATTTTTTTAGGTTTTTCGGTCTTGGGGGTGGAAAGGGGTGAAGACGAGGTTCGCAAATTCTGATTCTTTGTGGATAGTTAGAATAGGTGGCCTTAAACTAATTTCCGTGAAAAGAAAAGTCATGCAAGTGAAAACGGCGGTTTTCCCGATTTTTTTACGTTTTTCGGTCTTGGGGGTGGAAAGGGGTGAAGACGAGGTTCGCAAATTCTGATTATTTGTGGATAGTTAGAATAGGTGGCCTTAAACTAATTTCCGTGAAAATAAAAGTCATGCAAGTGAAAACGGCCGTTTTCCCGATTTTTTTAGGTTTTCTGTCTTGGGGGTGGAAAGGGGTGAAGACGAGGTTCGCAAATTCTGATTCTTTGTGGATAGTTAGAATAGGTGGCCTTAAACTAATTTCCGTGAAAATAAAAGTCATGCAAGTGAAAACGGCCGTTTTCCCGATTTTTTTAGGTTTTTCGGTCTTGGGGGTGGAAAGGGGTGAAGACGAGGTTCGCAAATTCTGATTCTTTGTGGATAGTTAGAATAGGTGGCCTTAAACTAATTTCCGTGAAAAGAAAAGTCATGCAAGTGAAAACGGCGGTTTTCCCGATTTTTTTAAGTTTTTCGGTCTTGGGGGTGGAAAGGGGTGAAGACGAGGTTCGCAAATTCTGATTCTTTGTGGATAGTTAGAATAGGTGGCCTTAAACTAATTTCCGTGAAAAGAAAAGTCATGCAAGTGAAAACGGCGGTTTCCCCGATTTTTTTACGTTTTTCGGTCTTGGGGGTGGAAAGGGGTGAAGACGAGGTTTGCAAATTCTGATTCTTTGTGGATAGTTAGAATAGGTGGCCTTAAACTAATTTCCGTGAAAATAAAAGTCATGCAAGTGAAAACGGCCGTTTTCCCGATTTTTTAAAGTTTTTCGGTCTTGGGGGTGGAAAGGGGTGAAGACGAGGTTCGCAAATTCTGATTCTTTGTGGATAGTTAGAATAGGTGGCCTTAAACTAATTTCCGTGAAAATAAAAGTCATGCAAGTGAAAACGGCCGTTTTCCCGATTTTTTTAGGTTTTTCGGTCTTGGGGGTGGAAAGGGGTGAAGACGAGGTTCGCAAATTCTGATTCTTTGTGGATAGTTAGAATAGGTGGCCTTAAACTAATTTCCGTGAAAAGAAAAGTCATGCAAGTGAAAACGGCGGTTTTCCCGATTTTTTTACGTTTTTCGGTCTTGGGGGTGGAAAGGGGTGAAGACGAGGTTCGCAAATTCTGATTATTTGTGGATAGTTAGAATAGGTGGCCTTAAACTAATTTCCGTGAAAAGAAAAGTCATGCAAGTGAAAACGGCGGTTTTCCCGATTTTTTTACGTTTTTCGGTCTTGGGGGTGGAAAGGGGTGAAGACGAGGTTCGCAAATTCTGATTATTTGTGGATAGTTAGAATAGGTGGCCTTAAACTAATTTCCGTGAAAATAAAAGTCATGCAAGTGAAAACGGCCGTTTTCCCGATTTTTTTAGGTTTTTCGGTCTTGGGGGTGGAAAGGGGTGAAGACGAGGTTCGCAAATTCTGATTCTTTGTGGATAGTTAGAATAGGTGGCCTTAAACTAATTTCCGTGAAAAGAAAAGTCATGCAAGTGAAAACGGCGGTTTTCCCGATTTTTTTACGTTTTTCGGTCTTGGGGGTGGAAAGGGGTGAAGACGAGGTTCGCAAATTCTGATTATTTGTGGATAGTTAGAATAGGTGGCCTTAAACTAATTTCCGTGAAAATAAAATTCATGCAAGTGAAAACGGCCGTTTTCCCGATTTTTTTAGGTTTTTCGGTCTTGGGGGTGGAAAGGGGTGAAGACGAGGTTCGCAAATTCTGATTCTTTGTGGATAGTTAGAATAGGTGGCCTTAAACTAATTTCCGTGAAAAGAAAAGTCATGCAAGTGAAAACGGCGGTTTCCCCGATTTTTTTACGTTTTTCGGTCTTGGGGGTGGAAAGATGTGAAGACGAGGTTCGCAAATTCTGATTCTTCGTGGATAGTTAGAATAGGTGGCCTTAAACTAATTTCCCTGAAAAGAAAAGTCATGCAAGTGAAAACGGCGGTTTTCCCGATTTTTTAAAGTTTTTCGGTCTTGGGGGTGGAAAGGGGTGAAGACGAGGTTCGCAAATTCTGATTCTTCGTGGATAGTTAGAATAGGTGGCCTTAAACTAATTTCCCTGAAAAGAAAAGTCATGCAAGTGAAAACGGCGGTTTTCCCGATTTTTTAAAGTTTTTCGGTCTTGGGGGTGGAAAGGGGTGAAGACGAGGTTCGCAAATTATGATTCTTTGTGGATAGTTAGAATAGGTGGCCTTAAACTAATTTCCGTGAAAATAAAAGTCATGCAAGTGAAAACGGCGGTTTTCCCGATTTTTTTACGTTTTTCGGTCTTGGGGGTGGAAAGGGGTGAAGACGAGGTTCGCAAATTCTGATTATTTGTGGATAGTTAGAATAGGTGGCCTTAAACTAATTTCCGTGAAAAGAAAAGTCATGCAAGTGAAAACGGCGGTTTTCCCGATTTTTTAAAGTTTTTCGGTCTTGGGGGTGGAAAGGGGTGAAGACGAGGTTCGCAAATTCTGATTCTTTGTGGATAGTTAGAATAGGTGGCCTTAAACTAATTTCCGTGAAAAGAAAAGTCATGCAAGTGAAAACGGCGGTTTTCCCGATTTTTTTAAGTTTTTCGTTCTTGGGGGTGGAGGGGGGTGAAGACGAGGTTCGCAAATTCTGATTCTTCGTGGATAGTTAGAATAGGTGGCCTTAAACTAATTTCCGTGAAAAGAAAAGTCATGCAAGTGAAAACGGCGGTTTTCCCGATTTTTTAAAGTTTTTCGGTCTTGGGGGTGGAAAGGGGTGAAGACGAGGTTCGCAAATTCTGATTCTTTGTGGATAGTTAGAATAGGTGGCCTTAAACTAATTTCCGTGAAAAGAAAAGTCATGCAAGTGAAAACGGCGGTTTTCCCGATTTTTTTAAGTTTTTCGTTCTTGGGGGTGGAAAGGGGTGAAGACGAGGTTCGCAAATTCTGATTCTTTGTGGATAGTTAGAATAGGTGGCCTTAAACTAATTTCCGTGAAAAGAAAAGTCATGCAAGTGAAAACGGCGGTTTTCCCGATTTTTTTAAGTTTTTCGGTCTTGGGGGTGGAAAGGGGTGAAGACGAGGTTCGCAAATTCTGATTCTTTGTGGATAGTTAGAATAGGTGGCCTTAAACTAATTTCCGTGAAAAGAAAAGTCATGCAAGTGAAAACGGCGGTTTTCCCGATTTTTTAAAGTTTTTCGGTCTTGGGGGTGGAAAGGGGTGAAGACGAGGTTCGCAAATTCTGATTCTTTGTGGATAGTTAGAATAGGTGGCCTTAAACTAATTTCCGTGAAAATAAAAGTCATGCAAGTGAAAACGGCCGTTTTCCCGATTTTTTTAAGTTTTTCGGTCTTGGGAGTGGAAAGGGGTGAAGACGAGGTTCGCAAATTCTGATTCTTTGTGGATAGTTAGAATAGGTGGCCTTAAACTAATTTCCGTGAAAAGAAAAGTCATGCAAGTGAAAACGGCGGTTTCCCCGATTTTTTTACGTTTTTCGGTCTTGGGGGTGGAAAGGGGTGAAGACGAGGTTCGCAAATTCTGATTCTTCGTGGATAGTTAGAATAGGTGGCCTTAAACTAATTTCCGTGAAAAGAAAAGTCATGCAAGTGAAAACGGCGGTTTCCCCGATTTTTTTACGTTTTTCGGTCTTGGGGTGGAAAGGGGTGAAGACGAGGTTCGCAAATTCTGATTATTTGTGGATAGTTAGAATAGGTGGCCTTAAACTAATTTCCGTGAAAAGAAAAGTCATGCAAGTGAAAACGGCGGTTTCCCCGATTTTTTTACGTTTTTCGGTCTTGAGGGTGGAAAGGGGTGAAGACGAGGTTCGCAAATTCTGATTCTTCGTGGATAGTTAGAATAGGTGGCCTTAAACTAATTTCCGTGAAAAGAAAAGTCATGCAAGTGAAAACGGCGGTTTCCCCGATTTTTTTACGTTTTTCGGTCTTGGGGGTGGAAAGATGTGAAGACGAGGTTCGCAAATTCTGATTCTTCGTGGATAGTTAGAATAGGTGGCCTTAAACTAATTTCCCTGAAAAGAAAAGTCATGCAAGTGAAAACGGCGGTTTTCCCGATTTTTTAAAGTTTTTCGGTCTTGGGGGTGGAAAGGGGTGAAGACGAGGTTCGCAAATTCTGATTCTTCGTGGATAGTTAGAATAGGTGGCCTTAAACTAATTTCCCTGAAAAGAAAAGTCATGCAAGTGAAAACGGCGGTTTTCCCGATTTTTTAAAGTTTTTCGGTCTTGGGGGTGGAAAGGGGTGAAGACGAGGTTCGCAAATTCTGATTCTTTGTGGATAGTTAGAATAGGTGGCCTTAAACTAATTTCCGTGAAAATAAAAGTCATGCAAGTGAAAACGGCGGTTTTCCCGATTTTTTAAAGTTTTTCGGTCTTGGGGGTGGAAAGGGGTGAAGACGAGGTTCGCAAATTCTGATTCTTTGTGGATAGTTAGAATAGGTGGCCTTAAACTAATTTCCGTGAAAATAAAAGTCATGCAAGTGAAAACGGCGGTTTTCCCGATTTTTTAAAGTTTTTCGGTCTTGGGGGTGGAAAGGGGTGAAGATGAGGTTCGCAAATTCTGATTCTTCGTGGATAGTTAGAATAGGTGGCCTTAAACTAATTTCCGTGAAAAGAAAAGTCATGCAAGTGAAAACGGCGGTTTCCCCGATTTTTTTACGTTTTTCGGTCTTGGGGGTGGAAAGATGTGAAGACGAGGTTCGCAAATTCTGATTCTTCGTGGATAGTTAGAATAGGTGGCCTTAAACTAATTTCCCTGAAAAGAAAAGTCATGCAAGTGAAAACGGCGGTTTTCCCGATTTTTTAAAGTTTTTCGGTCTTGGGGGTGGAAAGGGGTGAAGACGAGGTTCGCAAATTCTGATTCTTCGTGGATAGTTAGAATAGGTGGCCTTAAACTAATTTCCCTGAAAAGAAAAGTCATGCAAGTGAAAACGGCGGTTTTCCCGATTTTTTTAAGTTTTTCGGTCTTGGGTGTGGAAAGGGGTGAAGACGAGGTTCGCAAATTCTGATTCTTTGTGGATAGTTAGAATAGGTGGCCTTAAACTAATTTCCGTGAAAAGAAAAGTCATGCAAGTGAAAACGGCGGTTTCCCCGATTTTTTTACGTTTTTCGGTCTTGGGGGTGGAAAGATGTGAAGACGAGGTTCGCAAATTCTGATTCTTCGTGGATAGTTAGAATAGGTGGCCTTAAACTAATTTCCCTGAAAAGAAAAGTCATGCAAGTGAAAACGGCGGTTTTCCCGATTTTTTAAAGTTTTTCGGTCTTGGGGGTGGAAAGGGGTGAAGACGAGGTTCGCAAATTCTGATTCTTCGTGGATAGTTAGAATAGGTGGCCTTAAACTAATTTCCCTGAAAAGAAAAGTCATGCAAGTGAAAACGGCGGTTTTCCCGATTTTTTAAAGTTTTTCGGTCTTGGGTGTGGAAAGGGGTGAAGACGAGGTTCGCAAATTCTGATTCTTCGTGGATAGTTAGAATAGATGGCCATAAACTAATTTCCCTGAAAAGAAAAGTCATGCAAGTGAAAACGGCGGTTTTCCCGATTTTTTAAAGTTTTTCAGTCTTGGGGGTGGAAAGGGGTGAAGACGAGGTTCGCAAATTCTGATTCTTTGTGGATAGTTAGAATAGGTGGCCTTAAACTAATTTCCGTGAAAATAAAAGTCATGCAAGTGAAAACGGCGGTTTTCCCGATTTTTTAAAGTTTTTCGGTCTTGAGGGTGGAAAGGGGTGAAGACGAGGTTCGCAAATTCTGATTCTTCGTGGATAGTTAGAATAGGTGGCCTTAAACTAATTTCCGTGAAAAGAAAAGTCATGCAAGTGAAAACGGCGGTTTCCCCGATTTTTTTACGTTTTTCGGTCTTGGGGGTGGAAAGATGTGAAGACGAGGTTCGCAAATTCTGATTCTTCGTGGATAGTTAGAATAGGTGGCCTTAAACTAATTTCCCTGAAAAGAAAAGTCATGCAAGTGAAAACAGCGGTTTTCCCGATTTTTTAAAGTTTTTCGGTCTTGGGGGTGGAAAGGGGTGAAGACGAGGTTCGCAAATTCTGATTCTTTGTGGATAGTTAGAATAGGTGGCCTTAAACTAATTTCCGTGAAAAGAAAAGTCATGCAAGTGAAAACGGCGGTTTTCCCGATTTTTTAAAGTTTTTCGGTCTTGGGGTTGGAAAGGGGTGAAGACGAGGTTCGCAAATTCTGATTATTTGTGGATAGTTAGAATAGGTGGCCTTAAACTAATTTCCGTGAAAATAAAAGTCATGCAAGTGAAAACGGCCGTTTTCCCGATTTTTTTACGTTTTTCGGTCTTGGGGGTGGAAAGGGGTGAAGACGAGGTTCGCAAATTCTGATTCTTCGTGGATAGTTAGAATAGGTGGCCTTAAACTAATTTCCCTGAAAAGAAAAGTCATGCAAGTGAAAACGGCGGTTTTCCCGATTTTTTAAAGTTTTTCGGTCTTGGGGGTGGAAAGGGGTGAAGACGAGGTTCGCAAATTCTGATTCTTTGTGGATAGTTAGAATAGGTGGCCTTAAACTAATTTCCGTGAAAATAAAAGTCATGCAAGTGAAAACGGCCGTTTTCCCGATTTTTTTAGGGTTTTCGGTCTTGGGGGTGGAAAGGGGTGAAGACGAGGTTCGCAAATTCTGATTCTTTGTGGATAGTTAGAATAGGTGGCCTTAAACTAATTTCCGTGACAAGAAAAGTCATGCAAGTGAAAACGGCGGTTTTCCCGATTTTTTTAAGTTTTTCGGTCTTGGGGGTGGAAAGGGGTGAAGACGAGGTTCGCAAATTCTGATTCTTTGTGGATAGTTAGAATAGGTGGCCTTAAACTAATTTCCGTGAAAAGAAAAGTCATGCAAGTGAAAACGGCGGTTTTCCCGATTTTTTTAAGTTTTTCGGTCTTGGGGGTGGAAAGGGGTGAAGACGAGGTTCGCAAATTCTGATTCTTTGTGGATAGTTAGAATAGGTGGCCTTAAACTAATTTCCGTGAAAAGAAAAGTCATGCAAGTGAAAACGGCGGTTTCCCCGATTTTTTTACGTTTTTCGGTCTTGGGGGTGGAAAGGGGTGAAGACGAGGTTCGCAAATTCTGATTCTTCGTGGATAGTTAGAATAGGTGGCCTTAAACTAATTTCCGTGAAAAGAAAAGTCATGCAAGTGAAAACGGCGGTTTCCCCGATTTTTTTACGTTTTTCGGTCTTGGGGGTGGAAAGGGGTGAAGACGAGGTTCGCAAATTCTGATTATTTGTGGATAGTTAGAATAGGTGGCCTTAAACTAATTTCCGTGAAAAGAAAAGTCATGCAAGTGAAAACGGCGGTTTCCCCGATTTTTTTACGTTTTTCGGTCTTGAGGGTGGAAAGGGGTGAAGACGAGGTTCGCAAATTCTGATTCTTCGTGGATAGTTAGAATAGGTGGCCTTGAACTAATTTCCGTGAAAAGAAAAGTCATGCAAGTGAAAACGGCGGTTTCCCCGATTTTTTTACGTTTTTCGGTCTTGGGGGTGGAAAGGGGTGAAGACGAGGTTCGCAAATTCTGATTCTTCGTGGATAGTTAGAATAGGTGGCCTTAAACTAATTTCCCTGAAAAGAAAAGTCATGCAAGTGAAAACGGCGGTTTTCCCGATTTTTTAAAATTTTTCGGTCTTGGGGGTGGAAAGGGGTGAAGACGAGGTTCGCAAATTCTGATTCTTTGTGGATAGTTAGAATAGGTGGCCTTAAACTAATTTCCGTGAAAATAAAAGTCATGCAAGTGAAAACGGCCGTTTTCCCGATTTTTTTAGGTTTTTCGGTCTTGGGGGTGGAAAGGGGTGAAGACGAGGTTCGCAAATTCTGATTCTTTGTGGATAGTTAGAATAGGTGGCCTTAAACTAATTTCCGTGAAAAGAAAAGTCATGCAAGTGAAAACGGCGGTTTCCCCGATTTTTTTACGTTTTTCGGTCTTGGGGGTGGAAAGGGGTGAAGACGAGGTTCGCAAATTCTGATTCTTCGTGGATAGTTAGAATAGGTGGCCTTAAACTAATTTCCGTGAAAAGAAAAGTCATGCAAGTGAAAACGGCGGTTTCCCCGATTTTTTTACGTTTTTCGGTCTTGGGGTGGAAAGGGGTGAAGACGAGGTTCGCAAATTCTGATTATTTGTGGATAGTTAGAATAGGTGGCCTTAAACTAATTTCCGTGAAAAGAAAAGTCATGCAAGTGAAAACGGCGGTTTCCCCGATTTTTTTACGTTTTTCGGTCTTGGGGGTGGAAAGGGGTGAAGACGAGGTTCGCAAATTCTGATTATTTGTGGATAGTTAGAATAGGTGGCCTTAAACTAATTTCCGTGAAAAGAAAAGTCATGCAAGTGAAAACGGCGGTTTCCCCGATTTTTTTACGTTTTTCGGTCTTGAGGGTGGAAAGGGGTGAAGACGAGGTTCGCAAATTCTGATTCTTCGTGGATAGTTAGAATAGGTGGCCTTAAACTAATTTCCGTGAAAATAAAAGTCATGCAAGTGAAAACGGCCGTTTTCCCGATTTTTTTAGGTTTTTCGGTCTTGGGGGTGGAAAGGGGTGAAGACGAGGTTCGCAAATTCTGATTCTTTGTGGATAGTTAGAATAGGTGGCCTTAAACTAATTTCCGTGAAAAGAAAAGTCATGCAAGTGAAAACGGCGGTTTCCCCGATTTTTTTACGTTTTTCGGTCTTGGGGGTGGAAAGGGGTGAAGACGAGGTTCGCAAATTCTGATTCTTCGTGGATAGTTAGAATAGGTGGCCTTAAACTAATTTCCGTGAAAAGAAAAGTCATGCAAGTGAAAACGGCGGTTTCCCCGATTTTTTTACGTTTTTCGGTCTTGGGGGTGGAAAGGGGTGAAGACGAGGTTCGCAAATTCTGATTATTTGTGGATAGTTAGAATAGGTGGCCTTAAACTAATTTCCGTGAAAATAAAAGTCATGCAAGTGAAAACGGCCGTTTTCCCGATTTTTTTACGTTTTTCGGTCTTGGGGGTGGAAAGGGGTGAAGACGAGGTTCGCAAATTCTGATTCTTTGTGGATAGTTAGAATAGGTGGCCTTAAACTAATTTCCGTGAAAAGAAAAGTCATGCAAGTGAAAACGGCGGTTTTCCCGATTTTTTAAAGTTTTTCGGTCTTGGGGGTGGAAAGGGGTGAAGACGAGGTTCGCAAATTCTGATTCTTTGTGGATAGTTAGAATAGGTGGCCTTAAACTATTTTCCGTGAAAATAAAAGTCATGCAAGTGAAAACGGCCGTTTTCCCGATTTTTTTAGGTTTTTCGGCCTTGGGGGTGGAAAGGGGTGAAGACGAGGTTCGCAAATTCTGATTCTTTGTGGATAGTTAGAATAGGTGGCCTTAAACTAATTTCCGTGAAAAGAAAAGTCATGCAAGTGAAAACGGCGGTTTTCCCGATTTTTTAAAGTTTTTCGGTCTTGGGGGTGGAAAGGGGTGAAGACGAGGTTCGCGAATTCTGATTCTTTGTGGATAGTTAGAATAGGTGGCCTTAAACTAATTTCCGTGAAAATAAAAGTCATGCAAGTGAAAACGGCCGTTTTCCCGATTTTTTTAGGTTTTTCGGTCTTGGGGGTGGAAAGGGGTGAAGACGAGGTTCGCAAATTCTGATTCTTTGTGGATAGTTAGAATAGGTGGCCTTAAACTAATTTCCGTGAAAAGAAAAGTCATGCAAGTGAAAACGGCGGTTTTCCCGATTTTTTAAAGTTTTTCGGTCTTGGGGGTGGAAAGGGGTGAAGACGAGGTTCGCAAATTCTGATTCTTTGTGGATAGTTAGAATAGGTGGCCTTAAACTAATTTCCGTGAAAATAAAAGTCATGCAAGTGAAAACGGCCGTTTTCCCGATTTTTTTAGGTTTTTCGGTCTTGGGGGTGGAAAGGGGTGAAGACGAGGTTCGCAAATTCTGATTCTTTGTGGATAGTTAGAATAGGTGGCCTTAAACTAATTTCCGTGAAAAGAAAAGTCATGCAAGTGAAAACGGCGGTTTTCCCGATTTTTTTAAGTTTTTCGGTCTTGGGGGTGGAAAGGGGTGAAGACGAGGTTCGCAAATTCTGATTCTTTGTGGATAGTTAGAATAGGTGGCCTTAAACTAATTTCCGTGAAAAGAAAAGTCATGCAAGTGAAAACGGCGGTTTCCCCGATTTTTTTACGTTTTTCGGTCTTGGGGGTTGAAAGGGGTGAAGACGAGGTTCGCAAATTCTGATTATTTGTGGATAGTTTGAATAGGTGGCCTTAAACTAATTTCCGTGAAAAGAAAAGTCATGCAAGTGAAAACGGCGGTTTCCCCGATTTTTTTACGTTTTTCGGTCTTGAGGGTGGAAAGGGGTGAAGACGAGGTTCGCAAATTCTGATTCTTCGTGGATAGTTAGAATAGGTGGCCTTAAACTAATTTCCGTGAAAAGAAAAGTCATGCAAGTGAAAAGGGCGGTTTCCCCGATTTTTTTACGTTTTTCGGTCTTGGGGGTGGAAAGGGGTGAAGACGAGGTTCGCAAATTCTGATTATTTGTGGATAGTTAGAATAGGTGGCCTTAAACTAATTTCCGTGAAAATAAAAGTCATGCAAGTGAAAACGGCCGTTTTCCCGATTTTTTTACGTTTTTCGGTCTTGGGGGTGGAAAGGGGTGAAGACGAGGTTCGCAAATTCTGATTCTTCGTGGATAGTTAGAATAGGTGGCCTTAAACTAATTTCCCTGAAAAGAAAAGTCATGCAAGTGAAAACGGCGGTTTTCCCGATTTTTTAAAGTTTTTCGGTCTTGGGGGTGGAAAGGGGTGAAGACGAGGTTCGCAAATTCTGATTCTTTGTGGATAGTTAGAATAGGTGGCCTTAAACTAATTTCCGTGAAAATAAAAGTCATGCAAGTGAAAACGGCCGTTTTCCCGATTTTTTTAGGTTTTTCGGTCTTGGGGGTGGAAAGGGGTGAAGACGAGGTTCGCAAATTCTGATTCTTTGTGGATAGTTAGAATAGGTGGCCTTAAACTAATTTCCGTGAAAAGAAAAGTCATGCACGTGAAAACGGCGGTTTTCCCGATTTTTTTAAGTTTTTCGGTCTTGGGGGTGGAAAGGGGTGAAGACGAGGTTCGCAAATTCTGATTCTTTGTGGATAGTTAGAATAGGTGGCCTTAAACTAATTTCCGTGAAAAGAAAAGTCATGCAAGTGAAAACGGCGGTTTTCCCGATTTTTTAAAGTTTTTCGGTCTTGGGGGTGGAAAGGGGTGAAGACGAGGTTCGCAAATTCTGATTCTTTGTGGATAGTTAGAATAGGTGGCCTTAAACTAATTTCCGTGAAAATAAAAGTCATGCAAGTGAAAACGGCCGTTTTCCCGATTTTTTTAAGTTTTTCGGTCTTGGGAGTGGAAAGGGGTGAAGACGAGGTTCGCAAATTCTGATTCTTTGTGGATAGTTAGAATAGGTGGCCTTAAACTAATTTCCGTGAAAAGAAAAGTCATGCAAGTGAAAACGGCGGTTTCCCCGAATTTTTTACGTTTTTCGGTCTTGGGGGTGGAAAGGGGTGAAGACGAGGTTCGCAAATTCTGATTCTTCGTGGATAGTTAGAATAGGTGGCCTTAAACTAATTTCCGTGAAAAGAAAAGTCATGCAAGTGAAAACGGCGGTTTCCCCGATTTTTTTACGTTTTTCGGTCTTGGGGTGGAAAGGGGTGAAGACGAGGTTCGCAAATTCTGATTATTTGTGGATAGTTAGAATAGGTGGCCTTAAACTAATTTCCGTGAAAAGAAAAGTCATGCAAGTGAAAACGGCGGTTTCCCCGATTTTTTTACGTTTTTCGGTCTTGAGGGTGGAAAGGGGTGAAGACGAGGTTCGCAAATTCTGATTCTTCGTGGATAGTTAGAATAGGTGGCCTTAAACTAATTTCCGTGAAAAGAAAAGTCATGCAAGTGAAAACGGCGGTTTCCCCGATTTTTTTACGTTTTTCGGTCTTGGGGGTGGAAAGATGTGAAGACGAGGTTCGCAAATTCTGATTCTTCGTGGATAGTTAGAATAGGTGGCCTTAAACTAATTTCCCTGAAAAGAAAAGTCATGCAAGTGAAAACGGCGGTTTTCCCGATTTTTTAAAGTTTTTCGGTCTTGGGGGTGGAAAGGGGTGAAGACGAGGTTCGCAAATTCTGATTCTTCGTGGATAGTTAGAATAGGTGGCCTTAAACTAATTTCCGTGAAAATAAAAGTCATGCAAGTGAAAACGGCGGTTTTCCCGATTTTTTAAAGTTTTTCGGTCTTGGGGGTGGAAAGGGGTGAAGATGAGGTTCGCAAATTCTGATTCTTCGTGGATAGTTAGAATAGGTGGCCTTAAACTAATTTCCGTGAAAAGAAAAGTCATGCAAGTGAAAACGGCGGTTTCCCCGATTTTTTTACGTTTTTCGGTCTTGGGGGTGGAAAGATGTGAAGACGAGGTTCGCAAATTCTGATTCTTCGTGGATAGTTAGAATAGGTGGCCTTAAACTAATTTCCCTGAAAAGAAAAGTCATGCAAGTGAAAACGGCGGTTTTCCCGATTTTTTAAAGTTTTTCGGTCTTGGGGGTGGAAAGGGGTGAAGACGAGGTTCGCAAATTCTGATTCTTCGTGGATAGTTAGAATAGGTGGCCTTAAACTAATTTCCCTGAAAAGAAAAGTCATGCAAGTGAAAACGGCGGTTTTCCCGATTTTTTAAAGTTTTTCGGTCTTGGGGGTGGAAAGGGGTGAAGACGAGGTTCGCAAATTCTGATTCTTCGTGGATAGTTAGAATAGATGGCCATAAACTAATTTCCCTAAAAAGAAAAGTCATGCAAGTGAAAACGGCGGTTTTCCCGATTTTTTAAAGTTTTTCGGTCTTGGGGGTGGAAAGGGGTGAAGACGAGGTTCGCAAATTCTGATTCTTTGTGGATAGTTAGAATAGGTGGCCTTAAACTAATTTCCGTGAAAATAAAAGTCATGCAAGTGAAAACGGCGGTTTTCCCGATTTTTTAAAGTTTTTCGGTCTTGAGGGTGGAAAGGGGTGAAGACGAGGTTCGCAAATTCTGATTCTTCGTGGATAGTTAGAATAGGTGGCCTTAAACTAATTTCCGTGAAAAGAAAAGTCATGCAAGTGAAAACGGCGGTTTCCCCGATTTTTTTACGTTTTTCGGTCTTGGGGGTGGAAAGATGTGAAGACGAGGTTCGCAAATTCTGATTCTTCGTGGATAGTTAGAATAGGTGGCCTTAAACTAATTTCCCTGAAAAGAAAAGTCATGCAAGTGAAAACGGCGGTTTTCCCGATTTTTTAAAGTTTTTCGGTCTTGGGGGTGGAAAGGGGTGAAGACGAGGTTCGCAAATTCTGATTCTTTGTGGATAGTTAGAATAGGTGGCCTTAAACTAATTTCCGTGAAAATAAAAGTCATGCAAGTGAAAACGGCCGTTTTCCCGATTTTTTTAGGTTTTCTGTCTTGGGGGTGGAAAGGGGTGAAGACGAGGTTCGCAAATTCTGATTCTTTGTGGATAGTTAGAATAGGTGGCCTTAAACTAATTTCCGTGAAAATAAAAGTCATGCAAGTGAAAACGGCCGTTTTCCCGATTTTTTTAGGTTTTTCGGTCTTGGGGGTGGAAAGGGGTGAAGACGAGGTTCGCAAATTCTGATTCTTTGTGGATAGTTAGAATAGGTGGCCTTAAACTAATTTCCGTGAAAAGAAAAGTCATGCAAGTGAAAACGGCGGTTTTCCCGATTTTTTTAAGTTTTTCGGTCTTGGGGGTGGAAAGGGGTGAAGACGAGGTTCGCAAATTCTGATTCTTTGTGGATAGTTAGAATAGGTGGCCTTAAACTAATTTCCGTGAAAAGAAAAGTCATGCAAGTGAAAACGGCGGTTTCCCCGATTTTTTTACGTTTTTCGGTCTTGGGGGTGGAAAGGGGTGAAGACGAGGTTCGCAAATTCTGATTCTTTGTGGATAGTTAGAATAGGTGGCCTTAAACTAATTTCCGTGAAAATAAAAGTCATGCAAGTGAAAACGGCCGTTTTCCCGATTTTTTTACGTTTTTCGGTCTTGGGGGTGGAAAGGGGTGAAGACGAGGTTCGCAAATTCTGATTCTTCGTGGATAGTTAGAATAGGTGGCCTTAAACTAATTTCCCTGAAAAGAAAAGTCATGCAAGTGAAAACGGCGGTTTTCCCGATTTTTTAAAGTTTTTCGGTCTTGGGGGTGGAAAGGGGTGAAGACGAGGTTCGCAAATTCTGATTCTTTGTGGATAGTTAGAATAGGTGGCCTTAAACTAATTTCCGTGAAAATAAAAGTCATGCAAGTGAAAACGGCCGTTTTCCCGATTTTTTTAGGTTTTTCGGTCTTGGGGGTGGAAAGGGGTGAAGACGAGGTTCGCAAATTCTGATTCTTTGTGGATAGTTAGAATAGGTGGCCTTAAACTAATTTCCGTGAAAAGAAAAGTCATGCAAGTGAAAACGGCGGTTTCCCCGATTTTTTTACGTTTTTCGGTCTTGGGGGTGGAAAGGGGTGAAGACGAGGTTCGCAAATTCTGATTCTTTGTGGATAGTTAGAATAGGTGGCCTTAAACTAATTTCCGTGAAAATAAAAGTCATGCAAGTGAAAACGGCCGTTTTCCCGATTTTTTTACGTTTTTCGGTCTTGGGGGTGGAAAGGGGTGAAGACGAGGTTCGCAAATTCTGATTCTTCGTGGATAGTTAGAATAGGTGGCCTTAAACTAATTTCCCTGAAAAGAAAAGTCATGCAAGTGAAAACGGCGGTTTTCCCGATTTTTTAAAGTTTTTCGGTCTTGGGGGTGGAAAGGGGTGAAGACGAGGTTCGCAAATTCTGATTATTTGTGGATAGTTAGAATAGGTGGCCTTAAACTAATTTCCGTGAAAATAAAAGTCATGCAAG
Organism: Pseudeuparius sepicola; assembly: GCA_963920635.1. Taxonomy (NCBI): domain Eukaryota; kingdom Metazoa; phylum Arthropoda; class Insecta; order Coleoptera; family Anthribidae; genus Pseudeuparius; species Pseudeuparius sepicola. The sequence continues at coordinate 123,921,083 of OY987299.1, read as the reverse complement.
TGAAAACGGCCGTTTTCCCGATTTTTTTACGTTTTTCGGTCTTGGGGGTGGAAAGGGGTGAAGACGAGGTTCGCAAATTCTGATTCTTCGTGGATAGTTAGAATAGGTGGCCTTAAACTAATTTCCCTGAAAATAAAAGTCATGCAAGTGAAAACGGCCGTTTTCCCGATTTTTTTAGGTTTTTCGGTCTTGGGGGTGGAAAGGGGTGAAGACGAGGTTCGCAAATTCTGATTCTTTGTGGATAGTTAGAATAGGTGGCCTTAAACTAATTTCCGTGAAAATAAAAGTCATGCAAGTGAAAACGGCGGTTTTCCCGATTTTTTAAAGTTTTTCGGTCTTGAGGGTGGAAAGGGGTGAAGACGAGGTTCGCAAATTCTGATTCTTCGTGGATAGTTAGAATAGGTGGCCTTAAACTAATTTCCGTGAAAAGAAAAGTCATGCAAGTGAAAACGGCGGTTTCCCCGATTTTTTTACGTTTTTCGGTCTTGGGGGTGGAAAGATGTGAAGACGAGGTTCGCAAATTCTGATTCTTCGTGGATAGTTAGAATAGGTGGCCTTAAACTAATTTCCCTGAAAAGAAAAGTCATGCAAGTGAAAACGGCGGTTTTCCCGATTTTTTAAAGTTTTTCGGTCTTGGGGGTGGAAAGGGGTGAAGACGAGGTTCGCAAATTCTTATTCTTCGTGGATAGTTAGAATAGGTGGCCTTAAACTAATTTCCCTGAAAAGAAAAGTCATGCAAGTGAAAACGGCGGTTTTCCCGATTTTTTAAAGTTTTTCGGTCTTGGGGGTGGAAAGGGGTGAAGACGAGGTTCGCAAATTCTGATTCTTCGTGGATAGTTAGAATAGATGGCCATAAACTAATTTCCCTAAAAAGAAAAGTCATGCAAGTGAAAACGGCGGTTTTCCCGATTTTTTAAAGTTTTTCGGTCTTGAGGGTGGAAAGGGGTGAAGACGAGGTTCGCAAATTCTGATTCTTCGTGGATAGTTAGAATAGGTGGCCTTAAACTAATTTCCGTGAAAAGAAAAGTCATGCAAGTGAAAACGGCGGTTTCCCCGATTTTTTTACGTTTTTCGGTCTTGGGGGTGGAAAGATGTGAAGACGAGGTTCGCAAATTCTGATTCTTCGTGGATAGTTAGAATAGGTGGCCTTAAACTAATTTCCCTGAAAAGAAAAGTCATGCAAGTGAAAACGGCGGTTTTCCCGATTTTTTAAAGTTTTTCGGTCTTGGGGGTGGAAAGGGGTGAAGACGAGGTTCGCAAATTCTGATTCTTTGTGGATAGTTAGAATAGGTGGCCTTAAACTAATTTCCGTGAAAATAAAAGTCATGCAAGTGAAAACGGCCGTTTTCCCGATTTTTTTAGGTTTTCTGTCTTGGGGGTGGAAAGGGGTGAAGACGAGGTTCGCAAATTCTGATTCTTTGTGGATAGTTAGAATAGGTGGCCTTAAACTAATTTCCGTGAAAATAAAAGTCATGCAAGTGAAAACGGCCGTTTTCCAGATTTTTTTAGGTTTTTCGGTCTTGGGGGTGGAAAGGGGTGAAGACGAGGTTCGCAAATTCTGATTCTTTGTGGATAGTTAGAATAGGTGGCCTTAAACTAATTTCCGTGAAAAGAAAAGTCATGCAAGTGAAAACGGCGGTTTTCCCGATTTTTTTAAGTTTTTCGGTCTTGGGGGTGGAAAGGGGTGAAGACGAGGTTCGCAAATTCTGATTCTTTGTGGATAGTTAGAATAGGTGGCCTTAAACTAATTTCCGTGAAAAGAAAAGTCATGCAAGTGAAAACGGCGGTTTCCCCGATTTTTTTACGTTTTTCGGTCTTGGGGGTGGAAAGGGGTGAAGACGAGGTTCGCAAATTCTGATTCTTTGTGGATAGTTAGAATAGGTGGCCTTAAACTAATTTCCGTGAAAATAAAAGTCATGCAAGTGAAAACGGCCGTTTTCCCGATTTTTTTACGTTTTTCGGTCTTGGGGGTGGAAAGGGGTGAAGACGAGGTTCGCAAATTCTGATTCTTCGTGGATAGTTAGAATAGGTGGCCTTAAACTAATTTCCCTGAAAAGAAAAGTCATGCAAGTGAAAACGGCGGTTTTCCCGATTTTTTAAAGTTTTTCGGTCTTGGGGGTGGAAAGGGGTGAAGACGAGGTTCGCAAATTCTGATTCTTTGTGGATAGTTAGAATAGGTGGCCTTAAACTAATTTCCGTGAAAATAAAAGTCATGCAAGTGAAAACGGCCGTTTTCCCGATTTTTTTAGGTTTTTCGGTCTTGGGGGTGGAAAGGGGTGAAGACGAGGTTCGCAAATTCTGATTCTTTGTGGATAGTTAGAATAGGTGGCCTTAAACTAATTTCCGTGAAAAGAAAAGTCATGCAAGTGAAAACGGCGGTTTCCCCGATTTTTTTACGTTTTTCGGTCTTGGGGGTGGAAAGGGGTGAAGACGAGGTTCGCAAATTCTGATTCTTTGTGGATAGTTAGAATAGGTGGCCTTAAACTAATTTCCGTGAAAATAAAAGTCATGCAAGTGAAAACGGCCGTTTTCCCGATTTTTTTACGTTTTTCGGTCTTGGGGGTGGAAAGGGGTGAAGACGAGGTTCGCAAATTCTGATTCTTCGTGGATAGTTAGAATAGGTGGCCTTAAACTAATTTCCCTGAAAAGAAAAGTCATGCAAGTGAAAACGGCGGTTTTCCCGATTTTTTAAAGTTTTTCGGTCTTGGGGGTGGAAACGGGTGAAGACGAGGTTCGCAAATTCTGATTCTTTGTGGATAGTTAGAATAGGTGGCCTTAAACTAATTTCCGTGAAAATAAAAGTCATGCAAGTGAAAACGGCCGTTTTCCCGATTTTTTTAGGTTTTTCGGTCTTGGGGGTGGAAAGGGGTGAAGACGAGGTTCGCAAATTCTGATTCTTTGTGGATAGTTAGAATAGGTGGCCTTAAACTAATTTCCGTGAAAAGAAAAGTCATGCAAGTGAAAACGGCGGTTTTCCCGATTTTTTTACGTTTTTCGGTCTTGGGGGTGGAAAGGGGTGAAGACGAGGTTCGCAAATTCTGATTATTTGTGGATAGTTAGAATAGGTGGCCTTAAACTAATTTCCGTGAAAATAAAAGTCATGCAAGTGAAAACGGCCGTTTTCCCGATTTTTTTAGGTTTTCTGTCTTGGGGGTGGAAAGGGGTGAAGACGAGGTTCGCAAATTCTGATTCTTTGTGGATAGTTAGAATAGGTGGCCTTAAACTAATTTCCGTGAAAATAAAAGTCATGCAAGTGAAAACGGCCGTTTTCCCGATTTTTTTAGGTTTTTCGGTCTTGGGGGTGGAAAGGGGTGAAGACGAGGTTCGCAAATTCTGATTCTTTGTGGATAGTTAGAATAGGTGGCCTTAAACTAATTTCCGTGAAAAGAAAAGTCATGCAAGTGAAAACGGCGGTTTTCCCGATTTTTTTAAGTTTTTCGGTCTTGGGGGTGGAAAGGGGTGAAGACGAGGTTCGCAAATTCTGATTCTTTGTGGATAGTTAGAATAGGTGGCCTTAAACTAATTTCCGTGAAAAGAAAAGTCATGCAAGTGAAAACGGCGGTTTCCCCGATTTTTTTACGTTTTTCGGTCTTGGGGGTGGAAAGGGGTGAAGACGAGGTTTGCAAATTCTGATTCTTTGTGGATAGTTAGAATAGGTGGCCTTAAACTAATTTCCGTGAAAATAAAAGTCATGCAAGTGAAAACGGCCGTTTTCCCGATTTTTTAAAGTTTTTCGGTCTTGGGGGTGGAAAGGGGTGAAGACGAGGTTCGCAAATTCTGATTCTTTGTGGATAGTTAGAATAGGTGGCCTTAAACTAATTTCCGTGAAAATAAAAGTCATGCAAGTGAAAACGGCCGTTTTCCCGATTTTTTTAGGTTTTTCGGTCTTGGGGGTGGAAAGGGGTGAAGACGAGGTTCGCAAATTCTGATTCTTTGTGGATAGTTAGAATAGGTGGCCTTAAACTAATTTCCGTGAAAAGAAAAGTCATGCAAGTGAAAACGGCGGTTTTCCCGATTTTTTTACGTTTTTCGGTCTTGGGGGTGGAAAGGGGTGAAGACGAGGTTCGCAAATTCTGATTATTTGTGGATAGTTAGAATAGGTGGCCTTAAACTAATTTCCGTGAAAAGAAAAGTCATGCAAGTGAAAACGGCGGTTTTCCCGATTTTTTTACGTTTTTCGGTCTTGGGGGTGGAAAGGGGTGAAGACGAGGTTCGCAAATTCTGATTATTTGTGGATAGTTAGAATAGGTGGCCTTAAACTAATTTCCGTGAAAATAAAAGTCATGCAAGTGAAAACGGCCGTTTTCCCGATTTTTTTAGGTTTTTCGGTCTTGGGGGTGGAAAGGGGTGAAGACGAGGTTCGCAAATTCTGATTCTTTGTGGATAGTTAGAATAGGTGGCCTTAAACTAATTTCCGTGAAAAGAAAAGTCATGCAAGTGAAAACGGCGGTTTTCCCGATTTTTTTACGTTTTTCGGTCTTGGGGGTGGAAAGGGGTGAAGACGAGGTTCGCAAATTCTGATTATTTGTGGATAGTTAGAATAGGTGGCCTTAAACTAATTTCCGTGAAAATAAAAGTCATGCAAGTGAAAACGGCCGTTTTCCCGATTTTTTTAGGTTTTTCGGTCTTGGGGGTGGAAAGGGGTGAAGACGAGGTTCGCAAATTCTGATTCTTTGTGGATAGTTAGAATAGGTGGCCTTAAACTAATTTCCGTGAAAAGAAAAGTCATGCAAGTGAAAACGGCGGTTTCCCCGATTTTTTTACGTTTTTCGGTCTTGGGGGTGGAAAGATGTGAAGACGAGGTTCGCAAATTCTGATTCTTCGTGGATAGTTAGAATAGGTGGCCTTAAACTAATTTCCCTGAAAAGAAAAGTCACGCAAGTGAAAACGGCGGTTTTCCCGATTTTTTAAAGTTTTTCGGTCTTGGGGGTGGAAAGGGGTGAAGACGAGGTTCGCAAATTCTGATTCTTCGTGGATAGTTAGAATAGGTGGCCTTAAACTAATTTCCCTGAAAAGAAAAGTCATGCAAGTGAAAACGGCGGTTTTCCCGATTTTTTAAAGTTTTTCGGTCTTGGGGGTGGAAAGGGGTGAAGACGAGGTTCGCAAATTATGATTCTTTGTGGATAGTTAGAATAGGTGGCCTTAAACTAATTTCCGTGAAAATAAAAGTCATGCAAGTGAAAACGGCGGTTTTCCCGATTTTTTTACGTTTTTCGGTCTTGGGGGTGGAAAGGGGTGAAGACGAGGTTCGCAAATTCTGATTATTTGTGGATAGTTAGAATAGGTGGCCTTAAACTAATTTCCGTGAAAAGAAAAGTCATGCAAGTGAAAACGGCGGTTTTCCCGATTTTTTAAAGTTTTTCGGTCTTGGGGGTGGAAAGGGGTGAAGACGAGGTTCGCAAATTCTGATTCTTTGTGGATAGTTAGAATAGGTGGCCTTAAACTAATTTCCGTGAAAAGAAAAGTCATGCAAGTGAAAACGGCGGTTTTCCCGATTTTTTTAAGTTTTTCGTTCTTGGGGGTGGAAAGGGGTGAAGACGAGGTTCGCAAATTCTGATTCTTCGTGGATAGTTAGAATAGGTGGCCTTAAACTAATTTCCGTGAAAAGAAAAGTCATGCAAGTGAAAACGGCCGTTTTCCCGATTTTTTTACGTTTTTCGGTCTTGGGGGTGGAAAGGGGTGAAGACGAGGTTCGTAAATTCTGATTCTTCGTGGATAGTTAGAATAGGTGGCCTTAAACTAATTTCCCTGAAAAGAAAAGTCATGCAAGTGAAAACGGCGGTTTTCCCGATTTTTTAAAGTTTTTCGGTCTTGGGGGTGGAAAGGGGTGAAGACGAGGTTCGCAAATTCTGATTCTTTGTGGATAGTTAGAATAGGTGGCCTTAAACTAATTTCCGTGAAAATAAAAGTCATGCAAGTGAAAACGGCCGTTTTCCCGATTTTTTTAGGTTTTTCGGTCTTGGGGGTGGAAAGGGGTGAAGACGAGGTTCGCAAATTCTGATTCTTTGTGGATAGTTAGAATAGGTGGCCTTAAACTAATTTCCGTGAAAAGAAAAGTCATGCAAGTGAAAACGGCGGTTTTCCCGATTTTTTAAAGTTTTTCGGTCTTGGGGGTGGAAAGGGGTGAAGACGAGGTTCGCAAATTCTGATTCTTTGTGGATAGTTAGAATAGGTGGCCTTAAACTAATTTCCGTGAAAAGAAAAGTCATGCAAGTGAAAACGGCGGTTTTCCCGATTTTTTAAAGTTTTTCGGTCTTGGGGGTGGAAAGGGGTGAAGACGAGGTTCGCAAATTCTGATTCTTTGTGGATAGTTAGAATAGGTGGCCTTAAACTAATTTCCGTGAAAATAAAAGTCATGCAAGTGAAAACGGCGGTTTTCCCGATTTTTTAAAGTTTTTCGGTCTTGGGGGTGGAAAGGGGTGAAGACGAGGTTCGCAAATTCTGATTCTTTGTGGATAGTTAGAATAGGTGGCCTTAAACTAATTTCCGTGAAAAGAAAAGTCATGCAAGTGAAAACGGCGGTTTTCCCGATTTTTTTAAGTTTTTCGTTCTTGGGGGTGGAAAGGGGTGAAGACGAGGTTCGCAAATTCTGATTCTTCGTGGATAGTTAGAATAGGTGGCCTTAAACTAATTTCCGTGAAAAGAAAAGTCATGCAAGTGAAGACGGCCGTTTTCCCGATTTTTTTACGTTTTTCGGTCTTGGGGGTGGAAAGGGGTGAAGACGAGGTTCGTAAATTCTGATTCTTCGTGGATAGTTAGAATAGGTGGCCTTAAACTAATTTCCCTGAAAAGAAAAGTCATGCAAGTGAAAACGGCGGTTTTCCCGATTTTTTAAAGTTTTTCGGTCTTGGGGGTGGAAAGGGGTGAAGACGAGGTTCGCAAATTCTGATTCTTTGTGGATAGTTAGAATAGGCGGGCTTAAACTAATTTCCGTGAAAATAAAAGTCATGCAAGTGAAAACGGCCGTTTTCCCGATTTTTTTACGTTTTTCGGTCTTGGGGGTGGAAAGGGGTGAAGACGAGGTTCGCAAATTCTGATTCTTCGTGGATAGTTAGAATAGGTGGCCTTAAACTAATTTCCCTGAAAAGAAAAGTCATGCAAGTGAAAACGGCGGTTTCCCCGATTTTTTTACGTTTTTCGGTCTTGGGGGTGGAAAGGGGTGAAGACGAGGTTCGCAAATTCTGATTATTTGTGGATAGTTAGAATAGGTGGCCTTAAACTAATTTCCGTGAAAAGAAAAGTCATGCAAGTGAAAACGGCGGTTTTCCCGATTTTTTAAAGTTTTTCGGTCTTGGGGGTGGAAAGGGGTGAAGACGAGGTTCGCAAATTCTGATTCTTTGTGGATAGTTAGAATAGGTGGCCTTAAACTAATTTCCGTGAAAATAAAAGTCATGCAAGTGAAAACGGCCGTTTTCCCGATTTTTTTAGGTTTTTCGGTCTTGGGGGTGGAAAGGGGTGAAGACGAGGTTCGCAAATTCTGATTCTTTGTGGATAGTTCGAATAGGTGGCCTTAAACTAATTTCCGTGAAAAGAAAAGTCATGCAAGTGAAAACGGCGGTTTTCCCGATTTTTTAAAGTTTTTCGGTCTTGGGGGTGGAAAGGGGTGAAGACGAGGTTCGCAAATTCTGATTCTTTGTGGATAGTTAGAATAGGTGGCCTTAAACTAATTTCCGTGAAAAGAAAAGTCATGCAAGTGAAAACGGCGGTTTCCCCGATTTTTTTACGTTTTTCGGTCTTGGGGGTGGAAAGGGGTGAAGACGAGGTTCGCAAATTCTGATTATTTGTGGATAGTTAGAATAGGTGGCCTTAAACTAATTTCCGTGAAAAGAAAAGTCATGCAAGTGAAAACGGCGGTTTTCCCGATTTTTTAAAGTTTTTCGGTCTTGGGGGTGGAAAGGGGTGAAGACGAGGTTCGCAAATTCTGATTCTTTGTGGATAGTTAGAATAGGTGGCCTTAAACTAATTTCCGTGAAAAGAAAAGTCATGCAAGTGAAAACGGCGGTTTCCCCGATTTTTTTACGTTTTTCGGTCTTGAGGGTGGAAAGGGGTGAAGACGAGGTTCGCAAATTCTGATTCTTCGTGGATAGTTAGAATAGGTGGCCTTAAACTAATTTCCGTGAAAAGAAAAGTCATGCAAGTGAAAACGGCGGTTTCCCCGATTTTTTTACGTTTTTCGGTCTTGGGGGTGGAAAGGGGTGAAGACGAGGTTCGCAAATTCTGATTCTTTGTGGATAGTTAGAATAGGTGACCTTAAACTAATTTCCGTGAAAAGAAAAGTCATGCAAGTGAAAACGGCGGTTTTCCCGATTTTTTTAAGTTTTTCGTTCTTGGGGGTGGAAAGGGGTGAAGACGAGGTTCGCAAATTCTGATTCTTTGTGGATAGTTAGAATAGGTGGCCTTAAACTAATTTCCGTGAAAAGAAAAGTCATGCAAGTGAAAACGGCGGTTTCCCCGATTTTTTTACGTTTTTCGGTCTTGGGGGTGGAAAGGGGTGAAGACGAGGTTCGCAAATTCTGATTATTTGTGGATAGTTAGAATAGGTGGCCTTAAACTAATTTCCGTGAAAATAAAAGTCATGCAAGTGAAAACGGCCGTTTTCCCGATTTTTTTACGTTTTTCGGTCTTGGGGGTGGAAAGGGGTGAAGACGAGGTTCGCAAATTCTGATTCTTCGTGGATAGTTAGAATAGGTGGCCTTAAACTAATTTCCCTGAAAAGAAAAGTCATGCAAGTGAAAACGGCGGTTTCCCCGATTTTTTTACGTTTTTCGGTCTTGGGGGTGGAAAGGGGTGAAGACGAGGTTCGCAAATTCTGATTATTTGTGGATAGTTAGAATAGGTGGCCTTAAACTAATTTCCGTGAAAATAAAAGTCATGCAAGTGAAAACGGCCGTTTTCCCGATTTTTTTACGTTTTTCGGTCTTGGGGCTGGAAAGGGGTGAAGACGAGGTTCGCAAATTCTGATTCTTCGTGGATAGTTAGAATAGGTGGCCTTAAACTAATTTCCCTGAAAAGAAAAGTCATGCAAGTGAAAACGGCGGTTTTCCCGATTTTTTAAAGTTTTTCGGTCTTGGGGGTGGAAAGGGGTGAAGACGAGGTTCGCAAATTCTGATTCTTTGTGGATAGTTAGAATAGGTGGCCTTAAACTAATTTCCGTGAAAATAAAAGTCATGCAAGTGAAAACGGCCGTTTTCCCGATTTTTTTAGGTTTTTCGGTCTTGGGGGTGGAAAGGGGTGAAGACGAGGTTCGCAAATTCTGATTCTTTGTGGATAGTTCGAATAGGTGGCCTTAAACTAATTTCCGTGAAAAGAAAAGTCATGCAAGTGAAAACGGCGGTTTTCCCGATTTTTTAAAGTTTTTCGGTCTTGGGGGTGGAAAGGGGTGAAGACGAGGTTCGCAAATTCTGATTCTTTGTGGATAGTTAGAATAGGTGGCCTTAAACTAATTTCCGTGAAAAGAAAAGTCATGCAAGTGAAAACGGCGGTTTCCCCGATTTTTTTACGTTTTTCGGTCTTGGGGGTGGAAAGGGGTGAAGACGAGGTTCGCAAATTCTGATTATTTGTGGATAGTTAGAATAGGTGGCCTTAAACTAATTTCCGTGAAAAGAAAAGTCATGCAAGTGAAAACGGCGGTTTCCCCGATTTTTTTACGTTTTTCGGTCTTGAGGGTGGAAAGGGGTGAAGACGAGGTTCGCAAATTCTGATTCTTCGTGGATAGTTAGAATAGGTGGCCTTAAACTAATTTCCGTGAAAAGAAAAGTCATGCAAGTGAAAACGGCGGTTTCCCCGATTTTTTTACGTTTTTCGGTCTTGGGGGTGGAAAGGGGTGAAGACGAGGTTCGCAAATTCTGATTCTTCGTGGATAGTTAGAATAGGTGGCCTTAAACTAATTTCCGTGAAAAGAAAAGTCATGCAAGTGAAAACGGCGGTTTCCCCGATTTTTTTACGTTTTTCGGTCTTGGGGGTGGAAAGGGGTGAAGACGAGGTTCGCAAATTCTGATTATTTGTGGATAGTTAGAATAGGTGGCCTTAAACTAATTTCCGTGAAAATAAAAGTCATGCAAGTGAAAACGGCCGTTTTCCCGATTTTTTTACGTTTTTCGGTCTTGGGGGTGGAAAGGAGTGAAGACGAGGTTCGCAAATTCTGATTCTTCGTGGATAGTTAGAATAGGTGGCCTTAAACTAATTTCCCTGAAAAGAAAAGTCATGCAAGTGAAAACGGCGGTTTTCCCGATTTTTTTAAGTTTTTCGGTCTTGGGGGTGGAAAGGGGTGAAGACGAGGTTCGCAAATTCTGATTCTTTGTGGATAGTTAGAATAGGTGGCCTTAAACTAATTTCCGTGAAAATAAAAGTCATGCAAGTGAAAACGGCGGTTTTCCCGATTTTTTAAAGTTTTTCGGTCTTGGGGGTGGAAAGGGGTGAAGACGAGGTTCGCAAATTCTGATTCTTTGTGGATAGTTAGAATAGGTGGCCTTAAACTAATTTCCGTGAAAATAAAAGTCATGCAAGTGAAAACGGCCGTTTTCCCGATTTTTTTAGGTTTTTCGGTCTTGGGGGTGGAAAGGGGTGAAGACGAGGTTCGCAAATTCTGATTCTTTGTGGATAGTTAGAATAGGTGGCCTTAAACTAATTTCCGTGAAAAGAAAAGTCATGCAAGTGAAAACGGCGGTTTTCCCGATTTTTTAAAGTTTTTCGGTCTTGGGGGTGGAAAGGGGTGAAGACGAGGTTCGCAAATTCTGATTCTTTGTGGATAGTTAGAATAGGTGGCCTTAAACTAATTTCCGTGAAAAGAAAAGTCATGCAAGTGAAAACGGCGGTTTCCCCGATTTTTTTACGTTTTTCGGTCTTGGGGGTGGAAAGGGGTGAAGACGAGGTTCGCAAATTCTGATTATTTGTGGATAGTTAGAATAGGTGGCCTTAAACTAATTTCCGTGAAAAGAAAAGTCATGCAAGTGAAAACGGCGGTTTTCCCGATTTTTTAAAGTTTTTCGGTCTTGGGGGTGGAAAGGGGTGAAGACGAGGTTCGCAAATTCTGATTCTTTGTGGATAGTTAGAATAGGTGGCCTTAAACTAATTTCCGTGAAAAGAAAAGTCATGCAAGTGAAAACGGCGGTTTCCCCGATTTTTTTACGTTTTTCGGTCTTGAGGGTGGAAAGGGGTGAAGACGAGGTTCGCAAATTCTGATTCTTCGTGGATAGTTAGAATAGGTGGCCTTAAACTAATTTCCGTGAAAAGAAAAGTCATGCAAGTGAAAACGGCGGTTTCCCCGATTTTTTTACGTTTTTCGGTCTTGGGGGTGGAAAGGGGTGAAGACGAGGTTCGCAAATTCTGATTCTTTGTGGATAGTTAGAATAGGTGGCCTTAAACTAATTTCCGTGAAAAGAAAAGTCATGCAAGTGAAAACGGCGGTTTTCCCGATTTTTTTAAGTTTTTCGTTCTTGGGGGTGGAAAGGGGTGAAGACGAGGTTCGCAAATTCTGATTCTTCGTGGATAGTTAGAATAGGTGGCCTTAAACTAATTTCCGTGAAAAGAAAAGTCATGCAAGTGAAAACGGCGGTTTCCCCGATTTTTTTACGTTTTTCGGTCTTGGGGGTGGAAAGGGGTGAAGACGAGGTTCGCAAATTCTGATTATTTGTGGATAGTTAGAATAGGTGGCCTTAAACTAATTTCCGTGAAAATAAAAGTCATGCAAGTGAAAACGGCCGTTTTCCCGATTTTTTTACGCTTTTCGGTCTTGGGGGTGGAAAGGGGTGAAGACGAGGTTCGCAAATTCTGATTCTTCGTGGATAGTTAGAATAGGTGGCCTTAAACTAATTTCCCTGAAAAGAAAAGTCATGCAAGTGAAAACGGCGGTTTCCCCGATTTTTTTACGTTTTTCGGTCTTGGGGGTGGAAAGGGGTGAAGACGAGGTTCGCAAATTCTGATTATTTGTGGATAGTTAGAATAGGTGGCCTTAAACTAATTTCCGTGAAAATAAAAGTCATGCAAGTGAAAACGGCCGTTTTCCCGATTTTTTTACGTTTTTCGGTCTTGGGGGTGGAAAGGGGTGAAGACGAGGTTCGCAAATTCTGATTCTTCGTGGATAGTTAGAATAGGTGGCCTTAAACTAATTTCCCTGAAAAGAAAAGTCATGCAAGTGAAAACGGCGGTTTCCCCGATTTTTTTACGTTTTTCGGTCTTGGGGGTGGAAAGGGGTGAAGACGAGGTTCGCAAATTCTGATTCTTTGTGGATAGTTAGAATAGGTGGCCTTAAACTAATTTCCCTGAAAAGAAAAGTCATGCAAGTGAAAACGGCGGTTTTCCCGATTTTTTAAAGTTTTTCGGTCTTGGGGGTGGAAAGGGGTGAAGACGAGGTTCGCAAATTCTGATTCTTTGTGGATAGTTAGAATAGGTGGCCTTAAACTAATTTCCGTGAAAATAAAAGTCATGCAAGTGAAAACGGCCGTTTTCCCGATTTTTTTAGGTTTTTCGGTCTTGGGGGTGGAAAGGGGTGAAGACGAGGTTCGCAAATTCTGATTCTTTGTGGATAGTTCGAATAGGTGGCCTTAAACTAATTTCCGTGAAAAGAAAAGTCATGCAAGTGAAAACGGCGGTTTTCCCGATTTTTTAAAGTTTTTCGGTCTTGGGGGTGGAAAGGGGTGAAGACGAGGTTCGCAAATTCTGATTCTTTGTGGATAGTTAGAATAGGTGGCCTTAAACTAATTTCCGTGAAAAGAAAAGTCATGCAAGTGAAAACGGCGGTTTCCCCGATTTTTTTACGTTTTTCGGTCTTGGGGGTGGAAAGGGGTGAAGACGAGGTTCGCAAATTCTGATTATTTGTGGATAGTTAGAATAGGTGGCCTTAAACTAATTTCCGTGAAAAGAAAAGTAATGCAAGTGAAAACGGCGGCTTTCCCGATTTTTTAAAGTTTTTCGGTCTTGGGGGTGGAAAGGGGTGAAGACGAGGTTCGCAAATTCTGATTCTTTGTGGATAGTTAGAATAGGTGGCCTTAAACTAATTTCCGTGAAAAGAAAAGTCATGCAAGTGAAAACGGCGGTTTCCCCGATTTTTTTACGTTTTTCGGTCTTGAGGGTGGAAAGGGGTGAAGACGAGGTTCGCAAATTCTGATTCTTCGTGGATAGTTAGAATAGGTGGCCTTAAACTAATTTCCGTGAAAAGAAAAGTCATGCAAGTGAAAACGGCGGTTTCCCCGATTTTTTTACGTTTTTCGGTCTTGGGGGTGGAAAGGGGTGAAGACGAGGTTCGCAAATTCTGATTCTTTGTGGATAGTTAGAATAGGTGGCCTTAAACTAATTTCCGTGAAAAGAAAAGTCATGCAAGTGAAAACGGCGGTTTTCCCGATTTTTTTAAGTTTTTCGTTCTTGGGGGTGGAAAGGGGTGAAGACGAGGTTCGCAAATTCTGATTCTTCGTGGATAGTTAGAATAGGTGGCCTTAAACTAATTTCCGTGAAAAGAAAAGTCATGCAAGTGAAAACGGCGGTTTCCCCGATTTTTTTACGTTTTTCGGTCTTGGGGGTGGAAAGGGGTGAAGACGAGGTTCGCAAATTCTGATTCTTTGTGGATAGTTAGAATAGGTGGCCTTAAACTAATTTCCGTGAAAAGAAAAGTCATGCAAGTGAAAACGGCGGTTTTCCCGACTTTTTTAAGTTTTTCGTTCTTGGGGGTGGAAAGGGGTGAAGACGAGGTTCGCAAATTCTGATTCTTCGTGGATAGTTAGAATAGGTGGCCTTAAACTAATTTCCGTGAAAAGAAAAGTCATGCAAGTGAAAACGGCGGTTTCCCCGATTTTTTTACGTTTTTCGGTCTTGAGGGTGGAAAGGGGTGAAGACGAGGTTCGCAAATTCTGATTCTTCGTGGATAGTTAGAATAGGTGGCCTTAAACTAATTTCCGTGAAAAGAAAAATCATGCAAGTAAAAACGGCGGTTTCCCCGATTTTTTTACGTTTTTCGGTCTTGGGGGTGGAAAGGGGTGAAGACGAGGTTCGCAAATTCTGATTCTTTGTGGATAGTTAGAATAGGTGGCCTTAAACTAATTTCCGTGAAAAGAAAAGTCATGCAAGTGAAAACGGCGGTTTTCCCGATTTTTTTAAGTTTTTCGTTCTTGGGGGTGGAAAGGGGTGAAGACGAGGTTCGCAAATTCTGATTCTTCGTGGATAGTTAGAATAGGTGGCCTTAAACTAATTTCCGTGAAAAGAAAAGTCATGCAAGTGAAAACGGCGGTTTCCCCGATTTTTTTACGTTTTTCGGTCTTGGGGGTGGAAAGGGGTGAAGACGAGGTTCGCAAATTCTGATTATTTGTGGATAGTTAGAATAGGTGGCCTTAAACTAATTTCCGTGAAAATAAAAGTCATGCAAGTGAAAACGGCCGTTTTCCCGATTTTTTTACGTTTTTCGGTCTTGGGGGTGGAAAGGGGTGAAGACGAGGTTCGCAAATTCTGATTCTTCGTGGATAGTTAGAATAGGTGGCCTTAAACTAATTTCCCTGAAAAGAAAAGTCATGCAAGTGAAAACGGCGGTTTCCCCGATTTTTTTACGTTTTTCGGTCTTGGGGGTGGAAAGGGGTGAAGACGAGGTTCGCAAATTCTGATTATTTGTGGATAGTTAGAATAGGTGGCCTTAAACTAATTTCCGTGAAAATAAAAGTCATGCAAGTGAAAACGGCCGTTTTCCCGATTTTTTTACGTTTTTCGGTCTTGGGGTGGAAAGGGGTGAAGACGAGGTTCGCAAATTCTGATTCTTTGTGGATAGTTAGAATAGGTGGCCTTAAACTAATTTCCGTGAAAATAAAAGTCATGCAAGTGAAAACGGCCGTTTTCCCGATTTTTTTAGGTTTTTCGGTCTTGGGGGTGGAAAGGGGTGAAGACGAGGTTCGCAAATTCTGATTCTTTGTGGATAGTTAGAATAGGTGGCCTTAAACTAATTTCCGTGAAAATAAAAGTCATGCAAGTGAAAACGGCCGTTTTCCCGATTTTTTTAGGTTTTTCGGTCTTGGGGGTGGAAAGGGGTGAAGACGAGGTTCGCAAATTCTGATTCTTTGTGGATAGTTAGAATAGGTGGCCTTAAACTAATTTCCGTGAAAAGAAAAGTCATGCAAGTGAAAACGGCGGTTTCCCCGATTTTTTTACGTTTTTCGGTCTTGGGGGTGGAAAGGGGTGAAGACGAGGTTCGCAAATTCTGATTATTTGTGGATAGTTAGAATAGGTGGCCTTAAACTAATTTCCGTGAAAAGAAAAGTAATGCAAGTGAAAACGGCGGTTTTCCCGATTTTTTAAAGTTTTTCGGTCTTGGGGGTGGAAAGGGGTGAAGACGAGGTTCGCAAATTCTGATTCTTTGTGGATAGTTAGAATAGGTGGCCTTAAACTAATTTCCGTGAAAAGAAAAGTCATGCAAGTGAAAACGGCGGTTTCCCCGATTTTTTTACGTTTTTCGGTCTTGAGGGTGGAAAGGGGTGAAGACGAGGTTCGCAAATTCTGATTTTTCGTGGATAGTTAGAATAGGTGGCCTTAAACTAATTTCCGTGAAAAGAAAAGTCATGCAAGTGAAAACGGCGGTTTCCCCGATTTTTTTACGTTTTTCGGTCTTGGGGGTGGAAAGGGGTGAAGACGAGGTTCGCAAATTCTGATTCTTTGTGGATAGTTAGAATAGGTGGCCTTAAACTAATTTCCGTGAAAAGAAAAGTCATGCAAGTGAAAACGGCGGTTTTCCCGATTTTTTTAAGTTTTTCGTTCTTGGTGGTGGAAAGGGGTGAAGACGAGGTTCGCAAATTCTGATTCTTCGTGGATAGTTAGAATAGGTGGCCTTAAACTAATTTCCGTGAAAAGAAAAGTCATGCAAGTGAAAACGGCGGTTTCCCCGATTTTTTTACGTTTTTCGGTCTTGGGGGTGGAAAGGGGTGAAGACGAGGTTCGCAAATTCTGATTATTTGTGGATAGTTAGAATAGGTGGCCTTAAACTAATTTCCGTGAAAATAAAAGTCATGCAAGTGAAAACGGCCGTTTTCCCGATTTTTTTACGTTTTTCGGTCTTGGGGGTGGAAAGGGGTGAAGACGAGGTTCGCAAATTCTGATTCTTCGTGGATAGTTAGAATAGGTGGCCTTAAACTAATTTCCCTGAAAAGAAAAGTCATGCAAGTGAAAACGGCGGTTTCCCCGATTTTTTTACGTTTTTCGGTCTTGGGGGTGGAAAGGGGTGAAGACGAGGTTCGCAAATTCTGATTATTTGTGGATAGTTAGAATAGGTGGCCTTAAACTAATTTCCGTGAAAATAAAAGTCATGCAAGTGAAAACGGCCGTTTTCCCGATTTTTTTACGTTTTTCGGTCTTGGGGGTGGAAAGGGGTGAAGACGAGGTTCGCAAATTCTGATTCTTCGTGGATAGTTAGAATAGGTGGCCTTAAACTAATTTCCCTGAAAAGAAAAGTCATGCAAGTGAAAACGGCGGTTTTCCCGATTTTTTAAAGTTTTTCGGTCTTGGGGGTGGAAAGGGGTGAAGACGAGGTTCGCAAATTCTGATTCTTTGTGGATAGTTAGAATAGGTGGCCTTAAACTAATTTCCGTGAAAATAAAAGTCATGCAAGTGAAAACGGCCGTTTTCCCGATTTTTTTAGGTTTTTCGGTCTTGGGGGTGGAAAGGGGTGAAGACGAGGTTCGCAAATTCTGATTCTTTGTGGATAGTTAGAATAGGTGGCCTTAAACTAATTTCCCTGAAAAGAAAAGTCATGCAAGTGAAAACGGCGGTTTTCCCGATTTTTTTAAGTTTTTCGGTCTTGGGGGTGGAAAGGGGTGAAGACGAGGTTCGCAAATTCTGATTCTTTGTGGATAGTTAGAATAGGTGGCCTTAAACTAATTTCCGTGAAAATAAAAGTCATGCAAGTGAAAACGGCGGTTTTCCCGATTTTTTAAAGTTTTTCGGTCTTGGGGGTGGAAAGGGGTGAAGACGAGGTTCGCAAATTCTGATTCTTTGTGGATAGTTAGAATAGGTGGCCTTAAACTAATTTCCGTGAAAATAAAAGTCATGCAAGTGAAAACGGCCGTTTTCCCGATTTTTTTAGGTTTTTCGGTCTTGGGGGTGGAAAGGGGTGAAGACGAGGTTCGCAAATTCTGATTCTTTGTGGATAGTTAGAATAGGTGGCCTTAAACTAATTTCCGTGAAAAGAAAAGTCATGCAAGTGAAAACGGCGGTTTTCCCGATTTTTTTACGTTTTTCTGTCTTGGGGTGGAAAGGGGTGAAGACGAGGTTCGCAAATTCTGATTATTTGTGGATAGTTAGAATAGGTGGCCTTAAACTAATTTCCGTGAAAAGAAAAGTCATGCAAGTGAAAACGGCGGTTTCCCCGATTTTTTTACGTTTTTCGGTCTTGGGGGTGGAAAGGGGTGAAGACGAGGTTCGCAAATTCTGATTCTTCGTGGATAGTTAGAATAGGTGGACTTAAACTAATTTCCGTTAAAAGAAAAGTCATGCAAGTGAAAACGGCGGTTTTCCCTATTGCTATCTTTGAAGTAAAACCATCCGTGCAAGCTGTACCCGAGGGCCGCCCGGGGAAGTCGTTGCTAGAAAACTCGTTGCTGCTTTCACACTCATGGAACAATAAAGGCATATGAGCGGGAAGAAGAAGATCTGACTTTTTTTATTATAGATATTCGTTAAATTGTATACAAAACAACTCATTGCAAAAGGGAACTCCCTTTTATTCATTATAAAACAAAGCATAGAAAAATATCAAGATAAAGACTCAAATTCATATTTCTTCACGTGCTAATCCAATTGTAATATGATTGGACTTTTGTAAATAGATCTCCTTTAAGTCGTTTTCTATATAATTTTAACACGGTTCTGAGTGGAATTTGCATCTAAATCGAATTCGGCTTCACATAAAGAACAAATTCACTGACCCAACTAATTTTTCGTCTAAATTTGACTTTGCGGATTTTACTCCCATAGGCCTCTCATTTCATTCTTTCTTATTTATGCAACAGAACAGCATTTAAAAGTTGAAACTTGAAACCACTTTGTTTTAAAAAGAATATATTTCCCTGTTGTTTATTGCAACTTTTTTATCTAGTCATAATTTATAGAAAGTCTACTATTTTTGTTTTCTGTCGTGTTGAATGAGGTGTCACATGAGCCAAAAATAATAAGAATGAATTTTTAGGTTATAATTCTTTCATTCACCCTGTATATTTGGTAGCATAATTATAATTATTATAGGTTTAATAAAAGTTGGTATTGTCTTTATGTATTTGTAGGTTTTAGTTGCCTCGGCAGTAGAAGTGAAACTTTAAAGCCTGTTTTAATTCTACAAAAACATAGTTTTAGTAACAACTTTCGAAAATAGTTATTTATGTACCAAGCCACTGAAGTTCAACTTTTTATGACTTATGTGGAAATTAATTTCCACATGAGTCATAAAAAGAACTTCAGTGCCGAAGTAGTTATATATATATTTTTAAATTGGAACAAAAATATTTTATTAGGCAAAAAAATAATCATAAGGGATCACCCGTTCATGTACCGACTGCGCTCGGCGTTGCTTGACTTTGACGATCGCTCTACCTAGGTCAAGTATGACGCGACACGGCACTTTCTGACAGAAAATCCAAACTGCTGCCTACTGTGCTGCCTCCATGTAAAATAGAATAATATTCAAACCTATTTAAATCTTTATACTGAAAGATTGCGCTGCTTAGGTAACAATTTCGCAATGTGTACGAAAAGTTAAATGGGCCTTTATTGGCCGGGTTTTGAATATTTGGTCACTTTTGGCGGGCGATGGCTCCGCGTCTGACGTTTGATGTTTACATTTCACCAAGGCCTCCTTATTAAAAAAAAATCGTACGTTGGGCTACTTCATTGTTGATTTCTGAGCTTTTAATGACGATTTTGAGACACTTCATTGCCGATTTCAAGAAAACAATATTTTTTCGAATATTTAAACATTTATTCACAACTCGGACGGAATATTTTTCTTTAAACGTATTTCTGGATATTTAAATAGAGCCTATTGAGCAATAATAATCAGTCACCCTACTCAGGCTCTATCTATGCAGGAGATTATGTTTGTAATCTGTATTTGTAACTTTACGCTCAAACTTTTTATAAGCGCCGAAGCTTAGGCACAACGTTGTTATAGGTATAAGCCTCAGACAAGTAATAAACATAGACTAACCTAAAGGCTGCATTGTAATCAGCCAACATAAAAAATGTCTACTCAAAACAAAAACAACAAATTTTACAATTAAGCCTGCATTTCCTATGCCACAAATCCAGCACTTCCTTCCCACCCAGATAGCACAAACTGCAGTCAAGTGCAAAAAATGTGAAAAAAGTAATCACCAAATAAGTATTCAAATAAATGCGCAATAAAAATAGCTTTTAATCACCCTAGTACAAGTAGTTGAACCAGAACAGTGCATCGTAAGTGCTTTTTCTGCAATCACATTTTATTATTGAAATATGTGTGCTTTGTAAACGCATAAGAAGCACTATATATTAAATAGAAACATTCATGTGCATCTAGAGCACATAACTAATGCTGCCGAAAATCGTATTAAAACTAAAGCACTTTAGAATTGCAAAATAAGCACATATTTGGCGGTCGGTGCAGTTTCTAATTGTGCGCCTGCGCGCCTGCGCCGTTCACCCTCCGCCATCCACCGACGCCGACCGCTACCCGCCATTTCCCACTCCAGCTCCAACGGGTCTAGTTTTAGACAGCATCTGTTGCCTATTTTTTTCAAGTAGTCGTCTCGTCGTTTGAGTCTACTATGAGCCAGCTCAGCCAGCAAAGGTAAAATCAATTATTATTATAACTACGTGTAGGTATGTATTTCCCCAGAAAAGACACGTGTAGGTATTTCGTACTGTTATTTGCAATAACCTCGGTTCTCCATCATATAGCAGTAGCGTGTAGGTAGGACCTTAAAAACTGGGCCTTGTAATAACTTTTGTGCTTCGCTAATTATCCAATATAGGTATATCAACATTTTTCTGTACTTACATGGTTGTGTATTACATATATTACACTTTGTGAATTTCTTCATGTATAAATTATACAACGAAAACTCTCGTGAATTTCCGCAAGTTGGGAAAATCTATAGAGTTTTTCTGAATTCCAGCAGCAATATCAATTTTAATAGTAGGAATAAAAATAAGGTATTTAATACAGTGTGTCCTGGATAATTGCCGGAATAGATCTAAATAACAAAAAAAAAGATACCTACAGTGTGTCTGGTTTTTCGTGTTAACACCCCTGAAAATCTAAGTAGGCTGGGGGAATTGAACGGGGCAATTTTTTTTATAAATATGTCCCTGAAAGGTCATCATTTGCGAGGTATTGGTTTGGCATTGCCGCGAAATTCTGGCCTACTGCGATTTTTTAAAGGGGTGCGTTTTTCGAAAAACCCTATTAGGCACATTTTTATTTAAAATCTGACACCACAGCGTTAATCAGGACACCCTAAAACCCCCACATACCAAATTTGAAGAAAAAATATGTAGGGTGTTCCATTCTGTAGGGTGTCAAAGTTGAGCAAAATAGGCATTTTAAAGGCATCTGGCGAGTCAAGTGTGCCATGGAATTACTTCGAAACAGGTGGATTATCAACAGGATCACTCACAATGTTGATATACAAAGATCGAATACAAAAATATACAGAGTGTTCTTATCTGTGCCATCTCAAATTACTGAATTTTTGGAACTTTGTACGGGTAAAAAATCGATCGTGCATAACAAAACCGCTCCGCACACTATAAACGAACTAAATCTAAAAAATACAGAAGCCTGCCGGTCACTAAGTCCATATCAGTTAAGGTAGATGGTGTGCCACAACAGGAAACGCACCGAAAATCTATCATCTTAGACAGTGACTTTGTTGAGAAAGGTCCAATAATTTAAATTATTTTTATTTGTCGGTTGGAATTTTGTAAAGAAATAAATTACTTTTGTGTTTATTAATATTTTTTCAATGATTCCAGAGCACTCCTGACCAGTATAAAGTTTAATAAAAATTCAGTAATTTGAGATGGCACAGATAAGAACACTGTATATTTTTTATTGGTTCTTTGCATATCAACATTGTGAGTGGTCCTGTTGATAATCCATCTGTTTCGAAGTAATTCCATGACACACTTGACTCGCCAGATGCCTTTAAAATTTCTATTTTGCTCAACTTTGACACCCTGCAGAATGGAACACACCCTACATATTTTTTCTTCAAATTTGGTATGTGGGGGTTTTAGGGTGTCCTGATTAACGCTGTGGTGTCAGATTTTAAATAAAAATATGCCTAATAGGGTTTTTCGAAAAACTCACCCCTTTAAAAAATCGCAGTAGGCCAGGATTTCTCGATCAAGGTCTATAGAGGATAGGTTGTCTCACTTTGCCGGGGGGAATGACGTCACGTAGTATGCTGGCGACCCAGGGGCGGCATGTAAACAGTATTCGAAGTGAAATTCGAACCACTTATTAACATTGAACCAGGAATGTTAGAAGTTACACAAATGGTAATATATTTTGCATCAATAAAACGAGGTATTTGTTTAAGGCTCTCATTCTGTTTTCAAATCAGCATACTAGCTGACGTCACTCACCAAAGTGAGGCAACCTATCCTCTATAGACCTTGGCAAATTATGACCTTTCAGGGACATATTTATAAAAAAAATTGCCCCGTTCAATTCCCCCAGCCTACTTAGATTTTCAGGGGTGTTAACACGAAAAACCAGACACACTGTATATGTAGAAGATTTTGATATTCTGGAAATCACTCCTGCATGGTCTGATAATGAGATGTAAGCAAAATAATAAAAAATAATTATCTACAAACAAACCCATTAAATCAAAACATGAAAGATATAGGTATACACCTGTTCATTTATAGTTTACTTTCATATTTTTCAAATTTCTGAGTAATTTTGTTTTGAAATAATTTTTTTATTGCAGTAGCAGTACGCAGAAATCGAGAAATACAACAGAAAAGGAGGTTGAAGATGTAATTAAACTATATTTAAGGAACATTTGTGGAAAGCAAAATGAGTCTTAAATATATTTATATTTTAATGAAGATATTTATTTATTTAGTTTCGTTATGGTGTTTCACTAGAAGACCCCCATCATCAACAACAGAGCATTTATCACAGAAGGTATATTCACTGTCTTATTACTTTTTACTCAAATTTTTACGGGTGTAATATAAAGGTTGGGAGTAAATTAAACGGTGGATTTTTAGGCAAAAAAATGTTTTATTTATATATGGAATCATGCTCTACCAATTTTCATTTACAAGCTACAGGGGCGCTAACAACATCAAAAAAATTAGCTACAGCTAGAATAATTTTAACATGATCTAATGTTAGAAAGTTATTAGAGAAACTATTTTTTTTTAATTTTTAGCGCCCCTTGTAGCTTGGAAACGAGAACCGGTAGAGTCCATATATGAATTATAAAACCATAAGTCCATATATGAATTATAAAAAAAAATACATAAAAATCCACAGTTTATTTTATTTCTAACATTTATGTTACACCCTGTATACTTTCTTAGATATATTTTTCTCGAAAAAAATCAATGTGAAAGGTCAATCAAAATTAATTTGTACTTATTCAATTTAGTAGCATACACAATATATACCTTCAGTGAATGCAAACAAAGTGTCAAAATGAAATGCATATTTATTTAAAGTAAATGTACAGAAAAAGCATTCTGCAAGCACATATAAAAGATTACAGTATGATCCTGTAGAATAATAATAAAGTACACGAGAAGTGCCTGATTTGTATATAATATCAACAGTCAGGACGCTTTAACAATGCTTCAAAAGTACTTCACTGCAGTACGATGCGCGCGCATACTACTTGTAGACCACCACTTATTAAGCGCTTTTTGAGCTGGCACTGGAGCACTTGCCAAGTGAATATTACATGTGCTTTATAAGCATTTGACTACTTTTGAGAAGTGCTTTTCTGGCACTTGTGGAGTTAATTTTGCTATCTGGGCATCATCCTTAAAACTATACTTCTTCACTAATTACTAACTTAACTATATGTATTTTGTCCAATAACCCCAAAATGTCATCAAAAAACAATAACTCAAAAGTAAACACTCGAAACACATTAACACAAAGCGGCTAAATTTCAACGAACTCTGGATCAGCTGTTGGGGCATAATAAAGAAAATGCGCAATGATCACAAAGAGCTCGTGCAACGTTGCCACGTTAGCCAGAATAAGCAATTCATTAAGGATATTATTTATAGACCAAGTAGGATCAGTAAATTCACAAAATCAGTAAAATTTATGGTTAAATGATAACTGTCCAAATTTTTACTATATGTAGATTGTAGATATCAACTAATTGTTCCAAATTGATGTTTTTTTTTAAGTTGGTTTTACATTTATTTAGTAAATACAAGATAAATTTATTAAGAAGTTTGGCAATGGTGCAATCATTGTATTGTTTTGTTTTAGATTACTATTACCGACTCGGACAAATAATGTTTACAAATATTTTTTTATCTTGGCAGGGTCTGTATTGTATTGAATTATTAGTCTGTGTTTATTATTTGTCTGAGGTATAAGCAACGCTATAAGCTAAAGTTTTTCGACACAACTTTATTTCCCTTATCGGATAAGAACGTTTCCTTCTTTCTTCGCTAAACACAAACAACTGCCCCCACTCTAACCCCCTTCCAAAATTGCATCCCCCAATTCCAATCCCCCCTCCCTCCGCCGCCCCCCCCTCCCGCTCCGGAACCCGCGGCCCCCACCGACCCTATTGATTGTGACGTAACCGGCGGCGCATGCGCGCACGCGCCATCATGGCGGCCGGGGGCCAAACGTCGCGGGCGGCCGCGGCGGCGGGCCAGTATTCGGCGCGGCGTTGCCACGATTGTCAGCGCGCCACCGGCGCCCACTTCGATATCCGAACAAGTCGCAGGCGGCAGGTGTCGTTTGTCTTTGGATTTTTCCGTTGTCGCGACACGGTGGTACGCCGGAAGAGGAATGTGATTGGCTTGGAGGCGGGAAGGATGTGGAAATGGTGGTAGAGGGGGCGGTAGATGAGGAAGGAGGAGTAGTGGGGCGGCGGAGATAACATGAGCGGGTATTCGGAAACGGTGAGTGGGAAGAGCGGTATTAGTTAAATTAATAGTATTATAGATAGGTAAGTATATTAGTTCGGTGTTTATGTGGTACCGAATTTGGATGGTAAAGTCCTAAAAAATAAATAAATAAAATTATGTAGCTTCAATATACAGGGCGAGTTTTTTTCGATGACCACAAAGGGGATCTCGGAAACTAGCAGAGCTAGAACAAAGGTTAAATGGGGAAAGAATTGCAGTTTTGAATGCTCAATCTAATGCCTCTTTCGGATTTTTAAAAAAGTTCATGGCTCCCTAAATATTTTGAAAACAGTGAATTTTTGCTATTTCATCAGATCTCTGTAGCTCCGTTATTTTGATTATACAGAAAAACTGTAGAGACAAAAATTGTAGGTAATTGTGGTCTTAATAAGATGATCTAATCCATTTTTTTTATGTTGTTTGTGATTTTTTGAGATATGACATAGGTAGGTACCTAAACTTGTGTTTTTTTTAAAATATAAATCATAGTTGGCTGTCTCCTTATCAAGTCGGCCATTTTTTGAGCTTTCCAAAGATATAATACTCGGCATAGTTATTATAGAAAATAAAAGAGCTATGGCTAATTTTCTGATTTTTTTTTAATTTTCACATAGTCAGCCATCGAATATTTTCATAATTACGTTCTATTTTATAATAAGACGTACTTCAAACTTTTAAATATTTTATTTTTAGCTGGTAACAAAATGTAACGAAATAAAACAAAAATTATCATGATGGGGCTCCACCACATAATTATTTGCCTTTAAGAAATTACCTAGATCAGCTCTATCCAAATAGTTGGATAGGGAGAAATATACCTATTTCCTGGCCGCCCCGATCCGCCGATTTGTATGTTTTGGATTTCTTTTTGTGGGGAATAGTACAAAATAAAGTAAGAGACAATTGTTGAATTAAGAGCAGCTGTTTTAGAAGCAATTGCCAGTATTGACAGGCTCTCTCTAAGAAAGGCGACAAATTCAGTCTTAAAAAGATGCAATATTTGCATAAATAATAATGGTGGATTGTTTGAACGCCGTTTTTATTTTAAAAGGTTTAAAAAATTTGAACTTGAGTTTTTTAATTTTTGTTTTATTTTGTTATCAGCTAAAAACAAAATATTAGAAAGTTTGAAATATGTCTAATTATAAAATAGAACGTAATTATAAAAATATTCCATGGCTGACTATGTGAAAATTAAAAAAAATCAGAAAATTAGCCATAAAATGCCCGATTTGATAAGGCCACAGCCAACTACAATTTACATTTAAAAAAACACAAGTTCATGTCATATCTCAAAAATCACAAACATAAAAAATTGGATAAGATTATATTATTATGCCCAAAATTATCTAAAATGTTTGTGTATACAGTTTTTCTGTATAATCAGAAATAACGGAGCTACAGAGATCTGATGAAATAGCAAAAAAATCTCTCTTTTCAAAATATCTAGTGAGCCATGAACTTTTTTAAAAATCCAAAAGGGGCATTAGATTGAGCATTCAAAACTGCAATTCTTTCACCATTTAATCTTTGTTCTAGCTCTCCTAGTTTCCGAGATCCCCATAGTGGTCATCGAAATAAACTCACCCTACTATTGAACTTCACCTTACATTTTTTAATTGGGTTTTTCGCCACAGAAACTTGAAACAAACTGATTAAAGGACAACGTTTTCAGGAAAAAAAACTGTTTAAGAATAGTTACCCGAGATTCAACTTTAGGAATGCCCATCATTAAAAGAACGAAACTTTAAACGGTAACTCAAAAAATAACGTAAACAACTTAGTTTTCTAAGCTTTCAAAGTCTGTGACGTGGCATTTCTTTGAGAACAAAGAGAGATTTACCTTCCGAAAGCTCAGAATACTAAGTTGTTGACTTCATTTTTTGAGTTACCGTTTAAAGTTTCTTTCTTTTAATGTTAGGCATTTTGTAAATTTGAAGAGTGCAGTATAAAAAGGATGGGGGTCACAAAACAAAAGTTTTGAGTAGAACAAATTTTAAAGTTTAAATCCCTCTATCTGTTTAAGAAATACACTCGGAAATACACTTGTTGTTAGTAACCAATTTTTAAAATGTTAGCTGGGGTCTCTTTTTTGGTAAAACGTTTTGTTGGTAATTTTTTTTTAACATGCGTCCAGAGAAATTATTGTAAAAGGGGGTTAAGCACATTAAGTCAGGGAAAAAAGATGAAAGTCGGCAAAAAAATCAATATTCATTTAAAATATATTTTATATAAATGAAATTTAGTTACATGGTAAATTTTCAAAGTAGAGTTTGAGCTTCTACACTATAAAAACTCGTCCTAATTTTGCCCCTTTTTTAGTCACTGGTAACATATAACTCTCAGACATCTTAAAAATGCAATGGTAACACACGTATCGCAAAAAAATCGCAAACAAGCACACGCGATGTATACTCTGGCTTCAAGGAAAAGTGAACTGTTTGGAATAAAATAAACCACATCTAAATAACCTAACCTTAGAAATGTCAGCACAAAGTGGGGGAATTTTGGACTCTCATCCGTTTTCCATACATCGAGTGGACCTTCAACCTTTTTACCCAGTACAGCGAATATTAAAACGCATTTTACTAGGTACTGCCATCTGTTTTGGTCTGTATAGTATAGGTATGCTAGGCAGGAAATAATGCCTTTTGGCCATAATTTGGCATACCTATCTCAAATACGGATTTTTGTGGACCCTCATCCTTTTTAACCTGTAGTCTTCATTTGTAAAGTTGAATTTCGATTAACCACTGACGCGCCAGAGCTTTCTTAAGCAGTGGTTTTTCCTCGCAACTTGATAAAGTTACCCTTTAAAATGGATCTGTTTACGCCACAAAGAAATTTTAGAAATAGATCCGTTTAATTTTCAATTCAGTTTTCCACTACAAAAATCTGAAATAAACTTATTAAAAGACAACTTTTTCAAGTTGCCAGGAAAATTCATATAAATACCTAACATCGAGCCTATAACATTAAAAAAACGAAAGTTTGTACGTTATCTCAAAAAATAACTTTAACAATTTTGTTTTTCTGAGCTTTTGGAGAATAAATCTTCGTCCATTCTCAAGTCAAAGTGAAATGACAGAATAATACATGTCAAGTCAATGTTTCATGAAAACAAAACAATAACCTAGTTATCGCCTGTCTGATATTGTCTTCGAACTTTGAACAACTGGTAATGATATTTTTATTATACTTCTTTGAAAACACCTTATTTTCATCTGTTTTAGCAAAATGAAAGATGGAGTTTTTCGGGCTAGCGCACGGAAACAGCGCATGGAAAAACTTTCCGTGCGCTGAATAAAAATACCGAATATATGGCTTTAAAATAGAAATATACAGCAAAGTAAACCAAATTTAAGAAACTCTATATGCTCTCTGATATTTAACATTTACCTATTTTGTATTTTAATTCGTAAGTGTTTCAATATTTAGATATATTTCTGTAATATTTTTATTTTATTCACCTTATCTGACAATAACTAATTTACAACAAAGCACCTTTGAAATAATTTGAGAGTAACCATGGAAACGCATCATACATACCAAACACTATATTGTCTGCATTGCTTATTTTTTGTCAATTAAATTTATTATAATATGCCGATAAAATGTTTTAAGTTTCCGTTTTCAAAGAAGTATGATAAAAAATATCGTTCATTACACGTCCAGAAATAGATTTTTCCGTGCTTGCATGACTTTCCGTGTTCGGCTGCGCCTCACACGAGAATTTGTCACGCGCGCACGGAAAAATCTTTATTTCCAGACTCATAATGAAATATACTATTTACTTAATTCCATTGCACATTCAGCAATACATTTGCCCGTATTTATGCCTATTCCTTAATTTTTCACCTAATTCCTACTTCTTTGAGAATTGGTTGAAATCTCGGTTGAAATTTGATTTTGCCTGATATGAAAAACAATAAATGGTCTACAAGTCTCCCTAATATAGAACTTTCTACATTCAGAAGAAATTTTATAAATGCAATATTTTTTTAACTTTGTACCTCAATAAATGATTTCGTTTTAACTAGCGAATACCTTAATGTATTTTTGTCTTTACTGTTTTGCTAACATTCTCAAGTATTAATTTATTGTTAAAAATAAAATTTAAATAAAACTTTTTTTAATATACCACGTTTTTAAAAAGGATTAAAAGTATAATAAAATAATATAATAATATAAAAACGAACTAAAAAGTATAAAATAATTTTCCCAGCTCCATAAAGATTCGAAAATCGTAGGACGCATGCTGAAAAGATTTGCAGTGCAGTACAATTTGTTAGTGACTTATCTATTGCATGCGCCCCACGTTTTTCGAAACTTTAGAGGCTAGGAAAAATTCTTTTACACTTTTTTCAAAAAAAAATTTTTTATTATTATTTTCTGCTTTTTAGTCTTGTGTTTGAATTTTTGCAATGGATTTTAAACATCTTGATAATATTGCGACAGATATGCGTGTAGAAGAAGAAATATATGGCGTCTCATCATGACCCCCACCAGCGAAATAGATATCCTAGTTACCGTAGCAACTACTTCACCACTCCTAAGTACAAAAAATTTGATTGGCTCGATTCTTTGTATCTACTAGAACTTCAGGACACCAAGCTTGGTATTTCCAGCTCTGTATAGCGAGGTAATATTGCATTGTCATCCAGTTCTGAGAAAGTTTCAAGTCTCTAGCCCATAGGGAAATTAGTTTAAAATCGATAGCAAAATTTGACGAACAGACAAACGGGAGGACAAGAAAGCTATTCCGATATAACTTCACTATTCTGTGCAATAATTGCTTTCAGTGAAGTCAATTATTAATCAATGAAGTGGAAGAAAATTTTAATTATTTCACATGACACTCATGTTTGTGAAAAGGAACAGGAAAATTCTTAGACAAGGAAAGTGAGAAGACACCGCTCCTGCCTACCCTGCCGTGTATAGATTTTGTTACGTCGTTTTGAACGGCGGCCATTTTATATGTGGCAGACAAAGCGAGTACGTTGTGAGTTAATTTCGTGAATTCGTGAATTAAAAGTAACAGTGATTAAGGGGAAAATATACTCTTCCGATGGTGAAGTGTTCAGCGTTTGGTTGCAAAAGCAGAAGTGAAAAGCAAGAGCCCGGGATTTCGATTCACAGGTAAATATTTAGCAAGCTACCTTTGACAGATGCCTTAAAACTTTATTTTTCTCAATATACCTAACTTCTTCAAGTTCCTTCTACCTTTTAGTATGATAAAGTGCATTATTTTGTTTGTAAATAGAACCCACGTAATTATTTTTTACCATCGTTTTTATTCAAAATTTCTTAATTGATTATGATAGTTTCATAAAATATGGGCTGGTTTCTATGGGCGTGCATTATTTATTTTGTTTTGATTGATTCGAAATCGCCGCTGTAATGTGAGTACTACTATTTCTTTTCGTTTAGATGTTGATAGTTCTGTAATATTTTTCGTTACAATTTTGACACTTTTACGGGAATAGAAAGATGATAGTTTGTGGAGGACGCTGCCTCTCTTTTGTTCTTTAGTTTGCTCAGGCGCCAGTTATTTTATAGTGGTATGCTCCACTTGTCTTTTCTCGGATAGTTCAGTGAAGAAAAGAAATATCCAAAGTTCGTTTAGCTATTTTGTTTTAGTTTGCTTGTTCTTTTTGGGATTGGGGAGTAAATAACACAATAAACAAGTTTTTACAATTTATTCCAATACTTGGATGACACAGCCAAAAGAAAATTATATGATCTTTTAATTTATTATACTGTTACAAACATCGCGTAGTTGAACAATATTTAATGAGTCATTTGTGCCCCAGTATTTGCCTGCAAGAGAAAATTATATAACCTGTGAACAAATTATTTTTGTTATAATTGGTTGTGGGAAAACGGAAAACCTATAGTTTATAAGATTCGGTTGTGGGTTTAGAAAATGTGACGAAAGTAAATAAACAGGCTGACCGGACTTGCAGTTGTACGTAACACTACGCGTATCTTAAATGGTCGGTGATAAAAAAAATATAGGTACTTGTTAAAAAATTACGTTAGGGTAAGCAAGAAACTCTATCGGTTTCGGACGGTGGTATAGAGAAATTCGTTTGTATCTACTGTAGGCCTCCGGTATTTGTATTTGGTTTTAGTTTTTAAACAACTATGTAAAGAGGGTTCGGTGTTTCCTGCTGACAGGCTTGATTTCGTTTGATTTCAAGTTTTGTAAAGGTCCACGCCTCTTACTCTAGGAGTAATGGCCGGCAGCTATATACACTTGAATTCGGCTAGACCAGATATTTGTTTTCGATTTCAAGTTTTGTAAAGGTCCAGGCCTCTTACTCTAGGAGTAATGGCCGGCAGCTATATACACTTGAATTCGGCTAGACCAGATATTTGTTTTCGATTTCAAGTTTTGTAAAGGTCCAGGCCTCTTATTCTAGGAGTAATGGCCGGCAGCTACACTTGAATCAATTGCAAATATAAAATTTAAAACCCAATAGTTCGGTCGGAAAGAAAAAAAATATATTTTCGGCACTACAGTAAATAAAAATAGTCAGTAAAATGGTTACCCTACAAGAGTTTCTTACCTATGTTGCTAAGTCGGCGGACGATCAAAATGTCATTCATTCGCATTTTTCGGTTCCCCTTTTATACCGGATTTCGGCCGGGCCGGTGGGGTAGACAAAAAACAAGAGCCTGGTTGCTATGCCGGCACCGAGACTTGGTGCGGTGCGAAATACGAAAAAAAAAAGAAAAATCTCATAGACCAATAGTGAGCGGTTTGATGCAGCTTCTGGTACTAAAATGTAATAGTACAGATAAAATCATTCGGTTTTCCCACAAGAAACGCGTTTCTAGCCCTAGAAATAAAGATTATTCTCCACTAAATATATTTTACAGAAATATTGCTCACCTAAATCAGTAGCTTCTTTTAAAACTCGGTATAGAAAATAATTCGGAAATACGGCAGATAAGATTTCGTTGAACTTAAAAATGTTTAATTTTAATGCACACACCTAACCGGTGAAAATAACAAAAATATTTGGCGCGGTGCGGTCGGCAGAAAAAAATTAAAAATAAGTTTTTTTTTAATAAAAAAAAAATAACGAACTTCGTTACACCGCAAATAAATATATTTCAGTACTTGACATATATAACTTTACATTTGGAAAGTTATCTGCAAATAAATACCAATATTTCAAATTACATGAAAGTCAAAATTATCTACCTTTTAATTTTTAACATTTTTGTGATATTGGCTAAGAACGCGTTTCATGCTACGCCACTGGCCTGTCGTACGATGTGGCAGTCGGTAACACGGCCGCGAGCGCTGTTAGGCGTCATCTCTCTTTCCTTGTCTAAGGGAAAATTCGAAATATCACAAACATCCAAACGTCATTTATTTTGTCTTTTCTCGGCCACTATAAACATTTTAAAATGTATTTTTACTGTAGCACTAGTAATAATTGATACTATAAATACTTTCAAAAGTTGTTAATATCGAGGTATTATTTTCTTCATAAGTGGTGCTCATCTGTACAGGAAGTTCCTCTAGTCAACAATTTGTGATTTTTTTAGTTTAGCAATTTATGCTCATTTATTGAGAAAAATCGTTTCGATATAGTTTCGAGAAGATGAAAGTCCCAAAACCTGTTAATAAATCGGTATCTACTTTATATTGTTTTCTTATTTGCGGAAAATATCGTAATTCACATTGGGCTTTTAAAAAGTGATATGGAAGTAGATCTCACGAGAATGTATCTCACCAGTGGAAACTTAGATAATTCCGTTTTCTTATGTGCAATATTAGCTCTGTCTGTGCTGATTTCTTGAAATTCATTCGTGAATGCATCTGCACGTTCTGTTATTTCAAGTTCCGGGAACTGGAAATTTGGAGAATTCCACGTAGGTGTTGATTTAGCTAAAACAACGGGCCTTCTGTTTCTGGCAATATTCGTTCGCGGCAGTCTGCCTCGGCATGCCGCAAAAATTCCAATAGGAAATTGGAGCATTCTCGCCGTCCTTCGATAATTTATTTTTGAACTGATCGATTTACCAGAGATACCTACCTACTATTTTCGCTCGGGCTTTGGCTACTGGCAGCAGAAACCGGACTGTTCTTGTTTCGTTTTTACCACATTTTTTAACCGTCTTTCTCGTCCGTCTGTTTGTTTTTCAGTTCGGTATAAATTTTGCAATAGACTTTAAACTTAAGTTCCGATGAGCTAAATAATTTAACATTAAACATAGCTCAGAACTGGATATTAGGTAACTCGTTATTATGTATGTATATGGTACAACCCGTATATGAAAACATACCGTATGTATACGGTCTAGGCTGTCTCTATACGGCCTAAATGGCGCAGACCGTCTGTAAATGACATGGCATTTCATACACGGACATACGGACTATTGACATTCAGAGTGTATGTGCAATCGTAGTGAATTACCCTTCTTTTTTTATCCAGGCCCATTAAAGAAGAATATGCCGTCTTTTTAGTATGTATTTTGCAGAAAAAAATCTAAGATACCTACACATTATACTAAATAATTACGTTTTTTCCTTCAAAATACTACGTACCAGCAAAAAGTAATATCCTTCTTTGATGGGCCTATATAAAAAATAAGGGGTAATTCAGAAATGGCGGACGTCGAAACCGCCCTGAAAACATTGCACATACATTCTGTCTTTGTTTAAATCTCTCTGTGATATACGATCTATAGTCTATCCAAGTTACAGAGGCAGTGGATCAAAACATTGGCCACCACGTGACTACGTGACCTATTCTCTTATTGGTCTGGCCGTCATAAAATGTCAAGTGTTTACGCGGCGAGCAGAATGCAGGGCCGGCTTTTCCCTCAGTCGAGTTTCCTGCATATTTTAGATCGGATCGCTAGCAGTCTATTCTGTAAATTTATTTTGCTACTTAATTTAAGGAAATTTACAAAGATCCACGAAAGGTAGAAACATAAATTTTAAAAACTTCTAAAAGAATTAGTTCAGAATTACAAGCCACTTGGAATCTCATATTAGTCCGACCGACCCTGGTAATCAATCGCAAGGCGGTCATGTGACTTTGTTTATGTCTACTGCCGCTGTAACTTGGATAGACTATAGTTGCAGATAGACCATATATAATAGGACTAGTCCTTTTGCAAACCGACTAGACCGTTTGTTGACGGACAAGCTTCTTATACATATGGACTAATATCTTCAGGCCATTTACATAATGGGCTAGTCCTTTATAAGTATTATACAATTGCTTATCTGGTCCTGGAATTCCTCTAGTCAAGGAATATAATCAGGTGAACAGAAACTGCGAGAAACATAATCTCATCAAGATGTTTAGAATCGATTACAAAATTTCGCACACAAAACTGAAAAGCAAAAAATAATAAAAAAATATATATACAACGTTTCTAAAACGGAGTTTTTAGTAAAAAGTATAAAATAATTTCTCCCAGGGGGCGCAAGCAATAGATAATATATATAGTAAGGGGTGTAGTGAATAGCTGTCGCTTCTGTAATTTTCATTCCTGGTCGTCAATTATTTTGTTAATTAAAATTAATGGGATTCGAGCGTGTAAAATTATTAACACATTAATTTTTTTCCATTAGAAGAAGTTTTGTTAGGACACTACACGTGTTTCGGCACTTATTGCCATCATCGGGTATCAATTTTTTTTATGCAGGGTCAGTTTTTTTTCGATGCCCACTATGGGGATCTCGGAAACTAGCAGAGCTAGAACAAAGGTTAAATAAGGAAAGAATTGCAGTTTTGAATGTTCACCTTTTGGATTTTTTAAAAATTTCACGGCTCACTAGATATTTTGAAAAGAGTGATTCTGATTATACTACAGAAAAACTGTAGAGACAAAAATTGTAGATAATTTTGGGCTTAATAAGATAATCTAATCCAATTTTTTATGTTGTTTGTGATTTTTGAGATATGACATAAACATGTGTTATTTTAAATGTAAATCATAGTTGGCTGTGGCGTTATAAAATCGGCCATTTTTGAGCTTTCCAAAGATATAATACTCTGCATAGTTATTATAAAAAATAAAAGAACTATGGCTAATTTTCCGATTTTTTTAAATTTTCACATAGTCAGCCATGGAATATTTTCATAATTACGTTCTATTTTATAATTAAACATACTTCCAACTTTCTAATATTTTGTTTTTAGCTGGTAACAAAATGTAAAAAAATAAAGTAAAAATTAAAAAACTCAAATTCAAATTATTATTATTTTAAAAGGTCATCTTTTAAAATAAAAAAGGTCCACCATTATTATTTATGCAAATATTGCATCTTTTTAAAACTGAATTTGTCGCCTTTCTTAGAGAGCGCCTGTCAATATTGGCAATTTCTTCTAAAACAGCTGCTCTTAATTCAACAATAATTGTCTCATACTTTATTTTATAGTGTTCCCCACAAAAAGAAATTCAAAACAGACAAATCGGGGGATTGGGGCTGCCAGGAAAAAGGCCTATTTCTCCCTATCCAACTATATTTGGATAGAGCTGATCTAGGTAATTTCTTACGGGCAAATAATTATGTGGTGGAGCTCCATCATGATAATTTTTGTTTTATTTTATTACATTTTGTTTCCAGCTAAAAATAAAATATTTGAAAGTTTGAAGTATGTCTTATTATAAAAAAGAACGTAATTATGAAAATATTCCATGGCTGACTATGTGAAAATTTTAAAAAAATCAGAAAATTGGCCGTAGCTCTTTTATTTTGTATAATAACTATGCCAATTAAGTATTATATCTTTCGAAAGCTCAAAAAATGGCCGATTTGATAAGGCCACAGCCAACTATGAATTACATTTTAAAAAACACAAGTTTATGTCATATCTCAAAAATCCCAAACAACATAAAAAATTGGATAAGATTATCTTATTAAGCCCAAAATTATCTACAATTTTTGTCCTTACAGTTTTTCTGTATAATCAGAAATAACGGAGCTACAGAGATCTGATGAAATAGCAAAAAATCACTCTTTTCAAAATATCTAGTGAGCCATGAACTTTTTTAAAAATCCAAAAGGGGCATTAGATTGAGCATTCGAAACTGCAATTCTTTCCCCATTTAACCTTTGTTCTAGCTTTGCTAGTTTCCGAGATCCCCATAGTGGGCATCGAAAAAAACTAACCCTGTATAATTAGAATTTGTTATATTAATCATTTATTTTTTCAAGGGTCTTTCTTCCATTTGTTTTGTGGTAGGTATGTGTATAGTTTCAATGTATATTGTTTGCTTTTGTTTAAATTATTTAGTCATGGTGTGTAGAAGAAACGTTTCTTGGAGATCTGTGTCACCATGCGTTCATATGAACAGTCGGAGGAGAAGTAGGTACTTCTCATATGAACAGTCGGAATTATCTCCCTATGCCAATTTTCAAAATAATTGACCTACTTTGATTTTTGTCCACTTTATTTCCTATAACAATAACAAATCATAGTAGGCCGATTGAGTCCAAATTTCGCAGTATTGCATACGTTTTTATTCTGAATAACTTTTTCTAATGAAATTTTTCGATATTTTAAACGACAGGGATAGTTCACCTACTTATAGGAAATAAAGTGGACAAAATTCAAAGTAGGTCAATTATTTTGAAAATTGACACAGGGTCATAGTTTTAAATTTTAAGCATCCTTTTCTAATAAAATTTTTCGATATCTTGTCGAGAAAGGACACTTAACGTATATACAGAAAATAAATAAATCG
The DNA here is from genome assembly GCA_963920635.1 of Pseudeuparius sepicola. Taxonomy (NCBI): domain Eukaryota; kingdom Metazoa; phylum Arthropoda; class Insecta; order Coleoptera; family Anthribidae; genus Pseudeuparius; species Pseudeuparius sepicola. The sequence continues at coordinate 123,885,248 of OY987299.1, read as the reverse complement.
TTTCTGTCAGGGCCTACTTTATTTTTCAAAATTAAAAATATGGTGAAAATTATTTTCTAGGCCTAGACCCCAAATGGCCAAATTCTAACTTGAAAATTTTTGGTATTTTACACCTCTCGTTTCACTTATCCTGGGACACACTGTATAGTATATATCGATAATTATCGAAAGGTAAGCGAGTACGTTGTGGCGCAAAAGGCTGAGAGAAAACTAAAGAAATTAGCGAGTAAGTAGATATTTCTTATTTTCATTCATTATATTATATTTATTTATACGTACTTAATCGCTAAAGCAATTTGCGTGTAAGTGTTTTTTTATTTTCATTGAGCTTATTACGTTTGGTTCTACGTATTATAACTTCACTGCCGCTTCATTATCATTAATAAAAAGATAAATGCCCCTATTATTCCTTTACTCAATGTAAATGTTCATAATGATGCTTGTTGCACCAGGTTTTTATGCAGTTTTCATTTCCTTAAAATTTCATTACTATCTCACTAGAAGATAACCCACTTTTGTCTTTGTAATCTACTGTAATCTGCTCTATAAAATGATAATGGAGTGATAGGGACGTGATAATGAGTGCTGCATAAACCCATCTTTAATAATTGTTGAATTTCATTGAGTTTCTTAGGTTTATTACTACGAATTTAATTGTTTAGAATGATTTATTTTCTGTTGTGCGTAACATTTTTCGGTTTCTTATGGTATGTGTTAACAAATAATCTGGAAAATAAAAAATAATTGTCTGTAAAACTCCTCAAAATACCCCAACGCATAGAATATCTTAGTTAGAGTCTGCCTGAGTGTGTGATGTCATCGATCGAGTCTGCAGGCCTTCTATCCCGTGTGCCTTGGTCCAACTATGCAGAGTTTTTTTGTCGTTCCGTTTTACAGAGTGCTGTAGAAAATGAGTTTGAATTCTTATAAGAATTGTGAAACAAAATTATTATAAATAAACGCATTTCTCCTCGTGTATTTTTGCAAAGTTGCAGGCTTCCTCATATTTTAGAAATTTTCCCACGGGAATTGTAAGTCACGCTGTACATCACTTACATGCATACGTTTAAAGAGCCACGGAGAATTAAATTAGCAAGCGTGTCCTAAATTAAAACCTTTAACCTTCACACTAGGGTTTCTGTGTGAAACCCTATACCTCCACTCCACACCAATTTACATTTATTTTCCATTTTTACGAAAAAAACCAGAGCGGCGTTTTTTAATCGTAAAGACCCAAAAGCCGCCCACACTGTTTCGCGATATTAATACCCGCCACTCCATTATGCTTTGATTTCTCCATTATTGTCTCGGCTACAGGCGGGGCGGGTAATGAAATTGTTGCTATGCGGACTTTTTTACGCGCGCCCGCATTTTGCTAATTATTCCCTGGGGACAAGTAGGCCCTGGCTAACTAGGTAGGTATATCGGAGTAGGTATTTCGTAGCGAAGCTCTATCGACGTTTTTGTTTCTTTTCCAATGCCTCCTGGTGGATTAGTTACAAGTTACAAGCCGCTGCGGGAATTGGCAACACTGTACGCAGTCCCATACGTCAGGTATTCTTGCAGTCACAGTTTCTAGTTGGGAGAATAGAACCTGTAAAGAATTTTATTAATTTGCGGGCCTTAAGGTTCACCTTTCGATTAAGTTTTGCTCGCATTAAGTGGCACTTTAACGCAGTAAAGCCTATAAAGTAAATTTAACACCTGCTAAATTGACACTCGCTTCCCGTAAATTGATACTTTTACTCCAATTTATATAAGAAAAATAGTAATAATTCAGGCATTAAGTTTTATTAATAAACGAAAAACAACAACAAAAATGATATATCTACCAACATTTTTATATTAACGTAATCTTTACAACTAAGACCACGTTACATACCAGGGTGGTTGCTATTTAAATGATGGATTGCTGCTATTGATTGGTTCAATAAACATGAATAAAATTATCTAGAAAATTTATTTCTTTAATAGAATGTAGATATCGATTTTTGATGAAGAGCAGCGGTTTTGACGTGACTTTTTGTGGCATTATGAATTATTTGTTTTCCACTGCTCACAAAGACCTTAAAAGGAAATGGGGGGAGCATTTCCGACTATTTGCATAAGTATTCACGCACGCCCATAAGCTAAGCTAAGAGAAATATCAAGTCGGGATATTAATGTCCATTATCCACAGGCTATAAAGCTAATTTTAGCTTCTGAATTCAGTTTTGATGATCCATAGTTACGAACAGGGTAACGTGAAATGAAAGGTGTGAAATAGTGTGGATGCAGCCCATTGTACATATATATATATATGTATATATGAATTATTCTTATGGTCCTTATAGATTTTGTTAGGTCGTTTTGAACGGCGGCCATTTTATATGTGGCAGACAAAGCGAGTACGTTGTGAGTTAATTTCGTGAATTTGTGAATTAAAAGTAACAGTGATTAAGGGGAAAATATACTCTTACGATGGTGAATTGTGCACCGTTTGGTTGCAAAAGCAGAAGTAAAAGGCAACAGCCTGGGATTTCTTTTCACAGGTAAATATTTAACAAGCTACCTTTGAAAGATGCCCTAAAACTTTATTTTTACTCAATATAACTTCTTCAAGTTCCTTCTACCTTTTAGTGCATTTTTTTGTTTGTAAATAGGACCAAAATAATTATTTTTTAACATCGTTTTTATTGAAAATTTCTTAATTGATTATGATAGCTTCATAACATATGGGCTGGTTTCCATGGGCGTGCATTATTTATTTTATTTTGATTGATTCGAAATCGCCACAAATAAATATATTTCAGTAGGTACTTGACACTAGCTTTACATTTGGGAAATTATCTGCAAATAAATACCAACATTTCAAATTACATGTAAGTCAAAATTAACTACCTTTTCATTTTTAACATTTTTGTGATATTGGCTAACAACTTGTTTCATGCTACGCCACTGGCCTGTCGTGCGATGTGGCAGTCGGTAACACGGCCGCGAGCGCTGTTACGCGTCCTCTTTCTTTTCCTGTCTAAGGTCCATATGGACCATGTTTAATTTTCGTTCTCCTAGCTGGCATACCGTTATTTGTGTATCGTGAGTAAAATAATAAACCTGCAACACCAAAAAGATAAGCTCAAAAAAGTTAGGAGTAAAAGCACGATCCAAAAACAGTGCAAGTGGCGCCTTCTTACGTAGAAATTGACATCTTCAGCTTATTCTCCATCCTCCAAAAAATAACAGTGCCATCAGCAGAGGCTTGATTATTTTGGGAGGTGCAGCCATAATTGAATTTAAAAAAAAACTTTAACACCTTATATCTCAGTAACAATTGAGATTTGACGGGTAGTTGTTAAGCTCAACAAATAAAGATGATGTTAAAGGGTGTAAACTCCTTAACGTGGTTACACTGCAGATCATTGTACCTCGGTTCCTTGCCTATTTACCTACATTGTAGTAACATCTTCACAAAATTACCCACATAAATTTTCTGTTTGCAATTTGCGTGTGCAATTAATTTTTAATCTGGCCATATTTCACAACCGGGGCAAATTTTGTCGGCGCAAATTGTTATTTCTCCCCTGAATCTTGGCCCACTTCCAGTACTCGCCGTTCGGGGGTGTCGAGGAAACGATTGGAAGCCCCCAATTTTAACTATGCTTTATGCCGGCGACTGTATTCTGTAACAAATTTCACAACTCCCCCATAAAATTCTGTTCGAGACCTTAACAGACAGTTTTATATTTTTTGAGGAACGGCTTTATAGCCCAGATCTCAAGAATTATTATGGTCAGATGTTGCTGCACAAAGTTTAGTAAAGTTTAGTATTTCGTTAATTTTTATGATAAAATAAAGTTTTAGATAAAGGTTGGAGAGAATTTTATGCAGTTTTCTGGGATGGTAAGAACACCCTATATACTTTGACGTTTTCGAATTTATTTATTATTTATAATTACAGGTACTAAAAATCTTTCTTTGTTAATATTCTTGATGAACAAATAGGAAGTTCAAATAACCAACAATCATGAATGCGGTTACCCTACACCCTCTAACTCCTTATAGTAGCTGTAGAAGACGCCGAAGTCTCCTACATCTCACCGCTTTTAACTAATATCAATTGGAGTCAGTATTGGCTACAGTAGGAGTCCCAGGTTCGAGTCCCGGCCGGATTGCATTTTTACAATTGATATCCTTTACTTGATATGCCACTAAAACATCCTTTAATAAAAATATTGTTTTTGACAAAAAATAACGTAATAAAATTCCAAAATGTTTAGGACCTTTTCAGATTTTACTGATATTCGAGGTTTAAACCTCAAATTACTTAATTGCTTAAATTACATTAGGTATATCATTTTTTGGGCCTCAATTAAACAAAAAATGCAAATAGAACTTTAAATTCCGTAACAGTGCCGTCACTGTTCCGGTTCGTACTAGGGTAGGTACATGGAATTAATTTTTATATAATTTCTACTTCTGGGAAGCAATAAAAACGGATTATAAACATATTATTAATAACTTTTTATAGTAAGTTCCTCCTCAAATTTTAAATAATTGGACCAAAAATTCCCTTAAGATGCAAACTTTATTTGTCACACTGTATATTATGACAATAAGGATGTAAGATTAGCGAGGGTAAATGTATTTTTCTACTCCTATGCTAGTAAGATACCTATTAACTGACGGTTCAGGTTATAAGTAAGTCCATTGTTACGAACACTGACACGTAATGACTGACACGTAATAATAGTATACTACATAGCGAGAGTTGTAAACAGGTTATTACGTATGAGTGGAAAAGTTGCGCACGAGCCGCGCAGGGGCGAGTGCTGTAATTCCACGAGTATGTAATAAGCTTACAACTCGAGTTTTGTATTATAATTTTTCTTCGACGAAAGAAAAACTATTATACTAGATAAACTATACTTCTGATTATCTGACAGGCAACAATTAGTATGTTGGTTAGTTGCTATGGTGACGCGGATGCCGCGCTAACAAGGCACCCGTGATAATTGCGTTTTAATTAAGAATTTTAATAATTTAATTTTTTTTATTACATGGCAGTCATTACGTGTCAGTCATTACGTATCAGTGTTCGTAACAATGAACTTAATTATAACCTAAACCGTCACTTAATAGGTATGTTACTAGCATAGGAGTAGAAAAAAAAATTACGTATCTGTTCTTAATTAAAACGCAATTATCACGGGCGCCTTGTTAGCGCGGCATCCGCGTCACCATAGCAACTAACCAACATACTAATTGTTGCCTGTCAGATAATCAGAGGTATAGTTTATCTAGTATAATAGTTTTTCTTTCGTCGAAGAAAAATTATAATACAAAACTCGAGTTGTAAGCTTATTACATACTTGTGGAATTACAGCACTCGCCGCTGCGCGGCACGGTGCGCAACTTTTCCACTCATACGTAATAAGCTGTTTACCACTCTCGCTATGTAATATACTATTACAAGAGAATTCAACGCCTGCCAATATGAACGAATGAAATGATATGATTTTTTAAATATTAACCAATCAGGTGATGATTTCAGCGATTATTTCCGTCATACTGCTTGCATCCAATAAGGTAGCTCCTTCCATAAAAATCCAACCAATGATATGCCTCTGCGAGCGATAATTTGCACTAGTGCAATTACCGGTAATTGCACTTGTGTAAATTATCACTTCGTTGCTTAGCAACCGGAAATCTGTTGGATACAAACACGCACCTACTTCTTAAAGTTTGTGTGTTTCACACTGTTCTAAATTATGCAGCTTATAAATTATGTTGCGGTATTATTAAGCATTATATCAATGAATTTATATAACTTTTACATTGATAAATTCTTGTTATTTAGACCTCCGCCTCCGTTTAAATTTATGACACATTCAGAAAATAAACCAACGACGACAGGGTGTAGGTATAATCGCATTTGCCTTGGATACCCAAGCGTCATATTTGTTTACTCGAACGCTACAGTCGAAGCTGTCAATAAACTCGTTCAAAATGAGTCGTTTTGGAAATGTAAACATAGAAAAAATCAATACAGAAATTATTAAATCGTATTCGTGAAATAATCTCGACAAATACCACTCGTGCCGGAAATTTTTCTAGATAATTTTATTCTCAAGCCCTATTTTGCCCATTAGCAAAACCACTCGTACAAATTGGGCTTTTATTTTCAGCTGTTTGTTTACTCGAACGCTACAGTCGAAGCTGTCTATAAACTCGTTCAAAATGAGTAGTTTTGGAAATGTAAACATAAAAAAAATCAATACAGAAATTATTAAATCGTATTCGTGAAATAATCTCGACAAATACCACTCGTGCCCGAAATTTTTCTAGATAATTTTATTCTCAAGCCCTATTTTGCCCATTAGCAAAACCACTCGTACAAATTGGGCTTTTATTTTCACAGAGATAAAATCCCTCGAGCTTCGCTCTCGAGCTTCGCTCTCGGGATTTTATCAGAAAATAAAAGCCCAATTTATACTCGTGATCTTTCTAGGCAAAATAGCGCTTTCGAAAAAAATCATCGATAAAATTTCTGGCACTAGTGATATTACATACGATAATACCACTAGTGGTATTTTCGTGCACAAGTGCGATTATCGCTACCACAGGCATATGATTGGTTGGATTTTTATGGAAGAAGCTACCTTATTGGATGCAAGCAGTATGAGGGAAATAATCGCTGAAATCCTACTCTCTTAGTTACGTCTTAGTTACGATTGTGGCAGCTAAAAGTGATAACCCGATAACTTCTTCACATTACCAAATTTAATATAGGACTATAATATATTATGTTTTCAGTTAACACATTGATCTTTAAATATCTATATAGCACAAAAAACATATTCAGAACTGAAAGTTCAATCTAAATGACAGCTAGCTGCCAAACTAACTATTTGCAGTTGTTAAATTCTCTTTTTAAATACAACTCGTGGTATGCCTAATAATAGATAATACCTTTCCTTAATTTATCACTCATTATAATCCCAATGCTATAAGAAAATACCAATCCTGCTGCGCAGTCGTGGTATTTTCAGCTTTGGGATTATAATTCGTAAAATTAACGAACGATAACGATAATAATATGCATACCACTTGTTATATTACCCCTGAAAAGGTGATAATGGGCATAAGCACTCAAAGTTAACAAAAAGAAAAAACTAGTAACCGCATAGACGTGTTTCATGCTATTTGGCAATCATCAGTACGGTGTAACATTAACCAAATCAAAAGATAGGCATGATTTGCGAAGCAACAAATGAAGTCCAGGCAGGAGCCAACAGCACATTTGCAGCTTCAGTCAGCACATCCCCTATTTTGGGGCTTGTACTAACATCGCCACGGAGGCTGCGGTTGTATGCGGTTACTAGTTTTTTCTTTTTGTTAACTTTGAGTGCTTAAGCCCATTATCACCTTTTCTTGTAAACTGTATATTATGTTCTATATAGCAAAAAAATCTGAAAAAGGGTAGAGAAGACGTTGTTCTATGAAGAGGTATCGAACAACAATATGAGAAATTTGTCCATTCGCAATTTTGACATTTAGTGAACTGTGCGAAACGTGCAATTTTTCAAAGTGGTCACGGGGGGGCCGGCGGGAGGCCGAAAGGTCAGGGCCAATGACGTCAAAACCTATAGACAGGTTTGTTTTGATAAACGCTTGACGCCCAGAACTAATCACAATCTAAGCGCTCCATTAAATTATTCCGAAAATGTCGCGAGATTGTCAGAAATTGCCTCTTTTTGTCGAGCCGTAGCGAAGTTATTTCGACTCTGGGCTCGGAGGCTGGCGTCGTTAGACCATCCCCCGAGTCTTCAGGTGAGGTTCCGATGATTCCGGCGCCCCCAAACAAGAGAAAACATGGGATATCTAAGTGTGATTCTGGAGGAACTATAACCGGGACTCACCGGGTGTATAGTTGGTTGATGGTTGACTTTCTGTCTTTGTTTGTAGCATGTTTTTAGAGTAGTATGGATATATTTAATCTTGGAGTCAAAATAAAGGGCATTTTAACAATGGAGCACCACGTCTATAGGTTTTGACGTCATTGGTCAGGGCCTTTCGTCTCGACTTGAAAACCCGCGACGCGGCGTCCCGACGCGGCTGGTTGGGCATACCTTTACGGGTTCGGCTCGTTGCGGACGTCGCCAGCCGAGGTGGGGGGGCCCGATAAAGGGGGGAAGCCGGAAGATTGCGGGGAGCCGGAATTAGACCGGGATGGGACCCTCTCAGTGGCGTAACTACGGAAGAGTAGGCCCGTGTTCAAAATTTCAGGTGGGCCCGCCCCGTGTTTTTTTTTATTTTTTAAAGTGGTGTAACAATGACAAACATTGTCAGGATGTTATATTTATATTTGAAAATTTTTACCCCCTAGAAAAAAAAACTGTGTAAGCCACTGAATTCTAGATGAAAAAATCTATAACAGTAGATTTTTACCATTTCAACAAGTTAGCGTAGATATAACGTATATAGACGGGTGCCTGAAAATGACATATTTTGAAAATCACCTTTTTATGAAAAAGTAGGTCAGTGTCCCGAAAACCGCAACTCCCTATTTCTAAAAATAACCGAAATACCTCGCAAAAGTATCGAAAATGGGACCCCCTGTAGGTGCATAGAGAATAATCCAACTTAAACTTTGTATTGACCAACAGTTAAAAATAATGCACATTGCTCACTACAAGTCGAAAAACGCCATTTTATAGGTCAAAATGTTGAATCACCATGTACGTTCTGTACAGGGGTGATCCAAACTCGACGCCCCAGGCTTACTGCGGGAACACGAAAACTGAAAATGAAATTTCGAACAGGGGCTCTTAAATGGAATGGAATGAAAAACATGGAACTTTTTCTATTCATTAGGATCGATTTTCCGAAATCTAGCTAGCCATGAAAACAATTGCGATAGTCAGAAATTATTTAAGATTATGTTAGGGTGCCTTATGCACCATTAAATTTGTTCGACTGGAGTCGTTTTTTATTTTTGGAATTGTGCTTGTTACTGACTTGTTTGCTATTATAGTTTGTTACAAAAATTGTTTTTTAATATTCCAGTTGAAACAATTTAACATTAACATTCTCTTAAATGACTATGACTATCGATTGTAAATTTTGAACAATAAAAGATACAGCAAATCTTTTCCTATAAAAGTTGTTAAGAATGATAAAGACTTTCAATATTTAGTGAAAAATGGTATGTTTCTGGGGAAAATATTGATGACGTCACAGCGGCCATTTCCCCAAACACCAAAAAAGCATTTTCGGTCATAATTGGGCCTTATAGTATGTCCCATTTTTGAACCCCTGTTCGAATTTTTATTTCCAATTTTCGTGTTTCCGCAGTAGTCCTGGGACGTCGAGTTTGGATCATCCTGGAGGTACATTTAATCTTAAGTCATTATACATTTTTTGTACTACCCTTGCATTTTTATTGTTGCGAAATTTCAATCGCCTTCTATGTAATCGATTAGAGATTCTGACTCGTCGGTTATTATGCAGCACCACCAATCGGCTCGCATCGGAAAAACCGAAATTTATGCGCCCCGCTTGAATCTTGGTGGCGGTGGGCCCCTAGCAGCTCTGGGCCCGTGTTCACCGCACACTCTGAACACCCTGTAGTTACGCCACTGGACCCTCTCTTGGGTTACGTTCAGTATATTACACGCGCCCGCTTGCTTGATGACAGTGGCGGCGATAAGAATCCCCCCCCCCCCCCCCGCCAAATTTTGCCAGGCCATGCATACTCGTATATGTGGTAATAAAATCTGGAAATACCGAAATATTGTCTAAGATGCTAAATAGGGTAAATCCAGGAGAGATGGTCCACCGGGTGAGACGGCGCATTCAAATATTTTCGCCAGCATTACATTTGCACACACCAGTGGCGCACCCAGAAAATATGATTGGGGGGGGGGCAACTCGAGGCTGTAGCCAGACAGAAACTTGAGGTAAGGCAAACGACTTTCCAGCCAGGGCAGTACACATTTGAGAAGTGAGGGATAGGTACCTACAAGGCGGTACTTTGCCGGTGGGGAGAGGGGAGAATTAAATTAAATTTTAAATTTTCGTTATTAGAAATCGCGCCGCAGGCGAAAATTTGTGAAATTTTCAAGGTCAAATATAATATGAACATACAATTTGACGCCAAAGGTAATTTTTTTGCTAATTATGTGGGCCTATACCTAATCATGTTCCCTATAAATTATCATATTGTTTCAAAGAGCCACATTATGTTTATAATTTTTGCAACGTTTTATAACATTTTCTGGCCAGTGTAGTAGGTGTAGGTAAATTGAAATTTGTTTGAAGGTCGGGCGATAGAGATTATTGTTTTTAAGCGGGCAATAAGAAGTGTACTTAGGAGTTTCTTTTAGAAAATTTAACGGCAAATTCAGTTTAAATTAAGTATAATGACGATGTCTTTGTTCTTCGTTTCTTTTTCTTAATGGAGCAGCGCCTTATTCTACGGCTCCGGTGAGGTGACCGGTGAACTTGTGGCTCAGACAGGGCAAACATTCTGCCAGGCAGATTCAAAGAAATTTTCAAACTGTCTTTTATAAAGGCAGGTATATTAGACAAAAAATCAGATATTAGCCAGTCAGTGCGCAGAGGGTCGCACACAGCGAACAGTACATCTACGATACCATCCTCGAGAATTTTTAAAATATGAAAGGTCTGGGGGGGCCGAGGCCCCTTGCCCCCCCCCCCCCTGGGTGCGCCACTGGCACACACGCTCAATTAGTCACTGCGAGTGTAATGTGCAGCTGACGACCTATTTCTTGTTTAGTGGTGTTAAAGCAAAATACTGGTAAGTTATGTTCGATAATATTATTTGGATGGCTTGAAATTATTTTACGCTTATGGAAATATGTTGTTTTTTATCGTATACTTTATTTTTAATAAAAAATACCGGTGTCGAAATAGCTTCATAGGTTACTGAGATTATGTGGATGGGTCGTTATTGAAATGATTATGACGGGTAAATGGACAAATGGGTGTTCCATCTCTCCCGCATTGTTGGGATATATGGCCCACTGACGTCATGGGATAGATGGCCATCTCTTCCTCATGGAGAAAATATACGGTAAATTATTTCTTTGTTTTTTTCAGAATTATGCCAACTGATTACAAATGAACAGCAACAGTAAGAGCTTTGACTTTGGTCAAAGATTACAGATTACAGAATAATATTTTATTCTGTAAACTTTGCTTTGGTAAGAGTGCAATTGTGCGTAGAAGATATTGAAATGGCTGCACAAGCAGTTAGAATGGTATAAAATAGGAGTCAGAGAAGTCTGTCGCACATTCAATAACATTCCTCCCTCATCATTTAGAAATGGTTCTATGAGAGTTATTCAAAATACCTGAATTTATGTAATCTCTGTGGCAAAGTTTTATGCAAAAAGAGACAGTAAATAAAAATACTTTTGTCGAACCATCTCACCCGCCTAGCTGGGCCAACTCACCTATATACTATTGTTATTTGTTATCGAGAAATCATATTGTGTTTTTGTCAAAATCGTACCACTGCTATGACACTGTTTGTATTTACTTTTTAACTGTTACAACGATTTTAGAAAAAGTGGGCCAACTCTCTCGGTCTTACCCTAAGAAAAAAACGGAATATATAGATTTGAAGAGAAAAGCTCGGATATATTAAATTTTATTTTAAGTTTTTCTACCTAAGTACCTGGGAAATATTCTGTATATATAGCCAGTATTATGGCTATGGCGCTATGGGACATGATTTAATATTACATAATAATATATTTATCTTGCCAAAGAAAATATTTATCAAGTATAATAAGAGAAAGAGAGTTTTTTTTAAAATTAGCAATATTCCGCCAAGCTTTATTTTGCCACTCCGAATAATAGAAATGCCTACCCTTATCTACTAATTGCCTTAAATATAAAATCTTACCATTGCTAAAATCTGTCTGGTACCGTAGAACGGGGATATTTGAAACACTTTTTGTCTATTTTCTGGAATAACAACCTTAGTTTTAAAAAATTATTTTTTTTAAAAAGGTGGCTTGATTGAAGTTAACTTAGGGCTACTATTGGCCATCCTAAAACTTTTTTTAGGCCAATAGTTTTGGAAAAAAAAATATTTTTGTTGGTGTTTCAAATTGCCCCGGACCCGGGGTAATATGAAACACCTTAAATTTTACATGTTAAACTTAATGTATTTTGAAATTTGTTGCAACTAACCCTTCACTTGGGGTTTCTTGAAACACCCAAAGGCAAAAAAAATCCCCTCCCCCTCAATATAAATAAGCGGTGGAGGTTTAATAACAGAATATCGTGGAGGTGTAATAACAGAATATTTAAAAATGAAAATAAAACTATATTACTCTTAAAATTCACAGAAAATAAAAGACAGAAAAGTGGTTTTGTAGATAACAAAATTAATATCAACTTCTGTGTATCAAAATAAAATAAACTCTTGTAAAATATAATAGCTAAAAACTAAAAAACATCACTTCTAAATTTCAATCGACCAAACTTTAACATATTCGGGTTTTCCAAAATAAATTTTATTTGTTGAAATTTAACATAGTTTATATCCTCTACAGAGGGGTAAATAAATACATTATTTTTAAACATATAAGGCCTTAAGCAGCTGACTAAAATACTGCTTTTCTTTATGTCTATAATTTTTGAAACAAATTGTTTTGAACGTTCTTTTTTACTACCTTGATTATAACTAAAATCAACTATCACAAACTGTCCTTTTTTCAAATCACTTAAATTTATCACAGCTTTTTTAAATTCAGGCTTATTCTCATCTTCTGATTCTCTGTCGCTTGTATCAGACTGAGACGAACTACTACTATGATCTGAGATCTGTTCAAGTCGTTTCTTCTTAGGAGAAAGGAATGTGTAAGGGGACATATTGGTTGTCTTTGAACAAGAAGGTTGATTTAGTTCATTGTCGATTTGTGAATTAACCAAAGGTTTCCTATTTCGAGCTAGTTTATTCTCTTTGCTTTTGCCACCTTTTGGGTTTTTATAAACCTCAGCTTCGGTATTTTCAAAGTCTGCTGAACTAACTGACTTTCCTGGTTGAATTTGTATCCGGTTTCTTTGTTGCCTCTTCTCTGGGCCCTTTTCAGGGACATGTAGTTTGATGACATCCGTGAAGGACTGTGTAAGAGCATTCTGGTTATTGGTAGCCTCTGCTGTCTGTGGGAGAAGTTTAAACACCTCATCTTTATTTGGTGGGTAGATTCCGCAAGCTTTGAATCCTGCTTTGATATTTATTTCACTTTTCGGCGAAAGCTTATCCAATGTTTGCTTTAACAGTGAAGGAAACACTGATTTCGGAACAACTCCCTTGTTCTTTAGCTTCCATGCAGTCAATGTTTTTCTCCACTCGGTTTTCAGTGGGCGAAAGTAGGAGACGTCTAACGGTTGGCAAATGTGAGTGCTATGAGGGGGTAAAAATATAAAATGAATGTTTGCCTCTTCACACTTTCTTATAACGTTTATGCTGAGATGGCTGGATAAATTGTCTCCTATCATTATTTTTTTCCTTCAAGACGACGAAGATAAGGATATGGTATTTTAAAAAACCAGTCCTCGAAGATGTTGGAGTCGAACCATCCATTTTTGCTTCTATTATAATGAGAACCACATGGTCCTCCAATAACCCACTCTTTATAAAGGTGTGTAGATTTGTACACCACATAGGGTGGTAAAGCTGTCCCATCTGCTGCAGCACAAAACATAAGAGAAGTGGACGACTTAGAAAAATCCATATTTCTTCTAGCATGTTTAACGCCCCGTCTCACAATGACCCGTTGTTTTCCAGGGTCATCAGTAAGGTTTGATTCATCATAGTTGAGTATATTGCTAGGCGACACACCATCAATTGCCTTATGAAGTTCACGAAAATAACATTCAAGCGTTTCCAGAGTTATTTCAGATTTTGCTCTTTTCATGTTTTCAGACAGTCTTATTGTTAATTCCTTATTTCTTTGCATAAAGCTTTCACGCCAGTCTGGTCCAGGTAAATTGTTTTTGAATTTAGGAATCTTTACCCCCTTTCTGTTCAGAAAGCCTTGCACAAATAGTGCTAAATCTTTTTCCGTCATTGGATATCCATAGTTAGCTGCCACAAATAAAGCATCCACTATTTGCTTCTCCTCAGTTTTTGACAAAATAGGCGGAGAACCAACGTTGTTGGGGTGCAATCCCTTAAATCGTCGATATATTGTCACATAAGGCACATTGTTTCGCTCTGCCGCTTGCCTAAACGAAAATAGTCCATCCATGACATCTCGTAAAGCATTTTCTACAGCTTCCTCTGTGTAATTTCTATTTGCTTTTATACATAACGGACGTTTATAATGTCGAGGCATGATGTTTCAAATAACCCCTGAAATTAAGTTTTTTTGTTAATCTTGTGATATGTATATTTAACAAATTTTGTTTTTTGAAAACAACGATATCATTATGAAACTAACACATTAGACCCTAATTTGGATGGATTTGAAACTTTCTAACTATAACCATAACCAGCTGACATACAACACTTTTCGACTTACCAAAAATTCAGTGGATTTCCACCAAAATTTAAAAATTTCTCTAGCTTCACCAGAAACTCAGTCTAGTCATCTAACCTCACTATTTCATAGCCTGACATATTTGAAATTAAGTTGTCATAGTAGAAATCTGCTTTATCAACCAATATGGTTGTAGGCGCCAAAATTTAAATAAAACATCAATTTGTTTCACATTACCCCAGGTGTTTCAAATATCCCCGTTCTACGGTACTAGTAAAAAAAACATCACGTAAAGTTGCGGAATTAATGTATTGGTTGTATAAAAAATTCAAAATTCCGCCATTTTTGTCCTAATAATCCGCCAATTTTTAAGCTAAAACGAAGCTACCAACGCGGGGACGGGCGGCATACTAAACCTCCTAATCTCAAAACGGCCAGTAACTTGGACGAAAAAATAAATCTAAAATTTGCTTTTAAAAAATAGCCCTTTTGCCAGTATTGTATGAAATATAAATTAGTTTCTGAAAATTTTATCTAAATAAAGATGTGACAGAATTTACGCTATCTGCTACAAACAAGATAAAAAACATGCCACATAATAGGTTAATATCAAATCTTAATTCGCAGTAACAGAGTGCACAAAAGTACTCAACAATAGAAGCGAATATTTTTTGTAATAATTATCTCTATACCAGCTTAAAAGGTAATCTAAAGATACATCAAATAAACGCAGAAAATTTGACAAAAAATTTGCATTTTGTTGTGTTTTTGGGGTATTTTAATAATTTACTCACAATCTGCTAATTGTTTTCTGGAATAAAATCTTCTAAGTCGTTTGGTCGCCACCGATTTTCAGCCTAATAGCGTTAGACAGGCATTAGACAGTCTCAAAATCGTCATTATAAGCCGATAAATCGGCGGTAATGTAAGTCGTTATTGTATATTTTTTCTATCAGTTATCCTTGGCTCCTTAAATTATTTTTTTTTCCGATTAAAAAAAAGGTGTAATGTGTCTCTCGGCACTGAAGTTCAACTATATTATGTGGCCGAGGCAAATAAACCACGTGATACACAAATAGCTGTTACAGGTACCTAGCACTTTCCTAAGATTGTTTTACCATGGCTACTCCTATTTACTGGCAACTGTTTTGAGGTTATCTTTTTGGTTTTGCAGGTTCATCATTTTAATGCAACTTTTCATTTGGTAGCAAAAGTGTACTCTTGTTTTCTAACGATAAAATCAGGGATGGGTGGAGATGAAAGATGTTTCTCAAAATGTCGCGTTTTCTTGCCGTAAATTTTTATTTGTGATTTTTTTCAGTCTTTTAATAACATCCTTAAAAACACTTTTTATGTGTTATTTACTGATGTAGGCGGTACAGAAAACTGCGATTTTTCTACGCGAAAATTGCACAAAAATGTTTTTAGAGAAATGAAAAATATATAAAAAAAGTTACAAGTCGTTCGTGGGTTGTTCAGATATCGTCGTTATAGGCCGTTGCTTCTATATCTTCAGTTTCGTAACTTTTTTATTTGTGAATATTTTTCGTTTATTTAAACACATTTTTGTTTTCAATTTTTTGCGAAGAATTTATTCGCGAAGATCGCAGGTTTACCATTTACAAATTATAACATTTTAATCAAGATTTTCCATTTATTTTTTTGTTGTAACTCGAAAACGGAAACATTTAGAAACTTGATTTTACGGATAACCTTAAATACAAAAAACTCACGGTAATCTTCTTCAATTTGTAGGAAAACCGTGCATTTTTGGGGAAAATTTTATAAAAGAAAAGTTGTATACTTAATATTAAGCAAAAAATGGATGCATTAAATTCTATAGTGCCACAAACATCTAAGGTAGTAGGTACACCACCTACTTTTACAAGCAAATTGTGTTTCCATCGATTGTTTACGTTTGCCCAAAACAAGGTATGTTCCCCAATAACGAATAAAACAACACGTTGTAATTGATTACTGCCCCCTGTCCCCTCCCAAATTGTGCCACAGTATTCTAGGTGTGTAATTACTAATTACTAATGAAACGCGTTCCGTTTAATCAAAGATCATAATATTCAAGTCATGATCTTTGGTTTAATGGCTATTACATTGAAAGCTAATTAATGTTAGTATCCCCTAACAAACAGATTCTAATGCTCAGTGTGTATCTAATTGCCTACAGGAAGCTGTCGTGAATGTTAGCCTTATTTTACAGGGTCGCCTATGTTGTTTTTTATATTTTTCATTTCTAATAATCTCGAAATGGTGATTATTTTCTAGAGAATGTTTAGTTAAAGCGTAGAGTTGTTGTTAAAAGTTCTAATATAACGTCGTAGTTGTGTTTATAAAGTCGTTGGCAAAGATCGAGGGGGAAGTCACTAGCAAAAATGTGTACACTAAAAATACCCGAAATACCGATCACTTCCCGGTATTTTTTTGAAATACCATCCAAACTTCCGCACTTCCCATACACTTCCCGGTATTTTTTGAAATACCATTCGAACTTCCGCACGTCCTGGCATTTTATCCAAGAAGCAAGAAATAAAAACAATATTGACTTTTTGTATGTGCTTCTCCGATAAAGGAAGAAGTGGAGGGGGGGGGGGTAAAGAAATAATTTATTTACGAGGTAACTTTCGACGTAAGTACCTACCTACCACAAATACATACCTAAGAAAAATGTGATGTCGTGGAAGGTTCTTCCAATTGACTAATTCTAATCAATTATTCACTAGAATTGTAAATTGTGCCTTTTGAATTTGGAATTCTGAATGGAAAAAAATCGGAAAAAAGTTTAGGAAATTTAAAATAAAATCTCTCAAGTCAGTTCAATTTCTAAAATAAGGTAGGTATTTAGACAAAAACATCTTGCTGAACAAAGTATAATTATGATACATAAATATAGTATATAAATATATTAAGTAATAGACACCTACCTACGCCAATTCGGGCAAATTAAATTTCGGCTTTCCCGGAATTTTTCTGACCTATCAACTTTTTTCGATAATTGATTGCACATACTACTACTAGTACGGAGAATATAAACACAGAATGCAGTAACCCCTATCCCCCAGACATATAAAAAAATACCCAAAAATTCGCCGCATTTCCCTGATATATACCATAAATTTACCTGAAATACCATTAACTTCCACGCACTTCCACAAAATACCATGCACTTCCAACACTTCCGCGAACTTCCATAAAATACCAGAAAATACCATGCACTTCCACGAACTTCCGGCTATTGTACACTGAAATACCACAGTGTTTTCCCCCTCGGCAAAGATCAAAATTATGATCTTTGGTATTGTTTAATTTGTCCAATGTAAATGGAAGGACAGCCATTAGATGGAATTTTGCATAATAAGGTTATATTGATAGTTATTGTCGATTGTTGTTTTTAAGTTAGGGAAGAATTACCTATAATTTGTGTAATTGTGTAATATTATGTTTTTTTTTTTTTTAATTTTTGCAATAGGTTCAGACCTTGACACCTTGTATATGAGGCATGGAAAAATATAGAAGGTTTATTTATACTTATAGAAGTTTGTGGAACTTTGTTGTATACAGTGTGGTCATTTAAGTGGCATCCTAAGAAAAACATATTTTTTTGAAAAACATTAATAATTTCCTAAAACAAATCTTGTTTTAATATTCACCCTAAATATTTTCATAAATCAATCAAAATTTTATCAATTTCGCATAACTTTGTTCAAATTCAAGCATATTTGTAAAATAAACTTATATTTTTAATTTTTTATTTATTTATTTATTTATTTTTTATTTTTTTTCATGTTTGTTGCAACGATATTAAACAAGACTTTAAAATTTCGCAAAAATTCTTTTGAACAAGGTAAAATATTAGTAATGACAGTGTGTATATTAAAAACACTCATTTAAGGTGCAAAATTTTTATTTTAAATGTTTATTAAGAAACTGTAGAAATTAATTGACGATTTTTTTCTTAGTATTTAATTCTAAACAGCTTTTCTTAATAATCTTTTGCTGAATTTTTTGAAATAAGGGTACTTTACTCTTGTACAATTTTCATATTTTTTTACCTACCCTGTATGCTGTTTAACTTGCAACCAAGTGCACCTAATATGATTATTGAACATGCATCAACTTCATATGTTGCACACTTAAATGACCACACTGTATATGGTGTATACGATTTTTAATAATTGGTTCCAAGAATTGTTTTAAAAAATACGTTTTTGATTTTTTAAAATTGTTTGGTCTATGTTTAGGGTTTAACAATATTCCAAATTTCTTTAGTGTACCAATTAGTTGAAATTATACTTATCGTTTTTATTATAGGAGATTGAAAGGTTTAGGAAGTGAAGTGTTTTATTTTGTTCTTTTTCTGTGGTAAATAGTAAAATGTGAAATAAAGGTTAATGTCTGTGAATAGGTACCCTTGTCATTTAACTTAATATATCTGTTGATTTTCCCGTGGAAAGTAGTTTTTATTAATACAAATATTTTATATCGATCACAACTGTGACTGGTGACTGGACACATTTATCTTATTAGCTCATAGATTTATTATCTTTGACCTCAACAAAAATATAAATTAATTTAAGTGGGTGATTGGTTGGTTACACTTCATAGGTCTGATTTATTATTATGTGACATTCAGAGACATGACCTTTATAGGTATATAGGTAGGTACATAGTAAATATAGATGTATATGGTATAGACGAACCGAACTCGATATGATGAGACCAATAATAGCAGTATTAATAATCTATTTTTAAAGAAGACACCACCATATAATATGCTCTTTCCTACAACTTTGCGGGTTGATTATTATATCTGCCTTTTTCTACTCTCATTGCATGCATGTATGTATGTATGTATGTATGTATGTATGTATGTATGTAGCGCCTCCCCCCTGAACAAATGTGACACATTTCTATCAAATATTTCCTAGGTAGACATAAGCATTTTTCGATACCACTAAATAATTCAACCCTTTTCCTAATTGTACACAATGATAGTAATACTAACTTAACCGCTTTGACGTCAAAATCCGGTATCCAACCAAACATTCGTTTATTTTTTTACGCATTGCGTGCTTGCCTCGGTCCCCGCGCTAATAACAATTCCGTCCATAACTTTTGCCAACGCCACGTTTATTTTACCCTCGGTCATGAGGCATAATTGAATACGTAATAATGCTTTCCTAAAAAGGAAAAGAAATAAGACCACTCTGATAATATTATACCTATTATGCAACGAGCATGCAAATCGCCTGTCCCATTTCATATTTTAAAGCTGAGGGAGGTGTACTTACATTTTTTTCTAAATTATCATAATTATACACGCTTTTACTTCTTGACGTGACCGATTCTTCATGTCCTAATATTTTTTCTTCCGGCAGTGACTATTTCTTTACGATAAGTATATTTCTATATCCATTTTCCTCAATAATTTTTTTGCTGGAGTGGTTGCTGCTTCTAGCTAATGTAGTCAGCCATTCCCACAGCATGTCTTCATTTGGAAACCTAAAAACATGAAGACTTCAAAACATTGTAGTGGATAAGTTAACTAACTGTACTTTGTCGCCTTCATAAAATTCTGGCAAATATAGTTAATTTGATAAAAAAGTCATACTGTTACTAACTCATATAATGTAATCTTGTAACGGAAATATTAACTAATTAAATTTCGGCGTATACCAAATACGAATATTTTCCGCGACATTTTTATACATAGGTTCAAGTTTCACATTTGGTAAACTTTTCGTATAATTCAGGTACCTATATTTTGCCGTCTCCAACACAGACTGCTTTCTTCAAACTTTTTTAAATGTTTAATAATGGCTATATTTAAAAACATGCAAATATATTTTCATTCAAAAACTTCCCAATTATTACTAATGGAGTCAAGATTACTAATGTCTAATAATAATTCATTCCTATCCGAAGCCGCCTGGCCGTATTTTAAATAGACCTCGCTGGTCATTATGGCAATCCACAAGGATAAATGCATTGCAAGTGAGACAGAGACGACACATGCGCGCTCGCTGTGAAGCCGAAAAGAGACAAGTAGATGACGAAATCGGCGACAGCCGACCAACAGTCAACTGCAATCACAGTTCAACTGTTTGGTGGGGGATGCTTTACTGCTATAGCAGAACTGTTATATATAATTAAAATTTGGGTTTTTATACATGTCATTAAACTCCATTTAACCTTTGGTTTTCATTTTGAAGTTTACTACAATAATTTTAATATCCTCAAAGTTACTTGGAAGGTAAGGTAATTGAGTTTTCATATTTTGCCTGTATTTTACCTTTTTCCTGTTTCTAGCTTTGTCATTTATCTTACTAAAAGAATTTTTTACTGCTGATGGTGAACCCTTAGCGGCTCCAAACATGTACAGTTTTCATTAAAAAACTGATTGTGGAGTTTTGACTGAAAAAATTCTACTTTGTTTTAATTTTATTGCCTTTATATCACCTTATTACCTTATCGTTATTTTTGCTATTTTTGCACATATTTTGCTTATTTTGTAAATATTTAGATTTAGAACAAATTCATTATTTGTGGACAATTAGAGGTAATGTTATTTAATAATTTGAAATATACTTTAAAATACCTATTATTTTTGTTTATAAATTTACTTGCTAATTTTTCACTTTTTTTGTTTATAAATGACAGGTATGTGAACATATCTAGCTATCTTTTATTTTGGTTAGAATCCCATTTCTGAAAATAACTTTGACTTCATTTTTGTATATTTTGAATTTTTATCTTATATTAAAAATTAGCACATAAAATCGTGCGAAGCCAAATGTGATACAATTTACAATTCATCTTTCTTTTTCTTCTGTGTCTATGCAGATGGTTCCTTTTGAGTTAAAAATACTCTTTTATTTCCTGAACCACCCTTTTAATTAATAACTAGGTAGGTACCTTACATATTCTCTTAGATAATTTATAAAAAAGGAACAATTAAGCCACTCACAAACATATGAATTCTTAAAAATAAATTTATTAAAAAAACTCTTTTATAATTATACGGTGTGTCCCGTTTTTCATGTTAACACCCCTGAAAATCTAAGTAGGCTGAAGGAATTGAACGGGGCAATTTTTTTATAGATATGTCCCTGAAAGGTCATCATTTGCGAAGTATTGGTTTGGCATTGCCGCGGAAGCCTGGCCTACTGTGATTTTTTAAAGGGGTGCGTTTTTCGAAAAACCATATTAGGCATTTTTTTATTTAAAATCAGACACCACAGCGTTAATCAGGAAACACTGAAACCCCCCATATACCAAATTGGAACAAAAAATATACAGGGAGTTCCATTCTGCAGGGTGTCAAAGTTGAGCAAAATAGGAATTTCAAAGGCATCTGCCGAGCCAAGTGTGCCATAGAATCCCCTCAAAACAGTTGAATGTTCAACAGGACCACTCAAGGTATTGGTGTGCAAAGGTCCAATACAAAATATACAGAGGGTTCTTATCTGTGCTATCTCAAATTACTGAATTTTTAGACCTTATATACGGGTCAAAAATTGAGTGTACCTATTAAATCCGCTCCACATACTATAAACGAACTAAATCTAAAAAATACAGAAGCCTGCCAGTCAGTAAGGCCATATCAGTTAATGTGGCTGATGTGCCACAACAGGAAACGCACAGAAAATGTATCATCTTAAACACTGACTTTGTTGAGAAAGGTCCAATAATTTTATTTGTTGGTTGGCATTTTGTAAAGAAATGAATTACTTTTGTGTTTATTAATATTTTTCCAATGATTCCAGAGCACTCCTGACCAGTATAAAGTTTAATAAAAATTCAGAATTTTGAGATGGCTCAGAGAAAAATACCCTGTATATTTTTGTAGTAAATCTTTTCACACCAATATTTTGAGTGGTCCTGTTGTCCATGCAACTGTTTTGAAGGAATTCCATGGCACACTTGACTCGCCAGAGGTCTTTAAAATTCCTATTTTGCTCAACTTTGACACCGTACAGAATGGAACTCCCTGTATATTTTATGTACAAATTTGGTTTATGGGGGTTTCGGTGTGTCCTGATTAACGCTGTGGTGTCAGATTTTAAATAAAAATATGCCTAATATGGTTTTTCGAAAAACGCACCCCTGTAAAAAATCGCAGTAGGCCAGGCTTTCGCGGCAATGCCAAACCAATACTTCGCAAATGATGACCTTTCAGGGACATATCTATAAAAAAATTGCCCCGTTCAATTCCTTCAGCCTACTTAGATTTTCAGAGGTGTTAACATGAAAAACGGGACACACTGTAAATGAAGGTAAAAGCTTCCTTATGAAGCCCATCATTTCTTTATAGTAAGTACAACGAAGTGTATATAAAGTACTCTGCCGAGAATAAGCGTCGTCGGGTTTCCCTTTAAAATGCAAATTACAGTTTTATTGCCTGTTTTTGTTCTTTTTGCGGCTACCGTTGCACACCAACAGGCCCGGACGCATTTTCATATGTAATTACGGACAAGAAAAAGCGCTCGGCGTGCCGAACACCTCTGTGTAAGTTACAGACGTATTTATTCGTTTTCGTCTGTAACATAATATACCGCCAAGAGCATGCTCTCGGCCCTTGATTTCCGAACACCTCTTTTTAACTGACAGATGTATTTATTCGTTTTCCTGTGTAACATAATTACTAGACATACCTACCTAGTCGTTAGTTGAGATATTTAAAAAATAAAAAAATGAGCTTGGATAATCTCCCTGAAGATTTTGAATACATTAGTGACGGCGATAACAAATTTAAAACAAATATAAAGAATATATTCGAGGTTGAAGTAAGTATTTTCATATTTTTATTTCACTTAAAATTTATAGGTTAGAATACGCTAATGCATAACGTCAACAGTGTCAACACTGGCATAAAGGATATGACAGAAAGTCAGTAGATACAGGAGACAGATTTTGCAAAAAATTAAGTGGCCCAGGTATTTTGAGGTAGATTTAAATAGATAAGTATAAGAAAATTAGTAGGCAATGAAACTTTTCACTTTAATTTTTGGAGCCATCTGTTGCTTGTATCCAATATTGCTGTAATAACCTTATGTCAGGGTCACACATTGGATAACTAGAGCTTAAAGTATCATTTAACGCCTCATTGCGGAATTGTGAATTTATCTAATACAATGTGAACATTACCTTTATAAATAGGGTTTATATTTTTTAATTTCGGTCTCAGGTTTCATTCATTAGTGCGCATTGTTTAGACATCTAATTTTTTAGTTTTCTTTGTAAACAGAAGATATCATAATAAACTGGTCATTTAAATCGGTTTTTAACACACGTCTTTACTTCTTGTTTGTCTGTTCGGAATTTTGTGATCGATTTTAAACAAAGTTCCCGATGAGCTAAAGACTTGAAACTTTAAACATGTCTCAGAAATGGATCACAATGCAATATAATATACATATATATGCGCATGTCGCGCATGCGCCCCACGTTTTTCAGCTACGAAAAGTTTCTCGGTAATTTTAAAAATAAATTATTGATGGTTCAAAAATTAAACCTTTGTAGAATTTTCCGATTAATTCTAATATTTATGATGTCAGACTTAATATACCTACAGGGCGTAAAAAGGTGTTTCTCGGCAATTTTAAAGATAAACTTATGGTTCAAAAACTAAGCTTGTCTAGAATTTTCAGAGGAATTCGAATATGGCTTCAAAGCGTTGTTAAACTAACTCATATGATCAAACTATAACAAATGATGAAAATATCAACACAACTAACTCAAATGATGAAAATATCAACACTAATCAAATATTGATTACGATGCGTTACCTGTGTTACCTCCTACTGAAGAAATTTTTTATGTACAACAAAAATGGAATGCTTTAACGACGAAATTTTAAATAAATTAAAGGAAAATCCTACAACATTTGTTCCAGCAGTGCAGTCATTTTTATCCAATAAGGAGAAATATGGAAGAAGTGAGAACTCGCTCGTATCTGGTTTATTTACTGCATTTAAATATCAACATTTCAACTCTTCGAAAACATGCTAAGAAATTTAAGGGTATAAGAAAATACCCGGTCAGGCAACTGCTATCGGGCAAGAGATAAGACTTACATCTGGAGTTTCTGGGAAACATAAGAAAAAAGCACCCCATAACTTAAGTGTATGTGTGGACAAAAATATAGGATTGGGTGATAACAAAAGAAAAAAATGATTAATACCTGCGTATTACTCCGGTTGCTTATGTTAGAGTGTAGGTATATTTATTTACAATAAAAAAATAAAAATGACCCGATATCCAAAAAAAATATGTATGACCTGTTTTCCTACCTCTTAACACTCTTAACTATACTATAAACTCTTCCCGCCATCAAACCAGTTACCTATACTTGTCTCCTATGTAGGTTACGCTCTTATTCTATATGTTACAGACGAAAACGAATAAATCCGTCTGTAACTTATACAGAGGTGTTCGGCAAGCCGAGCGCTTTTTCTTGTCGGTAACATATGAAAATGCGGCCCGGACTAATGGAGAAATCATCCGATTTAACAGCAGCAGCGGTATTTTTTTTGGAAAATGTTTATGAATGCTGAAAAGGTCTAGTGAAATAATAAAATACAAATTCGCACTTAATACAGCTGCAACTAATTGCATCTGCAGCCGCTCCTGTATATAAAGGCACGCGACCCCAACAGCAGCTATTCCACCGGCTGGTAGTGAGGGTAATAAAATTTTAAAAATGATAAACATTAGATAGTAAAAAAACTTCAAATAACTTGCCGATGACGCTTATTCTCGGCACAGTACTGTACAACATGGTGAATTCTCAACAAAAAAATTAATAACCTGTTTTTAGTCCAAGAATGGTTCAAAAATCCCAATATGAAACCTGTTTACTCGGATAGCTATTCATTCAAAATAGCCGACAACGAGCTTTTATACAAACTGACAATATAGGGTTAAAAAATGGACGCGAATCTCTTTTCGTTCCCGATGTTCCCAGTATTAGGTTAACTTGATCTGTGTGCGGCACAGGTTGCCATCATTGCCAATTTCCATTCTAAATAATATCAGTGGTTGTCATATGCTGATCTGATGGAGTATTGTGAGGGTGAACATTGTTAAAATCGTCTCTGTATCCCCCTTATCTCCTTGCCGCACACCCCGCCTCATTAGTGTCGCTTTATGGGGGCCGCCTTCAATTCCTATTAAAAAAATCCCCGGAAGACAATTAGTAAGGCAGACGCGCGGGCGAAATGTTTAATCAAGCGGGCGGCGGCTTGTAATCAGGCCCTACTGCGCGGAAGGGGGCTCGCTCCAGTCCCCCAGGCGATTACCAGCCTCCGTACCGCTCCTTCTTGCCGGCGAACACGCCGCAATTCGCAATTCCCTCAATTCCCTACAAAGAAGCATCTCGGGCAGGACGATGTTGGCACAAAGGGTTATCCCACTTGATGGTTTTCAAGAACCATTTTTATAAAAAAAAGTAAATATTTTCTCTTACCTTTTAAAATACCGAATATTTTGAAATACAGTCCAACTGAAGAGACTTCCAACTTCCAAGCCACCATGCCTAAAAGAAAAATACAGTTTACAACTTTTGTGAGTCTCCAGTCTCCAGCCAAAAGTACTGGCCTAATTAGTTTGTTAATAGTTTTGAAGAGTTTTAAGTGTCTACGTATTGTATTTGGTTAAAATGTATAGACAATAAAAAATTTATTAGTGTATTTTTTCTTCATTATCAGATATTTTTGGATATATTTTACATATCTCTCCAAGCTTACTGCTCGCCATAGTCGATGGTAAAGGTTGGTAAGTTCTTAATTTAAAATATCGACGGTCTAAAGTGTGCCTAACCATTGAGTAAAAGAAAATATATATTCTTTTACTCAATGGCCTAAAGTAGATATTTTTTGTTTATGTCAATTATAATTAACTATTTAAAAAAATATTGATTTATTATTTATTGTAACCATTTTTTGTGTAATACTATTTAAGTAAAATTTCCTAATAGAATATGATACATTTACCTATTGATTTAATAGTCAAATAAGAACTAACGCATTTAAATGCACAGATAAACATTTCAATACTTTTAAAATGGTACCTATACACCTATATCATATATCTTCTTAAAACATGCATATACAGTAGGTATATCCCAATTTGATACTGGACACCTCGGAAATATATGAAGGTCGAGGAAAACAATTGGGCTCTATTTTTTTATTGGTAGACCCAAGGAAGAGTATCTCATCTCATAGCCGGTGGTATTTGGATAAAGTAAGAATAAGTTATCAACACCGCTATGGCCAAGAGCGCTGGACAAAAAATGTGGGTTCACGGTATTGCTCCTAAATAGGCTTTATCCGTGTGATGTGATTTACTAATTGTTCTACACTCACTGGGATTTCTACGGTTTTCTAGGGTTTCCGTAGTACTTGAGCGAATGCTATCCTAGTTCTATCGGAAAAAAGTCGGCCCTAGCCGCTAATGGCAACGAACACAAAATAATAGTAATTGCCCCCCTCCCCCGCACAAGCATGTGGTTGCTTCTGGGGTACTCCTAGTTTGGAGTATTGTGAGGATAAGATTTATTATATTATTATTATGTTAATTGACCCTTAATTTTAATAATATTTATGTCCAACCATAGTGAAAAATTATGCGTGATCTATGTGATAACGTCATTGTAGTTGCTACCAAGGCCTACTATAAAGACGTTACATGTCATTTGTCATATAACTGAAAGGGACAGCTTGGGTTTTGAGAAGTTTTAAATGTTTAAAGTGTTTTTAAACGTCTTAGTTTATATTTTAGAAACAAGTTTGTGTCTAGTGCGCGTGTGTCCTGGCGGAGGGGAACCGCCCAGGTGTTGTTAAGGCCTCTGGGTGGGAGACATGCCGTCCAGGAGTATTGGTGCCGCTCGCACCGACGCGTGAGCGCTGTAAGGGGAATTCTCCCCCGAACCACAGAATAGGGAACCCAGAATGGACATGGACAGTATTGGATAGTGGAGCCTGAGACACAGAGAGGTGAACTGCTTACGGGAGAT
The DNA here is from genome assembly GCA_963920635.1 of Pseudeuparius sepicola. NCBI lineage: Eukaryota > Metazoa > Arthropoda > Insecta > Coleoptera > Anthribidae > Pseudeuparius > Pseudeuparius sepicola. The sequence continues at coordinate 123,857,720 of OY987299.1, read as the reverse complement.
CCGCGAGTTCAGACGGTCCGTGTGGCTGGAAGCCGTTCCCGTTGACCACGTTCTGGTTTGTGTATTTATTGTATTCACCATTCACCTTGTGCGAAATAAATCAGTGTTGTAACGTACTCAAGGATTTTCGTTGTCGACCCACGCCCTGATACGGTTTCTATTCGGTCTTTCACGCTGCCGATCAACTGAGACCTCGTCAATATTTTTACAGTATACCTACTGAGGTTAGTTTTCATTTTTATTTCGTAAAAAATAACATAAAAACCAAATATTGGGTCTGTTTGTATTATTTTTATACATATTACAAAAGCCAGGAAGAAAGTGTCGCCATAACAAACATTTGTTTTGCCTCGGGATGAAAATTTCCTCCAAAAATGGATTCGTCAAATCCCAACTGAGATTTAATTTCTAAAAAAACCCTTAAGTATGTGTGGCTAACACATTTTCAAGAAAGTGAAACAATTAAAGTAGACAAATGTGTTGTGGGAGGAAAATACCTAGAGAATATCACCTAAGCTAAAGGAAGGTGATGTCCCAACAGTTTTTGAGAATGTGCCAAAATATTGTGAGTGCAGTGCCGTTTAACTCTCAGCCTAAAACAGCTGAGGCAGGTTGAAAATTTTGAAATAACAATTAGAGAAAGCTTGGATGCACAAAACCAATAATGTAATAGATGAAAGAAAACTTGCCAAATTGTTACGAAATATTATTATAATATAGGACTAAGTTGGTCACGTGACTACGCGATTATGCGTTAGCGCCGTGGCCTGTCTTTATCATTGGCCTCGAGTTGCTACGAACGTGACCAGTTTTAGAGAAATTCTGGCAACTGGCAAAATGATAAAAATTATCAGTGGATTTAGTTTAAGTGAACTTAGGGCAGAACCAGCACTAATTACAGTTCACACACAAAACACAATAATGTCTTTCCAACAACCGTGTTCACTATGGGGATAGGTTATAGGTCGACAGGCGACAGTAACGAAAGAAATAGTGTGAACATCCGAAAGTGCTAGATTTTATAAGTTGTTTTTTGAAATCTCGAATGTGCTAGATCTAGAACGATAGTGCTAGCAGTAACAATACTGATCACAACAGTCGGTGACCCCTCTCTGGCCATTTTCCAGCAAACTGCCGGGCGAATAATTTTTGCCGGTAAATTAAAGTTTTAAAAGCCCGTTCGTCTAATGCAATCTCCGTGGAAATCGAGTAAACGGAATTACGGGCGGTGTGGATGGAAAAACGGGCCAGCGGCAAGAAAGCTAACAGAAAATCAACTTAGCGGGCCCCGTGTTGACTTGAAAAAGAGCTTTCCAAGGTGGCTTATTTTGTTTTCGATTTTTTCCAAGTAATCCAGTAAATTTAATTGGATTTATATGGGTAATAATGCAATTCATTGGGTAAGAAAAATTTTATTATCCATCGATATTGCACCATATAGAAAGCTTAAATCCGAATTTTCGACCATCAACCCTTTGCAGGTTTTCCGCCAACTTGAATTTAGCGGTAAATTAGTTTTTCGCGGATAACAGCTGTATTTTTAATTTTACCAAAAAAATTGTCGATACCATTTTTAAAGGAAAAAAGGTGCTCTGCAAATTGTTTATCTTGTCATTTTCTCGAATTTTGCGTATATAACAAGTTATAAGAAATTAATCTAGAAAAAAGGGGTTGCAACTTTTTTCACATCTAATATCTTTTTTCTGCTAACGACAGCGCGAAATTTTCTTAACAAAAGTTGTTCACTACAAAAATACCTATGATATTTGTCTGAACAACTTTTTTCTATCAGCAATAGTTTATTTCCGGTAGCGTCTCAAAGTTGCCTGCAACGTCTCCTGGCACCTCGTAGCGCTAAAGTACGCGCGCTATACCTTGACTGTACTTCGCAAAATTTCCCAACTTCTTTATAACTGACTGTATTTTATGTAAAGCATAATAATTAATTGTGTCCGCGCGTAGTAGTTTATGGTACAAGGACGAAAAGTTGAGTTTTTCGGACGGATGCAGACTTCACCGGCCGAAGCGCAGTCAAGGCTGGCGAACCCCAGGACTTGGTATCATACAATATTTTTTATTCGAATGTGCTTCGATATAGTATATATACTTATTTAAAAAAGTAGAAAATTAAAATCAGAAATGATACTGTTTAGTTTTCATTGCAATAAATCCTATAGTTACCTATGAACTTCTACACGGAGAAAAAAATATATTTAAAGCTAAAATAAAAATTATAATACGTATTAGGAAATTTAATACTATTTTATCACAGCAATACTATATTTTACGAAATTTTTATAATATTGGCTGTATTATAAGAGCAAATATACTGGTGTTTGGTTTAACAACTTGTATGCGTCTTAAATCTATAAAAACCAAGGTGATATCACATAAAATATTCATGTTTTTAATTTGACTGTTTATTATATTCACTATTAATAAAGCGTATAATGTTTTAAAAATATTTTTCTATAGTGCAATATTACTTATTATAAAATTTAATTAATATTATATTTGTTTTCCATATTCAGGAAATAAATATACGCATATTGGTAGTGAAAATATTGAAGTGTTATTTTAAATATATTTTATAGTAATTAATAATATTTATATATAATATAAATTAATATATGAGAACAAATTTTTGGGCTGTCCCGCCGTGGTCGAAGGAAATCTTCCAGGCGTTTTTGCTGATTGTACCCGTAAGCATCTACAGTGACGACTCGTCTTATGTTGGATCGCAACTTATTATTTGCCACTAGGTATTACTTAAGCATTTGATGATCAGTTACAATCCCTCAATGGACGAGTCACCACTAAAGATGCTCTCCAGTTACGACTTACGACTAGCAGAATGTCTAGAACATTTCCATCGACCATGGCGCAACAGCCCGGAAATTAATTCTCACATGGAAAACATCCGTGAAAGCCTAAAAATAAGAGAAATAAAAAATACATGGAGCAAGAATTTAATAAAAAAATATTTATATCTATATTTACTTACATTTGCATCCAAGGGAATCCAAAATAAAATTCACATGACAGTTCAATAGTTTGCTCTGTTCCATGGCCAACTAGACGTGCATAGGTAACTAAGATTTATATTGTAATAAAAAATAAACAGTAGCATTTCCGATCTTAATTTTCTACTTTTTGAAATAAGTAGCTAGTATATATAGGTATCTAAGCACATTCGAATAAAAAATATTATATGATACAAGGAGAAAAAGTTGTTTTTCGTACTCCTGCGGTTCGCTAGTTTCGACTGCGCCTCGGCCGCATCCGTATCCGAAAAACTCAACTTTTCGTCCTTGTACCATAAACTACGACACGCGGACACAAATAATTATTATGCTCTACATAATAATATGTCAAAATACAGTCAGGTATAAAAAAAATTGGGAAATTTGCAAGGTACCGGCAAGGTATAGCGCGGGTACTTGCACCCTACAAGGTGCCAGGAGACGTTGCGTTAACTTTGAGACGCTACCAGAAATAAACTATTGCTGATAGAAAAAAGTTGTTCAGATAAATATCATAGGTAATTTTGTATTGAACAACTTTTGTTAAGAAAATTTTGCACTGTCGTTAGCAGAAAAAAGATATTAGATGTGAAAAAAGTTTGCAAACCCTTTTTTCTGGATTATTTTCTTATAACTTGTTATATATGCAAAATTCAAGTAAATGTCAAGAGAACAAATTTGCAGAGCACCTTTTTTCCTTCAAAAATGGTATCGACTATATTTTTGGTAAAATTAAAAATACAGCTATTATCCGCGAAAAACTAATTTACCACTAAATTCAAGATGGCGGAAAACCTGCAAAGGGTTGGTGGTCGAAAATTCGGATTTAAGCTTTCTATATGGTGTACTATCGATGGATAAAAAAATTTTTCTTACCCAATGAATTGCAATATTAAACATTAAATTTACTGGACTAAAGTTTTTTTTATTTAACTTCACCTGTTAGTGTATGTCGAATTTTGCAAGCTGAATTAGAACCACTTCCTGACATCCGATTGAGCTGCGAAGTTTTGCATACACCTTTAGTTCCGGTGACAATACAATATTGTAATACTTTCAAAATGGCCGCCGCCCCCCTTAATATGGGTATCAAATGAAAGGGCTCGACGGGTAGAAAACAATCAGGTGATAGACTTCATACGAAATCCAATATGACGGCCGCCCCAAGATCAAATAGGAACTAAAAAGCATAAAATTGAAAATTTAAAAGAAATCCTTTTTAAAAACAAGCTTTTATTTAAACCATGTACTAAAACGAATAAAATAAGTTTAGGTTTTCGTTAAGATAATTCAATTCCAAATTGCGACATGTTTTTGCAAATTGAAACGCTTGTCGCGCGAATTGTAAAGAAAAAAATGCATACTTTGGCAAATAGGTACCTACTTGCTTATCAACCAATCACTGTCCAATAAAATTAATTGATACCTACTTTCATCAACATTTCGCGCGACAAGCTTTTCAATTTGCAAAAATTTGTCGCAATTTGGAATTGAATTATCTTAACGAAAAACTAAATTTATTTTATTCGTTTTAGTAGGTACATGGCTTAAATAAAAGCGTGTTTTTCAAAAGTTTTTTTTTGTTTTCAATTTTTTATTGAGTTGTGCGAAGGTAGAAATTTCAGATATTCTTTGAACTCTGTGTAAAATGGTTTGTAATCGTCATTGGAACTGGCACTATATCTACTAAAATCGAGCAACTCTTACGCCTGGCGTAAACAAGAGCACGTGCGTTGATATATTCGCCAGGGCCGCACTTAGGAACGACCTTTATTTAATTTTAGTTTTACAATTGTTTACATCAAAATATTTCGGAAAAATAAAATATTGGCTTAATTAAAATGGTTCAAAACATCGATAAAATTATTTGCGGCAGTGTCTAAATAGTTGAAAACAACAAGATAAAACCGCGTAACTACGCTTTTGCCATCGAGTACGTCCCTGTTGCCGAGTCGGGTAAAATTTTATAGCCTACCGACCAATCACGGAACGTCATTGAACACGTGGTTTTATTTACGCCAGGCGTAAGGTTTGCTCGATTTTAGTACCTATATATGCTTTCGTAGAAACGTGTTACTTTTACAAGTGTATATCTATTATTCCAAACAATCGGCGAAAGGCGAAAGAATTATGTGCAACATCTAAAAAGCTGATTAAGAAGGGAGTGTCTAGCAGGACTTTGCCTTGGCTGGATCATAGAGAAATTAATAAAACGAGAAATGTCAAAACAGTGACATCAAGAGAGGGAAGCAAATGTCGCAACTGCAGCACTGAAAATTAATTGTTGGGAAGACGAATTGGGGACACATTTAAAAGACAATAATAAAAATAACTTAATACCGCATTTTCACCGGTATGTACCTGTTGTTGCCATGTGCCCCAGTTACAATCTACCTCCGCCTAGTTTCCAATTCAATGCAATACCTGCAACTTGTACAACCTAGTTATAGAAGAGGCCTTTGTATTTCGATTGCTTCTCTCTGTGCCCACCGTAATCCGAGTGCAATTTTCGCGGTTATTGCGCAAAAGGGATGGGGGGCCCCGACTGAGGCTCCCGTTAATGCGTCGCTCGGTCTCTAATCCCGCATTAAATGGCCCGTAAATCCTGCTCCTCTATCCAGGAGCGTTCCCAACCTCCACGCCGCACGCCGCGGGAATATGCCTCGATATCAGCGTCCAGAGATATACTAATAAGTCCGGGCACTCGGCTTTGTGTAAACAAACGTTTCCCTCTTGCCCTCTCCCGCTCCCCTCCTCATCGAGCAGATCGATATCTTATAATATTAGAAAATAAGCTGGACAGTGGACACAGTGTAGATGAGAGCGGGTCGTTCGCATTCTACCGGGTGCGCGCAAAATATTAGGTACCGCAAAATATTATCCGACCCACCGTGACTATGTTATAGTGATGCCTAGTAACGCTTTTTACTGCAGTGCGGATGGCTGTAAAACCAGTACCTTTTTTCATTTCCTGAAAGGTAAGATTGAGTTTGAGGTACCTACCTACAAAAATTAAGACATTTTTATGTGACATTTCAATACTTATGTATTAATTGAAGAATAATATAGATATAATATTAAAATATTGAAAATTTGAAGGTGCCAGCAATGGAAGACTGCCTTAGGGTTCATCGGAGAACATAAGTTTGCGAATATTCCACCTGAAGAGGCATATAAACCTATAAGAATTTGCAAGGCACATTTTGATGATCAGTCATTCACTTCGTCCGGAAAACGTTTAGTAAAAACTGCCGTCCCCTCGGCTGTCCCATTAAGATTATTGCCAGAAGCTTATGGTAAGACGCATGCTTGTGTAGGTACGTATGCGTAATATTTTGTTCTGTATTGTTTATGTCAATTTAAATATCAAAATATTTACTACAGGATGAAAATGTAGATACGATTAGTTTAACTCTTTGTCGTTAAATATTTATTTGTTATTTATGTTTTTGTCTGCTCTATGTTTTGTTAGGCTTTATTAGAAATGAACGTAAAACATAAAAAATGCGTCTCCAGAAAACCCATAGATATCTAGTTCTTGTCAAAAGTTGTTCAAAAAACCGTAGATTTCGAGAAAGTTTTGTGACGTTTGGAATTGTGAAAAAAGGAATAATTGGATGGATGTCAGTAATTCATTCATTCAGATGAATAATTAGGTTTTTTGAATTACTGACGTCCATCCAATTATTCCTTCTTTCATAAAAAATGTCCCAACCAAAGTCTACAGATAGGTATACCTAATACCTATTTATTTATAATTATGTAGATTCTGGTAATAGCTACCTTGTATTTTAATTTAACTGTACCTACGAAGAAATAACGGTATACTTATCTACACAAATAATATTGTACCAAAGTCTACAAATAGGTATACTAATACTTGTAGACTTTGGTAAATAATGGAAAGTCAATATGAACCTGCCCCCGTATAACCAGCTGGACGACGATTTCGTTTAGTCGCCCTCGTAAATGCGAAGCGTGCGAGGTGACACTGATTTACGACCGGTCGTAAAAAATTGTCGGCTTTTCCGAGAGATCAAAGAAGTGAGCCGACTTTAGTATTTCTAGACTTTGGTTGTAAACACACTTGAGGGAAAGCGTTACACTTAGGAGGATCCAGAATACAACAAATTTAAATATGATGAATCGATAAGCTTTCTCAAGATTCCACCTGCTAAGTTGCTTCAAGATTTCACCTTCTGTTTTATATCCCACAAATGAACTCACTTGCAACAGCATAAAAACGCTTGAGCGGCGTTTGCTTTGTAAAACAAGACGGAGTCATAGGCAGCGCGCGGCCTTTAGTAATATTATACAAATTTTATTTAAATGCTCTAACAAAGAATAAAATAAACTTTGAAATAATTCAAACCAAAGCAAACCAATAATTTTGTTACACACAAAACAACACCACAAAAAATCTATAAACAAAACCAAAATCCGTAAAATACAGCGCAATCCTTATTTCCGTGCACGGCACAGGTTATACTGGCCTAACTGGCCCACGTCGACACCTTCTCGATGGATCTCTGAAACGCCGACCAATCAAATCGCTACGCTCGCTCTCTTATTGGCTGCCTCCTTTACTAGGTCGACGTCGACCGCATAAAAACCTTTGAATTTATACGGGTGATTTCTGCTGATAAGTTTGGTATTTTTACCAGTAGCAGAGCGTGGTAAATGCTATGAAATAGATCGCGCCCGGTATATCATTGTGTTTCAAGTAAGTTCATTTATACTATACAAGTTACAACTAAATACCGTTTCGTTTCTCAGAGGCTGGAATGCAATGTAAAATGAAGTGTTGGCTAAAGCGCGCATGTTTATTTTCAAAACAAAAGACAACTGCTATGCCGTTGCCTGTTGCTGACTCTTCTGAACGAGCCATGATTTATACGAATATAATAAACTCCCTTCGGATTTACATACACTCCGAATTTAAAGATGAATAATGAACGGTAAAACTTCTGCATACATGATCCGTATCTCGCCGTAAATTTATCCAATTTTAATTTAAAGCCGTACAACCACTTTCAATAATTACTCAACGTCCAACAGGTTGCTTTTATATCTTTTATCGTGCTCTTTTCACCTAATATTAAAATATGGATAAATACCTATTTTATGTCGGGTCAACATTTTCTGTTTTTTAATAATGGATAATTCTCAAAATACTCCAAACTCCTAACTGCGTACGTCTCTGTCTTCAGCGTCCACCGAGTTTACGACCACTTGACCAATAAGAGTGCAGTTATTCGCCGATGACGAGGTGATCTCGCTGTGGCCAGAGTTGCTCTCTACTGTCTCTTTAACGCGCATGCCATTATTTGCGGACCAACTGGTTGAACAGAGCATCCCGAAATTCCAAAATAGTGTTTATTCTTTTGCAATTCACAAACGAATCCATTTATTATAAAAACTCTTTTCATGTGACAAAACTGCGAAATACTTACCACAAAGACAATTCTTTACCTTAAAAAGAAATTCAATCGTAATAAAGCTACTTAGGTATACAAATAAAATATGAGACTATTGACTATTCACTTTTAAGCGACCAAACTGTAACAGGTAATAGATCTTCTAAAAAACAAATCGCAATTTCTCTTTTAAACTGTATATTTTTAAGGTGTTATAAAAAAGTTACAGGGTGTTTTACAAAATATGTGTACTTTATTGAATGTTTACCAAACAAGTTGAGATATTTACGTCAAATTTCTTATCTATGTATGGGATATTACAAAATTCAAAACCTGACATGCTTATAACTCGAGCTATAACCTATACCTGGAACGACAGTATATTAGCGTTGACTAATATATTATTAAAGACTGCTCACGGCTGTCACGTCTGACACATTTTTGGCTCACCTTGCGTTTTCCGGAGATAAAGTACAATGCAGAATACATTGTTAGCCATCAGAGCCATCTGTTTTCCAGGACATAAAGCTATAGCCGTGAGAAGTCTTTATAAATACGTCAGTCAACGATATTAGTGTCGGTCTAGCCATTTTTTTATTTAAATTATTACGTCATCCTCTGGCCTTTAATGTATTGCTTGGTCCAGGTTCAAGTAATACTATGTATGGAAATCTTTAGAAAACGGTAGTAATTCCAGTGAGTATATGAGCACTTACTTGAATTAATTTTATTTTCAAAAATAAATGAAAATTCTCGAAATAAAATGACTAGTCAGATATGCTCATGCCCATATTATGATCGTGATATACGACGCTACAAGCTCTGAACGCTTGTCAGATAAACATGCATCAGCAGAAAAAATAGAAATCGAGTGCCAGGAAATAATCCACCCATCAAATTGGAAGGCCGACCTACATATCGATATGATTCGATATGATATATCAGTGTATCAGCAGGGGCTGGCACATCAATTTTGCTGATACATTTTCTCATCGTTAGAGGTCGGCGCGATGGAAAATAAGATAAATTATTCATATTATCGTCTTTACTTAGATAAAAAGAAGTGGGTCGCAACAATGAATTTTCAATAGTGGGGTAGGGGGTAGGGTAAAACCTTTACCTATAATGGTTTTGATCACACACTATTAATATTAGATATTTTGATTATACAGGGTGATTCAAAACTATGCGGCACCCTTTCAGGAGCGTAATTTACTCGTTAAAATAAGACGAAAAGTCCAAAAACTCTTCGTTTCGAAGATACAGGGTGATTAAACTTTGAAAAAAATATCGATTTTTCTTTACACCTTCCCAACCAATAAGAATATTTAAACCAAATTTGTTACACAATAATACCATCATAGGGTGACATAAGAAATGCTAATATCAGTTCGCGAAAGTATCCAGTGGCAGAGGTAAGGGTAATCGGTACCATAAATTAAACAAAAAAAATAGTATGGCCCTGTACAATACAACAATTTATTATGTTATTGAATAAACAATACAATTTGGAACAAAAAATGCCTCTTTCATTTTTTTCATATCTCTTTCCCTTTCGCGGAAAGTTGGAGTTTTCCGATTTGTCGTCTTTTTTCAACTCTAACGCTTTTTCGGGTTGAGGTATGTAACTATTATTTGAAGTAAACGAAATAATTTTCAAATGGAATGGCAGTAGGACTAGTAGGAGTATGTAATTTTTGTTACTAGTAAGGCGCTAAGGCATAAAAAAAATAATTGATTGTTAAATAGATATATTTTTAAAAGATTAATCACCCTGTATTTTCGTAACGAAGGGTTTTTGGACCCATGTTAATATGAACTTTTCGTCTTATTTTAAGGAGTAAAGTACGCCCCTGAAAGGGTGCCGCATAGTTTTGAATCACCCTGTATAAACTCATACCTACCGGTGATGGACTCACTGCGCAGCGATTTGCGCTGTGGACTAAAAAGGGATGCAAAACGCGGCCATTTTCATTTATCAATGCGGAATCGGATTTTTGTATTGGCGATAGACGTCAAATAATAAATAGACTAATAGAGTTTTAGGTTCCCAAAGCAATGGATTGGATCCAAGTTCTTGAATAAACGCAATGCTACAAGAAAATACTATGTCTGTACAACACAACGTTGCCATATCAAAGGTGGGCCTGGCGAGATAAAAGTCTTTTTTTACATCAGTAAAGTGCTCTTTTTGTAGGTTGTAGGTAAGACAAAATGTTATTAAGAAAACTTATCCTGTAGGTTTACAAAATTTCAAAAGTCCAAAAGTACTTTGATATTTTGACCTTTCTTCCACTCTCTTTTAGAAAAGTGACCTTTCTCTAGCTTTCCCGTCAAAATGTTATTAAGAGAACTTGTTCATGATAAAAAAAACTGGGTACGTTTGCAAAATTTCAAAAGCCAAGGCCTTCTCTGATTTATTCTGCCAAAAAACTTAAAACGTATAAAAATCGAAGTAAGCTAAGACTTTTAAAGTTGCTCACACCTACGCAGTTTTTCATCGCGAACAAGTTCTGTTAATAAAAATTTGACGTGAAAGCTACAGAAAGGCCACTTTTCTAAAAAAAGTGGAAAAAAGGTCAAAAAATCAAAGTAGGCGTGGACTTTTAAAATTTTGCAAACCTACTCAGTCTTTCATTCTGAACAAGTTTCCTTAATAACATTTTGTCGTAAAACCTACAAAAAAGCACTTTACTGATGTAAGAAAATACTTTTATCAAAATTTCCGATATTTCGAAAGTAAAATCATGTCACAAATTAGTTTCAAACCAAGCAGGCCTAAACCCCAAAAGGTCAAATTTGTACTAGATTTTTTTTTTGTCATTTACAAGAGTGTGTACCCCATCTGGGGACACACTGTATAGCTACTACTGTCGGCGACCACGAAACCAATCGGATAACTACAGTGTGTTCTCTAGTAGTTGATAGTGGAAATCTGGTCCTAGGGCAGGTAATTATAATTTATTAGGGGTAGGGAGGGCAGGTAATTATTAATCGCTTTGAAAATACCTTAATAAACAAATCAATTTGAAGGAGACGTTCAAAGTGGTTACTTCGTTTTGTATTGTATATGATGACTTCCTCTTTTAAACCAGTGAAAGCTAGAGACATCAGTAAGTCTGCATACTCTAGGCCAGGGGTCTCCAAACTTTTCAGCCTTGGGGCCATACTGATTACTTCAGTGAGTTCCAAGGGCCAACACAATTTTAATTCTCCTGCCAGTATTTATAGTTTCTAGACTAGTCGCCGAGTACGCGCCCTGAGCAAGCATACGCTTCCTAAATTCGCTAGTTCAATCACTATTGTGTGTTGTGCTGTTCAATCACTATTGTGTTGTACTGTATTGTTTACGACCGCGACACTTGACGACATCTGGTGGTTACACGCGGAAATAGGTAGTGTACTCTCTCTATCCATCACTAACAGATAGCGCTCAAATAGCGTTGCGTTGAACCTCGATGGTTCTAGAAGTTCTGGTGCATTCCACTCACCTCTAGGTGGCAGTAACTGGAGTATAACTTAAGAATAAGCCATTAGCTGTCGCGGGCCCAATTGATGACACTCAGCCATTAGCTGTCGCGGGCCGGATTGATGACCACGGGCGTAGCCAGGATTTAGTTTTGGGGGGGGTTTAGTTTGAGAAGTAAATAAAACAACAAAAATATACTTACATGAAATTTAATATCTATATATTCATCCGAAAAACTACGACATATTTATAAAGTTCTTAACTTTAAATGAAATGAATAAATTAATTTCGTTCCTCTGCGCTAAACCTAAAACCATTAAAGAAGAAATCTTCGGCTTTTTCTTTTAAATATATCCACTACTTCATCTGCATGAATTTCTGTTCCATAGTGAATGTTCATTAACCATTAAGTCTGTTTTCACTTGTAGTGTTTCGTAAATAGTTTTTCAGTCTCCTTAGGCTCGAGAAAGACCTTTCTGGGGTAGCAGTGGATACAGGAATGGTAGCCAAGATTTGTAGTAATGTGTAAATATTAGGATAAAGGTTTTTATCGCACATATCTAGGCATTCCAAACTAGATTTCGGGGTAGGCAGTCTTCTTATCAGCATGCAAGGTAGCTGAAGCTTTGATAGCTAAATCCGAATTTGTTTCTTTATTAGAAACCCCTTGACCTTGACTACACCACTTTTTCCAGTAGTCCATACCTTTAGGTTTATCACCCTTCCTTTTTTTCCCCTCCATTTTTCGACAGTAATAATGATTCACGTATCTATCCTTAACAAGGTCATCGAATAACAGCGCACTAAAATTACTCACTTACACGGTACACTTAATTCTCTTCACTATTCGTTCACCACTTTTCACTTTTATTCGCTTCGAGTTCGCATGGAACAATACTGCCGTAAGCGCGGTCACGCGCCGCGGCGCCGCTTATATAGCAGCCCAGTAGCCGTCCAGAAACTTCCACGAACTTCCACAAAGTTCCGCTCATTTCGACCGAGGGGCGTGGCGAATAATCGAGAAACAACGCAAAGTGTCCCTACAATACAAAATAGTTCGGCTGCAACTGCGTCTGCCTCTCGTCAAAAGATGGCGCTAGGTGCTACTATTACTACATAATATATTCAAACGTAATAAGCATTTAACTCTTCACTCCTCGTATTTTTTCGGTATAATATTAGGTAATATTTTGCTTATTTCGGGGGGGGGGGGGTTTGAACCCCCGAAACCCCCCCCCTTGGCTACGCCCGTGGATGACACCGACGGGCCGGATTTGGCCCGCGGGCCGTAGTTTGGAGACCCCTGCTCTAGGCTATAGTGTTGAACGTATATGATGCTCTAATTCATCAACATCCGGCAAATACCGTCTCATACACAGTAGAAACCTGTGCCAATATGACTGGAGTTGGAGAAGCAACTATTTACAGAATTTTGAAGCAAAGAAAAATCGGGAATATTGCAAGTCCCAAGAAACATGAAGGGCGAAAATCCCAAGACATTGATGACGATGTAAAAAATGCCATACGTAGAAAAGTACATGGTTTTTTTTATAAAGAAAGAGTTACCTACGTTAGACAAAGTTCTACAAACCATTAAAGACGATGAGGACTTGCCTGAAATAGGAAGAACTAAACTTTGGAAAATTATTTGTTGGAGAAGAAGATACCTACGATCTATTCGAAAATTTCGAGCCGAAGGAAGAAACATATTTTATTTAGATGAGACATGGATCAATGAAGGGCATACTGTGACAAAATTTTGAACCGATAAGAACATTCTGAGTGCCAGACAAGCTAGGTTGGTCAACTGGGTTGAAACCTCCTTCTGGAAAAGGACGCAGGCTTATTATTACGCATATTGGAAGTGAAAATGGATTTTGTCTTTGAAGAATATTTTGAACAGATGATTGAATTTATACCAGCAACTTCTGTTTTAGTACTGGATAATGCTCCGTACCACTCTAGATTGGTAGAGAAACTTCCTACGTCTTCCTGGAAAAAATGTGATAGTATTGACTGGTTGGATAAGAAGAAATTGGCACACGAAGATGGTATGGTAAAAAAGAATTAGTAAAAATTACTGTTAGACAGCACAGAGAGCAATTTAAAGCTTACAAGATTGATGAAATAGCTAAAAAACGGAATATTATTGTTCTCCGATTACCTCCCTACCATTGTGAATTGAACCCAATTGAACTGATTTGGGCCCAGATGAAAGGTTATGTGTCAACGAATAACACAACATTTAAATTGCAATTATTTTTTTTATATCCTGTGGTTTAATTTGCAATATTTGTATTCTTGATCTAATAAATATTAATTCTGGAACACTTTTTGGATATTATTTAATTAAAAAATACTACAAATACCATTCCTACTTGAAAAGCAAATTTCTAAACTCTAAACATAAATAATAGCCTTATTTATACAGAGACGTATAATCAAGGATAATAGGTAGTTTCCTGTCGGTAGGGACAAAGTCTAGAGAATACTATAAGTCGGCTCACTTCTTTGTTCTCTCGGAGAAAACAACAATTTTTTGCGACTGGTCGTAAATCAGCCTCGAACCGCTTTCAGCTACACTGTGTAATAGACCGGGAGATAGTGACAGATTTTTGGACGTGATTTTACTCAGTATGCCTTGCAAAGGGCATTATATAGCACATATTCTCATAATAATAAGGTATGAATCAGAGTGTCATCCTGGGTTCTTCATGTGAAAAACTGAGTTTTCAATTATTCGAAAAATATGCGTTTTGATATGATTTTAGTCAGGCTGCCATGTGTTTTATAACGAAGTTCAAAATAGAAAATTCCTCGGAAAATTATAGGCATACCGTTAGGGTGGGTCCAAAGGGCTATTATTGCCACGTGATCTTGTATTTTAATAATTAATTTTTCCACGAGGATGGCATACCTTTTGCGCATGTCCAAGTACTGTTTACATTGAATACTATTTAATCATTTAAACGAGTTATTCGATATAAAGTGTACTTGGACATGCGCAAACGGTATGCCATCTTTTCTTCAGCAGTTTCATAACAAGAACTTGCACACTTCTCATTGGCAGCCTGTTCAGAAACGTGGAAAAATTAATTATTAAAATACAAGTTCACGTGGCAATAATAGCCCTTTGGGCCCACGCTAACGGTATGCCTATAATTTTCCGAGGAATTTTCTATTTTGAAGTTCATTATAAAACACATGGCAGCCTGATTAAAATCATATCAAAACGCATATTGTTCGAATAAATGAAAACTCATTTTTCCATATGAAGAACCCGGATGACTCTCTGATTCATACCTTATTATTGTGAGAATATACGCAACATAATGCTCTATGAAAGGCATACTGAGTAAAATCACGTCCAAAAATCTGTCACTATCTCCCGGCCTATAAGCTTATTTTCTTATTAAATAAGATATCGATCGCCGTACTCCGATGACGGCGGGCCGAGGGAGCGGGAGAGGGCAAGGGGGAAACGTTTGTTTACACAAGGCCGAGTGCCCCGACTTATAGTATTCTCTAGATTTTGGTAGGGCTATGGTTAGTCCCTCGCCTCATTTGCATTTTATGACTCTATTGCGGAACGGGCCAATGTGCGGTATGCCCAGGTGGCCCCAAAAAATATCACCAAAACAAGGGGCAAATACATTAAAAATGCTCTTTATTTTTTGGCTCAGTGCGACAGCTTTCTGAATTTATAATGAAGGGGCGGTGCTATCAACTGCTAGAGAACAGACCGTACCAATTTTTTTCCAAGTTCGTGGCTACGCCGCTGGCCCGGCGAAGATCGGATATCTCGTAATTACTGTTCGTTCACTTGGCCGGCTTCAGGACGTCTTTATGACAGGGGCTTTAGGGGGAAATCGATGGCCGCGACGGCGACGCTACCGGCGCTGCCGCCTCTAGATAGCCCGCTCTATTTATATTCGGCGCGGTGGCGGCACGTCCATATAGATTATAGGGGCTCTAGGGCTAGAGCCCCCCAATAGAAAATGGGAAAAAAATAATTTAGTTATATATTATATTCCATACTTTTACTTCCTTGATCCTTCCTAATAGGGTACTTGACAATATTTTTAATTGCTCTAAAATTGTACTCTGTTTACAGTAGATGCACCAACATAACACGTAATAAATGAAACAACGGCTTTTAACCCTTATTTTTTATGATAATTAAAGACAAAGTTGCACAATTTTCTTCAGGCTGAAATCTACAGTTTCGTCGTTCTATTGTCCAGAACGCCAAACGTGGCAACTCTGTGCCTCTCAGGAGAAACGGAACTGTAACGTTGTCGGTGCCCGTTTGCAATCATTCGTGGAACAAAGGCAAATTGCAGTTTTCTATAATTCAAGTATCTCCAGCTTGCCTATGAATATTTGAGCTTTACCTAACGCAATTGCACACACAAATTTTGTTACATAAAGACTTTTTATTACGAATATGTTCCGTATATTGACTCCTCTATATCAAAATGGTGTCTGTTTATGCTGCACACACTGGAAACTATATCCTTCATCTCTGCCACGTAACACTTTAGTTAAAATATCTGTATACGGAACATGCTATAAATATTCAGGTACCTACCAATAATGGGGGAAATATTCGCGTATTTGGCAACGTTACCCGCCCACCTAGGCATCTAACCATATTCATATATCCACATGTCATCTAACACGTATGGTTTTCTGATCGGCAGATGACACCCCGTGATGCCAACTGTCATTCCGTATCTGGCTAAATCAAAATATTAGTAGATAATATCTGTGCCATTTATTATAGTTTGTTATTGATATTTACTATTATATATTGTTTGTGGACCTAGTTATCGTGTTGTTAGATGTGTAAGGTAAGGTATCATGGACATGGATCCTGAAAGGACAATCCGTAATTTGCCGAAATTCGATGCTGTTAGCGTCTGCCGAAATCCATGGGATAAAACTGCAAAGGTTTGTACCTACGTTGTAGTGAGAATACAGTATTATGAGTTTTTAATAAAGAGAGAACCTCGGCCTAGGGACCATCTTGAAGGCGCGTTTATGAAGACGCCATAGTGCTTAGAAGTACTGAGACCGAATTCCGGACTTTAGGCCCAACCTAGGCAAAAAAATTTACAGAAAAACGATTGAATAAGTATTTACGAAAAAAACCTTCTTGGCTAAAATACTCAGAACACTTCAGTGGTATCGCTATGTTGCCAAATTGCCGTTATAAAACACTTGTGACGTCATAAGTGCTTACCTGCCAAATTTCAAAGAAAGTGTAATAACTTGCTAATTACGTAAATACCTATATATTTTTTAAATAATCGTAGGGTCTTAGGCAAGTGTCCAGGAATTGTTTTACCAAGTTTGTAAAATTTCGTCAAGTACCTTATTGCCGCAACGCCTGCCGCCGATAATGTACCTACTATAATACGTACTATTTACACGCGCGCAACGAATACCTTATAATAACGTAATATCGTCGCTTGGCGACTACGAATAGTTGAACCGCGATTCCGCGAGGAAAGGGGCGCGATCGGGCCGAGTCGGCTGCTTCCGATACTCGCGATTGTAGCATACGAGAGGACTATCGGTTCTCGAGCCCCAGTCCCAGACAGTCAAGTACGTGGCACGCATCGCCGCGTCCTTACATAACTTCTCTCGGTGCCCCGCGTGTTCTATGTAAACAATATGAAAAATAGTGTGCAGGACATTTTGAAAGGTATATTTTTAAGACTTTCACTGACAGAGAAAGTTGACATATAAACTCTTGGGAGACCAACTTCGGATTTGCAAATATCTCAACCGGATAAAGCAACTCGCAATTTTACCCGACACTTTTATAGAAATATGTAGATACGACAAGAATAAGTAGATATGTGTTAAAAACGGGAATGATTGTTTTATGCACTTTTTATATTACTTAATTATGCAAAAATACGTAATTTCTACTGAAAATAAAAAAGCCCATGCCGAAAGTAGGTAGGTACCCACCTGCCCACCTATCTTTTTTAATTGACCATAGAGTATGTCGTTTTTAAAACGTAACCCCACCTCTGCAAACCCACGAGCCGCCACTGACACGGCGGTGGCCGGAGGCACCCCGAAGAAACGCACGGTCAGAGATAAATGAGACGGGTAAAGAAAATATCGCTGATGTAATTGTAATTAGGTTTTAACGGAAACGGACCGGGCTACTGTCAATTTTTCTTTTTAAGGCTGGAAATAAAACGTCATCAAAAGTAGCTATGTCCAGTTTAATGATTTAAAAAGGTACTTTTAAAACATGCATAAATGCTAATGATACACTATTTTAAAAGTCATTGCTGCTAAATAAACTACAAGTTTTTGAAATTTCTAGTAGCTATACATTTTAAAATAGTATCATTAGAATCTTTGAGTATTTTAAAAGATGGCTATATGTTTTCTAAAGCTTTCATAGTTCACTAGTTCTTCCAGCTAGTAGTAAATACAATTCTATTGATACAGGCAACCGAACATACACGTTTGGTCACGTTTTATTTCCAACCTACGTCACTGAATCAAGCGAATCAAGGCTATTATAGCTGCGTCCAAAGATAGTATTTCTAGACTTCTAAACTGGACGGACAAAAGTAACTAAGGTGTCCAGTGCTCGATTTTCGAGAAAAGTTGAATGCCGCAATAACACGAAAACCCGTGTTTTGAGAAAAGAAAATGTAGGTATATCGCATGGCCGTTCCTTTTAAGTTTTAAGATGTCGGCAAAGTCTAGAAAGTCCGCTCACTTTTTTGATCTCTCGGAAAAGCCGACAATTTTTTGCGATCGGTGGTAAATCAGCGTCACCTCGCACGCTTCGCATTTACGAGGGCGACTAAACGAAATCGCCGTCAAGCTAGTTATACGGGGGCAGGTTCGTATTGACTTTACATTCTACAAATATTAGTATACCTATTTTTAGACTTTGGTACAACATTATTTGTGTAGGTAAGTGTACCGTTAGTTTTTGGTATGTACAGTTAAATTAATATACAAGGTAGCTATTACCAGAATCTACATAATTAGTAGGTATATCTGTAGACTTTGCTTGGAACATGAATAAAGATGCAATTTGTTATGTTTTACGTTCTTTTTTAATAAAGCCTAACAAAACATAGAGCAGACAAAAACATAAATAAGAAATACATATTTAACGACAAAGAGTTAAACTAATCATATCTACTTTTTCATCCTGTAGTAAATATTTTGATATTTAAATTGACACAAACAATGCAGAACAAAATATTACTCATACGTATGTACCTACAAAAGCGTGCGTCTTGCCCATAAGCTTCTGGGCTTCTGGCAATAATCTTAATGGGACAGCAAAGGGGACAGCAGTTTTTACTAAACGTTTTTATTGACTAAGTGAATGACTGATCATCAAAAGGTGCCTTGCAAATTCTTATAGGTTTATATGCCTCTTCAGGTGGAATATTCGCAAATTTATGTTCTCCGATGAACCTTAAGGCATTCTTCCATTGCTGGCACCTTCAATTTTTCACAATTTTAATATTATATCTATATTATTCTTCAATTAATACCTAAGTATTCAAATGTCATATAGAAATGCCTTAATTTTTGTAGGTAGGTACCTCAAACTCAATCTTACCATTCAGGGTCTTTAGGAAATAAAAAAAGGTAATATAGTCTTTTGAACTGGTTTTACAGCCATACACACTGACCGCACTACAGTAAAAAGCGTTACTAGGTATCACTACAACACAGTCATGGTCGGTCGGTAATATTTTGGGGTAATATTTTGCGCGCACCCCCTAGAATGCGAACGAACCGCTCTCAGCTACACTGTGTACAGCCAAAGATCATAATATTGAATCATGATCTTTGGTACAGCTTATTTTCTTATATTATAAGATATCGATCGGCTCGATCGGCACTCCGATGACGGCGGGAGGAGGGGAGCGGGAGAGGGCAAGAGGGAAACGTTTGTTTACACAAGGCCGAGTGCCCGGACTTATTAGTCATCTGAACGCTGATGTCGGCTCTAGATAGTTTTCGATAGGATCGAATACATTATATTATTTGGGAAAGAGGACGCGATCAATATCTTACATCGGGGTCGGAAACGAGAATTATTCGCAATTCGTCTGGAAAAATGTATAAGGAGAATTGGAAAAAGCTGCTTCGCATTTTACCGGCAAAATATCTCGCCCGATATGAAAATTGAAGGAAGTGGAAAATTAGGAGAATAAAATACCGCCGGCGACAAATTGAATGTATGAAATTGGAGCCAGTTTCATCCATACCACTGCTCACTGAAAAAATTAATAGTTTTAAAACTAAGAACACTCTTTTTTTACTACTAACCTGAAAAATCACCATTATTTACCTCATTCTTCTAATGAGAAGTAATATTTCTCTCTCTAGGAAAATAATGATAATAAAAAAATACCTATACTAAAATCGAGCAATCCGTACGCCTGGCGTAAATAAAACCACGAGTTCAATGACGTTCCGCGATTGGTCGGTAGGCTATAAAATTTCTCCCGACTCGGCAACAGGGACGTATTCGATCGCAAAAGTATAGTTATGCGGTTTTATCTTGTTGTTTTCAGCTATTTAGAAACTGCCACAAATAATTTTATCGATGTTTTGAGCCATTTTAATTCGGCCAATACTTTTTTTCCGAAATATTTGATGTAAACAATTATAAAACTAAAATTAAATAAAGGTCGTGCCTCAGTCCTCAGTGCATCCCTGGCCAATATCTCAAGGCACATGCTCTTGTTTACGCCAGGCGTAAGAGTTGCTTGATTTTAGTATAGGCACAGAATTGGTCTGTGATAAAAGCTTGTAAAAAGATGCCTTACTTCCAACTTACCTTAATATTTTAAACAATGTTTCGATTCACAAAATCTGCTTTAATTTTAAAGTGTACTTTAGTTCCTTTATGAAATTGGGCCTAAGTTATTATAACAGTTTAACCAACACCAAATCGATTTTACAAGTAATATTAGTTTTTAATCAAAATTTGGCATTGACGAGTTTTTTGGGATTATAAATCAGCTGAAGATGTCAGCTTCTACGTATCTCACAGATTCTGAAATAAAAGGGTACCTATGTTTCATAACGATAAAATCAACTGTTTGCGTTGAAATAGGCAAAATGGGGACACATTGGGCACCTGTACACAATAGTGACAATGGGCACCAACTATACATAATTTGAAAAATAAAATTAACGCCTACCTCTTTCATGGGCGTAGAAAGCAAGAATTTAAGTATAATAATAATTATATTTAAGAAATTTGCAACAGATGGCTCTGACGCTACCGAGGGGGGTAAATGATCTGCCAATATAGGTTGGGTTGTCTATGTTCTCCGTGAACAATACATATAGAATATAGTCAGCAAGGTTTACTGTTTTCATGAAAAAGACTTGGCGCGAGACTTTCACTAGTCTGCCTGGAAGAGTATTATTTCGGTAATCGTTGCCAAATTCAGTGTTCAGTGCCCGTGAAACTGCTAACTGGTGTCCTGTTATAGTTGGCAACGATTCTTGCGGTTAATTTTTTTTGGCAAGTTTCACATTTCGGGCAACAACAGGTCTTGCTGCTCCTGGCAAAGTAAGATATTGTGGCAAATGTTTTCACGAATCGTGCTACAGGTAGTTTAATTAACCTGGATGTGAGACCGTCCCAAAATTTTAAATCCAAACGTTAGTTTTATAACAGCTTTTTAATACTAATAAAGGTAACTAATGGTTTCTCAGGTTTTATAAGTGTTATATAGTGTGACCCGTTTGGAATGGAGACACCTCCGTAAAATTTTTATTCTTCCTCCGATTTTAGCTGTCTTTTTTTATAAAAGTAGGCCACAAAAAACTCTTACGTTAGTGCTAAATTTCGCGTCTTAATCTCAACTTTCAAGGCCTACTACGAATTTTTTTCTATTAAAAAAAGACGAAAATCATTTAGCAATTTTTCTATTTAAAATCTGACACCACAGCGTTAATCAGGACACCCCGAAACCCCCACATACCAAATTTGAACAAAAAATATACAGGGAGTTCCATTCTGCAAGGTGTCAAAGTTGAGCAAAATAGGAATTTTAAAGGCATCTGGCGAGTCAAGTGTGTCGGAGAATCCCCTCAAAACAGTTGAATAATCAACAGGACTACTCAAAGTATCGGTGTGCAAAGATTCAATACAAAAATGTACAGGAGTGCTCTGGAAACATTGAAAAAATATTAATAAACACAGACGTAATTTATTTTTCTACAAAGTTGCTGTCTAAGACCACAGACCTATATAGCTTCGCTAAGCTATATAGGTCTGTGGCTATATAGGTCTGTGCTAAGACGAAACATTTTTGGTGTGTTTCCTGTTGTGGCACACCAGCTACCTTAACTTATATGGACTTACTGACTGGCAGGCTTCTGTATTTTTTCGACTAAGTTCGTTTATAATGCCTGGGGTGGTTTTGATATACTAGATTTTCGACGCATAATACAGTTTAAAAAATTCGGCATTTTGAGTTGGCACAGAGAAGACACCTTGTATATTTTTTATTCAATCTGGTCCTCTTCATCATTCAACTGATTCGAAGTAATTCCATGGCTCACTTGACTCGCCAGATGCCTTTAAAATTCCTATTTTGCTCAACTTTGACACCTTGCAGAATGAAACTTTCTGTATATTTTTTGTTCAAATTTGGTATATAATAATATGATGATTTTTGGAGTATATGGGGGTGTTGATGATTTTTGTCTTTTTTTACTAGAAAAAAAATCGAAGTAGGGCTTAAAAATTGAGATTAAGACCTGAAATTTTGCACTAACGTATGTTTTTTTGTGGTCTATTTTTAGAAAAAAGAAACGGCTAAAATCAGATGAAGAATAAAAATTTTACAGATGTGTCTCCATTCCAAACGGGCCACCACACTGTATATACATAGATGACCGGTTACTGATAGGTTTATAATATCTTCACGATCTATTATTTGTAAGTAACCTCGGGTTTATATTAATGTGGGATCGTGCGGGTCCATTCGGCTAGTCTGGCTGAAACGTTTTTTTTCATTGATATATAAAACTGATCGGATTCTCGTGAAAACGTCTGAATATAAGGTCACGGTGGCGATGTGGGGCATAAGTCTTTATAGAAAACACTGCTGATGGGCAAGAGCGCTGGACTAGAATGTTAATTCACGGTATTGTACACTCTACAATTTATATAAACTGCTCATTCTACACTAAATTGAAAATCACAGTAGGATAACGTCTATGGTGGCCCTGCCTTCAGCCACTCAAAGTCCTACTGCGCAATCTCCCCCACTATTACATAGAAGTATTCAAGTGTAGGTTGAGGATACTGTTATACCGTACTTTCACCGTTTTAGTAGACATAGGGGCATAGGCCGCGCGTCGCCGTGCGTCCAGCTAGGTTTGTCAGTCGTTGGCGGGGGGAGTACACAGTAGTCCCGCACCGCTTATCAGTCGAGTTTTGCGAGCAAAAAACACGCCCCGCCCCCCGCCAACGACTGACGAACCTAGCCGAATACACGACGGCGCGCCGCCCAGCCATGTCTACTAAAACGGTGAAAGTACGGTATAGTGTGTGTGTACTTGTGATTAGAAGATAGGAAATTATGCACCTCCTTTTTTTCTCATCTTTTCCCGAATTTGATTATATAACTATACGAGAAATCCCCGTGTTGCAGCTGAGGTGGTCGTGACGGCCGCGCGGCGCGTGGCGGGGGCGCCATGCGGCCGGGCGCGGGCGGCGGCGGCGGCGGCGGCTGCGGCGAGTACGCCGAGCTGGCCGACTACGGCGCCGGCTCGGCGGCGGGGGGCGGGCGTCGGCGCGCCGCCGCCGACGACGACCCGCGCGCCGGCCTATACTACTCGCCGCCGGGCACCTCGTACACCATCGTCGAGAGGCCGGCGTCGGCGCTGACGTCGCACCGGCCGGCGCGCCACCACAGGGACAGGGGCCACTACGACTCGCCGGCCAGCCCTAGAGGTAAGGGGGGGGGGGTACGGATCAGTGGGTAGACCTGCGACATAACCCGCCCCACATGCGTGCGTCGCGTTATGGAATACCATGGAACGCCATGGAATACCATGGAACGCCATCAAGGACTATGGAACGCTACCATGGAACGCCATGGAATACCATGGAACGCCATCAAATACTATGGAACGCTGCCATGGAACGCCATGGATTACTATGGTCTTTGATGGCGTTCCATGGTATATTCTATGGAACCATGGTAACGCGACGCATGCCTGTGGTCCCTGTAGAGGGGTTCCTCCCGAGTGACACCTTACGTAGTCGAATTCATTGGGAATAAACAATAAAAATAATAATAATCAACGAGATGATAATCAGCGTCCTCAAATATATACAATAAAATAAAAGTTATGTGGCCCATTCCCAAAGAACTGCTAGGTAAGTTAGCAAGTGCCGCCGACCCGGAGTATTGCATATTGCTTCCACCGTTAAGTTCATAATTCAATCTTTCTCCACATTTATATTTAAAATATTTGGGGACGTTAATGGGGAACTTAAACATTTTTTTTTTATTTCTTTAATATATTTGCCTATTTATAGAAAGAGCACATACCAAATATCAGCCCTCAAATCGCAATATTTATTTTGCAATAAATAATTAAAGTTGTAACCGCACTCGTATTCATTTGAAACGACACGAAAAGCGCAATGGTTGTGACGTCACACCGCTCAATCGATCAGCTAACAGTGACAGGAGTGACAGCTACACAGAATTAGGGAAGGAAGAATGGAAATTTAACGTTAAAATAAACAGTTCGGCGACCCATTCTTTACGACCCTTCTTTAACTGAATGGTGAGGCTACGGTAATTCGTAGGTCCCTGGTTCAATCATAGAAGATTTTTTTTTAATTATCACTGCATTCTTCCTCTTATATTTATCACTGATTATCATTTTTAGTAATAATTGGACAATGGTTATTATGAAGATTATTACTCTCAATCAGGTACTCCATAGTGTATTTAAATTCAAAGTACTTACCTATACCTAATATGAAATTGTCAGTAGCAGGAAAATTGTAATACATTGCTCGATGCGTAAGCTCTTTGTGGCCTCGGAGAGAGTTCTAAGATCCGAGGCAACACTGGCGTTAGACAACCTCCTCGGCCAAAAAAGTGCGCTTACGCATCTCGCAATGTAAATAACTATTTAATACAGCACACTCTTTTCAAACATTATCAACAATAACAATACTGGGATAGACTGTAAGACGGATATACAAGGATGGGACGTTCTCGTTGATCTTTCTAAACAAAGTTTGCGTGGTGCTGTAGTTTTTATACATGTGCCGCCCATATTAGTTTATACATGGTGCCGCCGCCCACCAGAGGCGCCACCACCAACGAGCTACTTGACGTCACAACCAAGGAGGGCGCGTTTCAAGAATGATTTGAATTATACAGTTTTTAATTGCTTAAGTACATTTATTACATAAAAATAAAAAATGAGTTTTTTGTGAATTGTGGTTCATTTGATGGCAATAAATTACGTTTGAAAGTAATATTTTTAAAATTTAATTTTTGTGCAAGTTCCTCATTATCGTTATCATTGTTGATTTGCCCCATGTTTTAGGCTTCGGCAAAAAAATCGCATTTTCCTTTCTAGTAGGCATAGGCGGTTCTAGGTGGGGGCTTGGGGGGGGGGGGGCTAAGCTCCCCCAACTCTTGAATTAGCCTCCCCCCCCCAAATTTATTCTTCGCCACCAAACCGCTACTAACACAACTAAGAACGATTATTATTGTTAATTTAGTGGGGATTTGATCTCAGTTCATTGGTAGAGCATTGGACTGGTAACAACGGTTGTAGCTCCCACTGGTGTCAAACATTTTTAACATTAACGTTTTTATTAAAAAAATATTATTTTTGCATCTTTTTTATGTACAGGGTGTCCCATTTTGGGTGTTTTTGGTGTTTTTCTCAAAAATCTCGGTTATTATTAAAGCTAGAGGGTTGCGGTTTTCACGTCACTGTACTACTTTTTTGAGGGGAATTTGGTGGACCAATCAGATTTTAGATAAGTTTTATAGTTTCCGCGCATTGGCGCAGGACTCAAATTTTCGATTTTTTGGATACCTCTCTCCTGGCTACAACTTATATATATCGACAAATTTAATCAATATCAATAGTTTTTGAGATATGAACTATGGTTTCCATTTAAAAAAAAATAACTTTGTTTCATATCTCAAAAACTATTAACGCTACCAAAAAACTAATTATCCCATTCGATTCTACGCCAAAAAATCTATAAAAATAGTTGATTAAATTTGTCGATATATATATAAGTTGTAGCCAGGAGAGAGGTTTCCAAAAAATCGAAAATTTCAGTCCTGCGCCAATGCGCGGAAACTATAAAACGTATCTAAAATCTGATTGGTCCACCAAATTCCTCTCAAAAAAGTAGTACAGTGACGTGAAAACCGCAACCCTCTAGCTTTAATAATAACCGAGATTTTTGAGAAAAACACCCAAAAACACCCAAAATGGGACACCCTGTATATGTATTAGGTTTTTTTTTATAGTAATTATGTAATATGTAAGTATATTTTTTTATGTGAAACAATCCTGGTACTTGTTAACATAATTTGTTTTGTAATAATAATCACAAATATGGTCACCTTAGCTATACAGGATAATTTTTTAGGTCTACCACCGCGATTTTCTCGCTTATTTTGCGCCCTACAAAAAAAGCGTAAGAAACAAAAATGTTGCAATTTTGGACAGCTAAGTGGTGCTCCAAAAGAAATCGGCATCCATGGCCAACTTGTCGCGCAATATTAAAAAAACCTCCTCAAATTGAGCAAAACTATTAATAGCCGCGGAATGTTTATTTTAAGAGACAGATGAAAACTTTTATATTGAAAATTGATGGCATTGAGAAGCTTTATCTATCCACCTAGTCAGATAGTTTCAGCAAATTACACAGGGTCTTCGGCTCTCTTGAGACCATGAAAATTTTTGTCGATTCTAAGTGCGACAAGTTGGGCATGGAGGCCCATTCCTTTTTTAAAGTCGCCTCGCTGACCAAAATTGCCATATTTTGTTTTCTTACGTATTTTCTGTGCGGCCTAAAATAAGCCAGAAAATCACTTAATAAGAAATAAACAAATTTTTTTTTATAGCCTCAAGAGAGCCGAAGACCCTGTGTAATTTGCTGAAACTATCTGACTACGTGGATGGATAAAGCTTCCCAGTGCCATCAATTTTCGATATAAAAGTTTTCCTCTGTCTTTTAAAATAAACATTCCACGGCTATTAATAGTTTTGCTCAATTTGTTTTTTTTTTTAATATTGCGCGACAAGTTGGCCATGAATGCCGATTTCTTTTACAGCACCACTTAGCTGTCCAAAATTGCAACATTTTTGTTTCTTACGCTTTTTTGTATGGCGTAAAATAAGCGAGAAAATGGCGGTGGTAGACCTCAAATATTCATCCTGTATATGCTATGCTACCTCTGCCAGGGCCCAGGGGCTTAAGCCCCCCCAAAACAAAAGGTCTAGAACCGCCTATGCTAGTAGGCCTCCCGCGCTGTGCGGTTAACATTTTTTTTTTACATCTGAATCACCCCGCATTAGAACGATTCCCCGAATTTTCGGAAGTAAACGCGACCACAAGCGTCTAGAGTCTGGCTATGGACTTTTCAACCGGCCAATCATAGGCCGCGTCAATATGAGAATACTTAAATCTGATTGTAATAACTGCTGAGAAATGAGCAATGTGATATTCATTGTCAAAGTGAAGTAGACATCGGGCGTAATACGACGTCATTTCGCGGAATGTCTAGTCATTACACGTATTGCCAGCAAAAGGTGTAATAAAATAACTACTTATTACCTTGTTTGACTCAAATTTACAGCGTCTGACTGCCGTTTGTTCAATCATTTGTTGAAAATTTGTAGAATTTGACTGAACAAACGGCAGTCAGACGCTGTAACGGCCGATTACTCTGTTTGACTAACAAGGGCAAGGGGAGGGGAATCCTTGAAATGACGCAAAATGTGAGTCAAACAAGGTAATAGTTATTTTATTACAGCTTTTGCCGGCAATACGTGTAATGACTAGACATTCCGCGAAATGACGTATTACTCACGATCCCGATGCCTACGACATAATATATATGTATAAGTCTGTACAACAACGTCAACAACCGAAAACCGCGGGCTTTCGATTTAAACCTCCAAATTTCTTTCGAAGGCGACCGCCTGTGATTGGCCGGTTGAAAAGTCCATAGCCAGACTCTAGACGCTTGTAACGCGACCTTGCTCCTTGCAGGCACGTACCTAGGCTCGACGCCCAACTTCCACACCCCCACGCCCCGTTCGGCGTCCGCCTCGACGTCGACGAAGAAGCGGCCGATCTCGCCCGAGCAGGTGCTGCGGCTGTTCGGCGGCCCGTCGCCGCCCGGGGGCGGCGCGGCGGCGGCGGCGGGGCCGGCGCGCGGCCGCCGCTCGCCGGCCGCCAGCCCGCCGTCGGCGGCCCACCACCGGCAGGGGGCGGCCGGGGGAGGCGGGGGGCGGCCGCCGCCGCCGCCGCCGCCGCCGCTGTCGCCGCCGCCGCCGCACCGCGACCAGCTCGTCACGCGCACCGTCACGATGGTGCGCGACCCGCAGGACGCGTCGGCGACGCACGGCTTCGGCATCTGCGTCAAGGGCGGCAAGGAGGCAGGTGGGTATGGCCGGCGGTTGTTCCGTACGCTCTCAAAGAGCCGATAGAAAAATATTTGTTGTTTGATCACGAATTATTTGTCAGAAATAATATTTATTTCGGTAGAATGTATATTATTTAAATGAAGATTTATTTTTTTTTCAATTAAAAAATAAGTGCTTTTTGGGTGAAGTATTTGATTCCTTTGACACATTATTGTTTAGTGGAAGCATTTATTATTTAGGTATTACTTGGTGCAAACAAGAATAATTTTTATTTATAGTATTAGCTTTCGTTGTTTGGGTCAACCACATTGTTATTTGGTTTAAATGTGACCTTATTTGAGTTAAATAATACTACCTATCATTTTTATTGCTGTCCAGCTCCAGAGAATGAAAGATAGAAAGAAAGAGAAAATATGGGAGGACGAGGGCGCACTCTTGTGTCGGCGCTCAGCGCTATTCCGTTTCCGTGTAAGTACGCGTCTGCAGTCTTCCTAGAGGTTTTGTGCGAGCAGTTTTATTATTATTTATAGCCGCCGATTAGCCGAGTGTATAGTGTGGTGTATTGTGTGTTTTCAACTTATTTTGTAAGTAGGATACGCATAAACAATAATGAATACAAATCTCAAAGAACTACTTGAAATGTAGATATCAAATAGGCCACCTGTATGAGGCGCTTTCCTTGGTGAGTTTTGTATAGTTTTTTTTATACCAAATATTGTTTTTTAATTGTATTTAAATATAGTTATTTATGCAACAAGTGCATAAAGTAGTACTTTTTTTCATGAATGGGATTGCGCGCACGAACCGCAGGTGAATGAAAAAAATACACTTTATGTATGAGTTTCATACATTATTTTTTATACGATCATGCTTAAACATTGAAATATTTGGGATGGGATTTTTGTGTTATATACTAAAGGGCATATAAATGCACTATGGTTTTCAATTACGAGGATTATAATATTTAGATCGCGGTCTCACTACGTTTACACATAGTATTGAAATCGATTTGAATATGTTTCTAGAATTATTGAAAACCGCATGAAGAGATTTTGAGATTGATTTGAATCTCAAAATAAATTTTCTTATTTTCGGGATTTAACGTCACATTTACCATTTATGAAAACACCAAACTGCATTACACTGAATTCGATTCCAAACTCCATGTAAACGTAGTAAGGAAGTTTAGAGTGAAAAAAAGGAAGTTTTTTTAACTTGTTAAAAAAAGATATACTTTAGGCATTTAAAAAGGTTAAAAAAAGTAAAGTTTTTATAACGATCGTATAAAAAATATTTTTATAGCATTACAAATTATCGTGTTTTTCTAATCCAATTTCCGTTCCATTCTTCTCAACTTATTGTTTTTTATGCTAATCGACAAAAAGTAAAGTTTGTGAATAATGATAAAGACAAAGGTTGCTGTGCTTTAAATAAATAATATTTTATTTGAGTGAATACCCTGAATGGGTAATTCAACCCATCACAGTTGTTTGACGCAACTTTCTTAATTTTTTAAATAGAATAAATGTTTTTTAACATTATAGATTTGTTCCTTCGAAATATATCATTTATTCAAATCAAATCGTTAGTATTTTCATGGGAATAAAAATTAATTTCTTCCAAATAATATTTTATTTGTCTCAAATTAAATGTTGCTTTTAAATTGAAACAAACCAAATGTTTTATTCAAAGTTAGTCTAGGGTTCGCCATAACAAGAATCAAATTTGTGTGAGTTAAATAAATTTTATTTGATTCAAGTATCTCTTTCTATCTGTGTACAGTGTCCTCCAAAAAGTTGGCACCATAGGGGGGAAATTTTTAATTAATGTTTTGTTTTAAAATTTAATTTTGGGGTTACCTTTTGCTTGAAAAAGATGAAAAATGACCCACTCAAACGTGGTCATGTGACTTTCGTTATCTGTCAAAAATGACATTTTAAAAAATATACCGCCAAAAATGGGTTTATTTGTTAAAATATCAAAAAGTTTTACTTGAAAACGTTGTTTCTTTTTCAATTTTACGTAAGTGTACCAAATTTGAATGCTCTAATAAAAGATTTAGTTTTTTGCCAATTTTTAATACTTATTTATGAAATTTCTGAAAATTTTAAAAACTTGTAACTGCCTAAAAACTTTTTTATATCACTAGCTTTATTATTCTATTACCTTTTTATTACTAATTACCGATAAGAATAGGTATTTTTCAAAAGAAAATGATATTAACGCTTTAAAGTTCTGTTGTTTGCTGCAAAGTTGATGTACCGTCTAGCATTTAGGGTATAAATTTAGTTACATTACGTTTTCCAGTTCTAAATTGATGCCAAAATAATAATAAATTAAATTATCATCAAACTGTTTTACATATCTAAGCAAAATTCTTGACTTTTATGGAACAAATAATAATTATTACCTTCAAGTTTAATTATACATTAATTGATATTGAAGAGTAGGCCATGGAAAGAATTAAAGCAATTGTTTTTATTTGACAGTTTAATTAATACTCTTGAAATAGAGAATGGTAAAAACAGTTGCTTCAATTGTCTCCGTAGCTTACTCATCATTATCGATTAATGTGAAATTAAAGTTAAAGGTAATAATTAATTTGTTCCATAAAAGTCAAGAATTTTGCTTAGATACTTAAAATAGTTTGATGATAATTTAATTTATTATTATTTTGGCATCATTTTAGAACTGGAAAACGTAGAGTTACTAAATTTATACCCTAAATTCTAAATGATAGACGGCACATCAACTTTGCAGCAAACAACAGAATTTTAAAGCGTTAATATCATTTTCTTTTTCAAAATACCTGTTCTTCTTGGTAATTAGTAATACAAAGTTAATAGAATGGTAACGCTAGAGATTTAAAAAAGATTTTACGAAGTTACAAGTTTTTAAAATTTTCAGAAATTTCATAAATATTAAAAATTAGCAATAAAACTAAATCTTTTATTAGAGCGTTCAAATTTGG
The DNA here is from genome assembly GCA_963920635.1 of Pseudeuparius sepicola. NCBI lineage: Eukaryota > Metazoa > Arthropoda > Insecta > Coleoptera > Anthribidae > Pseudeuparius > Pseudeuparius sepicola. The sequence goes on along the minus strand of OY987299.1, from coordinate 123,826,154 downwards.
CACACTTACGTAAAATTGAAAAAGAAAGAACTTTTTCAGGTGAAACTTTTTGATATTTTAACAAATAAACCCATTTTTGGCGACCTATTTTTTTAAATGTCATTTTTGACAGATAACGAAAGTCACATGACCACGTTTGAGTGGGTCATTTTTCATCATTTTCAAGCAAAAGGTAACCCCAAAATTTCAAAACAAAACATTAAATAAAAATTTCCCCCCCTATGGTGCGAACTTTTTGGAGGACACTGTACGTAAACGTAGGTGTAGAAAATGACAGCTAGGCGTGCGCGTTAAAGAGTTTTCGAATCTACGTTCCTTGCGTGGACTTACAAAACGCAGCGGGCCGAACCCGAAACCTTGGTGCGGAAACACCCGACGTGAGTTGAGTGATTAGAATATACGTCAACCGTAAAGAAGCAACTAGAAATTATTGCATTTTAAAAATATGTCTAACGTTTAAGAACTTATTTTTAGCGATTTTGAGAGGAATAAAAAACGTTCAACAAAGGTATATACAGTGTGTCCCAGGATAAGTGAAACGAGAAGTGTAAAAGACCAAAAAGTTTCGAGTTCGAATTTGGCAATTTCGGGTCCAGGCCTGCTTGCCTGGAAAATAATTTTCACCATATTTTTAATTTTGAAAAATAAAGTAGGCCCTAACAGGAACGATTTATTTATTTTCTGTGTAGGTTAAGTGCCCTTTCTCGACAAGATATCGAAAACTATGACCCTGTGTCAATTTTCAAAATAATTGGCCTACTTTGATTTTTGTCCACTTTATTTCCTATACCTATAAGTATTTGAACTATCCTTGTCGTTTAAAATATCGAAAAATTTCATTAGAAAAAGTTATTCAGAATAAAAAAGTATGCAAGACTGCGAAATTTGGACTTAATCGGCCTACCTACTATAATTTGTTTGGAATAATGTCAAATAATCAAAGTAGGCCAATTATTTCGAAAATTGACACAGGGTCATAGTTTTCAATTCTAAGCAACTTTTTTTATGAAATTTTTCGATATTTTAAATGACAAGGATAGTTCACCTACCTATAGGGAATAAAATGGACGAAAATCAAAGTAGGCCAATTATTTTGAAAATTGGCACAGGGACATAATTTTCAATTCTCAGCAACTTTCTCTAATGAAATTTTTCGATATCTTGTCGAGAAAGGGCACTTAACCTACACAGAAAATAAATAAATCGTTCTTGTCAGGGCCTACTTTATTTTTCAAAATTGGAAATATGGTGATAATTATTTTCTAGGCAAGCAGGCCTGGACCCCAAATGGCCAAATTCGAACTGGAAAATTTTTGGTCTTTTACACCTCTCGTTTCACTTATCCTGGGACACACTGTAAATAACTTTTAAGTCACCTTCAGGAAACGTCTTGTCGTTACGTTTTAAAACACGCTAACTTGACCTATTCCCTATTCGATCTTTGCAGGTTTACGTCAATGTATTTCGCCTACGTAATAAATATGTATTGGGCTTTGTTTTAACGGTCTAATCTTAAAAGCTGAAACTATAATGGTTTATTCGATATTATTTATTTATGTGAAATAAATTGTTGCTTAGGTGAAAAAAAATATTCTACAACCAAATGCTAACGATTTCATCAAGTAAATATTCGGTCGAAAAGTATTAGGACTATCACAGAGAATTTAACGCCTGCCAATATGAACCAATAAAATGACACAGTTTTTGAAATATTAACCAATCAGGAATCAGGGGATGATTACGAAGGCCTAGAAGGGACATTCGCCTTTTTTTTCTAGATCCGTCCTAAAATTTCGACTTTGTAGAAATATTGAACTAATATTTCCACTTATAACTCGAAATTTTAATGCTTTGACTTATAATTCGAAATATTGACAGTCAACATTTCGACTTATAAGTTGAAACTTTAAAGCTTCAAATTACGCCTAAACATTTTCAGTTTCATTCGTAAAACTAACGAAAGGTATTGTCGATAATAGGCACACCACTTGATATATTCCCCCTGATTATTTCCCTCATACTGCTTGCATCCAATAAGGTAGCTCCTTCCATAAAAATCCAACCAATCATATGCCTCTGCTAGCGATAATTGCACTTGTGCAAAAGCAAAGCGGTAATACCATTTGTGCAATTATCACTTCCTTGCATGCTTAGCAACCGCGAATCTGTTCGATACAAACACGTACTTCTTAAAATTGGTGTGTTTTACACTGTTCTAAATTATGCAGCTTATAAATTATGTTGCGGTATTATTAAGCATTGTATCAATGAATTTATATAACTTTTACATTGCTAAATTGTTGTTATTAGACCTCGGTCTCCGTTTAAATTTACGACACACATCCAAACCATCGCTGACAGGGTGCTGTCAATAAACTCGTTCAGAATAAGTCGTTTTGGAAATGTAAACATAGAAAAAATTAACACAGAAATTATTAAATCGGATTCGTGAAATAATCTCGACAAATACCACTCGTGCTGGAAATTTTTCTAAATAATATAATTCTCAAGCGCTATTTTGCCCATTAGCTCGAGCTTTGCTCTCGGGATTTTATCAGAAAATAAAAGACCAATTTATACCTTTCTAGGCAAAATAGGGCTTTCGAAAAAAATATCGATAAAATTTCCGGCACTTGTGATATTACATACGAAAATACCACTAATGGTTTTATCGCTGAAATCATCACCCGAATTGGTTAATATTTCAAAAAATTATGTCATTTCATTGGTTCATATTTTTCATTGGTTCATATTGGCAGACGTTGAATTCTCATCAAAAACAAAAATTACAATTACACATCTGCTATAACTGTAAACCAAAAATTTAAGTTGGGTCAGATAGTTAAGGCACCAGAGTACCTATGCTTAGACAAAATTTCCACTCAATTCTTTCACTTTTACTAATTTCATAACAAAATAGCAATCTTTCTGCGGAGAGGATAAATTTTGGAGAACCTTATACAAAGTCATTTTGGACAAAAAGTTCCTATAAAGATGACTTTATTATATCAAAGGTGGCCTAGAGCGTTGTAACGGAAGGTGGGCTTCGACGAAAAATTTCCGTTTCATGAATTTCTGAAGGAAACGAGACACAGATAATCATCCTATCTAAAGTTTAAAGCCACTTTGAATTAAAATAAATCCAAAGTTGTGATGGAAAAACTGCAATTAAGGGCTAAATTTAAAAGCTTCTATATCTACTATCGGACATTTGATTGTGAATAACTTTGTAGAATACCCATATTTCCTCATTAATAATGCGACGCTCATAGAATTGTAACCAACTTCCATCCATCTATAAAAGTTCCCGCATAATCTCCTCTCTTCCTACGTTATGAAATCTCCCGAGTGACTCTTCCATAATTTATATTTCGATCTAGTAATACCACTATCCCACCGCGGAGGCGTCGATCTCCATCGCAAATGCCACCCCCGTCCTTATAAGCAACCCCAATTGTGCCTGAAAAATCGAATCGAGCCCTAGCAGACTCTTCAACGCGTCTCGACGTAGATCTACTTAAATATCCCAGACCCGCAGACCGCAGATTACGGCCCTGCTTTGCATCTGAAAGGGGGGCGCTATTCGTCGAGGAAGAAAGGTGAAAATTGCCCTTTGAGCAAGTTTTCGCGATTATGTTATAAAAAAAACTGTTTATACAAAAGTTTTAGATTTTTTCTGAATAGTCAGAATATCCTATCAAGTAAAACAACTTTGCATTGTAAATTAGAGAAAAAATAAACATAAGTTTTATTAAACGGAGCACTCTGTAGGTATACATGGTGTAACTTTGATTACTAACTGGCGGTAGGTTCCTGAATTTTGGAAATTGTTTGGGAGCCACTGGTGGCAAGGTCTCTTCATTATTGAAGCGATGGCTTTCTACTACAGCGTTGCCATACTAGTCCGGCAGCGGAACCGGTTTTTTTGTGCGAAATTTGGGACGAAGTTATTTTTTTAACGGATTCTTGTAGATTTGTATGTCTATTAACCATATCCGACTGATGACATGCTGGCGTCATTGAGCAATTTGATATACAGGGTATCTCAAATATTAGACAGTAAATATTAGATAATATATGGAATTTCTACTCTAAATCTTACTATTTAGCTGTAAAATTGTTGTTATTATTATATTATTGTATAAATTAATTTCGTTACAGTTATCATTAATATACAAGGTGTTTTAAAAACATGTGTTATGAATTTAAAATATTCATGAATTTCTCTGTATTAGAACATTTCCCATCTAAGTTAAAAAACTAATAAAATTATAAAAATGGGTATGTTTAGAGATAAAGCTACATGATAGGTACAGGGCGTCTTAAATTTGATGCTCTGCCCACTCTCCAGCCAAATGAGCATTTTGTATAAACTCAAAGTTGTACATTAAATTATGTAATTTTTCCTAATTGTGTGTAATTATAGGTACACTTCGCCACCAATATGGACATTACTAATTACTAATTAAGAAATTACGATTTTTTTACTTTAGTGTAATTTAATGTATACTTAATTTAATGGCATTCGCTACTCGGTATATTATAATATCCAGAAATGAGATGAGAATTATGGGAAAGGACTAATAGTACTTAGGCCTATGTATAGAACCCTTTTATTGGTTGTTAAATATTTATTTTCTGTGTTATATTACTAGTCCCTCATCCCCTTTCCAAAACTCACCTTCTCAGTTTGCGTTTACTATATTTTAATTTTAGTGCTTAAGAAGAATGCTTTTTTAATTTATTATATTTATACGAAGAAACAAAAAAACGCGCTTTTTCTAAGACTAAAGAAATTGCCTCATTGCATTGTATTTTCGTTTTTAATTGAGAAATGTAAGTCATTGTGTATAATATCATTTTAGCAACCGGTGCGGGAATGTTATTGTGCACGGGTTGCCACAGCAAACTGTGCGGGAGTGTCATTGTGCAATGCAGATTTAAGAGAAGTAGTTGGAGGCCTTGGAAAACAGCTCGCGTCTAAAGTCTATCCAAGTTACAGCGGCAGTAGATAGAAACAAAGTCACATGACCGCCTTGCGACTTGCGATCGATTACCAGGGTTGGACTAATATGAGATTCCAAGTGGCTTGTAATTCTGAACTAATTCTTTTAGAAGTTCTAAAATTTGTGTTTCTACCTTTCGTGGATCTTTATAAATTTCCTTAAATTAAGTAGCAAAATAAATCGCGATCAACGGAGGGAAGAGGCGGCCCTGCATTATGCTAGCCGCGTAAACACTTGATATTTTATGACGGCCATACCAATAAGAAAATAGGTCACGTGGTGGCCAATGTTTTGATCCACTGCCTCTGTAACTTGGATAGACTTTAGTTGTTTATTTAAACAGCCTTATCCTGTCTTGTGGCACAACTATAATAGGGTTTTGTTTCTCAGATACTGGATCTCCAACTGTAAAAAAGCAGCGGCATTCAGAAGTGACAAACTTTAATTTTAGAAATCAAGGTTGGTACTGTGGACAAAAGTGCGATTTAGAAAAAATAAAAAAATCTTCAATGATGGCCATCGTTCAGAAGACAAGAATACGAAAAAGCAATGAAGGAAGCTATTTTACAAACACGTGTGGAACAAAATGATACCTGGGCTGCTGGTGTTCGATTACGATGGGTTGCTGTTACAGTGAATAGTAATGAGTCACCTAAAAAACAGACACTTTGTATACCAGGGGGTCCATTTAAAGCTGGTTAGTGGGTATTATTGAGAGTAGAGTGTGTATAAAATTTGAGGGCGATCAGTTAAACGGTTCTGATGTTAAGAAAAAGTGCCTTCGTGGAGCCCCTTTGAGGGATCATAGCTCCACATGTGGCAGCTTCACTAAATCTTCATAGTTTCTCGAGAGGAATCTGTAATCGCACCCTGTATATTAAAATGCGTATAAAAAGCATGTAGAGCAGAAAAAGTTTTCTTTTGTTTTTATAGCTGTTTTAATAAATTAATTAAAAAATAAGAACGATACACGCCAGGTTCATTTTCGAAAAAATAAACATCATCATTGAAAAAAACTTCGTCCCATATTTTTGGGTTTACCCCCGTGGCTGCCGGACTATACCGTCAGATAGTTCCTTGAAAATCTGTAAAAAATTGCAAATTTCTACACCTCCCATGGGATATAGCAGCGGCGCGTTAGTTTTTTTAAGTGGGCGTTCGCCTGTATTCCTATTGGTCCAAGAGCCGGCCGCATGATTTCAACTCTCATAAGAATATAGAATAAGATGTAATATATAGAGAGTATATTCCTTACTTAATATGGGCCCAATCATTGTTATTTAAAGAAGTTGTGGTTAATTTTTAATTTTTTAATAGGAACAACCCGATCCACGAACTATTTACTATTTTTTATTTTTTACAGCTGTAGAATTAGCGAAATTGACGGGAAATCTTTAGGAACCTTTAAAAATTGCGTGTTTTTTCTCATTTTTTGATTTTTCAGGGGCACCGGAAGCATCTGCACCTCACCTGAAGACTTGAGGGAAGCTATAAAAATTCAGACCCCAGAGCCCCGAGCCGAAATAACTTAGATGGAGCTCGGCGAAAAAGGGCAATTTCAGACAGTTTTCGGACTTTGACTTTTAGGTGACGGGAAATGCCGACCAATCACGTAAACAGATGCGTCCCACAAGCGTTGGTCGTTTTTTTTCGCCGAAAATCCTTAACTCGAAAACGGGAAATAATTTACCTGAAAAAGTTTCGTTAAATATGTTGACCCCTTCTCCAGTCATCTCGCCGTACCGTCAGATCTTCTGAAAAACGAGTTTAAAAAAAAATGTCCTGTGCATAAAACGGTATATATGGCACTGGCTGTACAGCGGGACTTCGCACACAACTCGCGTCCCCGAGGTCCAGACTTGCCCCGTCTTTCCCGCCGTATTTAACAGCGGAGGATTTTCGGAGCCCCGAAAATACGCCTATCGGATTTCTAAAGGACGAAGGGACCCTTTTTTTTTATTGTTGCTCTATGGGCCTTCTTTCCTATTTTGTTCTATAATCATACAAGAGTAGATCTGGCTAAAAATTAACCACAACTTTAAATGACAATGATCGGCCCCATATTAATTGAGGCAACCTGTCCTACATTCCTAATACAAGCTTCAACTCTTCGCTGTATACATTTTTTAACTTTTTATTGTCCAGCTTCCAGCAATAACAATTACAATTACAATCATTATTCGCCTTCAAAATCCGCGAAAACTTTACGATTTCGGTAATTCGGAGGTGTGGGCTTTTGTGACGCTCTTTTCGTTTGGCGGCTGTGGAGGACTAAGGAGAGTGATGCGTGATGCGCTGGATTCCGAAAGGTTGTTAACCGCCACGTTACCAGCAGGTGTGCTACCATGAATCAGTGACACTAAAAATGTTTCTAAGTGAAATATAATTTGTCATATTTCTGGCGATTTAAAAAAAATCCAAAAACAAGCCTCATAGGCTTGTTTTTGGGTTCGAAACCTATCAATTAAAATTTCTGTACTAATCAAAGTTATGCCCTGTATATTTGCATTTTTAATTCTACATGGCACTCTGGATAAAATAATACAAAGTTTTGTACGGCGATTGTGCCAAAATATTCGCAATAAGTACAGTCACTTAAGCCAGAAAAAAGGGTCAACCTCGGAATCAGAGATAATAAGATGTAAACTTGTATAAACCTTTACTTTGGCATTCTAAAAGTTGTCTCAAAAGTCTCATAAAATCTCGTGTCCGCGTCTTAATATACTTAAGGTCACAAAAATCGGTTTTTCGTAAATATCTGGCTTCCTATAGTTTCTTGCGTCTGTTATGAAAATTGTGGAGCATAAATGGATCTAAAAAATCCAAACATTTTTATGCCCTTAACCGTTTTTGAAACATAGCGCAGAGAACGCGCAGCGCTTAGATATAGCATAATGCAAGGTCAACCGCGAGTCCCGGTAAATAATACATCGTATAAAGTTAATGAATTACTAACTTGGTTAGGGAATGATTTAGAACCCCACGAATAAGGTTGGGTGCTGCAAAATGAACTCCTGGAACCGATAATAACAAAATTACCACCAGCTCCAGATGAACTACTGAACACAATATTTTGCAACTGCAAAAATGGTTGTGGTTCACGCTGCAGGAAATCTGGGTTGCAATGTTCTTTGGCTTTTGGTCAGTGTAATGGGCAAGCTTGCCTTAATAATGCTTCATCGTATCAAAGCGATCTCTCACCGTTTCCCATTTCTACCTTGCTTATATTAACTTTTAAACTTAAAATTCTGCGAAGAGTCCAACCGGACCCCTGATGTTCAAAGGACTCAATGGCAGCTAAAAAATTTTGCAATAATGTTGCTATCAAACCATTGTTTTAACTGTGTTCCTTGATGGATTATTTCATTGTTTGTATTAAAATACTTATTCTCAACTATCTCCTGATCTCCAGAGGTTTTAATAAATTCCCCACAAAAGTCAGCATTTACTTTGTCCCCGAAATCCTTGACTGTTTAGAGACAAATATCCTTGACAACGAAGAAGATGATGATGAAGAAAATTGAGACTCGTATCCTTCTAATTATTAAAGTTCACGATATTCCTCTCCACATTTGAACTGCAATTGTAGTAAATGTGCGTATGGTACATAATTATAAAATAAAGATATAATTAAAATACTTATATTTAATAAATAATGCAAATTATTCATAACTATGGATTTGTTAGTAATTAATTATGTATTATTTACCGGGACTCACTGTTGACCTTGTATTATGCCATGTACTAAGTCTGAGCGCTGCGTGCTCTCTGCGCTCTATCTCAAAAACGGTTACCCGTATGAAAAAACGTTTGGAACAAAATGTGTATAATAATAATTTTCATAATAGATGCAAATATCATTGAAACCAGAGGAAACGAGATATTCGCGAAAATTTTTTCTGACCTTTGACCTTGAACATATTAAGTTTACAGCTTATTATCTCTCACTCCGAGGTGAAATCCCCTAGTATGACTGGACTAAATATGCGACCATTTGTAACAGTTTTCTTCGTAATTCATGAAAAATCAAACTAAATTTTCTGGTGAACCTTTTAAAAATTACGTTCGAAGTATCGAAATTCATGACCAAATTGAAAAGCTTATTCTATTGTTTGTCATAGAACTTGTGGCGTATATACCTTCTTCTTCAATCGAACAATTGATTTTTTTTTTCATAGGTATAGTGAACGCAAAAAGTAAGTATCTTTCAGATTATTTCATACAATCTATATATCTATCTCCTGTCTACCCTTTGTGGAACAGCATAGCAGGTATTCTATAGCGGTCTAGACCACATATTGTATTCCCTGGATTTTCGAAGTGACGTCAAGCGCCCCCATTCGAAGGGCTTATGCACTTCCGCTCGACAGATAAAAAGCTGGCAAGAGCCGGCGGCGGCTCTATTTTTTCCGCTATTATGCCCCGCCGCGCTCTAAAAATAAAAACCAATCGATAACCATTCCATTCACCGAGCAATAGACGCTGGCGAGAGAATACACAATTTTTGCTTCGAACTAAAATAAATGGGCGATGGAGGAACTTGGGGAACTACACAGAAATTACACTACCGACTGTCGTGAGTGGCAACAACCTGAAGGTATCGCGATGGGCAATTGCCTCTTTAGCAGATCTTTTCATGCCCAATTTTGAAACAAAGCTACAACAGGAATCGGATTATTTTCCAAGAATATGGTACAGATATGTAGATGACATAGTTGCTGTTCTTGATACGAAACGTGACTTGAATAGCAAATCTAAAGCAAAAATGAAATACACGGGTCGATTTTTTTGTCATTTTCTACCGATAGAAAAAAAAATAATATTTTTGTCCGGGGTAGATATACGAGCCCATTCGGGGTGTCTACCAACCTGGAAATGTCAGGGAATTATTTTTGGTCAGGGAAATCAGGGAAAAGTCAGGGAAATCTATCAAATAACCTGGAAATTTGTGGTTTAATAGATATAAAAATAGGAAATCTTTAATTCTTACAAAAACTAATCAAAATTATATCATATTCATTTTGATTCTACTCCACAGAGATCACATTATGTTATTTATTTATATGTGATCCCTGTGCTTCTACTATACTCCAAAGATAATCAACTAAATAAGATTTTACGAAGCTATTTATTTTTGTTTTCAAGGTGTTTATTTTTTATATGTTTTTTTTTTGGATAATGGGTAAAAGATATTTGTTTGTTTTATTCGTGATTTTATATTTTTACAATAAATCTTGTATCTTTATTTTTTACAGGGTGGCTCATTATAAATTGACTTGCTAGTTTTTGAGGTTAGAAAAAAGTTTTTTATACAAAAGTTATAGATACTAATACAAAGTTTTTTGTGACACTATTGGACCTTATACAGTGTGTTCTAGAAAGCCGTGGCAGACATAACTTATGTTTCTTTAAATGGAACATCTTGTATATTTTTGTTATATATGTTCGCTCCAACCGTTCGTTCAGAACTAAGCCTTTTTTTGAGGGTTTACTCTTTGGGTCATGAAAGACAAATGCCAAATTATAGTAATAGCTGACAATTTGCATATATATTCATGCTTTGGAAAACAAAATGGGCTCTTTTAAGATTTCAGGGAAAATGAAGGAGGGAAATTGAGAGAAATAAGAAATTTTAAATAGTAAACAAAATGAATATTTAATGTCCCCATTATAATTTTAAAAGAAGTGGCTTGTGGCATATGGGACAAAATGCTTTGGTAATTGGCAACACCAAACTAGTTTCCAATATCTAATGGAAATTATGTATGGGTCTTTCGGAGGTGTGCAGACCACGACAGGTATCTGTTTCGGGCTTGCTGGGTCTTCGGTTGAGGTGCGCTACGTCTGCCTGATGAGGACCAACAAGCCCGAAACAGGTACCTGTCGTGGTCTGCACACCTCCGAAAGACCTATAGATAATTTCCATTAGATATTGGAAACTAGTTTGGTGTTGCCAATTACCAAAGCATTTTGTCCCATATGCCACAAGCCATTTCTTTTAAAATTTAAATAGTAACATAGGTAATAAACTTCGTCAAATTTATTGTTTGTAATTTAATTTTTATTGAAAAAGGATATATTTTTATATGTTTTTGTGGAGTTACTTAAAAAACAGAATTTATTATGACGGACCGAAAAATGTAGAAACATTGAAAGGTAGAATTCGGGAAGAAATCCACATATTAGAGGAAGAGGCCCAAATTTGAGACACTTTTTTTTGTAAATTCGAAATAAAATTCACCGTTATTTTTTTTTAATAATTTTGTATTGGAATACTTGCTTAGCTTAGTGTAATGACAAAACAGTGATGCAAAGAAACTACATTAAAATAGCGATCTAGACAAACTATTCAACTTAAACTTTTTTGTTGTCAATTGCCCCTTAAAATAAAAGGTTGCCTAATTTGATATAGGCTTACTAATTTGAGACAGACTGACATCCCAATTACGCACTTCCTTTACATGATAATCCCATTTCTTGTGTTTTTTTTTGGCATCTGTAATAAAAAAAATGAAAATATTGTTTGGGTGCCTAATTTGAGATAGTCTCAATTACAGAACCCATTTGGTATCTCAAATTAGGAACTTTCAGGTATGAAAAATTGCCAACAGTATTTTAGGTCAGTTATGAAAAAATAGTGCCAGATTTCAAGAAAATATCATTAAGCAACACCTCCTATACCAACTACTATGACACATAATTTTTTTTACACTTCACCTTGACTGAAAATGCCAGTTTATTTACACTATCAAAAAAATTTTAGCAGTCAAATCGCACCAAACGTGCTTTTGTACAGAAACAAATATGAATCGAAGCGTTCAACTACCACGTTATTACCACACCCCAGTTTATTTTAATTAGTCTAGGCTATTTCTGTTATAGATGGCGTTATACATATCCTTTAATATAAGGAGCTATCTCAAATTAGGCACCTATCTCAAATTTGGGTCTCTTCCTCTAAATACTGAACACAGCAATTTTATTGTTGCCCCAATAAACAGAAGCTTAGTAGCAAATATCAATAAATTCATACGTATATCCTTTTTCTAAATGTTATTGTCGTTTTCAATAAAAATTAAATTTCGAACAATAAATCCAACAAAGTTTATTAACTATGTCACTTACTATTTAAAATTTCTCATTTCTCTCAATTTCCATTCTTAATTTTCTCTGAAAACTTAAAATAGCCCATTTTGTTTTACAAAGCTTGAATATACTTGCAAACTGTCAATAATTGTTACTATAATTTGGCCTTTGTCTTCCATGGCAACCTATGACCCAAGGAGTAATCCCTCACAAAAAAGGCTGTTCTGAACGAACGGTTGGAGCGAACATATAACATATATGCTTCATTGGAATCGGAAAAATACGTAGAAAATATACAAGGCGTTCCATTCAAAAAACAAAAGTTATGTTTGCCACGGCTTTCTAGAACACACTGTATAAGGTCCAATAGCGTCACAAAAAACGTATTAGTATCTAAAACTTTTTTAACAAAACTTTTTTTTTAACCTCAGGCACTAGCAAGTTAAGGGGGGTGTCAATTTATACTGTACTTTATTAACCTCGTTAGCCACAGCAACATTTATTTAATTAATGTCAGATGACATCACTAAAACTAATAGTCCGCTTTTGTTTTTTTTTGTTAGTAAGCACGATCGTTCAGAGTAATTTCATCCTAGGGGATCTGTTGACTCTTCCATTTTATTTAAATTCGCATATTTATCTCAGTAGGTAGGTATTAGTCAGGGAATTTTTTGCTTTTTGGTCAGGGAAAACCTGGAAAAGTCGGGGAATTTTAAAAACTCGATTTGGTAGACACCCTGCCATATTGCCATTTTTAGACACCTTAATAATAAGAACGAATAATAGGCTAGAATTCGATATTCATAGAAAAGACACAACCAGGGCCGTATCTAGCGAAAATTTGGGGGGTTTCGGGATCGGCTCAAGCTTTTGTGGGGCTGGGTGCCGGATGAAAGTGCGGGGCCCAGGCAAAGAATTATTTAATCCAATAAGAAAAATTTTTTGAAAATTAATACACCACTAGAATGGTATATTTTTGCATATCACTTTTTAAAAAAGTAGGCTGGGCGAATTACTTAAAATTAGTCTTAGGAAATCCCAGATTTTCAAGCTGCAGTGAATATTTTCACAATTTGAAATGGTTTCGGCCCCCACCTTTTTAAATACGCTACTGACTGGATAACACTGTACACTGAACTCGGAGGCGCGGGGCCAGTCAAAACGCAGGCCGCGTACGCCGCACGGTTCGCACCCGCCTAGAGCCGGCCCTGGAGGGGTTAGACCAGTGGCTGTTGAAGTTGAAATAGCTTTAAGGTTTAAAAAAAATCTACTATTTTTAAAGGATTTTAATAAAAAAAAACTGAAACAGATTTAAGTTGAGCAAGTTTAACAAACTTTATACATTTACACCTGTCCCTTTTCTACTTATATTTATGTACGGTATGGTAAAATATTTCTTCGCCCCACTTGCCTAACCGAGCCTTTCATAAAAATAATAAATAAATCTTCAAATACAAACTAGTACTAATCTATTCATAAAATAGACTCTGGGAATCCCCCATTCTCCTAATCCATGGCGCACGCAGCCATGCACCACCGTTCACCGTTTACTGTTGTCCATTGTTGCCGGTTATGTTTTATTTTATTTGAAAGCATATTCTGATGATAAAACTCGGTACTGCACTGATCCAAAAATTATGTTTTGTTGGCAGTTTTCGGGCGGGTTTCCATGCTGTACTGGAAAACCAGTTTAATAAATTATTACACTCACTGATGCTCTAGTAGCTCGTTCTAGTGGTGGTGCAAAAGCATATATAATGGTGGTATTTCGGGGGGGGGGGTTAAACCCCCAAACCCCCCCTCAGATACGGCCCTGGACACAACCACAGGCCGGTAGGTATATTTCTTGCAATTATTTTCACTGCAACCAACAAAAACTAGCAAACTTTCAATTTTTAACACACAGATTAGTAAATTACCCTTAATTCAGAAAAATATAATATAGAAAAAACTAGGATAAAGAACATAGCCCATAGGTCAGTGGTTACGACACAAACATGGTAATAAAGATAATTAATAAACACAAATATAAGAAAAAACTTAAAGATTCCACTAAGTTTAAAAAAAAACACAGATAATATTAAAAACCTAGTAGGTAACCCCGCAAGCACAAAATTAATCTTTTAGAAAAGAGTCGCATATATGAAGTTAGCTGTAGCATTATCGAACATGCTTTTGAGAATAATCATAGAATAACAAGAGAAAATTTAAGATTAGTTAAGTATCTACCTGATAAGAGATTATTAATAATAATAATAATATGACTTTATTTTACCTGGCGGGATGTCAGCTAAGAGCTGCTTGAAGTCCAACCAGGGCAAAGTATCTTACAATAAGTAATAATAATATAATAATAATAATTCTCACTCTCACAATACTCCAAACTAGGAGTACCCCAAAAGCAAGTACATGTCCTTATAATAATTTAAACACATGCAACACCAACAAACATATAATATAGCATTATCAGAACTTTAAAACCTAACAACTAAAAGTAAGCAAACCATAACCACCATACGCAAGTAAAATGAACAAGAAAAGTAAGGGGAAACAGGTAAAAAACACAACACTTAGCCCAAAAGATCGCAGACAATAAGGGGCTTAATTTTTCTCTTAAAAGAAGACATAGGCAGAATCTTAATGGTGCTCGGTATTTTATTAAAAATATGGGAACTCATATATGAAAAAGATCCCCTAAGCTGGGAGGTGCGGTGACTAGGCATGTTGCATGTTCAAACTGTATCCTACAAACCGTAAATTTGCATTATGATAGTGGTCTCTCAGACACAACTTGGCTTTAAGAAGACAGGTAGTCCTTTCAGTAACACTATGTGTGAGTGAGGCGGGCCAAATGCAGAAACCATCTTTGACGCATGGTAAACCAGCCCAACATTTTTATATGCGGAGTAATATGCTCCCTTCTCGGCACCCCAACAATAAAACGGACGCAAGCGTTTTGCACTTTTTGCAATCTATATGCCTCCAATTAGGTGCTTATATGAAAGTCTGGAAATTTCTAAATGTAAATTTAGTTTAAATAAAGAGAAAGGACCAATTCCCTACAGCCCCTTATTCATTAATAAACTGACAGGTAAAAACTTATACTAGGTAGTTCACAGTATAAATAGAATATGTTAGGCTTAATCATCTCCTGGTGATATTAACATGGTTAGAGAAACACACCTCGAGTGCAAAAAATAAAGTATTGGCGTGTGGAGTTAAGCAAAAGAAGTACTATATTCAGTTATTCCTACTGAACTAGCCCTCACATTTCTTTCATTTGGTTATTGAAACAAAGTTATAAGGCGGACACGATGCCTATACCAGCTGCGCCAAAGCTACAAACCACAATAAAGCAACACGCTCTGCCTAGTCTGCCTGCCCATATTTACATACGTTTGGAATTTCAAATGCGACCTATTAGTTATGAGCGGTGCGGCGAAAAACATAAACAATGCCAACTTGGCTTTTTGCCTAATTCAAATGCGAACGCGGGAATTATAATGATTAGTGGCCACAGTACCTATATACTGGCCACAATCGGATAAATACAATCTCTTGCTTTTTCAGTGGTTGCTAATTATCAATTCAAATTAGGCAGAAATCAGATCTAAACTAAAATAAAGCAGGATCTTTCAAGGGCAAGGAATCGGTTGCGACGAAGTGAGGGTAAATGTAACAGTAATAGTCAAGTTATTTAAAAACTATTGGAAAAAGTTTATGTTTACTGAGACTTGAGGCTTGAAAATAATTATTATTGTCCATCGAAGCATGCTTGGCTGTATGTATACGAAATGTATTTAATTAGTACAGCTTTGTTCTAGGTAATAAAATAAAATATAGCGATACATATTTCAGATATTTCCAGTGACAGTGTTAACAAAATGCACAACTCTCTATAGGTTTGGAATCCTATGAGAGATCCGATTTGACAATAAAAAATCCCCTGCCTTAAGTACTCAATTCCCGAAGTAAGTTTCTCTGTATATTGTACGCCTTGATTTCCCCGAAGGCCCACTTCTTAGAACAACGAAATTGTTCTAGAACCATGCGTGGACCTGAGAGGGTTTAAGAAGACGTCTTCTACGGGGTATCCTCCACGTCCTACAACTTTTCAGGCAATTTCATTAGGTCGATTCGATCATATATTTTTCGTTAATAATGTTATACCTTTTTATTTTTGTTTGGCTTTTATGCTTCTGTTATGATCAGCAGTAGACATAATATCCAATATGTTTTGATTTTTTTATGTACAGCCAAAAGCCAAGTGAAGTACCGACTTATTATTTTATTACGAGAGAATTTTTTTTGTAAAACTTACACGGGCCTTTTCGAATTTTTTTATTAGTGCATACATATGTACAGGGTGTCCCATTTTGGATGTTTTTCTCAAAAATCTCGGTTATTATTAAAGCTAGAGGGTTGCGGTTTTCACGTCACTGTATTACTTTTTTGAGAGGAATTTGGTGGACCAATCAGATTTTAGATAAGTTTTATAGTTTCCGCGCATTGGCGCAGGACTGAAATTTTCGATTTTTTGGAAACCTCTCTCCTGGCTACAACTAATATATATCGACAAATTTAATCAACTATTTTTATAGATTTTTTGGCGTAGAATCGAATGGAATAATTATTTTTTGGTAGCGTTAATAGTTTTTGAGATATGAACTATGGTTTCCATTTAAAAAAATATAACTTTGTATGACAGGGCTAGAGCGATTTGTTCTAATAACACAAAATTTGAGGAGGAAATTAAACATATAAAATATGTTCTTGAGAAGAATAATTATCCTATTGAAATTGTTGAGCAAGTTTTTCAGGATTCAGAAATTTAATTATTCCTTATATTCCTGGATTATAAGATAAGCTAAAACGCATAGGCAATCGTTTTAATGTCAGAACAGTATTTAAAACCAAAAATACACTAAGATCGATGCTAGTTAAAACGAAACCATTTAATGAGGTACAAAGTTCAAAAAATTGCATTTATAAAATTCCTTGTGAATGTGGAAAGTTCCATGTTGGGGAGACTTGTAGGCCATTTTTTAACGTTCGTTTAAAAGAACATAAAAATTATATCAGGCAAAATCAAATTTCTAAGTCAAAAATATATCCTTTTAATAACAATCATAGGATATTGTGGGATAGGTCCAAACCAATTCTCAAAGGAGAAGTAGGAAATAGACGAAAAATTAAAGAATCTGCACTTATTCTAGGAAATACGGACAACTGTGTTGCTGAAAGTTCAGTGGAATTCAGTAAAATATTATTGCCACTTATTCAAAGAGAAGTTAATATAGATAATTAGATAGAACACAGGGTACAATATAAGGCAGGTGGCTAGGCTATTGTTTCTGTTGTCATGACATTTTAACCTTAAATTTATTAATCTGTCACTTCACTTTGACGTGGCATGATCTTTCAGAAAGGAGGAAGATTTATTCTCCGAAAGCTCATATCATATCAGAAAACAAATTTGTTGAAGTTATTTTTTGAGTTACACGTTTAAAGTTTCGTTCATTCACTGTTCAGAATTTATGAATTTTCCAGGCAACTTGAATAAGTTGTCTTTCGATCAGTTTGGTGGCGAAAAACCCAATTAAAAATTAAATGAATCTGTTTGCACCACAAATAAATTTTAGAAAATACTATACCTACCTATATGGACTCTCGTTTTAATCATATAAATTTTCTAACTTCAATCTAATGAACAAGCTCCACTGCGAATACCTAAACACAAAAATTTATAACTTTACTCAACTAACAGTATATGCAGTTTACCATTCTTTGTAATGAACTATAAACAAAGAAGTACAACTCACAATTCGTCTTGGCCGTACATTTGAGTAATTTTTTATGAATGAGCACACATCACCATTAACGCCATCTGGACTTTACGAAGGGTACTAGCTTGAGTTGAATAACTTGTGCATACAAAAACAATGGTTGTATTATAAAGTTGACCCTTGAGATATGTTTTTAATGAACATATGTCACAGTCGGTAGAGCGAAATCCTGGCCTACTGCGAATGGTATAAAGTTTCAAAAATTCAGCATTTTGAGTTGGCACAGAGAAGAACACCGCAAATGATGAGCTTTCAGCAGGAGGGACATAGGTATCTATAAAGAAAATGCCCCGTTCAATTCTCCCAGCCTACTTATGAATTTTCAGGGGTGTTAACATGAAAAACCAAACCACAGTCCATATTATGTGCTACAGTAAATTTTTATTTTACATTTGACACACTTAGATACTCATTTTGCTTTTCTTTTTAGGAGTGGGTGTTTACATTAGCAGAGTGGAAGAAGGCAGCGTAGCAGAAAGATCAGGTTTGAGACCTGGCGACTCCATCTTGGAAGTTAATGGTACCCCCTTTACTGGTATTACCCACGAAGAAGCTCTCAAGGTAGAAAGTTGAAATTCTCATTTCTAACCAATATTTCATTACCCTAGAGATCATATCGGTTTTCATTTTCGATAATGGTTATATTGCAACATACTTAATTTAAGTTGCCGAATCGGAATTGCCGAATACCGTGCGGAGATATAGTAAATTTATGAAGTTAGGCAAATGGCAAATCTACGATGAAGCCATAACAATACGGAGGTGTACCATTCGGAGGCTTGCATGCCTTCCACTTAGTAATTTCTTGTTCGATTTGCGGGTATAGTCAATAATTTGAACCTACAGTCAGTCTCACAACGTTTTTCACGTCTTAATACTTTCAAAGGTTTCTCATGTAAACTATAGGTAACATATACGTAACGTAACTATAGAGAACAAGAGAACATAAATCGGTTTGTCACTATTTCAAATTATTATTGTCTATTGTATATTTTGGCAATAATTTAAATAGGTTTATACGAGATGTCTTCGTATATAAATGTGATAGGTGTACTTCTGGCTACTGTCAAAGTCAATGGGGAATATAATATACCTATTCGCCTAGCAAGCGAGAGGTCCCGGGTTCGACCCCCGGCGCTGACAGAAAATCCTTTATAATTATTCTGAAATGATGTCCGACTTTCTTTCTTTCATGTCCATTGGTCTACGTCCTATACGTATGAAAGTTCTTCTCCATTTTCCATTTTCATTTTCAATCATTCCTTACGAGAGATTCGTATGTGAGGGACTACACCAGCAAGACTTCCTAGATGTATGGTGGTACAACTGTATCTAACGTCAAGGTTGTGTCTATTAGTCTGTTGTGTTTCGGAGGAAATTGGAGAGTATTTTCTGTGGTACGGCGCGAACGAAGGCTTCTCCGTTCAGCTACTATACAAACAGACCGACTTAATTTCAACGGTTCAGCGTAGTGTAGTGGTAGAACGTTCGCCTAGCAAGCGAGAGGTCCCGGGTTCGACCCCCGGCGCTGACAGAAAATCCTTTTTAATTTTTCTGAAATGATGTCCGACTTTATTTCTTTCGATGTTAATTTTCTGGTACATTTGATAATAAACAAAAGTGTGTTAAGTGTCTCCAGTTATTAGGTACACGGTCATAAACTTTAGATAAACATGAGACTATAAGAGACGTCTTGTACTTGTCCAAATTGCATGAAGGGAAAACGACACAAAACTACCATTATACGAAACTGGGTTCTCTCGGCTTCGCTCTTTGGCATTGTATTTGGACAGCACGAAACCAGACTGCATGGTGTGCATTTTATCGGTAGAGTCTCCTGTAACTTGTGGTTTATAGTACAAGGGCAACGTTCATGTAACTGAAGCATAGTGGTAGGTACAACATATATACCTACTTTCTAGTCCATGGTCACTTTAGACGCTAAACAAAACAATAATAAGAAAAGCAACGTTGTGACACAGTAACTTTAATCATATTGGTGACAAAATTTTTATGTTTTTGTTAAAAATGTCATAGATTATTGCGTTTTCCAGAAAACCTGTTAAGTAAGTTGAAAAGTTGAGTCCAATTTCTATTACCTAGGTCTGGGTAGGTCAGTGTTTATTGCACGCGAATTTCTAGTGTACCGCCTTCTGGCCAAGCCGTTTACAGTTTTCAGTGGCGTATCCAAGGGGAATGGCGTAGGTATCCGGTAACAATCATGAGCTACCCAGACCTAAGTAGAAATAGGACTTTTCCTACTTTAGACAAGGAAAGAAAGAGGACGCCTAACAGCGCTCGCGGCCGTGTTACCGACTGCCACATCGCACGACAGGCCAGTGGCGTAGCACGAAACGCGTTATTAGCTAATATCACAAAAATGTGAAAAATGAAAAGGTAGTCAATTTTGACTTACATGTAATTTGAAATATTGGTATTTACTTAGTAGATTAAATAACGAGCTTTGCAGCCAGAAAGGTATATATTAACTTCTTTTCATAATACCAAGCTTTCGGTCTACTTCGTGAATGGTGACCTTCATCAGGGCTAGAAATTTTTTTAAATTATTAGAAAATATTGAGAAAAGGTTGAAATTTTACTCACAATTATGTTGAAGTTTTACCAATATTAAAACAGATAGATTTTAGGTTTAAAAGGGCCAGAAAAAGGTTTTTACATAATTTCGTGTGAAAATTTATACCGTCAATTTTGTTTGTAATTGTTTTTTTTTGTTAATAAGGTAATTTAGTTTAAAAAAACAAAAGTTAAATTTATAATAAGAAAAAATGTTTTTTAGGTCATCATCAAAAAGTGTCAGAAAACTTGGTGTGATACAAGGTTAGAAATAACCTTAGTGTGATATAAGGTTATGTTACAACATTCTGGAAATCCAAATTTTTATATAATTATTATAAGATGTAAGAGTTACAATGAAATATTAATAGATGTATTGTTATTAGAATTATTTAAAGATAAAATATTTATTGACTTGTTATCATTATTAATTTCAACCATTTCAAGAAATAACCTTTTATTCAGATTTTTTTCTCTATGTAATATTGAAACATTGTCAAATTTAAAATGATGACCTGTTATAAAAGCATGTTCACTTAAAGCAGTAGTAGTTTTTTGTAATTTGACATCACTTTTATGTCCTGAAATTCTATTTTTTAAATTTTGTGACATAACCTTATATCACACTAAGGTTATTTCTAACCTTGTATCACACCAAGTTTTCTGACACTTTTTGATGATAACCTAAAAAACATTTTTTCTTATTATAAATTTATCTTTTGTTTTTTGAAACTAAATTACCTTATTAACAAAAAAAAACAATTACAAACAAAATTGACGGTATAAATTTTCACACGAAATTATGTAAAAACCTTTTTCTGGCCCTTTTAAACCTAAAATCTATCTGTTTCTAATATTGGTAAAACTTCAACATAATTGTGAGTAAAATTTCAACTTTTTCTCAATATTTTCTAATAATTTAAAAAAAATTCTAGCCCTGATGAAGGTCACGATTCACGAAGTAGACCGAAAGCTTGGTATTATAAAAAGAAGTTAATATATACCTTTCTGGCGGCAAAACTCGTTATTTAATCTACTAAGTAAAACTACACAGCCGTAAACTAGCTATTTATTGGTATTTATTTGCAGATAATTTCCCAAATGTAAAGCTAGGGCCAAGTGCTGAAATATATTTATATGGGGCGATTTCGAATCAATCAAAATAAACTAAGTAATGTACGCCCATGGAAACCCGCCCATATTTTATGAAACTATCATAATGAATTAAGAAATTTTCAATAAAAACGATGTTAACAAATAATTATATTGGTTCTATTTACAAACAAAACAATGCACTTTATCATACTAAAAGGTAGAAAGAATTTGAAGAAGTTATATTGAGAAAAAATAAAGTTTTAGGGCATCTTTCAAAGGTAGCTTGTTAAATATTAATTTACCTATGAAACGAAATCCCGGGCTCTTGCTTGTCACTTCTGCGGTTCTGCGTTTACAACCAAACGCTGAACAATTCATCATCATCATAAGAGTATATTTTTCCCTTAATCACTGTTACTTTTAATTCACAAATTCTCGGAATTAACTCACAACGTACTCGCTTTGTCTGCCACATATAAAATGGCCGCCGTTCAAAACGACGTAACAAAATCCATACACGGCAGGGTATAATAGGCAGGCGCGTGTCCTCTCTCTTTCCTTGTCTAAGTTACCTACTGATTGGTTAACTGGTATCAGGTGTGGGGTGATGAATGTCCCAAATATTACGATAGAATTTCAGGCCAAACTTTAAATGCCTTCAAATATTTGGATTTGTGTTAGTGGGCATGTGGAGCAATAACAATCGAAGACAACATTGTGTTGTTGGAAAGATAAGCTAATTTGAAGAAAATAAAGGTCGGTTTAAGCAAGACAATTTAACGTAATTAAATATTAATGTGACGCAATGTAACGTAAAAGTTGACCAACTTTCTACTTTTGGCTTAAAATTAAAGAAAATCTCAGTTTGCGCATGCGTTATGTCATTGCCAACAGAATGAAATAACCTCGCAACTGTTGAGAGCAAATAACTCCCTAGCACTGGTTGTTTATTATTTAGGGCGGCTATAGGTTAGGTTTTGTATTTTTGTGCTGAAGTCCTACGTCGTTTAGGGGGCCTCCGATGTGGAATCGATAATATTTATAGATCTCGTGCGAACATTTTCCCTGTTATTGCGCAGGCGTAAATTATTAAATATTCATGCCTAAACAGAGTACTAAATTTTTATGTTATGTTAAATTGCGTTAATATTAAATTACCTTTGATAAATTGTCTTGTATAAATCCACCTTAAATTACAGGGGACTGTGTGGATTGAATTATTTACAGAGAGGAAGGAAGTATTTAACGAAGAAACCCAATTAGTGTGCAAGTTGTGTTGTTGGGTTACAATTTTGAAAGTCTCCTTGTAAGCAGTGTAAAAAACTATTTGAAAATAAAACAAAATATGTAAAAAATTGACTCATTTGTAATAAAATATTTTGAACATATGTGAGAAAACTTTAATCTACTTTTTGTTATAAAATGTGTACTTTTTCTGATAGAGAAAAATGAATTGTTGTGAAGAAAATGTATCAAAGTAACTTTAATTGTAGGCAAAAAAGTATACCTCGAAACCTGTATTGTATAGACAGGTTTTTATTGTTTTTTTTCCATTAAACTGCAAAAATCAATTCTGAACAATCTTGACGTCTATATTAGTCTCGATTAAAGAGTGAACTTTAAATAAAATTTGAAAATAGATTTTTAGCGACTTCTCAAAACTTGTGTTAGGTAGTGTAGGATGAGAAAATCTATCCGTTTCTGAGCTCTCTTCAACTTCAAATAAGAAATAACTCTGAAATAAGAATACTACAGACTGTCGTCACCTGGTTAAAAACAGGGATCTATCAACGACCCTATGGCGTCCTATTCCGAAAGTGGGCCAGTATTTTCCGACAATGAGTAACCCAGAAGTAAGCTTATTTGGCACGATGTGGGATGTTTTTAGAGGTTGGTCTCAAATCACAAAAATCTCATTCAAAGGGTGAGTTTTTGTATGGATTTTGCACTGGGTTACACATATTCAGCTATGTTATGCTTATATTTCCTTTCAAAGACAATTTTACTATAAAAAGTAAATAATAAAAACGCCACCAACTTTAGAGTGATATACGAGTATTTGAATTTGGCAACATTGCTTTATTGCTATTATTATGCGGGAAATTGCAAGTCTTAATTAAACTTTCAAGATATGACGTTACTAATAATTCTCCAAGTAATTTAGGAATTTAAATAAGTACCTCTCTATTCATTCTATAATATTCCAAATTATGTCACATTAAACTGAAATTCCATAAATTTTCACAATATTGAAATTACTTTACGCGAGTTCTGATTTCCACATGTTTATTCGTTTCAGAGATATTCGCCGATATAATACATACATTACCGAATTCATGTGTGTATATTGAAACGAAATACCCGTATTTTAAGAAAACAGATTCGTTTTTGGCAAATATCAATGTCGAATGGTCACTCCGTGAAATTATTAAAAAACGAAATCAAATTTGCATTGACTTAAAAAATACTCAAATTCCAACTGTTTAATATTCTCTGGTAGTTCGTTTCGGCCAGATGAAAATTATTTATTCGATTTTAAAAAACCCCACAGAGCTTTTGCAACATTTAATATAGCTTTAGGAACTTTATGAATAGCGCTGTAGATTAAATATTCTTATTTTTTATATTAAATGGGCCACAAACTAACCGAAAATTTTCCCTACCCCACACCTGACACTAGTTTTAGTTTTAAAAATGTATGAAGCTATTATTGGATGTGCCTCCTTTAAATGACATTATAGAGAAATAAGATTAAAAAAAGATCCCGGTCAAATTTTGGTACACCATAACTTTATTATGAGGAAACAAAATGCTTAAAAAATTCGTACAATTGGTTTCTTTGATATAAATTTGGCCTGTTTAAAAATGGCGACGTTGAAAAAGTGCACAATGTGTTATGATTTTTCGTGTTCCATAGAAAAATAAACCTATTTTTATTAGTGAATATTACAGGGACTCTTTAAAATAAGGGGACCCAGCATGTCACAGTCTATCACATAGGAAAAGTGAAGCCTTGTTTTCTGTATATCTCCAAGGAGACCACATAAGTGGGCTGGTACAAGGTTATGTTATATGCCAGTGTCCAACTGCCATCAGGTTTTATGTGACATGCCAGTGCCATAGATTCCAAAGGAGGCAAAATATTTCCCATCATAATTCACAATTTTTAAGTTTTCTAACTTCCAGATAGTCAGTTAAAGGTAATGCGGCCGTCTGTAGTAGTCCCAATAATTGCAACCAGATTTTTCTTGTCTCACCTTTACTAATCCTACAATTCCCATTACGTGGGCATTTCGTATAAGTAAGTAGTTCAAAACAAAAATGGTATTTCCTAAATATTAAATTATTAAGCAGGTAGCTTCAGTCAGGTCTTTTTTTAAACAGTTTTTATCTACAACTATAAGTTTATTTTACGTTTGTGAGGTACCTTTGGGAGAGAAATAAAATTACAAGAACGAGCACCGAGAAAAACTACATGATTAGAACTAAGTACAAGACCTAATCTTATTAGTCCATCCCGAAATCTGTGAAAGTTCTTTGGGTAGATACATTCAACAAGGGAAGAAAGTTCAAGTACGTACCTATTATACCTACATATTACAAATGGTTTGAGGAACCTGTTAACAAGGTGCAATAGCGACAAATTCTCAAATAAGCAAAATCAGCACTGACTTACCTTACTTAAATTCCTGGAAATAATTGCAGGAAGCCAAATTCAAATATAAAATAAATTTGATTCATTTGGCACTTGCCATATTCTGTGTTTGTTGACAGAACATTGTAAAGTCTAATTTTTAGAAATCATATTAATTTTTACTAACAATCAAAGTACCTGTTATATCCATAGATTCTCCAATAAAATGGCATAGTTGGCATCATTGAGACCATTAGAATGGGGAAAGAAACCGCCTCACTTTGGAAAGTATAATGCTGGGTCCCCTTACTTTAAAGGGTCCCTGGAATATTACTTACATACATAGTATTAAAACTAAAACTAGTGTCAGGTGTGGGGTATGAATTTCAATTATTTTTTGGTCTATGGATTAAATTGAAAAATAAGAATACGATCCTATTATAGGTCATACAAAAGTAGGCTAGTAATTCTAGAGAATATCCGAAAAATAAAAATCTCACGGAACAACAGTCTGGTTTTTAGCGATTGGTCCTCGGCCTCGTCTCAGCAATACATCAAGATGTTATCCTCAAAATCTCATTTGGAGGGGGAGTTTAAAATTCGGATGGTAAATGTCTTTAGCAGAATATTTCTCAATTACGGCGGCGCTGCAAAATATCTTCTGGACCCTCTCGGGAAGATTCAAAACAGATGTTATTTATATGCCCGACTGGGAAATATAAAGGTCGAAAGCCGAAAGAGTTTACCTTAAAGAATTTATAGCTACAATAAAGAGAAGAATTGCTTTTGTACTCACACAAATCATTCATCGAGTATATGTTTTATATTTTTTTAAGGCAAACATTACACTCTTATCACTGGATAGTAGCGTCGACTGACCTATTAATAAGCCTTCTCACGGCTATAGCTTCATATTTTGAAAAGTAGATGGCGCCTATGGTCAACAATGTATTTTGCATTATATTTTGTCTCCGGGAAGCGTATGGTGAGCCAGAGTACTGTCAAACAAGACAGCCGTGAGCAGTCTTTTTTATTAATACGTCAGTCAACGCTAGTAGGCTACTCCCCATATCTAAGAATGGATTAATTTATATCAGGCCAATTATTATTTGACAAATAATGGTCTCATTGTTAATTAATTGTGACCTTGGATACCGAGCAGAAGGCATTGTGAAAATCGCAAATAGGTACGTTTGTATGTTTTGCGTTCTACCTCCGACCTCCGAAAATTACAGCGTACTTTTTGGTTTCTATAAAGAAGAATTAAAAAATCTAACTGATTCGGAGATACGGTGATGTCGGTGATTCATAGATTCACAATTTGACCTTGAAGAATCAGACGCAATTTCATTATGCCCATTTTGTTCGCTGTATTTTTAAGATATTAAGTATAGTTGAAATTTGGTAATGATTCGCTTCTTATAAAAACATATATTTTATGTAATTTTAGCCCAAAAACTTAAAGAACGAACGGAACAAAAGAGGCGTGGTCCTCTGGGTTTAAATGAATCATTTTTTAGATCCAACGTTTATTTTCTGTACCTAATTCAAAATGGCCGTCGCCACAAGATGGCGGATGATGTATTTTTTTGTCAACCTCCTAAATATGAGTATCACATGAAAGGGCTTGAAGAGTAGAAAACGATAAAGTTAGTGACATTACACTAAATTCAATATGGCCGCCGCTTCAAGATGGCGGATTACATTTTTTTCAACCCCCTTAATATGTATATCAAATGGAAGGGAGTGAAGAGTAGAAAACGATTGTTAGTGACATTACACTAAATTCAATATGGCGGCCGCCCAAAGATGGCGGATTACCTATTTCTGCACAACCTACTTGACATGGGTATCAAATGAAAGGGTTTGACGAGTAAAATAATAAGTAATAAGGTAAGTGACGTCATACTATAGTGGATGCCCCAAGATAGCGGACTAAATTTCTTTACCACCCTGCTGATATGGGAATCAAATAGGTACTAAAAAGTACAAAATAAAATAAAAGGTAAAAAAAAACCTTTTTAAAAACAAGCTCTTATTTAAGCCATGTACTAAAACAAATAAAATAAAATAAATCTAAGTTTACGTTAAGATAATTCAATGCCAAATTGCGACAAGTTATTGCCAAGCCGTCGAATGTCCTAACCTTCCTATAAACTAAACTTGGTACCTATTACGAGTTTCTGCTAAAAACAAGTTTATAATCTGTTTAACCTAATTTGAGAAATTTGCAGTTTTTAAACTCATAGGCAAACGTAGTAAACATCTGCGAGCACAATGTTTCTAAAATCCCCTAAAATCTATCAATTTCTCATTTTAGGTTAGCAATATATCGTAAAGGCAAATCCTAAATCCTAAATCCTTGCACAATTTCAAACAAATATCTTTAAAAGCACAGCAGATCCCAGACGGCCATCGGATTGACCTACTTTACCGTGTATATTTATTAAATTTCATAGAAATTGAACACTATTGTGTAAAAAGAATAAGCTTTTTAATCAATCAGTGGCGGCGTTAGAGGGGTAAGTAAAAATCAGGGACTCTAAAGTAAGAAGACCCAGAATTACACTTTTCTAAGTGAGGCCTATTCTTTCCACATTCTAATAGTAACAGTGATGCCAAGTATGTCATTTTATTAGAGAATCTATGAATATAACAGGTACCTTCATTGTTAGTAAAAATTAATAATGGTTTCCATGATTACTAAAAATTAGACTTGACAATGTTGTGTCAACAAGAGCAGAATATGGCAACTGCCAAATGACACACATTTATTTTATAGTTTAAATCGATTTCCAGCAATTATTTTCACGAATCTAAGAAGTAAGTATGGTCAGTACCGATTATACCAGCACTTAGCTTTCCACAGGTGAGAACCGATGTAGTTGTAGAATATTGGTTACAACAATTTTCAGTGACGTGTTTCTAGCCAGGAAAGTACGTTTAATCAGGGCGTAAAAGAAACTTTAAAGACTTATTTACAATTTGTCGTTATTGCACCTTGTTACCAGGTTCCTCAATAAATTTTTAATGTGTAGGTACAGTTGAACCTTATTCCTTTGTTGATTGTATCTACTCAATGTAATTTCACAGTTTTGTGGATGGACTAAACAAGACCAGGTCTAATGGTTCTAATCGTGTAGTTTTCTCGGTGTTCATTATTAATTTTGTATTTTTATTTCTCTCCCAAGCAAGGGTATCTCACAAACTTAAAATAAACTCGTATAGATAAACTGTGTATAGAATGCTCTAGTTAATAAACTGAAAACCTGACTGAAGCTACCTGCTTAATATTTTATAGTTTACAAAATACGACTTTTGTTTTGAACTACCTACATGTAATGGGAATTGTATTGTTCCTAAAGGTGATACAGGAAAAATCTGGTTGGAATTATCGGGACTACAGGAGGTCTCTTTTTCCAAGAGAGCATTCATTTGTTCCTATTATTTTCATGCCAGTGATTTTATTAATAATCCTTCAGGCCAAAGGCACTTAAAAAAAGTGCATTACCTTTAACTGACACATCTGAGTATCTGGAAATTAGAAAACTTAAAAATGATTCCAATGCATATGTTGCTGAGTCCACAAGAAAAAGGTAAATCAGTTAAAAGATTATCAACATCTCTTGTTATTAGAACTATAATAAGGGTACTTAGCTTTCTGAGATTTTTAGATAATATTTATAACTCAATTCATTATTTCATAACGAGATAACCATAGGTAAATATTCCAAGTCATTTTTGCTCTGTAATTTAAGGCAATTCAAATTTGAAAGTCGATGTGAATTATGATGGGAAATATTTTGCCTCCTTTCTACGGCACTGGCATGTCACATAAAACCTGATGGCAGTTGGACACACTGACATATAACATAACCTTGTACCAGCCCACTTATGTGGTCTCCTTGGAGTCGACAGAAAACAAACTTCCCCTCGAGGGGCGATATACTGTGATATCACAGACTAATAAGCTATTTATTCTGTGGTGATATGCTGGGATTTAGCAAGTGCCGTTCTTACATCTAACCCCTTACAATTTACAAGCATTTGTCAGTATAAATTAATAGAGGTGTGCATCAGGTATAAATAAATCATACTGTAATATCTGTTTTCAATATCTAAAGAGATATCTACATCGAAGGCGCTTGTCCCAAAGTCCCGTTTCGGTGGGTTAACCCCCCACGCACTGAATAATACATCCAGGAGAAATGTAAAACCGCCCCTACGCCGCCCTACCTGGTATGTCGGCGTAGTAGGCCAGGGAAAATAGAATTTGACCTAGAAAAAAATAATAACTGCAATTTTGTTTTACCATACCAAAGTTATAAGTAAATACGTTGGTAGAAACCAAAAATTAAACCTTTTGAAAAAAACGGAACCTTGAGTTACCTCAAAAAACACCTATTTTTCGTTAGAAATTTCGAGCAAAAATGTTAACTGGATTTTTTTAGACTCTTTAGGTAAAAAAACTTCCCTTGCTAACATATATTAGGAAATTAAACATTTTAAGAATATGGAAGTAACTTAGATCGATAAAGAGGGATAAAAATCGGATGATCATTCCCATTTACAAATAGAATGTAACTTATACAAAATTAAACATTTATCTGAGCCGCATGTACGTCAGCTGTCACTTCTCATTGGTATAGACTATGCAAAAATATTAACTGTTTTTTGTTTGTTTAACTTTTTACGATATAACTATATTGAATCATATATAGCGAAATTAAACATTTATTTACGGCGCATATAGGTCAACTGTCACTTGTCATTTCTTTAGGAAAGCAAAAATATTAACTGTTTTTTTTGTTTAACTTTTTACAATATAACTATATTAAATCACATATAGCGAAATTAAACATTTATTTAGGGCGCATGTAGGTTAACTGTCATTTGTCATTTCAAAATACTTCCGTTACCAATTTTTGTTTAATTTCAAAAAATTTAACAAGACTTAGTATCCACTTACAAACTTTAACAAAAATCAGCCAGTTAATAATTTTGCTCTAAAAGACAGCTTCAAATTTCTTTAAAATGCGATTTCCGGCAAAACAATATGTTTAATTTCAGAACAAACTGTTAATACTTGATTTTTAAGGTAATTATAAATAATAAAAACTCAGTTAATATTTTTGCCCAACAAAATATTACGCAAAATGTCATTTTTACATCATTCGGATACTTGCGCAAACGTAATCTGTTTAATTTATCAATCTCAACTTTATATACCTTACTTACTAATAAATGCAGCTTAAAATTCGCAGTTAATATTTATGCCGTCTTTATTACAACAAGAAAATGTATTTTTCTAAAAAACGCCCACACTCGTATATTTATTTTGTATAAAAAACAATTCTGGCGTTCATTTATTACCAATATTTTGTGATGGCATTATAAAAATGCGGTTATCAATTTTGTCTAGGTTTCGTTATTTTTTACCGTAATTTCCCCGGCCTATAGTCCCCCCGGCCCCGCGAAAGAAATAGGAGCGCCAGCTGTCCCACCCCCACACCAAAGGCCCTTTTCGGGTGAAGGAGGCGACGAAAGGGACGGAATTTGCAGGCAAGAGGCGCTCCGCCCGTGGGGATGATTGGTGGGGGGTGCGGGGGGTGTAACGCCTCGCAGGGATTAGACGCGAAGCGCGGTGGGAAGGGGAGATGCGTTAGGTGCTTCGGAGGGTTTATGAGTGAGGTGGCGGGCCTTATCGAATGGGTGATTGAATGGGCAGGCTCGATTCGATCCATTATTTTTTTCCACGAAGGATTTCTGAATGGTTTGTTTAAAAGTGTTGCTAATGTTACAGGTGATGGGTGTTAAGAACTGTCATATGTTCTACATGAGAGGAAATTGCGAGGGCTTTCATGTTGTTCTCTCTCTTTAGATATTGAAAACTTAAAAAGGTGTCAGAAGTAAATACAGGGTGAATTAATATAAAAAGTGAAATTAGACATGAAACTGTAGAGGTATAAAAATAATAATATATGTTTATTTACTTTGCTATTATCTACATAGAAAATTTACAACATAATTATAGATATACATAGATAACAGTAAATAAACAGGTAATAATCCCACGAAACAACTCACAAGTTGTTTGTTTGGGGCAGACAATACAGGGTGGCCCACCACGAACTGCATCGATCTATATATGGAAAACTTAAAGTAGGAATCTGGCACTTCCGGTTATACCGAAAGTCGATATCAACTTTCTTATCTCAAATGGAACACCCCGTATATTATTGCATTTTTGGATTCTAGGCATCATTTCGGAACAAAAACATGCAACATGTCCTATGTCTAAATCCAACCGTTTTTGAGATATTTGCATTTTTCCGAAAAAAATTACAGGTGCAGACCTAAATTCAATTAGCAATATATACGTGGAAACCGCGAAATTTCAAAACAAATTTTTGGCATCGTGTAATATAACAGAAGCCCTGACCTAGTGTTCTCAGCTGAGAAATAAATCCGTTCTTATACAGGGTGTTCACAAAATATGAATAAAAATTACATTCAAAATGTGCTTAAATCTCGAAATTTTCAAATGGAAACCCCCATTTTTTTTAATGCCACTAAAAATGATGACAACTTTGTGTAAGGTTTCCTATACCTAAATGCAGTAATTTTCGATTAATTTACGAAAAACCCACTTTTCGCCCATAAAATGCGTCATATTAGCCGTGGACGTTGAAAAGTCAATCGCGGCTGAGGAAATGTCACTTGGTTTATAAATTATTGTCAACAATAATGCCGGCGCGCTTAAATTACACAAACGAAGATTATTTAAATTTGTTTATTATCTACGGAGAATGCAACAAAGTAATTTCAAGAACGTGCGTTACACTTGGGGCTCGCTATCCACAAAAAGCAAAACCATCGCCTAACGTGATTTTCTCTGACACATCCATAGTGTTTAAAATTTTGTATTATTTTTTTAAATGTGTTTGGCGATAATAAAAAGAAGTGGACCCAGTACCGCGCCCTGCGGAACACCACAAGACACAGGTCTGGGATCACTATAAATTCCATCTATTTTCACTATTTATTGCCGACTTGTCAGATAGCTTTTCAATAGGTCATTTACGACACCTCTGAAACCATACTGCTCCAGCTTTCTCAGTAGTATCTTGTGATTGACGGTATCGAAAGCCTTTTTTAAGTCTACGAAAATGCTTACAGTGGGAATTCTCTTGTCTAGCTTTTCATATAAATGCGTTGTGAGCCTAAGGATAGCATCTTCAGTTGACCGACCAGTCCGAAATCCGTATTGGTTGTTTGAAATTATAGAAAATCTCTCTAAAAAGGCTGTTATACGAACCTTTAAGACCTTCTCAACAATTTTTGCATGCACTGATACTAACGATATGGGGCGATAGTTATTAGCGTCATCTTTCCGTCCATTCTTATGTAAGGGTTTGACTATAGCAGTTTTTAAGGCATCTGGAAAACATCCGACCTTGTAGCATAGATTAATAATATAAGTGAAGGGCTTCACATAGCCGCGTTCCTTTTGCCCCTACACTGAGAACTTTCGCTCAGTTGTTAGCCGAGCCACTCAGTTTGTTTTTTCCTGACAAAGGCTCATCTTGTGAAAGGGTCATTTTCCCCAGCCAATATGCTCGATAGTGAGTGTCCTCGCGAGGATGTGCTTGAAGGGTGAAGGGGGAGGTAAAAAATATCACTTTAGCTCACATTCTCATTTGTAAAAGGAACTGCCACCAACTGAGGTAAAGTAAGAATTCTTAAGAAAAGTGGCAAAAGGAACGCGGCTATTATCATGACATATTTCCCCAATACTTTCAGAAGTGGCATTGTCGTAACCTGGTGATTTTTTGGTTTTAAATTTGTCATTAAATTTTTTACTTCAATTTCGGTAACTTCATATAAATAGGTACATTGAATATCTTGTATTTTTATCTTGTTATTTGTATTCTTTCTCATTTGTAGTAATTTGGCTTGATAATATTTCTCCTATAGTGCCGAAGAAATAGTTGAAATAATCAGCAATCTCTTTCTTATTTTTTGTAATTGTACCACGGAAGGATTTTATTTCTTCTATTTCTATTTTCGATTTTTATGAAAAAAGTGGAAAACAGTTGTTGTCCAAAATTATGCATTTATGGGCTTCAATTTTTTACAGGATGGTATCATCTTTTTTTGTTGAATTAATATCTTTCAACTAGGTACGTGTCTCCGCCACTGGTTCGTTATATGTTGCTATCTACCTGGACATATTTCACATTACTTTCGTAAAATAAAATAAATTTGCTTTCCTGTTAACTTAACAACCACAACACTTAAGTGCATGTAACAGACCTACCAAATGGGAAGCGAAAACTTAAATCTATTTATTACTTCAGTAAATACATTTTGAAGCTACAAGATATTAGGATTGTTTTTACCACTGCAAATGGGCATAGCCAGGATATTTTCCAAGGTAACACTCAACTTACTGTTTCTCACGCCATACCCAGAGAAACACTAAATTTGTCGATTATTTGATTTTCAATATGATTTTTTTTTATAAATTCTCACCCCACACCTGAGACCAATTCTACTTTCCGACTTTAGTTTTCAGAAATAGTTTTCACCTCAATTGCTTTTTCACTTTCACTATCACGTCATAGATCTATGCCTATAGAAACATAACGTATCAATAATAAAACCACTCTAAATAACATTCTTACCAAAATAAATGTAAAGGAGTGAAACATATAACTTTGTTCATGTAAAACTTTGACACGTGATATTGATTTTCATTTTTGTTAGGGAGAAAACGCGAATGCTTTGGGTGTGAAAACATATCCCATAAGTATAAGTTTAGATAAACTCTTGCCTACTTTTGACCTAAATAACATCTGTTTTAATCTTCCTGACGGAGCGAGAATATTTTACAGCGCCACCGTAATTGAAAAATACCCTTCTGAAGACATCTACTGTCCGAATTGTATACTTCTCTCCAAATTAGAGTTTGTAGATAATAAAGTGATCTCCAGAAAAGACGAGCCCGAAGTCCAAATAATGAAAACCAAACCGACGTTCCTATGTTCTAAATAAAGTAATCTTTTACTTCTGTGTTATTCAAGGAAAAAATTGACCCACTTTTTGATGGCGGTAGGTAGGGGTAGAGTCGTCGATATACATTCATTTTATTTTCTAACCAGGTCACGACAATCCATAATATTCTGATTATTATTTATTTTAATTTTTTAACCCCACACCTGACACCAGTTTATGTTGCGAGTGCAAAAACTCATTCGACCGAATGTCGAGATTTTTTATTTAGTAGAAACAAAACTCCTGTCCGTGTCTTACTCATGAACATACGAGGGATATCGGTCGTATATTCACGAGTCAGACAAGGACGGGAGTTGTGACGTAGGTATGAACATTCGTTGAACAGAGTTTATGTAGACTATTTCCCAAATTATGATTTACCTACGAACTTTTATTATAACTTCCAAATCTGCTTTTTTATCTAAAACATTTAATAAACATATATATTTACTCATATCATATTTAATTTAAAAACGTTTGTTTCTT
The DNA here is from genome assembly GCA_963920635.1 of Pseudeuparius sepicola. Classification (NCBI taxonomy): domain Eukaryota; kingdom Metazoa; phylum Arthropoda; class Insecta; order Coleoptera; family Anthribidae; genus Pseudeuparius; species Pseudeuparius sepicola. The sequence goes on along the minus strand of OY987299.1, from coordinate 123,791,370 downwards.
TATTCGACTTTAACAAAACACACTTCAGGGTTTATTGAATCGCCTTGTAGAATGGCGCTAATGCCATAATTATTGTTAATTTTACCGCTAATTATTGCCTTTATCCTATTTGAACTTTATGTGTAGATGCCACAAAGTTTTGAAATTACTGAAACAGTTTTTGCGGAAATAACCCTGACAAACGCGTATGTCGTGTGTGCCAGATATTTCAACTGGATATGGTGCAAATTATCTGTATGTTGCAGGCAGGTCCCATTAGTATCGGCCCAAAACTGGAGTGTGTTTGCACGATTCGTTTTCGTTCAGATACGTAGTTTACCCAATTTTTTCGATAGCACAGATGCAAATTGTTTATTAAATAGAGGCAAAACTATTGATTTTAGGTATGTAGTTGTTCAGACAAAGTTGACATAAAATTTAGAAGAGAGATCAATTTCCACCAAGTTCCATTTGAAAAAATGATTTTTTTATATTTTTCATAAGAGAGTTGGAGACTAATCTTCGATCATACTGTATAATCATTATGAAAATGACTGCCTTCTTAGTACCAACCAACCTTCTAACTATAACAAAGCGTGGACAAAATTTGAACTTTCTTGAAATTAGGGCAAATGTCAAAAATTTAAGAAAAGTTGAATATCTCAGAAACTATGAGGTTTAAGTATGCAGTTTATTAGACAAACTGACATTAAAATTTAGCTAGGAATCCGAAACCAACATATTTTAATCGTCATAAAGAGAACTAATATAATTATTATTATTGTAAATTATACCTTATACAGTGTCCTCCAAAAAGTTCGCACCATAGAAGGGAAATTTTTAATTAACGTTTTATTTTGAAATTTAATTTTGGGGTTACCTTTTGCTTTAAAAAAGATAAAAAAAACGACCCACTCAAACGTGGTCATGCGACTTTCGTTATCTGTCAAAAATGACATTTAAAAAAGTATATCGCCAAAAATGGGTTTAGTTGTTAAAATATCAAAAAGTTTTACTTGGAAAAGTTGGTTGTTTTTCAATTTTACGTAAGTGTACCAAATTTGAACGCTCTACTAAAATATTTAGTTTTTTGCAAATTTTTAATATTTATGAAATTTCTGGAAATTTTAAAAACTCTAAACTTGGTAAAAACTATTTTATATCACTAGCTTTATAATTCTATTAATTTTTTATTTCTAATTACCGATAAGAATAGGTATTTTTCAAAAGAAAATGATATTTACGCTTTAAAATTCTGTTATGTTTGTTGCAAAGTTGATGTACCGTCTAGCATTTGGAGTATAAATTTAGTTACATTACGTTTCCCAGTTCTAAATTGATGCCAAAATATTAATAAATTAAAATATCATCAAACTATTTTACATATCTATGCAAAATTCTTGACTTTTATGGAACAAATAATTATTACCTTTAAGTTTAATTTCACATTAATCGATATTGATGAGTAGGCCATGGAGAGAATAGAAGCAATTGTTTTTATTTGATAGTTGTTTTTATTTAGTTATCAAACTATAGAGAGAGTCCTTCGAGAGAATTATTCTTGTAGATGACACATGACACCTGGTACTAAATGTAAATTTAGTTTATTCTTTTGGAAACCTAAAGTCGGCAAAAAATCAGAGAATATCAATGAAAAAACAACATTATTTAGCAAAAAATTCCACATATTTACTTACTATGAAATGTAATTTCACAATCTGGATGTAAAAGTCTCTTCGCAGCAGTATTTTGTGGTAAACATATCGGGTAGCAAGCACCTATTATGCGTGCTTTCGACATTGTAGCAATAGCAAATCCGTTGTAAACTGCACGATGAATGGTGTGCATGCCCGTTATGCATTCCGTCAAATATAATTAAGCATATTACGGCAGACTATAATGCCATACCATTTTCCGAAACAAGTTATAGTCATAAAAAGTACGTAACTGGTGGTATGTGGCGAAAAATGACTTTACTCACGTAACGGCTCTTTCACAGTCAACCCTATTTGATTCCCGATAGCGTCTATGTACAGGCTGTCCCAACCTATTGCTACAGTCGATATTTGAATCACAGAATATTTGGCTTTAGGTATCAATGATATTTTGATTCCGGTGATTCGACTATAATAAGGTATCATACTCTGTATCTCTGCACATATCTGTGGTTTTCAGAGCCTTTTCGAGGGTAAACTTCTGATCAATTTTTTTTTTTATATTTTTTTGTCATATAAGTAATGCGCTGTAACTCGTTATTTATTAGAGATAAAAAATTATAAAGAAAAATTATTGTTCATACATTTTGCTCTGAAAAAAATGTTTAGGAAACCACCCACATTGTTTAGGAAACCATCCTATAGCGCAATTCGTACCAGGAGTTCGAGTGTGATCTTTTGGTTGGACACTCAGGAGGTAGTCCCCAAGCAACCCTGAAAAAATCATCCTGTTTGGATTTTTTTTTGCAAAACTGACATCTTTATTGGACTAACTAGAAAATGGGGCAAGATATAGTTAAGGGCATTCCAAGGTAATGGCTTTAAAGTAGCATAGCAACATTGATGAACATATTAATTAATATCCAAGAGTCCATATTTGGAGAAAACGTTAAATAATTATTTTTAGACCGTCAGATAGTGACAGATTTAGGTATACAAGCCTCAAAGAGGGTTGAAAATTGCATCGATGTTGAGTAGAATGAAGGGAATCTTACGAGTGGCTCCTGGGGATAACATATGGAAAATTTGATTTTCCATATGTAATGACTATAAAATTTGATTTTCTATATGTTATAGGTGTCTGTTGCCCATATTTTCACGCAAGCCGTGTTCACTAAATGATTAATTAATAGAACCTGGCTTCGGAAATCCAAAGGCTTGAGTGTTGACGATCTATTTATTAATGCAGTGTGTTAACCGTGTAAATTCTACAAACACAGATACTCTTATGGCCCATCACTAAAAGTTTGTCCCTATCAAAACTTCTAGAATAAAGTAAACTAATAAAGATATCTTTATCGATTTTCCCGGCAGAAAGCTATAACCTCTGTCGAGTTACCAATCACGTCAAGAAGTAATGTTTCGAATTAAAGAAGAAATAAAATAAGACCCCTGAAAATTTTTCCAGTACATTTACCACTGGTTTAACATGAAATGGGCAGTACGTTTCGTCTTTACGGCACGCCAACTGCCTTCGTAGGTTTTATCTTGGCCGCACATCTATACACGCCACTGCGGCGTCACTGTATCGATCAGATCGGAACACAGTGTTACGGTTATTCCTTTTAGGGATATTAGGTGGGCGTTTTTTGTGGCGTTTCTCTCTTGTTAATCAGTGTTAAAATCATTCTACTTTTCTGACACATTGAATTTGCCCCTGACAGGCCAAGGAAGATGTAATTGATACAGCCTAAGCTACCGCGTAGAAATTTGCAAATGCGGGGTGTCCAGGAGCGAGGCACATGGGATAGAAGGCCTGCAGACTCGATCGATGACGTCACACACCCAGGCCGACTCTAACTAAGATATTCTATGCGTTGAGGAATTAGGGGAGATTTACAGCAATTTTTTTATTTTCCAGATTATTTATTACCACATAGGTACCATAAGAAACCGAAAAATGTTACAACAGAAAATAAATCATTCTAAACAATTAAGTTCGTGGTGATAAACATAATAAACTCAATGAAATTCAACAATTATTAAAGGTGGCTTTATGCAGCACTCATTATCGCTTCTCTATCACTCCATTATCATTTTATAGAGCAGATTACAAAGATAGTGAGTTAGTAATGAAATTTTAGGGAAATGAAAACTGCATAAAAATCTCGTCCAACAAGCAACATTATGAACATTTATCTTTTTATTAATGATAATGAAGCGGCAGTAAAGTGATAATACGTAGAAACAAACGCAATAAGTTCGAATGAAAATAAAAAAACCACTTACACGCAAATTGCTTTAGCGATTAAGTACGTAGAAATAAATATAATATAAGGAAGGAAAATAAAAAAAATATCACTTACTCCCTAATTTATTTAGTTTTCTCTCAGCCTTTTGTGCCATTATTCTATCATTTTGAATCTTACGATAATTATTGAGATATATGCCAGTGTAGCCAAACGTTTTACAATTAACTGTTGATATATGTTACATCGCAAGAACAACTATTTCCTTCTGTTAATAACGACATATTTTGCAGAATTTTGAGACCAATTTCCAGTAGTTTAGCACATCTGTAATTACGTACTGCCCCTGTTTTTTAATTAAATGATGATATACGGCCTGAATTCCTGAATTGCGATTAAGAAAGAATAACTGAATATGAGGATTTGTAGCTATGGGTGACATAGAAAAAAGTACATTACATAGTGCCACACCATAGAGGACACTAAAATAAGAAAAAAAGTTCATATGAACATGGGTCCGCAAGGCCTTCGGTTAAAAGATACGGGGTGTTGAATTGTAATTTTTTTGCTGTTTTTTACGAATATCTTTAGCCAGAGACGCAAGAAATGGATAAAATGTGGTATACAGGTTTTTTTTATCATGCTAAATTCAAATTCGCTCTACATTACAGGGTTCCATCTCTATTGAATCGGTCCTAACTTTTTTGCTATACAGTGTATGTCATTTTCGACTGAAAAAATGTTATCCTATCTTTTATACTTACGAAAGGTATACCTTGTCCAAGTCGCCAGAAGCAATTGTTCCAGTACAAATGCATCTAAAGCCGACAATGCATGCAAATTACTTATTCAAAAAGCATCAAAGTAACCTTTGCAAAAACAATGATAAGTAACAATGAAATAATGTGTCATAATGACACTTGTCGAACTAATTTAATAATATTGTTATTAGGTAGTAGGTATTTTGTGTTCTTGTTTAAGTTTTTTATTGGTTTTCTCATTGATGATTCAAAATTGATTTCAAAAATGGTTCACTATACTTTTGAAGAATACAGGGACATGATTATGTGTTACGGCGAAGCTAGATCAAATTCTTACGAAGCTCAACGTATCTATCGAGAAAGATATCCTTTAAAACAAGTTCCTAATGTTCAAACATTTATTGATGTGCATAGGCGTTTGGGAGAAGATGGCTGTTTTAGAAAACCAAAAGTGAATAGTGGGGTTTCCAGAACTCGTCGCACTGTGCAAAACGAAGAAACTGTTTTACGAATGTTAGAAAATAATCCGAGAACAAGCACCAGGAAAATAAGTTCAGCGGTGCGAAACGTTAACCGTGAATCAGTTAGACAAATTTTGAAAGAACAACTTCTTCGCCCATACCATTTCCAAAAAATTCATTCACTATTGCAACATGACTTTTTTCCTCGTGTACAATTTTGCGAATGGTTGCAAAATCAAAGACAAAACATTATTTCATCAATTTTGTTTACTGACGAAGCTGGTTTTAGTCGTAATGGTATTCTGAACCTACATAACATGCACTATTGGAGTGATGAAAATCCTCATCAAACTGTAATTCGAAGTCACCAATATGGGTTTTCCATGTGTGGGCAGGTATAATCGACAATTACTTAATTGGCCCATTTCGATTGTCCAATCGATTGACAGGTGCACTGTATCGAAATTTCTTGGAGAATGATTTAAACACATTATTAGAGGATGTCCCATTGGCCATTACTGGAAGAATGTATTACATGCATGATGGGGCGCCAGCTCACTTTTCTCGAGTGGCAAAGGAATATTTGGACAGGAGATTTGGAAATATGTGGATTGGTCGAGGAGGGCCTGTACCCTGGCCAGCTCGTAGTCCCGACCTTAATCCCCTCGATTTTTCATTTTGGGGATTTATGAAAAATAAAGTTTATGCTGTAGAAATACATAATGAAGCACAGTTATGGATAAGAATTATGGAATCGGCAGATAGATTTCGTAATGACCCAGGAATATTTCAAAGATGCCGTCAGCCGTCAATCGTTAAGAAGAAGAATGGAAAAATGTATTGAAGTACAAGGGCAACAATTTGAACATCTTCTAAAACCTTAATGTTTTGTTTTAATTAATCATATTTTTCATAATACCATTACAATTTAATTGTTGAAGTATTTATCATTGTTTTTGCAAATAAATAAAAAAAATTACAATTCAACACCCCGTATCTTTTAACCGAAGGCCTTGCGGACCCATGTTCATAGGAACTTTTTTTCTTATTTTAGTGTCCTCTATGGTGTGGCACTATGTAATGTACTTTTTTCTATGCCACCCTCTATATGGACGGACACCGTGCCGTAAAGCTGCGTGCCTCGGTACGCCTCGACTGAGAACTGAGAGCGTAAACGAGGCATTTGGCATGAGCCTGACAGTGTGACGTTGCAGCGGAAGGGAGGGGATGGCTGCAGGCCTTCTATCCCGTGTGCCTCGCCAGGAGTCAGTAGTCCAAACGGAACCTGTGGATAGGGACATCACTAGGATCTCTATTTTGATCGAACTGTTGAAAATATTGAGCTGAAATTTGATCCAAGCATACTCTGGTGTCGTATATACCTATCTGACGTAACTGACATTTTTTTATTTGTAGTTATGGCAGATATGTAATCAACCTGAACATTAACCTAAAAACTATTTTGGGGAAGAGTAGTTAATCTAGAGCAATAAACTAGATATACAACATCTACTGTAACTGAACTAAAATTTAGTAAAAGTGGAGGGGTTGTGAAAAATAACAAAAGCATTATTTATTATACCATTTATTACAACAAATTTTCAAATGTTCTGCCCCCGACTAAAATAGTACAGGGTGTCTCAAATTGAAAGCTCTTGGGGGGTTTCTCCTACTTCCCCAAGAGAGACAAGAGACGTAGCTGGGGTATCTACAGTGACTATAAATGTCAATATGTACAAGATTTTATAAAAATTTCCAGTTTTATAGTATTTTTATAGCAATAGTGAAATCATTCAAACTGACACAGAAAAGAGACGATCCCGAAAATAGTACGTATCTAATAACTGTGTTTTTACCGCATATATACCTATATACCGCGCAAAAGAGACGACCGACCGGGGGAATAATTTGGCGGCCATTTTTTACCATAAATGAGGCGGGAAATTTAAAATAATTTATACGGGTGGGTTCCATAAATAATGTAATGTCTTTGTTGTCGTTTTGTGTAAAATGGAAATTAATTGGTTCAACGTACAACATAGGACCAAGATTTTTGTTGGTTTTAATTTTATTAAATTAATGCATTCTGAAAACGAAGCAGTTAACTAGGTTGAGAAATTATACAACTTAATCAAAACAACATATTTTAATCATCATAATGAGAAATAATATAATTATTATTATACAATAGCTACATTACTTATAAAAAAACATAAATATTTTTAATTATCTAACATTTTCATACAATATTACTATAATTATTTCTTTGAATACTTTTAATAATATTAACCTATTATCCAGAAACATACCTATACCTAATTCTGAATTTTTAGGCAGCTAGTTTTATTCCTTATAGAACTTTTTATTTTTGTTTGTTTAAAAAATACAAGATAACTTAAACTTCTACCACTTTAATATTTGCTTCAAAAATGCAAGTGAAGTGATTTCTAATTCTTTGATAAGCTTCATTAATTTCACTGGCGGTGATTTGCAGTTAACAGGTTTAGTTGCTGCTGCCTGTTGCTGTTTGCATTTGCATATTCTATTTGCTTCAGAAATGCGGCTCTCTTCGTCGTATCGAGAATTACAATGTCTCCATTTTCATCTCTTTAAATGAGTTACTTCTTAAACCGGAATGAATTTCTTTGGTGGTCTTAGCAATTTTGACTCCACTGCATCTTTGGTTAGGTTTCTAGACGGTATAGAGCGCCATTTTTCGCGGAATGTGATTTCAAAATTTGGATGTAATAGTATATTTCACTACGAGTCTGGAAATAAAGATTTTTCCGTGCGCGCGTGACAAATTCGGGGCGCAGCCGAACACGGGAAGTCATGCAAGCACGGAAAAATCTATTTCTGGACGTGTAATGAACGATATTTTTTATTATACTTCTTTGAAAACGGAAACTTAAAACATTTTATCGGCATACTATAATAAATTTAATTGACAAAAAATAAACAATGCAGACAATATAGTGTTTGGTATGCGTTTCCATGGTTACTCTCAAATTATTTCATAGGTGCTTTGTTGTAAATTAGTTATTGTCAGATAAGGTGAAGAAAACGTCAAAAATATTACAGAAATGTATCGAAATATTGAAACACTTACGAATTAAAATACAAAATAGGTATATGTTAAATATCAAAGAGCATATAGAGTTTCTTAAATTTAGTTTACTTTGCTGTATATTTCTATTTTAAAGCCATAATATATTCGGTATTTTTATTCAGCGCACGGAAAGTTTTTCCATGCGCAGTTTCCGTGCGCTAGCCCGAAAAACTCCATCTTTCATTATTGCTAAAACAGATGAAAATAAGGTGTTTTCAAAGAAGTATATAATAAAAAAGTCTTTTCGCATTTTTACAATGCATTACCAAGTCATTTTTTGATCTTGTAAGTATGAAAACGAAAGGCTTATTAACCGTACAAAATATAAAAAAAATCGCGATTAAAAACTAAAAACGCATGTCACGGTTTTTTTTTATTATTTTATCGGTGCCTTTAAAATGCATAATGCAATTTCATTCATACAGTATAAAAAAAATTAAACAAGGAATAAAGTAGCCACCATTCAAACTGCCAATATAGGGTTAAAAATGGCGGCGAATTTCATCTATTTTCGTTTTCTGCGCTTTGCCGTGCGCAATAGGGCCAAAAGCGGTATAAGTTAATATACAGGTATGTGGTTTTTACCACAAACTCCGGTGAAAAGTTTCATTTTTTAGGACGATATACCTATCTACAACTATATTTTTACAAATTAAATGCAATGTTTACGTTTAAAAAAATATTGACATTTTCTTATGGACATATATACCTACACCTATACCCGACCCCGTTGGCTTTCCCTAAAGGAAACCAAACAGACGACGCGGGTGCTAAATTGGACTTAAGTTACTGGCCCGAGGCCTGGCTATGAATACAAATTAGCGATTTCGTTTTGGGACCAGACGAGAACAAACAGAAACTGCGAAAGTCGATAACATACCTCATCTTGAAAATGATGCTAGAAAAGACAGTGGCGTTCCCAAGGGTTTTACTCTTGCTAGTGCCATGAAATTGTATCAACCTTTCTTTGGTCTGACCACAGATGTTGTTTTTGAAGATCATTCAACCGCAGCTTGTTCACATCAGTGAAGGCCAGGAGCACTAATAGTGATGTGAGCTTATTGATCTAAATTTGCTCTAAACCTACGGCCAACACGAATTGTGAGTACCTACTTACTTTTTGTAATGAACCATAAACAGAAAAGTACTCACAATTCTCTGATTTTCACTGTTGTGAACTAGCTGCGCTTAAATAACTATTTTAGACCGGGCGATAGTGACAGATTTTTGGACGTGATTTTACTCAGTGTGCCTTTCCAAGGGCATTATGTTGCGTATATCCTCACAATAATAAGGTATGAATCAAAGTGTCATCCTGGGTTCTTCATATGGAAAACTGAGTTTTCATTTATTCGAAAAATATGCGTTTGGATATGATTTTAGTCAGGCTGTCATGTGTTTTATAAGGAAGTTCAAAATAGAAAATTCCTTGGAAAACTATATTCATACCGTTAGCGTATGGGTCCAAAGGGCTATTATTCTCACATGAACTTGTATTTAATTTTCCACGTTTCTGAACAGGCTGCCAATGAGAAGTGTGCAAGTTCTGAAACTGCTGAAAAAAAGATGGCATACCGTTTGCGCATGTCCAAGTACACTTTACATCGAATAACTCGTTTAAATGATTATTAATTATTTAATCATTTAACCGATTTATTTGATGTAAAGTGTACTTGGACATGCGCAAACGGTAAGAACAACAAGAACAAGAATTTACATACTTGGCAGCCTGTTCAGAAACTGGAAAAATTAATTAATAAAATACAAGTTCACGTGACAATAATAGCCTTTTATGGGCCCACGCTAACGGTATGCCTGTGGTTTTCCCAGGAATTTTCTATTTCGAACTTCATTATAAAACACATTGCAACCTGACTAAAATCATATCAAAACGCATATTTTCCAATAAATGAAAACTCAGTTTTCCATATGAAGATACCCAGGATGACTCTCTGATTCATACCTTTACGCAACCAGTGATGTAATGTATCGAGATCATGTATCTAGATACTGTATCTAGATACTTTTTATGTACCTAGATACATATCTAGATACTTCCAAAAATCAGGATCTGCTTTAGTGTCTAGATCTTTTTGAAAGTATCTAGATACTTAGTTACTAGATACATTTTTTAACCACGATGCCAAGGCGTGCCACATGCCTATATTTAATTTTCAAACCGTTCCTATGGGCAAAAATTAATTTTAGGTTTATTGTAATTCAAATAGGATTACATGCTTTGTGCAATCGATGAGGCAAAAAATATAACACGGTTTTACCATCATTTTCGCCAATCCAGCGCCTCTTTACTACAGGAGAACAAATTTTAACGCCAAGGCGTAACAGGCTCAGCTATGAAAACTTCGAAAAGTTGATAATGTTAAAAAAATAAACAATACAAATAATAAAATAGGGAGTGATTTAGTGATTTTTTAAAATACCGTACATAAAGCACCTACTCAGTGCTCACTTTGGAGTGACGTACACGGTAAACTACTAACCCATAACTTGTTTCAATTAGTGACAATCTAAACTTTACATTCGTCCAAACAGTTCTACTTTATCTACACACACACACACACACACACACACTTGTTTCATAAATATCTAAGTAGGTAAGTATATTGATTGCCTTATGAGGTCTGAAATTTTCTTAATAATTATCTGATAGTATCTGAATGTATCTGGAAGTATCTAGATACTTTTTTAACGACGTATCTGTACCCAGATTCTTTGGAAAAAATGTATCGGTATATCTGTATCTAGATACACCTGCCACGCAGTATCTGTATCTAGATACTGAAAAAAATTTATCTGTCACTGTCTCCCGGTCTAATTCCCAAAATGCCACAGACCTACGGCAAAGGCTATATTTTCTGTGGGTCTATAACAGCTGCCACCACTAATAGATTAGATTATCAAAACAACTAAAGCAATATGTGCCCTACTTACGCTTATTTATTTTCGTTAGGTTTAACCTTAAACCTGCTGCTAGGAAAATGATGGAAAGAGCGAGAAAATGCTCGCATGTTGAAATCGTGTACAGAAAGCCTCATATCTTTCGATTGGAAACGAAATGCCTCTATGTATACAAAGATATCCACGTTGGTTCCCGGATTCTCGATAGGGCGAGGGTGGCTATAGCGAAATTCCCAATTTTGTAAAGCATCCGAGCATCCCTATCTGCTATATAAGGGAGGTAATATCCGACTGCCATGAATATGACGAGATTCTTGGCATTTTTTGGGGGAAAATATGCCTTTGAACGCATTCATTGACTTCAAATCGCCTTTATATTCGCGGATTACGCCGGTATCGGTTTGGGAAATAATTATTTTCAAAGGCCCACAAAGGGGCAAGTTTACAATAATTACTCCTTATACCACAGGCGTAGCCAAGGGGGGGTTTCGGGGGTTCAACCCCCCCCCCCCGAAATAAGCAAAATATTACCTAAAAATACGAGGAGTGAAGAGTTAAATTATTATTACGTTTGAATATATGTAGTAATAGTAGCGCCTAGCGCCATCTTTTGACGAGAGGCAGACGCAGTTGCAGCCGAACTATTTTGTATTGTAGGGACACTTTGCGTTGTTTCTCGATTATTCGCCACTCCCCTCGGTCGAAATGAGCGGAACTTTGTGGAAGTTCGTGGAAGTTTCTGGACGGCTACTGGGCTGCTATATAGGCGGCGCCGCGGCGCGTGACCGCGCTTACGGCAGTATTGTTCCATGCGAACTCGAAGCGAATAAAAGTGAAAAGTGGTGAACGAATAGTGAAGAGAATTAAGTGTACCGTGTAAGTGAGTAATTTTAGTGCACTGTTATTCGATGACCTTGTTGAGGATAGATACGTGAATCATTATTACTGTCGAAAAATGGAGGGGAAAAAAGGAAGGGTGATAAACTTAAAGGTATGGACTACTGGAAAAAGTGGTGTAGTCAAGGTCAAGGGGTTTCTAATAAAGAAACAAATTTGGATTTAGCTATCAAAGCTTCAGCTACCTTGCATGCTGATAAGAAGACTGCCTACCCCGAAATCTAGTTTGGAATGCCTAGATATGTGCGATAAAAACCTTTATCCTAATATTTACACATTACTACAAATCTTGGATACCATTCCTGTATCCACTGCTACCCCAGAAAGGTCTTTCTCGAGCCTAAGGAGACTGAAAAACTATTTACGAAACACTACAAGTGAAAACAGACTTAATGGTTTGGCTCTAATGAACATTCACTATGGAACAGAAATTCATGCAGATGAAGAAGTGGATATATTTAAAAGAAAAAGCCGAAGATTTCTTCTTTAATGGTTTTAGATTTAGCGCAGAGGAACGAAGTTAATTTATCCATTTCATTTAAAGTTAAGAACTTTATAAATATGTCGTAGTTTTTCGGATGAATATATAGATATTAAATTTCATGTAAGTATATTTTTGTTGTTTTATTTACTTCTCAAACTAAACCCCCCCCCCAAAACTAAATCCTGGCTACGCCCGTGCCTTATACCTATAAAGTCTATCCGTGATCAGACTATGAGACGTCGCTCGCTTTATTTACAAGCCATCTGACTGAGACAAATCATCTGCAAACGACTCAATACTATAATTAGACTGACTTCTGTCGGTTAATGTTGGCGATGGCCCAGACCACCCGAACCATCTACTGTGTCAGCAGAGAACATAAAATATGCTGCTGACCGTTGTTTTCCAAATCTCTCCCGTTAAATGCACATCTTGTAAGTGAATAACGGGAAGGAAAAACCATTTTTATTCCGACATAAAGCCAGGAAAAACATTCGTAAGGCGATAAAATCGCGGTTTACTACCGCCTGGAACAATAAAGGGTAGTTTGCCCGTGGAATATGTATTTACGTGCATATCCTGACGGCAGACAGCTTTGCAGATATAATATTGCACTGAGTTTGTCTAGTGGACTGATAAAATTGAAATTATGTTACTTCACATATCCATAAAATTAGTTTTAAGATATTTGTTTTATTTTGATGAGTTTTGATACCCTCCGTTGGAGCATAGTCGAAACTTTTGGTTAGGTTAGTTAATAATGAATAAAATAATAAGTAATAAACCTTTTAAAAACAAACTTTTATCTAAGCATGTACTGAAAGGAATACAATTATACCTAGTTTTCGTTTTCAAAGTTTGTTTTTATAGCTTGTCGCGCGAAATGTTCATAAAAGTAGGTATAATTTCATTAGAGAGTCATTGGTTGATCAGCCAGTACTTGTATTTTCTTTAAAATTCGCGCAACAAGGTTTTTGAAAACCTAAACTTATTTTATTCGTTTTAGTACATGGTTTAAATAAAAGTTTGTTTTTAATATGGTTTTTATTTATTATTTTATTTTGTGTTTTTTAGTAATCACTACAAAGCCTTTTTCCTGTGAGTATTGAGCTACCATCTTGAGGCATCTGCCATATTGAAATTATAATGACGTTACGTATTCTGTTTGACAAACCCTTTCATTTGATACCCATGTCAAGGGTGTTGCGAAAAAATTGGTAATCCGCCATCTTGGGGCGACCGCCATATCGTATTTAGTATGACGTCACTTACCTTATCGTCGAGGCCAACGACAAAGACAGGCCATGGCGCTAACGCATAATCGCGTAGTCACGTGACCAACTTAGTCGGTTATAATAAAAGGCATGTCTGGAGATAAGTACAAAAAACAAATTTCGTAACAATTTGGCGAGTTTTCTTTCATATTTTACATTATTGGTTTTGTCATCCAGGCTTTCTCTAATTGTTTTTTCAAAATTTTCAACCTGCCTCACCTGTTTTGGGCTGAGAGTTAAAAACGGCACTGCACTCAAATATTTTGGCACATTCTCAAAAATTGTTAGGACAGTACCTTCATTTAACTTAGGTGATATTCTCTATAGGCATTTTCCTCCCACAACACATTTGTCCACTTTAATTGTTTCACTTTCTTGAAAATGTGTTAGCCACACATACTTAAGGGTTTTTTAGAAATTAAATCTCAGTTGTAATTTTACGAATCCATTTTTGGCGCAAAATTTCATCTCGAGGCAAAGCAAATGTTGTTATGGTGATGTTTTCTTCCTGGCTTTTGTAATATGTATAAATATAATATAAACAGACCCAATAATTGGTTAGGTTATTTTTTAGGATATAAAAATGAAAACTCACCTCAGTATACTGTAAATATTGACGAGGTCCCAGTTGATCGGCAGCGTGAAAGGCCGAATAGGAACCGTATCAGGGCATGGGTCGACAACGAAAATCCTCCAGTACGTTACAACACTGATACAGCGCTCACGCGTCGGCGCGAGCGGCACCAATACTCCTGGACGGCACGGCTCCCACCCAGAGACCATAATAACACCTGGGCGGTTCCCCTCCGCCAGGACACACGCGCACTAGACACAAACTTGTTTCTAAAATATAAACTAAGACGTTTAAAAACACTTTAAACATTTAAAACTTCTTAAAACCCAAGCTGCCGCTTTCAGTTATGTGACAAATGACATGTAACGTCGGACTAAGATGGTCACGTGATTTTTGTGCGCCATGGCCTGTCTTTATCGTAGGCATCGCCTTATGATTTTATACCCATCAAACACGTTTATTTGATATCCATATCAGGTTTTATCTCAAAAACTAAGGAAATAATCGAAATTAACACTTTATGCATAATACCTATATGAGAATTTCATAAAAAAGTTGCTGCTTAAATGCTATTTCCTTAAATTGTGTGGGTAATTCCTGCTCGAAATTGGAAACTAATCGGCTGTAACCAAACAATAAACAATATTTTATGACTCCACTAACGACATGGCCGTTAGAGAACAACCACGGCGAAAAGCACGCTCCTAATAATAGGTCCATAAATATGAGCGCCCTATTGTACTTATGCTAATGAATAGCACCATATCTCGCGGTTTTAAATTACATTGCGGCATGATGAAATGGTTAGGAGATATTTACACTGTAAAAAGTTAAATGCTGACATTTTAATATCAGTATTTAAGAAGATTTCCGGCAATTTTCTAAGGAACATCTTTTGAATGGTACAATTTTTTCTACACAATTTCTCATAACCGTTTATATTTTATGCTAACTATTTAGACTGCATGTTTTTCTGCCTTCGATCTACCTTAGTTGGAACTGAGGTCTAGGCAGACAAAAAAGGCATTGCAAAATCGCAAGTTTATTTCCAAAATATTCAATGCTTAAAGCAACCTTAATCTTTAAAAAAAGCGTATAGATGTAACGTTTTTTATTATTTTTTTATAAAAATTACAAATGCACTATACAACCAGTCGGGTTTAATACATTTTCTAAATTGCCCTCCGTTACAGCGATTTTTTTTGCAACTAGAGCAGTCTCATCTTTATACTGGACTTTGTTTTCGGCGTTCTTCTGCCTCGATACTCTCAGACAATGGGGCAGATTTTTCAGCCATTGAACGGCTTGGAAATTCATTGCTGTGGCTGTGGCAGAAGGTTACATTAAGAATTCCCTACAAAATATAGTTGGAATTTCACAAAAAATCTTAAGTAAACCTGGCTACAAACTACCACCGCCAGCGCCGAAATACTTTCTGTCCTAAATGATTTAAACCTAAATTTAAATTCAGAATGTCATATAGGTACAGTATTTCTATAGTCACTTGAAACAGCAAAAAAAACTCTAATTGGCGTCACAAAAAGAATATAGGACATAAGCGTCACGCAGTTTTCAAAAATATACATATTCTACAAGCAACATACCTAAGTTTTTTAAGGTTGTCGTCAAACACAACGTAAAGGTTAATGCACCATATAATATTGTCAAAAGGTCTCTAAAAAGCTATATTGGTGACATTATATTAGGCGAGCATGCAGTCACTTGTTTTTGCTACAATATCTATCTTCTCTGTTTCCTTCATCCCTTTTCACTACGAATACCAGGTGGGGTTTAATATGGTTAAAAAAGTGTTTTGTGTCGTATTTTATCGTCGAGGCGCCTGTTCTCGAGCTACCCTGGTAAAATTTAAATGAACTCACTTGGAACAGAGTGATATACGGGGTGCGATCTATTTCATAGAATTTGCCACGCTCTGCTACTGGTAAAAATACCACACTTATCAGCAGAAATCACCGGTATAAAATTCAAAACTTTTTATGCTGTTCCAAGTGACTCCAGTGATGCAAATTAATATGAATGAATAATCAAATGTGTAATGCAATTATTAAATATACAGTGAAAACCATAATTTCTCTAGTTTATTTAAAGCACAGTCGATGAAAAAATATTGTGACTAACGACTAACTCTTGTCTTAAACGGCTAAAAACGCGTTAAAATATCTCGATCATTAATATGCCTTATTAATACACTTGTTGGTTAAATAACTATTAATTGCAATATGAAATACAATAATGTAAATGAAAACCCAACTCGCAGATTGTCTCAATTGCTGCAATGGTCCCTATATAGTCACAAGGTGAAGCAATTCCGGTAAAATTCTTTATAAAAATTGCTCGCACTCGATAAACAACTCAAATTTTCTCGAGTGGCGGCAATCCCCGCGACCAACCCGACTTTCCATCCTAACTAAACACGTTCCCTCCGCTCTCTTGAACTCCCTTCAATTCCTCTTATTAGATTCCTTTTTATTGCCCTCCGACATTAACTGGATTAACTTTTTATTCTCTCCTCTCTGGGCTTCATCGCGATTCGCACGTCTGGCGTTTTCTGGCTCTGGCCTGCGTCCGGCAAAAATAGTACAGTAAAATTGGGCCAAAACCCAAACATCAAAAAAAAAGTTCTTTCTGGCGCGAAATAATTCCATACCCTCCTAAGAGTTAGTACTAAAAAGTTACACCACCAGCAGCGTCGGGTTTCGGGGGGAGGGGGTGAAAAGGGCAGGAAATTCTTATTTTTCACAGTTTTGCGTGAATATCTAGTAAACTATGAGGTTTAGCGCAAACGTCATCCTATAAGAAAATGATATACATTATATTCCGAACAAGAATTGTTATATAGAGAATTATGGTAAAGTGAACGGTTTCCATGATATGGAGGGGTAAAGATTTCTTTGTTTTTATTTCACGTAGTTTTTGTTGAAAAAACTTAAAATGATTACAGCATAAATTAGTAACTGAATAATGTATGTAGAATATATATAGATATATCTATGCATATATAGATACGTATTACACCCATAGATTATTATTTTTTGTCACAACATAACCTCATAAGTATATGACTGTAAATATGTCCAATACAAGTTAGTAGCCTTAGTTAATTTGTACTCACTTTTTGCCCTCATTCATTATAGCGTTCTGATTTCCATTCGTTCTTTTATGTCAAATCATTCCCATATCTAATTTGTCCTTAGCTTGTAAAAATGAGAAAGTCATGAATAGGAAGCTCATGTGAAAAACAAGAAAATATATTAAACAATCTATATTGAAAAAATGGGAGGGAATTCAGAATGATACAAAAGGCTATAAGTTTTAGGTGAATCATTAATTGCGTTATCAGTCAGCACCAAATAGTTCACTCGGGCTGGTGAGAGGAAACAAATCTTCGTGTTCTTCGTCCACTTGAGAATCATCATTTAAATCGTCGTCGATGATTACAGTATCTCTATTGAGACATGCAAGTCCTAAGCAATTGCTGCACATACTTGAACAATTGAGACCACTTCTTCGACACTCGCGGTTTTGGACGCATCCATCTCTGCAGAAGCATACAATGACGATTGTTTAATATATATTTTCTTGTTTTTCACATGAGCTTCCTATTCATAACTTTCTCATTTTTACAAGCTAAGGACAAATTAGATATGGGAATGATTTGACATAAAAGAACGAATGGAAATCAGAACGCTATAATGAATGAGGGCAAAAAGTGAGTACAAATTAACTAAGGATACTAACTTGTATTGTACATATTTACAGTCATATACTTATGAGGTTATGTTGTGACAAAAAATATCAATCTATGGGTGTAATATGTACCTATATATTCATAGATATATAATAATAATAATAATTCTCACCCTCACAATACTCCAAACTAGGAGTACCCCAGAAGCAACCACATGCTTGTGCGGGGGAGGGGGGCAATTACTATTATTTTTGTCTTCGTTGCCATTTGCGGCTAGGGCCGACTTTTTTCCCTATAGAACTAGGATAGCATTCGCTCAAATACTACGGAAAACCCTAGAAAACCGTAGTAATCCTAGTGAGTGTAGGACAATTAGTAAATCACACGGATAAAGCTATTTAGGAGCAATACCGTGAACCCACATTTGCCCAGCGCTCTTGGCCATAGCGGGTTTTTTCTTTAAAGACATATTGCATGCGCCTGCCTCGAACCGAGGTCGATCGAAGGCAGAAAAACATGCAGTCTAAAAAGTCAGCGCCGGTACGAGCGACGCCACCGCGACCCCTTATATCTATATATTCACATTATTCAGTTACTAATTTATACTGTAATCATTTTAAGTTTTTTCAAGAAAATCTACGTGAAATAAAAACAAAGAAATTTTTACCCCTCCATATCATGGAAACCGTTCACTTTACCATAATTCTGTATATAACAATTCTTGTTCGGAATTTAATGTATATATCATTTGCGTATAGGATGACGTTTGCGCTAAACCTCATAGTTTACTAGATATTCACGCAACACTGAAAAATAAGAATTTCCTGCCCTTTTCACCCCCTCCCCCCGAAACCCGACGCTGGTGGTGGTGTAACTTTTTAGTACTAACTCTTAGGAGGGTATGGAACTATTTCGCGCTCGAAAGGACTTTTTTTTGGATGTTTGGGTTTGGCCTAATTTTGTGTTAGTTTTACTGTACTAAAAAGGGGAGGGCGGCCTCTGCACAAATTAAGGAGGCCATTTTACGAGGGCCCCATCGACAAGCGCGCGGGATCCCCGGGGGTCAACACCGCCGTTTGTCTCGATTTAGGCCGGATACACTTTTTATTGGGGCTTGGGAAAAGGCGCCGCCGGATCGGGTTCTTATTCTATTTTATTTTTTATGATTCTGGGATTACTCCAGTGAATGCCAGGGGGAAATTGGACAGATATTGGGCAAATACCTGTGACAGTCTTCGTTAACATATTAACATTTCTCTCAAAAATTGTCTATAAAAACAGGAAATAGCAGTTCGTACAAATTAAAATAGTGAAAAAGGTAGCTTGTTAAATTAATATTTACCTGGGAAACGAAATCCCGGGCTCTTGCTTGTCACTTCTGCTTTTGCAACCAAACACTGAACAATTCACCATCATAAGAGTATATTTTCCCCTACTTATAATTCACAAATTCACGAAATTAACTCACAACGTACTCGCTTTGTCTGCCACATATAAAATGGCCGCCGTTCAAAACGACGTAACAAAATCTACATATACACGGACGGGTAGGCAAGCGCGGTGGCCTCTTTATTTCCTTGTCTGTGGTTATAACGAATTTAATATCTAAAATAAAAATAAAATTAAGTCCATGGATAACTGTAATGTACAGGGTGTTCCCGTATATTTTGACCCAGCCCTAGAGCCTTTAATTTTTCGAGTTAGAAAAAAATTACTTAAATGAAAGTTGTAGGGTAACAAGGTGTATTGTCCCAAAAATAATGGATTGACAGGAATGCTCTTGTCTAAGTTGAAATGTTTTTCCATGGCAACCTTGATTAAGTATAAAGATGGTATTTATCTGCAATTTGGAATATCATGCGAATGCTTAGAGCAAACATATCACGGGTGTTCAAACCCCCCCCCCCCCCCCCGAAATAAGCAAAATATTACCTAATATTATACCGAAAAAATACGAGGAGTGAAGAGTTAAATTATTATTACGTTTGAATATATTATGTAGTAATAGTAGCGCCTAGCGCCATCTTTTGACGTGAGGCAGACGCAGTTGCAGCCGAACTATTTTGTATTGTAGGGACACTTTGCGTTGTTTCTCGATTATTCGCCACGCCCCTAGGTCGAAATGAGCGGAACTTTGTGGAAGTTCGTGGAAGTTTCTGGACGGCTACTGGGCTGCTATATAAGCGGCGCCGCGGCGCGTGACCGCGCTTACGGCAGTATTGTTCCATGCGAACTCGAAGCGAATAAAAGTGAAAAGTGGTGAACGAATAGTGAAGAGAATTAAGTGTACCGTGTAAGTGAGTAATTTTAGTGCACTGTTATTCGATGACCTTGTTAAGGATAGATACGTGAATCATTATTACTGTCGAAAAATGGAGGGGAAAAAAGGAAGGGTGATAAACCTAAAGGTATGGACTACTGGAAAAAGTGGTGTAGTCAAGGTCAAGGGGTTTCTAATAAAGAAACAAATTTGGATTTAGCTATCGAAGCTTCAGCTACCTTGCATGCTAATAAGAAGACTGCCTACCCCGAAATCTAGTTTGGAATGCCTAGATATGTGCGATAAAAACCTTTATCCTAATATTTACACATTACTACAAATCTTGGCTACCATTCCTGTATCCACTGCTACCCCAGAAAGGTCTTTCTCGAGCCTAAGGAGACTGAAAAACTATTTACGAAACACTACAAGTGAAAACAGACTTAATGGTTTGGCTCTAATGAACATTCACTATGGAACAGAAATTCATGCAGATGAAGTAGTGAATATATTTAAAAGAAAAAGCCGAAGATTTCTTCTTTAATGGTTTTAGATTTAGCGCAGAGGAACGAAATTAATTTATCCATTTCATTTAAAGTCAAGAACTTTATAAATATGTCAATATGTCGTAGTTTTTCGGATGAATATATAGATATTAAATTTCATGTAAGTATATTTTTGTTGTTTTATTTACTTCTCAAACTAAACCCCCCCAAAACTAAATCCTGGCTACGCCCGTGAAACATATAACATATTTATATTGTTGGAATCGGAAAAATGCGTGCAATTCAAAAAAATCACAAATATACAGGGTGTTCCATTAAAAAAGTAAGTTCGTATTTTTCATAAATTTGCGACGATCATTTGTTTTATCCAGTAACAGATCCTAGCGGTTCAGAAAAAACCCTACAACTTTCATTTAAGCAATTTTTCTCTAACTCGAAAAATAAAGGCTCTAGGGCTCTTACGGCAGTATTGTTCCATGCGAACTCGAAGCGAATAAAAGTGAAAAGTGGTGAACGAATAGTGAAGAGAATTAAGTGTACCGTGTAAGTGAGTAATTTTAGTGCACTGTTATTCGATGACCTTGTTAAGGATAGGTACGTGAATCATTATTACTGTCGAAAAATGGAGGGGAAAAAAGGAAGGGTGATAAACCTAAAGGTATGGACTACTGGAAAAAGTGGTGTAGTCAAGGTCAAGGGGTTTCTAATAAAGAAACAAATTTGGATTTAGCTATCAAAGCTTCAGCTACCTTGCATGCTAATAAGAAGACTGCCTACCCCGAAATCTAGTTTGGAATGCCTAGATATGTGCGATAAAAACCTTTATCCTAATATTTACACATTACTACAAATCTTGGCTACCATTCCTGTATCCACTGCTACCCCAGAAAGGTCTTTCTCGAGCCTAAGGAGACTGAAAAACTATTTACGAAACACTACAAGTGAAAACAGACTTAATGGTTTGGCTCTAATGAACATTCACTATGGAACAGAAATTCATGCAGATGAAGTAGTGAATATATTTAAAAGAAAAAGCCGAAGATTTCTTCTTTAATGGTTTTAGATTTAGCGCAGAGGAACGAAATTAATTTATCCATTTCATTTAAAGTCAAGAACTTTATAAATATGTCAATATGTCGTAGTTTTTCGGATGAATATACAGGGTGTTTCATAATGGCATGCTGATCCGGCAGGAGGATATTCCTTGGGCGATTTTAAGACACAATTTTCATATTAACATAGGTCCGGAAACGCTTCATTTTCGATATACAGGGCGGTAAAAATTGAAGAAAAAATCGGTTTTTCTTCAATATTTCGGAGACTGGTTTAGATATTTTTTTGATATTCAGTACACGATATCTGTGTATAAAAGCAAGTATTTTGACAAAAAAACATTTGTTCTGATTCCACCAGTGGCGTCCCCACAAACAGATCGATACACATTTTTGAGAAAAAAAATGTGACGCCAATGCTATTTTTCAAAATAAGAATTATTTTCCTAGTCTTTGTTGTGTGTCTATCAAAAATGAGCTCTTGACTTTTTGGCCTACGACGGACGGTTTCCGAATTAAAAAATAAAAAGCATTTACTTGCTATGCCGCTATGGCAGATTAATTTATTATTTAAAATCTAGTAGGCCACTGAGATTTAGTTTTGTGTTTACAACCAAGTGTCAAATTTTTCACTTCAATACTTTATCTGAATGTGAGTGATTGATATAAGTATAAGAAAATATGTTTGAGAATGCCGAGTTTGCCGATATTCATTACATGTACGGTCTTGCGGATGGAAATGCATTTGAAGCCAGGCGACTGTATGCAGAGCGTTTTCCGCAAA
Organism: Pseudeuparius sepicola; assembly: GCA_963920635.1. NCBI lineage: Eukaryota > Metazoa > Arthropoda > Insecta > Coleoptera > Anthribidae > Pseudeuparius > Pseudeuparius sepicola. The sequence continues at coordinate 123,768,697 of OY987299.1, read as the reverse complement.
GAATAATTGTGCCAGATGCAAGAACTTTTTCAAGCGTTCATAGGAGACTACGCGAGAAGGGATGTTTTAAACCCGATCACCACTTAAAAGGGGCACAACGAATCGCAAGAACAGAAGAAACTGAAATAGCTGTTCTTAATTCAGTTGAGCAAAATCCCGAAATAAGCACAAGGAAAATTGCTAGTAATTTGAATATCTCCCATATTTTAGTCTGGAGGATACTTCACGATTTTTTGTTATACCCTTACCATATTCAACGGGTTCAGGCCTTACTGCCTCGGGATTTTCCATTTCGTATAAATTTCTGCCAATGGTTTATTCAAAAAATTGTTGAAAATCCACTATTTGACAGAGAAGTATTATTTACTGATGAAGCCAGTTTTTCCCGAAATGCAATTAGAAACTTCCACAACAATCACTTTTGGGCTGAAGAGAACCCGCATGCAATCGTCGAAGTCAATCACCAAGAACAATTCTCGGTAAATGTGTGGGCAGGAATTGTTGACGACTATTTAATTGGACCCTTTTTTCTGCCAGGAAGATTAAATGGAGAAAATTATCGTCACTTTCTTGAAAATGATTTACCAGTGCTGTTGGAAGATGTCCCCGTTTTAATCCGAAATCGAATGTGGTTTATGCACGATGGTGCCCCTGCGCATTTTAGTGTTTTGGCACGTGCCTATTTGGACCAAAATTACAATAATCGCTGGATAGGCAGAGCAGGAACAGAATTATGGCCGCCTAGATCCCCTGACCTGAACAGTCTAGATTATTTCTTATGGGGCCATCTTAAAACCTTAGTTTATAGCACCCCAATCCAAACTGAAGAAGAACTGAGAAATCGCATAACAGATTCCTGCAACACTATAAGAAATACGCCAGGAATTTTTCAACGAGTACGCGAATCTATGAGAAGAAGAGTTGAGGCGTGCATACTTGCAGGTGGTCGACATTTTCAACACCTGATATGATTTAATTAATTTCATTGTTAAGATTTCAATAATAAATTAATCTGCCATAGCGGCATAGCAAGTAAATGCTTTTTATTTTTTAATTCGGAAACCGTCCGTCGTAGGCCAAAAAGTCAAGAGCTCATTTTTGATAGACACACAACAAAGACTAGGAAAATAATTCTTATTTTGAAAAATAGCATTGGTGTCACATTTTTTTTCTCAAAAATGTGTATCGACCTGTTTGTGGGGACGCCACTGGTGGAATCAGAACAAATGTTTTTTTTTTGTTAAAATACTTGCTTTTATACGCAGATATCGTGTACTGAATATCAAAAAAATATCTAAACCAGTCTCCGAAATATTGAAGAAAAACCGATTTTTTCTTCAATTTTTACCGCCCTGTATATCGAAAATGAAGCGTTTCCGGACCTATGTTAATATGAAAATTTTGTCTTAAAATCGCCCAAGGAATATCCCCCTGCCGGATCAGCATGCAATTATGAAACACCCTGTATAGATATTAAATTTCATGTAAGTATATTTTTGTTGTTTTATTTACTTCTCAAACTAAACCCCCCCAAAACTAAATCCTGGCTACGCCCGTGAAACATATAACATATTTATATTGTTGGAATCGGAAAAATGCGTGCAATTCAAAAAAATCACAAATATACAGGGTGTTCCATTAAAAAAGTAAGTTCGTATTTTTCATAAATTTGCGACGATCATTTGTTTTATCCAGTAACAGATCCTAGCGGTTCAGAAAAAAACCTACAACTTTCATTTAAGCAATTTTTCTCTAACTCGAAAAATAAAGGCTCTAGGGATGGGTCAAAATATACGGGAACACCCTGAAAATAAATACATTAGATTTTCCAGTTTACTCCTTACATAATGGACCTTTGGTTCGCTTTGGGGCTATAGACTAAATTGTCTACTTTAGTTCTTGCATACGTTACAAAATATAATATCCAAAATTGTCGTTATCACAAACAAATCTACCTATAAAAGCTTAATATGACAAAGCTGCGAAATATTGACCGCAAAGGGAATTCGTTACCGTAAAAAGAACGTACGTAAATGGTACTAAAGCAGGATATATAAAATATGAACATTCAGAAACTGACATACCTATAACCACAGAATACCCTCCATATAAGCTATAATAAGCCTCCATTTTTTTCGTCTAGTAGCGCCATCCCAGTCCGCAATCACAATGAAATATGACGTCATGCGCGGGTCAATAATATAGTGTCGGTCCAGCGTTAAGAATATAGCTTTTATAATTCTCATTGATTTTGACAGTAATGGGAAGTAAAGAGTCGGTCGGTCGGTCGGTCGGTCGGTCGGTCGGTCGGTCGGTCGGTCGGTCGGTCGGTCGGTCGGTCGGTCGGTCGGTCGGTCGGTCGGTCGGTCGGTCGGTCGGTCGGTCGGTCGGTCGGTCGGTCGGTCGGTCGGTCGGTCGGTCGGTCGGTCGGTCGGTCGGTCGGTCGGTCGGTCGGTCGGTCGGTCGGTCGGTCGGTCGGTCGGTCGGTCGGTCGGTCGGTCGGTCGGTCGGTCGGTCGGTCGGTCGGTCGGTCGGTCGGTCGGTCGGTCGGTCGGTCGGTCGGTCGGTCGGTCGGTCGGTCGGTCGGTCGGTCGGTCGGTCGGTCGGTCGGTCGGTCGGTCGGTCGAGATTTTATGAGACATTTGAGACAACTTTTAGAATGCCAAAATAAAGGTTTATACAAGTTTACAGCTTATTATCTCTCATTCCGAGGTTGATTCCCTTTTCTGGCTTACGTGACTGTCTATATGTCACAATCACTCGAGTCTACTGGAATAAAACTGAATCGTCAATCGTCCTGTAGTATTATAAGAATGCAGGTACCAGAGAACAAGTGTTCTCTGCAGGTACTTTGTAAGAGAATATTCTTCAAGTTCCAACATTAAGCAGTCCCACAGACCGAGTAATTTTCAACCTCCCTACAATCTCATCTGAAACACCCCATAACTGGCGCGCGTGCGCGGAACAGTACCGATGCCTTTTTAACGTGCGCCCCACCCCCCGCAGATGCTGAAGTCGTGCCGCAAGCTGAGCATGACGGTGCGGTCGCCGGCCGGGTCGTGGGCGGGCGGCCGCTGGGGCGGCTGCGGCGGCCCGCCGCCCCGCCAGACCTGCTGCTCGTGGATGGACCGGCACGGGCGGCCCGCCTCGCCGCCGCCCGAGTACGCCGCCGCCGCCCGGTACGGGGCCAACGGCGGCGGCGGCGGCGGCAGGGCCGGCAAGGACCGCCTCGTCCGCAGGGTGAGTACCTACCTCTTAATAAAGAATCCCGGGAAGGAGCCAAAGCTCTGTGTGCATTATAAAATACGTGAGACGGAAATCGCCCTGTGTAGTAACCAAGTTTTGACACGATATTTTGATATCTGACACGGTGATAGGTGTATTTAGTTACATTTTCGAGGTATTATGCTTAGCTGTGCGGCTTGTGGAACTTCCCTGAATTTTGCAATTTAAATTTACTTTTGAGCCATGCATCAAAGTGGCATATGCGTTTGTGTAGGGGCTGGATGGCCCACATACAGTATACAGTGTGGTCATTTAAGTGTGCAACATATGGGACTTTTTTATTAATTGCACAACCAAAATACAGATATTGCCGAAAGTTGATGCATGCTCAATAATCATATTATTTAAGTTAAACAGCATACAGGGTAGGTCAAAAATATAAAAATTGTACAAGAGTAAAGTACACCCTTATTTCAAAAAAATCAGCAAAAGGTTATTAAGAAAAGTTGTTTAGAATTAAAAGCTATGCCTAAATACCAAAACATAGCCTCCCAAGAAAAAAAAATTTCGTCAATTCATTTCCACAGTTTCTTAATAAACATTTAAAATAAAAATTTTGCACCTTAAATGAGAGTTTTTTAATGTACACATTATCATTACTAATGTTTTACCTTGTTCAGAAGAAGTTTTGCAAAATTTTAAAGTTTTATTTAATAACGTTGCAACAAACATGAAGTTCGTGATTCCCTAAAAAATTATAAATCTCAGTTAATTTTACAAATATGCTTGAATTTGAACAAAGTTATGCGAAATTGATTTAATTTTGATTGAGTTATCAAATTGTTTGGGGTGAATATTAAAACAATTTTTTTAGGAAATTATTGTTTTTCAAAATATATATTTTTTTGTCTTAGGAGGCCATGTTTTGGTACTTAGGCATAACTTTTAATTCTAGACAACTTATTTTAATAACATTTTGCTGAATTTTCTGAAATAAGGGTAGGTACTTTACTCTAGTACAATTTTTATATCTTTTGGCCTACCCTGTATGCTGTTTGACTTGCAACCATTCTAAGTGCGCCTAATATGATTATCGAACATGCACCAACTTTCGGGAATATTTGTATTTTCGTTGTACACAAAACATTAAAAAATGAAGTGGTCCATGGAAAAATAAAAAATGAAAAATATAAAGAGGGTACAATAAATATACCTCTACCTATCTATCTTTAAACTCCTTGCTACCGCTACCCCGCATATTAAAGCTGACATTACTAGAACAGATAACAGTAGTTATTTATGATGGTCAATTAAAGGCATAATTAAAGCCACTTAATTTTGAAATTTTCTACAGTAACTTGCTATTTTATAACTATCTGACAAGATCACGAAACAATATTGATGTGACCATTATACCTAGTCCTACTTAGATAAGAAATCTTAGGTAAATGCACATCCTTGTCGGATATTAAGAATTTCTAATGCAAATAAACATTAAGCAAGCCCAAAATAATGAAATAAAAAACATGTTTACCAACAAGCTGTTTTAAGGGGGGGTTGCCAACAGAGAAAGTGAGGTTAGATTTCTTATTTTTTTTAAGTTGTATAGCATAAAATCTAATAACATTTTACCTGGCAAAAATTTAGTACAAACATTTATGTCTTCATTTTAATCATAAGATCTTAAAAGCATATGCACTGGAATTATTATTTTTCCCAAGGTTTTCATAACCTAGATATAAAACAAAACACTGCTTGTAAGATCTTATGATTAAAATTAAGACAGAGATGTTTGTACTAAATTTTTGCCACACATATAGAAATACAATTCTTCATAGAAAAATATTTGTTGTTTGATCACGAATTATTTGTCAGAAATAATATTTATTTCGGTAGAAAGTTTATTATTTAAATGAAGATTAATTTTTTTCAACTAAAAAATAAGTGCTTTTTGGGTGAAGTATTTGATTCTTTTGACACATTATTGTTTAGTGGAAGCATTTATTATTTTACTGAAATAAGGTATTACTTGGTGCAAACAAGAATAATTTTTATTTATAGTATTAGCTTTCGTTGTTTGTGTCAAATACATTGATATTTGGTTTAAATGTGACCTTATTTGAGTTAAATAATACTACCTATCATTTTTATTGCTGTCTCGCTCCAAAGAATGAAAGATAGAAAGAAAGAGAAAATATGGGAGGACGAGGGCGCACTCTAGTGTCGGCGTTCAGCGCTATTCCGTGATCGTGTAAGTAGGTACGCGTCTGCAGTCTTCCTAGAGGTTTTGTGCGAGCAGTTTTATTATTATTTATAGCCGCCGATTAACCGAGTTTATTGTAGTGTATGTGTGTATTGTGTGTTTTCAACTTCTTTTGTAAGTAGGATACGCATAAACGATAATGGATACAAATCTCAAAGAACTACTTGAAATGTATCAAATAAGCCACCTGTATGAGGCGCTTTCCTTGGTGAGTCTTGTACAGTTTTTTTATACCAAATATTATTTTTTAATTGTATTTAAATAAATACTTTTATAGCATTACAAATTATCGTGTTTTTCTAATCCAATTTCCGTTACATTCAACAGAATATCTTTATGAATTGAATAAACTTATTAGTTTTATTCGAATCGACAAAAAGTAAAGTTTAATTGTGAATAATGATAAAGACAAAAAAAGGTGATAATGGGCAAACACTCAAAGTTAACAAATGTGCTGTTGGCTCCTGCCTGGACTTCATTTGTTGCTTCCCAAATCATGCCTATCTTTTGATTTGGTTAATGTTACACCGTACTGATGATTGCCAAATAGCATGAAACACACAGTTTTTTCTTTTTGTTAACTTTGAGTGTTTGCCCATTATCACCTTTTCTTGTAATTATTACATTTACACTCGCTAATCTTACATCCTTATTGATAAAGACAAAGGTTGCATTGCTTTAAATATATAATATTTTATTTAAGTGAATACCCAGAATGGGTAATTCAACCCATCACAGTTGTTTGACGCAACTTTCTTAATTTTTTAAATAGAATAAATGTTTTTTAACACTGTTCCTTCCAAATATATCATTTATTCAATTCAAATCGTTAGTATTTTCATGGGAATAAAAATTAACTTCCTCCAAATAATATTTTAGTTGTCTCAAATTAAATGTTGCTTTTAAATTGAAACAAACCAAATGTTTTATTCAAAGTTAGTCTAGGGTTCGCCATATACAAGAATCAAATTTGTTTGAGTTAAATAAATTTTATTTGATTCAAGTATCCCTTTCTATCTGTGCAGGTAAAATGTTATTAGATTTTATGCTATACTTACAACTTAAAAAAATACGAAATCTAACCTCACTTTCTTTGTCGGCAACAATGTAAACAATGTTCTAGATTCATTAAAGACGTTGCAAGCATTATTAATTGGCAGAGTGGCAATTACCGACGAAAACTGTGGGATATGGAATAGATATTTGCAAAATTGCCTAACAAAGCTAATTAACGCCCTTATTTACAAAACAATGGTGAATCGATGAGGTCGTTAGTCATGCTGATGATGGTGCCCTTTTCTATGCAAATTCCGCCAATGGTTTAATGCCGAAAGGGTCGATCCCTGTTTTCTGTTTACGTCGTAGTTCACGCATGCGGAGGCGACACTAATTGGCTTGATTTCGAGCCACTTTCTACAAGAGACAAACTGCGTCATGTTATACACAAAAGTTGAACAAATAATAGCCCTACATGTTTCCAGGGCCGGATCTAGGAAATTTTCTAGGGGGACAAAGTTTTAAATTACCGCCCCCGTCCCATTTATTTTTTTTACAATTATGATTAATATGAATGTATTCAAAAATGAGGCGTTAGATTTTACTTATACAATCTATTTATGTGCGGATATATTATGATCTTAGTATCTTAGTAGAAATTTAAAAAAATATAGAAATAAAAAACTCTGTCATTTAATTTTTGTCTATATTTTTAACACAAAACGTATGTACCAAATTAATAGTACTAGGTAAGTAGGTAAGACAAATAAAGAATATAAATATCTACAACTAAAAATTAACCTTTCGTGTTTTTTTTCCAGCAAACTTATCAATTAACCTACCTCTTCAAAATTCTATTCTATTGAAAGGAGTGCAAGACCAGATAATCTTTCTTGACCCATAGATGAACGCAAGTAATTTTTTATAATTTTTAATTTGCTAAAACTCCCCTCACAACTTGGGGAGGTAGTTGGAAGTGTACAGGGTGAGCGAAACTCGACGTCCCAGGCCTACAGCGAGAACACGAAAACTCAAAATAAAATTTCAAAAAGGGGTTCTTTAATGGGACATACTAAGGTCCAATTATTACCGAAAATTAGCTTTATTTGAAGTTTGGGAAAATGGCCGCTGTAACGTCATCGATATTATTTTCCCAGAAACATACAATTTGTTCCCTATATGTTGAATGTCCTTATTATTCTCCACAACTTTTGTAGGAAAATATTTTCTGTATCTTTTGTTGTTCAAAATCTACAGGGTCAAATATGTGAAAAAAACATGGAATTTTTTCTAGCCATTTTCAGAAATCTAGATAGCCGTGGAAACAATTGATAGCCAGAAATTATTGAAGAGTATGTTAGGGTGCCTTGGGTATCCTTAAATTTATTAAACTGGAATATTTTTTAAATTTTTGAATTGTGCTTGTTACTAACTTGTTTGCTATTATTGTTTGTTATTTTTTTTTTAATATTCCAGTTGAATAAATTTAAGGGTGCGCAAGGCACCCTAATACACTCTTCAATAATTTCTGACTATCGATTGTTTTCATGGCTAGTCAGATTTCGGAAAATGATTAGAAAAAAATCCACGTTTTTTTACATATTTGACCCTGTAGATTTTGAACAATAAAAGATACAGAAAATCTTTTCCTACAAAAGTTGTTGATAATGATAAGTTCTTTCAATATATAGGGGAAAATGGTATGTTTCTGGGAAAATAATATCGATGACGCCACAGCGGCGATTTTCCCAAACGTCAAAAAACTAATTTTCGGTCATAATTGGACCTCAGTATTTTCGAAATTTTATTTTGAGTTTTCGTGTTCCCGCTGCAAGGGACGTCGAGTTTCGCTCAGCTTGTACAATATTATACATAGGTTTGGAATCTTCTAATACATTGGTATAAATAGTTTGCATTAGATTTAAAGCATATGGGTATCTTTTAAATTAGCGCCTTTTAAAAGATTTGTACATTGGTCCTTAAACGCCACAAGCTCTTGTAAAAAATCTTCGTCGTTTAAATCTCTGTTACCTATATTAATTTTAGAGCTAGAGCCACTATGTTTTAGATCCATTGAACTTAATTGGCTTAGCTCGTGTTCATTTAAAAAAGAAGTTTATTTGCACTTGTCATTCTCTTCGTAATTTCTACAATGCACAATGCATGGAACCTTGAGTAGGCCTACAATTGCAGTGGTTCGACAGTCAGTCAGTACTATAAGACATTTCTAGATGTGAGTTTTATAAAAAAAAATAGTAAGGCAGTGTCCACTGTCCGCTGTTTTGCCGCCCCCTTAAGATGCAAATGGGGGCAAGCGCACCCCCTTGCCCCCCCTAGATCTGGCCCTCCATGTTTCCCAAACCAGGTGACTTGATATCATTAAACAGGCAAAAATAAACCATTAAAACATTTACATGACCGGATGTCTTGTTTTATGTGTGTATGAAATGTGTTTTTTTTTCCGCACTAGTGATCCACTCAAAAACATTTTTTTTATACGATCGTTATAAAAACTTTACTTTTTTTAACCTTTTTAAATGCCTAAAGCATATCTTTTTTTAACAAGTTAAAAAAACTAACTTTTTTCACTCTGAGCAGTTTTGAGTGAAAAAAAGTTAACTTTTTTTCACTCTAAACTTCCTTACGACGTTTACATGGAGTTTGGAATCTAATTCAGTGTAATGCAGTTTGGTGTTTTCCTAAATGTAAATGTGGCGTTAAATCCCGAAAATAAGAAAATTTATTTTGAGATTCAAATCAATCTCAAAATCTCTTCATGCGATTTTCAATAATTCTAGAAACATATTCAAATCGATTTCAATACTATGTGTAAACGTAGTGAGACCGCGATCTAAATATTATAATCCTCGTAATTGAAAACCATAGTGCATTTATATGCCCTTTAGTATATAACACAAAAATCCCATCCCAAATATTTCAATGTTTAAGCACGATCGTATAAAAAATAATGTATGAAACTCATGCATAAAGTGTCTTTTTTTCATTCTTGGGATTGCGCGCACTCACCTGCGGTTCGTGCGCGCAACTTTCCCATTCATGAAAAAAAGTACTACTTTATGCACTTGTTGCATAAATAACTATTTTATAACTGCCGAAAGAAATGTTTGTGCAACTACTTCTTTTGTAACCTTCTATAGAGAATTTTGTTAGTTCCCTTCATTGAAAAAAATTTTTGCCAACAAAACCCATGAATGAATGCAAAACATTTTGTAAAGTGTATTTCTTGAATAAGAAAAACGGAGAGCCAAAAGCAGCGTAACAAAAATACTGCTAATTCCATAAAGCAAGGTAAATATTGAATTTATACAGGCGTTGAGAACTTTCAAAATTGCGAAAGTTTGAGTTCAAGCGCCAAATGCTGGAAAACTATGGGGCTTTGCAAAGTTTACCCAATTTAACTCCTTGGTATCTTTGTATCATGTTAGAGGATGTTTCTTTCAGTAGATATATACAGTAAGGTAACTAATGTATATGGTTAAGGTAAACGTGCGGAAAGGTGTAAGAAGAAATGAGGATCCGTATCTACTTTTCCTATTAAAAAACTTCTATAATGTAACTAAAAGAAGAAGGATAAAAAACTTACAGTCGCAGCTCCACAAACACAGCTTTTTAATTCAACTGTACATATGTTTGGACCCACCTAGGGGGTCATCTTCAGCAGTAAAACATTATAACATCAAAGGCTGTAAAAAATTATACAAATTAGGAAAGTAACATATTAAGTGAATTCAAAGATTGCAAAATTTAACATTTAACAAAATGGGGCTTACCTTTCTAGACATAGTCAACTTTGTAGTATGTGAATGTGGAAAATTGAATTTTTAAGTGAATTGAATAAAAGGCTTGTCAAAAATTATTAAATATAAAATGGAGGATCTGAAAAAGTAAAGGTAAAAAACCGACCGAAGAACTAAACCAGAGAACCCCAGGAAAATTAATTAAAACGTAATATGTTTGAAGAGAAATTGGGAAAAAACATTGGCATTTGTAACGTGATTTTTTGGGAGTTCCGTAGAACCAAAAATTCATCTTAAAAGATCAGAAAATATTCTTCAAGTCACCATTACCGTCGAAAAGCTAAAATATGTCTGACGATGTCAATTGTGAGTGTCAATCGTAGGATTTCATGCTGTCAAAACGGAAAATTAAGACTGAGCATGCGCGAGGCAGGATGAGAAAATAATTTAGCGGGAGCTATGAGATTCAAATTCAATTAAAACACGGATGTGGTCAAACTATAATGTAGTCACACGAATGTGGTCAAACTAGAATGTAGTCTTCGAAGAGTAGTAAGTAATAATTTTTATTTATTTTTTCAGGTTGACTTGTGCATAGAGCCAGGTCAAAGCTTGGGACTGATGATCAGGGGTGGCGTAGAATATAACTTAGGAATTTTTATCACTGGCGTGGATAAGGATTCAGTAGCAGATAGAGCAGGACTTATGGTAAGAGATACTTTGCTAATTCAGGGATTATTCTCTATTAGAAAACATGTATCAGTATGGTCATCAGAAGTGTAACAAAGATGGCTGGGTTCGACATTTTTTATAACATTTTCGAAACAAGTCAGTCTTAGTAGATCGGGGGTTAATGACAGATATTTGGTTTTGATTTTAGTCAATACAGTGGCGGTTCGTACAATCGAGCAATTCTTACGTCTGACGTAAATAAAAGAACGTGTTCGATGACGTTCTGCGAAACAAGGCGATTGGTCAATAGGCCATAAAATATCAGCGCGCCTGGCAACAGGGACGTATTCGATCGCAAAAGTGTATTTACGCGGTTTAATCTTGTTGTTTTTCATCTATTTAGACACTGCCACAAATAATTTAATCAGTGTTTTGAACCATTTTAATTAATCCAATAAATTTTTTTTCGAAATATTTTGATGAAAACAATTGTAAAACTAAAATTAAATAAAGGTCGTTCCTCAGTGAGGCTCTGGCGAATATCTCAACCTACGTGCTTAGATATTTAGTATAAATATTTTAGTAGAGAAATATATACACCAAAAATGAGAACAACTGCTTACTGTTTTATAAAGAAGTAGTGGATAAGACATGGTCTAGAATAGGATTCAAAGATTTAAAACATATATATGAAAAAATAAAAACAACACGAGCTTTCTTTTCGGCACATGAATTGTTCTACAGAACTGGCAATTTTAGGCAACGTTAACATTGCCGCTCAATTAAATTCCACGTACCGGCAAAACATTATTAAACATAACGAAACCGTGGATAAAAATATATATATTTTAAAAATAATAATGAACTGCATACAATTTTGTGGAAAACTACACGACAAGGGCACGACGAAAAAGAAGATTCTCAATTCTCAACATCATGGTATTTTTCTAGAATTAGTCGATTTTGTATCCGAGCTAAATTCTATTATGAAAGGAAATTTAAAAAGTTCTACAGTGTTCAAGGGTATCTACATCAAAATCGGTGCAAAATGAAATTTTGAACAGCATGTTGGAAGTTTATCTCCAAGAAATTCGATAGCAAATAAACATTTCGAATCATTGTCAAAATAGCCCTACATGTTTATTAAACAGACAAAAATAAACCATTAAAACATTTACATGACCGGATGTCTTGTTTTATGTGTTTTTTTCCGCACTAGTTAACTACTCATAAACTTTTTTTTAATAACTGCAGAAAGAAATGTTTGTGCAACTACCTACTTCTTTTGTAACCTTCTATAGAGAATTTTGTTAGTTCACTTGATTAAAAAAAATTTGCCAACAAAACCCATGGATAAATGCAAAACATTTTGTAAAGTATATTTCTTGAATAAGAAAAACGGAGAGCCAAAAGCAGCGTAACAAAAATACTGCTAATTCCATAAAGCAAGGTAAATATTGAATTTATACAGGCGTTGAGAACTTTCAAAATTGCGAAAGTTTGAGTTCAAAATTTTAAAAATTATTTTAAGATGTCTGCACTATGTGAAGAAATAAATATTGGACCGAAATCTCACGAATTTTATTTATAAGATTGTCATATGGTAATGATATTTAGATATTTACATGATGGAGATGTTTGCGTTATTGACTTCTTAAAAAAAGGGAGAAAAAAACGAGAAATAAAATATTGTTTTATTTTTATTTATTTATTACTTAATTTATTATTTAATTATGCAAAATTAATTATGCGTTCTCTTTTCTTTTCAAAACGTAGCCCCAGCCCTGTGCATTAACCTACGAATCGCCACCGAGTCAGTATGCCTTTCAGAGGGCATTATGAATTAGCAATAGTCCTCCTTACGGCAGAATGCGTGCGACGCAAGGGGGAAGAACTCGTAAATATTATAGAATTAGTCACAGTTCAGGGCTCAATTTTGTGTAACTCACTAACTTAATTTTCATATAATTGTTATTTAATTTATAGTTAATATTATTCTTAGCCTTGAAAAAGTCAAAATATATTGACGAAACATCGGCAATTGTTTTAAAAGGTTGCATTTATTTATTTATGTCCTATCCCTGTGAATTTTCAACATGAACACTGAAGGACGTGAAACAACTAACAATTATTCTTAACGGTGATGCCTTAGACTATGGAGGAGGGCAAACCCTTATAACATTGGCAGTAATTATTTCTTGTGTTTGAGAATGCAACGTTATTCCCTGTTTACTCATTTTGCGCACGTTAACTCCCGAACATACGAAACGCCACTGAGCTCTCTGCCAAGCTTGCCGGCGGCCAAAAAAGTGAGCGCTGTGTGGTAGCCCAAATACGCAGTTTACTTTACGTACTATATAGAAACAGGCACAAAACGCGTTGGCTAACTGGTTTTGTCGGCCGGTTCGCTGGCTGAAGTGCTTTGTTGCCGTATTTCAAAGGCGATGGTAGACGCGACGATGTTGAAAAAAATATAATAGGTGTTTTGTTAAAAATAAATGATAAATAAAAATTAGTAAGTAGTCGCGTGATGCGAGCTTTATTTTTTCGGTATTACAGAAATTCGGCTTCAATATGCTAAAACTTGTATTCGCCAATAAATAACGACTATACCCAAGCAGCATTAAAGTTGCGGTAACTGAGATGGGAACTTTGAATAAGTAGTTATTACGTAATTATTACTTAAAAATCGACTTATTAGTTTTTATTATTTATATTTAGAAGGTATGAGTAATTACATAGTAATTATTACTACAAGTTGGAACTTTATGGTTTCAGTACTTCTAAGTAGTTTTTGAAGTATCTGGAACGGAATTGTTACTATGCAAAATTACCTTAAAGTTACATTAACTCTAAAGTTATATTCAATGGTCACAATTACTTTGTTGTGTTACTTTAAAGTTTTTATTACTTTATGGTAACGGTGAAAGTAAGTTCATCTTAGCGACTTTAGAAATACCTCCAAACTTACGGAACTATATAGTCATATTTAAAGTGAAATTAACTTTCCCGCTACTCGAGAAAACCACTGTATGGTAAATTTTACTTCCCACTCCATTTTAAAATTACTAGAAAGTTCCAATTACTACAAAAAAATACTTTAAAGTAACTGTCACTTCTATAGGGGCCAAAATGGAAACTACATTTAGTTCATTACAATCGTTTGAACGATTTGGTCGCTTTTGCGAAGTGATGAAAATGTCAGCCATTAGAAAGAACAAAAATTATAGACACACATTCACATTTTATAAAAAATTAAAGCAGCAGTTGGATGAAACGAATCGAAACACGTCTTCCATACAAAATTACAAAACGCTTCTCTTGAGTTGCTACAATTTTAAATATCAACATTTTGAATTATAGCACGAAACCCACAGAAAACAAAACTCACATATAAAAATTATAGGTTAAAGTTCCAAATGGAACCTAGTAGTAGCATTCGGAACTTAAACGAGGCTTCTGGAACTTTGAAGTTCTCTTGTAGTAATTGGGACTTTAGAGTTCAAAATATCTAAAACTAATTTTCGTCGTAAAGGTAGGGATTACCTTAAAGTGAAAAAAGTCTAGTTGATGTTACTACCAGTTAAGTGGCAAAGCCTTCAAGCACCGATTTTAAGGTAAATAATGCTTAGAAGTAATTACTGAAAATTACTGAATATCAAATGTCAATTTCCTTTGGTACTGAAATAGTTACTATTTCTTCAAAATTGTCCCAAAAAAGAGAAAATTAAGCAAAAATGAACTCGTATAACTTATAGAAATGTTAAAAAAGCATTTTTCAGCATTTTTAGGTAATTTCGCATATTTTCTTAATTTATCTTCCCTTATAAAAAAGTGTTAAAACATGCATTTTGAGAGGGCGCGTTGCTACTTTTCAATCTATCAACATCATATTTGACAGAAAAATTTCAATCGTTTTAGTTTCTTGAATATAGCAACGAGAAATATATCAGCAAATTAATACCTTTCTTATACCTACCATATTCATAGATATAAGTTAAAAATAAATATTAGGTACTTCCATTTCCCACAGTTATTGAAAAATGACGGAATAAGATGCTGGGCTAGAATACTTTTTAATTATTTAGACAAAGACAAAGCGAGGACGCGAATGTAAAGAAGCAAACAAATCCAACAAAGTAGCGGTGACCACGCTGCTACGTCTCCACCACGTTGCCGGAACGTAAGCGCGTCGTAGCGGTGTAAGTTGCTAGGTGGTCGCCGTTACGTATCTACCACCCTCAAAATGTTCCCCATTTTGGTCGCAGGGACGTAATAGGAATGTAGTAATTACGTTCCTGTCAGTAGAAATCACAACTTTAAAGTTGCAAACAAAAGTCGGCGGAACGTAACGGCCACTAAAAATGCTGCTTACTCGTATAGGAAATCTCGCAACGCTGCCCGCATTCTTTAGAAACGTTTTCTTTCGTGCGTTAAACGTTGGTGTTTGCTGCCTAAACTCAACACCTTCCCCATCATCATTCGAAAGTTCATCCAACCCGTTTTGTCTCTGCCAGATCCTGGATCCTTTGCAATATTTATACCAGCTATGCTCTTTGTCGCCGCACTGGTTATCTGGACCCCAGTGCTCTCCCAACACAGTCCAGGACCGGCACAGTCAGTGCGCCGGTGTTATCAATGTTGGACGCGTTCCAGGATTCCAGGACTGCCAGGTGTGCCTACAAACGGCATCGCGATCGTTTTTGGGGCCACTTGATGCGCCTGCCCTCGCGTAAATCGCCAACGAGCTCGGCGAAACTGTGGGAACGTTTGCTGGAAATGGACCAAATGCGCTTCTGCTGAAACGGGCATTTTGTGATTTTTTTCTAGACAATTTTAGGGGTTTACTGCTACCTATACTTTTTTTATATTCAGTATAATCCAACTTTTTTCTAAAAAGCTTTTAAAAAAGAGTCTGTAAACCAATGGACTCTATACTAAAATCAAGTAACTCTTACGCCTGGCGTAAACAAAAGCACGTGATCGACGAAATAAGGCGGTTGGTCAATAGGCTATAAAATATCAGCGCGTCTGGCAACAGGGACGTACTCGATCGCAATAGTGTATTTACGCGGTTTTATCTTGTTGTTTTCAGCTATTTAAACACTGCCACAAATAATTTTATTGATGTTTTGACTCATTTTAATTAGGTCAATAATTTTTTCCGTAATATTTAAACAATTGTAAAAGTAAAATGAAATAAAGGTCGTACCTCAGTGCGGCTCTGGCGAAAACCTCAACGCACACATTCTTGTTTACATCAGGCGTAAGAGTTATTTGATTTTAGTATATGTATGTATAATATTACAAATCCGATTTTATAGGTCATTTTAAACGATTTACATAACATTTTTGTCTGCCCATCGACTACTACTGCTATTGAGAATTTTAGGGAACAGGTACAAGGTACAAATAAAAAATATTTCTACTGATGACGTCATAATAGGGACATAGGTAATCAGTTTATGTTTGTTGACATTCTTCGCCAGGACAACATAACAATTTTAAGAACTTAGAACGGTAGATATTCTGCACAATGGCGGCTGCGCGAACAGGTGCGCGGAATTTTCCCGCCAAGGGGAGTAAAACTGCTTGTTATTTTATATGCTCTGCTAATAATAAAATCTGACAAAGGCATACATATAGCAGTATCTAGTCCATTTATTTCTTTGAGTGAGACAAAGACTCTCCTGTAGTGTAGTATAGTTCTATAGACTAAATGATTGTGCGGAGGATGTTAGCTTTCTTGGGGTATTTCCAATGGGGAACTTGAACAATTTTTTTATTTCATTGATATATTTGCCTATCTATAGAAAGATCACATACCAAATATCAGCCCTCAAATCCAATATTTAATTTGCAATAAATAATTAAAATTGTGACCGCAAGCTATTCATTTGAAACGACACGAATAGCGCGGGAATGGTTGTGACGTCACACCGCTCGATGGATCGGAAGGCAGTGACAGGAGTGACAGCTACACAGAATTAGAGAATGAAGAATGGCAATTGAACGTAAAAATAAACAGTTCGGCGACCCATTTCCAGAAGGATCTGATGTAGGTCAAAAATAAAAACCACCTAAAAATCAAAATTTTACAAGCACTTCTTTAACTGAGGTCACAGAACTAGTAATTCTTAGGTCTCGGGTTCAATCGCACAAGAAGTTTTTTTTAATTATCACTGCATTCTACTTCTTATATTTATCAATGATTATCATTTTTAGTAATAATTGAACAATGGTTATTATAAAGATTATTTATTACTCACAATCTACCCCATAGTGTATTTAAATTCAAAGTACTTACCTACCTAATATAAAATCGTCAGTAGCAGGAAAAATGTAATACATTGAACGATGCGTAAGCTCTTTTTGGCCTCGGAGAGAGTTTTAAGACCCGAGGCAACACAACCTCGGTCAAAAAAGTTCCCTTTTACGCATTTCGCAATGTAAATAACTATTTAATACAGCACACTCTTTTCAAACATTATCAACAATATCAAGACTGAGATAGATTATATTATTAAGACGGATAGACAAGGATAGGACGTTCTCGTTGATCTTTCTAAACAAAGCTTGTGTGGTGTAGTAGTTTTGATACATGTGCCGCCCATATTAGTTTATACATGGTGCCGCCGCCCACCAGAGGCGCCACCACCAACGAGCTACTTGACGTCACAACCAAGGAGGCAAGGCCTACTATAAAGACAGGCCCTGGCGCACAAAAATCACGTGACCATCTTAGTCAGACGTTACATGTCATTTGTCACATAACTGAAAGCGGCAGCTTGGGTTTTGAGAAGTTTTCAATGTTTAAAGTGTTTTTAAACGTCTTAGTTTATATTTTAGAAACAAGTTTGTGTCTAGTGCGCGTGTGTCGTGGCGGAGGGGAACCGCCCAGGTGTTATTATGGCCTCTGGGTGTCTGGGTGGGAGTCGTGCCGTCCAAGAGTATTGGTGCCGCTCGCACCGACGCGACGCGACGCGTGAGCGCTGTAAGGGGAATTCTCCCCCGAACCACAGAATAGGGAACCCGGAATGGACTATTATGGACATGGGACAGTATTAGTATTGGACAGTGGAGCCTGAGACACAGAGGGGTGAAGTGCTTACGGGAGATCCGCGAGTGCAGACGGTCCGGGTAGATGGAAGCCGTTCCCGTTGACCACGTTCGGGTTTGTGTATTTATTGTATTCACCATTCACCTTGTGCGAAATAAATCAGTGTTGTAACGTACTCGAGGATTTTCGTTGTCGACCTACGCCCTGATATGGTCTTTCACGCTGCCGATCAACTGAGGCCTCGTCAATATTTACAGTATAGGTACCTACTGAGGTTAGTTTTCATTTTTATTTCGTAAAAAATAACCTAAATACCAAATATTGGGTCTGTTTATATTATATTTATACATATTACAAAAGCCAGGAAAAAAGTGTCGCCATAACAAACATTTGTTTTGCCTCGGGATGAAAATTTCCGCCAAAAATGGATTCGTCAAATCCCAACTGAGATTTAATTTCTAAAAAACCCTTAAGTATGTGTGGCTAACACATTTTCAAAAAAGTGAAACAATAATTGAAGTGGACAAATGTGCTGTGGGAGGAAAATACCTATAGAGAATATCACCTAAGCTAAAGGAAGGTGATGTCCCAACAATTTTTGAGAATGTGCCAAAATATTGTGAGTGCAGTGCCGTTTAACTCTCAGCCTAAAACAGCTGAGGCAGGTTGAAATTTTTGAAAAAACAATTAGAGAATCTTGTATGCACAAATCCAATAATGTAATAGATGAAAGAAAACTTGCCAAATTGTTACGAAATTTGTTTTTTCTACTTATCTCCAAAAATGCCTTTCATTATATAGAACTAAGTTGGTCACGTGACTACGCGATTATGCGTTAGCGCCGTGGCCTGTCTCTATCGTTGGCCTCGCAAGGAGGGCGCGTTACAAGAATAATTTTAATTATGCAGTTTTTAAATGCTTATATTTATTACATAAAAATAAAAAATGAGTTTTTTTTTGTGAACTGTGGTTCATTTAATGGCAGTAAATTACGTTTGAAGGTAATATTTTTCAAATTTAATTTTTGTGCAAGTTCCCATTACGTCTATACCTATAGAGTTCATTGTGAACAAAAAAACTAAGAACTACCGAAAATGTATTTTTTTTAGAACCCAAAATAACCAAAAAAGTCGAGGTGGTAAACAAACCAACATGTAATAATCTAAAGTGACTAAAGACGATCTCCTCTTCCTTTCCAGGTGGGCGACCAAATACTAGAAGTGAACGGCCAGTCGTTTATGGACGTCACGCACGACGAAGCCGTGGCCACCCTGAAGTACCACAAGAGGATGTCGCTGGTGGTACGGGACGTCGGCAAGGTGCCCCACTCGTGTACGGCGTACGACAGGGAGTGGGACCTGTGCAGTCCAGGGTGGGAACTGGCCGGAATTCGATTAGATCGAAATTTCAATTTCGCGCGTGGTCTTTCAGGAGCAGGGTGGGGGGACCGCCCCCGCCGGGCGGTCCGCGACGGTGGGCCGCCGCCATGCAAATGGTGGAGGAGAAGGCCAGGAGGTTGCTGGCGAGGCCGGACTTTGGCGCCCTGGCGCACTACACGGACGGCTACGCCACGGGCCGCGTCTCCGTCGACGGGTTCGTGAGAGCGGTGAGGGAGCTGCTGGACACTCCGGATAAGGTAAGAGGCGGTAGTGGCGCGTGACTTTTTAATAAGTGTCACCCAGTGGCGTAGCCAGCAATCAGGGGCAAGGGGGGCGAAGTTTTCCGCAATGTTTTCTTTGTGAAATATTGCCGTCGACTATGTGTTTGGTTGAAAATACAATGCTATCCATAAACTTCGCACCATGGTGCATGTTTTGCCCGTATGCCTGTCATATATGAATTTAAAATAAAAATACAATTAATAGTAAACAATATTTTTAAAAACAAGCTTTTATTTAAATGCTCTGAAAAGAAGAAAATAAACTTTATAATAAATCAAACCAAGGCAAACCCATAACTTTGTCATATTATAAAATTGTATATGATATAAAATAGGTACAAGGTACAAATAAAAAATATTTCTACTGAATAATAGGGACATAGGTAATCAGTTTATGTTCTTTTACATTCTTCGCCAGGATAACAATAAACGGTAGATATTCTGTACATGGTGCATGTTTTGCCCATATGCCTGTCATATAGGAATTATAAAAATACAATTAATACTAAAAAATATTTTTAAAAACAAGCTTTTATTTAAATGCTCTGAAAAGAAGAAAATAAACTTTATAATAAATCAAACCAAGGCAAACCCATAACTTTGTCATATTATAAAATTGTATATGATATAAAATAGGTACAAGGTACAAATAAAAAATATTTCTACTGAATAATAGGGACATAGGTAATCAGTTTATGTTCTTTTACATTCTTCGCCAGGATAACAATAAACGGTAGATATTCTGTACATGGTGCATGTTTTGCCCATATGCCTGTCATATAGGAATTATAAAAATACAATTAATACTAAAAAATATTTTTAAAAACAAGCTTTTATTTAAATGCTCTGAAAAGAAGAAAATAAACTTTATAATAAATCAAACCAAGGCAAACCCATAACTTTGTCATATTATAAAATTGTATATGATATAAAATAGGTACAAGGTACAAATAAAAAATATTTCTACTGAATAATAGGGACATAGGTAATCAGTTTATGTTCTTTTACATTCTTCGCCAGGATAACAATAAACGGTAGATATTCTGTACATGGTGCATGTTTTGCCCATATGCCTGTCATATAGGAATTATAAAAATACAATTAATACTAAAAAATATTTTTAAAAACAAGCTTTTATTTAAATGCTCTGAAAAGAAGAAAATAAACTTTATAATAA
Organism: Pseudeuparius sepicola; assembly: GCA_963920635.1. Classification (NCBI taxonomy): domain Eukaryota; kingdom Metazoa; phylum Arthropoda; class Insecta; order Coleoptera; family Anthribidae; genus Pseudeuparius; species Pseudeuparius sepicola. The sequence goes on along the minus strand of OY987299.1, from coordinate 123,747,886 downwards.
ATCAAACCAAGGCAAACCCATAACTTTGTCATATTATAAAATTGTATATGATATAAAATAGGTACAAGGTACAAATAAAAAATATTTCTACTGAATAATAGGGACATAGGTAATCAGTTTATGTTCTTTTACATTCTTCGCCAGGATAACAATAAACGGTAGATATTCTGTACATGGTGCATGTTTTGCCCATATGCCTGTCATATAGGAATTATAAAAATACAATTAATACTAAAAAATATTTTTAAAAACAAGCTTTTATTTAAATGCTCTGAAAAGAAGAAAATAAACTTTATAATAAATCAAACCAAGGCAAACCCATAACTTTGTCATATTATAAAATTGTATATGATATAAAATAGGTACAAGGTACAAATAAAAAATATTTCTACTGAATAATAGGGACATAGGTAATCAGTTTATGTTCTTTTACATTCTTCGCCAGGATAACAATAAACGGTAGATATTCTGTACATGGTGCATGTTTTGCCCATATGCCTGTCATATAGGAATTATAAAAATACAATTAATACTAAAAAATATTTTTAAAAACAAGCTTTTATTTAAATGCTCTGAAAAGAAGAAAATAAACTTTATAATAAATCAAACCAAGGCAAACCCATAACTTTGTCATATTATAAAATTGTATATGATATAAAATAGGTACAAGGTACAAATAAAAAATATTTCTACTGAATAATAGGGACATAGGTAATCAGTTTATGTTCTTTTACATTCTTCGCCAGGATAACAATAAACGGTAGATATTCTGTACATGGTGCATGTTTTGCCCATATGCCTGTCATATAGGAATTATAAAAATACAATTAATACTAAAAAATATTTTTAAAAACAAGCTTTTATTTAAATGCTCTGAAAAGAAGAAAATAAACTTTATAATAAATCAAACCAAGGCAAATCCATAATTTTGTTATATTATAAAATTGTATACTTATGATATAAAACTTGTCGCGAGATTTTAGTGTGTAAATTTCTTTTATAGAATTACTTTCAAGATATATATATTCTCGCGACAAGCTTTTATATCATATACAATTTTTTAATATAACAATAACAGCATTATGCGTTTGCCTTGGTTTGATTTATTATAAAGTTTATTTTCTTCTTTTCAGAGCATTTAAATAAAAGCTTAATTGATTTTAAAAATATTTCTTTACTATTAATTTTATTTTCAACTTTTTAATCCTACTCTTCAAGCCCTTTCATTTGATACCCATAGGTATTAAGGGGGTTGACAAAAAATACATTATCCGCCATCTTAGAGGGGCGGCCATATTGAATTTAGTGTGATGTCACTAACTTTATCGTTTTCTACTCTTCAAGCCCTTTCATTTGATACCCATAATAAGGGGGTTTAAGAAAAAATACATTATCCGCCATCTTGGAGCGGCGGCCATATTGAATTTAGTGTGATGTCACTAACTCTATCGTTTTCTATTCTTCAAGCCCTTTTATTTGATACCCATATTACGGGAGTTGACAAAAAATACATCATCCGCCATCTTGTGGCGACGGCCATCTTGAAAGTATTACAATATTGAGTATTGTATATTGTTTTGTCACCGGAACTAAAGGTGTATGCAAAATTTCAGCTCAATCGGATGTCAGGAAGTGGTTCTAATTCAGCTTGCAAGATTTGACCTAAACATACATACGAGTACATTGCAAGTTAAATAAAAGCTTGTAATTAGGAGAAATGGGGTTTTATCTTGGAAATCGGAAAAGGTTATCAAGAAAAAATGTATTCGTATTGTATTATTGAGCGTCTATGTAAATTTTTAGAAGGATATTCGCGAGGGGCGGTTCTCTGGTCAAAAAACGTACAAAACTTCCCTCTGAAAAGTTCTGGTCGATTTCCCTAAACTTCTCCAAAGTTCCCCAAACTTCCCCGAACTTCCGCGAACTTCCTAGGACTTCCAGGGGACTTCATCCGAATTTCATTGGACTTCCCTATAAATTTCCGCGAAAATAAAATTTTTATTTGCGCAACAATTTTGAATTTTTTTTGTTCGATAGGTTTCAGTTTTAGGTAACGCGACACTTGCCACGGCCTCCTCCACTTTCCTCCTAGGCCCCGCCCCTTACCTCGCTGGCCAATCACATCGCTCTAACCCATGACGCGCGCATCGGCACGTGGTTCTGGCGCCAAATGCAAAATTTCGAAAATAAAAAAAATTGCCAGGGTTCGAACCTGAGATCATCGATTTACAAGGTCGACACTCTAACCAATTGAGCATCAACGCATTTGAAAATATTATCTTAAAATGGTGTAAGCTAGAATCTCGGTGATGTCACAGAATTAAGAATAAGGAAAATACAGAGTGTCTGAAAAGCAACTAACATGTCAAAAATGTATACAGAGTGAATCAAAAACTTCTTAAAGCTAAAAGGACCTAACGGCATAGATATAGGGTGGACAACAAAATTCATAGGGTGTGACAAAACATAGGAAAGACCTTAATAATTTCATCGCTTTAAGTCACAAAAAATTCATATACAAGGTTTGACAAAAATCCAAAGCCAAAAAGGCCTAATTTCATCATGTTCAACACTGACACACGTAGTACTGAGCCGCTATGTATCTTGTGAACGCTTCGACTTTTAACTAAAAAGTTAGGTTAGAATGCAACGACCTCGATTTTAGGAAAATGGACTCATCCAAAGCTATGGACTTCCCCGGACTTCCCTGTGACTTTCTTTGATTTCACCCAACTTCCCCGGATTTCCGAAACTTCCTAGAACTTCCTGGAACTTCCTTTGGAATTCCCTGCAAGTGTAAAGGACTTCCCCCTCTGAACCGCCCCTCAGATATTCGTCTTTTTCTTACTTCATATTCTAGGAATTGAAACTGAAACCATAAAATTCAATAACTGTACATTTTGCTTCACTTTCACTCAATCTCAATTTCAAAATATAGACGTGTTTTGTGTAAAAATATTACAACACTGATTTTAAAAAATCATATTTTTCCCCCTTTTTTGGGTTAAAATTTATTTATATTTTTATGCTTAGTAGACAGAAGGCTAGGTGGAAAATAAAGAGTCGGCAGAAGGCGCTCATGTTGCAAAAAATTTTGCAACAATTATGTGACTGAGTAAACTTCTGCCAATTTTTACATTATTTATTCTGTAACTCAAAATAACACTAGATGCAAAACGGCAGAAGGCTAGTTGGAAGAATTAGGGAGATAATATAATAATATGGCAAATAATAGTAAGTGCGTCGGTGGCCTACTCGAATAATTTCTTGACCAGATATGTTATATTTGATTTCATCAAGTACACTTCTGGCAATTTGTCAGCATATTTTACGATAATTCAGTACACTATTTGTCAATTGCCAGAAGTCAATTACGAAGACATACTTAAATCAATAATTTTATTAATGAAAAAATATGACGACTAATTTCATTTTTATTAAAATGATATTTATAATTTTGAATATTTTTCGAATATCAGTATTAAATCATGTTTGAAATTTCAGTATACCGTTAAACCAGAAGTCAATTACGAAAACATTAATGCTTATAGTCTCGGTTATATAGTATAATAACATGGAAATATTTTTTTCCTCGTATTACAATGTATATTTACGAGTATAACACTAATACTAATTTTATATTAATCTTAATATTAATTTCATTAAAAATACAAAAAAAGTTAAATTTCTTTTTTTTTTTAATAGGTGGCTGTGACTTTAAATCTGACATCCACCTTTGATTCCAAACATAAGTAACTTTTTACAGTATTTTAAAAAATAGGGTTATTGAGTTATTTTGACATTTTTGAATCTACCTCGTATCCAAAAAGATATATTTAAATTTTGATATATGCGTTTTGAGTTTGAAATGATGCACCAACTTTTATTAAGAATAAAATTTTCTGAGAAATTAATAATATAAAAAAGTTTTCCATTTGTGTCCAACTTTCTGCCGGTCACTGTATATTGTATTACGAGGAAAATAAAATTATTTCGATGTTATTATACTATAACCATTAATGTTTTCGTAACTCACTTCTGGTTTAACGGTATACCGAAAATTCAAACATGATTTAATAGTAATTTTTGAAAAATATTCAAAATTATAAATATCATTTTAATAGAAATGAAATTAGTCGTCATATTTTTTTCAGAAGTGTATTTCATGAAATCAAATATAATATACTTACCGGGTAAACCGGTAAAGTAATTATTCGAGTGGGCCATCGACGCACTTACTATTTGCCATATCTCCCTAATTCTTCCAACTAGCCTTCTGCCGTTTTGCAACTGGTGTTATTTTGAGTTACAGAATAAATGTAAAAATTGGCAGAAGTTTACTCAGTCACATAATTGTTGCAAAATTTTTTGCAACATTAGCGCCTTCTGCCGACTCTTTATTTTCCACCTAGCCTTCTGCCAATTTTTTCTCTCCGATTATCCTGCAAATTTTCAACAATTTATCTTAACAATTTTACACGAAAAAAAATTGCATGTTTAACCCTCTACCCTCACTTTATTCTTCCAGGGTGCCTTCTGCCCGCCCGTCTCTCGCTATGTCAGTAACAACGGAACCTATAAATGATCAAATTTCCACTTTACCGAGTGACCCCTACTCCTACGTAGCCAGTCTATTCATCATAATTGTCTTTTGAGGTCGATATTCTACAAAGGAATTAATATTATTTAGAAAAAAAGTTTAAAAAATATATAGGTATAGTAATAGGTAACTATTTTGATTGTGTTTCTCATGAAAATAGTTATGTAATGAGGATATCCCCATGCTGGTGAGGCTCTTCCTTATACATCGGTCGTTGAAGGAGCTGGTCAAGTTTTTTTCCACGAGACATTCCCTGGACATGACGATGTGACTGAAACTATCTCAGTTCCAACCTCATGGGCATCATATTCGGCGATCGAGAACGTTTAGCGATGTAACATTTTATACAGAACTTCCAAAGAAGAATATATAGTTGTCGCCCTGACACCTCTCGCAAGACGTCTGCAATAAATTACCCTTGCGCCCCACCCCACAACATGTCCATCCGTAATGTCAGGTTATCAGAATCACGAGTAGCAGCTCTCCGATACAGCCGTCACCGAACTGCTCGGTGACGTGCATTTAGGGTCTAATGGGCTGTTGTCTTGGTCGGACAGGCAGCCGCCCCAGGCGGGAGTGCCTCCCAGTCTGGCCTATCAATTTTCCAGACGGATCCCGGTTTCCCGTCGCGCTGTAACAAAATGTGTGGCGGGAAGAGGTTTATAGTAAAATCCTCATTTTTCGTGAAATCAGAACTTACAATACTGGCAAAACATTATAAGGCACGTTTGTGTCTTTAAGTTTAGGAATCCTTAATAATACGGCAATTCTAATTTTAAATTTCCAATTACGAAGGAGTAGCTACCTACACCAACGCCTATGCCACTTTGGTGCATGGCCTCAAAAGTTAATTTAAATTACAAAATTACTCACCGATGGATTATTATCCTCAAACATTTTAGTTTTGGCGGTCAGGAAAGTGCCACAAGCCGCACAGCTAAGCATAATAACTCGAAAAAGTATCTAAATACCACATACTGACATCTATTACTGTGTCGGATATTAAAATATTGTGCCAAAACTTGGTTACTACTTATAGTCGAATTAAATTACGGACTTAAGCTTGCAAAAAATTGTTACATTATGAATTAAAGTGAATCCTATGTATTTTGAGACGGTCTTTCCGAAAGAAGCAAAAGAAAATAATGTAGCACCGGGTCGAAATTGCCCAAATTTGGGGTTATGTTCATTTTTCAATTTTGCGCAGGCGTATCTTGGAAACGAATCAATATTTTGAAACGGAGTTTACACTTTAAAGCATAGGAAAAATGGCAATTTTCACGTCCCTTGAAAAATTTTGATCCGAGGCACCGTTCCCGAGATATAGACGATTGAAATGTATGTAGTATTTTGAGAAAAAATTGGGTGCTGAAGGCCGAAAATTTGAATGTTCGAATACTAAAGTTTTCATAACTTTGGTAAAAATTAAGATATTTGAAAAAACAAAAATGCGTTTTGAATGTAAGGGACGAGACTATTGATATCCAGAGGGACGCAAGAAAAATCCCAAAATTGGGCATATGGCGGAGGGGCAAATTGTACCCATGACCTAATTTCATTGGTTGCCTGTAACAGGCAAACTATTTGAAATTTTTTAATGCCACTTACAGAGCTTACTCTTGAATGTCCATTCTTATGTTTGTATGAGTTTTACCGAAATCGGACTATAATTGGCCAAGATATCAAAGAATTAAAATAATTTTTTCTCCCCAAAAAAATAATTTTTTTTTGAAAATCTGAAATGGCACAAAAATGCCAAAAATGCACCCAATGACTAGAATTTTTTTTTTCAGTAACTCAATGTGTCTAGAATACCACTACGTTATAGAAAATTCGTCAAAAATATTTTGTCTATTTTTCTGACATTGTTCATTGTGTGAGTACCAAAAAAACATGGTTTTTGGGAAAAGTTGCCTAAAATTGGCAATTTTCAATTACTTGGTCTGAAAGGTGGGCAAACCTAAATTGGATGTCGTCTCAACATGTGTACGAAGTTACAAGTCTGTATGTCTATTCTAAGTTGTAGAATTCTCCCGACAAAAGTCCCGTTACACGCGCTCCGCGGGATCCAAAAAACGCAAAAATCGTACAGTCACTATTGAAGTAGGCACCATAAGGGATTTTTTTTTATTTTTGGATAAAATGTTAATTTGACTTTGCCATCGATTTGTGCTTATCAGAGGATGAAAATGACGTCACAAGAGTCGACCACGTGACTTGCGGTATCTGTCAAAATTGACATTTTTTTCAAAAATTATCCAAAATCGGCTTTATTTGACACATTTTCGATAAAAGTTATTAGAAAAAGTTGTTTCTTTTGCAATTTTTGGCCTACATACCAATTTTCAGAGACCCTTGATAACATCGAACTTTTTGCGTGTTTTTGTAAAAAAAATCCCAAACATTTCAACTAAAATGTATTTATTGAAAGTTGTATTTTTAGTTTTGGTCATGTTTTCGCATACTATTGCAGATTTGGGCATGCAACCTATCACATTCAAAATATATCCGAAAAATACTCATTTTTTGGTCTTAGGAAATTGCTCATAAAACAAAAGTGGTATCCTACATTTTCAATTTTTTCGAGTAAAAACAAGCACACTGTCGACCTTTTCCGTAATTTGGGCACCTTACAGACAATAGCGCAATTTCGTTTTGTTTCCATCTACAAGAGTGCCTGAAAATACATAATAATCAGTAGGTCAAAAAATTGATGTTTTGCAAATTTTTCGCAAAATATTACAGATTTCGCCACCCGACCTATCTCATTCGAAAGGTAACCAGAAAATACGCATTTTCTCGTATTTCAAGTTTTTTTGGAAATCACGAAAAACCAGATTTTAGAGAACAAAAAACAAACTTATCACCAAGTTGGAACTTACACACAGGCTTAGGATTAATTTTCTAAAATTATTTACAGTATATTATTTGTGTATTTTTTTGCGCTCTTTCCGAAGGTGAAGTAAGCTTTCTACCAAAAAATTTTTTGTAGATAGTCCCGGAAAACCGTGCCAAAATCGCACGAGAAAGAATTTCAAAAAAATTTCTCTTTCCGGTTTTTTGCAAATTTCGCCGCGGGACCTATTTTGTTTGAAAGCCAAAAAAAAACAAAATCTCTCATAGGCACATATTATGGCCTAACACTTATAGTTTCGCCACAAATTCAACTTGAATTTCGTGTTCATGGTTCTGATCAAAAAAACGAAAAAAGCAACTTTTTGGTATAAGCGCCTCTGGCGGCGAGAAATACGCCTTAAAAATATGGGTATATGAATTTCCGAACTATTTTTGCCTTCTCTTTCGACTGGTGCATTTATTTTTACCATAGGGGTAGTACTTCGCGAGATAATTAGCAATTTTCCATGGGAAAATCCGGAAAACCCGGTTTTTCCCAATTTAGAAAATTTCGACCCGGGGCTACATTTTATTTTTTATTTTTTGGACAGAGCGCATTAAAATACATAAGATACAATTTGTTTCATCCAGTTACAATTTAATGCAAGCTCGAGGGGTCTTTTTTTCGTAATTTAATTAGACTATTAGGGCGATTTCCGTCTCACGTAGTTTATAATACACATAGAGCTTTGACTCCTTCCTGGGATTCTTTATTTAAATAAATATAGATGAAATATTTTTATACAGGTAGGTACATAAATACCGCGGAATATATTGAGTGTCCAAAGTAACCGGGTTGCTATGCTTCAAATAGACAAAAATTTTCCATTTTTCTAGAATGTTATTCTTGAAATAACAAAAAATGCTTGCCTTGAAGCCCTCGAAAAGGTAGTTATTTGTTCTATTTAGTATACAGTGTATTCAAAAATTACAAAAAATTAGAAACGTCAATGATTATAAAGCAGAAGGAAAAAAAATCTGACACCTTATTTCCTAAGATATCCTACAGGCCAGTGGCGTAACGAGAAGGGGGGCTGCATCCTTAAAATTTCTAAAAAATTTCGCCTGCGGCGCATTTTAATAAGCGAACACCTCCTTTAATTCTTGCTTTTAAAAATCAATAATTTTTATGGACCTACCAGGAAATAAATTTCTATAGGTAGATACCTATCTATATTTTACATTTGGCCCTTTGAGAGGACATGTTAATTTATAGGATGTGGCAAAAAATTTATAGGCACTAACTGATATTTTTATTTCCACATAACTCAAGAAGTTCTCTCTCGGGCTTAGGTATATATAAAAGAAAAAAAAGTGTACTTACTTCTTATTGCATACTTAAATTATTATTATGGTTTCACAGTTAACAAAGAAAAAAATACAATCCGTTGACTTGCTTAATATTTTTTGCTAATATTAAGTTACTTAAAATTTTTTAGTTTATTTAAATTGTTTGACCTTACAAATTTGAAAGTTTATCTAGGTATACGTGTGCTGTATTTATCACTTTCCCCCAAAAAAGCCGAAGACTGAAACTATACCTAAATGTTTCGTTTTCCGTAGGTATACCTTTTTTACTTATAAATGATCAGCCAATACAAAAATTCAACGAAAAAAATTAATGACAGGTGAAAAAGTTACGATAAATTAGTGCAGGTGACGCCGCCTACAAACTAGAATAAAACTGATCATACCGTGTGATTTGCCACCTCAAGAAACCCCTGTATACCAATTTTTACATAAATTTGTAAAAAACTGTAGGTATAAGTTGTACAGGAAAAACAAAAAATATATTTTCACTTCAACGCCCTGTATCTCGGTAACTATTAAGATTCGACCGATAGCTCAATCCTAATATTTTGGCCCAAAATATAATATGCAGTTGCTCTATGGCCCATTAATTTTGCAACACCCTGTATATAGAAATATATTCCTTTGGTAATATGCATAAAGGACAGCAGCTCGAGGGACGCGCGCGCCCTTTACTATCCCAAACGAATGCTTTTCCGTATTTTTTATTTATTTTTGTATTCTACAGATTTAATTGGAAGGATGTTTAGTAACTTATAGGACTAAAATTATTATTTCAAAATCTATACTCATAATTAATCCCATAAAGCAATATGTATGTTAATTATTGTTATATTGTTCTTTAAATTCGTTTATCCACGTGAATTAGTAATTGTGTTACTCTAACTGCCAGGGTTTACTCATGTGCGTTCTATATCCTACACGATGCAACATGAACTTGTTTGCTTTTTATATGTGCCAGCCCGTTCAATTGATAGACTGATGTATGTATACCCGATTAGGCATATGCAACCGTAAACTAATTCCGTAAATAGCATCGTTAATAAAATCGATAACATGACGATACCAAATCCCAGTATACAATATGCAAAATACACCGTTTTAATTACATTCGACGTTTTTATCAATTAGTTTGATTAGCCTTTTGATAAACCTGGCGTGTTCAATGCGGAAAAAACCTTTTCAAAAAATCGTTGATACTAGCTGTAAAACAATAATAATAATAATAAATGTTTATGGACAAAACCGCTTAATTTTTGCCAGAGAACACATTTTTATTAGATAAAGCAAATATTCGGCAAAAAATGTAACTGTGTCTAAAGGTAGAAAAAAATAACAACGTACCTAATATATGATGGTCTATTTTCAGTACACGTTAATGACGGAACTGAGGGAGATAGTAGCCATAGAAGATAGAGCAAGGTTCGACGAGTTGGTGTATGGAAGAGACTTGGAATCACAACGGATTAGAGATCCTAGAGAACATGATTACAGGCATTCGAGGGTAAGTTGCTACATTAGCTATAATGCGTGGATTTTATAGTAGAATTACAAGTTTTAATTAAACCTGTGAAATATGACACCAATTCTTTGCGCAAAAATTTACACCTGTAGGTGTGGGTTTCGTATACAGGAATCCCAAATGTATCACTAGTAGTAGGTTTTGTATTTACAGAGGAAAAAACCCTGCAGCAAAAAGGTGAAAATGTCTTTCGGTAAATTTGGCGCATTTTTACATATTTTTTATACTTTAAGTTCGGATCAAAAATTCCCGTTGGTAAAGCCTAAACAAAAATTACTGTTCTTGCACTACACTATATTGGGAATATATGTAAAATCTGTCCAAAAATATCTAATAATAATGAATAAGCATAGTATGTGATATATTTTTATTGTCTATACATAGACAAATACGTAGAACTCAAAACTATTCAAAACTGTTAATAAGCCACAAAACCACTTAGGGCTGAAGTCTTTGGCTAGAGACTGAAGGCTTACAAAAGTTGTAAACGGCATTTTCCTCTTGAGGTGTGGTGGCTTGGTAGTCCCTTCAGTTGTGCCATACCTATTTGAAAACATTCGGTATTATAATAATAGGTAAGATTTTATTTATTAAAAAATTGTAGGTACCTATAATGTGGTGATTATTGCAAGAAGACGATTTAGAACACTGATTTTAAACCACCTTATAGATGTTATTGTACTTTACAATACATTTATTTACTCGTGTCGATTGAAATAATAATAATGGTCGTCCACGTGTTCGAAAATGTTGCTTGTTGCTCTTCAAGAAAACAGGGGCGGACTGGCACCTAAAAACGGCCCGGGCGTTTTGTATGAGACCGGCCCATGGGCTGGAACTGGAAGCGGGGGTTCCGTAGGGTTCCTTGTAGCCAAAGTGCCAGAGACGCCAGAAACAGTTGGTTTCAAGATTTTTTATTTTTTAGGTATTTTTAGGTTTTGGGGAGGACCAAATTGTCGAAATTAATTTATGTCAAGGTTTTTATTTCAAAAGAATATAACGAAAATAAAAAAATAAAAAAAAAATTTTTAAAAACAAATAAAACAAATGTAAACATAAAAAGCACTCTTCATCTGTTGCGAAACATTTAAAAAAATTAAAAACATAATACATTACGTATGCCTTTGCACTCGAGGACTAGATAGTTTATTACATCTTCAATATCTAATGAAATTAAAATATCTTTTTCACAAGCCATTAACATGAAAGCTTCCAAATGGTCTTGGCTTAGAGAACTTCTTAGCCGGTTTTTGATTATTATTTTTAATTTTGAGAAAGATCTTCTACATGATACTTGTGAAATAGACAAAGTTAATAAATATTTAAATGTCTTCTCCAAATTGGGGTAAGCTTCCAAATATCTACAAGTCGCGGCGCGCTGACTGCACCCGATGAGTACGTCGCGTGTGCGTGATATTATTATTGCAGTGTTGCCATAATGCCATAAGCAAAGATATATATGTTACGGGTAATGACGTTAATCTGGCCACTAACGTGAATAGCCGGTCCATAACGTGAACGACCATCCTTACTGGACATTCACGTCAATGACCGGCCACTAACGTGAATAGCCGGTCCATAACGTGAACGACCATCCTTATTGGACATTCACGTCAATGACCGGCCAATAACGTGAATAGCCGGTCCATAACGTGAACGACCATCCTTATTGGACATTCACGTCAATGACCGGCCACTAACGTGAATAGCCGGTCCATAACGTGAACGACCATCCTTATTGGACATTCACGTCAATGACCGGCCACTAACGTGAATAGCCGGTCCATAACGTGAACGACCATCCTTACTGGACATTCACGTCAATGACCGGCCACTAACGTGAATAGCCGGTCCATAACGTGAACGACCATCCTTATTGGACATTCACGTCAATGACCGGCCACTAACGTGAATAGCCGGTCCATAACGTGAACGACCATCCTTATTGGACATTCACGTCAATGACCGGCCACTAACGTGAATAGCCGGTCCATAACGTGAACGACCATCCTTATTGGACATTCACGTCAATGACCGGCCACTAACGTGAATAGCCGGTCCATAACGTGAACGACCATCCTTATTGGACATTCACGTCAATGACCGGCCACTAACGTGAATAGCCGGTCCATAACGTGAACGACCATCCTTATTGGACATTCACGTCAATGACCGGCCACTAACGTGAATAGCCGGTCCATAACGTGAACGACCATCCTTATTGGACATTCACGTCAATGACCGGCCACTAACGTGAATAGCCGGTCCATAACGTGAACGACCATCCTTATTGGACATTCACGTCAATGACCGGCCACTAACGTGAATAGCCGGTCCATAACGTGAACGACCATCCTTATTGGACATTCACGTCAATGACCGGCCACTAACGTGAATAGCCGGTCCATAACGTGAACGACCATCCTTATTGGACATTCACGTCAATGACCGGCCACTAACGTGAATAGCCGGTCCATAACGTGAACGACCATCCTTATTGGACATTCACGTCAATGACCGGCCACTAACGTGAATAGCCGGTCCATAACGTGAACGACCATCCTTACTGGACATTCACGTCAATGACCGGCCACTAACGTGAATAGCCGGTCCATAACGTGAACGACCATCCTTATTGGACATTCACGTCAATGACCGGCCACTAACGTGAATAGCCGGTCCATAACGTGAACGACCATCCTTATTGGACATTCACGTCAATGACCGGCCACTAACGTGAATAGCCGGTCCATAACGTGAACGACCATCCTTATTGGACATTCACGTCAATGACCGGCCACTAACGTGAATAGCCGGTCCATAACGTGAACGACCATCCTTACTGGACATTCACGTCAATGACCGGCCAATAACGTGAATGGCCGGTCCATAACGTGAACGACCATCCTTATTGGACATTCACGTCAATGACCGGCCACTAACGTGAATAGCCGGTCCATAACGTGAACGACCATCCTTATTGGACATTCACGTCAATGACCGGCCAATAACGTGAATGGCCATGTAATTTTGACAATGTTGATAATTTAAAATTCAAGCGAACAGTTAACATCATTGTCCGGGCAATAACGTCATTGCCCATTACACAGCGGCCAACGATGTGAATATGTGATGTGAAAGCATTAAAAGTAACATAACCAAACTTTTATTTGTTTTCAGTGTTGTGTTGTGTTTATTTAAATTTTGTGTTTGTGGGACAAATTATATAAATCCAGCCATGGATTATGATGAAATGCGACGTCGATTTACTGAGAAATTAGACATAATCATAAAATCCAAACGCGATGACAATAAATCGTTTTTAAATAATGACGAATACATGAAACGTATAGCGGAGGTTAAAGAGGCGAAGATTTTTCTATCAACAGCGGGTTAAAAAAAAACAATGAAACACTATAGACTGGTACGGAAATACGATGTGATGACAATAAACGAAAAAGAACGCCTAATTAAACCTGTTACTGACAGTGCGAAATCTAAAGTGATATACTACGTAACGAATGGAGAATTGTTTGAAATTATTCATAATGCTCACTTGGCAATCGGACATGGTGGGAGAAATCGGTTGATGTCTGAAATAAATCAACATTACTGTAACATCACCAAGGAAACAATTATGATATACCTACGGCTTTGCACTCAGTGCCAAAAAAAGAGTAGCACTCCAAAGAAAGGACTAGTTTCAAGACCCATTTTACATTCTCATTTAAATTCACGTGCCCAAGTTGATCTGATAGACATGCAGTCTCAAAGTTACAACGACTATCGTTTTATTATGGTATATCAAGACCATTTAACGAAATTTGTGTTGCTGAAAGCTTTAAAATCCAAAAGGGCGGAAGAAGTCGGATTTAATTTATTAGAAATTTATACTACTATTGGAGCACCTCTAATTCTGCATTCCGACAATGGTCGAGAGTTTGCGAATTCGGTTCTACTAGACTTGCATACGATGTGGCCAGAGGTAAAAATTGTTCACGGAAAACCTAGGCACAGCCAGAGTCAAGGTTCGGTTGAGCGTGCCAATAGAGATATTGAGGAAATGTTGGGGGCATGGATGGATGAAAATAAAACCAAAGACTGGCCTGCAGGAATCAAATTTATCCAGTTTAAGAAAAACCGCGCACTACATTCAGGTAAGTGTTTACCTTATTTAATGTCGTGTAATTTGGAAAATCATTAATTAAGATATATTTTTTTACAAGGAATTGGAAGATCTCCATATGAGGCAATGTTCGGATGTCCGGCTAGAGTAGGACTTGCCTCAGCTGACATCCCACAAGATGAAATCGCTCACTTAGTCACTGAAGAAGATTTTGAAAGCATTCTAAAAGAAATGGAAGGAGAATCTAACGACAATGAGCGTACAGAAATAGAAAATGAAGAAAAGAATATAGTTTCAGAAAACGATGAATTAGAACTTGAAAGTATATCGGTAGATTTTGAAGAGAGAACTGTTTGCGACCAGTGTTCCACAGTATTACTACTTGGAGAAGAAGTTAATAATGATGGAAAATGCATCAATTGTGAGCGACAAGATAACATTGTCAATGAACGTAAAAGATCCAGAGAATCTTTGGAAAAACAAGCTACCAAAATGCTGAAAATATCTAACCAAAAATTCTCTGAGGTTCATGTTGGAACTACGGTTCGTGTACCCATACCCGACGTAGACAGAGCTCGTGGTTCTCCCCGCAATGTTCTAGCTGTTGTTAGTAGTGTGGAAGATGGTCTTTATAAGCTTGGTAGGAATGCGGTTAAAAATTTAAATTAGAAAGTAATGTTGAGATTTTAGGTACAACTCATGGTGTTTTAAAGCATAAGTTCACCAGATCCGAGTTTAATCCCTGCGTTGAAAAGCTTATTTTACTCGAGAATCTCAGCGATTTCGCAAAAAACAAAGAAATAACCCTTAGAGAAGCTGCAGCTGCAAATAGTATTTTAGGAGGCCAGGGTTACAAGCGTTGTCACTGCAAGGGAGGATGCAAAAATAATAAATGCGCATGTCGCGTAAACAAGAAAATTTGTAATTCAAAGTGCCATGGGTCACTTTCATGCCAAAATAAAAATGATGACTGATAAGTTGTTTCTATTGCTTGTTATTATTTTTTTTTGAACAAATATAAAATCAAAGATATCATATTGCGTAGTTTCAATAATCATAACTATAATAATTAACAACATTGACCGGCAGTTTTTGGTCATTCTCGTTACTGACCGGCCAAAGATGTTGATACGAGAAATGTTAACAACATTGGCCCTTAACGACGGGCTATAACGTGAATGCCCGGTCTTTAATGTTATTGGCCTGCAGAAATGGGCATTCACGTCAATGTCTGGCCATTAACGTAAATGCCCAATTATCGTCATTACCCGTAACATATACATATCTTTGCTATAAGCGACGGCGCGGCGGCGGCCGCCCCATAGCGGCCTAAGTAGGTCCGCCGATCGCCCGATGGCCCAGTCCGCGGCTTAAGTAGGTCCGGCCCGATCGCCCGATGGCCCAGTTCGCCCCTGCAAGAAAATACTGTTATATACTATGAAAATGAAGTAGGTACAGGTTTATCTGACTAAACACCTTCATACCTTATTTTATTATACTTTATATACTAATAAGTAAATATTCAAATAAATATTTCAGTCAACCCTTAAACGCAAGCAATGGCATACCTAGTCATGTTTATGGTACGTTTTCATTTTGTTGTGGTCTTTTTTGTAACATTTTTGCCGCTATAAACCAATAAGTGACGTCATTAACTGGTTGCAACGCATATGCCATATCATATTCTTATACCTATATGATTACAGAAGTAAAATGTCATCTGACAAAATCCGGATTCTTTCAGTAATTGGGGTTTATAACAAAGTTGCTGTCCATGATTACTTGCGAAAATGATACTTACCTAACAAAAAGTAAAAAAAGTTCTATATGCAGTAATGCAGTGTATATTAATAAAATTGGACACAAATATTAATTTTGTAATCTTAGAAAAGTTTATTTTTGGCAAATGTCCCTGCATAGTTTCAAACCCAAAATGTGTTTATCAAAGATTAAATACCTATTATCTTTTCGAGGAACGTTCAAAAATAAGAAAGTGACTCAAAAGTAAACTATCCCTAAAAATGTCATTGAGAAAAGTTGTTTAGAATCTTAGACAAGGAAAGAGAGAGGACGCCTAACAGCGCTCGCGGCCGAGTTACCAACTGCCACATCGCACGACAGACCAGTGGCGTAGCATGAAACGCGTTCATAGCCGCGGTGGCGTCGCTCGTACCGGCGCTGACTTTTTAGACTGCATGTTTTTCTGCCTTCGATCGACCTTGGTTCGAGGCAGGCACATGCATATGTCTTTAAAGAAAAACACCGCTATGGCCAAGAGCGCTGGACAAATGTGGGTTCACGGTATTGCTCCTAAATAGCTTTATCCGTTTGATTTACTAATTATTGTCCCACACTCACTGGGATTACTACGGTTTTCTAGGGTTTTCCGTAGTACTTGAGCGAATGCTATCCTAGTTCTATCTGAAAAAAAGTCGGCCCTATCCTCAAATGGTAACGAAGACAAAATAATAGTAATTGTCCCCCTCCCCCGCACAAGCAAGTGGTTGCTTCCGGGGTACTCCTAGTTTGGAGTATTGTGAGGCTGAGAATTATTATTATAATTATTATTAGTATCACAAAAAAGTTAAAATGAAAAAGTAGGTAGTTAATTTTGACTTACAGGCAATTTGAAATATTGGTATTTATTTGCAGATAATTTCCCAAATGTAAAGCTAGTGTCAAGTGCTGAAATATATTTATTTGCGACGATTTAGAATCAATCAAAATAAAATAAATAATGCACGTCCATATGAAACTATCATAATCAATTGAGAAATTTTCAATAAAAACGATGTTAAAAAATAAGTATATTGGTCCTATCTACAAACAAAACAATGCACTTTATCATACTAAAAGGTAGAAGGAATCTGAAGAAGTTATATTGAGAAAAAATAAAATTTTATTGCTTCTTTCAAAGGCAGAGTGCTATATATTTACCTGTGAAACGAAATACCGGGCTCTTGCTTTTCACTTCTGCTTTTGCAACCAAACGCCGAACAAAATTCACCATAGTAAGAGTTATTATTATATATATTACAGTAGATTGCCGGGTTTCACCGGGAATATAGCCTAGCCTGGCTTTCAGAGCTATCGCAAGGACACAGCAAAATGCTATCCAATCGGATCTTACAGGAATCGAGGTCTCGTTTAATTACTATAAATTTACTCTTCAATTTCTGGTTGTGGTCAAGTTAACAGTTAACGTTATCATCTAACTTTGGTGGTATATGCCTAGCCGATTCCTTGATTTCGCGTGATACCTAATTTTGTGAGTCTTGTGTCTGGACCTGGACCAACGTCCAGCTTGTGTTGCGGCTTAAACTTTGTACTTCTCGTCTCGTTAGAAATTAGAAAAATAAAGTAGTAGCAGTAACAAGTATCAAAATATACACATAATATACTTAACAAAAAAAATAACAATTATACATATGTATAATTGTATGTATACTTAATAAATAATAAAATAAAAAAAATAAATGTAAAAAAATTCATTTAAACCCTTGCCATCTAGAGAAGCAAGAGACCCCTTTGAATTGCCAATTCTATCCTTTGTGTAATAATATGTAAAATTATTTGCTAAAAAAGAATCCACATAATATAATATAAGAAATAATAAGTACGATTCCTGGTGTGGATAGGTACATTTCCGACAAATAATATGATAAATTTGGGCAAATGGAGGAAACTACATTTTGTTGGCAAATGATGATTTCTTTCCTTATGGTTAAATTTTCATAAAAATACAAACAACACGCGAACAGAGAACTGCATGTTGTAAAGGAGAATAATTCTTTTCTGATTGAAATTGCAGGTAGGGTCGATTTCATAGTACATTTAACTAAAATATATTTTGGCTTTAAAATTAGGTAAAGAAACTTTTGCAACAATACTAAACAATGTTTGGATTGTTAGAAAGCTTCTTTAATTTTAAAGGGTACCTAAAATTCTATCCAAGTTACAGAGGCAGTGGATCAAAATATTGGCCACCACGTGACCTATTCTCTTATAGGTCTGGCCGTCATAAAATGTCAAGTGTTTACGCGGCGAGCAGAATGCAGGGCCGGCTCTTCCCTCAGTCCAGTTTCCTGCATATTTTAGATCGGATCGCGAGCAGCATATTCTGTAAATTTATTTTGCTACTTAATTTAAGGAAATATATAAAGATCCACGAAAGGTAAAAAAACACAATTTTTAGAACTTCTAAAAGAATTAGTTCAGAATTACAAGCCACTCTGAATCTCATATTAGTCAGACCCTGGTAATCGATCGCAATGCGGTCATGTGACTTTGTTTATATCTACTGCCGCTGTAACTTGGATAAACTTTAGTCTATGCAATTGGCCCGTAATCATTTCATTCTTAAATTCTCATCCTTTGGAAAGCCCAGCACGAATACAAGTTGACCGCCTGCCGTCAAGCAAAGAAAACCTATAGCTACTTCAAGTTATTATTACGATTTGACTTACAGCCGCAGGTATATAACTAAGTTCTAGCTTCCTTCTACTGTTCTAGGCATCTTGAGGCTTGAGGCTTCACTCCGAACTTTTAGAGAAATGTTTAAATTTTTCACAAACAAAACAAATTTATAAAAAATCTGTCGCCAGCACTTCGGGCAGTCGCTGTTTCCTCCCAGACACATTGCCTCGTAGCAATCTGGCGACGATAGCACTACCCGCACTACACAAATTAATTCTGGTAAATTTTGTTGTTTTTTTTTTCTATATCTTTTAAGCGGCTTGATCTTTTGCACAAGTTCATAGATAATTATCTCACATAATTATAAAATAGTGCAATATCAGCAACCACTAGAGGGCGCCATTTATGCCCACCAGTCTTATTCATTATGCCCAGAACTTTTTCACACATTTATATTTTAAATTAATTTATGTCTTTGAGGCTCTCTAAGGAAGTTACAAGGTGTTCAATTTCGCAATTTAATATCTCCAAAACTAATAAAGCTAATTCAATTAAATATGGTACACTTATAGGATATGTTTTCATTTGTGAGAAATATGGCAAAATAAACAAAAAAATTCTTCTGCTTTTAACTCTGTAAAACAAAGTCTACCCATACTGTGATATAGTAATAATTAGATTTTAGATACCTTATAAAGAGAATAAGTTTCATCAATAAAAAAACCCTATCTATCTAATCGAAAACCCAGTGGCAGAGATATGGGTAATTAGTGATATTAATTTAAGAATAAAAGTAGTCTAGTCCTGTACAAACTCAAAGAATCCATTAATTTCCTATGTACCTCTTATTTTCCCACAAAGAGTATTCTTCATATTTTTTCGTATCTGCTACAATTTCACGGTAATTTCAAATTTTAAAATTGAATAAACATAAAATTATGTATGAAAAGTAAACCTGCTTTTTGGAAAATGGAGAACCAAAATCTAATTTTCCTAAAACGTGACTACATAGTGAACTGCCAGCAAAAATAGTTTTGCTTTCTAGTCTCTACTCTACTAAAAACTTTCTCTTAGATTTTGGTTTTCTGTTCATATAATTTCATGTGTATTAATTAAAAAAAAATAGTATATTTCATTGCGAGTCTGGATGACTTGCATGACTTCCCGTATTCGGCTGCGCCTCACACGGGAATTTGTCACGCGCACACGGAAAAATCTATTTCTGGACGTGTAATGAACGATATTTTTTATTATACTTCTTTGAAAACGGAAACTTTAAACATTTTATCGGCATATTATAATAAATTTAATTGACAAAAAATAAACAATGTAGACAATATAGTGTTTGGTATGTATGATGCGTTTCCATGGTTACTCTCAAATTATTTCAAAAGTGCTTTGTTGTAAATTAGTTATTGTCAGATAAGGTGAATAAAACGTCAAAAATATTACAGAAATGTATCTAAATATGGAAACACGTACGAATAAAAGTACAAAATAGGTATATGTTAAATATCAGAGAGCATATAGAGTTTCTTAAATTTAGTTTACTTTGGTGTATATTTCTATTTTAAAGCCATAATATATTCGGTATTTTTATTCAGCGCACGGAAAGTTTTTCCATGCGCTGTTTCCGTGCGCTAGCCCGAAAAACCCCATCTTTCATTATTGCTAAAACAGATGAAAATAAGGTGTTTTCAAAGAAGAATAATAAAAAAAATTACCGTGAAACCGTAGCATATACAAAAATATGAAGAATATTCCTTTGTGTAAAATGAAAGAGTATGTGCATTGGAAATTAATGTCGCCTTTGACTTTGCATAGGTCTGGACTATTTTTTTTTTATTAGCAGCACTAATTTTACCCATATCTCCGCCATTGTTTTTTCTATCAGGTAACACCAATACCCTGTAACTTCCTTAAGGAAATAGGGAGCCCTAAAGACATTAAATTTATATAAGAAAGTGGTATTACTTTTCAGTCATTTTTGAGTCAAGTTGCGCTGTTCTTGAACGTACTTTAACTCGTTACTTGTTTGGGGTTATCTTTTTGATATTGTTTTACTGCATGTTTTTATCTTATATTCCAGCAAAATAATTGTATACTTTTTTAACAACGATAAAATCAACAGTTTGCGTTAATAGTTGAGGAGCATAATGCACATTTACCTACTCCGTGGTTTTTTTTGTGAAGGGAAGTTGCGTCTATGTGGAATTTCTTTATTGTATGTTAAGTAATGGTGTAGTACCGGGTGTTTACCTCCGAGTTGTGGCGTTTGGTTTTTATGGCGTCATGAATCCAATATGGCCGCCATACAAGATATTTATTCGTTCCATCAAGAATAACTCCTTCCAGAGCGCTCATACGCAAAATATGCATAGAATATTTTCTATTCTGCATGAGTAGGTGAACAAATTTAGATCTTATCAATTTTTCCATATCTTCTACCGTTTAAGAGTTATGATCTATTTTATATGTCACCATCGGTTTAGAACCATCGTTTATTTATTAAGGGTAAAAAATAATGATTGTGCTTCTAATTACTCCCAATAACTTTAATATTACACTTATATGCAACAAACATTACAAGTAGAGTCATTACAATGGTATGAAACACACTTTAATAGTATATACAGGGTGTCCGGTTAATAAATGTCCATATAGCAACTACACTACACATATTTCGAACCAAAATATAATAATAATAATTCTCACCCTCACAATACTCCAAACTAGGAGTACCCCAGAAGCAACCACATGCTTGTGCGGGGGAGGGGGCCAATTACTATTATTTTTCCATTTGCGGGCCAATTTCTATGTATCTCACAGAGGGCGTCACTTGCGCTGTTTTTGAATGGAGCTTTTATTCATAACTTTTTTGTGGTTTCCTTTTTGTTGTTGCAGATCCATCATTTTAGTGCATCTTTTCAATCTGCAACAAGAAGGTACTCTTGTTGCGTTAAATTCATCTGTTTGCGTTGAAATAGGCAAAATGTGCCCCAAAACACCCATGTTAACTCCAACATTCGAAACATAAAATTTTCAACTACCGATTTAAATGTTTCGGATCAACTGTACATTCAAAATAAACAAAAAAAAAATGCAAAATGAGCATTGGTCAAAACACCATTTGTTTTCTTGAAATAGTGTTCAAACTTTGCCGAGTTTCAATCCGTTCCATTTTGAAAGCGAAACATTTTTGGTACATTGCTCATAAGGACTTTTTTCTCAAATGGTACAGTTGATCTGTAACATTTAAAAGTGCTAGGTATAATTTTATTTTTCGAATGTTGGAGTCAACAGGTGTTTTGGTGCACATTTTGCCAATTTTAAAGCAAAGGGTTGATTTTATTGTTATGAAACAAGAGTACCTTTTTATTACAGAATGAACAGATGCACTAAAATGATTGACCTGTAAGACCAAAAAGATAACCTCAAAAAAGTTGCGAGTAAAAGCACGATTCAAAGTGCAAGTGACGCCTTCTGTGAGATACATTTTCAGCTTATTCTTCGTCCCCAAAAATACAGCAGTGCCAAATTTCAGTTCAGCAGCTTCATTACTTTGGGAGATCTAGTCATAATTCAATTTTAAAAAATGAACTTCAACGCTCTGTATCTCTTAAACAAACATTTCTATTGCCTCAATCGATATATTTTGGTCCGAAATATGTGTAGTGTAGTTGCTATATATGGACAATTATTAACCGGGCACCCTGTATGTATTATTAAAGTTAAAATATTATAATAAAAGTATTTTTTAACCTTAATAAATAACCGATGGTGACATATATAACTATATAACACTCTTAAACGGTAGAAGATATGGAAAAATTGATGAGATCTAAATTTGTTAATCTGCTCATGCAGAATAGAAAATATTCTATGCACATTTTGCGTATGAGCCCTCTGGAAGGAGTTATTCTTGATGGAACGAATAAATATCTTGTATGGCGGCCATATTGGATTCATGACGCCATAAAAACCAAACGCCACAACTCGGAGGTAAACACCCGGTACTACGCCATTATGTAGCATACAATAAAGAGATTCCACATAGTCTCAACTTCCCTTCACAAAAGGTCCCACGGAATACATTATGCTCCTGTACTATAAAATTGGCAAAATATTCCCCAAAACCCCAGTTGGAAAGAGTTCCCAAGATCGATAAAATCTGTATACTGTAGTAACTTTTTAAACTAATATGATATTTTTTTCCAGAGGAAAGGCATCCCTATCCCGGGCTCGAACCACACCGGCTATTCTGGGTACTCAGAGGTGAGTGCTGCCTTGTTGCTTCCTAGGTGTCCAAGTGTGGATGGTGCGTGACAGTAATTAATCTGATAGACATATGTGGTGCTCGATGCTGCTGCTGCCGGTGTACTTACGCGTCTTGCCGAGCCCGACAATATATAACGAAAATCTGTCCACAAAAAAAATGAATAGATTAATATTTTTTGAAGAGCGGGTCGAGAGATAAGATAACCACTTTTATTTGACAAACTTTTTACACAACAACGTATAGCTTTGACAATAACATAAAAATCCAGGACATTCAATAATTTCAGTAAATAAATGCTTGCATTTAATACATAATATTATTAGGTATATTATACCAAAATAGGAATAGACAGCTGTGAAAATAAATATTGGTGCTCAAGTAGTCGCCATCTATTGAATAAAACTAAAGAGTATCAATGAGCTGTCAAGTTTGACAACTTTCCCTGTTCTTTAAATAGATTGTGCTCAATGACGATAACAATTTTGGCAGTTTGCGGTCTCCCTACTGGCCTATCCCTGTTTGGGCTGAGGTCCATACCAGAACCTCCATAAACAAGGCTACCACCAAAGACGATCACGGAATCATTTTTGATACCACCACAGAGATTTTGACGTTGTTTAGAATCGTTTTTTTTTTTTTCAATATACTTGTTGTTGCATCTATCTAGATTTTTCAAGGATGTGGGAAATTGAATATTATTGTTTTATAAGTTATAAATAACTTGATTGCAAATATAATATAATAATAAACATGGCAGTCCAACCTGTAATAAGTGCATATAAACAGTTGATGAACTAAGTAAAAATGCTTATTTAGCGGCTAGATAAATATAATATAAAAAATAACATATAACGATACAATTCATACAGCCCAATTTGCCAACTTTAAACTATTATGAATGCCACAATACTAAATAAATTTAATTAAAACTCAACAAGTGGTTCAAAATATTGAATAGTATATTTCATTACGAGTCTGGAAATAAAGATTTTTCCGTGCGCGCGTGACAAATTCCCGTGTGAGGCGCAGCCGAACACGGGAAGTCATGCAAGCACGGAAAAATCTATTTCTGGACGTGTAATGAACGATATTTTTATTATACTTCTTTGAAAACGGAAACTTAAAACATTTTATCGGCATATTATAATAAATTTAATTGACAAAAAATAAACAATGCAGACAATATAGTGTTTGGTATGTATGATGCGTTTCCATGGTTACTCTCAAATTATTTCAAAGGTGCTTTGTTGTAAATTAGTTATTGTCAGATAAGGTGAATAAAACGTCAAAAATATTACAGAAATGTATCTAAATATTGAAACACTTACGAATTAAAATACAAAATAGGTACATGTTAAATATCAGAGAGCATATAGAGTTTCTTAAATTTAGTTTACTTTGGTGTATATTTCTATTTTAAAGCCATATTCGGTATTTTTATTCAGCGCACGGAAAGTTTTTCTCTCATCAACCCAATCAAAAGTGCAGAAATTTTTAATTGGCCCAATCACATTGCATTAGTAGATTCCATCAACGGCCCTCGTAAAATAAACTTTACCGCCATTGGGCTCTAGTCCCTCCACCAATTTTTAGCCAACCTGCAAAGGGCGCGGCGCCCGCCTGGATAGCCGCCATATTGTGTACATTCTAGGGGATTTAGAGTGCATTCTAGGCGAGAAGCGAAATTTGTGGTGGCAACATGAACACAAAATGACATTTATTTGACAACGGCCAACCACGGCCCTCGTGCAACTGACATTTAATAGCCAATGACGTGTGCGCCCAATATGGCTGACCTTTCGGTGGAACATATACAGGGTGATTCACGTAAGTGGTTCATTAGAAGTTTACGGGGAAGGAGTGCGAATTTTAATTTGAAATTTTGGTTACTTATATAACAGGTTGTAAACTTTCTTTCTAAAATATTTTCAACTTCCGATCACTTCCGGTTATACCGGAAGTCGATAGCAACTTTTTTATTTCAAATAGAACACCCTATATTTTATTACACCATTTGGTTCCCTATAAAATTACAAATCTTTTTTCTGAATAGAATGTGTACCCTATTCCTAACCCTTTTCGAGATATTCGCAAATTTTTGATTTTTTTTGAGTGTTGCAGCCATCGACCATAGTGATGATAACTTTGAAATTTATGAATCAGGAAAACTGAAATTTTGGACTGTCGTAGGCGAAAGTCAACTTTATTAAATGGTCTGTATGCCATTTCAAAATATTGTACAGGGTGTTCGGGAAAAAATTCCCAATATCAATATCGAAAAATTTAAAAATCTCATTTTTTTCAAATGGAACCCATATTTTTTTATTGCACCATTGAAATGCTTGTGAAAAGAAAATCCAAAAAGATATAACACACTATATGTCTAAATGAAGCGGTTGCTTCGTTATTACGCAAAATACGTATTTTTGCTGCTCCATATCAAGAAACAACGGACCTTTTCTAATAGGCGGCCATGGATTTTTCATTTGTGATTGTCATTTATTGTGTTCCAAACAATAAAATATTAACTGTTGACAAGAATGGCTCAAATTAACTATTCTAACGAAGATATTTTGAATAGGTTTTACACTCATGGAGAGTGTAAAAGAATTTTAGAAAGAACAATTAGAGTTTTTAATGAAAGGCATTTACATTTACCACCTTTGATGAAAAGAAAATTCAGAAAGTTCGAAGGAAATTTCATAGTCCATGGCAAGGTCCAAACAAAGAGAAGCAAATGTAAATACGTAACAGGTAAATAGCATAATATGAATAAAGTGTTTTACTTATACCTATGTAGTTTCTTGTTTTTTCATATGCATAATTATTATGCAATTGTTAGTATTATTTAATTTTGTATTGATGCTTCTCAGGGAAAAAATATTGTTAAATAGCCCTTTAACCGAGCCTTTAACCTTGTCATATAATTGCGTTATTTCGTTTTCCATGGCCCCCTATAATGTGACGCTCCTTGAGAAATGGCATCTTTGTTGATACAGAGCAGAAAAAATACGTATTTTGCGTAATAACGAAGCAACCGTTTCATTTAGACATATAGTCTATTTTTGAACTGTCTTTTCACAAGCATTTCAATGGTGCAATAAAAAAATATGGGTTCCATTTGAAAAAAATGAGATTTTCCAATTTTTCGATGTTGATATTGGGATTTTTTTCCCGAACACCCTGTACAATATTTTGAAATGGCATACAGACCATTTAATAAAGTTGACTTTCGCCTACGACAGTCCAAAATTTCAGTTTTCCTGATTCATAAATTTCAAAGTTATCATCACTATGGTCGATGGCTGCAACACTCAAAAAAATCAAAAATTTGCGAATATCTCGAAAAGGGTTAGGAATAGGGTACACATTGTAGTCAGAAAAAAGATTTGGAATTTGATAGGGAACCAAATGGTGTAATAATATATAGGGTGTTCTATTTGAAATAACAAAGTTGCTATCGACTTCCGGTACAACCGGAAGTGATTGGAAGTTGAAAATATTTTAGAAAGAAAGTTTACAACCTGTTATATAAGTAACCAAAATTTCAAATCAAAATTCGCACTCCTTCCCCGTAAACTTCTAATGAACCACTTACGTGAATCACCCTGTATATGTATAGGTGGGAAAAATGATTATTGGAAAAGCAGTCCAAATGTGCGGCAAAAATGTTGCTTGTTGCTTGCAATAGGACATCTAAAAAGTTAACAATTTATGGAAACATGTTTCAGCATATTTTTATTATCTACCGTATTGAATTTCTTCAAAAAAAAAATCTTGAAAACTTTGCTTTTACATGCTTTAATCAGTTTTTGTACAATTCATTGAGATTTTAAAACGTATTATTAATCCAGTATCCCGTCTTATTATACCGTATCCGTTAAACATCCCGGCGCCTTCACCTTAATTTA
Organism: Pseudeuparius sepicola; assembly: GCA_963920635.1. Classification (NCBI taxonomy): domain Eukaryota; kingdom Metazoa; phylum Arthropoda; class Insecta; order Coleoptera; family Anthribidae; genus Pseudeuparius; species Pseudeuparius sepicola. The sequence goes on along the minus strand of OY987299.1, from coordinate 123,720,826 downwards.
CACAGCCGTTCATAAAATTTTATATGGAAAATATATTTTAAACGATTTCCGGATATATACCTCCATTACACCTTTACGAGGCCCATATGCATTATACTGCAATTACCAACATAATTTAATTTAATTACATGATTACCTCTTTATTAAAAGCGTGCAGCTAGAGATCTATACAGTCTCGTCTGACTCGATTCAACCTTCGGAAGACAGATGGCGCTGCATGCCACAAAATCAATAAATTTATTGTTTAGATTTGGCAAGTTGCCTATGGGATGTCGCCACCTTCTACAATTAACTTACAACGGCTAGTTGCTTGCCTAGAAAGGCGGCGGAGAGAAAATTAAATTTTGTCTTCAGTAGGGTCTTAACTGATCCACTGTAGCGGATGATGATCATAGGATATGATCGCAATGATTATGATCCGCTTGCTGGTTGGAGATCGCAACCTCAATCAGCAAATGTCTGACGCTATTTACTGAAGACCTCAATTTTAATTAAAAAAAAACTTCAATATAATAACCTATATGCCTATACAGGGTGTCTACTGACGGAGGGCCACTTGGAAATATCTCGACAAATATGCATTTTTCGGAGAACTTTATTTGAAAAAAAAATACCTTTTTGATGGCCCAACTTTTGTGTAAAAACAAATTCGAGATCCATGGCCTACTTTCCGAGAAATTTTTGAAAAACCCGAAAATTGCCGAAACTTTCTTTGGCATGTAACTTTTTTATTTCAAGAGTTATCGAAAAAGTTTCTGAATAGAATCTGTAGGCAAAATTGATTACTTTAAGCCTGCTTTATCATAATTTGGCAAAATGCCGCGCTTTAGGGGGTGCTCCTTAGCGCTTAAAAAAAGTTACTCAATTATAGCAGGCCATGGCGTCAAAAAACTACATATTTTATGCACTTTCGATCGATATATCACAAGGGCTACATATCCCTTGCGTTAGCCTGATTTACAATTTTTTTAGAAAAAAAAAATTAAAATTTAGATGTCTTGGAAAAATGCTTTCAAAGTTCGGTTAAATAAACTACAACTATTGATTTAATTAATTTCACAACACATTGCATTGCAAATCTTTTGTCGAAATGAAATTTGTTGCGAGAAATCTGCAACTCCCACATTTTTGAAATTTTCTAGTATGCCTTGAAAAACAATAGCAACCAGCTTCTGTCAGTCAATCAATTGGATCTTTCAAAGATTATTGTTTGATAGAAGTTGAAAGAATAATTGATTCAAGAAATAGGTACTTGTATAAAATTAAGAGGCATTTTCAAACGAAGACAAATTCAATTTATTTGTAATGTACGTGGAAAGCAACTTTAATTCAACGCTAGGCGTTAAGACAATATCAACATAGATATCCAAACGCCCCTAGTCCAAATAGAACCATATTTAAAAAGTTATCAAGTAACTTAAAAAATCATCAAATCGGAGATGTGTGTGAAAACACGCCATGATTTCTTAAGTTACTTGATAACTTTTTAAATATGATCCTATTTGGAGTAGGGACGTTTGGATATCTAATATGTTGATACTGTCTTAACGCTAGCGTTGAATTAAAGTTGCTTTCCTACATTACAAATAAATTGAATTTGTCTTCGTTTGAAAATGCCATGCTAATTTTATACAAGTACCTATTTCTTGAATCGATTCTTTCAACTTCTATCAAACAATTAATGTTTGAAAGATCCAATTGATTGACTGACAGAAGCTGGTTGCTATTGTTTTTCAAGGCATACTAGAAAATTTCAAAAATGTGGGAGATGCAGATTTCTCGCAACAAATTTCATTTCGACAAAAGATTTGCAATGTAATGTGTTGTAAAATTAATTAAATCGATAGCTGTAGTTTATTTAAACGAACTTTGAAAGCTTTTTTCCAAGACATCTAAATTTTAATTTTTTTTTCTAAAAAAAATTGTAAATCAGGCTAACGCAAGGGATATGTAGCGCTTGTGATATATCGATCGAAAGTTCATAAAATAGGTAGTTTTTTGACGCCATGGCCTGCTATAATTGAGTAATTTTTTTTTAAGCGCTAAGAGAGCACCCCCTAAACTGCGGCATTTTGCCAAATTATGATAAAGCAGGCTTAAAGTAATCAATTTTGCCTACAGATTCTATTCAGAAACTTTTTCGATAACTCTTGAAATAAAAAAGTTACATGCCAAAGAAGTATCCGCAATTTTCGGGTTTTTTTAAAATGTCTTGGAAAGTAGGCCATGGATCTCGAATTTGTTTTTACACTAAGTTGGGCCATCAAAAAGGTTTTTTTTTTTTCAAATAAAGTTCTCCGAAAAATGCATATTTGTCGAGATATCTCCAAGTGGCCCTCCGTCAGTAGACACCCTGTATATTTTGTGATTTAACGTTGATTGAAGAAGGGTCCTCCATCGACGGATTTAACCAACAATTTTAGGTTTATTTTTATGGTATGCAACTAAAACTAAGTAAATGTAAATTGTAAATTACAAATTACCACGTTCACAGTCATACAGATTACAGATGATAATCGATAATAATTATTGAACCCACAACACACAGTATCCCTGCTGGTGGTGATTAATTTATCTTTTTTACTATCTAGAAAAATAAATCATTGTTCAAAGAATCTGTTTTAATTATTGATTATTGTTATAAATTAGCAAAAGTAAAAGTAGCATGATTTAAAAAGAAATGATATATTTTTTATAATACCTGCTTTATGTAGGTAAGTGGTCTTAGTTAGTGGTGTCGGTGTCATCAATCAATCATCTAAAGAGGTTTTTGATAATAGCTGAAAATTTTTGACCAAGCCAAGCATCCTTTGAATTGAACATTGAACATATTTTTATTTAAATGCAGGTAGATAACATACATAAGTAAATATTACCTATTAGATCCAAAAGCATCCTAAAAAGAAGCATACATAAAAATAATACTCCAATTTCCAGTTTGTGGTTCTACTCAGAAAGTATAATAATTAAGGCCTTAAGGCAATTTTCAAATCTCATGCAAATATAACTCTGGAACACAGTTAATTATTTTGTCACTATTATTCTATTGTATCAGCCTCATTGGGATTAAATTCCGTATCATCCTTATCTCTATCACAGTGCTCCGCATCACTTTGAGATTTCCTGCATTTTTGAGAAATAATTCGTCAACCTCTTTCAACTCACTGAAATGCTAAGATAAGAATATAATACAGGGTATCCCAACGAAAACTTGACCCCCCCCCCCCCGCAAATTAGAAAACCGAATAATATTTAAAAATTCGCGGAGACCCTTCGATTTTTGTTCTTGAAGGGAGCTTTTTTGACAGTCGAGCCAACTCGTATAACAACCCCAACTTTAAAATTTCAAAGGGAACTACCCCACTTGTGGCACATCATTTTACAGCCCTTTTTTATTGCGAATGCAGTGATGCATCGTTTTTATAGATAGGGATTTGACAAAATTATTGGCTAAAAGCGGAAAGTTGACAATCCACTGTACGCCTAGTAATTTCTACACAAATACCCGCCACCAATAAGTTTTTTATCTACTACACACGACCAAACTACCTATTTTTTAATCAGTTTACAAAAAAGTCATAAATGAAAATGCTGATGCAAAACAAAAAGTTGATACGAATTCAAACCTTATCTCTTTTTAAAACAACAAAAAGTCACTATCGCAAAAAAGTTCCCGTTTTTTTTGCTTGTAACCACACGAAATCATTAGTTTCAGCCTGCTATTGAAAGTGGAAACGTATTTTCGAAATGGTTTATTGTTTATTCTATCGCGGAAAGGGTAGAAATTGTTGCAATTTATTATCGAAATCATGACGGCGCTAAAGCTACAGCACGAGTTGCAACAATTTCTACCCTTTCCGCGGTACAATAAACCATTTCGAAAACACGTTTACACTTTCAATGGCAGGCTGAAACTAACCAATTTCGTTGTTACAAGCAAAAAACGAGGACTCTTTTGTGACAGTGATTTTTTGTTATTTTAAAAAGAGATAAGGTTTGAATTCTTATGAACTTTTTTGATTTGCTTCAGCTTTTTCAATTGTGACTTTTTTTGTAAACTGATCGACACGTCAATAAAAACTAGGTGATTTGGTCGTGTGTGGTAGATAAAAAACTTATTAGTGGCGGGCATTTGTGTAGAAATTACTACGCGTACAGTGGATTGTTAACTTTCGGTTTTTAGCCAATAATTCTGTCAAATCTCAACATATTTCTAAAAACGATGCATCACTGTATTTGCAATAAAAGGGGCTTTAAAATGATGTGCCACAAGTGGGGTAGATCCATTCGAAATTTTAAAGTGGGTCTCGGCGAATTTTCAAATATTTTTCGGTTTTCTAATTTTGGGAGGGGGGGGGGGGGCAAATTTTCGTTGGGAAACCCTGTATATTCTAAGCATTCCAGCATGATATGCTCGCTAAAATTATGTTTTAATTAGTTATGTAGTAAATATTATTACACGATCGTTATTTTGTAACGGATAAATGGTACTAGGTACTTACCCGTTTTAAAATTATTCATTATCAATTTTCGACCTCAGGACCTCGGTCCATTTCATTGATAATTCTGGTTTCAATCTTCGACCTCAGGACTTCAGTCCATTTCTTTGTTAATTCCGGTTGTTTACTATTAGCCATAGGCTATATTAGATATATTTACTCTACTTCTCTTCGCCTTCAAACTGTAATTTTTGCGGTTTTGTACCACAGAAGTCAGCATTTTATTTTCGTAACATCAAAACTCAAAAATTTTCAATTCAATTTTAAAGTGCCACTATTTTTAGGACTATTTTTTATAAATTAGCCGCGCTTTTGTCGCAATGAGCTAGTGTGCAGAAGAGTTTAATTTTCATTGGTCTAGCTGGCATACCGGCATACCTACCGTTACGAGTTATGATGAAGTTTTAGTATTTTTCTACTCCTATGCCAGTAACATACATATTAAGTGACATGTAATGACTGACACGTAATAAAAAAATTACGTATCTGTTCTTAATTAAAACGCAATTATCACGGGTGCCTTGCCTTGTTAGCCCGGCATCCGCGTCACCATAGCAACTAACCAACATACTAATTGTTGCCTGTCAGATAATCAGAAGTATAGTTTATCTATTATAATAGTTTTTCTTTCGTCGAAGAAAAAATATAATACAAAACTCGAGTTGTAAGCTTATTACATACTCGTGGAATTACAGCACTCGCCGCTGCGCGGCTCGTGCGCAACTTTTCCACTCGTACGTAATAAGCTGTTTACAACTCTCGCTGTGATATGTGATATACTATTATCCATCTTTCTCACATAATAAGGAATATTCAACTGATGACTGATCAAAAACCAAAACATGTCAAACTCGACTTTCTATTCTTTTATTGCTTTATTGAAATAAATTATTGATTGTAAGCGGGTCGTTTGTGTAAAAAGTCAAGAATTTTAGAAAGATATAGTTTTGTTCCTTCTAATATAAATGTCAAGACCCACTAAATTAAAATTTTGCAAAATGTAAAGGAAGAATAAAAGTCAAGGAATTTATATAATTTGACAAATTACCTAGAGTAAAGTTGGAGGTTCCTTCATAATCATAATTATTCGGAAGGAATCGAAGAAGTAAAATATCACGAAATATATTTTAGTAGGTACCTGTCCTGTCTGCCTTTCATAACTTTATTACATAGGTGTTAGGTACCTACCTCCATATTAAACCGACACTATATTAAATAGTGTTGGTCTAGGTCCAGATCTGTGATACCTACCTGTTGTATTTTGTGAGGGTATACAAAACCGTTTTCAAGGTACTTATACCTACCTTAATCTAGTTTTCACAGAAGTAAGAAACGGTCGGTTTCAGAAAACGATGTCTAAAAATAAATAGACATTGCCTACAGTTTTTAAAAATTCGTACTTCTCCCATGTGTTATAGGTAGACCTGATCTTCAAAAAGTATTAAAAAATTCTTAAGTGTAGTTTTGGACGAAATTTGTCTTAACAAAATTAGACAATAAACATCATAAACTTTCTCCAAAACTAAAAATTCATAGCAAATTTTATTTATAAATACAATGCCATAAGTATCTAACTATTCGAACAAAATAATTATTTCAACATACACATATTTGTCGCTTCAAATTCAACAACTTGGAAGATGTAAGGTATCCACCTACTTACTTACTCTTTCAGACCTGACAGAAATAAGTATCATAGTGTCATAGGTAAACCAAAATAATTTATTAAGTTGGATTAGAGGTATTTTCTTAGTTTTTGAGATCAAAAGATCAACGAAAAACCAGGATGATTAAGTTTTTTTCGGGGAATGTGAATCTAGCTTCAGAATTGATATGCAGGATGTTATCGACAAATGAAGGAAAAAATCTTCAGAATTGATATGCAGGATGTTATCGACAAATGAAGGACAAAAACAATTTTTTTCGAAAAAAAAAATGTTTGTATGCATTTTTTATATTAGGGATCAAAAATAATAAAATCTGCTCATTTATAATCTGAATATCACTTCCGCTTTGCCCGGAAGTAAATAAATATGTTCAGAAATTGAAATATTATCACGTTTTTAAAAAAGACTAAAAGTATAATAATCTAATATAATAGTAGATATAAAAAAGGACTAAAAACGTGGGGCGCAGGTAATAGATAATTGATACATGCATTTAAGTCACTGACAAATTGTATTGCACTGCAAAATGTTTTCTCAACGACAGCTACTTCGCTGCACTCATTACTACACACACCCAAACTTATATGGGATAACCCATTATTTAAGTTATTTAATTCTTACTGTAATAAAATTAGGTTCATGGATTTTCAATGATTTTTCTAATATGAGTGGACTAAAGAAACTGTATTTTCATTGCCAGCAACTAATTTTTTTTACTAAAAAATTCTTCAGCGAAAATAGCAAGTGATTCCATATAAGTTTGGGTATGTGTGTATTATCACAGACTAAGGTATTTATTCTGTGCTATTATCTATTGCATGCGCCCCAGGCCCCAGGTTTTTGATTCTTTATGGGGCTAGGAAAAATTATTATTATTTATATTTTCTGCTGTTTAGTCTAGTCCTTGAATTTTTTTAACTTTATTATTTGCAGTTTTTCGTCTTTCTCTGTCTCTTGCACACTTAATTCTTTAATCCGAAACATATATTGTAAACGACTGTCAAATAACTGTCTGTATGTTTTTTTGTTTGTCATCCTTTCTTCGTAATGCATTTTTATCACGTTATTTTTATTTATTACCAGCTTATGGTATGTGATTATCCGTTCATAAATTTCCACTAGTCAAATATTTTTATTTAATTTTCTTATTTTTTTATAATAACAAGCAAAAACAAGTAACATAATAATACGTATATAGCCAGTTAATATTGCATTCTCATCCAGTTCTGAGCTATGACTACGTTTATCTCGTTACAACTCGATCGGATTGAAATGGATCCGGTTGAGTTATGTCAAATCTTTTATAATTCTACGTTTACATCATCGACTACGTTTATATCGTGACAACTCGATCGGATTGAAATGGATCCGATTGAGTTACGTCAAATCTTTATAATTCTTTGTTTACATCATCAATATTGAATCCTATACGGTTTTCAATCCTCTCTAGGCTATTAACTTATTATACTTATTCCACAATAGGTTGGTGCACATTCTAGTCAACTTCTGTTTGGAAATAGCTGCTTGACTTAAAATTTTAAATCTTATTGAATTTCAATCTGTAGGGTTTACGCCGTCTATTTGAGTCCGCTCCAGTGAATTCAAACCTCTCTCAATCGGATCGGACGCATCGAGATAAACGTAGTCATCAATATCATGAATATTGAATTCTACGGTTTTCAATCCTCTCTAGGGAAATTAACTTATTGTAGGTTGGCGCACATTCTGGCCAACTTCTGTTTGGAAATAGCGGCTTGACTTGAAATTTTAAATATGATTGAATTTCAATCTGTAGGGTTTACGCCGTATATTTGAGCCCGCTCTAGTGAATTCAAAATTCAAACCTCTCTCAATCGGATCGAACGCGTCGAGATAAACGTAGTCTAGGTATGTTTAAAATTTCAAGTCTCTAGCTCATCGGGAAATTGGATTAGAGAATCTATAATCATATAATAAGGTTACCTTACAATAATAATTGTAAGGGCTATTTAATGATATTTTAATCAACAGAAAAATGACAATTTCTTCAGGTTAAATTTGAAGTGATATTCAAGTAATAAATAAGCAGATATATTTTTTTTTAATTTTTGGTCCTTAATATCAAAAATACCAATCAACAATATTTTTCGAAAAAATAGTTTTTGGCCTTATATGTCAGTTATTATTCTGAAGCTAGAGTCTAATTCCCCAAAATAAGCTGCTTCATCTTGGTTTTTGGTTGGTCCCTTCATCTCAAAAACTAAGAAAATAATCGGACTGAACAAATTATTTGAAACGCCCTGTACCCATTTTCTATTTGCAATGATTCTCTAAGGGGTTTTTGTTGTGACCCTAATATTGAGAGATCTGTAAATAGGCGGCCCTAAGCTAAACAATATCGAGAGATCTGTAAGCAGGCAGGGGCGAAGAGATTTAAGGACGGAAATAAAACGTCATCACCTCGCGACGACCTTCATTTGACCGTGTTCCTAACTAGGATAAATGTTGCTAAAACAGAAATTGTTTACTGGAGTGCAAAAATTCCGCAAGTGTCTGTAAGATGGCGCTGGAGTTGGAGAGCGGCCATTGGTACAGAGCGAGAATAAAAAGTAATGTTTCGCGCTAAAATAAGTTTCCGTTCCTTATAGTTGTTTTGTTGCCCGGCAAGCAAGGTCGTTGGTCGGAACCAGGGGTCTAGGGGGAGGCAGGCGGACCGACCCCCTTTTTTATACAAATAACAGCACATCGCTCCCATCCTGGCGTATTTTGGCATTGAAACTGTGAATTGTTAAACACAAAATAATAATATGAATATTTACGCTCCTTTATTTTTCTATATTTTGTCATAGTTATTAAGAATATTGTTGAGTAAAATATTAAGTAAGAGGACTACCTACCGGCTGTCAAATATACTGTCATGACATAATAATTCTCCCTCAAAACCGCATGAATGATCACAATACTTACCCTAACTGACATTTAGAATTTATGTCACTATAGTTTTATTTTTTATCATTCTATTAACTTTTCATTAAGTACTTAATATTGATAAACCGAAAGAAATTAAAATTCTGTTGTATTTGATCCAAAGTTGAAGTAAAGTTGTGAATTTTGTTAGATGTGAAATACCTACTATTTGCTGATATCTTAATATATGTATTATTTTGGCATACATTTAGAGTAATGGAAAATGTAATGTAAATAAATTTTTTCTACAAGCGTGCGGAAAAGTACACTTTTCCGTACGCATTTTAGTTTAGAAAGTGTCACTTTTCCGCACTAGTGCGGAAAAGTAGTGCGGAAAAGTGACACATTCTAAACTAAAATGCGTGCGGAAAAGTAAATGCGTGCGGAAAAGTGTCTTACTTTTCCGCACGCTTGTAGAAAAAATAGTGTTCCTAACTCTTGCGGAAAGTGTCTTTTCCACACTCGATTTCTTGGCTGAACTCCGCTACGCGTCGTTCAGCCAACTGCAATCGCGTGCGGAAAAGTGGCACTTTCCGCACTTGTTAGGAAATATACTATATAGGTACTACCATAGAAGAATTTACGTAGTAGATTCTTCTATGGTACTACCTAAATGCTTGCCGGTACATCAACTTTGTGTCAAACATAATAGAATTTTAAAGCGTTAATATAATTTTCTTTTGAAAAAGACATATTCTTATCAATATTTTTTAGTAATAATAAAAAGTTAATAAAATTATAGAATGATACTCGTATATTATGTTGTATAGCTAGTGATATAAAATAGTTTTTACGAAGTAATGACTTTTTAAAATTTTAAGAAATTTTATAAATAGGAAATAGGCGCTTATGTAACATTAAAATAGAAACGACTTTTTCAAGTTAAACGTTTTGAAATTGTAACAAATAAGCCAATTTTTAGGGATTGTATTTTTTAAATATAATTTTTGACAGATAGCGAAAGTCACGTGGCCACGTTTGAGTCGGTTATTTTTCCTTGTTTTTAATCGAAAGGTAACCCCAAAGTTAACTGCATATGTGTTTTATTATTATCCGTTAATAAAAAAATATGTTTAAATTAATAAAAAGATACATTTTGCACCATCTTCATTTTTTCCAAAAAGGTTTTTTGGTTATAACTTTTGTTTGACGTTCGATTGTTTTTTTTCCAAACGACATTACATTGTTTGGAAAAAACTGCAACAAACTGGTTTTTAAATCATTAATTTGCCTCAAAAAATACAGAAGATGTTCTTTCGCATCAATATATCGTTTTCTTTTTTCATTTTTTATTTTCGAGATATGTATTTATCTTAATTATTGCGTTACCTAAAATGTGTGTTTGAATGTAGTGTTAATAGAAACGAAGAAACACCTTATGTACACATAAAGGACCATGTTTCATTTCATTGAAAAAACTAAACATAATTTTGCAGAACTTTTAAGCCAGCAATACACTATACCTACAGAAAACGTGCCGAATCACATTCTTTAACTAAAGATATGCCTTTAACAGTAAAAAACACAGTAGACATTCAAGTGACCTTGAAAACGTCGTCTGCCTACAAGTGAAAACGTGCATCTTACATTACACCTCATAATATGCTTCAACTTTTATGTGATTTTCGTTTTTGAGATATTTATAATAGCTGCATTTATTAAAATGGAACACCCGGTATAGAGAATTTTCGACATACCTATACATATAGAGACATAGACATGAATCCTCCCCTAATGTCAGTTTATATGCTAACAATTGTGTTTTCCTCACGAAAAATACATAACGGCGACATAACTATAAGAACAACAGTAACAGTACCCAACCCACACGTATAAATAATGCAAAGTCAACTAAAGCAGTTTTTAGTGCCGCCGTGTACCTTTCAAGCTAAAAATCAATGAACCATTGCTAAAAAGAGAGGGGTTAAAATCACTGATCGGAGTCTTTGAGCTACGAGGGTCTCCCGAATATACCTCTTGAAGTTTTATATTATTTTAATATTAAAAATTCGCAATTCATAGTATATAATAATATGGAAGTAATACAAAAACATAAAAAAGTAATCAGAAAGCTTAGTTGATTAAATATTATATCGCCAAAACGTAAAATTGATCATATGAACATAATATATGTAATTATTAAACTGGACCTGTAACAACAGCGTCAACCGTTCATCGATCGTCTGTTTTTCGCGCCATCTGATAAATAATAGCCACACTTTTGCATTCCCGCTGCATAATTTAAGGGGTATTTTGCCTATGTTTTTTATTTACAACAAGACTGGATAATTACAATGTTTATTACCGTGTTTTCGTTCCGAGCATATTCCGAAACCTCTGCCCATCTTAACGAAGGTAAAATTCCGGCTCAAGAGACAAAATAGACGAATTTATGCGGGCATAAAGTTTGAAATTCAAAAAAAAATCTCGCCCATAACTTTTAAACTAGTGTCATTAGTATCTATGGATATTTTAAAGATACCCGTGTTTTTTGTAATCCTTTGAAATTCGCTACTTTTTCCAGCTAGTTGGAAATAAAAATACATTGATACAGGCAACCAAACATACAATGGCGAGCCCCCCCTTAAAAAAGTTAACGAGTAAAAAATCTTTTAGGACTACGGTCCGGTAGATTTCCCACCTGGCTGGATCTACAACGAGGAAGGCGCATACCGGTCGCCCAGCGAAGATTCCGGATTGGGAATGGGAATTGCGGATAAAAATCCAAGGTGAGAACATAAACAGAACATTTGCCAACACTTGCAGCCAGTTTTTCAAAAAAAATCACCCAGAGAACGTTTTCAACCTTCCGATAATCATTAAAGTCCACTTATTTTAAATTTATTTACAGTCCAGCATCTAGGTAGACACTTATAATTTAGTCCTCGAGGCAGTAATTTTTTTTGGTACTTATTTTTCCAGTCAGCCAACGTCGATAGTATTGTTCAATTAGTGATTCTTAGTAAAAAATGTTATATTATGTATAGGGGTTTTCCACTGGGATGAGTCAGAGCATATCTTGAAAAATACAAATGCGTTCCACTTATCTTGGCACTAATGAAAATGGTTCTACTAAGTCATATACCAAAATTAAGTAAACAACAGTCTGGCTGATATCGTTGAGTGATTATTCCTTTACTCAATGCTGATATGTAGGCAGGTAAATATGTCTGGCAAGTAAAAAAACTGAAATAGTACCTATATTTCATTAAGAGTCTGGAAAAATCTATTTCTGGACGTGTAATGAACGATATTTTTTATTATACTTCTTTGAAAACGGAAACTTAATAGTATAGTATACACCTAGGTTGAGAAGTTAGCCATTATTTACCGAGCATTTTTATATACTGAGGCGCGTAGCGCCGAAGGATATAATATGCGAGGTAAATAATGGCCTTTTCAACCGAAGTGTATATAGAATTTTTTTTACTACTAACATTGAAATATTGCCATATTATTTTAGTCATTTCTCGCTTTTTTCAAATACTTCAAAATATCAAGTAGCCTGAGAGTTCAGTTGTCAAGCTGATAAAATGACACTAATTTTTAAATGTCACATAGAAAATTTTTCATTATTTACCTAGGTATTTTTTTATTATCATTATTTACCTAGGTAGAGAAATATTACTTCTCATTAGAGGAATGAGGTAAATAATGGTGATTTCTCAGGTTAGTAGTAAAAAAAACATTTTATCGGCATATTATAATAAATTTAATTGACAAAAAATAAACAATGCAGACAATATAATATAGTGTTTGGTATGTATGATGCGTTTCCATGGTTACTCTCAAATTATTTCAAAGGTGCTTTGTTGTAAATTAGTTATTGTCAGATAAGGTGAAGAAAACGTCAAAAATATTACAGAAATGTATCTAAATATTGAAACACTTACGAATTAAAATACAAAATAGGTATACGTTAAATATCAGAGAGCATATAGAGTTTCTTAAATTTAGTTTACTTTGCTGTATATTTCTATTTTAAAGCCATATAATATTCGGAATTTTTATTCAGCGCACGGAAAGTTTTTCCATGCGCTGTTTCCGTGCGCTAGCCCGAAAAACCCCATCTTTCATTATTGCTAAAACAGATGAAAATAAAGTGTTTTCAAAGAAGTATAATAAAAAATATTTAAAAAATAATTCCTCTTATATTATTTTGGCAGTCCTGAAAATTTATCACATGACACTTCGCATTATACTCGTAATATTAGCTTAAAATTCAACTTGGATATAATGCGAAACCACCAAAGCCTTGCCAGCCTATCATTCTTGTTATTTTATTTTTATTTGCAACAATCCTATCGACGTTCGATGACTGGAAAAATTAGTCTTAATAAATTCACTATCTCCTGGACTAGGATAAGTCGAAACGCAATTTAAAAAAAAATACTTCTTCTTGTATAGATACTGACCATTGAGGTAGTATGGGGGGGGGGGAGGCGCCATAACATTACTTTGTCGCATATAGCAAACGGGTTCAGGGGGTGTGGCTAAGTCTGTGATCAATATGGCTGACACGCCAGGGTCTGACCTAGTAAAATTATAAAAAAAACCTACGAAAGAAAATATGGGGTTATTTTGAATCGAAGTAAGAAACACCCTGTAGGCAATCCTTGAAAAATACATACCTAGAGTAGTTATAAAGGTAATATTTTTCTTTTCATAAAGTACCAAAGTGGATATTATAAATTATATTGATACGGCTCTGTCTATTGTTTACATTACCTGTGAAATGTAATTCCTGTGAATTTCTTTTTGTCCACTTTAGAATTGCTACTGCAACAACGTACAGCACATGGCATATTTATTTCCAGAGGTCAATAGCTCGCAATAACAAGGAAAACTGCACTTTTAGCCACTTTTAATGCACTTTTAGCACCGAGTCAACAAATTGACGTTGTTCTAGTAATCCTATGACGTAGGTAAACCCGTTTTGGGTCACGTGACAGCTTCTCCCCTCCAATACTACCTCAATGATACTGACAGAGATGACAGACACCATATTATGCTGTCAATTTCAAAGCTATGGCTTCTCTTTATAAAAAATATTCCCCCCATCGATAGTTTTTGGTAGAGTCCCTGACAATTGTTGAGTGAAAGACTGCAAAAATCGGACAACAATTATTATTATTGAATTGGTCTTGGATCAGCTCAGATTATTGGCATTTCGTCACTCAACACTATTCGAGGATTTCTAGTTTCTGGGGTATGTAATCTCCTGACGTTTCACGTCGCTTCAGTCTACCTACTCTACAACTTTAAACGCCAATTTTGATTAAGATGATTGAGTAGAAGATTTGTAGTTGTAGAAGTAGAACTAGAACTGACGATTCACTATTTATATTTTACTATGTTAAAACATACCCAGGGTGTCCCAGTTCCTCTTTTTTAGAATCGGTTTTAACTATTATAAAACTTTCGAAATCTCTTCATAATAAGGCTTCTGGGAAATGTTTCGATGTTTGACTTCCTGCAGTAAGTCCTATTCTCAGATATTTGCTGTAATAATATCATATCCCATATGCATATTACTGTTTGACGAACATATTTGTTCGGCCATAAATTGTTGATTGAAGTTCGTATGTAGGCATAATATGCGAATACGGACCATATATAATTTCGCGTGGGATTGGGATTTCGCTGGTGGGTTTTTAACGGGATCGGTAATTAGTGCAGCTCATACTATTTTAGATGTTCGCTAACATAATATATACAGTGTGTTCCCTTTTAAGTGGAAACACCTTCGTAAAATTTTTGTTTTTAAAGATAACTGAATGGTAACTTTTTTGGTTTGAAGAGGGTTCGGAGCAGGACTTTTTGAGCCAAAAACACACATGAATCCTAACACTCATGGCCTACTACGATCATGCTATACCCCCAAATTTCGGAAAGTCATATTAGCGATTTTTTCCCCAAAGATCTAACTATTCCATCTTATTCGGCATCTCCTAAAATGCTTATGTACCAATTTCTATTGAAAAATACCGTATGGTCCTTTTTTTACAACCGCTTGAAATTTCAAAAAATAGATAGATAGATTCGGTTCCTGAAAAGTTGAAAAATAAAACAAATGGCAATCACACTGCCCGACACATCCATATCCAATATTAAAGAATATTTAGGAAATAATAATAATAATAATTGGAGGGTAGCACTTTTTTTGAAAGAAAAAATCTGTAAAGTCACTCTGTCGCATTGACTGTTAAATAATATTCTTTCACAATCATAATAATTATTAAATCACAAAGTAAAGTAAAGAAATCCTTATACTATTTTAAAAAGCAAAATAATTCATTTGCTTTTTTTGAAAAAATGTAATTTAATAATTATTATGATTGTGAAAGAATATTATTTAAAAGTCAATGCGACAGTGTGATTTTACAAATTTTTTCTTTCAAAAAAATTGCTACCCTCCAATTATTATTATTATTATTATTATTATTTCCTAAATATTCTTTAATATTGGATATGGCTGTGTCGGGCAGTGTGATTGCCATTTGTTTTATTTTTCAACTTTTCAGTAGGTAACCCGAATCTTATAAATATTTTTTGAAATTTCAAGCGGTTGTAAAAAAAGGACCATACGATATTTTTCAATAGAAATTGGTACATAAGCATTTTAGGAGATGCCGAATAAGATGGAATAGTTAGATCTTTGGGGAAAAAATCGCTAATATGACTTTCCGAAATTTGGGGGTATAAGCATGATCGTAGTTAGTCGTAGTAGACCATGAGTGTTAGGATTCATGTGTGTTTGTCCTGCTCCGAACCCTCTTCAAACCAAAAAATTTACCATTCAGTTATCTTTAAAAACAAAAATTTTACGAGGGTGTTTCCACTTAAAAGGGAACACACCTATTTTATTTAGTCAATCGATCGTCCTGAAAATTCAGTACTTCTTTAGTCTATTTGCGTTAAAGTAGAGGACAACACTGGCCTCGGTGTGATCACCTCGTCTTTAGCGACAAACTGCGCTCCTATTGGTCAGGCGGTCGTAAACTGGGTACACGCTACGTATTGAACACAGGGACGTATCATAATAGGGATATTTTTTTAAATAATAATATTGCCACAGATATCTTTAGTTTTTAAAAAAATTTCTGTGGGAATCGATAAATCAGGAATAAAATTCAAATTTTAGAAAGTTTTGTTCAAGAACAAGAACGGATTTTATTCAAAATTGATTGGAAATTAATTTTCGGCTGAAATAACCGTAACATTTACAAATGATGCATATTCCAGGACTCAGTGTTATTAGCAGCACAAATTAAGACTATATTTCAAAATCACTCAACTTCCCTAATGTCAAGCCCAGATAGGGGAGACCGGGGTTGGTTGGCGCATTTTTTGAATTATTATCATTTTGGAAGAAATTGATATTATTAGCCTTGTCAATATAGTCATTAGATATTGGAACTAATTTGACCTAACAATGGATCATATAAAAACGGTAAAATCTAAAGAGTCAATTACAAAAATGCAATCAAATTAGGCATATCATATGCGGGGTAGGTTGGCGCGTCGTATGGGGTAGGTAGGCGCATGGCATTTCTGTTTTTTTGGTTCTTTAATTAGCTCTGAAATGAAACAAAGAAAACTTTTGTATTTTTTTATATTATCATTGGGTATAGTATTTCTAAAGTCGCTTGAAACAGTATAAAAACTCTAATTGAACAAGAAAACTCTAATATTGGACATAAGCGTCACGCAGTTTTTTAAAGATATACATATTCTACAAGCAACATAATATTTCACTTTTAAGGGTTTTTTAAGGTTGTCGTCAAACACAACGTAAAGGTTAATGCACCATACAATATTGTCAAAAGGTCTCTAACAAGCCATATCGATTATAACTATTTACGCAAGTATATTCTAAAATCTGTGAAATTATCGCACGCCTATCCACCGCATTTCGCTGTAAAAGTGGCCAGCCGTAGCCCATGCAAGTATTGGTGATAAATATATTATATTAAGTGAGCATGCAGTCAGTTGTTTTTACTACAATATATATCGTCTCTGTCTCATTCATCTCCTTTTACTTATAATACCAGGTGCGGTTTAATATGGTTAAAAAGTGTTTTGTCTCGTATTTTATTACCGGAAGCGCCTGTTCTCGAGCTACCCTGGTAAAATATAAATGAACTCACTTGGAACATAGTGATATACAAGACGCTCTGCTACTGTAAAAATACTAGACTTATCAGCAGAAATCACCCGTATAAAATTCACAGGTTTTTATGCTGTTCCAAGCGACTTTAGAAATACTATACTTAATTGTTTCCCGTGGTGTATGTCTGCCCCGATTTTTTTTTGAAATTTTGGCTACCCCCCTATTTTCGGGGTCCCTGAACACGAATCTTAGTTTTTGGTGCTCGGACGTAGTTTCCGAGAAAATGAATTTCCTTTTGACATCTCACTTTTCACGGCGATATTTGTGGTTATAATTTAGATGAATTTGGCTCAAACTGATCACCACACTATTTTGCACCTTTTGCAACATCGAAACTCCACGAAAACCCGCGGAAAGATTTATGCCGTGTACACAAAGTTATCAGAGTCTGATGACTTTGCGTGTACAGGGTGTTCCCGTATATTTTGACCCTCCCTTAGAGCCTAGATTTTTCGAATTAGAAAAAAATTACTTAAATGAAAGTGGTAGGGTTTTTTTCTGAACCGCTAGGATCTGTTACTAGATAAAACAAATGAGCGTCGCAAATTTATAAAAAAATATAAACTTACTTTTTTTCAATGGAACACCCTGTATATTTGTGGATTTTGAATTGCACGCATTTTTCCGATTCCAACCATATAAATATGTTATATGTTTGCTCTAAGCATTCGCATGATATTCCAAATTGCAGATAAACACGATCTTTATATTTAATCAAGGTTGCCATGGAAAAACCTTTCAACTTAGGCAAGGGCATTCCTGTCAATCAATTATTTTTGGGACAATACACCTCGGTACCCTACAACTTTCATTTAAGTAATTTTTTTCTAACTCGAAAAACAAAGGCTCTTGGGGTGGGTCAAAATATACGGGAACACCCTGTACACGTCCGGCCCGGCCGCTGTTTTCGCCCGACATTCGGGGCGCGCCTGAGGTACCCTACTTTAATCTTTTCTCAGTTTTAATATTACATCGTTGACTGACGTATTATTAAAGACTGCTCACGACTGTCACGTTTGACATTTTTTGTTGGTTCACCATGCACTTTCAGGAGACGCAATATAATGCATGAATGCAAAATACATTGTTAACCATCAGCGCCATCTGAGAAGTCTTTCTATAGTCACTGTAAATACGTCATTTAACGATTACCTTTTTCTGTTAGATTAACCCATTAACGCCTGAATTATGTATTTTTTCAAATTTCGATATTTTTTCTTAAATAACTGTAAAAAATGACTCCCTGAAACGAAAATATTTTATTCCAAAAATATCTGAGTACTACTTTTTGAAATATAGGCTGTTGCCATATGGTAACGCTAGGAGCTTGTGAAGTCAAAGTGTCTAATTTTATAAGAAATCAAAAAGGTTTTGGCAGTTATTTGGAAAGCAATGAAACAGTGTAGTATCGTCAAGTATATATTATTTTCAATAATATGCAATAGCAGATTATGCTATCGACAATGGAATGGCTGGAAATAGTCAATACACAAGGCTACATTACACTTCCAGTACATTGTTCTAATTATGGACTTGCATGTACTGCGCGCGCACCTTCTTTTTTTATGGCCTTCTGTATGCTGAACAAAGTGGTCAATTCTATCAAATCTAATATTATCTGAAATACGGCTATTATCTGAGGACTCTATTGATCCTGCATGTCTTCCAGCACCTTTAGGACGAACTTGATACGCAAGTTGTTAGTTAGGGTGCACTGTGTTGGACTTCTATTTTCTCGAATTGTCCCAATGGCGGAATAGCCGCAAAATTGCAAAAAAGAAAATAGTGCTGGATTAGAAAATAAATTCTCCATATAGAAAGTATACCCCAACTGTCTTTTTCCTAGCGGAAGTTCATCTAACATTAGCAGAAGTGGGCTAGCGGCTTTACCAAATAGAACATCATAGTCCGAATTCATTTTAGGAGTCTTTCCCTGATAAAAATCAAAGTTTATTAGGTAGCCATCTTTAGTGTTTATAAACACTAAATCTGGAGCCTATAGGCTCCAGATTTTGTAGCCAAACCTGATTGGCTTGCCCCGAATAAACTGTTTGCAACTGTGCTTCCCATAATACTTTACCATACTTTCATCGTATGCTAGGTTCAATTCCGGAACAAAATTGTGGATACATCGATCTTTTAGCATTTCAATCATTGGTCTAAGTTTCATCATTGTAAATCATATCTAGTGCTTGAGAAACTGAGAATCCTCTCCTCGAATTGAAAAATAAATATTTACTGAATGTAAGCGCCTAGCGTTGCCATATGGCAACAGTCATGTTTACGAATATGTAAGTCAGCTAGTTTTTAGTAAAATGTCTTTATATTTTGTCAATGAATACTCTAACGCATTCTATACATAAATATAAATCCAAAGTAACAAAAATATGTGACACATAAAAATAAACATACTTACTCAAACCGAGGCTCCATTTTTTTCGATTATTTATTTGAATGGTATATTCTAGCACTGCTCACACTCTAACAATCAAATATAAACTGAATTTGCCAGTACGAATGTATTCCAAACAGTAATACGTCGGTAATAAGATTCCTACCGTAAAGGAAATAAAATCGCTGACAAGTTAGGACGCGTCGAAAAGATCACCTGTTGGACGTTGCCATATGGTAACGCAAGGCGCTAATGGGTTAATAAAACGTGTTTTTAAACAATACTATTTTTTAGTTGTGTTCGATAAACGAGCTGAAATTTTATTCTATAAATTTCGGTTCTTTTATTTATTTTAGGTAGGTAGTTATAACAGATTGATTATATGAGCGATGAGTTACTGTGGTTGGTAGGTTAGGTTAGCATACTTCAAACTTCTACTAGCTAGAGAGTAATTTTTCATAGCTTCTTATTGATATATAGATAACAAGATAACTGTTAATAATAAGTACAAATAAGTTATACAACTTAGCTCATTTTTTAATTTAAGTATGTCAATTCATCTAGAACTCGATAACTCGTATACTTACTTAAAGATTAATGAAGCGTAAAATCGATTTACCAAGTTTGTGGGTTCTTTGCGTTTTTGCAATAATATCTATTGTCCTCTATAGACCCAATGTCTTTTATGTTGTTGAAATCTTATTTACGAACATTTTAGAGTCTCCCGAATACGCTTTACGTTTTTTTAAAAGAGACATTTCCGAAGTTTGCTCGAAAAATCTAAACTGCGCGCTAAAACACTTTACAGTAAGCGATATAAAACATTTATCCACATAGTTTTAAACTGTTATACTTATCCACTGACTGGGACACCCTACACCTGACTCATAATATATTATGATTTTGGGGCAATTCTTTTAGTATTTAATGTTAATATTTTTGAAAATTGGTCTAATTTTTCGCGTTTTTTTTTTGCTTAGAATCCGACCACCGAGCAGCGCCGGGAAAACGCTAACCGACTTAAACGATGAAGACCACCACAACCAGGTGACTAGCAAGTTTTTTTAGTTTTATGTGTCTATCTTCTCTTTTTCTGTCTCTCCTTTAGGCTTGTAGATTAACTTTGCCGAAGTAAATCCACAGAAATAAAAGGTTGGATGTAATGGAAGAATCCTTCCCTTGTTGCTTTGTTTCTACGCAGACAGATATATAGAATGTACTTTCCATCCTCTCCTGCTTTATTATTTCTGTGACTAACTCCCAACTTTAGCCGATTCAGAAATGCTTTAGTATCTACTTAGGGCACTAGCACCAACATATTTCTATCAAGGCCCCACGCACTTCTGTTTTTCAATGGACTTCTTGTAGAGGTTTTCATAGTATTTACAGGTAGGTGCAAAAGTGAGAGTCAAATTTGAATATAACAATTTCAACACACTTTATGAAGAATTGATGATCCAAATTGATTGAATATTCGTACTGCTTGCATCCAATAAGGTAGCTCCTTCCATAAAAATCCAACCAATCATATGCCTCTGCTAGCGATAATTGCACTTGTGCAGGATGTAGGTATAATCGCATTTGCCTTGGATATCCAAGCGCCATGTTTGTTTACTCGAACGCTACAGTCGAAGCTGTCAATAAACTCGTTCAAAATGAATCGTTTTGGAAATGTAAACATAGAAAAAATTAATACAGAAATTATTAAATCGTATTCGAGAAATAATCTCGACAAATACCACTCGTGCCGGAAATTTTTCTAGATAATTTTATTCTCAAGCCCTATTTTGCCTATTAGCAAAACCCCTTGTACAAATTGGGCTTTTATTTTCAGAGATAAAATAAAATACCAATTTATACTCGTGATCTTTCTAGGCACAATAGCGCTTTCGAAAAAATTATCGTATGTAATATCACTAGTGTCGGAAATTTTATCGATAATTTTTACGAAAGCGCTATTTTGCCTAGAAAGATCACTAGTATAAATTGGGCTTTTATTTTCTGGTTAAATCCCGAGAGCGAAGCTCGAGGGATTTTATCTCTGAAAATAAAAGCCCAATTTGTACGAGTGGTTTTGCTAATGGGCAAAATAGGGCTTGAGAATAAAATTATCTAGAAAAATTTCCGGCACAAGTGGTATTTGTCGAGATTATTTCACGAATACGATTTAATAATTTCTGTATTAATTTTTTTCTATGTTTACATTTCCGAAACAACTCATTTTGAACGAGTTTATTGACAGCTTCGACTGTAGCGTTCGAGTAAACAAACATGACGCTTGGGTATCCAAGGCAAATGCGATTATACCTACACTCTGTCGGCGTTGGTTTATTTTCTGAATGTGTGATAAATTTAAACGGAGGCGGAGGTGTAAATAACAAGAATTTAGCAATGTAAAAGTTATATAAATTCATTGATATAATGCTTAATAATACCGCAACATAATTTATAAGCTGCATAATTTAGAACAGTGTGAAACACACAAACTTTAAGAAGTAGGTACGTGTTTGTATCCAACAGATTCGCGGTTGCTAAGCAACGAAGTGATAATTTGCACAAGTGCAATTACCGGTAATTGCACTAGTGCAAATTATCGCTAGCAGAGGCATATCATTGGTTGGATTTTTATGGAAGGAGTAGCCTTATTGGATGCAAGCAGTATGAGGTAAATAATCGATAGAATTTCCGGCACAAGTGCAATAATTATCGCTAGCAGAGGCATATGATTGGTTGGATTTTTATGGAAGGAACTACCTTATTGGATGCAAGCAATATGAGGGAAATAATCGCTGAAATCATCACCTGGTTGGTTAATATTTCAAAAATTATGTCATTTCATTGTTTCATATTGGTTAATATTTCAAAAATTATGTCATTTCATTGTTTCATATTGGCAGGCGTCGAATTTCCAATAAAAACATTTTTGAGACTATCCCAAACTTTTTAGAAAGCTCAAAAAGTATATTGAAGAGACTGACTTTTGGGCCTACCAATTAGTGCATAAAATACTTAATTAGTTAATTTGATATAGAACTAGAATTACTTCGAATGTTTTTTTTGTATGATCAATAATTAACGTTCTGAAGTCAAAATAGCGGCAGTATTTGGCAAATGCAAAAATCTTGTATTATGTATCTCCAGCATAAAACATATTATGATAAATTATTATTAGATAATAAGAATAATAATTAATTCATTAATAAGTAATTTTAATTTTATAATACTAATAAAAGTGCTAGAGGCAGCAAGCAATACATATAATTTATGCAGGGTGTTAATTTGATTAGTATAGTGAGTCAGGTCTCGGTACTTTCCCAAATTGGTTAGCTACTCTGAAGTATTCTGATATCCAATATCCAATAGGTATTGCTTTCATATGCATATGAATATGTTGTGAATATATATTTTTTTGTGAGATATACATAGACATATTCTACAAGAAAATTTGTTAAACCTTGGTTTCTTCAATTAAATATATAGCTATATATCCCAATATTCTGGAAATACATAATGCTAAAAATCCTTTTCTTTCAAGAGCGATACATTTTTTAGTGTGGGTAGTTTGAAAATAGTTTTTCATAAATTAGTTTAGCTACTAAAAAATAAATAAGTACCTAATATTCATATTTGAAATTTCTCGGCTTTTTTTGGTATAGTAGACTCTAATGTCGGAATTCAAAAATTATATGAAATGATAGTATTGCTTGATTAAAAGTAAGTAGGTAGGTAGCTATGTACTCTTTAGATTCTAAAGTCTATCCAAGTTACAGAGGCAGTGGATCAAAACATTGGCCACCACGTGACTACGTGACCTATTCTCTTATTGGTCTGGCCGTCATAAAATGTCAAGTGTTTACGCGGCGAGCAGAATGCAGGGCCGGTTCTTCCCTCAATCGAGTTTCCTGCATATTTTAGATCGGATCGCGCCGATCGCGGGCAGTATATTCTGTAAATTTATTTTGCTACTTAATTTAAGGAAATTTATAAAGATCCACGAAAGGTAAAAATACAATTTTTAGAACTTCTAAAAGAATTAGTTCAGAATTGCAAGCCACTGGGAATCTCATATTAGTCAAACCCTGGTAATCGATCGCAATGCGGTCATATGACTTTGTTTATATCTACTGCCGCTGTAACTTGGATAGACTGTTCCATTAATAACTACCTACTATGTTTATTTCACATTTTATTTTCTAACATTTGCTTTATTCAAAAATTCCAGGAATACGCGAGCGGTGATGAAGATAACCCCCCAGGCAACAGAAGTAGAAGACATTCCAGTCCAGATGTGTCAAGATCAGGGAGCACAACTGCTTTACATCAGCAGGACTACCCAGACTCGGTGAGCTTATTTATTATCAATCCGTGATTTTACATCCCATACAAAGTCAAGTGCTTGGTGGAATATCCTATTCTATTTATATTTTATTAGATATTAAATATTTTATTGGTTGCCATATTGCAAGTGCAAGTGTTCAGTTTTTCTTGTTTACGGTGCGTTACGCACAATTTCTTTTCGGCTGATTGTAGGTATATAAAACTTTCACTACTTGAATTAATTGTAAAAACTACCAACTGTGATTACTTACATTATGGACAGTACAGAAAGAGGTTTAAAATAGCCGGCAATAATAATATGTTAGTTCAACCAATTATTGTTGTCTAAACTCTGTTTATACGTACCGTATCAAAACGCATAGTTTTTGAATAAATGACGACTTCCTTTTCCATCCGAAGAACTCGAAAATGAAGAAATTTTTTTTTTAATATCATATTGTAATAGTGCGGAAAAGTTGCCTATCGGGGTTTTATATTATGCCTCGAAAAATGGACGATAACAAATAAAATCTTCCACTGGCAGACACTGCCTGAAATTTCAAAAAAATTAATTTGACAGTTTACGTAATGCAACTCTGCGCATATTTTGTTTATGAAATATCTGAGGAGCTATTTTCAAATTATCCGTTGTCTTTTATTTAAATTGTTGAATTTTGGTAACTTTTATTGGGTATTTAGTAACTTTTATTGGGACTTAAATTAATTTTGGTAAGTTATTTGGATATTGTTTAGTTGGGAAATTTTACTGAAACTTAAAACATTTTTGGTATTTGACGTGATTTAATTTCAGGAATTTATCTTTTTATTTTTATCATTTTAATGCTACAAATTTGTGCTTATTGATATACTTGGCACTGTTTTGTATTATATTCTCATATTTCATTCTCAATAATATATACTTACTTATTACACTACCCCAGTCCTTACACCCACACCAAAAAGAAGTTAACTTGTTGACCACCCTATATATACCACTCGCCAACTGACATCTAACATGACTCGTTTTTGAAAGGCTTGGGGCAGTGTAAAGGAATCTCATATGTCTACCAGATTTTGCAGGTTTGATATGAGATCCGAGATCCAGGATCCAGATAGCAACTTTTGTGCACTAGTACACTTCTGAAAACAAAAGAATATAAAATGTTTGTACTTTAATGAAAATTGTTTATTTTTTTTATATCTTTGGGACACCGGAAAGGATTCTCCTATCTTCTCCAGATTTTGAGGTTTAAATAATATGTGACCCCCAAAGGCAACTTTTGAACGCTACCTATTACATTTTGCAATTCAAAAATAAAAATTTTCTTTCCAATCTAATACACATACAGTACACATAAGTTTTGTATTTGTTGGAATTTTTTTTACTTATGATATAATTTTCCGAGAAATTAGTTGGCTATGTTCATCGACCTAATGTTTGGTGAAGATAATGTAGGTGACATATTCATTATATATATCATATGGGGACATGGAATAGATGAATTAAATTCATTATTAAATTTTGTAAACTCGGAAGAACCTTCACCTTTCATTAAGTTTACCCTAAACATGGAAATTAATATTTAATTACCTTTCTTAGATGTTTCTATACTAAAATAGAAGAATAGAAACTAGTGTCTATAGAAAACCAACACATACTAATATATATCTCCATTTTAACTCCAATCATCATATTAATGTTAAAAAGAGGAGCAAATTAAACATATAAAACATAAGAAGAATAGTTATCCTATTGAATTTGTTGAGCAAGTTTTTCAAGATTGCCAACAAAATAACAATGCTACTAGAATTAGAGAAATAAATCTGGTGGACCGACCAGTAAATTTAATTATTCCATATTAACGCAGAGGCAATCTTTTTACAGTACACATGAGGTACAAAGTTCAAAAAATTGCATTAATGAAATTCCTTGCGAATGTGGAAAGTTCTGTTGGGAAGATTTGTAGGTCATTTAAAGTTCGTTTAAAAGAAAACATAAATTATATCAGGCAAAATCAAATTTGAATAATAAAATATTAATAATAGTTATAGAATTTTGTGGGATAGGTCCCAACCAATTCTCAAAGAAGTAGGAAATAGGCGAAAAATTGAACTCAGCATTTATTTTAGGAAATGGAAATACGGACAACTGTGTTGCTGAATGTTTAGTGGAATTTAGTAAAATATTATTGCCAGTTATTCAAAAAGAAGTTACTTAGTAGATAATTAGATAGAACACAGGGTACAATATCCATTGAATTGTACTTATTAATTCGATGACAATATCAGACAGGTGGCTAGGCTATTGTTTCTGTTGTCATGACACTTTAACTTGACATTTATTTTCATATATTATATTATTTAATCCATAGACAAACCCAATTTGGGTTTGTCTATGATTTAATCTGTGCATTTATTATTCTGTCATTTCACCTTGAAGCCACATTATCTTTGAGAAAGGAAGATTTATTATCCGAAAGGTCAGAAAACAAAGTTGATGAAGTTATTTTTTAAGTTACACGTTCAAAATTTGTTCACTTACTGTTAAGCATTTATGAATTTTCTTGGCAACTTTCAAACGTTGTGTTTTACTCAGTTTGGTTCAGGTTATAGGGATAATGGGAGACAGCGGCCGCGTTCCTTTTGCCCCTACCCTGAGAACTTTAGCTCAGTTGGTAGCCGAGCCACTCAGTTTGTTTTTTCCTGTCAAAGGCTCATCTTGTGAAAGGGTCATTTTCCCCACCACCAAACTGAGCCAATATGCTCGATAGTGAGTGTCCTCGCGAGGATGTGCTTGAAGGGTGAAGGGGGAGGTAAAAAATCTCACTTAAGCTCGCATTCTCATTTGTAAAAGGAACTGCCATCAACTGAGATTAAGTAAGAATTCTTAAGAAAAGTGGCAAAAGGAACGCGGCTATTGTCTACACCGGGTACAGGGTGACCCATTTTCGATAATTTTCCAGGGTATCTCAGTAATTTTTTGAGATAGGGAGTTGCGGTTTTCGGGACACTGGTCTACTTTTCCATAAAAAGAAAGGCCCGGTAAACAGAATTTTCATGGCCTTACTTTTTGAGATACAAGGTGATTTTTAAAATGTGCCATTTTCAGGCACCTTCCTTATGTCCTTTATACTTGTTGAAATGGTACCCTTATAGATTTTTTCACGTAGAATTCAGTGGTGTACACAGATTTTTTTCTAGGAGGAAACAATTCCAAAATATAAATATAACCTGCTGCAAGAGTATCGTAAATGGAACACATTGTACACTCAGAGGAGCAGAAATAAACACACGTTTTATTTGTAAATTGTATTTAAAAAAATTAAAGCAGATTACAAATCTGTCTTACATACTAAAATATTTATATTATTATAATGTTGCTGTATTTTGCTACACGTATCTAGAACCAATCAGTATACACTCACCTTATGGACAAAATTTTATTATTGTTGCATATTTTAAAATATTTCTTAGATATTATACGACAGCGGTTCACCAATTATTGTCCCTACTAGACTAGTTGGCGTTGACCGAAACAATCGGTACTCTAATAGTACAACTGTCAACATCTGTCAGTCTTGCTTGCCAAATTTCAATATCACGTCGTTTCGAATATTCGAGTAAGAATTTTTATTCTTCGATTGTGCATAGTGAATTGAAAAAATTCAGTAAAATACCTGCAAAAGAAAGGGATGACTCCGATGGAAATTTACGAGGATATGCATGGAGAAAAAAAAATTATTTTCAAAGTTTCCACGCTTCAACATCGTTATGAGAAATGTATTAGACTTTCAGGGGATTATGTAGAAAAGTAATAAAGTTTTTGAATACCCGTTTTAACTATGTTAGGGACAATAATTGGGGAACCGCCCTCGTATGTATAGCCACAGAATATATAGCCTACGATAGCCAGCGTCCAGAGATATACTTTTTATTATACTTCTTTGAAAACACCTTATTTTATTCTGTTTTAGCAATAATGAAAGATGGGTTTTTTCGGGCTAGCGCACGGAAACAGCGCATGGAAAAACTTTCCGTGCGCTGCTGAATAAAAATACCGAATTATATGGCTTTAAAATAGAAATATACACCAAAGTAAACTAAATTTAAGAAACTCTATATGCTCTCTGATATTTAACATGTACCTATTTTGTATTTTAATTCGTAAGTGTTTCAATATTTAGATACATTTCTGTAATATTTTTGACGTTTTATTCACCTTATCTGACAATAACTAATTTACAACAAAGCACCTTTGAAATAATTTGAGAGTAACCATGGAAACGCATCATACATACCAAACACTATATGTATATTGTCTGCATTGTTTATTTTTTGTCAATTAAATTTATTATAATATGCCGATAAAATGTTTTAAGTTTCCGTTTTCAAAGAAGTATAATAAAAAATATCGTTCATTACACATCCAGAAATAGATTTTTCCGTGCTTACATGACTTCCCGTGTGAGGCGCACGGAAAAATCTTTATTTCCAGACTCGTAATGAAATATACTGTTCTAGACTTTGGTATAGCTTTTGAAAAAAAAAACAGAAGCTAAATAGTTACGTACCTAAATTGTTTAATTAATTTTGGCCGTTATTTTTTTAGAAAAGAAAATTATAAGAGAATATTATTCAAATACATATTAAAATTTTGGCCAGTGCAGTGTATACGCCATATTCTACATACAGTATGTCCCCTGATTAGTGTCCCGAAGGTAAATTTTTTCTCTCGATGAAAAGTTTTGAAAAAGACTATGTTGTATTAAATGTGCGGAATGGTCAAAAAATTAGAAATGTGAAAATCACTGAAGAATAAATTATACCCTTATTACAAAAACAGTCATAAAGAAAAAATGTTGGTTTTAACAGGCAACATGCATAATTTCGCCCCTTTTCAAGGTTTTATTTATTCGAAAAAAGAAAGGTGGCTTGGTGGCTTATGCAAATGTTGGCAGAATTTCATTTACGCATCAGTTCTTGTTAGTAAACAATTTCTTATTATGTAGTTCTTTAATTTAATATCTTATGTAATATCATCTTATGGTGGTGTCGGTTAGAGATTATTCTTTATTTTTAACATTTCCCATTAAAATAAAGGTACTTCTTGAGTGCTTTTCACATATTTTTAAAAATTTCTTTACCTCTCTATACCTACATTTAGGGAACACTAATCGGAGGACATTCTGTATAAAAAATTGTAAGGAACCAAGCAAAAATGTCATATTAATATTATAAAACTATATCACAGTTACTAATCCATTAGTTACTTCTAATTAATTAAAGCGATACATACATTATGCAAAAACAGAAAGTTATATTTCCAAAATGACCAAATTAGACCACTTTTGTTAATTGAATGAGTAAACTTAAGAGTTAACCTTAACACTTATTTATATGCGTCATGACACCTACTAACCTAATACGTAAAATGTTCATAATATTGGAACATCGCCTTAGAATGTTTAGAAGTGTGACAATCGGTACCAACTTATATGGGACAAGAACGATTACAGTCAAACAATAATATCGGCAGGTGTTTACTTATTTTAGAACTTGTGTCACTGGCAATTTTCGATCGGCGACGACGTTGCCAAATGTCCAACTATCCCATACGTCTAGCTACCGCGCAGGCGTACTAGAGCTTCTCCTGTATCGCCCTGCGCAGGTCCTCGGTGGCCTTGACCAGGCTGGCGCGCAGCTTCATTTCCTGCGCGTCCTCGTACACGTAGTCCTTGGGCGGTTCGGTCGGGTATGCAGAGGCGGAGCACCGCCCCGCGAACTTGGGGCGGGGGATGCGCACCCTCTTGACGTCGACGAGCCAGGATTCCATCACGCTGGTGCTGGTTACGACGCGGCAAATCTGAAACGGAATAATATGGATATCGATATTATGGTTTGTGTCGCGAGAAAATACATATTATGCACTCCAAACGGGAGCCAAACAAGTGTCAAACCGCATGCACACATTCGTACGAGTTTCTATAGTACGTAAAGTTAACTGCGTATTTGGTCTACCACACAGACCTCATTTTTTAGGCCGCTGGCAAGTTTTTTCGTGTGCAAAATGAGTAAACAGGGAAGAACGTCGCATTCTCAAGCACGAGAAATAATTGCCAATGTTATAAGGGTTTGCCTTCCTCCATAGTCTAAGGCATCACCGTTAAGAATAATATTAACAATAAATTAAATAACAATTATATGAAAATTAAGTCTGTGAGTTACACAAAATTGAGCTACGCCCCTGAACTGTGACTAATTCTATAATATTTGCGAGTTCTTCCCCCTTACGTCGCACGCATTCTGCCGTAAGGAGGACTATACATATTCGCCTCCCTTCAATTGACAACTCTGACCTTGTACAGTGAACATGCTGCTACATATTTGCGATATTTGCCTTTTATTTATGAGTTTGCCAGAGTTCATCATCCACAGATTATCGATAGGTTAGGTCACAATTAGTGTTTAGGTAGGTTTTTGATTTTGAGGTTAGGTACACGAATGTTTCGACAAATTGTATAAACGGTAGTTCGCGTGATCAATATGCACACGAATGTTTCGACAAACATTTCGGCGAGTGGCGAGGCGAATGGCGAGCACGCACGTGTAAATCCGGTGTCAGACGTGACAGCCACAAGCAATGCAATGAAAATGTGAGTTGGCTGTACATTTTTAAGTGTCAAATCAAAACTCAGCTCTTTACAGACCTGTTCTTAAAAATGTTAAACACTTTTATTTTTGTTGACATTAAAATTTGACAAATTGCGCCCTGTTAGTTGTTCCCACACTTGTAAATGTGGTTATGAAGACTTCGTAATCTGTTTTATATATAAGTTTTGTGAGATGCTTCTAATAATAAACCATGTTTCTCAGTAATTGCGTTGTTCCCACATTAGTCACTTTCAGGTCTTTACACTCCTGGTGAAGTCGCCGGTTTGAATTGAATAAAATCGTTTTCTTGAAATCGGCAGTGAAGTGTCTCAAAATCGTCATTAAAAGCTCAGAAATCGGCACTGAAATAGCCCATTATTGTACGATTTTTTCAATAAGTAGGCCTTGGCGAGATGTAAACATCAAACGTCAGACGCTCGTGGCCATCGCTCGTGAAAATGCGACCAAAAATATTCAAAACCCAGCCAATAAATCTCATTTAACTTTTCGTACACATTGCGAAATTGTTACCTATAACAAGGCAATCTTTCAGTATACATATTTTAGAAAGTTTGATTATTAATCTATTTTACATAGAGGCAGCACAATAGGCAGCAGTTTGGATTTTTTGTCAGAAAGTGCCGTGTCTCGTCATACTTGACCCAGGTAGAGCTATCGTCAAAGTCAAGCAACGCCGCGAGTAGTCGGTTCGTGGACGGGTAATCCCTTCTGATTGTTGTTTCGCCTAATAAAACAATTTTTTTTCCGATTTCAAAAAATATATATAATATGTACCTCGGCACTGAAGTTCTTTTTATGATTCATGTGGTTTATTTGCCTCGGCCAGAGGCCTCGGCAACTAAATTCCACACGAGTCATAAAAAGTTGAACTTCAGTGCCTTGGTACATAAATAACTATTATCGTCCCCTTAATATGAGTTTCACGCAAAAAAACAAATCGCCTGCCATAAATTTCTAACCACAAAAAAATATATTTGCACCACTTTTTCCTAGATACTTATAGCCGGAACTTTTTTCCAAAATCGGCGAATATTGATACTAAATGACTTTTCTCTGGTCGATGGTAGACTCTTTCTTCTAGTTATAGCTACAAGGAGCTCTACGTTAAATTTTAGATGACATTTAATGACGTTACCTCGAAATCTAGGAAGCTGTTTAGTCACGAACATTTTCTCATAATTTCTACTACTGTAGCTGGTTCAACATAATATTATCAAAGATCATAATATTCAACATGATCTTTGATATTATGTTTTTGGATATTTTTAATATACATTATCCGTTATAAGTTTTGACACAAATGTGATTTTTTCTATTCTTAATATCACAGAATATTTTAGATCCTTTCAAACTCAGGTTCACAGTTATGAAAATGGCTCAAGTCAAAAGTAACCCTATTTTTCAAAATGCTAAAAATTGTTATTAAGAAAAGTTGTGTAGAATTGGAGGAGAAGGAGGTGTAAAATCTAAAATCACAGCAGACTACTCTGAATAAAATTTTCTTTTTTCCCGACCATTCTTTGTATAACGGCAATTAAAAACTTGGACAAATCGAAATTTTTGCTCAAAGATCCTCATCTCTTGTGTTCAAATGGGCACTGTACAGCAGGTAAAAAATTGGCTAAGACAGTCAAATATTTTTTCCTGGTTAAAACAGCTACCACAGATGACTCGGTTACATGTATGAATTGATATAATGTCATTGTAATGCCAAAAATCAAATTATACTTTCACTTTTTGGGAGAGCAGGTATTTGCAATAATTATTGTTTTTGAAGTTGACTAGGCATTTGACACCAAAATTAAACAAAAAAATAATGATTTAAGCCTGTTTCATGCAGCAACTTTATCTTTTTTATGCTTTTGCTTTATGTTTTTCTTTAAATAAATAAAGCTTACGTTCAGGCAGCTTGCTCTTCAAAAATTATTCGCACATGCGCAATTTGAATCCATACGAACTTTTTTACTGCTAAATAGAGTTTTCACGTAGTGTAGTTCTTCGTGGTGATTGTAGTTAACAATATAGCTTTTATTTTGCAAACAATTTTGTATTTCTTAACCTCTAATTGGTAATTTGACAAAAACGACGCGTGCGCAGTTCTGACTGCTTTCAGAGTTATAAAGATTATAAAGAAAAAGTTGAAACTTCACGACTTTTACATAAAAGAAAAAGCAAAACATAAAGCAAAAGCGTTGCCTGAACGCTTCCATTATTTTACAATATGTTCAACTTTTAAAAGATAAAGCAAAAGCATAAAGATAAAAAGAAAAAGTTGCTGCATGAACCAGGCTTAAGAAAAAGTAGAAAAATAGCAAATTATTGTTTGCAGTTTCTTTTAGTAATGAGAAGTTTGAAAAATATAGGGCAACGTAAAGAATCCATTGAAAAATACAGAAAAAAATAAAAATACTGCTTTTACCCACCATATAATAATAATTCTCACCTTCACAATACTCCAAACTAGGAGTACCCCAGAAGCAACCACAGCTTGTGCGGGGGAGGGGGGCAATTACTATTATTTTGTCTTCGTTGCCATTTGCGGCTAGGGCCGACTTTTTTCCCGATAGAACTAGGATAGCATTCGCTCAAGTACTACGGAAAACCCTAGAAAACCGTAGTAATCCCAGTGAGTGTAGAACAATTAGTAAATCACACGGATAAAGCCTATTTAGGAGCAATATCGTGAACCCACATTTGTCCAGCGCTCTTGGCCATTGCGGTGTTTTTCTTTAAAGACATGTGCATGCGCCTGCCTCGAACCAAGCTCGATCGAAGGCAAAAAAACATGCAGTCTAAAAAGTCAGCGCCGGTACGAGCGACGCCACCGCGGCCCCGAGTACTTCGAGTAGTGTACAGGGTGTTCCAGATTAGATGGTTTTGATTGGCTTCTCATATTTCCTCAAGGGATAGACAAACACTAGCCAAGGTGCAGGTATTATTGTGCTCGATTTTCGAGAAAAGTTGAATGCCACAAACCGCATTCCCATAATAAAGCAAATTTTTTGTCTTCTGTCATTACTCAATGCTTTTATCGATGCTTAAAGTAAAGGCTGTTTAAAAAGAGAACAGGAGTAGAGAGTATTTTTTCAGTTTATGCATGCGCTTCATGCCGTTTACGGTTTCCAATATCCATTATTTATGAGGGAATAACAACTAGTAATGATGATGTTTTCACAGGAGAAGGTCTGGAGTGGTTCGAGAGCCATTTTCCCAGTCGCCGACGGGGTCAGGGGTGAGAGTACGCGCATATAAAAGGTAGCAGGAACGGTACATCAAGCCCATAACTTTTCGAGAGCCGACAACATTTATTATTACTTTCGACCGTTTCCGGTGTCGAGATGTCTGATACATTTTTTTATACTTTCTGTTTTCATTTTATTTACTCGTATTAAC
Source organism: Pseudeuparius sepicola (assembly GCA_963920635.1). Taxonomy (NCBI): domain Eukaryota; kingdom Metazoa; phylum Arthropoda; class Insecta; order Coleoptera; family Anthribidae; genus Pseudeuparius; species Pseudeuparius sepicola. Next base: position 123,686,767 of record OY987299.1, on the reverse strand, counting down.
ACCTATACAGGGTGTCCCAGAAACAAGTGCCAAATTTTAACTCGTCAAAAGCAGCAACTTTTTCAAGTATTTTTTTCGCACACCTCTTATTCAAGATAAATATTTACAAAATTTGTTTGTTGTCCGCCAATAGAGCATACATAAGTCAAAATTCTTGGTTGACCAATTAATAGCATACTTACGTCATAATAAAAAAGCACAAAGAATGGGCGGGCGAATTGGTTTGTTAAATTCCTATCCCAAAATAATAACCTCTGTGGTAAATTAAATAAGAATAAAGGATCAAAAATATTAAAATTGCCACTTTATATACTGCTTATTCGAAGTTACAGGGTGGCTTATATAAGTGGCTAATCTAAAAAAAAATCAACATTTTAACCGTTGTAACTTTTTTATTTTTTATATAAGGAAAAAAGTTTAACAAGAAAATTGTTTGGATGAACTGACAGAATTTATACAGGGTGTTAACTTCTCTCTTGTACACTATAGGATCTTTGAAACCGTGAGAGCTACAGGGTCGGTTAAATTAGGAAAAAGTTGGGCTTTTTTATGGGATTCAAAGATCTGAAAAGAAATTTGAGATAGCTCACTCCGTTTCCGAAATATCCTGAAAAAACTGAAAACTTAAATAATATCTTATATTATATATTTTATATTTATATTTTATATTATATTATATAGGTATTTTATATTTACATTTTTTATTAAACAACGAAACATTACAAAATTTGGTACTCTTATGATTTTGGTCATGCCCTTTCCACTGATTGCATCGACATTTTTCTAGGAGTATGTATAGATTTTGAGTAACAGGTAGTAACGGTATCAAAGATCCCTATATAGTGTACAAGATAAAAGTAAACACCCTGTATATCATATTAGTTTTGTTGTATTGATTACCGTGAAATTTGGACCCTGTTGGGCTCAAAAATTAAATTATTTGTAAAAATCTTTAATTATTTGCGTTTTGTAAAGCAAAATGTTCCATTAAATTTTATGCGTCATACCTGTCGGTTTGCTCCGTATTTACAAAAAAAAAAAACGAAAAAATAAGCATTGATAATATTTGTGGTTGACATAAGATCTATTTACCCTTGGAAACAATTGTGCAATGACAAAGTTATGACGTTAATAATATTTCCAATGAAATTTTTCATATGAAGTTACCTAAACAGAAAAGTTTACTCAACAGCTCCACAAAATGTGTACCTAATATTAAAAGAGGAATATACATGAAGCAGCAACTTAAATACTGGAACTGAAAAGATGAAATGTTGAAGAATGTGGTGTTGTTTGTTGTGAAAATTAGGTGTAAATACTAGGTGTTCAATGAGGCGTTTATTGTAATAGTAAAATAACTAGTTATTGTAATTTTTAAGGGAATTGCTATTACTAAGTATTGCAATAAATTGAAAATATAAAGTATTTTTAATCTATTTTCATAAAATAAAATAATACTAGTTGAGTATTTTTTATAATTATTTCAAACAACAATTCTGAATCAGCTATTCGGTATTCGATTAAGTGCATGTTAACCCCATTATTTCCAAATTTTTAAAGCCTAGGTACTATGTCTCCTTTAATTTAACGTCATAATAGATTATTTAAGACCAATCACAAAATTTACCAATAGTTTTTCCCAAATTTTTATAGTAAATTTAGAACAAACTGGCAAGTGTAACACATCAAATTAAATGGAATATTTTGCTTTATAAAAAATTCGTAATTAAGAATTTTTCCAGATAATTTAATTTTTAATTCCAAGTCAGCCCAAATTTAGTCAGATCGAATATTTCAAAACCGATTTAATATTTGTATTCTCACAGTTCTTGCAAACCATTTTTATGTTAAACTTTTTTTTGTACAGGGTGTTCACGATATATTGGAGACCCCCTTAACTTTCTTATTTTTGACCAGAGGAAAAAGTGTTTTATATGAAAGTTGTAGATAATTTTCTCAACTTTCCAACTCTGTTTTCAGAAAGAAAATCAAATGTCACGTTTTCAAGATATAGACCTAAGTTGTGTTTTTTTAAATGGAACACCCTGTATGTTATTGAATTTTTAGATTCTACGCTTCATTCCGATTACAACTATATATATATATTTCATATGTTTTATATAATTTTTGTCAAGATAATAATTTGAAAAAGAGATATCGCTCATACCTACAAGTGAACGGATTACAATTCGAACAGTTCTTATGAAAAATATTGTTATTGTTATACTTTGTTATATATTTTGTTTGTTTAGTAAAATTTATATGATTTTCTGTTGTGTCTTTATGATTTTTTCTCTTGGAACAAATCAAAAATATTCTTAAATGTGTTAGTTCTGGTTTCATGGCCACCTTAGTTTTTGTGTAATCCTGTTTTAAAAAGCAATTTTCTACGACAAAAGTTATATAAAACATATTAAATATATATATATATATCGTTGTAATCGGAATGACGGGTAGAATGTAAAAACTCAATAACATACAGGGTGTTCCATTTAAAAAAACACAACTTAGGCCTCCATCTTGAAAACGCGAAGTTCAATTTTCTTTCTGAAATCAGCGTTGGAAAGTTGAGAAAATTTTCTACAACTTTCATATAAAACACTTTTTCCTCTGGTCAAAAATAAGAAAGTTAAGGGGGGTCTCCAATATTTCGTGAACACCCTGTACCTCTAGAAATAAAAAAGTTACAGCGGTTTAAATCTTGAATTTTTTATATGTGATCATAGTTTTTGTAGGTGGCCATGGACAGCAACTTTCATTATGACAAAAGAAGGCCGCTCGAAGGAGCTATCGATCGCACCCGCCACCGATTTTTTCTGTCAAAAAATAGCCTAGATATTTTTAGTAAGCCACTTATAAGCCACCCTCCTGTATAATAAATTTCATGGCATCTGAACTCGCCTCCATTCTTCCTCTGATACCTTTTTGACACAACCAACTTTTAGTGCAAAGAATTATTATTGAGGACATTATGGTCCATTCATACTGTGCACACATTTCCAAAAGGAACCATTACAAATATAGCAATCCACTGACTGCACACGCTCTCGAGCGCCCGCGTGTTCAGGTTGGCACGAAATCGAATCATTCTGGCTTTATACTTCTATTAAAGAAATTAACCAACTTCGACTAATGCTATCAGATAACTAACCCGTAATTGACTTTGTTGGCAATTAGCTTTGCTCATTCATGTGGATACCTGGCTATATGCTTAGCTGGATGGGATGGTACTGGCGAATCGTGGAGGCAGGCATGGCCGTGCCTAATTTTACGATTTCATAGGTAAATATAATTACCGTCCAAGTAACAAAAATAGTCATTACAGCATTGTAATATTTCAGTGTTCCTAATCTGCAATGTCAAGCCAATAATATTAACAAACAAACAATAGGAAGTTCACATAACCCACAATAATGAATGGTTACCCGCTACCCTCTAACCCCTCCTAATAGTTATAGAAGACGCCGAAGTCTCCTACATCTCACCAACTCACTATACAGTCAGTTGGAACAAATATACCACCTAGGCGATGGAACCCATCTTAGTAGGGGAGCCCAAAAGGGGATTTTGGGATTTACTCAAGCGCGGCAGATTAACATATGGGGGGATACCTTGCACCCTGTTGAGTACCTCCACCATATCTAAGCCCTCTATACAGGGCCGCGCGTGTAGGGCAGCCGATCAGAATAGTAAAAAAAATCGATAGATGGATATACTCGAGCGCGTCAGATTAAGAAGATATGATGGGTTAATTACATGTTGAAAAGTGTGCATTTCAATAATCTGACGATTTGAGCGTGACGTGAGGGGTGGGAGGGTCACAAACTTGCAAAAAAAACGTTACCTCGACTTTCTCGAGCGCGGTCGAATATTTTTTTATTTTGAAGGAAATAATTCAAGGATGACGGGAAAAATATAATCTGCCGGTTTCCACAAGCCGAAGTAACAAAAATCGTCGATAAAGTTTAGCGCGTGCAGCTAGCTGCAGTGAAGCATGTATTCCCCACTACGCGCGTCTCTTCCCCTTTCACTCTTTCTCTCGCACCGTCACACGCCAGCCATCACGCCATCACAGCTGATCACAACACTCGTGGTATTACATGTACAGGGTTATTCAAACTCGATGTCCCTGGCCTATTGTGGGCAAACGAAAAGAGATAAAATATATCTGCTTCCGGGGTCTTAAATGGGACCAAACGAAGACTAAATTAAGATAAAATTGAGAATATTTGACAAACGACGCTCTGCGTCGCGGCGCCCTTCGATTTTTTTTAACGAACGTACATTTTTATTTGATATTTGGATAGATCTGCTTTTTATCTATAAGTTTTATTTTAGACGTTCACGTTCAACACCCTGTAATATAGAAAAGAAATTATTAAGAGCATATGTTTTATAAACAAAAATTCCTTAATTTTTAACAGACAACATATTTTTCTTACAAAACGCAAATATTCATTAAAAAAATTATGAAAAAATTTTTTTTTTCAAACCATGAGATTAAGAAAATCCCTCCATATAATCATCAGATTATGGATCAGCACGACCAGGACATCAAGCTGAACCGTCTATATGAAAATCTGACGCGCTCGAGTAAATCAAAATAGCGATTTTTTTTGCAATTTTAAAAAGCCGCTACGAGCTGGCGTCACATCCGTATCGTCAGTCTATTGAATGGGAGCTTCCTTCGGGTTCACTTAACATCCCTTCTGAATATCTGACGCGCTCGAGTAAATTTTTTTTCTTCCCATTTTTAATCCTTCCGTACGGCCGCCCCCACCATGCACACCGGCAGATTAACATACCTACGTCATCGGAGACACGTGGGGCATATACACTATCAATATCTGACGCGCTCAAATATCTCAAATATCTCCATGTGACTATTTTTTTTACATTTGTGAAAGCCTGTAGACGCTCCCCCCACCGGTGGAAGGGTATATATCACATAACCTTTTTTTCTTTCTACCATCTAATCTTCAAAATCCAATAGGTCCCCACGACTCTCGAGTAAATCCCCATTTAGCATCGTGGGCTCCCCTACTATCTGATCCGATAGCTTTAGTTGGATAAGTGTCTACGGTCTCAGTAGGAGTTCCGGGTTAGAATCCCGGCTGGAGTGCATTTTTTTAACATGATTAGCCTTTACCTGATATGACACAAAAACATCCATTTTTATCATCATTTCTTGCACAGTTGCATACATTGACGGCTTGTAAATAATGCGGGCGACGTCTCATAGGCCGATCATTAAGGTAGCACGCAGAACGGTTTGTTTATATTTGTTTCATATCGGAATTAAATATACAGGGTAACCCATTTGAAATGGAAGCACCCTCGTAATTTTTTTCATTTTCATCCGATTTTAGCCGGTTTTTTTCTGAAGATAGGTCGCAAAAAACGACTTTGGTACAAAATTTCTCTCTTAATTTCAATTTTCAAGGCCTTCTACGATTTTTTTTCTAGTAAAAATTGACGAAAATCATTTATACCGTATACTAAATTTGAACAAAAAATTTACAGGGAGTTCCATTCTGCAGGGTGTCAATGTTGAGCAAAATAGCAATTTTAAAGGCATCTGGAAAGTCAAGTGTGCCGTGGAATCCCGTCAAAACAGATGAATGATCAACAGGACTACTCAAAGTGTTGTTGTGTAAAGATTCAATACGAAAATATGCAGGGACTTTTTCTCTGGGCCATCTCAAAATGCTGAATTTTTATTAAACTTTATACTGGTCATTAGTGCTCTGGAATCGTTGAAAAAATGTTAATTAACACAACAGTAATTTATTTCTTTACCTTTACCTTGGACTTACTGACTCTCAGGCGTCTGTATTTTTAGTTTACAGTGTCTGGGGCGGTTTTGATATACTCGATTTTTGACCCCAAAAAATTCATTATTTTGAGATGGCATAGAGGAACGCACCCTTTATATTTTCTATTGGATCTTTACATACCAACACTTTAAGTGGTCCTGTTGACCATTTAACTATTTTAAGGGGATTCCATGGCACACTTGACTAGCCTTTAAAATTCATATTTTGCTCAACTTTGACACCCTGCAGAATGGAACTCCCTATATATTTTTTGTTCAAATTTTGTATGTGGAGGTTTTAGGGTATCCTGATTAACACTGAGGTATTAGATTTTAAATTAAAAAAATCTCTAAATGGTTTTCGTCATATTTACTGAAAAAAAAATCGTAGTAGGCCTTGAAAATTGAGATGAAGACCTGAAATTTTGCACTAAAGCAGTGTTTTTTGTGACCTATCTTTAGAAAAAAGTCTGGCTAAAATCGGATGAAAAATAAAAAATATACGGGGGTGCTTCCATTTCAAATGGGTCACACTGTAGTTACTTTAAGTAAAAATTCTTACAAAATAATTGACTGCATTTCCATGAAACATAATACATCTTTGTTTCTGTTTGTTCTTAACTTTTTAATATGTTAATTCTAAAAGCCGCTTCAATAGAATTTGTTAACTTGTAGGCTAGACACAACAACACGGTTACTAGATAAAATCCTGATCTCATCCTAATGAAACTGCTTTTATATTCTTACTTTGCGTTCGTATATTTTATTGTATTTCCTATTTGCACAGCATTATACGATATTATACTTTATAGCAACGGTTATACCTACAGGTACATACGATTTTTTATGAGACAGAAAAAGCCTTCCGTTACTTCTAGCTCCGTTGTCATTTGTTCTAAGAAAGCAGCATTAGGTTTAAACTCATTAAGAAAAACCACCAAGTTGAATGTCCTAACTGCATGCGTAATTTTACTTTCTTCGCGCGAGTTCCATATGCCTGCCTCGCCGCATGTGAGTTTGTTTTATTATCTCATTGTCCCGTGAAAGAAACATCTCGTGAGAGCGTTATAACTGTTTCCCCGTGTGAAAATGAGCGAATGTGGCAACAAGTTTCTCCTGTCTCGCAGGTCGGGTGAAAACAAAATTAGGATTTTTTTAATGGGCCAGAGTCCAGCCATATTTTTTACTTTAGTGCCAACTTCTGTATTTTGATAAAAAAAAGACATTGCATACTAATTATGTAGTCCAGTCGCCAAGAAGATGATCATATTCAGAAAATCAAACACGATTTTTTTTTCTCCGTCTTTTCAGATGCATTAATGTTTCCTCCTAACGAAATTGTGACTTATAGACCGTCATACAGTGACAGATTTTCCTTACTGATTTTCTCATTTATGCCTTGGAGAGGGTTGAAAGGTAAATCGATGCTGAGTCGGAAAATTCGATTTTTCAAAACAGAAAAAAAGGTACTAATTCTCACTTATGCCATGTTCACCGTATGATTTCTTTTACTATTCCGACCTCGAAAACCCAAAGGCATAAGTGTAGCGTGTGGAAAAAGGGTTGAATTAAGGGTTTGGCAGATCACACAAAAAATGACTTGGTTTACTGACTCCGTCAGTTATTCCGTTCGAAATGATGAAAACCTATATCCTCACTAGCCCAAAAATTGATTGGCAGAAGTGACGCGTGGGGAAAAATGCACTTTTGGGTCGGAAAATAACTCGGAAAATTTTTTTTTCGTCAACTGGTTTTGTCAGGGATAAAATGAATTGCAATAAAACTTTCTATAGTTTCAGAGGCATATGTGCAGAAATCACTTGACGGAAAAAAAAAAATTCCGACTTATTTTCCGACCCAAAAGTGCGCATTTTTCCCCACGCGTCACTTCTGCCAATAAATTTTTGGGCTAGTGAGGATATAAGTTTTCATCATTTCGAACGGCATAACTGACGGAGTCAGTAAACCAAGTAATTTTTTGTGTGATCTGCCAAACCCTTAATTCAACCCTTTTTCCACACGCTACACTTATGCCTTTGGGTTTTCGAGGACGGAATAGTATAAGAAATCATACGGTGAACATGGCATAAGTGAGAATTAGTACCTTTTTTTCTGTTTTGAAAAATCGAATTTTCCATATGTTTTCCCCGTGGGCCAAACTTAAAATTACTATTTTCCGACTCGGCATCGATTTACCTTTCAACCCTCTCCAAGGCATAAATGAGAAAATCAGTAAGAAAAATCTGTCACTGTCTGACGGTCTATTAGAACTTATACCAAAGCAATATTTTTACTTAAAAAAAAAAAACAGGCAATAATAATAATTCCCCATTCGCACGCTACAAAGTTGTGGGGCCACCCAGTTACAGGTTGGTATGAATATTCAAACGGCCGCCGGCCGGTGGGTACCTCGCAGAGTGCCATAGGCCGCGTAAAATTAATTAATAATCGTTTTCTGGCCCGCGTATGCCACCAGATAATAATGGATCGGCCGGCCGCACCTGCGTGACCCCCTGAACTTCTGGGTTGTACCAGATGTGTATGTACGTCGGCAAACGCCATGGGCGTTCCACTCGCGCTTTTCCAGAACGAGGTAAATGATAATCATGTAGTCTCTTGATAGGTCTGAGTCTAATATATATCATGAGAGCATTATACATACAGGCTTTTTTTTAATTGGGGGAAAAGAAATCCAACAGTGCCGTTTAATTAGTTTCAAAAATGGCGCGGAAAAGTTTATTTACTGCACTGTGACAATATTTGCAAGCAGTCGTGCGGAAAAGTACAACTTTCCGCACGCTCGTAAGAACAGTTAATTGTCTGTGACCAAAGGTGTATACAGTGGGGGGTTTAGCAGGAAGTGACGTTTTTTATTGCTCCAACTAACTGTTTGTTACAAATGGGCTGAATTCAATTCTTTTGGAAAAACCACACAAGTTTGGTTTAAGAAACCGGTTATTTTGCGATACCTTTTTTCTTTACAATTCAATTAATTGTATTTTCTTAGAAAAAAACTAATTAACTTTGGTTCTTAACGTCTTAATTGGGACACCCTGAATTTGCTCAATTCTGTACAGTCGGTCTTCTGTGTAAGTGGTAAACTCATAGATTTTGTGATTTTCTACCCGCTTAAAAACTTCTGTATGCGGCACTGATTCTGTGACAAATACAAGGCGATGCAGTCATCATGTAAAAAATGTTAACCACAGGTGGGAAAAATAGCTTAATACGAATCCGAAATTTAAAAAAAGAAAAATATATATCCAGAAGTGTATAGTACGTACGCATTTATACCGTTGATCTTTTGCCTACCATAAAACGGTCATTATCCCTTTGACCATAAAATGCCTCGAATTTCGTACAGGGTCAGAGTCGGTATATACCTACCTGCAACCGTAATTCATTTGGAAGATGGACATGTAGTGTTGCGTCTTCCCCCTTACTACTGTATTTTTAACCCCATTGAGTTAATATGGCACCAATTAAAATCAAATATTAGAAGAAATAATATTTCTCCCACATTAAATATATCTGTAGTAGAATTAATAAAAAACGTAGTAAGTAACATATCTGCGGACATTTGGAAAAACTGTACACAAGATGTAATTAAGGTGGAAAATTCTTATATGTGTATGCGTACGAATGTTCAACCACTGATAATAAGTTTAGGTTTAGATGAGGATGAGGATAATAGTGATAGTGACACAGAACTAATGTAGTAAGGGACAATTGGGTTTCCAAATTTAATTATGTCTTCATACCGACAAGTCAATTTGTAAAACTCCTACATTGTGCTGTTTTTAATCTAAATGTGTAAATTTATATTTAATAAAATATTATTATTTATTGTTTTGTATATTTTCATTTAGTTTAGAATGTCTACTTATTTTAAAATAAAAATAAATAAAAATAATATCTCAATACTGTTTAAGCCGACCCTGCATCCCAGTAATATATTATACCTACAGTGTGACCCATTTGTTTTGGGGTCAGTCTGTAAAAAGTGTATCAATCGTGCGATTTGGCTGATTTTTTTTTTAAATTGTAGAGCTCGATGAACTGCACATTTTGAACAAAAATTGCCTGGTTCGCATAAAATCCAAAGCCTACTATGACCGTTTTTATGAGCAAAATTTTAAGAAACCATATTAGCGTTTTTTTTTGAAAAAATCTGTGTGCGCCAATGGATTGAACACCCCTCGAAATGGGTATGTACAAAATTTCATCAAAATATTTCAAGTAATAACGATTTTGTAGAAAAATTAAAAATGCAGCCAAGGTACGTCTTTATTTTCAAAAATTCAAAGTTGTCCATGGAAAATAATTGAATTGTTTACTTTTATTAAGTGTCAAACTGTCTAAATTGAGTTCAGAAATTGTTTGTGCTCAATACAATTAATTATCATAATTATGGAATATTTAAGCATAAGAGACAAAATAGAAATTGTTCGACTCGTGGGCGACAACGAGCGCTCGGCAGCAGAAGCTGCGGCCGAATTTAACAATAGACACCCAGGTAGATCAGTGAGTCGAAGTACTGTACAACGTATAAACAATATTTTTGATGAAACTGGATCGATTTCTAAAAATTTATTAAAAACTAGGCAAAATGGACGCCGTGGACTTGTTGAAAATAACAATCAAATTCTGCAATACTTTAGTGACAATCCTCGAAATAGTGTTCGAACGGCTAGTTTAGACCTTCATATACCCAGAGAGAGTATAAGGAGATGTTTGAGACAAAACAAAATAAAACCGTTTAAGCCAAAATTTTTGCACACCCTGGAACCAGGAGATGAGGAGAGAAGATTAGAATTTTGCTATTGGCTGCAAGGTGAATATCTCCATAATGGCAACTTTTTAAATGAAATTTTATTCACCGACGAAGCCACGTTTACTACAAATGGTGTAGTATCAAGTCAAAACTGCCGTCACTGGTCAGCTGAAAATCCAGAGTTTATAATAAATGCAAGGAGACAATATTCACAAAAAATTAACGTTTGGTGTGGAATACTACGCGACAGAATAATTGGCCCATTTTTCTTTGAAGGGAATTTGAATGCGGCTGGCTTCTTGAATTTTCTAGAAATTGAATTCAGAAATGCTTTAGATGAGTTACCATTAAGATACCGTTTAAATTTAAAGTTACAGTTAGATGGCAGTCCTATTCATAATGCTCGTTTAATCAGAAACTGGCTAGATAATAATTTTGAAAACTGTTGGATAGGGCGAAATAGTTCTTTCTGTGAGTGGCCACCGAGATCTCCGGACTTAACTCCTTTAGATTTTTTTCTTTGGGGTACACTTAAGCAAAATGTTTATAAGTCAAGACCCCATAATTTACAAGAACTGCAAGCTAGGATAAACCGTAGTTGTGAGGAAATTACTCCACAGCAAATACGAAATGTAATTTTGAATGTACGCAAGAGGAAAGACAAATGCATTGTAGAAAATGGAGGCTTGGTAGAAGTTACAAAAATTTTATAATTTTAATTGTTTTTATGTTTTGTGTTTATAAGCATAAGGTTGTATTATTACAATTCAATTATTTTCCATGGCCAACTTTGAATTTTTGAAAATAAAGACGTACCTTGGCTGCATTTTTAATTTTTCTACAAAATCGTTATTACTTGAAATATTTTGATGAAATTTTGTACATACCCATTTCGAGGGGTGCTCAATCCATTGGCGCACACAGATTTTTTTTAAAAAAAACGCTAATATGGTTTCTTAAAATTTTGCTCATAAAAACGGTCATAGTAGGCTTTGGATTTTATGCGAACCAGGCAATTTTTGTTCAAAATGTGCAGTTCATCCAGCTCTACAATTTAAAAAAAAAATCAGCCAAATCGCACGATTGATACACTTTTTACAGACTGACCCCAAAACAAATGGGTCACACTGTATATACAATGGGGTATTATCAGGTAGTTGATTTATTTCAGAAAGGTCAATGGTATAAATCCGTACACACTATACTAAAACCCCTTTTTGTACCTTTACCCAGATATTTTAAAAAATGTATACGTAGTCAAGTAAATTTTTTACCTTTTTGATTTTTCAATGTCAATAAACAGTACCTAATTAGTGGGCGCGTAGGAGTAGGTATAGGGAGTTCTTAGTTTCCCACAACGGACACACGTTGTTTACGGATACTGCAGTAGCAGACAAAACACAAAACTTAGCACAAAATGTGCAAATATACATCAAAACTGATACACTCTATCACTGTTTACTTTCAACTTCAATAGGCACAAGTTCATGGCCTCGCAAATCGTGGAAAGCTCTACACGCCACTGTCCACACACCTGTACTCAAGATATTAACAAGAATGATTCGCCACAGTCGCTAGAGCGCTACAGTCGGTATTGTTCCTTCCTACCGCATTATGCTTAATAATAATCCTTAATACGCCTTTGTCTATGCCTCGCATTAACACAATCTCAAAACCAATTCTATCACAGACACATTTCGGTTGGGGCTTTCAGCCATCTTCCTCCATCGTCTTTGGTCCATTGTCGTCTCAAATCCTCTCGCCGCCAAAGCATATCAAATAGACCCGAAGTAATCTGCTTTGCCTTCTAGCTGCGGTCGAAGAAGGTTCGAGATCAAAGTCTTCAAAGTCACTTTGAGGCTTTGTAGACGTTCGATGGGGGTTTATCTACAGTGCTCCCTTTTTCCGAGTTATCACCTTTCACGAGCTTTGCAAGAAGCAAACCGAGTAAAGTTCATTCAAAGATATAGGAAATGTGCTGTTTCATCCTGTTAGGAGTAATAATTGCCTTTGCAGCCTATAAATCCAGATGTTATTTTTTATTTTTAACGGGTCCCTATTAAAACTTTTTTAAATAGGTCAATGTTAAGTAATTTTATCTCTTTTAACACCAATAATGTATAATATTTAGATCTTATTACGTAGGTAATCATTTAGTATCATAGACAAAGCTACATAAGATATACATATACAATGCTATTCATAAAGTTTGCTCCAAATTGAAAAAAAAAATATATTACTAGATTTTTAAAAATCAAATTTTTGCCTGTCAAATTTGACATTTAAAATTAAAAATTGGGAAAATTGGATTTGCCTTGGAAATATGGGAAAAGGTATTAAGAAAATGTGCGGTGATTTATGTCAGATTAAAGAAAAATTATGGGAACTCAATGGCGGAGTGTTTTTTTAATAGGAAACTGATGTCTGGTTGCCCTCTATAAGAAAACTTGTTAGGCGTAAATATGAATACCAACATCGAATAGTTTAAGTTTAAAAAAAAATTATTATTTCAGAAAACACTAGAGAATATAGGACATCTAGGATAATGACAATTAAGTATCTGCATAATATAATAAGATGAATTTCGTCTCGTATTTTAGATTAAAAATGAACTCCAAATACCGCCAATAAACTATGTACAGTCCGACACACGAGAGAAGTCCAATGAAAAACTCAGTCTAAGCGCCCTCCGTGTGTTATGTGGGCATGGGAGTTTTTCATTGGACTTCTCTCGTATGTCGGACTGTATTTTGGATTGTATCCAAAAAGTAGTAGTAATTTATGCAGACTATGCAATCTTCAATAGCTAATAAAATTATTGGAACTGGACACAAGCTAGAGAAGAGGTTACCTACATTAAAAGTTAAAAGGCATTGTTCGGATGTGTTCTAGAATATAATTATTATAGTATATAAATTTAATACATTAATTTTAACAAATTTGCATTTTAATCTTCAATTTTATTACTAAGTCGTATTTGTTGGCAAAACTTACAGTTTAATTGTGACCTCCATTACACTTTTTACTTTTTCATAATTAAACTGTGGATTTTGCCAACACATACGATTTAGCAATAGTAATGATAGTATTTTTTTACTACTAACCTGAGAAATCACCATTATTTACCTCATTCCTCTAATGAGAAGTAATATTTCTCACCCTAGATAAATAATGATAATAAAAAAATACCTAGGTAAATAATGAAAAATTTTCTATATGACATTTAAAGATTAGTGTCATTTTATCAGCTTGACAACTGAACTTCCAGGCTACTTGATATTTCGAAGTATTTGAAAAAAGCAAGAAATGGCTAAAATAAACTAAAATATGGCAATATTTCAATGTTAGTAGTAGTAGTAAAAAAATTCTATATACACTTCGGTTGAGAAGGCCGCTACGCGCCTCAGGCTATAAAAAAGGTCGGTGTATAATGGCTCACTTCTCAACCTAAGTGTATAATATACTATTTTTTACTACTAACCTGTGAAATCACCCTTATTTACCTCATTCCTCTAATGAGAAGTAATATTTCTCACCCTAGATAAATAATGATAATAAAAAAATACCTAGGTAAATAATGAAAAATTTTCTATATGACATTTAAAGATTAGTGTCATTTTATCAGCTTGACAACTGAACTTCCAGGCTACTTGATATTTCGAAGTATTTGAAAAAAGCAAGAAATGGCTAAAATAAACTAAAATATGGCAATATTTCAATGTTAGTAGTAGTAGTAAAAAAATTCTATATACACTTCGGTTGAGAAGGCCGCTACGCGCCTCAGGCTATAAAAAAGGTCGGTGTATAATGGCTCACTTCTCAACCTAAGTGTATAATATACTATTTTTTACTACTAACCTGTGAAATCACCCTTATTTACCTCATTCCTCTAATGAGAAGTAATATTTCTCACCCTAGATAAATAATGATAATAAAAAAATACCTAGGTAAATAATGAAAAATTTTCTATATGACATTTAAAGATTAGTGTCATTTTATCAGCTTGACAACTGAACTTCCAGGCTACTTGATATTTCGAAGTATTTGAAAAAAGCAAGAAATGGCTAAAATAAACTAAAATATGGCAATATTTAAATGTTAGTAGTAGTAGTAAAAAAATTCTATATACACTTCGGTTGAGAAGGCCGCTACGCGCCTCAGGCTATAAAAAAGGTCGGTGCATAATGGCTCACTTCTCAACCTAAGTGTATAATATACTATTTTTTACTACTAACCTGTGAAATCACCCTTATTTACCTCATTCCTCTAATGAGAAGTAATATTTCTCACCCTAGATAAATAATGATAATAAAAAAATACCTAGGTAAATAATGAAAAATTTTCTATATGACATTTAAAGATTAGTGTCATTTTATCAGCTTGACAACTGAACTTCCAGGCTACTTGATATTTCGAAGTATTTGAAAAAAGCAAGAAATGGCTAAAATAAACTAAAATATGGCAATATTTCAATGTTAGTAGTAGTAGTAAAAAAATTCTATATACACTTCGGTTGAGAAGGCCGCTACGCGCCTCAGGCTATAAAAAAGGTCGGTGTATAATGGCTCACTTCTCAACCTAAGTGTATAATATACTATTTTTTACTACTAACCTGTGAAATCACCCTTATTTACCTCATTCCTCTAATGAGAAGTAATATTTCTCACCCTAGATAAATAATGATAATAAAAAAATACCTAGGTAAATAATGAAAAATTTTCTATATGACATTTAAAGATTAGTGTCATTTTATCAGCTTGACAACTGAACTTCCAGGCTACTTGATATTTCGAAGTATTTGAAAAAAGCAAGAAATGGCTAAAATAAACTAAAATATGGCAATATTTAAATGTTAGTAGTAGTAGTAAAAAAATTCTATATACACTTCGGTTGAGAAGGCCGCTACGCGCCTCAGGCTATAAAAAAGGTCGGTGCATAATGGCTCACTTCTCAACCTAAGTGTATAATATACTATTTTTTACTACTAACCTGTGAAATCACTCTTATTTACCTCATTCCTCTAATGAGAAGTAATATTTCTCACCCTAGATAAATAATGATAATAAAAAAATACCTAGGTAAATAATGAAAAATTTTCTATATGACATTTAAAGATTAGTGTCATTTTATCAGCTTGACAACTGAACTTCCAGGCTACTTGATATTTCGAAGTATTTGAAAAAAGCAAGAAATGGCTAAAATAAACTAAAATATGGCAATATTTCAATGTTAGTAGTAGTAGTAAAAAAATTCTATATACACTTCGGTTGAGAAGGCCGCTACGCGCCTCAGGCTATAAAAAAGGTCGGTGTATAATGGCTCACTTCTCAACCTAAGTGTATAATATACTATTTTTTACTACTAACCTGTGAAATCACCCTTATTTACCTCATTCCTCTAATGAGAAGTAATATTTCTCACCCTAGATAAATAATGATAATAAAAAAATACCTAGGTAAATAATGAAAAATTTTCTATATGACATTTAAAGATTAGTGTCATTTTATCAGCTTGACAACTGAACTTCCAGGCTACTTGATATTTCGAAGTATTTGAAAAAAGCAAGAAATGGCCAAAATAAACTAAAATATGGCAATATTTCAATGTTAGTAGTAGTAGTAAAAAAATTCTATATACACTTCGGTTGAGAAGGCCGCTACGCGCCTCAGGCTATAAAAAAGGTCGGTGTATAATGGCTCACTTCTCAACCTAAGTGTATAATATACTATTAAATGATTAGGAGGAGTATATTCCTCACCTCAGAGATGGGGCGCGTGTATCACGGACCAACTTTAATACATATGGATATTCCTGTGGTCGGAAGTTTGTTACGCCCATGGAATCTATTCCAAATTATTACAAAATTGATGCGACTTTTGAAAAAATAGTTTTTCTGTTAAAAAGTTACATTATTGTCCTAACTCTCTCAATCCAGGAACTTTAGGCGCAATAGTATACCCAAAACAGACTCCAACATAGCCCAAAATCAGATTTTCAAAAAATCTAATAATAATTTTCCCATTTGGTACAAACTGTATTAATAGCACTGTAAAATACTCAATTTAAGTGCCTACCTCCAAGAAGTGTAGAGTTAAATCCAGTGATCCTTTATTCCCATTTTCTACTGGTAGTAAACCATTACTTTTCCGCAATCTCATTTTGATCTAAGAGAGTCACGCCAATGATCGTGTCTAATATTTCCTAACCTCTATACCCCAGGTATAGGTGCCCTGATAATTCTTTACTCTGTGGGTATCTCGGGCCCACGGAAGATTTATTAATAACATTATCTTATGTAGCCAGTCGCGAAGGTGATTTATTCAGGAAGTTATCTAAGTCGATTCTATAACCCTTTAGCCGTGATTTATTTCACCGAGCAAATGGGCCTTCCGCCAGGATGGTCATTTTTCTGATGGCGACCATTTCCACTTCTTGCCTCGGTGCAGGAATAGATATACACAGGTCGTCCAATTTAAATGTGATAAAGGTAATAATATAATTATGTAACTCTTTCGGTTGCGTTTTTGATCGTTAAAAAACGGAACATCGTGTAGCGAATTTTGTTATACCCGCATGTTGATGTTTCAAGATGAAATGCAGATACATATCTGTCCAATTTTATTTATTTTTCACTCCATGCATATCGCCTATGCATACTAAATGAGATAACTCGGATATCATACGCCTGTCTTGAATAAAATCATCCTGTATCTCGTTTGAAATCTTGACGTTCTGGAACTTAATCCCGAATAGGTTGTCAGTCTTTTATACACCACTAATTTTCTTTATGGAGATGTTACGAGCTGAGGCAAGTTCCTCAAAAAATCGAGCACCTATTCAAAATCTACAAACGTGATTTTTTTCTTAATAGTTTTACAATAAAAGCTCCCTTCTAGCGGCCTCCCAAGAGTTTGGAAACTTACATCACAACTTCGTAGAAGTTCGGGAAAACTGGGTACGGTTTCCGCATAATAACAACTTTTGCGATTAAAACTTTTAATTAATTATGGGTCCACTTTGAGTGACTTCCAGGCACAATAATGAACCGACAAAAAGGGCGAAAGGACCTAAAGGACAAGAAAGTTGAAACGGGAAACATAAAAAATTAGTTTTTACATCTAGCAACACTATTATACAGGGTGTCCCGTAAGTCATGGATCCAACGGCTCTGGGTGACAGAGGAGGTCATTTGCGACAAGAAAAACCCAGTATGTTGTTATCCAGTTGTTAACCATTTTCAAGATACGGGGTGTTGAAATTTTCATGAAAAAACCAATTTTTGTTTATGTCCCAAACTAGAAAAGATATTTGAACCAAATTTGGTACAAGACATGTTGTCACGAAGAGCCAAAACATCTGCCAGTATCAAGCTCACCGGTTGACCAGTGGCGGAGATAGAGGTCACCGGGAAAAATAATAATTTTATAAAAAAAATATATGTAATACTCGGTGTCCGATTAAAAAAATACAGTCAATTTTTAGATACACAATTTATTTGGCAACAAATTTGGATACCTGTTTCGAATCGGCTACCTTTTTGCAGTAAATGCGATTTTTTTGTTAATTTTTGGCGTTATGTTGAAAATTGAATAGTTATTTATGTACCAAGGCATTGAAGTTCAACTTTTTATGACTCATGTGGAATTTAGTTGCCGAGGCCTCTGGTCGAGGCAAATAAACCACATGAGTCATAAAAGAACTTCAGTGCCGAGGTACATATTATTTTTTTTAATCGGAAAAGTCACAATGGCGAAGTAATCAAAAATAAATTATAGGCATTGGTTCGGGTACTATAGCGTGATGTTGCCTTTATTTAACTCTTTTGCAGGAAAAAAATCATCGTGGCTATGAATTTCTTGATTTTGTTGGTTTTCAGTGTTATTATATTAACACACATTTCGGTCGTATGTAACGTACGCGAATTTCTGTATTATTTGCTCAACGACCAATGTTCATTATTAATGTTAATGCCACACATGGCCGGTTTTTGTTAACGCAACCCGGAAGATGATGACTCACATAATGCGGTTGAAACAGTCTTCGTGTTAATAATTTTCATTTTGTAACGCCGGTTATGTAAAAACTGTTCCATATCTGGGGAAAAATTATAAATTCACATGTTGGTAACAGTACATTTTTATGGATAAATATAAATTAAACCGTAGATAACTGTTCACACTGGGAGCATGTAGCTATTAATATTGTTTTAATCATCAACAAGTTTTTCATGCGATATTAATAAATGTATTTCAAAAAAGTTGTACAAAAAATTGTAGCCACTAACTCTTGTTACTGATTATTATTTAATGACTCGACCTGTATCACCAATTTCATATATAAATATGACTTATATTGCTTTTAATTGTATTCATTGTGTAGGTATTATGTTTGGTATAAAAACCTGACATTGAGCTGGTGCGTTGCACCCATTAGATCATGATGTATACCTACAGCACGTTTGTCTTTTTTGTTTATTGTGTTGGTGGCTCTCGGACCGCACGAAAAAAGAGTTTATCTCGAATCTGGTTGAGTCATTTTCTTCTCGTGTATTCTCCCGTGTGACTAAAACTCGAACAAAGGATCCAGAAAAAATTTTGTGGGCACGATCGTGTCATAGATCTAAAAGATTGCCGTGTTTAGGTATTATTGTCTCTTATCCCACTGAAAGTAAATAACATTCTGAGCCTAGGTACAGCATTTTTTAAATTTTAAACTTTCGTCTTTGTATTGATGTTTCAAAATAACAAAACCAAATCAATTCTAACGGTTCGGTACTTCAGAAATTCGTAAAGCTATCGCGGGAACAAGGAACTTTCACAAAAATGATCCCTACGTTCTGCTCGTTCGTCACGAAATGTAGATCAGTGTCTCAGTAGGCCTCTCGAGCAGGTACTGAGAATTTAGGACGATTTAGAACACCGGATACACAAAATTTCATATTGTAATACTGTTGTCAAAAAATATCATTAGTTTAATAGATGATTATTTTTGTTAGCTACCATATTTCATTCTTCGCGTTAGTTATGTAAAAACGGATTTGCAATTCATTTTTTAATCAATTTTGACTAAAATTTTGACTAATTATTAATTCGATTTCCCAATTTGATATTTAATTTTTAATTTCCAATTACCGCAATCTAATGAAATGCTTTCACTTTTACTCTGTTTCTATTTCAAATGCGACAGTATTACGCAAGTGACTTCTTACTTTGAATACCAATTAACATACCGCACATTTCAGTATTTTCGAATAAACTTATGCACAGAAACACGATGCTTGAATTCGTTATTTTTTTTGTTTTAAACGTACTCTATATGTGGTTAAACTACGGATTAAAAAGTAATCTGTGGTTGAACGTCCAAGCAGCATTTAGAGAGGTTACGCGACCATGAATCAAGGTAAATTTCATTATTATTTCGAAATATAACTTCACATATCCGGATATAGTTAATTGCAAATCAAGCACTGCATTTCATTTATTACTCATGACAGGAAGGCTCGTTTAAATATACATATAGCTTTTGAGGGATTACGAATATACATTGTGTTTCCTAATAATAATAAGCTAGATCCTTATGGTATTCGGGATGCCAGGGGTCTGAATGAATGAATGTTCTCCGTAGAGGGAGTGCGAATGCTTTTTGCCCTACTCGAAATAATAATCGTAACTTTATTGTGAAAATAATATTCATAATGTATATATAATCTCACAAAATGGCTAATTGCAGTAGCTACTGACACGGGCGTAGCCAAGGGGGGGTTTCGGGGGTTCAAACCCCCCCCCCCCCCCCCCGAAATAAGCAAAATATTACCTAATATTATACCGAAAAAATACGAGGAGTGAAGAGTTAAATTATTATTACGTTTGAATATATTATGTAGTAATAGTAGCGCCTAGCGCCATCTTTTGACGAGAGGCAGACGCAGTTGCAGCCGAACTATTTTGTATTGTAGGGACACTTTGCGTTGTTTCTCGATTATTCGCCACGCCCCTAGGTCGAAATGAGCGGAACTTTGTGGAAGTTCGTGGAAGTTTCTGGACGGCTACTGGGCTGCTATATAAGCGGCGCCGCGGCGCGTGACCGCGCTTACGGCAGTATTGTTCCATGCGAACTCGAAGCGAATAAAAGTGAAAAGTGGTGAACGAATAGTGAAGAGAATTAAGTGTACCGTGTAAGTGAGTAATTTTAGTGCACTGTTATTCGATGACCTTGTTAAGGATAGATATGTGAATCATTATTACTGTCGAAAAATGGAGGGGAAAAAAAGGAAGGGTGATAAACCTAAAGGTATGGACTACTGGAAAAAGTGGTGTAGTCAAGGTCAAGGGGTTTCTAATAAATGAAGTAGACTGCCTTTTTTATTTATATAGATTAATTTAAAATTGAGCAAGAAGATCCACAGCGTTGGGCTACATTTGACATATAAAATATGTGACAAGATGAACTGTCTGTATTCTGGTAGGTATTCTCTGTGCTTAAACCTACAATAAGATTTTTGTTGATTTTTTGAAAAACAAAAATGTTAGGTACCTACTTAAATTAGGTACTTTTGCAATTTGGGGACACCCTGCATAAAAAACAGCTTATAAATATTGCTATTGACTGGGATCAGAACCTTAATGAGTAAAAAACAATCAATATACCTTTTCTTGAAATCGGCATTAAAATGTCCCAAAATCGTCATTAAAAGCACAGAAATCGTACAATAATGTAGCCCATTATTGTACGATTTTTTCAATAAGTAGGCCTTGGCGAGATGTAAACATCAAACGTCAGACGCGGAGAAATCGCTCGTCAAAAGTGACCAAATATTCAAAACCCGGCCGATAAAGGCTCATTTAACTTTTCGTACACATTGCGAAATTGTTTCCTATGGAAGCGCAATCCTTCAGTGTACATATTTTAGTAAGTTTGAAAATCAATAGATTTGTTGTGTAGGCTGCACAAGAAGCAGCACTTTGGTTTTTCTGTCAGAAGGTGCCGTACGTCATTATACTTGTCCTAGGTAGAGCGATCGAAGTTAAGCAACGCCGCGTGTAGTCGGTTCGTGGACGGGTGATCCCTTATTATTATTTTCATGCCTAATAAAACATTTTTTTTTTCCAATTTCAAGAAAAATATAATATGTACCTCGGCACTGAAGTTCTTTTTGACTCATGTGGTTTATTTGCCTCGGCCAGAGGCCTCAGCAACTAAACTCCACATGAGTCATAAAAAGTTGAACTTCAGTGCCTTGGTACATAAATAACTATTTTTGTCTGTTTAACCCAGTATCAAGTTTTTTATTGCCTGTTTCGCAGATTTCAGAAATTAATTGCAAATCATGCACGAGTTCGTTAAATAATATGACACGGGCAACAAAGGAGAAGAATATTTAACTAAAAAGTAGGCGTATCAAATGGGGCCTGAATTACATATTTAATATTAAATTGACTAGGTACACAAAAAAATGGCCCAGTAAATTTTCAAAATATATTTTGCGATTAATGTTATTTAACAAAGAGAACGTACGGATCAATTCCCTAAAGAAAAAAATCATCGCAAATGAAGACCTTGAAAATTACGCCAGATATTGTTAAAATGCAATGTTTACGATAAAATCAAATGTCATACAATGTCTTACTTAATACTTATGTAATGATCCTGTTAATATAAAATATTTCTATGGATATAATATTAAAAATATAATTTTCTGAGAAAATTAGCAATCAATTGATTATTATTCAATAAGTGGCAATTTTATGAGAATTCTTAACTACACATTTGCATTTCCATCGTAAAATGTAGAAATAAATAATTTTACATAACCACAGATGTATTTATATGACGTCTTGACATTTATGGCACTTTGAGATAGTACGGTAGTTGCTAGATCTACATAATTACATAAATATGATACCACTAAAGGTGTAGAATTAGAAAGGCGGTACCAAACAGGGTTCTCGTTCTATTCAGAATCAAATAAAAACACTGGTACAAACACTTTTTTGCATAATAATCCCTTGTCTATGTTAGTAGGTACAGCAGAGATGCCCAGTAGATATTAATTAAGTGACTATTATTTATTATCTACTTTATGAAAATTGTCAGATATTTCTCCCATATCCAGAAACTACATAATGTTTCAGTTTTAAAATCGAACAGGAATTATAATTCCCCAGTGTTCAGTTCCAGCAATATTCATATTCAAATATTAATGTGGTTACGCTATAGGTAACACTAAAATGCTGCACGCAAATATATCGTTATATTGGAAATTCAGGATTCTATTAAAATAAAATAAATGGGGGCATTTGTTGAAATTCTTATAAATTTGATTTTGCAGATTCAGAACAGATGTTATGTTGTTATTATTTAACATGTAGGTATTTTAACTGTAAATTAATTTCTGTAAGACAATAACGCACTGTATAGCTATTTATGTAACCAGTTAGAAAATTGTGATTTTGTGTAACGAGTGGGATATTTGCGAGTTGCACAAAATCATATTTTCCAACGTGTTACATATTTTTTTTATAATTTTCTAATTAATACATTAAAACTGAATTGTAATCTAGTAAGATACAAAAATTTACTTTTTTAAAGTACTAAATTAGACCGCAAACAAATTTGTATTGTCTTCGATAATTAAAAAGTTTTTTCTTGAAATCGGCATTAAAATGTCCCAAAATCGTCATTAAAAGCACAGAAATCGTACAATAATGTAGCCCATTATTGTACGATTTTTTCAATAAGTAGGCCTTGGCGAGATGTAAACATCAAACGTCAGACGCGGAGAAATCGCCCGTCAAAAGTGACCAAATATTCAAAACCCGGCCGATAAAGGCCCATTTCACTTTTCGTACACATTGCGAAATTGTTTCCTATAGAAGCGCAATCCTTCAGTCTACATATTTTAGTAAATTTGAATATCAATAGATTTCTTGTGTAGGCTGCACAAGAAGCAGCAGTTTGGTTCTTCTGTTCGAAGGTGCCGTACGTCATTATACTTGTCGTAGGTAGAGCGATCGGTAAAGTCAAGCAACGCCGCGCGTAGTCGGTTCGTGGACGGGTGATCCCTTATTATTATTTTCTTGCCTAATAAAACTTTTTTTTTCCGATTTAAAAAAAATATATAATATGTACCTCGGCACTGAAGTTCTTTTTGACTCATGTGGTTTATTTGCCTCGGCCAGAGGCCTCAGCAACTAAACTCCACATGAGTCATAAAAAGTTGAACTTCAGTGCCTTGGTACATAAATAACTATTTCTTGAAATCGGCAGTAAAGTGTCCCAAAATCGTCATTAAAAGCTCAGAAATCGGTACTGAAGTAACTAACTATTGTACGATTTTTTCAATAAGTAGACCTTGGCGAGATGTAAACATCAAACGTCAGACGCGGAGAAATCGCCCGTCAAAAGTGACCAAATATTCAAAACCCGGCCGATAAAAGCCCATTTAATTTTTCGTACACATTAATAATAAACAAATTTATTTAGCAACAAATTGCTATCCAACTACAGCATTAATAAATAAAACCTACTGTATTAATATTATTGTAACAAATTAATCCTTTGAAAAAAATCGAATTTTGAGCAAATTTAGAATTTTTTTGGTCCAGAACAAAATTTGAATTTCCTCTTGTTTGATAAGTATGTACTTCTTGAAATTTTGCGAAATGTTTCCTATAGACGCAATCCTTCAGTATACATATTTTAGTACGTTTGAATATCAATAGATTTGTTATGGAGGCAGCACAAGAAGCAGCAGTTTGGTTTTTCTGTACGAGGGTGCCGTGTCTTGTCTTACTTGACCTAGGTAGAGCGATCGTTAAAGTCAAGCAACGCCGCGAGTAGTCGGTTCATGGACGGGTGATCCCTTATTATTATTTTCTTGCCCAATAAAACATTTTTTTTCCGATTTCAAAAAAAATATAATATGTACCTCGGCACTGAAGTTCTTTTTATGACTCATGTGGAATTTAGTTGCCGAGGCCTCTGGCCGAGGCAATAAAAAGTTGAACTTTTGGTTTGTTACATAAATAACTATTTTCTTAAAAATCAAGTAGGCCGTGATTTTTTTCGTCATTTTTATTATTTCATCGCATCGCGGCAAAGACTTTCTATCTCCAAGTTGAGCCTGTTTTAAGAAAATGAAGAGTAACACAAAAAATATTTTTTTAATTTGTTTTCCTTTTCATAATATCAGACCAATCTTTAAACTCGATAAAATTGGTGTTAGTCCTGTCAAGTTATGAAGAAAATAAATTTTAACAAGTTTCACCAAATAAGTTATGATATTATTCAATGTTACATGTTTTTAAATAAATAGTTCTCATTTATTGGTTATTTAATTTTATCATTGAGTAAAGGATTCCTTTCCTTAATGGTTTTTATGCACTATTTTATCTTATTGACTAAATATGTATGTAAGCAAATGCAGATATAAAATGAAAAAAGAATGTCTTGTCAGGAATCAGGTAAAATTTGCTGTTTAAATTAATTTTAATTATTTTATTAAATTTAATTATTTTATTAAATTTTAAGTTTTAATAACCATAGGCCAATAATAATATACTGCTCCTGAATAACATAGGTATCACTGTGTCCTATTAATATAAGAAACTAATTTTTAAATTGATATTTTCTTAAATCAACATTGTACGAACTAAACAAACTTATCTACGAAATAAATTTGCAAAAATTAAAGTTAAGAACATAACTTTCTTAAAAACGTGCACGTATTTGGCAACATTTTTCTGTTTGAAAACTATAGTTACTTTTACGGCAAACGTTACCTACCTTTAAAATACCTTCACCTATATCAGGCACTTGACTTTGTTCCCCAAAGAGCCGTTCCCTAGTCGCCCAAAAGCGCTCTGGTACCTCGACCGCGAGCTTGGTACCACGCGACGCACCGGCCAACTACGACTGAGCACCCAAGACGCCTCGCCACGCGGCCGACCGTCGACAACTGACTATCGCTCGCTGATTGCGCTTTGTTTTGTCTGTTCCATGGCTGTCCCGACCCGACGGTGGCTGGCTGAGCAGGACCAGGTAAGTCGCGCCGCTGACTGGGCAACCAAGACCGGTACTAGCGCGGCGGGTACCGGCCGCGCGCGCGCGCGGAGTAGGTCAGTATTTTTCGTGGGCTCGTACAGGACCGCGTATGACAGGCGCGGAGGCTCGGACGCCCCCCTTTTTTATTTTCACGTTTTGAAGGGACTATCTCGGATGGGCTGGGACTTTTTGGCCTTAACATGGAATATAAAATACCTACCTACTAGTACTAGACCAGCTGTAATCAACAATTTAATTTGTTTGGTTAGTGAATCAATTATTAAGTATCTATAGTCTATCCAAGTTACAGGGGCAGTGGATCAAAACATTGGCCACCACCTGACCTATTCTCTTATTGGTCTGGCCGTCATTAAATGTCAAGTGTTTACGCGGCGAGCAGAATGCAGGGCCGGCTCTTCCCTCAGTCGAGTTTCCTGCATATTTTAGATCGGATCGCGAGCAATATATTCTGTAAATTTATTTTGCTACTTATTTTAAGAAAATTTATAAAGATCCACGAAAGGTAAAAACACAATTTTCAGAACTTCTAAAAGAATTAGTTCAGAATTACAAGCCACTGGGAATCTGATATTAGTCAGACCCTATGGTAATCGATCGCAATGCGGTCATGTGACTTTGTTTATATCTACTGCCGCTGTAACTTGGATAGACTTTAGAATGTGGGACATTGGAATATTTCACTACCCCTGTAACTTTTTAATTTTTGTGATAGAAAAAAGTTTTAGATAAAAGTTTTATGGAATTCTGGGTTAGAAAGAAATTGTATAGACACCCTATATATTTGTATCATTATCTTTTTCCGTTTTTCAAATATTTCGTTTTCAATACACTAAATTTATTTAAGTTGTACAGTGTGGCTCACTATAAATTGACACCCACCTCCCCCTTAACTTGTTAGTTTTTGAGGTAAGAAAAAAGTTTTTTTACGAAAGTTCTAGATACTAATTCAAAAATTTTTTTGTGACGCTGCTGGACCTTATACAGTGTGTTCTAGAAAGCCGTGGCAGACATAACTTATGCTTTTTTAAGTGGAACGCCTTGTATCTTTCTGGATTATTGAATTATACGCATTTTTCCGATTCCAACGAAGTATATAATATGTTATATGTTCGCTCCAACCGTTCGTTCAGAACTGAGCCTTTTTGTGAGGGATTACTCCTTGGGTCATAGATTGCCATGGAAGACAAATGCCAAATTATAGTAATAATTAATAATTATTGACAGTTTGCAAGTATATTCATGTTTTGAAAAACAAAATGGGCCATTTTAAGATTTCAGCGAAAAATGAAGAAGGGAAATTGAGAGAAATGAGAAATTTTAAATAGTAACATACAACGTCAGATTTATTGTATGAAATTAAATTTCTATTGAAAACGACAGTAACATTTAGAAAAAGGAACAAATGCTCCACATGGTCTCCATCTTGCTCAATGCATTTATTGATATTTGCTACTAACTTTCTGTTTATTGAGTCAATGATAAAATTGTTGTGTTCAGTATTTAATACGTTGACTTCTTCCCGAGTTCTTCCTTTCAGTGTTTCTACATTTTCCGGTCCGTCATAATAAATTTTGTTTTTTAAATAACCCCACAAAAAAAATATATAAAAATCAAATTTCAAACAATAAATTTGACGAAGTTTATTAACTGTTACTATTTAAAATTTTTCATTTCTTTCAATTTATTTTCTTCATTTTCTCTGAAATCTTAAAATAGCCCATTTTGTTTTCCAAAACGTGAATATACTTGCAAACTGTCAATAATTATCGTATGTAATATCACTAATGCCGGAAATTTTATCGATATTTTTTTCGAAAGCGCTATTTTGCCTAGAAAGATCACGAGTATAAATTGGGCTTTTATTTTCTGATAAAATCCCTCGAGCTTCGCTCTCGGGATTTTATCTCTGAAAATAAAAGCCCAATTTGTACGAGTGGTTTTGCTAATGGGCAAAATAGGGCTTGAGAATAAAATTATCTAGAAAAATTTCCGGCACGAGTGGTATTTGTTGAGATTATTTCACGAATACCATTTAATAATTTCTGTATTGATTTTTTCTATGTTTGCATTTCCAAAACGACTCATTTTGAACGAGTTTATTGACAGCTTCGACTGTAGCGTTCGAGTAAACAAACATGACGCTTGGGTATCCAAGGCAAATGCGATTATACCTACACCCTGTCGGCGTTGGTTTATTTTCTGAATGTGTCATAAATTTAAACGCAGGCGGAGGTCTAAATAACAAGAATTTAGCAATGTAAAAGTTATATAAATTCATCGATATAATGCTTAATAATACCGCAACATAATTTATAAGCTGCATAATTTAGAACAGTGTGAAACACACAAACTTTAAGAAGTAAGGTACGTGTTTGTATCCAACAGATTCGCGGTTGCTAAGCAACGAAGTGATAATTTGCACAAGTGCAATTACCGCGATAATTTGCACAAGTGCAAAAACAAGTGCAAATTATCGCTAGCAGAGGCATATGATTGGTTGGATTTTTATGGAAGGAGCTACCTTATTGGATGCGAGCAGTATGAGGGAAATAATCACTATAATTTGGCATTTGTCTTCCATGACAAATAATGATCGAAGGAGTAATCCCTCATAAAAAATGCTCAGTTCTGACCGAACAGCTGGAACGAACATATAATAGTTACTTCGTTGGAATCGGAAAAATGCATAGAATTCAGTAATCCAAAAATATACAAGGTATTCTATTTAAAAAAACATAAGCTATGTCTGCCACGGCTTTCTAGAACACACTGTATAAGGTCCAACAGCGTCACAAAAAACTTTGTATTAGTATCTAAAACTTTCGTAAAAAAACTTTTTTCTAACCTCAAAAACTAACAAGTTAAGGGGGGTGTCAAATTATAGTGAGCCACCCTGTACCTATTTGTCGATCTCATTATAAAGATGGACGATCAAAAAGAAATCTCAATATTATTGCAAATTAATTCGTCAACTTCTCTTTTACAAACTTATTTTAGCCAAACTATCACAAAACAGGCGACTACGAAAAAAGGATTTGTAATAAAGAAATAAAGGTATTTTTTTGATAAATCAAAAAAGTTGTGAATGAAAAAATATCCCCAATGAATGTAAATTACTTCTAGCAGTTTCAAATCTGACGGCTAGATCCCAAATTATACAATGTGTCCACGGATGGGATCGTCAAGAGGGGGAAACTTTTATTATTGATTTTATGACGAAAAATCATTCTTTATAAAAATATTCTGCTTCATGGAAAAATGAGTTTACCATATAAAAATTTTAGATCAGATGTACAGGATGTTAATAAATTAAGAAAACATAAAAATGCTTTAAGAGAGAAGTAGGTACCATCATTTTTATTTTACACAAAATATTTAAATATAAAACAAATTTCTTTATAATACGAAATAAAGTTGAAATCCTAATTTTGAATATTTTTATTTTTTTAGTTAATTCATAGAAGAATCTACTACGGATAAATCATTGAATAAAGAACTTAATCAATGGTTAAATTTATGAAAATTTAAAATGAAAATCTAAAAATGTGTGGAAGTTATAAGAAGATGTGTATTTTTTCCATAATCCTACAAATTTTTATTGCATTTTTATTGTTTGTTTAACAGTAATAGATACTAATAGTTACACTACATACAATGTCCGGCCGAAAGTACGTATATGAGATTTTTTTTTCAAGTTTTATATTAAACTTTATTTTGGATTAGGTATAAACAACTTTGTTTTAACATTTTACCTAAAATAATAAATATTCTTATATCTATACTTCCCTCTTAAAGCATTTATTTTCTTAATTTATTAATACCCTGTACAACTGATCTAAGACTATTATATGGTAAACTAGGTAATTTTTTCAAGAAGCATGATTTTTTATAAAGGATGGCTTTTCGTCGTAAATTCAATGATACAATTTTTCTCCATCCGTGAACACATGGAAATGGCCAAAAATTTCCAGACATTTCGAAAAATTTGTCCTTATTAATGAAGCAATATTCAAACCAATAAAAAAAAGGGCTACTAAATTGTCTCTGTGTGTGAAGGATAAGAAACTCCGATAATCCAATAATTATTGTTTCAAAGTTTCTGTCTATAATTTTAGTTTAAGCTGCGTTTCAAAAAAAGAATGTCTGGAAATGACCATAGGCAAAGTTTGTAGGTTCGGCGTACGTCTATACCCTGATAAGCAGCGACTTCAATGATGCATAGAGAGAGTAACATACTTCCAAAGAAAATTTATTATACCTGTCACTAACAACGTTTATTTCAATTTCAATCATTTGTTTTCTTGTCTATAAAGAAGAACTGTCGAATTAAGAAAAAATACATTAACCTAAATAAATTTAAACGCTCCAATTTAGTCCAAGTGAAGGTCTAGGTAAATTTAATTTATGAATCATCCACAAAAACAATTTAAGTGTTAACTACCTATATCCACTTAAATTATTGTACATTCTTGTTTGACCTTTCTACTTTTTATTGTTCACTTAACTGTTTGTTTCATACCGCTATGATAAAATACATAATCCGAAAAAATAAATATGTATGTGACTTTTTAGCCACGTACTTTTACATCCTACTCGTTTCAATTATGTATAAGGATTATATAATTTGCTTTGTTTACTACTGCTAAGATTTTCTGCAAACTTACAGTACTGAAGTATTCATAAATTCATTGCTAATTACCATAGACCATTATGGGAAAACATACAAGCATGTACTTAAGTACTAGATAAGCAGAAAAAATATTTCCGGAGATATTCTGCAATCATTTTTCAAGTTTAGACAAACAAAGTGACATTTGTGTATTTTCCTCTACCTTGTTTACTTTAAGTCTCTACACAAATTCCTGTGTATTCAACACTATTGACAAGATCTTTTGTATTCAATAAAAGCTAGTTTGAATCCGAACAGTACCATGCTATAAAATAAGGTACCTACTTTTTTAGAAAGCAGTTACACTGGAGTTTGTTGTGATTGTTCACTTTCACAGGGGTATTAAAAGGTATTATGCTATACCTTTCTACCAGCTTCCTTTTAAAATTATCTCTGATTTCATTTGGGCTCGTCATATTTGTGTATACATGTACTTTCGACTTTCCAGTATCATATCACACATTTTTTCCTACGTCCCTTAATAATATAAAAAAAGAATTGATTTTATTTTAACTGTTTTTAAAGTATCTAATTACTGATATTTTAATTTTCTGCTGAGAAAATTGATTCTAATTTTTAATTAAATTTCAAAACAACTATTAAGGAAAGGTTAAGGAAACTAACTATAGATTCGTATTTAAAGTTATTTAACACAATAATGCAATAATTGCTGATTATACATATTCATTTATGCATAACATTCCAAAGTCTAAAAGTACAACTGAAAGCAAAGTAAAGAAAGTTGATAAGTATAGGTATGTACAGCATATTTCAAAAGAGGTTAAACACCCTTTTTGGAATATTCCGTTAATTTTTAGATATGTCTGCTATAGGCTAGATAATTATTTTAAGTTAGATTGTCATAGACCTTTAGATATGTTAACTTAGCTAGTAAACCATCAGTTTAGTTTTGAGAATGATAATATACAATTCATGCTAGCGCAATAACCAGTTACCTACTTGTTACTTTTAGAAAACAAAAAAAACTGAAATAGAGGCTGCAATAGTTGACTAATATCCACTGGAATTGCATCAGAAGTATCCGTTAGCCTGGTAAGCGTAATGTATTAATTAGAAGATTAATACCTCCTTTGTTTGGTTGTGATGAGACGTAAAAGCCTTTGATGTTGGATAATTCTATATTATAGATTAGTAAATATCCAAAACATAGGGTAGATTTTCTATTTTTTAACAGATGTTCATTCTAGTCTCGTTTGAAAAACAGATAATGACCAACAAAGTTGAATTCAATAATTACTACTTTAAAAAATTCCTCTTGAATTTTCTAAATTACGCAAAATTTTTACTTAAAGCTGCTTGCTTTCCAATGAGACCAGAACAAAAAAAAAATTCGTTGAAAAATTAAAAAATACGAGGAAAATGAGCTATTCCTTTTTTTTCTGGTCCACCCCCTATAATTTTCTTGACTTGTGAAAACAAACAAAAAACAGGAAAAAGAAGAAAGTTGAAGAAGAATCGTGATTGTTTCAAAGTCCTAAAAAATATTTACGTTGTGACAACGTACGTAATCTTAAAACGCTCTTTAATTGTACACTATATAGATTGTGACAGGTAAATATTTCATGTCATGAATTTCCCATGCGGCTGCCATTTTGTTGATAGGTGACGGAGAACAGGGAATTTACGTTTTACGCACACGAATCCTAAATTTGAATAGATAGAAATTAACATTGAACTCTGTTCTTTGAAGCACAGAAAAAGGCTATAGTTATACTTTCTGTGTTTGAAGTTAGGTTAGAGCCACAAGATATCAAAATTAAGGGGGGGTTGCCAACAGAAAAAGTGAGGTTAGATTTCGTATTTTTTTAAGTTGTATAGCATAAAATCTAATAACATTTTACCTAGCAAAAATTTAGTACAAACATTTGTGTCTTCATTTTAATCATAAGATATTAAAAGCATAATATGCACGGGAATTATTATTTTTCCCCAGGTTTTCATAACCTTTAAAAAACACTGCTTCTAAGATCTTATAATTAAAATGAAGACAGAGATGTTTGTACTAAATTTTTGCCAGGTAAAATGTTATTAGATTTTATGCTATACAATTTAAAAAATACGAAATCTAACCTCACTTTTTCTGTCGGCAACCCCCCCTTAAGGTTATATCTGCCACAAGTTCTGACATTTCTGCCAGACATGCTAAATATGCCCCTGGCGGCGCCCAGAACAATGCTGCCAACCTTGTATTACTAAACTAAGAAATGTCATTCTAGTGTACAATTAAAGAGCGTTTTTAGATTACCTAATGTTTTGAGATAAATATTTTTTAAAGACCTTGGATAATTTTTAAAATGTTAGTTCTTTTTTTATAGTTTTTACAGTTTTAATATTCGGTTTTTAGGCACAATTAGGCAATAAGCTAACTTTTTTAAATCCAGTTCCGTCCAAATTGCTTTCCATAACTAGTACACAATAGGAATGTTCCCAAACAAATAAATTTCCGTTTAAACGCCATAAAAGAGCCGTAAACAGTCTTCAAATTAAATCTGTAAAATACGCGTGCGTCCCTCAAGCTGCTGTTCTTTGTGAACATTACCACATTAGAAACTTACTTATATATATATATCGTAGATAAAATATATTTTCTGTGTTCCCGCAATAGATGAAGCAAAACTGCGGTTGATGGCGACAATTCGGTAAAATTTTATTTAAATCGGTTTCATGATTAACGCACGTTTCTGTAGACTTAGATCTATCGGTTTTGAATACAATTAGAAATTAGTCCTTAACCTCCAATGAAGTCGAATTAAAATTATATATATACAGGGTGAGTTTTTTTCGATGACCACTATGGGGATCTCGGAAACTAGCAGAGCTAGAAAGAAGTGCGGTTTTGAATGCTCAATCTAATACCCCTTTTGGATTTTTGAAAAAGTTCATGGTTCACTACTAGATATTTTGAAAAGAGTGATTTTTTGTTATTTCATCAGATCTCTGTAGCTCCGTTATTTCCGATTATACAGAAAAACTGTAGAGACAAAAATTGTAGATAATTTTGGGCTTAATAAGATAATCTAATCCAATTTTTTTATGTTGTTTGTGATTTTTGAGATATGACATAAACTTGTGTTTTTTAAATGTAAATCATAGTTGGCTGTGGCCTTATAAAATCGGCCATTTTTTGAGCTTTCCAAAGATATAATACTCGGTATAGTTATTATAAAAAATAAAAGAGATATGGCTAATTTTCTGTTTGTTTTTTAATTTTCACATAGTCAGCCATGGAACATTTTCATAATTACGTTCTATTTTATGATTAGACATACTTCAAACTTTCTAATATTTTGTTTTTAGTTGGTAACAAAATGTAACAAGATAAAACAAAAATTAAAAAACTCAAATTCAAATTATTATTATTTTAAACGGTGTTCAAACAATCCACCATTATTATTTATGCAAATATTGCATCTTTATTAAAGATGCAATATCTTTATTAAAACTGAATTTGTCGCCTTTCTTAGAGAGCGCCTGTCAATATTGGCAATTGCTTCTAAAACAGCTGCTCTTAATTCAAAAATTGTTTCATACTTTAGTTTGTACTGTTCCTCACAAAAATAAATCCAAAACAGACAAATCGAGGGATCGGGGCGGCCAGGAAATAGGTCTATTTCTCCCTATCCAACTATTTGGATAGAGCTGATATAGGTAATTTCTTACGGGCAAATAATTATGTGGTGGAGCTCCATCATGATAATTTTTGTTTTATTTTGTGACATTTTGTTACCAGCTAAAAATAAAATATTTGAAAGTTTGAAGTATGTCTTATTATAAAATAGAACGTAATTATGAAAATATTCCATGGCTGACTATGTGAAAATTAAAAAAAAAACAGAAAATTAGCCATAGTTCTTTTATTTTTTATAATAACTTATTACTTATATCTTTGGAAAGCTCCAAAAAATGGCCGATTTGATAAGGCCACAACCAACTATGATTTACATTTAAAAAAAATCACAAACAACATAAAAAATTGGATTAGATTATCTTATTAAGCCCAAAATTATCTACAATTTTTGTCTCTACAGTTTTTCTGTATAATCAGAAATAACGGAGTTACAGAGATCTGATGAAATAGCAAAAATCACACTTTTCAAAATATCCAGTGAGCCATGAACTTTTTTAAAAATCCAAAAGGGGCATTAGATTGAGCATTTAAAACTGCAATTATTTACCCGTTTAACCTTTGTTTTAGCTCTGCTAGTGAAATAATTGAAATGTAATTAATACATTACAAGATGCCTAAGCTTTTTTTGGCCTCAAAGGTACTTTCCATTTTTGTAAGGTTTCGTGAATCTAGGCTCTAGATATACCTGGGGAAGTTTTGAGCCAGCAAGTCTGGTAAGAACTCCTCAATACAGTTCGCCGAGGAGGATACACCGAGCCTCTGAACAGCCAAAGTTTGAGTTCTCTGCAAAAAAAGACTGTAATACTGTTCTGGAACGAGAAATCTAGTAAAGTCTACACGATCGGAGGCATTTGGCAAGACGCTCATGGATTCAGCCGCAACCTTAATCTTCATCTATAACTATTGAACCCGATCGGAGGGAGATCGTGACGCGCCGATTACACCGATAAGTGGATCGAAAAATTTCGTGGAGAACAACGCGCGAAGCGTTGACCGCATCCGATGCCCACATACAAACACGGCGGTTGAATAGGATAATAGAAGAATGGCGGTGAATAGGTGAATGTCGGAGAAATTGGTCGAGATCGTTACAAAGAGAGGAACCGTTTGCGTGTGTCACGATGAACGGACAGAAAAGACGAGAAGATCGATTATCTAACAGTTTATGCCTAGATTTTTGCCAGTTGTTGCTGATAATAACGCGGAAATCGAAGAGCTGCACAAAGAAACATGAGCGCCTATTATATTCATCGTAATTAATATTATCAATGGGCGCCTATCCAGGAGGTTTCAAAATTCGACCGGAAAAATTGTATACCTATACAGCGTTGACTGACGTATTAATAAAGACTGCTCACGGCTGTCATGTTTGACCGTTCTCTGGCTCACCATGCGCTTCTCGGAGACAAAATACAATGCAAAATACCTACATTGTTGACCATAGGCGCCATCTACTTTTCAGAACATGAAGCTATAGCCTTGAGAAGTCTTATTAATGCGTCAGTCAACGCCTATACAGGTTAAATAAATGAAAAATTATGTTTGGCACTAAACGGTGACACGCTGATGAAACAAAATATTAAAAATTAACATTTGATGAAATAATAGTTATTTATGTACCAAGGCACTGAAGTTCAACTTTTTATGACTCATGTGGAGTTTAGTTGCTGAGGCCTCTGGCCGAGGCAAATAAACCACATGAGTCATAAAAAGAACTTCAGTGCCGAGGTACATATTATATTTTTCTTGAAATCGGAAAAAAAATGTTTTATTAGGCGAGAAAATAATAATAAGGGATCACCCGTCCACGAACCGACTACGCGCGGCGTTGCTTGACTTTACCGATCGCTCTACCTAGGACAAGCATAATGATGTACGGCACCTTCTGACAGAAAAACCAAACTGCTGCTTCTTGTGCAGCCTACACAACAAATCTATTGATTTTCAAATTTACTAAAATATGTACACTGAAGGATTGCGCTTCTATAGGAAACAATTTCGCAATGTGTACGAAAAGTTAAATGGGCCTTTATCGGCCGGGTTTTGAATATTTGGTCACTTTTGACGGGCGATTTCTCCGCGTCTGACGTTTGATGTTTACATCTCGCCAAGGCCTACTTATTGAAAAAATCGTACAATAATGGGCTACATTATTGTACGATTTCTGTGCTTTTAATGACGATTTTGGGACATTTTAATGCCGATTTCAAGAAAATAGTATTTGTTTCATATACAGGGACCTGCAGAAAGTTGGACACAAAAATTTAATATTTTTAAACTCTGATTTCGATTAATTTAAATTTCTAGCTGCTAATCGATCACAATTAAAGTTTAGTAGCAAATTCATGTGTTATCCGATGATAAGTTGCGCTTGCAGTATTTTGTTTTTTTGTAATACACAAGGTGGTCGAAAAAAATGCAAAAAAGTTAAAAAAAAAATTTTTAACTAGTTGGCTGTGACTTTAAATCTGACATTCACCTTTGATTCCAAACAACTTTTGTAAGTAACTTTTTACAGTATTTTAAAAAATAAGGGTACATTTTTGAATCTACCTCGTATCCAAAAAGATATATTTAAATTTTGATAGGTGCGTTTTGAGTTTGAAATGATGCACCAACTTTTATCAAGAATACAATTTTCTGAGAAATTAATAATAAAAAAGTTTTCCATTTGTGTCCAACTTTCTGCCGGTCACTGTATAAGCGAATATGATAAGAATTCTCATCCTCACAAAACTCCAAACTAGGAGTAGCCCAGAAACACCTGAATGTTTGTGCGGGGGAGGGGGGCAATTACTATTATTTTGTCTTCTTTGCAATTTGCGGCTAGGACTGACTTTTTCCCGATAGAACTAGGATAACATTCGCTCAGAAAACCTTACGTACGTAGTGTACGGCAATTAGTAAAAAAACAGAGATAAACTTATGAAGGAGCAATACCGTGAATCTACATTTTGCCCAGCGTTCTTGGCCGTCAGCGGTGTTTTTCTATAAAGACATGTGCATGCAGTTTGTCCCGACCTTGATTCGACCCAAGATCGAAAAACATGCAGTATAAATAGTTAGCAATGGTATAAACATCGCCACCGCGGCCTCGAATCAAATCGTTATTTGAAATGACTCAAAAGTTTGGTTGCAAATGTTCGCAAATGACTTATCCTATATTTTAAAAAAATACACTTAAGTGCCGGGTGTTCACGTATAAACTTATAATTTTCTCAGTTTGTGCGATACAAAAAAAGTTTCAAACAAAAGCTGCTTGATATCAGTCAAGTTTTAGAACCGTGTTTCAAAATCCTGCACGGGGTGTATTTTCTTTTAAAAATTACAAAAAATCACCAGTTGTGCTCACAATTTCCTGACATTCTGTACAGGGTGGGCCAAATTGGACACTTTTAAAGGGAAACTCCTATTTTTGACGGAGATAGACGAAAACTGATATCGGTGTCTGAGGCTCATTTTTTCCGATAGACTTTATTGCGAAAACCGCAAATCGATATCTGTCACCCAGTGGCGCAACGAGAGGGGGGGCGAGCTCGTACCAACCAAGAGAAAAAGCGCTAAACAATGCTAGATAAAAACAAGACGGAATGATTTGTATTTCGTTTAAACTGTATTCATTAAATTTATGTTTAGATTTATCAAATTTACTATATTGAGGATATCGGATATCGGTGGTACACATTAGTAGTTGACATTTAATGAAAGATTAGCTGTCTGGCCGACAGTCGGCACAGAACAGAAACACAAGTCACACGCACACGCGTTTCGCGCCGCGGGCCTTAAAACCGAACCAAACCTGCGCCGAACTTAAAACTAATCTGACCTGAATTATATGCGCCTGTCCTTCTGTTTTCTACTGTCCCATTGAGAAAAAAAAGAAGAAGAAACATATCATTGTGATGTAACTTTACAATGTTCTACGCCTCAGTTAAATTGTCTGTCCTTAAAATTTCTAAAAAATTTCGCATGCCTAAGCGAACACCTCATTTTAATTCCTGCTTTCAAAAATCAATAATCATTATGAATTCACAAGGAAATAAATTTCTATAGGAAGATATCTCTATTCTAACATTTGGCCCTTTGAGAGGACATGTTAATTTATAGGATGTGGCAATAGGATGTGGCAATAGGATGTGGCAATGTGACCTGAATTATATGCGCCTGTCCTTCTGTTTTCTACTGTCCCATTGAGAAAAAAAAGAAGAAGAAACATATCATTGTGATGTAACTTTACAATGTTCTACGCCTCAGTTAAATTGTCTGTCCTTAAAATTTCTAAAAAATTTCGCATGCCTAAGCGAACACCTCATTTTAATTCCTGCTTTCAAAAATCAATAATCATTATGAATTCACAAGGAAATAAATTTCTATAGGCAGATATCTACCTCTATTCTAACATTTGGCCCTTTGAGAGGACATGTTAATTTATAGGATGTGGCAATAGGATGTGGCAATAGGATGTGGCAATGTGACCTGAATTATATGCGCCTGTCCTTCTGTTTTCTACTGTCCCATTGAGAAAAAAAAGAAGAAGAAACATATCATTGTGATGTAACTTTACAATGTTCTACGCCTCAGTTAAATTGTCTGTCCTTAAAATTTCTAAAAAATTTCGCATGCCTAAGCGAACACCTCATTTTAATTCCTGCTTTCAAAAATCAATAATCATTATGAATTCACAAGGAAATAAATTTCTATAGGAAGATATCTACCTCTATTCTAACATTT
This sequence comes from Pseudeuparius sepicola, assembly GCA_963920635.1. Taxonomy (NCBI): domain Eukaryota; kingdom Metazoa; phylum Arthropoda; class Insecta; order Coleoptera; family Anthribidae; genus Pseudeuparius; species Pseudeuparius sepicola. The sequence continues at coordinate 123,648,066 of OY987299.1, read as the reverse complement.
GGCCCTTTGAGAGGACATGTTAATTTATAGGATGTGGCAATAGGATGTGGCAATAGGATGTGGCAATGTGACCTGAATTATATGCGCCTGTCCTTCTGTTTTCTACTGTCCCATTGAGAAAAAAAAGAAGAAGAAACATATCATTGTGATGTAACTTTACAATGTTCTACGCCTCAGTTAAATTGTCTGTCCTTAAAATTTCTAAAAAATTTCGCATGCCTAAGCGAACACCTCATTTTAATTCCTGCTTTCAAAAATCAATAATCATTATGAATTCACAAGGAAATAAATTTCTATAGGAAGATATCTCTATTCCAACATTTGGCCCTTTGAGAGGACATGTTAATTTATAGGATGTGGCAATAGGATGTGGCAATAGGATGTGGCAATGTGACCTGAATTATATGCGCCTGTCCTTCTGTTTTCTACTGTCCCATTGAGAAAAAAAAGAAGAAGAAACATATCATTGTGATGTAACTTTACAATGTTCTACGCCTCAGTTAAATTGTCTGTCCTTAAAATTTCTAAAAAATTTCGCATGCCTAAGCGAACACCTCATTTTAATTCCTGCTTTCAAAAATCAATAATCATTATGAATTCACAAGGAAATAAATTTCTATAGGCAGATATCTACCTCTATTCTAACATTTGGCCCTTTGAGAGGACATGTTAATTTATAGGATGTGGCAATAGGATGTGGCAATAGGATGTGGCAATGTGACCTGAATTATATGCGCCTGTCCTTCTGTTTTCTACTGTCCCATTGAGAAAAAAAAGAAGAAGAAACATATCATTGTGATGTAACTTTACAATGTTCTACGCCTCAGTTAAATTGTCTGTCCTTAAAATTTCTAAAAAATTTCGCATGCCTAAGCGAACACCTCATTTTAATTCCTGCTTTCAAAAATCAATAATCATTATGAATTCACAAGGAAATAAATTTCTATAGGAAGATATCTACCTCTATTCTAACATTTGGCCCTTTGAGAGGACATGTTAATTTATAGGATGTGGCAATAGGATGTGGCAATAGGATGTGGCAATGTGACCTGAATTATATGCGCCTGTCCTTCTGTTTTCTACTGTCCCATTGAGAAAAAAAAGAAGAAGAAACATATCATTGTGATGTAACTTTACAATGTTCTACGCCTCAGTTAAATTGTCTGTCCTTAAAATTTCTAAAAAATTTCGCATGCCTAAGCGAACACCTCATTTTAATTCCTGCTTTCAAAAAACAATAATCATTATGAATTCACAAGGAAATAAATTTCTATAGGCAGATATCTACCTCTATTCTAACATTTGGCCCTTTGAGAGGACATGTTAATTTATAGGATGTGGCAATAGGATGTGGCAATAGGATGTGGCAATGTGACCTGAATTATATGCGCCTGTCCTTCTGTTTTCTACTGTCCCATTGAGAAAAAAAAGAAGAAGAAACATATCATTGTGATGTAACTTTACAATGTTCTACGCCTCAGTTAAATTGTCTGTCCTTAAAATTTCTAAAAAATTTCGCATGCCTAAGCGAACACCTCATTTTAATTCCTGCTTTCAAAAATCAATAATCATTATGAATTCACAAGGAAATAAATTTCTATAGGAAGATATCTACCTCTATTCTAACATTTGGCCCTTTGAGAGGACATGTTAATTTATAGGATGTGGCAATAGGATGTGGCAATAGGATGTGGCAATGTGACCTGAATTATATGCGCCTGTCCTTCTGTTTTCTACTGTCCCATTGAGAAAAAAAAGAAGAAGAAACATATCATTGTGATGTAACTTTACAATGTTCTACGCCTCAGTTAAATTGTCTGTCCTTAAAATTTCTAAAAAATTTCGCATGCCTAAGCGAACACCTCATTTTAATTCCTGCTTTCAAAAATCAATAATCATTATGAATTCACAAGGAAATAAATTTCTATAGGAAGATATCTACCTCTATTCTAACATTTGGCCCTTTGAGAGGACATGTTAATTTATAGGATGTGGCAATAAATTTATAGGCACTAACTTATATTTTTACTTCCACATCACTTAAGGAATTCTCTCTCGGGCTTTTATGTAAAAGAAAAAAAATAGTATTTACCTACTTCTTACAGTTACTGCATAGTTAAATTATTATTATTATAGTTCCACAGTTAAGAAAGAAAAACTATAATCAGTTGACTAATATTTTTTGCTAATATTAGGTTACTTAATTTTTTTTAGTTCATTAAAAATGTTTGACCTTGAAAATTTGAAAATTTTTGCCTGCGGCGCAATTCTTAACAATGAAAAATGAACTTTGTCAACCAGCAATTTCTGGTTGCGCCACTGCTGTCACCGGTATTGAATTACAGGGAGTTTTTCGAAAATGTGCGTTTTCGAAAAGTGGCCGTAACTCTTTTCGGGTTGAAAATTTTGTGCTTCTGCAAAAACATTCCCAAAGCACTTTTTTACGTAGCATCCAATGCTGCTACTTCATTTTTCTTCAAGTCAATGGTTTAAGAGTTACCGGTAAAAAAATATATTTTTTAAATGGAACACCCTGTATATTTTTGTATATCATTTTAATAGAGCAAAAAATTACCGTTCCAAAAATATATAACACTTAATGATTTACTTAACTAGTTATCAATTACTAATAGCTTTTATGATTTATTTCATGTGTATTTAAAACAACAAGTAGGCTTTGGACGGTGAGACAATGAAACAACCGTGAAATAATGTTTACTGTTACCTCTCAAATTTTCAGTTAAGCGGTTTTGTCAGTGTAAAGATTTTTCTGTTTATGTGTAATTTATAAACTTTATAATACACAATGAAATTTGAAAGTTATGAAAAATGGGACATATGATTTACACAATCCGGGGAAAATGCAGATGCGGCGAGCAATTTATACCTACTACGGGTTGAAAATTTTGGTTTCTGTAAAAACATTCCTAAAGCACTTTTTTACGTAGAATCCAATGCTGCTACTACATGTTTCATCAAGTCAATGGTTTAACAGTTACCGGGGAAAAAATATTTTTTAAATGGAACAATTATTACTACTTAATAGCAATAGCTTTTATGATATCATTGTAAAATTGGAAGCGCCCCCTTTGAACAAGTACCTAGGCTTTGGACGATGAGACAATGAAACAACCGTGGAAAATGTTTACTGTTACCTGTCAAATTTTCAGTTACGATGTTTAGGCAGTGTAGGTAAGGATTTTTCTATTTTGTAATTTATAAACTTTATAACATACCCACAATGAAATTTGAAAGTTATAACAAATGGGATATGTTCTATACAATCTGGGGAAAATGCCTCTATCTGCTTTTTCGTCCTATCCTTTTCAAAATGCCCACTATTAATCAAATTCTCTCGAAATCCTGCAAAAATGTCCTTGAAAGGTGGTCTTCTCTCTGGATACCGCTCGTAGTAGGTATAAATCGCTAGCCGCATCTGCATTTTCCCCGGATTGTATAAAACATACCTATGTCCCATTTTTCATAACTTTCAAATTTCATTCACAAAAATAGAAAAAAATTTTACACTGCCAAAACCGCTTAACTGAAGATGTGAGAGGTAACAGTAAACATTATTTCACGGTTGTTTCATTGTCTCACCGTCCAAAGCCTACTTGTTGCTTTATAAACATGAAATAAATCATAAAAGCTATTAGTAATTATGATAACTAGTTAAGTAAATCATTAAGTGTTATATGTTTTTGGAATGGTAATTTTTTGCTCTATTAAAAAAATATACAAAAATATACAGGGTGTTCCATTTAAAAAATATATTTTTTACCGGTAACTCTTAAACCATTGACTTGAAGAAAAATGAAGTAGCAGCATTGGATTTTACGTAAAAAAGTGCTTTGGGAATGTTTTTACAGGAACACAAAATTTTCAGCCCGAAAAAAGTTACGGCCACTTTTCGAAAACGCACATTTTCGAAAAACGCCCTGTAACTCAAAAACGGCGACAGATATCGATTTGCCGTTTTCGTCATTAAGTTTGTCATAAAAAATGAGCCTCGGACACCGATATCAGTTTTCGTAAAAATAGGAGTTTCCCTTTAAAAGCGTCCAATTTGGCCCACCCTGTACACCTAAATACATAAATCATTTATGAACAGCAAAATATCAAATGTCGATGTTCGGATAGCCTACCAATTATGACCATCATCAATTAGTCTACAACATGTGTGTCCGAGGCTCCTGACTGCTTCCTTTTTTTATGAATTCCCGCCGACTATGTATCGTGTTCTCCCAGCAATCTTCTGAGAAGCTCAGGCGAATCGACCATATCGAATCTTAATTTATATCTGTTCGGCCACAAAACTGACTCTTTTGTGGGCAATTTCATAAACGTCGCTTTATAAATGTCCGATTTCCAACCGTAAATTGAGAGAAATCCGAACCTATGCGTGACACAGTGGCGTAGAACACAAATATACGAGACTTGTTTCAGTGAAGTTGGCCCAAACTAACAGAAAACTTATTAAAATCAACACATTTTTCTAATTATATATGAAACATTTATTCACTTTTGGCATATAATTGAACTATATTTTAACTAAGTAAGTAAGTTTTAAACCCTAGTTTTCGGGCAGCCCTGTGACAAGTTGCCCTTGAGAGACAATTTTATATGTTGCCTGATTCCATAAAACTCTCAATTCTCCATAATTAGCCCGGCAATTTTGCACGATAGTCCTTCTCAGAGTCCTTAAATTTGTATCAGAATAATGTGACCAACTTCTAATTCTCTGCTTCCGAGCAACGGATCCAGTAGTTTTGTAAAGTTTAATAATATTTCGCACTGTATATCGTGATAAATTGCGATTTGAGCAGCAGATTTGCCTTTTGAATGCAAGTGAGTTATAACATTCCTTATTTCTTCAGAAACAGCCTTACCACGAGACATTTTTTCTGTCAACAACAATGAATGCACAAAAATATGTTGTGAAATGTCACTAACGCCTTGTTTAAACTTATTGAAACTTCAAATATTGTTATTAACTTTGTTATTTTGTATTTTGTATAAAAAACAACCAACTTAACGCTAAATATATCTAAAAATGATATTAAACATTCTCTAAAATCTGCAAAGAAACAAAAAACATAGCACATTTTCAAAAAAACATGCTGTAAATTCATAAATTCATAATATTTAATCGTAGGTTGGGCTAACCCATGCTCCGATAGCTTAATTTTCTCGATAAATTTCTTCACGATCAATTTTACAATTGTTTTTAAACTTTCGAAGAAAGTGTAACGTTAAAATTTAAATGTTTCTGCCGTATCACCTGATTAATGATTAAAATATAATTTCGATCATTCTTTTTTAATAAATACCGACACCACTGGATTTTGACTCTGACGTAAGGACCATCGTGTAAATAATAAAGTTACAAAGTCCCAGCCCGAGAGCTATTGAAAACTTTTTCATCGGAAAACCGCAAGAAACATCAGCACTGGATCGTCTGCAACAATGAAGAAAACTGGTCCGGGTAAAAGTGTGTCATTTATCAATAACCACGAGCGTTTAAAATACGCTTCGGCGTATCAAATACCTGAAATTGCTTCAAAGCTATGCTTTTGTTTCTTTGGCGCTTAACCGCAAGCCGTTTTGCTCGAAATTGGCCGTAAAATACTGCTTCGAATACAAATAACTTTCGGAACTTGTTGTTTGGTATCTCCTTCGTTTGACTTTGGAAATAACAAAACTAACAAAATTAAAATTATTATAATTTTTTTAAACACGCCTACGAGCTCTTTCGAAGCAAAATTACAATATCGACTTTCCAAACCATGAGATGAAGAGCGAATCTTGTCTCGTTAAAATGTGTTTCGTTTTAATAAGTACCTATAATGAAATTAACTGCACTTTCTCCGTTGGCTGGCATCATCGAAAAAACAAACAAAAAATTATGTAGGTACCTACCACCTACACCCACATCCAAAAAAAGTAAGCTGGATTTATTGTTATTATAGCATGTTTTAGTAGTAAGCATACAGGGTGGTCACTTTTTCTATGCTAACCATTGGGATCTCGTAAACGGTAATAGATGGGTAGTTGATTTAGAGAAAAGTTGCACATTTTAGTCCTCATTCGTTATCTGAAAAGAAATCGAGGATAGCTTAGCCTGTTCCTGAAATATCCTGAAAAAACTTAAAACCGCCGATTCCGGAAATAGCTTATATCTTTTATATTAGAACACCAAACAATAGAATGTATTGACATCAGCGACAGATACCGTTTACCCTTTGATTTAGTGAAGTACATTGTCTAAAAATGGTAAGATTTTTGTAAAGAGAAAAATTCATTTATTCATTCCAAAGAATTTATTGACTCAAAAGACCTAAACAAAAAATAAAGTAAAATAGAACAAAGTTATACCAGCTGTTCAAAATGACTTCCTCCTGCCTGAATGCACAAATTTGTCCTTTTTGTAGTACCCATTAGAGGCCCTGTATGACACGGAAAGTGACAGTTATTCGTTTTAACAGAGGTTGGACAACGATCGGATCTCTCTCTCTCTGGCGAGGGTCTTATTTTCCCCATGAAATTCATTTTGTGCAACAGACATATATTTTTTCGCTCTTTCTATCATTCCCCTAGCAGCAGGATGTGTCAAAATTAGATTTTAAGGTTAAGCTAACGACATTTAACTGCCATAAACGTAGGTAGATGAGGGCACAGTTTAAAATGTATAAAAATATAGATAAAACCAATAAATTGGGTAGGTAGTAAGTATGTTATTTGCAAAGCTTCACAAATAATAATTATTGAAGTTTGAATGGAAAAGTGAAGAAACATATAATTTGTTCCAAGCAAACAGCAATTTTAGGATATCAGGATAAAAACATTTATTAAATTTTTGTAGGAATGTGGTATACTTATGTAGATACATAAAATTAAACAAGGCTCTAGCATACCAACTAACTAAACTTTCGAATATTTCTTCAATAGGAATCGTAGCTGCAATAATAATTATTATTCCTTTCATTTAAAAATAAAAATCAAAAAGGTCTTTTAAATGGTTTAAACTGTATGGTTTCGTTTCTTCAAACTCTCTTCTTATACCTACCGTCAAAATTTTAAGACAATTAATACTGAAATTTGTACGGAATAAAAAGTTGGAAAGTTTGTTTTGGTAATATGAATCAACCACTATTGAAAAACATGGTTAATAGAATTAGGCTGAATAAAAAAATGAGTACCTAGGTATTTAATATCGATATTAGTCTTTCTTTCATTTTTTGTAAATAAAAGTTAATAACTTTTCAATGCAAGAGAGATCATCTATATTTCAAAAAAGAAGACAACAGTGTTTTTGTTTTCAAAGATATATTGTAAGTAAATAGGAAAAATCAAACTAGTACAAGTTCTCAGAAATTTATACATATTTAATGGTTCTTTCTTGCTAAAGTCACGTTCATCAAACGTTGCAGGAGAGGATTGTTTCTTCAGCACAACCTGACACTCAAAATCCATGTCGAAGAAGTGAACCTGTGAAAGTTAAAGAACTAAATTTAAGCTACCTAAACATAATAAAACGCTGCCATCAAATGTATTTTTTTATCAGCAAGAAATTTGTAATGGAATATTAATACAAAATAAGCTCTGACTACACAAAAAGGGTTCAAAACTGTCTCTCTCTAACAGTTATTATAAATTCTAAAATATCCTTACAAGTAAGATTTTGTAAGTATTTTATTGCTATTCGTGGCGTTTTTTCCTGTAGGAGGTTTCGAAAAAATGTATTAGAACAAGTATTTACGAATTAAATTATATTACAGTCTCATTCCAAATTTCACGATAGGAAGAATTTTCTAATTGCAAACAACTTTTTTCGTATTTTTTAGTTTTCTCCTTTCGAGAAGCAACGAAAATTTTAAAAAATTAACAAAATAGGTCAAAAAATTATGGAGGTGTGGAAGTTTTGATGTGGAAGATCCTGTATAGTTTTCTGGAATATACGTCTCTTCGTTATGAGAATTTTGTCGTAGAAAAATTTCCTTTACAGTAACAAAATATTATAAACCAATCCAAAGTTATCACGCACAACTTATATAATAAATAAATTTTTTATTATTCCATGAAACGAAAAATGCCTATGCTGGTCCAGTAAATACCTATACCCAACAGGTTTTACCTCCTTGAAGGCAAAAACTTTAGAATTATCTCTTTAACATTGGGAAATTTTCATAAGAATTCTAATAAGTGGTTTGTATAACCTTATGGACTTTTATTGAAAACAAATAGGTACTAATATTTAATATTAATTTAGGTACCTTATGTTATGTTGCTGATGCAGATTAAGGAAATTATTCTGCAGATTAAAATCACAGATCAAACAAAAAATAAAAAGGAACTAGATACTTATGTAATTAAATTTACTTACCTCGCAAAGTTTCGTATCATTTCCAACTCTCATGTTAGGGTATTTCATTCGCACTTTCCATCGTGCTCGTTCTTCTGCGCTTTTTTGAAAGGGTGTTAAGAAAAATCCATCCTGCTCAGAATTCTTGCAGTTTCTTATTACGCAAGATGTCATTTTTACCTTTTAACACTCCTTTTTGCAAAAGAAAATTAGCACGCTCAATAATCGTATATTTATTTCTTATCTATGCTCAATAATTTGTTGACAGTTCGTTGGCAAACTGACACCCGCCAATATAAAAATATAATAAAAACAATGTTACTAGATCTGCCAAAATCTGTTGTCCAACCTCTGTTAAAACGAATAACTGTTCACTTTTCCAATCCAGCCATTTGGAAAGCGCCGGTTCAAATATTGCTGGACGATTCGTCCATTGTGAGGTCCCGCGCCATCTTGTTGAAAATATTTCATATCTCGTACTTTTGTAGTGGCGAATTTTCTAATAAATCTTCAAATCCACTTTGCAAGAATTCTATAGGTAATTTGCCGAGGTCAATCTGTTGTTAATAAAATAAGGCCCTAAGATTTCATCTGACAGTAAACCACACCAAACGTTTACTGAAAATCTTCTTTGGGGCCTCACTTCACGAATTATGTGAGGGTTTTGAATGGCGTAATAATGGCAATTTTTTCGATTGAATATTCCGCAATTTGTAAATAATGTTTCATCTGACCAAATAACTTTATTTGTAAATTCAGGGTCTTGTCTAACTTCATTTAAAAACCAATTACAGAATTGTAACCTTCTCATATTATCTCCGTTGTGTAAAGTCTGCACAGGTTTTATTTTATAATCATGATATGTATGTTTTTTAAGTATTTTTTGTACACAACTTTTTGAAACGTTACATTACGCGGCGATTTTGCGGGACCCGATATGCGGATTAATATTAACTTCAGCCAGAACATTTATATCATTTACCTGGGTTCTATGAACTGACTACTTATTTATTTTTTGTGCAAAGGAACCTCTGTTATGCAGATTTCTACAAAGTCTTTGGAAAATTGCTACATGAGGCTGTTGTCTTTCAGGAAACGTCTCATGGTAAACTCTCTTCCATTTAATATAAGTGGAATACATGTCATTTCTTTATTCTACCGTGTATCTCACCATTTTTAGAAACTAAAGATCACTGTATTGAATGCAATAAAGCAAAAAAGGGTAAACAATATCTGTCGCGGCTGTCAATACATTCTATTGTTTGCATGGCCAACTAGACGAATTTAAGGAAATACAATTTTACTTTTATTTCGATTTTTTATGAGTAGTTGAGTAGACAATGTCTATGTATTACATATTTCTGAATTCGTAATTTTGTGGGAAATTCGGCGGTGAAAAAATCCAATATGGCGGCCATAAGAAATAGCAAAATTAGTACCTTTAACTCAAAAACTACTAGACCTAGAAAATTTTTGATTTGACCAGTGAAAAGAGCATACCTGAAAACATAAGAATACCAAATTTCGTAAAGTTTGGTGTTCTAATAAAAAAGATATAAGCTATTTCCGGAATCGGCGGTTTTCAGTTTTTCAGGATATTTCAGGAACAGGCTAAGCTATCCTTGATTTCTTTTCAGATAACGAATGAGGACTAAAATGTGCAACTTTTCTCTAAATCGAACTACCCTTCTATCTTTTAATGGTGAGCATAGAAAAAGTGACCACCCTGTATACATAAATAAACTTATACTATATACCCCGATTACTGTAAGAAGTCCCGATTTTGTCAGATGACATTCTCCACAAAATCCCTAGGAATTTTTTGTTAACCATGGGTAAAACATTGGCATGTGTCTCAACCAGTTAATGACGTCACTTATTGATTTATGATGTGAAAAGTTACCCAAGTGATACGAAAAAAAGAGCATAATAAAATAAAAACCCTATTGCAATCACGATTATGCCGCTACAAATAAAAATAACTATGACTACAACTCATTTTAATAATAATTTCAAACGTCATGGAAACACTTTCGTTTTGGTATTTTGTAATAATCAGCTGCTTTTGGCAGCGTCTAGGGGCGGACTCAGGCAAATTTAGCTTCGGTGTGTCAAAGTGACAGTGAAGGTTTTCCAGATCGTTCAAACTGGTTCAAACATTCGATAATGAAAATATTCGCGGGTTTTCTACGTTTCGTGAGTTTTACCGTCATCTGTGTTGTTCTTGTTTGTGTTACTTTTCGTGTTATTAGTGCAAATGGGCTCGTTACTGACCTGAAATTATGACCCGGTTGCATTTTTTGCTGCATTGATGCCAACTTAGGATACCGAAATTACCAATTGACAGTCCCAGTAAGGACTTCTTAAAATAATTTGAGTATACTTACATTCAATAGTTTCAGTTGTCACAGTTTATACTTGAGACAAAACTTAAAAAAACTCACTTTGATAACAATCAAAAAAAGGTCAGAAGCAAGGTCAACCAGTTGTTTATTCTTTTTGAAATCTATATATTTTTAATCCGAATAAAAATTGATTTATGAGAGTACATAATAGATAAGGATGATTTTTAAGGGAATTCTTTTCCATCGATTATTATCGTAATAATGCCAGTTTCAGTGTTATGATTTTGGCTAAATTATTCTATATAAATAGTTTTCTTGATTACAAAAACGTTTTCGCTTCTATGTTTATATTTATTACTAAAACTGGCTGCTAGCCCAGCTCTAGCGCTATAGATTCCGGATCCAATTTTACGTGCTTACGTACATTTTTTCGGGTCAACAGTTGTAAATTAAGAACAAATAAAAATGAAATAAGTAGTAAATTGCTTTTTCACGCTCTAGTGTTGAATGAACAATAAATAATAAGTTATATCTACTGAATATACAGTAGGTACCTATTATTCCTTTATTCAGTGAGTAAACATAATTCGAAGCTGTAGGTATGGATTTTTCCAATATCCAGTTATTTGTACTAAAATAAATGTATGCTTCTTAAAATACTTAAGTAGTAACTTGCATTGCTCTTGGGTTTATTGCTGTTGGGTTTCTTAATTTTCTGTCAACAATGCAGAACTCTTTACTTAACTAATACTTTCAATAATTAATTGCTATGAAATAACAATATTAGAAAAACACTTTTAATACCGAAATTCTCGAAACAGAATAGTTATTTGCGAAATTTGTCATGGAAGGGTAGTCAAATAAAGGCAACCAACCGAAATTTTACTTCTGTAGAATGACATTTTTTATTTTGGGCCCGGCGCGTTTCACATAATTGAGTGACACATCCTGGTCGTTTTTGGCTTCTTTACGTAACGGTTTGGCCTGCCGGTAGAAAAGGCGATTTAACCCGAACAAGTTTAATAAGTTCCAAGTTCCTTAAATCGTTACTTGTGGCCATTAAACAAATGCGAGATACGCGGCTCTTTTGGGCATCCTGGGTCCGCGATCTTGCGACGAAATGCGGGGATGCCGTTATTTCGGAACGAAGCGGATTCAATCAATTCACGAAAAAATGCCGCTGATAACCGTGAGAATTTTTTTGTTGAATGACGTGAATTCTTATTTATTCTTATTTCGCAATATTTCAATCAATAATAGGAAGATCCCATATAAGGATGAATGGTGGCAGGCAATATAAAGGGTGTCCCAGGATGATTAAATCTTCAAAACTAAATGCTCCCTAAACTCTACATTATATTGTGCGAATGTTTGGACAAAAAATCAGCCAAAGCTGATGTATCGCTTGCAAGAAAAATGTACAGGGTATCCACGCTAAGGCTCTGATAGAAAAAGCGTTTTAGATAATTTTTATGCGGTTTTCTGGGACACTAAGAAAAATTGTATATAGGGTGTTTAGCAAATGCGTGGTAGACCAGACTTATGTTTTTTTAAAATTGAACACCCTATATATTTTTGCATTGTTAAAATCTGCTCGTCAAGGAAATTGAAACGATTTAAAACTTTAATCGTTATCTTTTTCCATTTTTTCCGTATTCACATTTATACTAACTTTATTTAACTTAAATATGTGGATCTCCTGACGAAAATAGACGATCAACGCAATAAAAAAAATATTTGTTTTAACCAAGGGAATAACATAATACAATCTCAAAATGTTTATGAGCTTTTAAGATTTTCCTGAAAATGTTTTATTTGGTGAATATCGAATAGATATCAGTAAAATCTGAAACATTTTGGAATTTTATTGTCGTGGGTAAAACAAATATTTTTTGCTACCGCCTTAGATCTTTACAACGAGATCCACAAGTTCAAGTTAAATAAATTCAGTAAAAAAATTGAAAACGGAAAAAATGGGAAAAGACAATAATTCAATAATTTTGATTGCCTTGTCGAGCAGATTTCAAAAATGTAAAAATATATAGGGTGTTCCATTTAAAAAAAATAAGTTTGGTTTGATACGCATTTGCGAAACACCCAGTATACAATTTCTTACTATCCCAGAAAATAAAATAAAGTGACCCGTAAAGGAGCCCTAAAATTTCGTTTTTTCGCTATATCTTTTAAACGGCTTGATCGATTTTAATGATCTTTTGCACACGTGCATAGATAATTATGTCACATAATTATGTTATAGTGCAGTATCCGCAACCGCCAGAGGGCGCCACTTGTGCCAACCAGTTTCATTTATTATGCCAGAATTTTTTTGCCCACAGTTAACTTGTAAATTAATTTGAACTACTTTGTAAAAAATTCCATTCTTACAAAAAATTATTCTAGTATTTTTTCCATAAATTATGCCATTTCGGAAATAACGCTCAAAATGCAGCCATCATGCACGTACCTTGTTACCTTTGGAAACAATCACACTTAAGAGGACTTATTAAGTATTTGACATTTAGTTTCAAGCAAATGCTAAGAATTTGAAAGTTTTTGAGCATTTGCTGTAGTTATTTCAATATTAGGTATTTGTATCAATATTTTATTAGGGAAACTTAACTAAATGTATTAAATTACAACAAAACTGTATTTGAATTTTAGAAAACATGGTCAAAAGGTAAATGTGATTGTTTCATTGTTTGTTTCCAAAAATAACTAGATTATGCCACTAATGTTTAATATGAGTGGGTTCGTGGTACGTGCATGATGGCTGAATGTTGGGCGTTATCTCCGAAACGGTAAAATTTATGAAAAAAACAGTAGAATCATTTTTTGTAGAGAATGGAATTTTTTACAAAGTGGTTCAAATTAATTTACAAGTTAACTGTGGGCAAAAAAGTTCTGAGCATAATAAATGAAACTGGTTGGCATAAGTAGCGCCCTCTAGCGGTTCCGGATACTGCACTATAACACAATTATGTGACATAATTATCTATATGAACGTGTGCAAAAGATCATTAAAATCGTTCAAGCCGTTTAAAAGATATAGCGGAAAAACTAAATTTTAGGGCCCCTTTTAAGGGCCCGTAGGGTCCTTAATATAGAACTTTGAACAAAAAGAAAAAACACGGATCACTTTATTTTTGGAGTAGAATAGCCACTTTGTTACGGGTGGTATTTGTTTTTGAATAACCCTGTAGATGTACAGAGTAGAGGTAGACATCTTATTCGCGATTGAATATAAGAAATACGCCCCCTGTAGGCTCAATGCTAAACTAAGTCTATGGGCCATGCCATTTTGTTGATCCGTATATTATGTTTTCTGTTTTGTTCAAAATCAGTCAAAAAAGCTTTATTTTCTAAAGTTGACTATTATAATAATGTGGTAAATAACAACAGTTGAATTCAAATGTTTAAATATTCCCGCCACGCTTGTGCCAAAAAAGAGAGAAGAGGTTAAAGAAGAGTTGTAAGAAAATGAAATAAAGCAAGTAAAATGTGATTTTTATTATGATTACCACGCCCAAAAGGCCTCCCACAGTTATCAGAAGTGGAATTTGGACATGCTAAAGTGGTATGCAGTGTAATTACGAAGTTTTAGTGCGAGATTCGGACGAAAAACCTTCTTGATTCGATCGCCGAGGTCCTAACCTAAACATTTTTTTGTTCGTTTGTTCCTGAAAACATTTTCGAGATGAAACAAGTTTCGAATCAATTTAATTTAACCAACAAAGTTCTCTATTTCGAATTCTGCTTTTAGTTCATTTGCAATTACATAAATCATAAACAATAATGTTTAAACTTTATAATAACCGGTAAGTACAGTTTCCCGCGGTGTATGTCTGCCCTGATTTTTTTAAATTTTGGCTACCCTCCTATTCTCGGGGTCCCTGAACACGAATCTGACCTTAGTTTTTGGTGCTCGGGCGTAGTTTCCGAGAGAATGAATTTTCAAATTTCCTTTGACACCTCACTTTTCATGGCGATATTTGTGGTTATCATCCGGATGATTTTTTACTATATGCAGCTCAAACTGATCACCACACTATTTTGCACCTTTTGCAACATCGAAACTTCGCGAATAGCCGCGGAAAATCCGAAATTTTGAAAGATTTGTGCCGTGTTTACGTCCGGGCCGCCCGGCCGCTGTTTTCGCCCCACAATCGGCGGGCGCCGATTGTCGGGGGGAACTTTTACCTAATAACCAAATAACTTTATGAAGACGACCACAAAATTATATTATAGAAGACAAGAACAATGAACAAGAACAAAGAACAACGCAGTGTAAACCCAAAGTGTGCCCAAAGCTAGAGGTGACAATGGCCCATATAGTTAGTTCGCATAGTGCCCGTCGGGGCGTTGGCATCTTAAATTCAGTCGCCTATACCTAAAATCTATTTCATATCAGGTTTAGTTGATTTTTTGTTCAAAGATACGCGGTTGTTTGGGGTGCATTTATGTTGTTTTAAAAATAAACACAAAAAACATACCTACTTGGCGGTACCTATAGATTGGCACCATGTGGGGTTAGGAAAAAAGTCTCAGATAAAAATTGTAGAAGTCAAAGCAAGCTTTTTCAGCGTTTATTTAGTTTTATACAGGGTGTTCAGAAAAGCGGTGCCAAACCAAACTTATGTTTTTTAAATGGAACGCCCTGTATATTTTTTGATATAAAATCTGCTCTTTGTCACAATTTCAATGATACAGTGTGACCCATTTGTTTTGGGGTCAGTCTGTAAAAAGTGTATCAATCGTGCGATTTGGCTGATTTTTTTTTTAAATTGTAGAGCTCGATGAACTGCACATTTTGAACAAAAATTGCCTGGTTCGCATAAAATCCAAAGCCTACTATGACCGTTTTTATGAGCAAAATTTTAAGAAACCATATTAGCGTTTTTTTTTTTAAAAATCTGTGTGCGCCAGTGGATTGAGCACCCCTCGAAATGGGTATGTACAAAATTTCATCAAAATATTTCAAGTAATAACGATTTTGTAGAAAAATTAAAAATGCAGCCAAGGTACGTCTTTATTTTCAAAAATTCAAAGTTGGCCATGGAAAATAATTGAATTGTTTACTTTTATTAAGTGTCAAACTGTCTAAATTGAGTTCAGAAATTGTTTGTGCTCAATACAATTAATTATCATAATTATGGAATATTTAAGCATAAGAGACAAAATAGAAATTGTTCGACTCGTGGGCGACAACGAGCGCTCGGCAGCAGAAGCTGCGGCCGAATTTAACAATAGACACCCAGGTAGATCAGTGAGTCGAAGTACTGTACAACGTATAAACAATATTTTTGATGAAACTGGATCGATTTCTAAAAATTTATTAAAAACTAGGCAAAATGGACGCCGTGGACTTGTTGAAAATAACAATCAAATTCTGCAATACTTTAGTGACAATCCTCGAAATAGTGTTCGAACGGCTAGTTTAGACCTTCATATACCCAGAGAGAGTATAAGGAGATGTTTGAGACAAAACAAAATAAAACCGTTTAAGCCAAAATTTTTGCACACCCTGGAACCAGGAGATGAGGAGAGAAGATTAGAATTTTGCTATTGGCTGCAAGGTGAATATCTCCATAATGGCAACTTTTTAAATGAAATTTTATTCACCGACGAAGCCACGTTTACTACAAATGGTGTAGTATCAAGTCAAAACTGCCGTCACTGGTCAGCTGAAAATCCAGAGTTTATAATAAATGCAAGGAGACAATATTCACAAAAAATTAACGTTTGGTGTGGAATACTACGCGACAGAATAATTGGCCCATTTTTCTTTGAAGGGAATTTGAATGCGGCTGGCTTCTTGAATTTTCTAGAAATTGAATTTAGAAATGCTTTAGATGAGTTACCATTAAGATACCGTTTAAATTTAAAGTTACAGTTAGATGGCAGTCCTATTCATAATGCTCGTTTAATCAGAAACTGGCTAGATAATAATTTTGAAAACTGTTGGATAGGGCGAAATAGTCCTTTCTGTGAGTGGCCACCGAGATCTCCGGACTTAACTCCTTTAGATTTTTTTCTTTGGGGTACACTTAAGCAAAATGTTTATAAGTCAAGACCCCATAATTTACAAGAACTGCAAGCTAGGATAAACCGTAGTTGTGAGGAAATTACTCCACAGCAAATACGAAATGTAATTTTGAATGTACGCAAGAGGAACGACAAATGCATTGTAGAAAATGGAGGCTTGGTAGAAGTTACAAAAATTTTATAATTTTAATTGTTTTTATGTTTTGTGTTTATAAGCATAAGGTTGTATTATTACAATTCAATTATTTTCCATGGCCAACTTTGAATTTTTGAAAATAAAGACGTACCTTGGCTGCATTTTTAATTTTTCTACAAAATCGTTATTACTTGAAATATTTTGATGAAATTTTGTACATACCCATTTCGAGGGGTGCTCAATCCATTGGCGCACACAGATTTTTTCAAAAAAAAACGCTAATATGGTTTCTTAAAATTTTGCTCATAAAAACGGTCATAGTAGGCTTTGGATTTTATGCGAACCAGGCAATTTTTGTTCAGAATGTGCAGTTCATCGAGCTCTACAATTTAAAAAAAAAATCAGCCAAATCGCACGATTGATACACTTTTTACAGACTGACCCCAAAACAAATGGGTCACACTGTATATACACATGTAATAATATGTTTGTTTCAAGCGTTTGTAAAATATTCTACCTTGAAACTTCAAATTTTGCAATTTTGATATCAATTTTTTTTTTTGAAAATGTTCCTATACCTTATATAGGAAAAAATATCACAAATGATGATGAGTATTCGCACTTAAAATATGGATGAACTTTGGAGTGTTTTAAGTTCAATGTAATTTGTTTAGGTACTTATTCCCAACCTCAAAAATATAGAAAATAAATAGGATGTAAAAATATACGTGATCACACTGTGCGTATTTTTAATGTCACGTATTTAAATAAAAAATGTAATGCATGTAGGTACATACTAAACACAAATTACATTGAAGAAATAAACGTATGATAATAATAAAATATCAGAAATGTCCTCAAAATTACCTTTATAGAAACCATGTACATTGTGCAGGATGATTCATTTATCATGGGAAATGCGATTTTCTTGGAAACGGCTGAAGGAAACTTCGTTCTGTAAAAAGTGTGTTTAAATTAGTTCTATGAAATCAAGTGGCCATCGGAAAACCAACTATATAATCAATCCTAAACTATAAATTTATTACATTAAACTATAGCAATCGAAGATATGCTAAAACAAAAATGAAATTTTTATTTATTGATAAAATGAGAAAGTTCATTGTGGCTGGGAAAATTCTTTGGCGGCAAAGAGGCTGTGAAGAAAGACACCGCGATCGCATTCTTCCAGATAGTATTTTTTCTACTCTAGAAAATAACTTTAGCCTGCCATAATTTACCAGCGTGTTCTGTTATCCAAGAAAATGAATAAATGAATTAATTAATACCAAATACGAAAACTTATTTGGTACTTTGTATTAATTTCTATTAGATATTACATTACTTCTGCCCTATCAGTTCACACATAAGATCGAACACACTGTAGATACAGATTGTACAAGTCCATTCTGACAAATAAAAACAGTCGTCTAGAACAAAAATAGAGATTTTCATTGTCCGTGTAATTTGCAGGAAAATGATTTAATCTCGTGATAAACACAAAATAATTAAAGCAACATGTTATCTAATCCATGTTTTCTGAAATATATCATTTAACGTGCTCACACTAATAATTTACTATTTTCTTAATGCTGCAACTTCTAATCTGCCCATTATTCTGGTCTAATAATCACACGCGCGGAAGAGCTTAGGTACTTGAAGATTAAAAATCTTTCCCGTTAAAAAATATAAAATAAAAAACAAACAAGTGCACAGCCTATAATTCTACTTTCAAAACAAACACTAAAAATCCGATTTCCACTTTTTATTTTCCCCGTTGAGTTGCAGACGCGTACCCGCCTCTGTACGTCCATTGTTCGACGATACAGAACATAATAAAACAATAACTCACTGTGTTATTATCGGGCCTCATTTCTCCGGTTTCATAATGACTTGTCTTTCCCATTCGATAGAAAGTGAAAAAATTGCGGATTTCATTTATTAACAATGGCACGCCACGGCGCTCGGCGGCCGATCTGCATGCAAAATCTCGTTTTGCTCGCGGAGCTTTTGTGATTCATTATTTCGTGTGGGCATCTCTCGGGTACAACGCAGGTACAGGGTGTGGCATCTGCCAAGATCGAGATTATTTTTACCCGTCTTTGTATTACTATAATAGTTTCACAATTTTATTTTTGTAAATCTTAAATAAATGGAGATAAAATTCTTAGATCTGATTGTAATTTAGCAAATTTCTACAAAACTTCTCAGTCATTTCGATTTGGTCCCTAAAATGGAAGGCTGTTGGTGTGACAAGTGACAAATAAAGTCTACGTCATAAGTGACAAAATTTTTGTTTGCAGAATTTTTTAACATGTGATTTTGCCAGCAGTTTGTGCCTATACAAGGATATAAAAATGACGGTCACGTGACTTGCAGTAACTGTCAGATTTGACATTTAACGAAGAAAATTAAAAACCAATTTTCATGAACAACGTTAATTTTTTGACATTTAAAAAATATAGCACAGATTCTACTTTCGTGGAATCCTTTAAATATTGTTTCAGATTTTTTAATAAAAAATCCCAGGAAGGGGTCAAAGCTCTATGTGTATATAAAATACGTGAGACATAAATCGCGTTATTACGCTTATCTGTGCGACTTCCCTGAGGCCATGCACCAAAGTGGCATAGGCGGTTGTGTAAGTACCTACTTCTTCATAATTATTGGAAATTTAAAGTTAGAATTTTTGTATTATCAAGGATTTCTATACTTCAAATCATTAACGTGCCTCATAATTTTTTGCCTGTATTGTAGGTATAGATACTGATTTCACGAAAAATGAGGATTTCTGCCTCCTTCCTGGGCTTCTTTATTCGAAGTTTCAGATACATATTTGAAAGGAAACACATTTTTGAAGTTTAAAATTTTGTGATTGATGCAAAGTTTATTTGATTTTTGTAACTTATTAAAATGATAAGATTTATTCATGCAGATCAATAGTAGATAGCAAAGAGAAAAACGTCAAAATAATAATAATTGTAAAATTTTACTTTAAAAACGCGTCTTATTTATTGAAATGTCGAAAAAAACATACTAAAAAAAAGCTGTTTCCTTCGCAATTTTTTATCCGAAAACCAATATTCATGGACTTAACATTCATGACTTCATGCATCACATTGAATTGTTTCCATAGTAACAGAAATGTTTTTACAAGTTTTATTTTCGAATTGTAAAAAAATCCGCAATGGGTACATACAAACTTCCTATGAAATATTTAATGACAATTATGTTGATGTTTTTCTCTTAGCACGTATTTTAATAAATTACAGGAACGAATTAAACTTCGCAGAAGCACGTCAATATTTTTGCTATAATGTGGAATTTACTATAATGTGGAATTGAGTTGCGAGGCCTGTAAGGCCGAGGCAAATAAACCACATGAGTTATAAAAAGCAACTTAAGTGCCAAGGGACAAATTACGAGTAGGATATTTTTTAAAAAGTAAAAAAGAATAAACGTCACCCATTCATGAACTGACTGCGCGCACCGTTGCTTTCTTTCTTATATCGCTCTATTATAGATCGAGCACTATGCGATATGGCACAACCTGTGAGAAATAACCAAGCTGGTGCCTCTCTTGCAGTCTGCATAGCACGGGCGTAGCCAAGGGGGGGTTTCGGGGGTTCAAACCCCCCCGAAATAAGCCAAATATTACCTAATATTATCTATCCTTGTTAAGGATAGAGACGTGAATCATTATTACTGTCGGAAAATGGAGGGGAAAAAATGAAGGGTGGTAAACCTAAAGGTATGGACTACTGGAAAAAATGGTGTAGTCAAGGTCAAGGGGTTTCTAATAAAGAAACAAATTTGGATTTAGCTATCAAAGCTTCAGCTACCTTGCATGCTGATAAGAAGACTGCCTACCCCGAAATCTAGTTTGGAATGCCTAGATATGTGCGATAAAAACCTTTATCCTAATATTTACACATTACTACAAATCTTGGCTACCATTCCTGTATCCACTGCTACCCCAGAGAGGTCTTTCTCGAGCCTAAGGAGACTGAAAAACTATTTACGAAACACTACAAGTGAAAACAGACTTAATGGTTTGGCTCTAATGAACATTCACTATGGAACAGAAATTCATGCAGATGAAGTAGTAGATATATTTAAAAGAAAAAGCCGAAGATTTCTTCTTTAATGGTTTTAGATTTAGCGCAGAGGAACGAAATTAATTTATCCATTTCATTTAAAGTTAAGAACTTTATAAATATATGTCGTAGTTTTTCGGATGGATATATAGATATTAAATTTCATATAAGTATATTTTTGTTGTTTTATTTACTTCTCAAACTAAACCCCCCCCCCCCCAAACTAAATCCTGGCTACGCCCGTGCTACATAGAAACTATTACTTGATGTTCATCTCGCCATGTGATGAAAAATTTATCATTTCTATTTCAATGCCGATTTCTGAGCTTTTAATGACGACTCTGGGACACTTTAATAATGCAGATTTCAAAAAATAAGTGTTTAAACTATGAGTTTCTATAAAATAAAGGGCTATATTATGTAGGCAGAAACGGTAAAAAAAATTGGAGAAAACAATTTAAAAAAATTTTACAAAAAAGTTCATGAAAACCTTATACGTGCTTGAAGAATTTCAGTTATTGAATCATTTTCGGATATTTCGGGAAATAAGTAGCGTTTTTGATGTTTTTGATAAATTTTAAATTTGACAGTTCATTCTTTACCCTTGTATAAGCACAAACTGATGGCAAAGTGGAATTTTAAAAAGTTCTGTAAATAACAAGTTTTCTGGACGTAAAAGGAAATATGATGCTTGACTAAAATAATTCAAAATGTAGGTTTATATGTCAAATCAGTTGTAAAAATACTGAATGATGATAAATCTGCAATTCCGGCATACCTGCCTCAATTCTAGTTTGTACAAAATTGCCGCAAATTACATAGAGGCATGGATGGCGCATTTCGTCTTACGCGTAGAAAGTAGAATAACATGTTGAGTGTTTCTGGCCAATAAAAATTTCGAGATGTTTCTAATATCCCCAGGTGGCTTGTTGCATTGTAAGAAAGTAATTACCCGGGTAATTTTTCTTTGTTGGGTTACGGAGCGAAGATTTCACCTTGAAATTGAAGACTGCCATTTTTCTTCATCAACGCCGCGGACCGCCGTGTGGTATCTACTTTCGCTTTTTAATTTAAAATAATTGATCCCTGTAGTTTTACAACCATTGATGTTGAACATGCATAGAGTTATTGTAAAACCAATACACAGTGTGTCCATGGATAGAGTTCACGTAGGGTGTAAATGACAAAAAATTTCCGAGTTGAAATTTGAGCTTCTGGGGATCAGCCCTGCTTGGTTTTAAACTAATTTGTGACATAATTTTACTTTCGAAAAATCACGTATGCCTTGGGAATTTTGAAAAAACTAATTTTCCACATCAGTAAAGTGCCCTTTCTGTAGGTTTTACGACAAAATGTTATTAAGGAAACTTGTTCAGAATGAAGAACTGAGCAGGTTTGCGAAATTTCAAAAGTCTAGGCCTACTTTGATTTTTTGGTATTTTTTCCCACTTGTCTTCAGAAAAGTGCACCTTGGGTAGCTTTCACATTAAAATGTTATTAAGAAAACTTGTTCACAATGAAAAACTGGATAGGTGTGCAAGAATTTCAAAAGCCTATGCGTTTTAGCTTATCTGATAGTACAGGAATAAAAAGGAAAATTAAACTTACTGGTCGGTCCATCAGATTTATTTCTCTAATTCTATTAGCGTTTTTATTTTGTTGGCAATACTAAAAAACTTGCTCAACAGTTTGGTGGCGAAACACCCAATTAAAAATTCAATGGAACAATAATGTCATTGTTTACTGACACTCTTGGATGATATCGATAAAATGAACTGTTTTCGAGAAAAAACTATTTTTTTATTACATAAAGATAAAGATAAAGAGACCTAAACCGATGAAATTTACATTCTTTCTGTATGCCTATTTAAAAAATACCACTTTTATTTACATTTGTTTTTAGTCGCTATGGTTGTTTTTTGACATGTACCGATTTAAGAATCTTCAATTCGTAGATCTAGGGAATGCCATAACATTAGAAGAAGCTTATGTTGAACCGACATGCAAAATTAGGTAATAAAAATCGTTTTAAACAAAAAAGTTTTTTCTCATAAACAGTTCATTTTATCGATATCAACCAATAGCGCCTTTTTTAGTTTATGGTTCAAAGTATCTAAAAATTTTATTTTTTTGCCTTTATCGTAAAGGGTGTAAAAAAATTGACATTATTGTGCTATAGCTAGTCTCTCCGTAGATGGGCCCTCTGGGGAAATTTTTTATAGGAACTTGTCACATTATTTTAACGTCCCCTGTATAAATCCGGGAGATTGCCCACATATTCTGGGACACCCTGTATATCAACTACAACAAAAAAAAACTGTTTAGACTAACATTAGAAATTAAATTTTATTCTGAACTCTCTGTGTATAAGATATAGCAACAAGATTATGAGAATTCATACTTTAGGTGAATCTTAATCCATCAACAAACCAAATTTTTGAATTATTCCCTATTGTCCATACAGGGAGAAAATGGGAATTGATTTTTGCCATATTTGCGTATAACCTGTGGACACCCAGTATAAACTGTGGTATTAAAATCGATATTTGGGACTTTGGGGTATGGCAAAACAAACTGCACTATTAGGTATTCATTTTTCCTTAAATAAATGCCTAATATACTTTCGTCATTTTGGGGGGATCTTCTTTAAGAAAAATGCGAATAGCTCAACACGTTAAAAAATAATGAATTGTCTAGAGTTAAAGTGATACACACTGTATAAACGTTAAATTGGTCGAAAAAGTTAGGCCCTGTACCTAGAGTTGCAATATGAGGGAATATATCTATATCTGGTCTTCCAATAAAGGTTTAGAAAAAATTCAGTCGCTCTAGTCAAGACGGAATTTTTACTCTCCAAGTGCCTCATTCTCTTTTTGTGGATAACTTCATGCTTATAGGCAGCTCATTGTGGTAATAATGGAGATTTTATTAAATCGACTGCAATGATGAAATTGCAATTCTGGGGATCTTGAGGATTTTCACACGGATAGCTCACATAATTTACCGACTGAAAGAATTGCAGAAAAAGCAAAATGTACCTACTGACTACTGAGATACCGATATATGAAAATATTTTTTTATATATCATTTTTGAACCGACTTAATTAAGAAATGCCTTGTAGATCCTACCTAACATTCTCGTTAACTATTAAAACTCTTCTTATTATATTATTCACTATGCTCATTCTTGCTTCAACTACTTACTATACTGGATTCATTATATCTTCGATTCATTATAACACAGAATCAAATCTGTTTCGTTCCCAGCTGGGCAGCAAATTTTTTAAAAATCTTCCAATATCCCGTCGATAAATAAGGAACGAAATCTTGATTCAAGCGGTGATATTGATGCCAGTACGGCCCGTTGAAAATTATACGATATTATTGACGCACTTTATAAACTGCTTCAGATGCCTGATTGCAAAAATATATTATTAAATCGCACAATGGCCCAACAATTCGCGATTCGCTAGATAGTGCACGCATGCAGATTTTTATTTGAATAGCTGGGTTTGTACAGGGTCGCCCAAGAAAGATTCCATAGTATATATTTCCCCACATTTCTTATTTTGTAATAATAATAATGTTATTAATAATAACATACTGTTATATCTAAGAGCTGTATGGCCGCTACCGTCATTTGCAATACCTAGTTAATATTAATGTTCCTGTGAGAAGGACTTATGCCTTGATGACCATGTAAAGTGCAGTATACCTGCACTTAAGGAATGCACAGTATAGATATATAACACAGAGTCTGTGATATACAGGGTGTCCCGCAATGTATGATAAACAATTTAACACCTGGTATAAAAATTGATTTTATGAAGAAAACTCCCCATAACATTTGTCCACAAACGTTTAGTTTTCGATTCAATTTTACTAACAATTTTTAATTTGTTTTGTATCTCTCAAGATAATTGAGACATCGTGACCAAATTTGGTATGATGTATGCCCATATGCGTTGCCTCATTTACACCGAATCTGAGGCGCGCAAAGCATTCAGTGGCGTAGATAGGGGTATTGGTCATCATTAATTCGGTCCGAAAAGTGTTAACACCAAGTATAAGGTCATTTTTTAAAACGGATTTTTACGTAAAAATTATTTTGTAACATGTAAGGTCTCTTGTTATTTCTTCGTATCTAGCACGGTAACATAGTAAATTTGATTTGTTAACTTTATGACATTAAACATAGAAGAATTCAAGAATTTTTTTCGTGAGAATTTCGCGTGCACCTATGAATTCTACCATTCAAAACTTACATAAAACTTTTGAAAATTAAAGTGATAATACTTAATCAAAATTAAAGTAGGTACCCAGTAAAACAAATTATTGTAGAATTTGCTCAAAGTGGGAACCATTGTTTTCTAAACATAACTGGCATCTCCTTACCAAGGATCTTTGACCGTTTCGTAAATGAAATGGTGTTATCGTTTCAGCGGCATTATAAATTCTTTCTATTAATTAGTATCTTCTTTCAACTGGAGTTGGCGTAAACCATTTCTTTTAGATAGCCCCATACAAAGTAGTCGAGAATGGTCAAATCGGAAAATATTTTTAACACCGACCCATTCAGAAACGATACTTACATTTTTTTAAATGTATTCTTAGCTTATGTATTTCCTTTTTATGTTTTGAATGGTAGAATTCATAGGTCCACGCAAAATTCTCACGAAAAAAATTCTTGAAATTTTTTATGGTTAGTGTCAAGTTAACAAATCAAATTTACTCTGTTACCGTGCTAGATACGAAGAAATAACAATAGATCTTACTTGTTACAAAATAAATTTTAAATAAAAATCCGTTTTAAAAAATGACTTTATACAGGGTGTTAACACTTTTCGGACCGAATTAATGATGACCAATATCCCTATCTACGCCACTGAATGCTTTGCGCGCCTCAGATTCGGTGTAAATGAGGCAACGCATATGGGCATACATCATACCAAATTTGGTTACGAAGTCTCAATTATCTTGAGAGATACAAAAAAAATTAAAAATTGTTAGTAAAATTGAACGCCCTGTATCTCGAAAACTAAACGTTTGTGGACAAATGTTATGGGGAGTTTTCTTCATAAAATCAATTTTTATACCAGGTGTTAAATTGTTTACCATACATTGCGGGACACCCTGTATACCTATAGCTTTTCCCAGAACACACATATATGCAGGACAATAAAGGGATATGTGCATTTTTTGCGATTTGAATGCATCTTATCGTAGCTTGTTGGAAATCGTGGATTCCCTAGATTCGAAATGTAAAAATATGTGGTATTTGGAATTCAGAAAATTCACAATAATGCGCAGAATAATAAGTGGAACCTGCATAGAGCATCAGAAATTCGAACATGCAGTGCTATTCGTAAATCTTGCACCAGATGGGAAAAAATTTATTATTAGATTTTAAAAAATCTTATTTTTTCATTAATTTTGGATTGAAATTTACTTTTATTGTTTATAAGGGAGCAAGCAGTAATTTTTAATTTTAAATGTAAAATTTAATAGTCGAGGTCTCTGAGGTTACGAGTGTATAGGGCTGGAGGAGTATCAAATTTTATAATCGACTATTGATTATCTAAAATAATCGATTATAATCAATTAATCAAACAATCGATTAATGAAAAAAATTTTAAAATGTAATAATGAAAATATTTTCCATTTGGTGCACCATTGGAATAATGAATAGAATTATTCCTTTACTCAATGATAGCACTGCATTTCCTTGTAAAGAAAGTGAGAAATGGAAAAAATTATAATTATTATATTTATTTTGTGACATACGATATACAGTTGTCTCTTAGATAGGTGAAATGATTATTGTAAGCCAAACAAAATTGATTTGAAATTTCATCTTGTGGAGTTCGAAAGATCGCTAAAACTCGAGTGTTTCATCTATGGTATTGTGATTTGTAAGAAAAAGAAATATATGAACGGAAAATTGAACACCTCGCCACTTTCACAGTTCTCTTTTATTTAACCTATTTATGAAAAGTCACGCGACAGCTAAAGCTATGTAGATCCACTGGCGTCTCCATTTAGTAGCAAAAAAACTTCTTATCCATAGTAACTACTCTCAGCAAATAGTATGCTTATTAGTAAATAAATAGTATATTATACACTTAGGTTGAGAAGTGAGCCATTATGTACCGAGCATTTTTATATCCTGAGGCGCGTAGCGCCGAAGGATATAATATGCGAGCTAAATAATGGCCTTCTCAACCGAAGTGTATATAGAATTTTTTTACTACTAACATTGAATTATTGCCATATTTTACATATTTGAATAGATTTAGCCTGGGAGTTCAGTTGAAAATGTTTCATTATTTACCTAGGTATTTTTTTATTATCATTATTTACCTAGGTAGAGAAATATTACTTCTCATTAGAGGAATGAGGTAAATAATGGTGATTTCTCAGGTTAGTAGTAAAAATAGTATATTATACACCTAGGTTGAGAAGTGAGCCATTATTTACCGAGCATTTTTATATCCTGAGGCGCGTGGCGCCGAAGTATATAATATACGAGGTAAATAATGGCCTTCTCAACCGAGGTGTATATAGAATTTTGTTTACTACTTTCCTTGAAATATTGCCATATTTTAGTAATTTCTCGCTTTTTTCAAATACTTCAAAATATCAAGTAGCCTGGGAGTTCAGTTGTCAAGCTGATAAAATGACACTAATTTTTAAATGTCACATAGAAAATGTTTCATTATTTACCTAGGTATTTTTTTTATTATCATTATTTACCTAGGTAGAGAAATATTACTTCTCATTAGAGGAATGAGGTAAATAATGGTGATTTCTCAGGTTGGTAGTAAAAAAATAAATTATGTTCTTAAGGCGCCCTGAAGGTTTCTCAAAATCGTATAAAAACTTATTTTGTAGCTTTGCACTTAAAAGTATTGGTGCAATTTTTATCAAAGCACGATGAATTTCCAGGCATGCACAACAACTATCTAGCAAAACACGAACACTACAAGAAAATAAGAAATTAAATGAAGCCACTATATAGGTACTCTCATGTCTTGCCCCCTTCAAAATCAGAGTTACGTTAGAATATCAAAATAGTCAATTAATCAATTTCCTTACAATGTACTTATTTAAACAACAAGAACACATATATTTTTATATAGGTTCCATAACGAATCAATAAACTGTGTACCGGACGCTGCGATGTGTATCTCGCAACGGACAAAGCAAATAAACAATCGCCTCCTAGACGAGCAGAACCCCCAAGCAGGTATCGCCGTTAATAAGCTTCCTGCTGGGAACCCTCTGGTACCACTTATTTATTTGCCTTTCTGGTTGTCTCTTAGCATAGGTAGGTCGGTACCAACTGCCCGTAAAGTAAATTTTGAAAGGTATGATCTCATTGGTCTTTTTATACCCGATGGCTGCCAAGAAGAGTATAAAACTGATAATTGTACGTAGGTACCATGTATCATACGCAGCAATGGTAGATATTGAACAGCCGAACTCGGTTACATTCTTCGCTCACCTCACTTTACCTGTATGTATATAAGCACCATGATAATCTCGTCGCAACATCGAAGTAAACTGAAGCTACCTAGCTTTATTCACATTTGCCGCCAAACATATTGAACTCCATAAGCAGACACCTATGCATCTCTTCCCCATTCTCCCATTCTTCTCAAAAACTACAAGAGAGTTTCACAACAAAGTTCCTAAAACCATCTTAGGTGCGATTAGTGTCTATTTGGGTACAGCACACTTGATTTAAAAAATGTAAGCAAATGTCAATGGTTGCGCTGTTGCCAGACCACACCCTTTAGATAGGTTCATATCTGAGTTCTTGCCTTTAACTTTGCCATATTTATTGTTCGATTATTTTGGCCACCTTCCCACGATGTCCGCCATAATACCACCTAAATCGAGCTGGGTACCTCTCGGACCCATTACGTTCTCAATACGAGTTCCAGCTAAAAAAAAATTAACAGTTATGGGTTACGTATTCTTTGGCTAATAGCCTGCTTTGTAAATAAAACGATGGCATAAATTAAATAGTGTTATTTAATGCGTGTTTTTTGCGGGTGTGAGCCGGTTTAGACAGGTTAACTGTATATTTTCTGTGCGGAGCTACGTAAGAATAATTATGAAAGCTAAAGGCAACATCGTAAGTTACTCCAGGAAAACTTATGCCACGTCATCAAATGCTTCGAAGCTTCGTCGCGATGTATTTTCCCCTTTTCCCTTGATGGACAGGATTTAAACCCCCAAATTTCTCCTTATTTACTGCCCTACACATAATAATTATCGTAATATCACTAGTGCCAGAAATTTTATCGATAATTTTTTCGAAAGCGCTATTTTGCCTAGAAAGATCACGAGTATAAATTGGGCTTTTATCTCTGAAAATAAAAGCCTAATTTGTACGAGTGGTTTTGCTAATGGGCAAAGTAGGGCTTGAGAATAAAATTATCTAGAAAAATTTCCGGCACGAGTGGTATTTGTCGAGATTATTTCACGAATACGATTTAATAATTTCTGTATTGATTTTTCTATGTTTACATTTCCAAAACGACTCATTTTGAACGAGTTTATTGACAGCTTCGACTGTAGCGTTCGAGTAAACAAACATGACGCTTGGGTATCCAAGGCAAATGCGATTATACCTACACCCTGTAGGCGTTGGTTTATTTTCTGAATGTGTCATAAATTTAAACGGAGGCGGAGGTCTAAATAACAAGAATTTAGCAATGTAAAAGTTATATATATTAATTGATATAATGCTTAACAATACCGCAACATAATTTATAAGCTGCATAATTTAGAACAGTGTGAAACACACAAACTTTAAGAAGTAGGTACGTGTTTGTATCCAACAGATTCGCGGTTGCTAAGCAACGATGTGATAATTTGCACAAGTGCAATTACCGGTAATTGCACTAGTGCAAATTATCGCTAGCAGAGGCATATCATTGGTTGGATTTTTATGGAAGGAGCTTTGGGAAGGAGCTGCCTTATTGGATGCAAGCAGTATGAGGGAAATAATCGTTTTAATCGAGAATAGAATGACAAATGACATTATAAAAGTAAGCTTTTCGTAAGTCATGAAGCTATTTGGAAATCTTTATCTTTGAACTTGCTTTCAGATGGCAGCACATGCCTTCATATATATTCTTTCAGAAACCTATTTATTATACTAACATACCTATAATTGCGAAAGTCCCATTTCGTGGTACCATAATCCCACGTGGTACCTGCTTCAGCAGCGGTCAGTGCGACGACCAAAACGGTACCTTGTTAGTCCCTGAAAATACCACTTCTGACCAGGGAACCATGAGATTTATCGGGTAAAGAAGGTACCCAAGGCCCAAAGGAACCTGCTTTCGGTTGTGCGAGGCCATAAAGGCGTAAATGGTTGTAGAAGCAGAGTTAGTTTTGTCAAGGTTTATATTATTACGAGGCACTTATTATATCTACAAATTCATTAATAGTCTGAAGGCGCGTTTCCTAAGAAGTGTTAAACAAATACAGTGCTTACAATATGTCTTCTTAAATAGAAAACCATAAACCAGAAATTAGCAAAGTACCCCAATTCTTTATATTAAGAATATATTTTACGGGTCAAAGTCAAAAAATTGGCGTAATAATAACTCATACAATATGCATTGCTCGCAACGAGTTGTGTGGGTAGTATCGGACAACAGCATCTTCTCAATTTCCCTGATGATAGGTGGCGTTCCGAATTTGTCAGAAAATGCTTTATTAGAATTGCCCTAGACACATATGTTCAATATGAGGCCGAGCTTTGAACGGTACACGTCGTGTGCTTTATTTTTTATTTTTTGCCCAAAACAAATTTCCCGGACATAAAATTTACCAGTCTATATTTTATATAAACGGTAAGTTCTTTTAAAATGTTCATATTATATAACATTTGTTGGTTATTTTGGAATATAAAAATGGTTTTATGGAAATTATCGGAGAGTCGTAAAAAATAAGTTGGCCACTTTTTTCCAACGGTGCTGTTCGGGTAGTATCGGACACACATATTTCGGGTGATATCGGACACACTGAAAATTTAACTAAACATTATTATAAAAATGCCCAAGAACAAAAAAGAAAAAAGAAAAATTTACCAACTAGAGGATTACATTGGAAAAAATAAAAATGTAAAGGACAAAAAATATAGCAAAGATAATGCGTGCTCTGAACAGCAACAAGAAGCAACGGAGTGTATCATCTGTGGTGAAGACTTCGTCGCAAATTGGATACAATGCATCTAGTGCCATGGTTGGACCCATAAAAATTGTTCTGAGGCAGAAAAACATCAGGTTTATTATAAATGAGACATTTGTAAAGAGAATTAATTCATGTCCGATACTACCCGACGTTTTCAGAAAATTATAAAAAGAGGCCCACTTTTGTTTTTAACGAGTGGAGTTTTTGTTTAAGTTTTTTTGGTTAATTTTATTATGTATTCTATTCTGCAAAGAGTATAGTTTATTTTAAGCAAAAATATGTTAATATATAATTTTTTTGATAAAAATTATTTCAATTTTTCGAAATGTGTCCGATATTACCCGACTCTCCCCTACCTAATATTTGAAAAAATTGTTCATGCCTACATCGCTTTGCTGCCCTTGATAATACTTGATACAAGCACACTTGATAAAAAAATGTAAATTATTGACATTCGTCAGGTGTTAGTATACAGGGTGTTTCATAATATATGCTCAGGACTTCAGGATGTAATAGCTCGTTCAAAAATATGAAAAAAAGCCTCTATTAACTTACCCTCTAAAATGCACCATTTTAGAGATACAGGGTGTGGAAGTTTAAAAAAAATCGTTTTTTGCGAATATCTCCGGAACCGTTTATCGTACGGAACAAAGCTTTTGTAGGCATTTTCTACTCATAATAAGCTATGTTTTTGTTGGGAAAATTTTTTTTTAAGTCATACGTGGTGAAGGTTTTGAAGGGGTGGTGGGTGTTTCTCTCCCCAACTTCTACACTACTGGAAAAAGTACAATTTTGAGATGCCCATTTGAACCGCCAATGTTTTCTACACAAAAAAGGTACTCTTGGTCTTGGGCTCTAAAGTCGGTCGTTTTCGAGAAAAATCAACAATTATGTTGAAAAACATGGTCAATTTTTTGAAATAACATTTTTTAATAATTAAACAAAATTTTGACAAGACAACTTTTGTTAATTTTTTCATTTTTTTTTAAATTTTGCAATTATGAAGTTAACGCTTGTTTTGGTTACTTGTTCTAACGTTTAAATAAATTTTGTATAATTATTTAAAAAAAATGTTATTTCAAAAAATCGACCATGTTTTTCAACATAAAAGTTGATTTTATCGAAAACGACCGACTTTAGAGCCCAAGACCAGGAGTACCTTTTTTGTGTAGAAAACATTGGCGGTTCAAATGGGCATCTCAAAATCATACTTTTTCCAGTAGCGTAGAAGTTGGGGAGAAAAACACCCACCACCCCTTCAAAACCTTCACCACGTATGACTTAAAAAAAAATTCGACAAAGAACATAGCTTATTATGAATAGAAAATGCTTACAAAAGCTGTGTTCCGTACGATAAACGGTTCCGGAGATATTCGCAAAAAAACGAATTTTTTTTTTCAACTTCCACACCCTGTATTTCTAAAATGGTGCATTTTAGTTAATATAAGCTTTTTTTCATATTTTGGAACGAGCTATCACATCCTGAAGTATATTTTTGACAGAAACAATTGCCACATGTTCGGACAGATGTATTATGGAAAAAGAATTTAAAATTTTATTATTAGATACTTATAAAAATATAACTGTATGAACACCTTTTTAAGAAAAACTTTTATGATAAACACTTATTATGTATTATGTTTAAAAACCTAACAATTTTAACGAAAAAAAAACGAACAATATAAAAATAAATGCTAGGTAGGTTCTTACACATAAATAATTTTCAATGTGACTACCTTCTTTAATAAACATAAGTAGGGATGGGAAAATTTCACTTTTCCAGGGAAAGTGAAATTTCACTTTGAAATTTTCGCGAAACTTTCGAAATTTAAAGAAATTTTCACGTGAAAATTTCGCAGTAATTTCCTATAGAAATTTTCGCGAAACTTTGAAATATTCGAAACTTTCAATGTGATGTTGAAATTTATGAAATTTAAAGAAAGTTTCACGTAAAAATTTCGCAATCATTTCCTATAAACAGTCCCCACCCAAGCCCAAAAATTATGTATGTGTATGAAGTGGCATAGGTATAGGGTTTCCCAGATAGAGATAAGACGTTACCCTTGTTTATGGAATCCCTAGTTAGCCAATGTGTGACAGAGTCATAAGGATACGAGAGCAATATTGGATGCAAGCAACAGATGGCGCCAAAAATTAAAGTGGCCCAGTCATTCTCTACAAATTTCTACTATTAAAATCTACCAAAAAAACAGTTGGCCAACTTTATTTTTTGCAAAATCTGTCCCCTGTATCTACTATATTTCTGTCATGTCCATATGTCAGTGTCAGACATTGGCTAACTAGAGTATCCATAAACAAGGACGTTACGTACGCTCGATTATCTCAGCAATTTTTAGGCTAAGTTGATGGTTCCAAAACTAAGCTTGTGTAGTTTTGACCTAAAAACTATTTTTTTTATAAAATCAAAATGACGGATTACAGCGGTTTTTGTTATAAATCATTAGTGGAACAAAAATTATATGTTTATTTTGTTATATCACTTCCCGTTTAACAGCCGGCGCGGGCGCATCCAAATTAAATGAAGAGATGGTCGCCTGCCGCATATGTTTTCGCGAAACTTTAATGAAATATATGAGAAAGTTTCCCGTTTTTAAGGAAATTTCTGAGAAAGTTTCGCGAAATTTATGAAGTGAAACTTTCCCTTGAAACTTTCGAAAATTTCACTGAAATTTCACTTCATGGGATAAGCTAAATATTTCACTTTTGAAAGTTTCAAATGTGAAAATTTCAAATGAAATTTTCAAACGGCACAACTCTAAACATAAGTCTATACGGCGTCTACTTCTGTCTTAGTGACCTTTCTTAATACATCTGGTGTTATTTGCCGACAGGCATCTTATATTTTTTTCTATTAAATGATCAATATTCCGAGATGGAGTTTTGTAAACAATGTTTTTCAGAAATCCCCATAAATGGAAATCGAATGGTGTTGAATCTGGCGACTTTCCTGGCCATTTTATGGGACCATTTATTCCAATCCATTTGTTTCCAAACTCATCATTTATAAATTCTTTTACAATGTTGGCTTTGTGTGGTGGAGCTCCGTCGTGTTCAAACCATATGGTTCTTCTTACCTGTGGTGGCGGTGTGCCCTTAGCAGCTCTGGGCCCGTGTTACGCCACTGATAGTGTGTGAAATTTACCTTAGATAAAACAACGTTTTTCAAAATTTCTTAACATTGTCGGAAGAAAACAAGGTTGTAATGTGAATTTCAAGACTATATGGAACGAAAATTTCATCAAAGTCATTAAGATCAATATGTAGTCAAAAAAATAATAGAGAAACTTATTGTGCAAAATCATTCAGATCAATATGGAATCAAAAAAGTTAAAGAGAAACTTATTGTGCTCATCTCAACAGGAGAAGCATCATCTATACTAAAATCTATATTAAGAACGTGGTCATAATAATAATTATTAATTTCATGCAAAGAACACTTGATACACTACAAAATTAGAAGACATTTTGAGAAGGCAATACGAGTACTACTGATCAATATGGAATCAAAAAAGTTATAGAGAAACTTATTGTGCTCATCTCAACAGGAGAAGCATTACGAGTCTATACTAAAATGTGTATTAAGAACGTGGTCATAATAATAATTATTAATTTCATGCAAAGAACACTTGATACACTACAAAATTAGAAGACATTTTGAAAAGGTATACGAGTATTATTGAACCAAATGCGAGTTAAAACTGGAGGCAGCTAAATAAAGTACAATGGTATGACGCTGATTACATGGACAATCAACAGAGAGTCAAGCATGCTTTTTGCTTCGCAGTGGGTAAGTTATTAATTCAGAAGTGACAAACTAATATAAAAAAATAATGTGTTATCGAAATATGGACAATCTTCACTGTGACTCAAATGAACAACAAACCATTTTTGCTTCATTTCCGGGGTACCGGCCTGTGCGGTCGCACCTCGCTGACCACGTCACGCGCTACCTGTCGATCTACCTGTTCAGGTGAGCGAACACCTTCCTGCGTTTATGTACGCCTGGTGTCTGGGTACCATAAAGGCGGATACCACCATACAGGTGCCTCGTATGGTACCCGCCGGAACACCATGGGACCGCCGCCGCCCGCGGTACCACCACTATGCCGTTACCATCGTCGTGAATGAACGAGGAGTGTGTACGCGAAGGAATTGTTGATCGAACGAGGATATTAGATTGTGATGTTGATGTTGCTTTTGAAAAGATTCAAGTAATTATTGTAATTTGTACTATTTTAATTTTATCATTTTAATTATGTAGTTCATGCAGTTTGTTAATGGCATTGCCTGCCTGAATTATGGTTACCTGATGAAATAGACCTACTTTGAGTGATCATCCCTTTATTACAAGGGCCTAGAGGGTAGGTACCATTGGTACTAACCAGGGACTCTTTAAAGTAAGGGGACCCGGCATTATACTTTCCAAAGTGAGGCCGTTTCTTTCCTCATTCTAATGGTATCAGTGATGCCAAGTATGCCATTTTATTGGAGAATCTATGAATATAACAGGTACTTTGATTGTTAGTAAAAATCAGTTTCCATGATTTCGAAAAATTAGACTTGACAATGTTGTGTCTACAAGTGCAGAATATGGCAACTGTCAAATCTAACAAATTTATTTTATAGTTGAAATTGATTTCCAGCAATTATTTCCACGAATTTAAGTAATAAGTATGGTAAGTCAGTGCCGAATTTGCTTATTTAAGAATTTGTCGCTATTGGACCTTATTACCAGGTTCCTCAATCCATTTGTAATATGTATACTTGAACTTTCTTCCCTTGTTGATTGTCTACCCAAAGAACTTTCACAGATTTCGGGATGGACTAATAAGATTAGGTCTAGTATAGTTCT
Source organism: Pseudeuparius sepicola (assembly GCA_963920635.1). Taxonomy (NCBI): domain Eukaryota; kingdom Metazoa; phylum Arthropoda; class Insecta; order Coleoptera; family Anthribidae; genus Pseudeuparius; species Pseudeuparius sepicola. The sequence goes on along the minus strand of OY987299.1, from coordinate 123,612,002 downwards.
AATCATGTAGTTTTTCTCGGTGTTCATTATAAAATTTTTGTAATTTTATTTCTCTCCCAAGGTACCTCACAAACTTAAAATAAACTTGTTGTAGATAAAAACTCTTTAAAAAAAGACCTGACTGAAGCTACCTACTTTGATAATTTGAAATTTACGAAATACGATTTTTGTTTTGAACTACTTACTAACTTACTTATACGTAATGCCCACGTAATGGGAATTGTAGGATTACTAAAGGTGGTACAGGAAAAATCTGGTTGCATTTATTATGGGACTACTACAGGCGGCTGCATTACCTTTAATTGACACATTTGAGTATCTGGAAGTTAGAAAAATTAAAAATTGTGAATTATGATGGGAAATATTTTGCCTCCTTTAAAATCTATGGCACTATCTATCACATAAAACCTGATGGCAATTGGACACTGACATATAACATATAACCTTGTACCAGCCCCCTTGTGGTCGTCTTGGAGTCGACAGAAAACAAACTTCCCCTCGAGGCTTCACTTTTCCTATGTGATAGACTATGAAATGCTGGGTCCCCTTATTTTAAAGAGTCCCTGGTACTAACCTACAGAATATAATATAATCATCATTTGCCTACAGTATTTCAATAGATATATACATATTAGTTTTATTTCAAAATATTACATTTTTTGTTTGGTACTGGTATCATCCGGCCATAAATAAGTACACATTTCTAAGTCAATAATTTGAAGGTTAAACTGTCATCACAAAAGGAAAGTTGTTTCTGAAGTTAGCTTTATTTCTCCAGGTTTCTAGAAAAATCTTGGGTTTCAGCCTCATTTCAACATATTATTCAACACCATTTTCTGAGAGCAAAAGGAGTACTTAATAGCTGAAAAAAGAAAAAAAAAGAAAACAACTTTGCACCAGGTACCACGCAGGTACCTCTCACCATGGCAATCTGGGCACCTCTGTCCAGTCGAAGAAAAGAAGACAGCACTTCACGTCGCTGCTCGCCTGGTGACTGGGTACCATGAGTACCCGCTGTCGACGCGGGTACCACCATAGAGGAGCGACGCGTGCGGTACCCGCCGGAATACCATGACACCGCCTCCGAGGTACCGTGGCTCGGGTACCGCAGCAGGGGATTAATCAGTCTATGGTTTTAATCTTAAAGTCATGGTAACTGCCTCGACTCACTGAACAAGAACAGGATAATTTTTATTTCACAAATGTAGGCGCCTCCCTTCTTTATTTTCGAAGAATTCATTCTTTATGAAACGTTTTGCTTTCCAATTAAAATATCAAAAACATAATCAGGTATTTAATTTAGGTACGTTACCTACATAATGTCAAGAAATATTGAGCACCATTTCGCTTTATCTTCTTCGCAGTCAGCTCTCCGCGCGGTTTATTCTTCTTCTTCGCATATGGGCTTTGACGGTATTCCGTTACCACCTGCGGCCCAGTTCTTCGGCAGGCGGAGCCATCATGGTCCTCGAAGTACCATTCTGTACCAGGGCAACATAACCCTGAAGATATCTTTGAGTCCTTCAAAAAGTTATTATCTTTTTTTAACGTCTGTTTGCTTGAAGGGTACCATGCGTGACCATACACTGCGTATATACCCGCGATTTCATTCCGTATTAGGTGGATAAATGACTGCATTTCACATTTCAGATGTGAAATGCTGAAACAAGTTCATATTACACGATTTGGAATATCAAATTTATTTTTTCGTGATATTTTTTGCAATCCTTTTTTGAGTTGCATACAAGATTTTTTCTACGTCGATACAATTTATAAAAATGATGCAGTAAAAAATAAGGAGGTAGCCAACAAAGCGACAGTCACAGAGTGGTAGCGCCACAATTGAAACATATACCCAGATACCCAACAACAACATAAAAAAAGGTCGTTATTTTGTTTACCAAAAAGACCGAAAGGCATACTTTGGTCGTTACACACGGCATGAAAACTGTAAGAATGAAGAAACGTGTTAAATATAGGATTGATTTCTTCATGGAACCCACTTTATATGTCATCAAGTGCGATGTTACCATACTAGTGCAAGATAAAAATCATTAGATACCACTACTTCCGCTACCTATCTATTGTAACTCCGAAGAAACATACTACCCCCAAAATTTAATATCCTGATTTTCAATTCGAAGACCGACCGACTGACCACAAGCTTTGGCTTTGTATCCATAACACGCTAGAGATCGCTCTCATCTTCGATTCCTTCAACTCTCCTTCGTCGCTTCTTCTCTTGTTCTTCTTCTCTTCGGAAGAGAACCGTAGTGGTCTCTCAGAATACCTCAAGTTACCAGGTGCCCATAAGGACATAGTGGGAGCATTTGGTTACGTAACTGGTGCTCACTTTTGAAGAAGCAAGAAACGAAGGAACCCTTGCAAGAAAGAAACCTTTTCGAATTTGATCATTTAATTCGTTAGTCAACATAATCAATAAAACCACAAAAAAACCTTTCGTAGATGTATCGTTAGGTATGGTTAGTTTTAAAAATATGAAATTGTTTTGCTAAACTTATTGAAAAATAATACCTGTACGATACTAGATAATCTACCTGTTATAATATATTACTCTTCTTGACAACAAATAATAAATATCAAGAACCATAGATACGCAGTTTTCATTTCCCTGGAAATTCCCATGAAATCTCGATATCTTCAATGTGTAATGATTGTTTGCTGAAGCAATTCATGACAAGGTACCATAAAGCAATCCAAAAACGAAGAAACAGTACGAATATATTCTGCATTCGTGTAACGGTTTCTATGGTATCTGATTTCATAATGGAGTCGCTCTGAAGAAATTTGTAACAGGTGGGCAGAACGGGCAACAGATAGCGTACAGGTGTGTTCTTCGAAATGTATTTGCACGCCAGATTTCTTCAGTATACCATTCTTCAGTGCTCCTATTCCAGTAGAAATGTAAGCACATGCAGCTTGTTATGTCTAAAATTCCTCGATCTTCAACCGATTAACTAATGTCCTTAGCTTGTTCGATGTCCCATTTGACCGTAAATGCACAGAGAAGACCTGTTAGCAACCTACGTATGACCTTGTTTACAGTGCGGTTGTCATAGTAACCCAGTCTTCGGTGTTTACCTCACCATATAGAATAGGATTCTGTTCTGTTATGTGGCCAGTGTGGCGATAAAAATGAAAATTTCCGTAAAATACTTTTAGAACGTGCAATATTTACATTAAGGGTCTTTTTAAGTGTTTATTTTTGGTTCTATCCAAAAAACCAAATGCAGCCCAATATATTGCTCATACCCATTCGGACAAAAAAAAACAGCCAAATTAATTGGAGTAGTAAATGTGTTTCTTCTTCTTCTCAAATATAAAATTACCAGACAATTTAGATATGTTCATTGATCTTGCAAGCGATACATAAGATTTGGCTAGCTTTTTGTAAAAATATGCGCAAGAGGTGCATTTTTTTTAAAAACCGGATAAAATTCCACCTCAAATTACATATAGTGTGACATATAGAGGTTGCATTATAGATGGTGTCTAATTTTAAACATATTATTATACAAATCCGTAAAAACTTTATTTTTGGAAATAACCGCCTAAACTTTTTTTGTTTGAAAGGCCTTTAAAAACAGCCTCTAGTGTCATACCATTGATTAAGGAATACCTTATTCAATGGTCATACCATTTTCAAAATGCAAATTCGGGGCCGGCTACAATTTTTTTATACCCCGATTTTCACGCAAATAATATAGCGGTTTTTTTATTTAAAATCTACCCCACAGCGTTAATCAAGACACCACAAAACCCCCATATACCAAATTTGAACAAAAAAATATACAGGGAGTTCTATTCTACAGAGTGCCAAAGTTGAGCAAAATAGGGATCCCCTCAAAATGTTTGAATGGTCAACAGGACCACTCAAAGTGCTGATGTGCAAAGATCCAATAGAAACTATACAGTGTGTCTTTCTCAATGTCATCTAAAATTACTGTATTTTTAGGGTAAAGAATAGATTAGATATTGTATCAAAACCGCCTCAGAGACACTATAAACCTAAGTCTAAAAAATACAGAAGCCTGTCAGTTAGTAAGTCTAATATGAGTTAAGGTAAATGTCCAATCATTTAAATTGTTTTTTATTTGTTGGTTGTCATTTTGGAAAAAAATACTTTTGAGTGTTTCTTTTTTCGATAATTCCAGTGCACTCTTGACAGTCTTGACCAGTATATAAAGTTTCATAAAAATTCAGCATTTCGAGATGGCTCAAAAGAAATACCCTGTATATTTTTCTCTTGAATCTTTGCAGACCAACACTGCGAGTGGTCTTGTTGATCATTCAAATGTTTCCAAGTAATTCCATAGCACACTTGACTCGCCAGCTGCCTTTAAAATTCCTATTTTGCTCAACTTTGACAACTTGTTGTTTCTTGTTCAAATTTGGTATGTGGGCGTCTTGGTGTGTCCTAATTAAAGCTGATTTTAAATAAAAAAAATGCCTAATATGGTTTTCAACAAACGCACAACCTTTAAAAAATAGCAGATGACCTTTCGGGGACGTATCTATAAAAAAATTGCCCCGTGCAATTCCAGCAGCTTATACTAACATTTTCAGAGGTGTTAACATGAAAACCCAGATACACTTTATTTAAAAGTAAACGCAATTGAAGCTTAAACATTTTTTTGAATATGTTCTAAACGTAAGGTCAGCATTTTTTTGAAAATAAATCACTCTTTAAATATTATAACATTATTAACATGTTATTTTATCCAAACAACACCAAAAATGCATGAATAAACTATAAACTATGTGGGTATTATTTTCTAGGTTAATATTCAAATGTAAAATATTCGTTAAATTTTTATTTTTTATTATTGCTTAACACGCTGTTAAACCTAATTCTGAAACGGTTTTATTGCAATCTTTACGAGTAGACCCAACCATGTTAACGTTCTTCTTCTTAACCTCTCTTCTTCTTCCCATGCCCATAAATAAAAACCATGTCCCATGGTCGCCCACCCGCGGGCGTTGTGGTTCTCGTGGGTACCACTTTTGAACCATTGGGTTCCATCGCTTACCAGGCTAGCAGAAACGGCGGAGTATCGTCAAGGTACCATTCGCACCTGGGTACCTGCGGTAAAAATGAGTCATGAAATTACCATCGATATCGGTGTGTTCTATGTACGTAAGCGGTTCGGTTTCGCGTTTTGCGGAAAGCAATTAAGATAGTTGACCATAATTGTGAGGATAGCAAATTAATGGGCGGTGATATTTTATGAGTCGCTTAGCAAATTGCCTGGCGTAGTGGAAAATTGTGGGTCTACGTCAATTTCTCCGCAGAAGATGTACCTTCAGAGTAGATTTTCTGTGTCCAGGATAATAATTGTTTTCTTTATACGTATACATACAGATTGTCTCACTCGAAGGCTTTAACAAGTCTATGATGAAACGAACACGTGAACATTATCATATCTTCACATTTTGCTTCTATTAAAATGAAAATAATCATTTCGATGTGGAGATACCAACAGGTGATAAGAGCAGTAACCTCCAAGCAAAAGGCAGTTTACTGAATCTCAACTTTGTTGTCTCATAATTATAAGACAAATAGAATCATAAAGACTCAAAATCAAGAACTTAATAGAAGGGAATTAATTTTATTCCACAACGAGGATATCTGTTTTTTCTTGAACAATGCTTTCTGCAAAGAACGATAACAAAAATATTGACGAAGCCAATTCAAAAATCAATATGCGGAAATTTATTATCGGTAGATCTATAATTGAAATTTGACCCTGGCGTCAGTTTTACCTGCCCAAGAATAAAAATGAAATTATATAAAAGTGGTCGCAGAAAATCGAAAATAGGTCTATTTTGTCCTTTAACTTTATTTTTCCACAGATAGTGTTTAATTCCCTAAAAATGATCACGTTTTATTTTCTATTAAATTTGTCCAATCGTTAAATATATTCAATCGAAATTTGGTACAAAACATACATTGATTAAGTGTTAAATGTCATAAAATGTGATAATACAAGTTCTTCAAGTAGCCAGTAGCGGAGATATGGGTATAGTACTACAAATTTGTTTTATCAAAAAAATACTCCCCTTCCTCAACCATTTCGGAATTCTATTGGATAACTTTTCTAAGTAAAAACTGCCCTTTCACATTTTTTTTGTATCTGTTGGAGCTTCATGGAAAATTTGGTTTATAGTTTATTGGTTTTTTAATATACAAAATAAAATTTAAAAAAATTAAATTTTATATTTATATTTGGCCAGAATTGACTAAAATGACATAGCAATTCAACCAAACATTAATGCCATAGGCAAGTACTATTTAGCTATATATTTTTTCTTTTATAACCAAAGGAAAAATTAAAAAATAATTTTGATTTTCGCATTTCAAAATGGAGTATTGGCCGCAAAATTAAATTTGTCATGAAACTCTAGCACATACAATAAATAAGAAAAAGTATCTAAATCTGGACAATACAATTTTTTTATTGTAATATGTACTTTTAAACATATACAAATCCATAAAATCTTTATTTTTGGAGATAACCACCGGAACTTTTTTTATTGAAAGACCTTCAAAAACAGCTTCTTTTACCTTTCCTACAATTTTCAAAATGCAAATTTGGGGTCGGTTACATTTTTTTATATACTGGATTTTCCCGAAAAACATTAGCGATTTTTTTATTCAGTGTCCTCCAAAAAGTTCGCACCATAGGTGTTTTGAAATTTAATTTTGGGGTTACCTTTTGCTTTAAAAAAGATGAAAAATGACCCACTCAAACGTGGTCATGTGACTTTCGTTATCTGCCAAAAATGACATCTAAAAAATATATCGCCAAAAATGGGTATATTTGTTAAAATATCAAAAAGTGTTACTTGAAAAAGTTGTTTCTTTTTCAATTTTAGGTAAGTGTACCAAATTTGAACGCTCTACTATTATATTTACTTTTTTGCCAATTTTTAAAGTTCTTGAAATTTCTGAAAATTTTAAAAACTCAAAACTTTGTAAAAACTATTTTATATCACTAGCTTTAATATTCTATTAATTTTTTTATTACTAATTACCGATAAGAATAGGTATTTTTCAAAAGAAAATGATATTTACGCTTTAAAATTCTGTTATGTTTGATGCAAAGTTGATGTACCGTCTAGCATTTGGGGTATAAATTTAGTTACATTACGTTTCCCAGTTCTAAATTGATGCCAAAATAATAATAAATTAAAATATCATCAAACCATTTTACGTATCTAAGCAAAATTCTTGACTTTTCTGGAACAAATAATGATTACCTTTAAGTTTAATTTCACATTAATCGATATTGATGAGTAGGCCATGGAGAGAATAGAAGCAATTGTTTTTCTTTGACAGTTTGATAACTGTCAAATAAAACAACTGTCAAATAAAAACAATTGCTTCCATTGTCTCCAATATCGATTAATGTGAAATTAAACTTAAAGGTAATAATTATTTGTCCCGTAAAAGTCAAGAATTTTGCTTAGATACGTAAAATAGTTTGATGATATTTTAATTTATACCCCAAATGCTAGACGGTACATCAACTTTGCAACAAACATAACAGAATTTTAAAGCGTAAATATCATTTTCTTTTGAAAAATACCTATTCTTATCGGTAATTAGTAATAAAAAATTAATAGAGTGATAAAGCTAGTGATATAAAATAGTTTTTACGAAGTTTCGAGTTTTTAAAATTTTTAGAAATATCACAAATATTAAAAATTGGCAAAAACTAAATATTTTAGTAGAGCGTTCAAATTTGGTACACTTACGAAAAATTGAAAAATAAACAACTTTTTCAAGTAAAACTTTTTAATAATTTAACAAATAATCCCATTTTTGGCGATATATTTTTTAAATGTCATTTTTGACAGATAACGAAAGTCACATAACCACGTTTGAGTAGGTCATTTTTAATCGTTTTTAAAGCAAAAGGTAACCCCAAAATTAAATTTCAAAATAAAACGTTAATTAAAAAATTTCCCCCTATGGTGCGGACTTTTTGGAGGACACTGTATATGGTAATCCCATTTTCTCGACAAACACAATTTTTTAAGTGACTTTTCGTCAATAATAACTTTTTTCCTCATTTGTATACATAATTTTTTTTTCTTGGACAAGGATAGCATTTAAAAACTGGTTCCAAAATCAAATTTCAATAAAACGGTTAGTAACATTTTATTATCATAATGGTATAGGACTATAGGTACAGCAATTATTGCTACAGTAAGAAAAATCTTAAATTCATAATTTAATTTAAAATGACAAATGGAAAAGCTTTCGGGCAACTAGGACCTTAATCAAGTTCACTAAGTGAATTCATTGTTGAAGAGCGCGCCCATACACTAGGAGCTCTTGACACTCGGAGGGCAACATTAAATAAATCTCGACAAACCGTCATTGGCAGAGATAAAACATAATATTTAATTTGATAGTTTTATTAGGCTACTTCTCAGGACTGTGGGTTGTCCAGGTGAAGGCGTGGTCTTCAACAGCGAAAAAACCGGGAACCTCCCCCTACCCCTACGAGCCCTAGAGCTTTTCCCCCTTTGCGACTGCTCCGTAATTCGTTGAATTACCGAATTCTATCCATCGTCCTAATGGCATTTGTGAGTTTCTGATTTGGCCCCGAACCCCACGGGCGACGGGCTCGCGGCTTGTTTCCAGCAGAGCGGGTACCTGGGCGGCCTGAGGTCGAGCCTCGGCGGGTGGACGCAGAAAGTCAAGTCTTGGTACTGGGGCAGGCCTCTCGTAAGTGGCACGGCACGCCTCGCGGGGCGCGTCACCCGGGTCCTTGGTTCCGGCGGGCGGGGCGAACGGCCGGCGATGGGCGGGGCCTCGGGTGGCAACAATTCAGAAAACATCAAAGACAGATAAAATGGGCAATCGCTCGGTCGAATACGGAAGCAAAACGTGTAAAACATTTGGTTTTCCCATCCTAAATGTTATTTAATCCGAACTTCGTATTTAAAATTATTTAAGATGAGTTCTTAGTATGAACTAGAGTCCCTGTATACTAGAGAGAAAAGTCGACCAGAGAAACTTCAAACTGCCATCTAACATAGTTTGAAGAATAGAAGGTACATATTATATACTTATAACATACATTATATAGACCGGGAGATAGAGGAAACTGTCCTAATCTGAGACCACATTACATTTTGTTCTGTATTTTGTCCTATAATATAGTATAATGCGCAAACTCTCGTCGAATACGTTTAATATAGTCTCTATTTTCACTGCAGTTTATGTATAGGATTGCCAAATATTAACAGTTGTTGCGTAAATGAGAATTATGAAAAAAAGTCCAATCTTCAATTTTTAAAATTGGGTTCCTAATATCCAGGTTTAACAGAAACACTACTTGACACAAAATAATTTTTATTTAAAAAACTTTAAAAGAATATCAAATGAACCTAGTATACAACAATTTAGTTACGTAGCACTTGGCACACTTAACAGGTTCCTAATCTGAGACAGTCTCATTAAGGTTTAACAAAAATACTACTTACCACAAAATAATTTTTATTTCAAAAACATTAAATGAATATCAACTTAACACAGTATACAACTCTTTAATCGTTGACTGACGTATTAAGAAGACTTCTCACGGCTATAGATTCATGCATGTCCTGGAAAATAGATGGCGCCTATGGTCAACAATGTATTTTGCATTGTATTTTGTCTCCGGGAAGCGCATGATGAGCCAGAGAACTGTCAAACATGACAGCCGTGAGCAGTCTTTTTTAATACGTCAGTCAACGCTTTAATTATATAACACTTGACATTCTATTCAAATTATTAGTAATCTAAATTGGATGAAGCGAGTCTCCTTATATGAGATATCTCATATTAGGAACACTGGGGTGTCTCATATTAGGAACACTGGGGTGTCTCATATTAGGAATCCGCTGTACATATCAGAATGTTTTGCCATCGTTAACAAATGTTATTAAATGCGTTATATATCTACTCTAAATAACTTTTATTCAATACAACAAGCTACAAAAATACAGGGTGTCCGGTAAGTACCTCCTAATCTCTCGGAAGCATACAGGGGAGGTCAAAATAACCCTAGTTTGTCAAAGGAAAAAAATTCCTACTGTGCCCCTTAACGGAGATACAGGGCCCCAAAAGAGTACTTAGCGATTTACTTTTTTGGCTCTAACTTTTGAACCGACTTGTATAATTTAATGAAATTTTAATAGTTTATGTTGGCCATAAAGACTCATAAAACCATACTACCGTAGATGTTTCACATCTTCAGGGAAGTCAGGAACGGACTTGCCACCATACTCGTTGGGCCAAATTTTTGGCAGGTGTCATTTTACAGAGCTGAAAACTATTTTTTTAAATACTTTGGTCATTGCTCTTTAAAAAAGGTACTCTTCATTTCTTTCGACCAAATGAGCCGTTTTCGAAAAAAATAAGTTTTTGTATAACACTCAAAAGTTACTAATGCTAAACACAATTAGGTAAAAATCAAGTGGTTATTGTTTAATGAATTACCTACTATTGACGGAACTTGTCAAATCCGCCTTCAAGTAAAAAATAAATTTTAAAAATGGAAGAATATTCTTACGCAGAATATGCTGATATGCATTTAATTTATGGTGAAGCGCGGTCCAACTCTTCGAAGGCAAGAAGACTTTATGCTGAAAGATTTCCAGCTCGAACATTGCCAAGTCCAAAAACCTTTCAAAGGGTTGATCGGAGCTTAAGGGAAACAGGTAAAAGATGATTAGAAAGTAATTATTCAAGTTAACGAATTAACCTCCCAGGAGCGCACGACACCCTCACGTAGAGGAACAAATTTTGCAAGATATTACTGACAACCCTTCAAGCAGCGTAAGAAAGCTCGCGGCACAAAACAATGCTACAAAATGGGTTGCACACGAAACTCTAAGAGAACAGTTATTGCACCCGTATCACGTTCAAAGAGTACACGCTATGTCCCCGAATGATTATCCAGCAAGACTCCAATACTGCAACTGGTTTATACAGCAACATAACCTAAATCTAAATTTTTCTAACCTTATTTTGTGTACCTAGGAAGCCGGTTTTACAAGAGATGGCATAATAAACTCACACAATTTACATTTTTGGGCTGATGAAAATCCGCACGCCATAATTCAAAACAAACACCAACAACGGTTTATGGTAAATGTGTGGGCGGGCATCATCGGAACTATGCTCCACCTCATTTTAACCGTATAGTACGTCAACACTTAACTAACGTTTTTGGCCCTCGATGGATAGGTCGAGGTGGCCCTGTTTTATGGCCACCAAGGTCGCCTGATCTAAATCCTTTAGACTTTTACTTTTGGGGACATCTAAAACAACTAGTTTATTCAACACCAGTAAATACTAGAGAAGAACTACTAGCGAGAATAACACAGCATTCTAACGAAGTTCGTAATAATGCCGGAATATTATTTGCAGTGCAACGGGAAAATATTCGAAGACTAAGAAAATGTATTGAAGTACGTGGAGCTCATATTGAACATTTGCCAAAATAACATTTAAACGTTTTCATTATTTTTGTGTTTTAATAACATTGTAAATTAATTAAGCTCCGATCAACCCTTTGAAAGGTTTTCGAGCTGGAAATCTTTCAGCATAAAGTCTTCTTGCCTTCGAAGAGTTGGACAGCGCTTCACCATAAATTAAATGCATATCAGCCTAGTCTGTATTATGTTATTTTTAGGGTTCCGTACCTTTATGGACAAGCACTCGTTAATTGTGTAAACGTGTTAAAAAACTTAATTTTTTCGAAAACGGCTCATTTGGTCGCAAGAAATGAAGAGTACCTTTTTTAAAGAGCAATGACCAAAGTATTTAAAAAAACAGTTTTCAGCTCTGTAAAATGACACCTGTCAAAAATTTGGCCCAACGAGTGTGGTGGCAAGTCCGTTCCTGACTTCCCTGACGATGTGAAACATCTACGGTAGTATGGTTTTATGAGTCTTTATGGCCAACATAAACTATTAAAATTTCATTAAATTATACAAGTCGGTTCAAAAGTTAGAGCCAAAAAAGTAAATCGCTAAGTACTCTTTTGGGGCCCTGTATCTCCGTTAACGTACGGTTCAAGCGTTGATTGAAAGCCGGTCTTAACCTAAAAATTTAGATGAACTAGACTCTGCACTACATGTAGCGACTTATACCAAAGTCTAGAGAATATCTCTGGACGCTGCTTATATACCGTCGATGGAGGAAATCAACGCTTATACCATTAGTGATTATTTGAGACACTGCCAGCTAGAAGGAGACTCTTACTTTAGGAGTTAGTGTGGGGTCTCATATTGAAAACTGTCTCATATTAGGGTACTTTCCTCTAGTGGCAGATTTTTGGACGTGATTTTACTCAATATGCCTTTCACAGGTCATTATGTTGCGTATAATCTCTCAATAATAAGGTATGAATCAGATAGCCGTCCTAGGTTTTTCAAATGGAAAAGTGAGTTTTCATTTATTCGAAAAATATGCGTTTTGGTGTGATTTTAGTCGGAAAACCATAAGCATACCGTTAACGTGGACACAAAGGGCTATTATTGTCACGTGGACTTGTATTTTAATGATTAATTTTTTCACGTTTCTGAACAGGCTGCCAATGATTAGTCATAAAACTGCTGAAGAAAAGATGGCACACCGTTTGCGCAAGTCCAAGTACGCTTTACATCGAATAAATCGTTTAAATGATTAAATAATATTTTATTTAAACTGTAGGTACTTGGACATGCGCAAACGGTATGCCATCCTTTCTTCAGCAGTTTCATAACAAGAACTTGCATACTTCTCATTGGCAGCCTGTTCAAAACATGTTTGTCTTAACTGTCTTCCTTTAGGTGAAATTAAATAAAACTTGCAAAAAAATGAACTTTGACGCCCTGTCTAACGAAAACCTTTAGGATTTGGACCCATGTTTATTTATACTAAAATCTCTCTTTAACTGTAGATACACTAGAAATGACATTTCTTAATTGAGCAATCCAAGGTTGGCAGCATTGTTTTGAGCGCGTCCAGAGCATATACCTATGTTAATAAACAGGTATGTGGTCCAGAGAGAGTCTGGCAGGAATGTCAGAACTTATGACAGAGGACTAACCTTAACCTTGATATTCTGAGGTTCTAACCTAAGTTGAAACACAAAAAATTCAGCCTCTTTTTGTGCTTCAAAGAACAGAGTTTAATGTTAATTTTTAGCTATTCAAATTTAAGATGCGTATAAAACGTAAATTCTGTTGATTACGGCCCTTTCCGTCACCTATCAATAATATCAATATGGCCGCCGCTTACGGAATTCTAGTGACATAAAATATTTACCTCTCACAATCTAGTGTACAGTTAAAGAGAGATTTTTAGTAGGACTATTTTGACGTTTTCTATAGATTCTTGAAGTTTTACCCATAAAATTTGAACCACCATATTTTTATTTTATATAGATTAGAAGTCAACTAAATTGCGCAAGTAATTTGGACCGGGTAAGTTATACAGGGCGATTCGGTCATGATATAAAAAACTGTACCTAACCACAGGTGGAAACAAATAGCTTAATACGAATGTGAAATTAAAAAAATTCTAAAGTCAACCAAAATTAAATAAAAAAATATATTCAAAAGTGTATTAAAACCCTTTATTAACGGCGCTTTCCTGTCTGCTAATAAGCTCGCGTGCTAAGGCTGGTTGCCAGTTGCCCAACAAAACGTAAATTTAGGTATTTATTTTTTTGTTTTCGCAGACATTTTAAAAATACAGAAATAATGAGAAAATCCTAAGAGATCGTTATTTTTTGTGGTTTTTAAATTTTTAAGTAAACATTTTCTGCTGTGACGATAAAAACATCATATGGTCTAAGTTAATTTTTTACCTTTTTGACTAGCTTTCTGATTTTTCAATGTCAATATTTTTCTTCTTTTTTAAATATGAATGCAATGTCCAAAAATGTGTTGAGCATCAATTAAAACTGCGTACAGAATGTACAAACGCACCAAAATGCACTAACTGTGACTACTGTTCAGAGGAGTTCTTTAAAAATGCCATCCGCAACTTGACTATACACAAAAGTTTATTCTGTTCGTGTGCTACTCAAAATATCTCGTTCATCTTTAATATATGGCGAAAATCGGAAAAATAGAAGTTAAAACGTTACCTTTTCATTTATAAAGATACAAGAAAAAGTTTAACAAGAAAATTATTTGCAACAACTATCCGCGGTGGCGTCGGTCGTACCGGCGCTGACTTTTTAGACTGCATGTTTTTCTGCCTTCGATCGACCTTGGTTCGAGGCAGGCGCATGCATATATGTCTTTAAAGAAAAACATCGCTATGGCCAAGAGCGCTGGACAAATGTGAGTTCACGGTATTGCTCCTAAATGGGCTTTATACATATGATTTACTAATTGACCTACGCTCACTGGGATTACTACGGTTTTCTAGGGTTTTCCGTAGTACTTGAGCGAAAGCTATCCTAGTTCTATCGGGAAAAAAGTCGGCCCTAGCCGCAAATGGCAACGAAGACAAAATAATAGTAATTTTCCCCCCTCCCCCGCACAAGCATGTGGTTGCTTTTGGGGTACTCCTAGTTTGGAGTATTGTGAGGGTGAGAATTATTATTATTAATGTCAGAATTGAGATATGGTATTTCGGCTCGCTTAGGCTAAAAAATTAAATCTTTTGTAAAAAAAATAATTGGGCATTTCGAAATAAAGCAAAATATCCCATTCAATTTCCACCCGCCATAATTTTTTTGCAGAAATTGGCCGAAATATTTTGAGTGAGCTACTTAAAATGGACACCCCGTATATCTTATTCAGAAATTCCCAAAATCGGTAATAATAACACTAATGACTTTTCTCTGGACGACCCTTTCTTCTAGTGTAAATCAATTAACTACTTTTTAATTTTTTTGTGAAATTACCTATTTTCAAGTTGAGAAATTTTGAACCTTCCATAGAATGAAAAGACGTCAGAAATTGTTAAAATCAATTTTCAATATTGCACATTTTATCTCAGAGAATTTTATGCCGAAATTACCTGACCTTATTGAATATTATACAAGGGAGCCAAGAACCAAGTGACCGCCTCAGCATATCGGAAATTTTGCCAAGTATGCCGCTTCACTACAATAAAAACTTCTTGCACTTCACACTTCACAGAGTCTGTTATTTTGTATTTCGATGTGTGTTTTGTGTCTGTCTGTCGGACATTACCTTCCTTAAGGTTTTGGCAAATTAATTTAATTTTCAAAAATTCATATGCTTAAACCTTAAGTTGTTCTTTATTTTAGACACGCTTTTAGTACTCACATTTCACATACAGTTGGTACAGCGAATGTTGGGCCCTACGTCACAACTCCCGTCCTTGTCTGACTCGTGAATATACGACCCATATCCATCGTATATCGTATATTCATAAGTAAGACAAGGACGGGGGTTGTGACGTAGGGCCGAACATTCGCTGAACAAACTTTACATGATACTCTTGTAAATGAAAAAGCTATTGCAGCAGTGACAAAATTAGCACCTGTATTTTTGCTTGTAAATAAAGATCAACTCAACCACTAAAATTGCACATTATGTTCAAGTATATAAAATTAATAATCGATAAATAAAATATTGTAGAGGGTGTAAGAGAGTCCTAGCATGATAAATGATAACATATTGCACTTGTTTGTACAAAGTGTATATTCTTGTAACTGATATGTTGATATTCTGAGGCTTGCAGATAAGGAACATTTTTGCTGGTAGCTAAATGACATGACATTTGTATATTATACACTTAGGTTGAGAAATGAGCCATTATTTACCTAGCATTTTTATATCCTGAGGCGCGTAGCGCCAAAGTATATAATATGCGAGGTAAAGAATGGCCTTCTCAACCGAAGTGTATATAGAATTTTTTTTACTACTAACATTGAAATATTGCCATATTTTACATATTTATTTTAATAGATTTAGCCTGGGAGTAGAGAAATATTACTTCTCATTAGAGGAATGAGGTAAATAATAGTGATTTCTCAGGTTAGTAATAAAAAAATTCTTTATATCCCAGAATATCTACAATTGTTAACAATACAACGTACACCACTGGATGAACGTCAGTGATCTGACAGTTTGCCACTACAAACGCACTGCGTCTAATGAAAAATTATGCAGTTTTTCTTAAGCCAAGCGCATTGAATCTGATAGCTGACGATGTGGACATATTCGATTCGTTCTCTCCATATGTGTTTAATAGCTTTGTCTGTATCTGAAGCAACGAGACCATATTCGATTAATTTAAGTCTTTCGGACTACTTCTTCAGGTAATTCGCTTGGAAATGGCGAGGATACAGCTTGCAGTACCTACACTAATAATTGTTATCTTAACACTTTTTAAAGTAGGAATTTAAATTACAATTTCTGAATAAAATATATTCTTGATAAAAGTTTCTGCTTCTTCTAAATTTCAAAATGTAGATACTTATAAAAATTTGAAAATCTGCTTACGTGTACGAGGGAGGTTCAAAAATATAAAACTTGCTCAAGAGTAAAGTGCCTTCATTTTTCAAAATCGGTGCAAAAATTATATAAGAAAGTTGTTTCAAATACCAAGTCGCGGAAGCCTACAGTGCATTTTTTTTGGGGTTTTCATGAACACGTTGCAATAAACTTAATTATGCAGAGCCAACATAAGGTTGGCCAACACAATAATTTACTTGCAAAGTTAAATTAAGTTCACTCATTAATGGAAAATTTTCAATAGGAATTATTATCTCTTATTTTTGTGGCCATCAAAACAACCATCATTTTCTCAAACAAAATTTAATACTAAACATTTCAAACGCCAGCAACAACTCAATAAGATCAGTTAAAAATAGAAGAAATTATAAAAATACCTAGATACAGGGTGCTTTAAAAAAAATCCATGGTAGGGGCCTGTGACTTGGTAACAAACAAACAAATAACATTTGCCACTATTTGAAAAAATAAGGGCACTTTACTCTTGATTAAGTTTTATATATTTGAACCTCCCTCGTATAGAAAAGTATATTTTCAAATTTTTTAAAGGTGCATTTTGTGTTTTAGAAGAAACATAAACTTTTGTCAAGAATAGTTTTTTTCAGAAATTGAAAATACTTTTTTTCCATTTTTATAGCAATATCTCTGGAGGACACTGTATAACAAAATAAATAAATAATAACGTTTCAGCTAATTTAAATATGTTATGTTAATGTTTACATTTCAATTTAGAAAAGTTTAGGATAACGGCCAAGGATAATTTTCATAAAATATGAACATAAATTCTCAATATGGCGGAGTTCAGGGATTCGCGACGATGTCACCTCACAATTAAAAAAAAACTATTCAAATTTCACAATTAATAAACTTTTTACAGGGTGACCCGAAAAAAAAATGGGTCACACTGTAGGTACAAAGTGTCCCAAAGAACAATCCCACCCCTCAACTATTTATGTTTGTGAGATACAAACAAATTTTTCAAAAGCAAAAACTGTACCTTGTTATAAACAGTTTCTAGGACCTGCTAAATACACAGGGCGTTTATAAAAGCGGGGCAAACCTCAACATACGTTTCTTAATGGAACACACATATCTTTTTAGTTTTTGAAATTTACTCGTCAGTCGACATTACGTTAAAAACGGTATAAAACCTTACGTCATTATCTTTTTCCGTTTTTGAAATATTTAATTTTCAAATTTTATACTAAATCTGTTTTGTGGATCGTATGATAAAGATAGACAATCGATACAATAACAAGAAATGTTGGTTTTAACCAAGGGACTATTAAAATTTTACAACGTTGGAAGCTATTTAAGATATAACTAAAATTCAAATATTTTTTGTTATTATGTACACTGATAGTCTATATCACGAGATCCACAAACCCATGTTAAATAGATTAGTATAAAATTTTAAAATGAAATATTTCAAAAATGGTATACAATTTTATATCAGTTTAACCGCAATGACGAGTAGATTTAAACAAACTGATGCTAAAATGTTATTGTTATTAGGTTAGATTTTTAATAGCGAAAAATTCTAAAAATTGGCACAAAAATAATCGCTAGCCATGGAATAATCACCCAATCGAAATAGTAGTGTCTGTGAGTAGCTCAATGTAAAAAAAATATATTATGAATTTTTCTTAGCTTAGCTTAGATTTATGGAGTGTTATCACAAGCAAACGCGGACAGACTGTATATTAATAATAAATTTAGTGAAAAGGCCAGGGTTGCTTTGATTTAAATCGCTTAATTTAAATCAATCGCGATTTTAATCACTTGATTAAAATAAGAAAAATCATTTATCTAAATCAAAATATTATTCGGTACTAACAAATCTGCAAAATTCGAATTTTTACTTAAGTGCTTTAATAAAAAAAAATTAAAGTAAATCCAAGTTTTGTATGTAGGTATATATTTTCCCTT
This sequence comes from Pseudeuparius sepicola, assembly GCA_963920635.1. Classification (NCBI taxonomy): domain Eukaryota; kingdom Metazoa; phylum Arthropoda; class Insecta; order Coleoptera; family Anthribidae; genus Pseudeuparius; species Pseudeuparius sepicola. Next base: position 123,593,564 of record OY987299.1, on the reverse strand, counting down.
TTCATTAGAATATAATAAAAATTGGTTAGTTACAATCTTGTTTTTGATAGCAAGCTATTTCAGTTGTTTTTATATCTGTGAATTCAGTTACTTGTGAATTTTAACAACTATGAGTTACCTAACTGTGATGGTAAATATTAAATAAAACGTGTTTAAACTAAATCCATAAAGAAACAAATCAAATTTTAATATTTTATTGCAATTTTAAATAATACAAATCCCATTTAAACTCTAAAACAACTTAAATAAAAAAATCCGATTAAAATAAAAAACAAAATTTTCAAACAATATAAAAAATTCTGCAACCCTGGTCTCAAGTCGTCCCAATTTTGTTTTGATCGTCATCAAGCTGCGATAAAAGCCTGGTTTTTCGTTTCTTCTTTTTTTATTATCGTGTGCAAATTAAATAAGCAAACCGTAGTGGTACCGTATATCAGGTATTTATAAAACATAGGAAGACGAAACTTTGGCTCTAGATAAATAATTTGACAAAATTTAGCCGATGTTCCAACATAACCTTTTACATTTGACATTCTCTAGCTTCAAAGTTTTCAAAGTATAGGTACTAAATAAAATTGCCTGGTCACAACCTACTGAACTGGCTTTTATAGAGAGAAAATAGTTGTTTATTATTAAGTTCAGCAATATATTAATAATTAGTCACTGAGTCAATAATGACAATAATAATAAATTCTGAAACAAAATTATTGATTGTGGTCTAAATTAAATATTTAAGAAATTTTAAATACAGCTAAATACAGCCGATGCAAAATCGCAAATATTTGATAAGCCATGAGGCTTTCGAAAATTTATAACCTCACCTTCAAGCTCCAGACGCCGCCATTTCAATAAATTACCTGAAGATGGCAAAATAATCACTCGCGATAGTGCGACCTCATACCAAGTAAGTACTTAGCAACTTTTTTAGTATCTTTTTTGCTTTGTCGCTTCCACAGACCACCCCTTTTTCCCCAGCAAAACAGACACACAAAGCTATTGGATACGAAGACTTATACAGGGTGTTCACACTCGGAGCATATTAGCAAAATTACGATGGACAACCACAAAAACCGTTTTCACATTGCTACCATAGTGGGATCATCGGTCGTATAAAATGATATCATAGCAGGCCTTGAATTGATGATCCCATTCATAGTCATACTTCCAAAATGACAAAAAATGGTTGTCCTTTGCAATTTTACTATCATGTTTTAAAATTAAATTTGTGAACGGTCTGTACATACTTTTTGCAGTTTTTTAGAGTTTTTCTATGTATCTGTAGTGTTGTGGATTGAGTTTTTATCTATTATCACACGAAATATACAGGGAACGAGGTTCGAGTCAGTGTCAAGAATACTTTCCTCGTCCACACAGCATGGGGCATGACGTTTTCTTAGATATTTTTAGTGCACCTCTAGGAGAGACTACAACAAAGGGTAAAACGAGGCGAGAACCCTTTTTATAAAAATTTTAACACCGTTTTTGCCTTTTATATCTTCCAAAACGCACTCGGGTAGAACTTAACAAGTTGCCCACGAATTATTTTATTACGTGCTTGTGGGGTTCGGAAAAGCTTCAATATAACTATGATGATTTGAAAATATCTATAGGAAAATTTCAATTACCATCCTGTCAATATAAAAAGAGTGATAAAATTCAATATTCCTTCATTGAAGGAAATAAGTTAATGTAGGAATCATTTAAAAGGCACATTTTCAAGTTTTTTACTCAAGCGTTTCAAATCATGTTTTTGATTGTTTTAAACTAATAGATCCTATACTCATAATCAAAGTGATACATAGGTATATAAATTATTGAAAGTGGTACACAATAAATTGTACCTAATTGTAAGGCTCCATATACAGGGTGCCTCTAAATAAGGGTAAACAAATTTAAGAGGGAATAGGACTATCTAGTATCCAGTTAAATTACCATTACTGAGTAAGAATAAGTACAAGTTCTGAGCTTATTGTGCTGTCAAAAAACGCTGCTGCCAAAAACGCAATTTTTCATGGTGGTAATTGTATTTTCCTGTAATGAATAGTAGCTAGTTAGTGTTAGTAAACAAAGCAGTAAACTTATTATGTCAAATCAAATAGATGTAGAAAATTGTCTCAACTAATTTAAATTTTATATTGCTAGTTATAGATGTAGAAAATATATACTAATGACAATACGCGACGTAAAAACAAAACTTGAAATTGTTTAAGCTTAAGGGTTTAAAATTTTAAAAAATGGGTGGTCACTTGAAAATTATCTCCGTCCATTGAGTAAAGGAAGTAAAGGAATAATTATTCCTTTATTCAATGCTCCGTCGTAATTCCTACATTTTGTGGAATTTAGGAATTTTTTTGCGTGACCAACCAACTACATAGTAACTTACTTTTTGTTCAAGTATATTACGCTGCAGTCGGAAATAATAAAATTGCTTCTAGTTAGCAAAATCCAATTGTTAAAAATTTTAGTTTTTCATTTTTTCCTTTGTTTTACCCTTTGCCGTAGGCTTTCTTTTTTAGTATTTAGTGACATGGATCTTTTGAGTTCATTGTACAGTAGTTTCTATAGATCGTTTTTCGGTACGTTAACTTTCTTAGCCGTAGTGAAAATTATTGGCCTTAGCTTCTAAGATTTTTATAGGTTAGGTTAGTTCGTTAGTTACCTCCATAGGCCACTTTCTTATTTACCAGCCTTGTTAGCGAGCAAATAATAAATTTTGCTAAAACGCATTCGCTACAGATCATTTTAGATGCGCTACAAGTTCCAATGAACAAATAATTTATTTAAGATTATATTGAAACGCCAAATGAATTTTGTGTTTTTACTTTTTATTTTCTCCCCTAATAGTGCCTAATACTTTAATTAGTACTTTGCCTTTAGCTTATATGATGTTTTTTTAACTTTTTACTGTTTTAAGAAATATAATTTTGTCAATAATTACTTAACATAAGTTCAAATGGATTGTAATAAATCGTCATAAAGTTAATCTGTGTAAAATCATTTTCATACTTTGACAATACTTCGTCAAAGTAGAAAAATGAAAGATAGGTATACTTTTTATACTTTGACAATACTTTGTCACAGTATAAAAATGAAAGATAGGTATACTTCAGGTTTGCATTAATCTACATTTTTTTAAGCATCCCGTTTTGGTTATAATAGGAAATACCTACGTAATAGGTACATAACGAAAAATCAGTTCGCAACTTTATAAAGCGTATATAGTGGCCTACATATTTGTAAGCAACAAAAAAACGTTAAAGCTGGCAACTTTGGTTCATGTTTTATTGTTTTATAGGGTGTAACATAATCCACAATATACATAATTCCCATATATGTATAGTGACCGGCAGAAAGTTGGACACAAAAATTTAATAATTTTAAACTCTGACTTCGATTAATTTAAATTTCTAGCTGCTAATCGAACAAAATATTAAAGTTTAGTAGTAAATTCATGTGTTATCCGATGATAAGTTGCGCTTGCGGTATTTTGTTTTTTTGTAATACACAGGGTGGTCGAAAAAAATACAAAAAAAGTTACATTTCTTTTTTTGACTAGGTGGATGTGACTTTAAATCTGACATCCACCTTTTATTCCAAACAACTTTTGTGAGTAACTTTTTACCTTATTTTAAAAAATAAGGGTACTTTCCTCCCGAGTTATTTTGACTTTTTTGAATCTACCTCGTATCCAAAAAGAGATATTTAAATTTTGATATGTGCGTTTTGAAATGAAGCACCAACTTTTATTAAGAATAAAATTTTCTGAGAAATTAATAATAAAAAAGTTTTCCATTTGTGTCCAACTTTCGGCCGGTAACTATGTATATCCTTTTCATTGGTATTTTTTTAATGAATTTTTTCGTTCTACTTCCACGATAACTCTTTTACAAAATGCACTACGTTAATGCGGTTTTGGCCACATGTATTTTAATTGAATGCAGGATCTGGGAATTTAGTTATTTTTGTGAAAGTTAAAAAAAAAATAAATACAAAATGGCTATCTGACTTTCTTTAGAAAAGATACAATAATTCCCAAGTGAATAATATTATAAAAGTACAGGGGCAAAACGGCATATTTTATTTTAGAAAAAGCATATTTTTTGGTACAAACCCGTTTCTATCTCATCAGTCTCCTCATTTTCCTCATTATTTGGCTTTCGAACGACAATACAACGAAAAAATCCTTTTAAAAATATCAAACTAGACATTACTGTTGTTTATTTTTTCTGGTCCATTCTATAGGTATAGTTTTGTATTTTCTATTATTTTCAATTTCTCAAATGCCTCAGTATTTTTTATATATGAGTACATAACATTACTTGAGAGGTACCGATTAAAGCGCTTTCTAAAAACATGTCAAAAACATTCCTAAGCCAGCCACTCTAACATAACCTTCCCCCCAGATTTAGTTTCTCGCGCTTCCAACTAGCACGCATCGTAAGTAGAGGAGGTCCGAATGAAAATAGCCCCGTTGGCCCCGCCCCCCGGCCACCTCGGCCACGCCCCCTCTCTTCTCGGTCCCTCCCACCCGCTAAGCCCGGCCCCGCCCACTTCCAGGAGCTCGCGCACAAGCTGTCGCGCAGCTTCGACATGAAGGACGAGCAGGGGCGGCTGGAGGGCGGCGAGGGCGGCCTGCGTCGCCACCAGTCGATGCAGCGGCTGGGCAGGGCGGGCGGCGGCGACGCCGGCGACGACAGGGAGGCGCCGCGCGTCGTCCAGGACGAGGAGGGCAACCTGCGCGTCACCGTGCGCAAGTCCAAGCCGATACTCGGCATCGCCATAGAGGGCGGCGCCAACACGAAGCACCCGCTGCCGCGCATCATAAACATCAACGTGAGTACCTACCAAAGTCTAGAAATACTAAAGTCGGCTCACTCCTTTGATCTCTCGGAAAAGCCGACAATTCTTTGCGACCGGTCGTAAATCAGCGTCACCTCGCACGCTTCGCATTTACGAGGGCGACTAAACGAAATCGCCGTCAAACTAGTTATACGGGGGCCGGTTCATATTGACTTTCCATTATTTACCAAAGTCTACAAATATTGTATACCTATTTGTAGACTTTGGTACATTGGTAGGTAAGTGTACCGTTAGTTTTTGGTAAGTACAATTAAATTAAAATACAAGGTAGCTATTACCAGAATCTACATAATTAGTAGGTATATCTGTAGACTTTAATTGGAACATGAATAAAAATGCATTTTTTGATGTTTTACGTTCATTTTTAATAAAGCCTAACAAACATAAATAACAAATAAATATTTAACGACAAAGAGTTAAACTAATCATATCTACTTTTTCATCCTGTAGTAAATATTTTGATATTTAAAATGACATAAACAATAAAGAACAAAAATATTACGCATACATACCTACCTACACAAGCATGCGTCTTACCATAAGCTTCTGGCAATAATCTGAATGGCACACCCGAGGGGACAGCAGTTTTTACTAAACGTTTTCCGGGCGAAGTGAATGACTAATCATCAAAATGTGCCTTGCAAATTCTTATAGGTTTATATGCCTCTAAGGCATTCTTCCATTACTGGCACCTTCAAATTTTCAATATTTTAATATTAAATCTATATTGTTCTTCAATTAATACCTAAGTATTCAAATGTCACATAAAAATGTCTTAATTTTTGTAGGTAGGTAGTACCTACCTACAAAGATTGAGTTTGAGGTACCTACTAGGTACCTCAAACTCAATCTTATCTTTCAGGGTCTTTAGAAAATGAAAAAAAGGTAATATAGTCTTTTGATCTGGTTTTACAGCCATCCGCACTGCAGTAAAACTATAGGCATCACTACAACACAGTCACGGTCGATCGGTAATATTTTGCGGTAAGATTTTGCGCGTACCCGGTAGAATGGGAACGAACCGCTCTCAGATAGACTGTGTACAGCTTATTTTCATTTATATTATAAGATATCGATCGGCTCGATGAGGAGGGGAGCGGGAGAGGGCAAGAGGGAATTACACAAGGCCAAGTGCCCGGACTTATTAGTATATCTCTGGTTTTTGCCTATCCTCAACCTCAAACATGTAGCAACGCCGCAGCGGGACGGTTCAACGGGTCTATGCAGTCTAGCCGGCACCGTCGCAATGATAAAGGCCCGCCAGCTGGCGACGCGAAACGTCACTACGTCACCACAGCGTGGTAGCTTTTCGTAGTTGTTTACGTTTACTTGTCTGGCGATTTTCCTGTTTTAAAGCAAGGTTAGTTTATAGGAAGGTTAGGACATTCCCCCACTCTTAAGCCGGGTCCACACTTTCTAGATAACACAGCTATATAGCGAAGTTATATAACATGTTACTAAAATTTATGCTAAATGTAGCAGATTTCCTTGCTATATAGCTTGCTAGATGTTATCCGCCTTGAGTCGGTAAATCCCGAAAAGATCAAAAGAAGTTATATAGCACTGCTATTTCAAACGCGTCCAGACTTGCTATATTTCATGTCAACAACTGATCAGTGTTGCGTATAAATACTTTTATCCAGTATTAGTTTTGTCTTATTAAAAAATGGAGTGGAACCTGGAACAAACATGCAAATTAATTGAGTTATAAGGACAAATACAGAACTATCACGCATAGCCCTCTGTATAAAAATAAAGAAAAAATATGATGTTTGGAAGCGAATTGTAGAAGCGCTCAATTTGGAAAAAGAAAAAGTGGGAAAGAAAATGAGATGCTTAATCGGGCAATTTCAAAGGTAGCAAAAAAAAATAAATCGGGAACTGACTTCTTGATCTTAGTGTAGGTCGAACCCAAAACCGCTTTTTTCTCGGTTTTTTTCTACCCTTGGTAATCAAAATTACGCACGCCGCTGCTGCAAGGAGTTGGTTTTCTGCACTTGAAAGATTCATCTTGAGTGTGCACACGACCGGGTTTTTAAACAAAAGTTACATAGCACAGTTATATAGCAAAGTTATATAGCAATGTTACTAAGTCTGGACCCGGCTTTAAACAAAACCAAAGGCCGTCCCTTTGCACCGGCAACATCGCGCGACGGTGCTCTCTCACCAGCTGGCCTTCAGCTTGATGCCAATGGCGTATCAAAACGGACAACACGGATATTGAAAACCGAAAACAAAGTAAAAACACGAACATAAAACAAAACGGCGATGCACCAACTGACCCCACAAAGTTCCGTTATTTCATTACACAATCATTAAAATGAAGAAATAACCGAAAACAGCCAAAACAAGTAAACAAAGTACATGCCAAAAACGTCTGTGTGCGCCTATGGCTGGAAGCGTTATCCATTTAGGGAGTTAGGAGTTACTAAATCGCCAATTCACGTCTAAATTTTACCAACTTAAATTGCGGCCTTTGCCCCCTTTGCCTCTCTCACCCCCCCCCCCCTCCCTTCCAAGTCGTCGAATGTCCTAACCTTCCTATAAACTAACCTTGGTTTTAAAGAACGTTTGTTGTGTTTATTGGGTTTTGGACTGTGTTTTTTGGTAATATAGGACGTGGAGTTTTATTAATACGGTGGTAAAACAGCAGTTATTCGGAATAAAGTGATTAAAATTCGATTTTAGTTTATGGGTTTTAGGTTGTGTCTATAGTTTCGAAATCATGCCGCGAACGTGTTCCGTTCCCAACTGCAAGCGAAACTACAAAGGCGATCCTAAAGTGTCCGCTTTTTCCTTCCCTAAAGACCCCAATTTAAGGGAAAAGTAAAATAAGGCCATCAAAAGATATTTTGTTCCTACACAGACTTCCAGGGTAAAAGTGGTTTTGGTTTGGACTGTTTGGAGAGTTTTATACCTAACAATTTTACATTATTAAACGTAAGCACGTTAAAATCATGAAGTTTTATGGTTCTATTCATTGGAGTTTAGTCGTTTCTAGGCACGCAAATAAGAAATATTTGGCATTTAAGAAAATTTTGCCGGTATACAGGGTGGTCACTCTTACAGTGCATACCATTGGGGTATCCGAAAAGAATATTTCAGAATCTAGTTGGCGTAGGAATTATTTGACATTTCCATTGAAAAGCTCACATTGAGAAATGTAAAATTGCCAGGTTTCATAAATTTTCCATTATATATATAAAAAAACGTTATGAAGGAAGGAAGAAAACGCATATTTTCAGTTTTTCAGCAATATTTCAGGAACTACTCATGATATCTTAGATTTCTTTTCAGATTATTGAAAGGCATACTAAAACGCAACTTTTCTCTTACCGTTTCGGATATCCCAATGGTATGCACTGTAAGAGTGACCACCCTGTAGAGCAAAATGCACCAAAAGCCCTTGAAAATAAGACATTCACTCTCGTAGATTATTATCCGTGTTGTAAAACCATAAGCTATAGATGTAAACAATCATTTTAAAGTGGTTTTTAACAAATTTACCAAGTTGGCATCTTGAAATTTGAATTTGGCGCCTTAGGCCCACCTCTCTTGGATGACTCATCGCTTTCAGCTGCCGGGCCTTGACATTGCGTATAAACATCATTTTTGACGAACTTTTCGGATTAGTTTCTCTTTTCTAATAAATTAAATAAAAAAAATAAGTATTTTCATATTTTATTTTTTACTCTGGAACAAAACGGGAGATATCGATAGACTTCAATTTAATATAGTCCAATAGAAAATCTACAGGCTGTCTTTCTCTGTGCCATCTCAAAATACTGAATTTTTGGGGGTCAAAAATTGAGTATATTAAAACCGCCCCAGACACTATAAACGAACTAAGACTCAAATATGCAGAAGCCTGCCAGTATTAATATTGTTTTTTGGGTCGCATAACTTTTATTAGATATTAGATAGTAGCCTATAAGTGGTCCCCGTTGGAGTAGGAATATTTAAAATTATAAGGCGGCAGGAGGTAGTATAAAAAAACCATTCAAGATGGCGAAGACTACCTATACATATACTCGTAACACCAAATTAATGAGATATCAACAATGGAAGGCGCGGGGCGGTCAGTAGGCGGACCTTTTCTCTTCGTCATTTTATTTTTTGCAAAAGCACTTTGGCATTGTGTTTCAACCGTCGAACAAAGGACGGTTTTTTGAACCTGAAGAACCAATCCTAGCAGGCCACCTAACCATCATTCTAGACTATGACTAGGAGGAAGATTAGAAAACATGCACTATAGTATATTTACAAAGCATGACTCCAGTCCGTTGTGTTCACGATTGATATTTCACAGAAGAAGCAAGAACCATAACACCATAACCACATAACACTAATGGTAGGTTGAGAGAAACATAATTGAAAGATTAAATCTGGTGCAAACAATATTAGAAAGGACAAATTTGAATATAGATGCAATGTTAGAACTAACAACACTCTGTGTTAAAACCACTTATTTTCAAATAGGAAATGAATTTTACCAGTAGGAATTTGGAATGGCTATGGGGTCACCTTTATCACCATTCATAAGGAATTTATTTACGGCAGATTTTGAACAAAATGAGTTGACTAGATATGTTCACCAATCTAATGTTTGGTGGAGATATGTAGATGACATATTTGTTATATGGGAAAATGGAGTAGATGATTTAAATTCATTATTAAATTATATAAACTCGCAAGAACCTTCTATTAAGTTTACCTTAGAAATTGGAAATAATAATCAATTAAATTTCTTAGATGTTTCTATACTGAAATCAGGTAGTATAGAAACCAGTGTCTATAGAAAAACAACTCCATTTCAACTCTATTTCAACTCCAATCACCATATTAGTGTTAAAAAGGAGTAATCTAAAGTTTGTATGATAGGGCTAAAAAGATTTGTTCTAATAACACAAAATTTGAGAAGGAAATTAAACATATAAAATATGTTCTTGAGAAGAGTAGTTATCCTATTGAATTTGTTGAGCAATTTTTTCAGGATTGCCAACAAAATAACAATGCTAATATAATTAGAGAAATAAATCTGGTGGACCGACCAGTAAATTTAATTATTCCTTGTATTCCTGGACTATCAGATAAGCTAAAACGCATAGGCAATAGTTTTAATATCAGAACAGTATTTAAAACCAAAAGTACATTAAGATCGATGCTAGTTAAAACGAAACCATTTAATGAGGTACAAAGTTCAAAAAGTTGCATTCCTTGCGAATGTGGAAAGTTCTATGTTGGGGAGACTTGTAGGCCATTTAACGTTAGTTTAAAAGAACGTAAAAATTATATTAGGCAAAATCGAATTTCGAGGTCGAAAATATGTGAACACTCTTTTAATAACAATCATAGGATTTTGTGGGATAGGTCCAAACCAATTCTCAAAGAAGTAGGAAATAGATGAAAAATTAAAGAATCATTTATTCTAGGAAATACAGACAACTGTGTTGCTGAATGTTCAGTGGAATTCAGTAAAATATTATTGCTACTTATTCAAAGATAATTAGATAGAGTATAGATAATAGATAGAACACAGGGTACAATATCAGACAGGTGACGAGGCTATTGTTTCTGTTGTCATGACATTTTAACCTGAAATTTATTAATCTTTCATTTCACTTTGACGTGACATGATCTTTGAGAAAGGAGGAAGATTTATTCTCCGAAAGCTCAGAAAACAAATTTGTTGAAGATATTTTTTGAGTTACAAGTTCAAAGTTTAGTTCATTTACTGCTAAGAATTTATTAATTTTCCAGGCAACTTGAAAAAGTTGTCTTTTAACCAGTTTGGGGTTGAAAAACCCAATTAAAATTCAATGGACGGAATATTCAAAAACATTGTTTTAGATTGCGACGTTGCCCTATATTTATATTTCACTGAGCCTTAGATAGAAATCAAAACTGAAAAGTGGAAAGTGGACAACTGCAGCTAACTTCAACCCGTGATTAAAAATCAGTTGCCGTAACTTCAGCTCGTGGTTTCAGGGATTTTTTTTGAACCACGGGCTAAAGTTAGCTGCAGTTGTCGGCTTTCAAGCCTGTTTAAAATGTCACTCAACTGAAAAACAAATTATGAAAATAATGTCGTCTTAGGAGAATGGTGCGGCGTACAGTTGCGGCGGCCTCGCCGTGGGTCAGCTGATTCTGCAGGTGGACGGCAGGAGGGTGGCAGGCCTGCAACATCGCGACGTCGCTAGACTCATCGCAGAACGCTTCGCTCGAACGGACACCGACGACATCGAATTCACCGTCGTGAGTATTCTACACTTTCCCTTTGTCTTGGAACCACCAATGGTGGAATAGTGCAGTAAAGTTTTCGTAATATCATACTAGCATACCACAGACCTATGTAGCTTGGATAGGTCTGTTTAGGTATCTAACCTACTCCTTGTTCTCTATTATAAGGTATAGGGGACGCAAGGCGGTCTAGTTGATGCCCACGCCTCCCATACAAAAGTAGAACCCAAGGCAAACGAAAAGTGATCCTGTTTGTAGTGTACAGTACACCTGTAGAAAAGGGACGTTACTTCAAAGTGCCCCCCTGGAAAATATTGTAACGGACGCCCATGAGTGTTGGACGGGTTGACCACAACCGACTTGAATTTCAAGTTATGAACAGACACGTGGCAACGCCGCGACTGTACAGTTCAAGGGATCTATGCAGCTACAGCGGGGCTAATGGCGATCGGCCTTTTTGACGAAATTTTGGCTCGTTTCTGTTTTCTAATAAATGTTTAATCTGGACCAACTATATACATTTGTGAATTTCGCTTCAATAATTATTGGCAACTTAATTTTCTGTATTTATTCAACAGACAATAATAAAATTATAAACAAACACATTATGTCTATAAGTAACATTCTTGGTTTAAGTACATTTATCGACAAAACATTTGGGAAAATAGGGGGAATTTTTCGTACAATGCCGTCTGACAAACCATGATTATCTTGACTTGTGATATCACATTCTGAAATATGCACACTGCACACAACAGACAACTGAATATCGCGAAGGAGAGTAATCTCTTCTCTTCCGATTGGAATGGCAGTTAATCATTTCATTCCCAAATTTTCTTCCTTTGAAATGGACCGGGAGATAGTGACAGATTTTTGGACGTGATTTTACTCTGTATGCCTTGCAAAGGGTATTATGTGGCACATACTCTCGCAATAATAAGGTATGAATCAGAGAGTCATCCTGGGTTCTTCATGTGAAAAACTGAGTTTTCAATTATTCAAAAAATATGCGTTTTGATGTGATTTTATACAGGCTGCCATGTGTTTTATAATGAAGTTCAAAATGAAAATTCCTCGGAAAACCATAGGCATACCGTTAGGGTGGGTCCAAAGGGCTATTATTGCCACGTGATCTTGTATTTTAATAATTAATTTTTCCACGTTTCTGAACAGGCTGCCAATGAGAAGTATGCAAGTTGTTGTTATGAAACTGCTCAAGCAAAGATGGCATACCGTTTGCGCATGTCCAAGTACACTTTACATCGAATAATTCGTTTAAATGATTAAATAACATTCAATTTAAACAGTACTTGGACATGCGCGAAAGGTATGCCATCTTTTTTTCAGCATTTTCATAATAAGAACTTGCATACTTCTCATTCGCAGCCTGTTCTTCTGAAAATTAATTATTAAAATACAAGATCACGTGGCAATAATAGCCCTTTGGACCCACCCAACGGTATGCCCATGGTTTTCCGAGGAATTTTCTATTTTGAACTTCATTATAAAACACATGGCAGCGTGTATAAAATCATATCAAAACGCATATTTTCCGAATAATTCAAAACTCAGTTTTTCACATGAAGAACCCAGGATGACTCCCTGATTCATACCTACCTTATTATTGTGAGAATATGTGCCACATAATGCCCTTTGCAAGGCATACTGAGTAAAATCACGTCCAAAAATCTGTCACTATCTCCCGGTCTAAAAGCTAAAACCGAATCATCGCCTGCCATCAAGCATAGCAAACCCAGCTAAAATTTCATTTAAACTTATACAATACGTTTTAGGCATCTTGGGGCTATAAATTGCGGTAGGAACCAATGAAATTATAGAACTCATTTTCGCCTCCAAATTTTGGACTGGTTAGCTGGCCATTGTCTACAGACACCAACCCAAATGTTTCAGTTTAGCCACAACCTTCTCAAGCTTACAAGCTCTGTGCAAACATGTGGCAACGCCGCAGCGGGACGGTTCAACGGGTCTATGCAGTATAGAACAGTCTGCACTTTGGCCAAAGTCTAGTGGCTTAGTTTATCTTTTCTAATAGATGTTCAACCGTCTTTTTAATTATAATGAAATAGGAACATTTGTGAACTTTGTTTCAATAATTGGGTACCTAAGTACGTAGGTACATTTGTTCAACAGACAATAAAATCAGTAACAAGTAACAAAATATACACAGAAGTATAAGTGTTTATAATAAGTACGATTCCTGGTGTGGATAGGTACATTTTCGACAAATAATATGGTAAATTTGGGCAAATAGCGGGGACTAAATTTTGTTGTAAGTCGAATTTTTGTGAGAATTTTTCGCAAAGTGCGCGATCAGGCAAATGATCTATCTTCCCATATGGTTAAATTTTTATCAAAATACAAACAAGCGAACAGAGAAAAGCATGTTGTGAAGGAGAGTAATCTCTTCTGATTGAAATGGCAGTTGGGGTCATTTTCATAATAGATACATTCAACTAAATTATCTTTTGACTTTAAACGATACTAAACAATGGTTGGATTGTTAGAAAGCTTCTTTAATTTTAAAGGGTACTTTAGTTTGCCTTTGCAATTGGCCCTTAATCATTTTATTCTTTAATTTTCGTCCTTTGAAAAGCCCAAAACGAATACAAATTGACCGCTTGCCGTCAAGCAAAGAAAACCTAGCTACTTCAAGTTAATATTACGATTTGACTTAAGTCAGCTATATAACTAAGTTCTAGCTTCCCTCGACGGTTCTAGGCATCTTGAGGCTTCAAATTGTAAAGGAACGATTCTTCACTTCGAACTTAGAGAAATGTTTCATTTTTTCACAAACAAAACAAATCGATAAAAAAGCTGTCCCCAGCACTTCGGGCTGTCTGTTTCCACCCAGAGACACACTGCCTCGTCGTAGCAATCTGGCGACGATAGCACTACCCGCACTACACAAATTAATTCTGCTAAATTTCTTGTAAAATCAACTGACAGGCAGTGTCAGGGCACACGACGTGGACCCGCATCCCTTGTTGCCAGTTTTCTCTACTTCAGGGCTTCTCCTAGAGTCGGCTGTGGTTTAGCACTTGATAAAACACCGTCACCAACACTCCGGGCGGTCTTGTCGCAAACAGCAACAGAGACACACCGTCTCGTCGTAATGTTCGCGCACGCGACGATATAAGTTAGCGCAGGCGCTTCTCAAACCAACCGACGGGCGACGCAAGCGTCGTTGCCAGTTCTCTCGGTTCGTCGGTCGTGAGTGTGCCGCCTTCCGATCGATCCGTTTCCGCCGCAGGTCGAGGCGAAGAAGAGCAACACGGAGCCGAAACCGACGGCGCTGATCTTCCTCGAGGCCTAACACCTGCTGCGCCTCCCCCCTAGCGACCCCCCGGGGCCGGCCGTCGCGGCGCCCGCGCCCGGCTGGGCGGTGGGCGGCGACGCCGGCGTCGCGGCGCCGCCCCCGCCCCCCGCCGAGTACGGGGACGACACGGCGGCCGCCGACGACGCCGACTACTGCTGATCGGGGATGGGGTGGGGGTTATGGTCAGGGGCCGCGGTCGTGGGGTCGGCTCGGAGTTGAGTAATCGTCAAGCTGGCGCGGTTTGAGTTTTGAAATTGATTTGATGGTTGCTGTCGCCAACTAGGGCCACCTAAGATACCCGTAAGCCGAGGGAAATACCCAGAGTCTTCGAACTTTCAAAATACCTTAAGGTAGTAATGATCTTCTGTACAGCAACTCCATGACATCATAAGTTGTCCTCCTTTTGGCTTTTTGCACAAGTAAATTTGAAGTGAAATGAACATGAAATGATCTGATAGTGAAATGATTTTTATTGGTAAATGGAACAGTGTACGATCACGTTATCTATAATCTAACCCTTGAATGAATTGTTCAATATTTTTCACCACCTTAACCCCAGAAACACTCAAAACCAACACAAATTACATAAAAATCGATTTGCTGCGTAAACTGATCACTTCATAATCAACTAAACATTTGTAAAAGGAACACAAGATGTCAGCTGATGTGATCTCAAAGTGATTGGGAATCGATTTGAGATCACTTGAAACTGTAAAAGGAGGACGGCTATTGGCACCAAGGTTAGTTTACAGAAGGAACCGAAAGGCCCAATTTAAGTTGGTAGCATTTACACGTGAATTGGCAATTTAGTAAACTTCCTAAACATTTGTTTATGGCGTATATTTATGTTGTTTTGCCTGTTTGTGCAATGAAATAACGGTACTTTGTGGAGTACGTTGGTGCATAGCAGTTTTGTTTTACGTTTGTATTTTTACTTTGTTTTCAATACCTGTGTTGCCCCTTTTGATGCGCCACTGGTACCAAGCTGAAGGCCAGCTGGTGAGAGCGGCACCGTCGCGCGATTTTGCCAGTGCAAAGGAACCACCTTTGGTTTTGTTTAAGAGTGGGGGAATGTCCTAAGCTTCCTATAAACTAACCTTGATTGTTACCTAATAATAATTGATTCCACACAACCTAACCTTTATGCTTCCTGATTCGTTTGTGCTATTTGCATTTTGTCATTTTAATAATTATTATTGACTACGTTTATCTCGTGACAATTCGATCGGATTGAAATGGATGCGATTGAGTTATGTCAAATCTTTTATAATTCTACGTTTACATCATCAGTATTGAATCCTACGGTTTTCAATCGTCTCTAGGGACATTAACTTATTCTACTTATTCCACAGTAGGTTGGTGCATATTGGCCATTCTGGCCACCTTCTGTTTGGAAATAGCGGCTTGACTTGAAATTTTAAATATGATCGAATTTCAATCTGTAGGGTTTACGCAGTCAATTTCAGTTCGTTCCAGTGAATTCAAATCTCTTTCAATTTATCGAACACGAAAACTCAAAATAAAATTTCGAAAAAAAGTTCTTAAATGGGGCATACTAAGGTCCAATTATGACCGAAAATTAGCTTTTTTGATGTTTGGGAAATGGCCGCTGTGACGTCATCGATATTATTTTCCCAGAAACATACCATTTTTTCCCTATATGTATATTAAAAGTCCTTATCATTCTCAACAACTTTTGTAGGAAAAGATTTTCTGTATCTTTTATTGTTCAAAATCTACAGGGTCAAATATGTAAAAAACATGGTTCCAAAATCTATCTAGCCATGGAAACAATTACTGATAGTCAGAAATTATTTAAGAGTATGTTAGAGTGTCTTGTGCACCCTGAAATTTATTCGACTGGAATATTTCTTGTATTTTTGATTGTGCTACTGCTATATTTGTTTGTTACAAAAAAAGAATAATATTCTAGTTGAATAAATTTAAGGGGCACAAGGCACCCTAACATACTCTTAAATAATTTCTGACTATCAATTGTTTCCATGGCTAGCTAGATTTCGGAAAATGATTAGAAAAAATTCAATATTTTTACATATTTGACCCTGTAGATTTTGAAAGATACAGAAGTCTTTTCCTACAAAAGTTGTTGAGAATAATAGGGACTTTCAATATACCTATAGGGGAAAATGATATGTTTCTGGGAAAATAATATCGATGACGTCACAGCGGCCATTTTCCCAAATATTAAAAAAGCTAATTTTCGGTCATAATTCGACCTTAGTATGTCCCATTTAAGAACTCCTTGACGAACCCAATGACGTAGCTTTGAGGTAAAAAAGTCGCTAAACGATTTTGGTCATTTTTTATGAAAAAAAAATCGTAGTAAACGTTGAAAATTGAGATTAAGCCCTGAAATTTTGCAGCAAAATAACAGTTCTTTGAAAGCTTTCTTTAGAGAAAAAGAAAACGGCTAAAATCTGATGAAAAATAAAAATTACGGGTGTCTTTGCATTTCAAATGAGCCACATTGTACGTGACCAGACTAGAAAACTAGCACACAATAAATATTTTTCTTCATAGGCATCCACATAATACGATTCGGTTTAGAACTTCAGAACCGCTGCTTATCCCACACCTGATACCATGTTTTCCCAATATCTGGATACCAAACCACCACAAAATGGGTTAATAGACTATACAGGGTGTAACTAAACTGATGGTCAAAAATGAAACCAGGTATTCTTGGAGTCAAAATAAGGGCACTTCTTCATATATTTTTTTCTCCTACGGGCCATCGTTTTTTTTATACAGAGCGTAGAAGTTTGGAGAAAAATACACATATTTCTTAGTATTTCTAGAAGTATACGAGATATTTTCTTCAAACTTGGCGTGTCACATGAGCAGATGAGCCGTCAAACTTAAGGTTGACTTGAAGCTTCTGAGGCTCCCAGTTG
This sequence comes from Pseudeuparius sepicola, assembly GCA_963920635.1. Taxonomy (NCBI): domain Eukaryota; kingdom Metazoa; phylum Arthropoda; class Insecta; order Coleoptera; family Anthribidae; genus Pseudeuparius; species Pseudeuparius sepicola. The sequence goes on along the minus strand of OY987299.1, from coordinate 123,576,212 downwards.
CGGAGATACAGGGTGTTAGTAAAATTAATTAGTTCAGAAAAATATGAATACCCTGTATAATCGCATTTTTTTAATTTGTTTTGAGTGGTGAATAGAATGGTTAACAAAAAGTATCCCTTAGTATTTTTTCATATTCGCAGAACGGCAACGCTGCAATGAACAATAGTCACTTTAAGAATAAATCTAGCAATCTGTGGATGTCAATTAAACTTTATTTAACAAAATACAAAAGCAAAAACAATAATAAGAGAAACGTATTGCTATTAGAAAATTAAATTATTAAATGTTCGAAATGACCGCCGTCTCTTTCAATACACGCAACTATGCGTTTCCGCATGTTTATTATTGCCATTCGCAAGTCCTTAGCAAAAGTGCATATCAGCCAATTCTTCAAATGAAAATATAATTTTTCAAAATATTGATACTAAGGTGCAAAGTTGGCAGCCAAATGATTCAAATAATGCCAAGTTTAATTGACATCCACAGATTGTTAGATTTATTCTTAAAGTGACTTTTTTATTGCAGCATTGCCGTTCTTTGAAAATAATTAAAAAACGGCTGAGAATATGAAAAAATATTAAACTTAAATTTGACAACTCATCCGCTCATGTGATACGCCAAGTTTGAAGAAAATATCTCGTATACTTCTAGAGATACTAAGAAATATGTGTATTTTTCTCTAAATTTCTAGGCTCTGTATAAAAAAAACTATGGCCCGTAGGAGAAAAAAATATATGAAGAAGTGCCCTTATTTTGACTCCAAGAATACGTGGTTTCATTTTTGACCATCAGTTTAGTTACACCCTGTATAGTGTGTCTCCAGATTGAGTTCACATAGGGTTTGCGAAATTTCGAAAGTCTAGGCCTACTTTGATTTTTTGGCATTTTTCCCACTTTTTTTTAGAAAAGTGCACTTTGCATCAAAATGTTATTAAGAAAACTTGTTCACAATGAAAAACTGGATAGGCTCAAAAAAATTTAAAAGCCTTTTGATTTTGACTTTGACGTAGGCTTGGCATTTGACAGCGGCTAAGAGGAAGCTAATGCGCGTGCGCAGAAAATTCTTGCGGCGGAACACGTTGCCACATGTATTTCCTGATATTGACGGAAACTTTTGTATTTTAATATTTTTTTCCGGTAAATCGGATAAACATTAAAAAAAATTGTTAGCAGGATTCTAGGGTTCGGCACTTAACACATTTTTTCGTTTAAAAAGTCGGGGACTATCAAAAATTTTATCGATTCTTGCACGAATCATAGACTACGTTTATCTCGTGACAACTCGATCGGATTGAAATGGATCCGATAGAGTTATGTCAAATCTTTTATAATTCTACGTTTACATCAGTATTGAATCCTACGGTTTTCAATCCTCTCTAGGGACATTAACTTATTATACTTATTCCACAGTAGGTTGGTGCACATTCTGGCCAACTTCTGTTTGGAAATAGCGGCTGGACTTGAAATTTTAAATCTGATTGAATTTCAATCTGTAGGGTTTACGCCGTCTATTTGAGTCCGCTCCAGTGAATTCAAACCTCTCTCAATCGGATCGAACGCGTCGAGATAAACGTAGTCAAAGTCTTGCGGGTAGAGGTGGCTTTGGCGAACCCATCAAAACAACAAAAATTTAACTCGGATAATTAACCACACTTTACTCCGAGTAGATTTTATGATCGTAACCCCCGGAAGAATCCTCATTTTCCTTCGTCTGCAGACGTTAGCGTCCGGCTAGCCGTAATGAGACCACTGGCGCGTGACGACTATAAAAAAATAGATGACGTTCGATGGGAGTGAGAAAATGCAGATTATCGTTTCTCGATAAAGAAAATTTCCCACCCTCATCGAACTGCACTCTACAACTACTACATATCACACATCGTTCGGCGCAGGATAGACGCGACGTCACTACAAGCTGAAGATGAAATGCGTTCATTCGAAACGTCTATCCTGCTCTCTTAGCTGTAGTAGGTATAGGAAATATTCCTATAAGCGAATGAATTATCAGAAAAAAATATCCTACTTAACTATTTTCTATAAAATAACAGCAGAGACTATTTTGAAGCAATTTTTAAAATGCAAAATTTTATATTTAGATAATGTACACGTTCTTTTTCGTGAACTTCGACCTACCGCTTTGCTTATAGGAACACTTCTTTGTAGATAAAATCATTTTATATCTATAATATGCATAGAGACCATTGTAATAAAGCCTCGAATATCACATAATTGTTAAACGTTTGTTAAATAATTGTTGTGTACAGCTTAGCAGCAACATTGCTTTTACTGTTGTCTTTTCTCCTGCAGCTATTCGAAAGAAAAAAATGGTTGTGCATATTATAATCGTCGTATTTTAAATAGCGATATAGGGACCCATTGCAACAATATGAGTATTTTTTAGTAAATTCAAAAATTAACTAATGCTATAAATAATGCATACTTTATCTTCCAATTGATTTGACAGAAAAATGTTATTTACGAAGAGAAGTAAAGGACAAAGAAAATTATTTGTTACTTGCAATCATACCAGTTCAGTTTTTGACACGTTGTAAAATTTCAGTTTTCCCTTGTACGAAATTAAATTAACTTCTTTTTGCTTAGACATTTCCGACTTTTCAAAGTTATAGGTACGTAGAACTCGATGAGATCTATCTTCAGGGGTATTCAACATAAATGTCAGGTGCATCCCCAGCCTACTACGACCTCGCGAATAGAACCAATAACCAAACAAAATTGTAAAAAATTGTTCAGAACCGAATTTTTTGCCCGAATGCCAAATTTCAGCCACATTTTTTTAAATAATGAGTTTATTTTAATTCTTTTTCGTTTTCTTCTAATCTTATTACTTATTACCATTAAAAGATTACCTCTGTCATTTTCAATGGTTTTGATAGCTATACCAGTACCCTGAATTGGAAACTTTGGTAATAAAATTGGGACTTAAATTGGGGAACAACCAAAGAAATACCTAAAATGCCAATATATGTCGCCGAAATTTAGCATTTGGTTCTAAACAACTTTCCCTAATAATTTTTTTTTCGGTATCTCTAACGAGAAATAAAATATTGAATATTGGTGAATATTACCGAGGACGAGCAGCTGACATTTAATTTGAGTGCCCATAATAAAGATTGAGCTCATCGAGTTCTATATAACTGTGCCAATTCGGAAATATACAGGGTGACCGTATTTCGAGTCTATGCATGGGGATCTTGGTTACCTTAAGATATACGAGGTCGGTCGAAATTGCCGCAAAGTCGCGGAATTTGATGCCGAGTAACATGGTAAAAAAATTGGCTAACCCTTCTCGTTTTGAAAAAACTGAAAATTGTCGTTTTCGTTTTTATTTTTTTAAACGAACACGAAGGGTGCTGTACATTTCTAAGTTAAACATTATTAAGGCACTTTTTTACAACGAATATAAATTAATATGACCTGGCCTTTTTTGTCGCTTCCCTGGACAAAGATATGATGATCAACTTTTATTTTTCTTATGGGCGCCATATTGGATTTTTACATTTTTGAAAAGAGGATTTTTTCTGGTTAAAATGATATGTCACACAATATGCTTTACTTTGTTTTTCTTGCCGTAATATCAAATTAATCGTTTTTGCATAGAGTGCCTTGGAAACGTAAGCCCCACATAATATGGTCTGTGGTAAGCCCCATTTTGACGTTTTTGCATAGACTGCCTTGGAAACATAAGCCCCATAACGTTTGATAATTTAGTACAATTTTAAGTGTAACGCATACTTTATTTTACTGAAAAAAATGTCATTTTCACATGAAGAAAAGCGTGACATGATTCATATTTATAATTCCTCGAATATAAATGAAGACGAAGGGATATTAGACGAGCCATAAACAATTTAAGAAAACGTGCTGTATTGTGCCTTGAGGAAAAAGGAGGACAAATTGAACATTTATTGTAAAATAGGATTTTCTACTTGTCTAGGTTTTTGTTGTTCTTGCGTTTAGAGTTTGACTTTTTTAGTCTTAATGTGTTATATATGGAAAATGACGAATAAATAACAAGGTCTCAGACCATACTCTCGAAGTACCTATGTTTATGAGTTATTTAATCAATAAATTTAACATTAACTGAATTTTTACTGAACCGTTAAACAACAACAAAGTAAAGCTTAATGTGTATAATATCGTTTTAACCAGAAAAAAAAACTTTTTCAAAAATGCAAAAATTCAATATGGCGGCCCATAAGAAAAATAAAAGTTGATCGTCATATTTTTATCCAGGGAGGCGACCAAAAAATGCGACGTCATATTTAGATTCTTTGTAAAAAAGTGCCTTAATAATGTTTAACTTAGAAATGTCCAAAATCCTTCATTTTCGTTTAAAAAAAAATAAAAATAAAAACGAAAACGGCAATTTTCAATTTTTTCGCGTTATTTTCAAAACGAGGAGGGCCAGCCAATTTTTTTTTCCATGTTACTCGGCATCAAATTCCGCAACTTTGCCCCAATTTAACCGACCTCGTATCTCTTAAGATAACCAAGATCCCCATCCATAGACTCGAAATATGGTCACCATGTATATCTCCAAAACAAAAAAATTACAGAAGATTGTCTTCATTTTAAGTGGTCACACTGTATAACCCTATGTCCAATTCCCAAATTATCTATCTATATATTATGTTGCTCGGATCCCTGTAGTAGCCTAGTGGTCACAAAATAGAAAAAAAAACAGTGTTTAAAATATGACAATCGGTGACACATCCTAGCAAAATCTAGAGGGCGAGGCACGCGTTTGAATCCAAATGTAAAATGTAAATACACGAAAAGTATATTTTACAATACGACTATTTTGTAAAAATACAGTTATTATATAAGATACAAAATGAATCCACCAAAATATTTATAAGGACATGGAAGAGCTAATAAACAATAGCTGTGCCAAAAAAAATATGCGAAAATGATGTAACTACTTGCGTCGGCTTTTCTTTAACAAAACTAAAAAATAATAATGTAGTGTATGGTGTAAACAATATGCCTTATCTTCATTTCTATAAAATAACGATGTATTTTTATTTAGAAGATGGAAAATACCTATAACCAGTTGATAATATAAATTATTGTTTAATTAAATCCTTAAAAATGAAATATAAAAATAAATTCAATACCTGTTGACTCAATTTTTAAATAAAAATATATTGTTTTGTAAAAATATAAACAATGTGTAGATAAGTATACAAGCATTATGTGGTAAGTGGGCAAAATATAAATGATAATGAAATGACTAGTTAAAAATTAAAATAATATGTAATAATATTTTTGCACATTTACCATACTAAATGTTCACTAAATCTTAGAAATCAATGTCTGCCTTCACTGCATTTTGCAAAAGCACTCCGTTGTTTTTTGCAAAGGCTGCAACGCTGTTGTAAATATTATAGTTATTTCAGATTTTTCATACATATACTGCATATATTGTGTATAGATTCATATGGCTTTAAAGATAAGAATTTGCGAACTGACATCTTTTTCAATTATTGTGTCCTGAAAAATGTTATGTTCTTAAGTTTGTAATAATTTAGGTACAAAAATGTAAAGTCGATATTCTAACCTGTATTTTACATCAGAAAAAGGGGCGTAAAACGTTTCACTCTTAACGGAAAAATTGTTTAAGTACAGGTCATAATTTCTATATTACTTTTTGTTCATGTAGGAGAAAGATTCTATTGGACATCAAAGTTTATTTTGTAGATGATATCGCTAGATGTTCAAAATATTTCCCAAAAACCACTTGTACATGTGCGCTGCGGTATATAAAGATAAATATTCGTGTACATAGGCGAATAGGTGCTATACAAACAAATCTGTTTAAACTGATAATTGATATTTTGTAAATTTTGTTGAACGGATATCGAGTTGAGTTACACGTTTTGCTAATGTTATGATATTGTTGTTGATAATGCGTAAATAAAATATCAGGGAATAAAAATAATTAAATAAAATCCAGAAATAGGAAATAGATGCATCACGCTTAATTTTTGTTATTAACTGGTGTAAAACTCAAATTGTTTGCTTAATAGTTTGACATGGAACAATAGTGAGAAACGACCTATTTAGATAAGAATTATTTCGTAAGCATTAAACCAATGACCAAATGGAAGGTAGAGTGCCAATTTCAATACAAGCTTTTCGTATTTTTTGTATACTTAACTTGTAAAGTAAGAAAAATGGAGAAATATCGTGCAATTCAAAAGTTTTGGGTAGGTATCTCATGTTCTCAATGATAGGGTGAGTGTTTTTTCAGAAATTTTGAACAAATTTGATGACATTGGCAATGAAAACAAGTATATATGTATATTTTATATATACACTGTTACTGTGTCCAATAACGAGTAAGCTACAAAGAGAAGAAACGTTTTTAATTAGATTAACCCCTCATTGAGGTATTATAACGTGCATAGATACCTACTACCACAGACATATAAAGCTTCGCTATATATGCGAAGCTATATATGTCTGTGCTACTACTTATAATCCACTAAAGGATAATATATTATTATTCACTGGAACACCCTGTATATTCTTGAATGCGGGGTAACAAAGATTATTTCGACTCTTCTCTGAGATTATAATATATATTACTATAATATATATTATATATTATAGTAACCAATACTTAATTTTGGTAGATAAACTCTGGCACGATATACCACTACCAACTATGACTCGTTACTATACAACGCATTTACGTTTGCTTTACAGTCAAATATTCGTTTAATTAAACTGAACAATGCACGTAAAGCGAGGTGTAAATATTTAAGACAAACAGATCCAGTTTCTCTCCCGGTTCTTAATAGCGAATATATTCCAGACATCCCCCTAACCCCATGTTGATCAACTTAGAAAGTTTTGTTTCATTCATTAAAAAGTACATAAAATTAAGTAAATGCCACAATCACGTGAATTAAAATTGTTTTACACTGTTCATACGCAATTTTAATAAACAATGAAAGTTGAACAGGAATTTCATTATGTACCTAAACCCTGGACCCTACTTAATCAATGATACAAAAATACCTATAATCAGTGTCCAGCAGAAAGTAGGCACCATACGAGATTTTTTTATTTTACATTTATCAGAAAATTTTATTATTGATAAAAGTTTGTGTGTTCCTGCAGACTCAACGTAGTTTTCAAAATTTGAATATTTCATTTCGTATACGGGGGAGGTTCGAAAATATGAAAAAGGCTCAAGAGTAGAGCACCATTACTTTTAATTTTAGAGAAAACATGTAGGTACTATGAAAAGTTGTTTAGAATTAAAAGATAAGCCCAACAATGAAGTTTCAAGTTTCAATTAAAAAAACCTTTTCGGCTTTTTTTTATGATTTACCCTGTATAGAAAATAAAACCACTTTATTTGATATGCAAATTCCGTTTCAGAGAGTAATGATAAACGTTAACGCCATAAAAATTAATTTGGTTGAACAGTAGTTAGGGCTCTTGCGAAATAAATACGAAAAATACAATAAATTACTTTGGTACAAACTTTCTGCCGGTCACTGCATACTTAATGCAAAATCACTACTAACTTATCTTTACACTTCCCTCTGACAGGATCTAATGTAGGTATTTTATCTATTGAGGTACGTATCTGACACAAAAATTATAGAAAAATAAAAAAGTTATCAAAGAAAGGTGTCTCATGGCGAAAATCTTATAATTTGACAAGAGATACAGGGTGTAACTTAAGTAGGTACGTTAAAATATTCTTCGTTTTCGATAATTTTCATATTCTCTAAAAATTGTATCTTTTCCCCTTAACTTCTTTATTTTTTTTTTAATGTATTATTTTCAAGATCGAGATTTAATCAGTGACGGAGAAAATTTTAGCACCCCATATATATATCTAAAACGATGAATTTTAGGACACATGTTTATACAGGGTGTCCCGAAATTAGCCTGCCATAATTTACCAGCGTATTCTACGATCTAACAAAATTAAAAAAGTTCCTATAAACATGGCCTCAAAATTGCCCCCTAATGGGGCTATAGCCCCCGAACGGGGCAATTTCACAAACGGTTTTTTCTAAATATTTCCAGAACGAACAAAGACAAAATTCTGAAATTTGGTATGTGATGTACCTGTTAGATTTGACATTTGCCGAGCTAGCGATAGTTAGACATTCTTAATCATAGGCGTCCTAAATGGGGGGGGGGGTTAAGGGGTTAAAAATGCCCTAAATTTTTTTGTGTGCTTTTTCCCCAAATTTGTTATGAAATTATAAAATTTCAGGGTATTCTACGAAAAAATGGTGCTATTGTTGAACTTTGATAGCGTGCACCGTTTTCGAGTAAAATCGTATTGAAATTTTTTTGCAGAGGGCCATGAAAATGCGTATTAGAAATTAGCCTGCGATATTTTACCAGCTTGTTCTGCGACCCAAAAAAATGAAAAAGTTCCATGGCCTCAAAAATGCCCCCTAAGAAGGCTATAGCTCCCGAAATGGACACTTTGACAAACGGTTTTTTCCAAATATTTCCAGAACGGGCAAAGATAAAATTCTGAAATTTGGTATGTGGCATACCTGGGAGAATAAATCATGAAAAAAGCGCACAAAAAATTTGGGATATTTTTAACCCCTTGAACCCCCTTATTTGGGACGCCTATAATAAAGAATGTCAAACTATCTCTACCTCGGTAAACGTCAAATCTCATAGTTATATCACACACCAAATTTCATAATTTTAACTTTGTTCGTTCTGGAAATATTTAGAAAAAACCGTTTGCTAAAGTGTCCATTTCGGGGGCTATAGCCCCCTTAGGGGTCTTTTTTGAGGCCGTGTTTATAGGAACTTTTTTCATTTTTTTATGCCAAAAAAGGTGGTGGTAAATTATGGCAGGCTAATTTCTAATAGGCATTTTCATCGCATTCTGCAAAAAATTTTCAAAACGAGTTTACTCGAAAACGATGCATGCTATCGAAGTTCAACAAGAGCTCCTTTTCTTCGTAGAATACCTTCAACTTTCATAATTTCGCAAGAAATCTGGAAAAAAGTAATTTTTAACTCCTGAACCTCCCTATTTGGGACGCCTGATTAAGAATGTCTAAGTATCGCTACCTCGGTAAATTAATGTCAAATCTTACAGGTACATCACATACCAAATTTCAGAATTTTATCTTTGTTCGTTCTGGAAATATTTATAGAAACCCGTTGTGAAACTGCCCCTTTCGGGAGCTATAGCCCCATTAGGGGGCATTTTTGAGGCCATGTTTATAGGAATATTTTTATTTTTTTTATGTCATAGAACACGGTGGTAAATTATGGCAGGCTAATTTCGGGACAATCTATAAACTTTTTTCTTATTACCTATACAGGGTGATTCAGTTCCGGTGCTCAACATGGGGATCTCGGAAACCGTAACAGATACGAAGTCGGTCAAATGGAGGCAAACTTGCGCCTTTGGGCGCCTAACAATATGCCGTTGAGAAAGTTAAAATATTTTCATGGGTTGCTGAGATATTTAAGAAAAACCGAATTTTTGAAATTTAGATTTTATTTTTTTCTGGCGTCATTTGCGTTAATATTGAAAAATAAATTATACTTTTTCATTGCAACTTTTTCTGGACTACGTCATAGTCTTTTTAGATTTTCGGGGCGACGTTTCGTTTTTGAGATCGAGGGATCATCTTCATTTTTTAAAATACGGACCTGGTTTTTTATTGCATATTTCGAAATGATTCGTTGTCCTGAGTACAACGATGTATGACACATACATATTTTTTCTCGTTTTAGCCGCTAAAATGCACATTTCCTAAGAAAAAAATTAATACGGTCCTGGACTATGCATTTTTCTCTCTTTTTTTTTCAAAGCTATTCCGATTATAACAGGTGATCATTATTTTAATACCTACTGGATTAATTATTATTCTCCATGTTTGTCATATTTTGAAATTCTTTTTTTATACTTTAGGTAAAATGTATCTCACTATTGTTAGCAATTATTGTTGTTATATTTACCTAAAGTATAAAAAAAATCAAGATATGACATACATGTAGTATAAATAATCCAGTAGGTATTAAAATAATGATCACCTGTTATAATCGGAATAGCTTTGAAAAAAAAGAGAAAAAAATGCATAGTCCAGGACCGTATTAATTTTTTTCTTAGTAAATGTGCATTTTAGCAGCTAAAACAAGAAAAAATATGTATGTGTCATACATCGTTGTACTCAGGACAACGATTCATTTCGAAATATGTAATAAAAAATCCAGGTCCGTATTTAAAAAAATGAAGATGATCCCATGATCTCAAAAACGAAACATCGCCCCGAAAATCTAAAAATACTATGACGTAGTCCAGAAAAAGTTGCAATGAAAAAGTATAATTTATTTTTCAATATTAACGCAAATGGCGCCAGAAAAAAATAAAATCTAAATTTCAAAAATTCGGTTTTTCTTAAATATCTCAGCAACCCATGAAAATATTTTAACTTTCTCAACGGCATATTGTTAGGCGCCCAAAGGAGCAAGTTTGCCTCCATTTGACCGACTTCGTATCTGTTACGGTTTCCGAGATCCCCATGATGAGCACCGGAACTGAATCACCCTGTATATTACCTATATATTATATATATATATATATATATATATATATATATATATATATATATATATATATATATATATATATATATATATATATATATTACTATACAGGGTGGCCCACCACGAACGGCATCGATCTATATATGGAAAACTAAAGGTAGGAAAATTCTGAAAATTTGGCACCTCACCAATGCCGATGGGCGCTGCTCAACTAAAATATTTTGGTGAATCTGGCACTTCCGGTTATACCGGAAGTCGATATCAACTTTCTTATCTCAAATGGAACACCCTGTATATTATTGCATTTTTGGATTCTAGACATCATTTTGGAACAACAATTTGCAACATGTCCTATGTCTAAATCCAACCGTTTTTGAGATATTTGCATTTTTCCGAAAAAAATTACAGGTGCAGACCTAAAGTCAATTAGCAGTTTATACGAGGAAACCGCGAAATTTCAAAACGAATTTTTGGCATCGTGTAACAGAAGCCCTGACCTAGTGATCTATGCTAAGAAATAAATCCGTTCTTATACACGAACGTGATTTTTCTCTGGCACATCCATATTGTTTAAAATTTTGTATTATTTTTTTAACTGTGTTTGGCAATGGTTTTGTCTTTTTTGGATAGCGAGCCCCAAATGTATCGCACGTTTTTGATATTACTTTGTTGCATTCTCCGTAGATAATTAACAAATTCAAATAATCTTCGTTTGTGTAATTTAAGCGCGCCGGCATTATTGTTGACAATAATTTATAAACCATGTGACATTTCCTCAGCCGCGATTGTCTTTTCAACGTCCACGGCTAATATGATTTTACAAGTGTTAAGAAAACCCCGCATTTTATGGGCGAAAAGTGGGTTTTTCGTAAATTAATCGAAAATTACTGCATTTAGGTATAGGAAACCTTACACAAAGTTGTCATCATTTTTAGTGGTGAATAAGATCGCATTAAAAAAATGGGGGTTTCCATTTGAAAATTTCGAGATTTAAGCACATTTTGAATGTAATTTTTACACCCTGTATAAGAACGGATTTATTTCTTAGCAGAGATCACTAGGTCAGGGCTTCTGTTACACGATGCCAAAAATTCGTTTTGAAATTTCGCGGTTTCCTCGTATAAATTGCTAATTGACTTTAGGTCTGCACCTGTAATTTTTTTCGGAAAAATGCAAATATCTCAAAAACAGTTCGATTTAGACATAGTGCATGTTGCATGTTTTTGTTCCAAAATGATGCCTAGAATCCAAAAATGCAATAATATGCAGGGTGTTCCATTTGAGATAAGAAAGTTGATATCGACTTCCGGTATAACCGGAAGTGCCAGATTCACCAAAATATTTTAGTTGAGCAGCGCCCATCGGCATTGGTGAGGTGCCAAATTTTCAGAATTTTCCTACTTTTAGTTTTCCTTATATAGATCGATGCAGTTCGTGGTGGGCCACCCTGTATATTTTAATGTACCTACTTAAATTACACCCTGTATATTCTTTTGATGCAGTGATGCGTAAAAGGTAGCTTAGGTAGGTATACACGTAAAATATAGTTAGTAAAAATGATAAGATTAGCATAAATAGTCACAGAACTACCACAGCTGTTAGGGTAAGCTGTGGAACTACTATCTTCAGAAAAAATCGTCATTCCAACTAATAGGTACAACAGGAAATAAATAATTATTATTATATTATAAATCGCAAAAGAATGTGACACACAATTATCAATACCTATTAGGTAGGTATAGGCACAGACCTATATAGCTTATCTAAGTTATTTTATTATCTATTGCTTGGTTTATGTTTGGAATGCCACAATATTTAGAACACAATTTAGAATTAATAATGGTCGTTTCTTGCCAGTAAGATGAGTCATTGATTGCAACAAATTTTATTTGATTCAATTCATATTTATTTCATAATTTACTTGACAGATATTCAAATCAAAATCAAGCAATAAATAAATAGGTAGGCATTTATAACCTATCATCGTAAAACCAAAAATACCAGTCTTTAAAGGAGTTTTTAAAATATTTAGTTCGAAATTGGGTGTTATTTTTGTTTCGTGCCTAAATAACAAATGATTTAATCAGTACCCAAGTCACATTTATTGCTATTTATCTCGAGACGGACCTTTTTATTAACCACTTTAAATATTAAGTGATTCAAATTATAATAGGGTGTCCCAAATTTAAATTTTGAAATAACACAAGTAAGTACTTAGCTACTGGCCAATTTAAATCCTATTTTTATTTTAAAGATACGAAAGGTAAATAAAAACATGGTTTCAAAAATGCTAGGTATAAGTAAATAGTTAAATTCTACATATTTAGGAAAGCACTTTCTGATCCACGATACCTACCTGTACTTCGTAATTATTTAATAATAAATATTTAAGATGAAGTAAATAGTTTGAAAACTGTTACGGGTATTTTTGGTGAATTTTTGCGATTTTTTACTGCATTTCTACCAAGTTTGAAAAAAACATAGAAAGAAATGTGGGAACATTTGTATAACTACCTACCTAATAATATAGTCCTCCTTACGGCAGAATGCGTGCGACGTAAGGGGGAAGAAGTCGCAAATATTATAGAATTGGTCACAGTTCATGGGCGTAGCTCAATTTTGTGTAACTCACTGACTTAATTTTCATATAATTGTTATTTAATTTATTGTTAATATTATTCTTAACGGTGATGCCTTAGACTATGGAGGAAGGCAAACCCTTATAACATTGGCAATTATTTCTCTTGCTTGAGAATGCAAAGTTCTTCCCTGTTTACTCATTTTGCACACGTTAACTCCCGAACATACGAAACGCCACTCAGCTCTCTGAGCCGGCGGAAAAAACTTGCCAGCGGCCTAAAAAATGAGGTCTGTATGGTAGCCCAAATACGCAGTTAACTTTACGTACTATAGAAACAGGCACAAAACGCGTTGGCTAACTGCTTTTGTCAGCCGACTCCTTCGCAGAAGTGCTGTGTTGCCGCATTTCAAAGGCGATGGTAGACGGGACGATGTTGAAAAAAATATAATAGGTGTTTTATCACACCGCGTTAAAAATAAATGATAAACAAAAATGGGTAAGTGGTCCCGTGATGCGAGCTTTATTTCTTCGGTATAACAGAGTTCAGAAATTCGGCTTCGATATGATAAAACTTGTATTCGCCAATAAATAACGACTACTAAACGCTTTCTTTCGTGCTTTGGACTATACAGGGTGGTTCACTTTTATGTGGTAGGACTTTAACATTAGATAGAAAAAGATAATCTAAAATGAAAATTTTATATCAACATATATCGGGGAAAGCTTAGTTTCCGAGATACAGGGCGTTGAAGTGTTGGAAAAAATATGAAGTATTTTTTACACTCTCCGAACCAGTGGAGATATTTAAACCAAATTTGATGTGTAGTACCACCTTTTTGACTACGATATTTAGTGATAATATGAAGGTCCTGAAATAACCAGTGGTGGAGTTATGGGTTTTCACTATCACTAAATTTAAAAAGTAATTAGTACGGACCTGTCTCACATCAACGTAAATTTTTTTTTCGTAAAGTTCTTTCAATTCTCTACAAAAAGTGTATCTTGACATTTTTTTGTATCTGCCACGGTTGTGTAGTAAATAAATTATTTCGTTTCCATCTCAGCCTTTTTTGCCTAAAAATGTGTTTTCTAAGATTATTGATAAATATCGCAAATAACAGAAATTAATTATGGAAAACTTATCGGATTCAGCTATTTTATTTTTAATTTTATGGAAACAATTTTAAAAATAAACTGGCACTTGGTTTAAGGTACATTACTTTATAATCATTTTAACATTTTTATCAAATCTGTATTATTTCTTAATAATTTTTATAATTCTAAATTTGTAGAATTCTAAATTATACCACGACGAGTAAAACATGATTCTTCCGCCCATAAAATGTTATTTAAAAATTGTCTTATTTCCTTTGACTACAAAATCCATCGGCAAAATACTAATGTCCTTTCTGCATCGCCGTACTGGTGAAGATAAGTGTGCCATGGAAAAGAAAATCTTATTGACAGTTAATAATACAATAATCTGTCATCCAGTAGATAATAATAATAATAAAAATAATAATAATAAATAATAATTAAAATGCCGTTCCAATTTACAAATGAAGAGCAGGCTGACATCCATTTCTGCTATGGAGTTGCAAATGGGAACTCTGCGGAAGCAGCCAGAGAATACCGGAGGCGATTTCCAAATAGGCGCCATCCGCGTCCCTCGGTGTTTGTTAACATGCACCGGCAATTCAGAACTCGCGGTCTGAGAACTAGAATCGTCGAACGAGGAAATGAAAACAATATCCAACAAGTCAGACGCAACAATGAGATTCTTCGTGAATTCGATAGGAATCCTACAACAAGTAGCAGAAGAGTGTCAGTGGCCCTACGTGTTTCAAAGTCTGCAATTTTGCGAGCTTTAAAAAGAGATCACAGGCATGCGTATCATCTACAACCCGTACAAGGTTTAAGGCCCGGCGATGCAGAAAGAAGATTAGTGTTTTGCCGATGGATTTTGGAGTCAATTGAAGGAAATAGACAATTTTTAAATAACATTTTATGGACGGACGAGTCGTGTTTTACTCGTCGTGGAGTAGTAAACTTTCATAATCAGCATATTTGGGCACAAGAAAACCCACATGCAATCCGGCCAAGAAATTTTCAGGTCGAATTTAGTGTCAATGTTTGGATTGGACTGTACAACCATCATCTGTTTGGACCCTTTTTTTTGCCACAGCGAGTGAATGGTGACAATTTTTTGGAGTTTTTAGTAGCTGAGCATAATAATATGTGGGAAGACATTCCTTTAAACTTAAGATTGTTGGCTTGGTTCCAACTTGACGGCTGTCCTGCACATTTTCACCGAAATGTGAGGAACTGGTTAAATAATAACTTTCCAAATAGGTGGATCGGACGAGGGGGACCGGTCGCTTGGCCACCACGTTCTCCGGACATAACACCTCTGGACTTCTTCGTATGGGGATTTTTAAAAGAACAAGTCTATGCGACTCCTGTAGAAACAAGGGAACAACTTATTGATCGTATCAGAAATGCGTGCGATGAATTGAGAAATGGCAATTTAATCGATGCTGTTCAATCCGTTAGGCGTCGAAGTGAATTATGTGTGCAACAGAATGGATCACATTTTGAACAATTGTTGAATGTTGTACAAATTTAGAATTATAAAAATTATTAAGAAATAATACAGATTTGATAAAAATGTTAAAATGATAATAAAGTAATGTACCTCAAACCAAGTGCCAGTTTATTTTTAAAATTGTTTCCATAAAATTAAAAATAAAATAGCTGAATCCGATAAGTGTTCCATAATTAATTTCTGTTATTTGCGATATTAATCAATAATCTTAGAAAACACATTTTTAGGCAAAAAAGGCTGAGATGGAAACGAAATAATTTATTTACTACACAACCGTGGCAGATACAAAAAAATGTCAAGATACACTTTTTGTAGAGAATTGAAAGAACTTTACGAAAAAAAAATTTACGTTGATGTGAGACAGGTCCGTACTAATTACTTTTTAAATTTAGTGATAGTGAAAACCCATAACTCCACCACTGGTTATTTCAGGACCTTCATATTATCACTAAATATCGTAGTCAAAAAGGTGGTACTACACATCAAATTTGGTTTAAATATCTCCACTGGTTCGGAGAGTGTAAAAAATACTTCATATTTTTTCCAACACTTCAACGCCCTGTATCTCGGAAACTAAGCTTTCCCCGATATATGTTGATATAAAATTTTCATTTTAGATTATCTTTTTCTATCTAATGTTAAAGTCCTACCACATAAAAGTGAACCACCCTGTATAGCAGTTCATAAGAATATTTTTTTGTCTCCCTCTGTACAGTCACTTCTCACTAGCAATCAGTTTTTGATAACACATAGTCTAGTAGTATACGGAGAGCAGCACCGTTAGGCTATCTCTCTCAATTTTTGTTTGGTTATAACTGAATTTCCAACTCGCCTAAGCAAGCATTATCTCTCGGGCGATTACATTTTCACTTACGTGTTGTTTAATCATGGTTTAACGATAATTATTGTACCCAATAATAGTAGTAGTGGGAGTGGAGTGTTTACGAAATTCTAGTGCTTAGTGTCTGTCACCGATTTGACATTGAAAAACAGTTTTAAAAAATATGTCTCATAAAATCGGCAGGACCGCCACAAGACTGAGTGGTATATTATGTCGCGCGTATTCTCAGTCTACACACCACACGACGTTGCCTTCGGATATTTTCGAGGGTACTTGGGTGACAAAGAAAAGGGCAGATAAATCTAGGCTGCCATCGGGGACTTATGGAGGAAGGATGTTGGTTACCATGTTGCCAGGTTTGTTGCTAATTATAATATTTTATCTCACACAAACAATCAAGCAGGGGTTCATGCAGTACCTATGTCACGTTTTTCATTCGCTCGAATACCGGACTGAGAATAATAATAACAAATCAATAGTACCGTTGTGTGAGGAATACGGTGTGTGGCACCCTAGATCATCTCTCATATATTATAATATCTCCATATCTTCGACCGTTTTCAACCAACAGAGGCTGGGCGTCTATAAAAATGATCACCCTGTACATATTCTGCCCCTTTATTGTTTGTCCAAGAAGAATAGTAATAATAATATTAGTGGGGGACACACAGGAAGTAGATATTTGCACTCCACTTTTATCCGTAGTTTTTAAAACTAAAATTTGAAATTTTTAGAAGTTTATACAGGGTGTCTACTTTTAAGTGTATACAAATCGATAAAAAATGTATTTTGCGAGATATTTTCAAAAACCTTTTTTTGTTCGAAAGGTCTTCAAAAAATGCTTCTTTTGACGTTTTTACTTTTGTCAAAATGCAAATCCAGGGACGGCTACGATTTTTTTTATACCCCGATTTTCACAAAAACCATTTAGCGATTTTTTTATATAAAATCACAGCACAACAACAGCGTTAATCAGGGCACCCCAAAACCCCCATATACTAAATTTGAACAAAAAATGTAGAGGGTGTTCGGTTCTACACCGTGTTAAAGTTGAGCAAAATAGGAATTTTAAAGACATCTGGCGAGCCAAGTGTGCCATGGAATCCCTTCAAAACAGTTGCATGGTCAACAGGACCACTCAAAATGTTGGTGTGAAAAGATTTACTACAAAAATATACAGGGTATTTTTCTCTGAGCCATCTCAAAATTCTGAATTTTTATTAAACTTTATACTGATCAGGAGTGCTCTGGAATCATTGAAAAAATATTAATAAACACAAAAGTAATTTATTTCTTTACAAAATGCCAACCAACAAATAAAAACAATTTAAATTATTGGGCCTTTCTCAACAAAATCACTGTCTAAGATGATATATTTTCTGTGCGTTTCCTGTTGTGACACACCAGCCACCTTACTGACTGGCAGGCTTCTGTATTTTTCAGATTTAGTTCGTTTATAGTATGTGGAGAGGTTTTGATATACTCGATTTTTGACCCGTATAAAGTTACAAAAAATTCAGTAATTTGAGATGGTACAGATAAGATCACTATGTATATTTCGAGCGGTGTGACACTCCAAGAAATTGTGTACAAATTTACCGGGATTCTGTAAATCTTGAGATTTCATGAGATTTCAGGGATTTTAGAGATTTTTAAGATTTTAAGGATTTTCAAAAATCTCTAGATTTTGTGAGATTTTCGACAGATTTCTGAGATTTCATTACATTTCAAGGATTTTATCAGATTTTTCAATACATGTATTTTGTTTGTAAATTACCTATTATTGTAATACAAAGGAGGGAAACAATGAAATAAAAATATTATAGAAATATAAAAAAAACAATTCTGAATGGAAATACAAAAAAAAAACATTCTTTGTAAATAGTAATAAGTACTTATCAACTCTCTTGTTTATAATAATACCTATAACAAACGAACAATATTAATAAGAAAATTCATATATACAGGGTGGTCCATTTGAAATGGTGCTTCCATTTCCCAGTATTTTTTTTATTTTCATCCGATTTTAGCCGTTTTTTTATAAAGGTAGGTCACAAAAATTCTTTTTTTTACTCTGGTGCAAAATTTCAGGTCTTAATCTCAATTTTCAAGGCCTACTAAGGATTTTTTTTCTAGTAAAAAATGACGAAAATCATTTAGCGATTGTTTATTTAAAATCTAAGACTACAGATTTAATCAGTTCACCCTAAAACCTCTACATACCAAATTTGAACAAAAATATATCTACAGGAAGTTCCATTCTGAGGGTTGTCAAATTTGAACAGAATAGGAATTTTAAAGGCATATAGCAAGTCAAGTGTGCCATGAAATTCCCTCAAAACAGTTGAATTGTCAACAGGACCACTCAAACTGTTGGTGTGCAAAGACGTAATACAAAATATACACAGGGCGCCATTTTAGAATACTGAATTTTTTGGAATTTTATACGGGTCAAAAATCGAGTAGTATATCAGCCCCAGACACTATAAATGAAGTATGACTAAAAATACAGAAGCCTGCCAGTCAGTAAGTCCATATGAGTTAAGGTTGCTGGTGTGCCCCAACAGGAAACGCACAGAAAATGTATCATCTTTGACAGCGACTTTATTTAAAGAAATACATTACTTTCTGTTTATTAATTTTTTTCAGTAATTCCAGAGCACTCTTCACCAGTATAAAGTTTCATAAAATTAAGCATTTTAAGAGGGCCCAGAGAAACACACCCTGTTTATTTTTATATTGAATCTTTGCACACCAACACTGAGTAGTCCTGTTGATCATTCAAGTGTTTTGAGGGGATTCAATCGAGGACGAAAGCTTGGAACGAGAAGTTTTGCTGACGCAGGATCCATCCGGAAGAAATTCAGATTCATCATATTAGTTTTCTTTTCCTCTTGAATATTTATTAGATAAGTATGGCCATTTAAAAATGAAATGAAAAGTAAAATTCATTTGTTTTAAATTTTTTAACAGAATTCAATATAAATAATTTATAAATCGAAAAGCGGTATAGCAGTCAAAGAAGAATTTGTAAAAATATTCAAAATAACCGAACACAACGCGACAATATTATTGCAGATGAAACTGGCCGGCTTGGCCACGTCCGCGCGGCGCGTGGCCGCTGCATGAGTGGGTACTGGAGGGGGAACGACTCCTATATTGGTTGTTTAGGTACATGATTTTTTTGTGAATAGCGCCAAAATATAACATGGAGCATAATTTTTAAACGGTAAAATTTACAATTTCGCTCAAGATTTTAAAGATTTTAGGATTTCTTGAGATTTAGGGATTTGGAGAGATTTCTGGGATTTTTAGAGATTTTAAGGATTATTGAAGATTTTTGAGAATTTGGCAAAGATTTTAGGGATTCTGTGAGATTTTCTAGATTCTGTAAGATTCTGAAGATTCTGCGAGATTTCACGGATTTTCGGCAAAGTGTACACCAGATTTCTTGAGTGTCACACCCCTCGGTATATTTCATATTGGACCTTTGCACACCAACAACTTGAGTGGTCCTGTTGACCATTCAACTGTTTTACGGGGATTCCATGGCACACTTGACTTGGCAGATGCCTTTAAAATTCCTATTTTGCTCAACTTTGACACCCTGCATAATGTAACTCCCTGTATATTTTTTATTCAAATTTGGTATATAGGGGTTTTGGGGTGTTCTGATTAACGCTGTGGGGTCAGATTTTAAATAAAAAAATCGCTAAAAGGTTTTCGCAAAAATCGGGGGTATAAAAAATCGCAGCCGGCCCTGGATTTGCTTTTTGAAAATGGCAGGAAGGTCAAAAGAAGCAGTTATTGAAGGCCTTTCAAACAAAAAAGGTTTTTGAAAATATCTCACAAAATACATTTTTTATCGATTTGTATACACTTAAAAGTAGACACCCTGTAGGTACTAGCGTGCCGAAATACCCACTTTTTTAGTCTGAGAGACCTCCGGTTAAACCGAAGTAACATTCTCATTTTAAATAAAAAAAATAGCATTTATAATTCAAAATTTGAATTATGTTCAAAATTTCCGTTCTAATGGCGTATAATATCATTACCACTGGTTTAAAATAGCCTCCTAGATCAATTTTTATGTGTCCATTAAATCGCGAACACAAGCCACCAAATGAACAGTAGGCTATGGAAATATTGAAATGATTTAGGTTTCAGAAACATACGCTGTAGCCAACTTTAAATCGGAACACCCACAAAAAATTGGCATTTGTCATATTTTGATCATGTTTTTTTTTGACATAGGTCACCAAAAACTGTCTTTAGAACAAAACGGCACATTTGATTTTAAAAAACAAAGGCCTACTACGACACATACCTTAATCAATGAATCATATTAGGCGTATGTATTTATACCTATTTTTATTAAAATTCTGACTACGCCACTGGATTGGGCATCCCCGGGTTTGTACGAAATTTTGTAAAGAAGTATCGTGCAATAAAAATTCTAGAAACCAATGAAAATTAATAATAAATTAAAAATAATTTAATTCGATAAATTTTTCATACCTCATAATTTTACAGTAGGGTTTTTGTATTTAGGTGTATGTACATACCTATGTACATTACTATTTATTTGTAATAAAATAAGTTAAAGTTTTAATAATTGTTTTTAATCCACATGCAGCTTGATGGCAGGTAAAAATAGGTTAAAACGCGATGTTCGTTTATTTATTGGATATTTTTTAACAAAATTTGGTAGAAACCCGTTTTAAGGGATGCTCAATCCAGTGGCATAGTCAGAATTTCTATCAAAATATGCCTAATATGATTTGTCCTATTTTGACCTAAAAAATGTGTTGTATCGTAGCGAAAACGGCAGGTTTTGGATGATCCTAAAAAGATTTTGTAGGGTTTTGCTCGCGAAAATAGGCTTTGCACAATAGATATATTTTTTTTAATTATAACTATTGAATTCGCCATTAAAACTATTGCTTATTAAGTCGGTTCGATTAGGGCAAAATTGTCAATATTGGCCCATAGTAACATGCCGAAAAGAAATTTGGACCTACCAACAAAATATGTTGTTAATTTCTCTTGACAAAAATGATCAATTTAACATTTCTGAAAAAAAAAACATCAAATCATACTTTGTTTCAACACCAGAAACAATAAATAATGTGGTTTAAGATAACATTTGGAGACTATTTTCAAGACACACTATGCAATAATGGTCATTCTGTGAAAAACATAAAATTAAATATTGTACATATTGTAATAATTATACCTATTGTCCCCGATTTTAAGGCACACTTGCCGAAATGAAACGCCATTTGGTTTCCAACCTGGAAACTTTCCAAAGCACACTATACATACAAAAATTGTTTATATTCTCGCAATGTAAATAAATAACTATTATTGCCTTAGTTATATTAACAGATTCATCGCAAGTGAAAAATACATCAATACTCTGAATCACAACATTGTCTTTAGGGGATGCTCCTGGACCAAAACTTATGGAATACGTTCAAGACGTCTTTCAAGCTGCTCTAGTTCCTATAGACTTTGAAGTTATACCCAGTATGAAAAAAGAGGAAAGAACAGAAAGCAATGTTAGTGAATTCAACCGACAGGCCATTTTGTCCTTAGGAAGAAACAGAGTAGGAATCAAGGTAAATGTATATCATCACTGATATCATCAGATTGTAAATTTCTATGTATCAACTGAGTGCCTATACCCTTTTAGGGAAATATCCCTAGTCAAACTCAACAATCAAGAATGGTTTCATCAAACATTACCATTAGGACAACTCTAGATCTCTTTGTATGTCTAGTGCATTGTAGAAGTTATGAGACTATTCCCTGTAGGTAAGAAAATAATACATTTTCGCTTGCACAACTTTTCTTTGAGCGTCTTTCTGTTTAAGGTATCCATGCTTAGACATGTATATCGTAAGGCAGAACACAGAGGGGGAATACTCTATGTTGGAGCACGAATCCAAGCCAGGCATAGTCGAAAGCTTGAAAGTTATCACACGCGAAAATACTGAAAGACTAGCTATATGGACATTTGAATTTGCGAGAAGGGAAAAGAGGAAGAAAGTTACTGTAGTGCACAAAGCTAACATCATGTAAGTACGACCGTTGTTAATTGAGAGAGAGAACGGTTATATTATATCTTTTCTTTCAGGAAACTGTCTGACGGTTTATTCATGCGTACCGTCAAAGACGTAGCCAAGCAATACCCGGACATCGTCGTCGACGACATGATTGTGGACAACTGCACCATGCAACTGGTGACGCATCCAGAGAAATTCGACATCATCATCACCCCAAATCTGTACGGCAACATTTTGTCTAACATCGTATGCGGACTGATCGGTGGACCTGGTCTGATGGCTGGCGAAAACTACGGAGCGGGCATAGCGTTATTTGAAGCCGCTTCTCGACATCTGTCGTACGAAGGCAAGTTGGGACGGGATGTGGGATGGCATGCGTTGAGGCGGGGCTGCGAGCGGGATATTAACGCGGGATATCTGATGACATGGTTGAGACGGGATAGGATGAGGCACGGGCGTAGCCAAGGGGGAGGGGGGGTTCGGGGGTTCAAACCCCCCCCCGAAATAAGCAAAATATTACCTAATATTATACCGAAAAAATACGAGGAGTGAAGAGTTAAATTATTATTACGTTTGAATATATGTAGTAATAGTAGCGCCTAGCGCCATCTTTTGACGAGAGGCAGACGCAGTTGCAGCCGAACTATTTTGTATTGTAGGGACACTTCGCGTTGTTTCGCGATTATTCGCCACGCCCCTCGGTCGAAATGAGCGGAACTTTGTGGAAGTTCGTGGAAGTTTCTGGACGGCTACTGGGCTGCTATATAAGCGGCGCCGCGGCGCGTGACCGCGCTTACGGCAGTATTGTTCCATGCGAACTCGAAGCGAATAAAAGTGAAAAGTGGTAAACGAATAGTGAAGAAAATTAAGTGTACCGTGTAAGTGAGTAATTATTTTAGTGCACTGTTATTCGATGACCTTGTTAAGGATAGATACGTGAATCATTATTACTGTCGAAAAATGGAGGGGAAAAAAAGGAAGGGTGATAAACCTAAAGGTATGGACTACTGTAAAAAGTGGTGTAGTCAAGGTCAAGGGGTTTCTAATAAAGAAACTAATTTGGATTTAGCTATCAAAGCTTCAGCTACCTTGCATGCTGATAAGAAGACTGCCTACCCCGAAATCTAGTTTGGAATGCCTAGATATGTGCGATAAAAACCTTTATCCTAATATTTACACATTACTACAAATCTTCGCTACCATTCCTGTATCCACTGCTACCCCAGAAAGGTCTTTCTCGAGCCTAAGGAGACTGAAAAACTATTTACGAAACACTACAAGTGAAAACAGACTTAATGGTTTGTCTCTAATGAACATTCACTATGGAACAGAAATTCATGCAGATGAAGAAGTGGATATATTTAAAAGAAAAAGCCGAAGATTTCTTCTTTAATGGTTTTAGATTTAGCGCAGAGGAACGAAGTTAATTTATCCATTTCATTTAAAGTTAAGAACTTTATAAATATGTCGTAGTTTTTCGGATGAATATATAGATATTAAATTTCATGTATATTTTTGTTGTTTTATTTACTTCTCAAACTAAACCCCCCCCCCCCCCCCAAAACTAAATCCTGGCTACGCCCGTGGGATGAGGGATATTGGGACGGGATAGATGGAACGACATGCATCGAGGAGGGATTAGTAAGGGGCTGCGACAGGATAGGATGCGGGTCATTAGAGCAGGATATACAGTGTCCTCCAAAAAGTTCGCACCATAGAGGAGAAATTTTTAATTAACATTTTATTTTGAAATTTAATTTTGGGGTTACCTTTTGCTTTAAAAAAGATGAAAATTGACCCAGTCAAACGTGGTCATGTGACTTTCGTTATCTGTCAAAAATGACATTTAAAAAAAAATACCGCCAAAAATGGGTTTAGTTGGTAAAATATCATTGAAAAAGTTGAATGTTTTTCAATTTTACGTAAGTGTACCAAATTTGAACGCTCTACTAAAATATTTAGTTTTTTTGCCAATTTTTAATATTTATGAAATTTCTGAAAATTCTAAAAAATCGAAACTTCGTAAAAACTATTTTATATCACTACCTTTTATCATTCTATTAATTTTTTATTACTAATTACCGATAAAAATAGGTATTTTTCAAAAGAAAATGATATTATGCTTTAAAATTCTGTTTATTTGTTGCAAAGTTGATGTACCGTCTATATAGCCATTTGGGGTATAAATTTAGTTACATTACGTTTCCCAGTTCTAAATTGATCCCAAAATAATAATAAATTAAAATATCATCAAATTATTTTACGTATCTAAGCAAAATTCTTGACTTTTATGGAACAAATGATTATTACATTTAAGTTTAATTTCACATTAATCGATATTGATGAGTAGGTCATGGAGATAATAGAAACAAATGTTTTTATTTGACAGTTTGTAGTTAACTGTCAAATAAAAACAATTGCTTCTATTCTCTCCATGGCCTACACTCAGTTATCAAACTGTCAAATAAAAACAATTGCTTCTATTCTCTCCACTCCACGGCCTACTCATCAAATCGATTAATGTGAAATTAAACTTGTAATAATTATTATTATTTGTTCCATAAAAGTCAAGAATTTTGCTTAGATACGTAAAATAGTTCGATGATATTTTAATTTATTATTATTTTGGCATCAATTTAGAACTGGGAAACGTAATGTAACTAAATTTATACCCCAAATGCTAGACGGTACATCAACTTTGCAACAAACATAACAGAATTTTAAAGCGTAAATATCATTTTCTTTTGAAAAAATACCTATTTTTATCGGTAATTAGTAATAAAAAATTAATAGAATGATTAAGATAGTGATATAAAGTAGTTTTTACGAAGTTTCGAGTTTTTATAATTTACAGAAATTTCATAATTAAAAATTGGCAAGAAACTAAATATTTTAGTAGAGCGTTCAAATTTGGTACACTTACGTAAAATTGAAAAACAACCAACTTTTTCAAGTAAAACCCATTTTCGGCGATATATATTTTTTAGAGATGGGCAGGCGAATACACCTGGGAACATATGAATGTTCCCAAATATGAGTACATACCCAGGGTGCATAACGGTTTGCACCGGGTACTTATAAAATTTCAAATTTGGCGCCATTATAGTTAGGGTTTTTGGTCCAAATCAAAACTTTCCTGTTTCCCGTGGTTTCCCTCCAATAATAGTATATTATACACTTAGGTTGAGAAGTGAGCCATTATATACCGAGCTTTTTTATATCCTGAGGCGCGAGCACCGAAGGATATAATATGCGAGGTAAATAATGGCTCACATCTCAACCTAAATGAGTGTGTATACCGTACTTTCACCGTTTTGGTAGACATAGGGGAATAGGCCGCGCATCCAGCTAGGTTTGTCGGTCGTTGGCGGGGGGAGTACACAGTAGTCCCGCACCGCAAAAAACACGCCCCGCCCCCCGCCAACGACTGACGAACCTAGCCGAATACACGGTGGCTCCGCCCGATATGTATACTAAAACGGTGAAAGTACGGTATAGAATTTTTTTTACTACCAACATTGAAATATTGCCATATTTTAGTTTATTTTAGTCATTTTTTCTCGCTTTTTTTCAAATACTTCGAAATATCAAGTAGCCTGGGAGTTCAGTTGTCAAGCTGATAAAATGACACTAATCTTTAAATGTCATGTAGAAAATTTTTCAATATTTCTGTACTTTGGTAGAAAAAGGGCCAATAGGTATCCATTTCAGCTGATTCGAGAAAAATAAATTTGAATTTATAATTACCTATTGTGAGCTTAAAAATGCAAATACGCTTTTCTGATAATTTTCAATTTGAGGTAACATATTAGAGTAAAAAGTACGTATTTTAAGATGATTCTAGCTATTTTAGTATATTTCTTTTTAGTTGCAAAAAAATGGACATTGGCCCCAGCCAGCAACGCTATAACCTTGACGTCAATACGACGTCGAATATTGGTGACAAGCTGTGTACTAATATTTTTTAAAATATAGGACGTCGAATCGACGTCGATTTTACGTTTTTTACGTATGTTCCATTATTGGAGATTATAAGACGTCGAAATTACGTCGAAATAAATTACTTCTATGCCCAGTTTGTATTCTCGTGATAGTTGACGTCGAGAAGACGTGATAATGACGTACTGCAGCCTGCGCTTGCGCAGTGCGCGTCCTGGCCGCGCCGCCGCGCCGTGCACCGTCTTCGTCTCCGCTTTCCGGTCTCGAACGCAGCACGCCACGCCGTTAATTGTCTGGAGCTGTTCCGCGAGCACGTGTCGTTCCCTGTTATTAACGTAGCTATTGTGTGGATCCAGTGTTCCGGTGCTTCGCGTTGTAGTACTTGAGTGAGTTTTTGTTGTCTATTATCCCCTATGTAAGTAGTAAAAGCTCGAGAAAAAATAAACATGTAGCCTCTATGCCACACCGCTTCTCTAGCCACCATGATGGATTTACATTACGCAAATTTTAACCTAGCATAAAATTCACCCAAATGACATTCAAAGTCAAAGTTCCTTGTTCAAAGTGATTTGTCCATTTTATACTGCAAAATTCTATACTACCTTCTACCATTTTATTTATTTCCATATAGGTTGTTTTAGCTGCCTCCATGGCAACGTTAACGTTAGTACAAGCCCCAAATCCAGAGCATGTGCTGACAGAAGCTGCAAATGTGCTGTTGGCTCCTGCCTGGACTTCATTATTGTGTTGCTTCCCAAATCACGCCTATCTTTCTGATTTGGTTAATGTTTTACCGCACTGATGATTGCCGAATAGCATGAATTAGGTACTTTCTCTTGTATTCTATTTTATTTATGTTTTTGTATTGTTTTTTATTTATTTTTGGTGTGTGTTTGTTGGCACTTAAAATATAATAAACGTATATTGATTAAAAAATGTATTTAATTTCATTTACAAATCACAAACCCTTTTATATATCTTTTGAGTATAAAAAGTTTGTTCAGCGAATGTTCGGCCCTACGTCACAACTCCCGTCCTTGTCTTACTCGTGAATATACGATGGATATCGGTCGTATATTCACGAGTCAGACAAGGACGGGAGTTGTGACGTAGGCCGAACATTCGCTGAACAAACACTGTGCGTGCGACGCCATTAAGTAATTTTTCACGTCTTATTAGACGTCACCATTACGTACTTTGCACTTCCTATTACACGTCGTCATTACGTAATTTTGCACGTCTTATTAGACGTCGCTGAGCACGTAAATTCTCTGTGACATATTGCCGTCGATTCTACGTGTTTTCTGCGTCTAACTTTTCGTCGATCGACGTAATGCGGTACGTCTATTCAACGTAGAAGAAACGTCTTTTTGCTGGCCCCGAAAATAATATTGCGAATATGGACATTGGCCCTTTCTTCGAAAATAAAACAAGTTGTACAGACACAACTTAAACACAAACTGTCGACCACAGAACAGTCAAATACTGTCGACCGAAATTTAGGGTTAGAATACTAACCTCAAAACAAATTAGAGCCAATATCCAAAAAAATAAAAATGACAAACGGCCAATGTCCTGATACTACGGACATTGGCCGTTTATTTTATATATCAGTTATAGTGAAAGGGCTTATGTCCATACATTGGCCCATTTTTTATTAAAACGAATTGGACTTAGGCCTTTTCCCACTTAAGATTACTTCAATACCATGTAACTTTGGACATTGGCCTTTTTTCTAACCAGAATATATCAACTGCTCAGTCTGATTATACCCTTAACTCCTAAATGCAAATTTTGGACATTGGCCCTTTTTCTACCAAGGTACAGATTTACCTAGGTATTTTTTTATTGTGATGTACCTAGAATGATGTACCTAGAATGTATTTTTATCTTTATTTTGTTTTTTTTTTATTTTTAAATATTTTATTACACATTATGTAGCAAAGCAAAGAGAACAATCAACATATTTATTTTTATGAATAATAGACCAAAAATGCTTAAAACTGTATTTTCATTCTAATTTTACAGTTAATTCCATTCAAATATCACTTATTTGGTATTGCCAAAAAGGACTTTTCATGACAAATTCAAAACTGCAAAAAAAAGCAATGCACCGGGTACATATGAATCTAATTTTTTTAAATGTCATTTTTGACAGATAACGAAAGTCACATGATCACGTTTGAGTGGGTCATTTTTCATCTTTTTTAAAGCAAAAGGTAGCCCCAAAATTAAATTTCAAAATAAAACGTTAATTAAAAATGTCCCCCCTATGGTGCGAACTTTTTGGAGGACGCTGTAGATGGGTATAATAATTTGTGTTTTTCAGATATGGAGGTGGTGAACCCAATATGCATGCTGAACGCCTCTGTGGACCTGCTGCACTACCTGGGCAAGCACGAGCACGCCAAGATAATAGACGGCGCCATCACAAAGACTCTGGACGTCGACCAAATCCACACGGCCGACGTAGGTGGTTGTAACACCGCCGACGAAGTTGTTGAGTGCATAAAGGAATATATCAGAGAGGATATGAAGGACGCCGACTTGAGCCCCTTTTAACTTGTTAATTATTTATTGTTATATTTAATAATAATGGTCTTTTTATTTAAAGTTTTGAGTTTCATGTTATGGGTGAATCATAGCTACACTCTATTCGAACTAGATGCAAGTGGCGCGTAAACATTTACACAATGGAAGCACGTGAACAATTCTGAGGGCTAATACGAGGCAGGGCCGCATTAAGGACGATCTCTATGAATTTTATGATATAAAATAATATGCCCCAGTATTAAGAACTTTAACAACAAACTTTTATGGCACACTTAGTCATTCATTACCTGCAAATTTCTACTATTAACAGAAATCGTAGCTCCAACAATTAATAAACAGTGAAAGAATTATATCAGAAAAAAATAAAGGTCCACTTGCAACTAAATATACCTCTGTAAAAAACACCGACTCGCTGCACTCGCTCGCCGGGCCAGACTTTATTGCCGGCTGGCCAATAGCAAGCCGATCATGTGCGTATCACGCTCTAGCCATGCAACAACTTGTGCTTATTTTCACTTGCGTTAAGTTTGGATAGAGTTTAAAGTGAGTTTGCTCACTATTTCCCGCACTCCATTTGGACCAATCAGGTCATTCCAAATTTGAAATTTTAATAACGAATCGAGTAGGATTTGTCTTCCAGTACCAAAATTCCCTAGAAACAGATAGGTGGGGGCAACAATTTTCGATAATTTCCGTAGGGGTTATTTCACTTCCAATGCCTTCGTCTCGAGATTTTGATCAAAATTTTGTCTCCGGATATTACCATAACAAACTTTTAATAAAAATTTTACCGCTAAAAAAATGTTCCCTTGATATGTTAGTACTGAAAATATAGAATTAATTTAAGCAGACAGCACAAATACATCCTGAAGACACACGGAAGATGTCCAGTATAGACATTTTAAAGATATATTTTCAAGATGTCCAATGTTTACTAAACTCGGCATATGTATGTAATCAGTGACTTAGAATACTGATATAATGTTTTTTGGACAGACAACATCCTTGAAATCTCTTTCGGACAACATATCTATAATATTTATCAGAACATCTCTCAGATGTCTGTGAGAAGGTATAAAAAAATTTGGGAAAAAAAACAAATGCATATTTTTTCACAGAAGAACCATTTTGTTGTGCATTTATAATACAGAGCAAAAAAGTAATTTCATTTTTTTTCCTGACAATCTATTAACATTAACAAAGATCATAATATAGAAAAAAAGTTCTAAATTAATTGCGCTACAGAACACGATTTTTTTTATTAAACTTAACTAAACGAAAAAGTTCTGTAAAACAGACGATTAGGTATTTCGGGTTTCTACCGTTAGGATGCATAGCCATGCAAGAAGTAATTCTACTGTAAAGTGTCTTCTAACTTGCTGGTAAAATATCCCAAAATTCCAGTTTCTACATTTAAAGAATTTGGGAAAAAAATTAAAACCAAATTTTTTGGCCCTCATATGTCTGGAATAATTTTGCAGGGGAGCCTTAAATCGAAAAATTGAACGTGAAGATCACCCTTAAAACCACCTGCTGGTAGAACACTTTCTCCAAATATTTGCACACATCATTACTTAACACCCTGTATATTTGATCTATTTGGCAAACTATGCAGGTAAAGTGTGTTCCAAAATTGGTTAAAATACTGGTTTAGAAGAAAAACAACATTTTGTTTAAAAACTTTTAACACCATGTAATATGGAAACAAAGCCTTTCTGGAGAAACCCATTTATTTTCAGAAATACTAGTTCAATTTCGGCAGAACTTCAAACCAGTTTGAAGCTGGAAGAGCGTGTATAGGCACAAAACATATCTATATTTTTGTGTAAAATGTGACAAATAAGTTAAAAAATAATAATAACATAATATAATACAAATATAATAATACAAATCACATATAAGCACAAAACATATCTATATTTTTGTGGAAAATGTAACAAATAAATAAAAAAATAATAATAAAGGCGGGATAAAATTCTTGTGTAGTGTAAAAATATGTAAATAAAAAGCCAAACAGGTAGGTATTTACTAAATTGGTTTAAAATGTTCTAGAAGGTCGAAAACCAAAGGGGTTGAAATGGGGCGATGATAACATAAATATTATAGTTTTTCCTGACACGGTAGTATTTATTGTACGGAATTTATTAGAGACCATTTTTGACATTATAGTATAGATAAGGCATGCTTGAGTGGGGGTGCAATGGGGTAAATTTGAAAATAGCAAGTGATGTCATTTTTTTTTCAATGTTTTTGGGGTGGAAGGAATTCAATTGACATTATTGTGAAGAAAAACAGTGATTGAAAATAGAGGATGAACATCCAAAAGTGTTAATAGGTCGTATTTTTATATTGAAACTTACTGTTATTATGGATTTAAAAAAAGGGATGTGGATTTAGTAGTTCTACTGGCAACGGATTTTACTCATGATTATAGAAATACAGTTTGTTGGTTTATAAAAATTTAAGCATTCAGACAGGGAAAGTAAAGACAATTTATAAAACAAAATATATATTAATACCCCTACATGTTTTCAAAAGCGACTAGTAACAGGGTGTCCCAGGATAAGTGAGCCAATAGGTGCAAAAGACAAACAATTTTCGAGTTCAAATTTGGTTCTGCTTGACTGGAAACTAATTTCTAGCATATTTTCGTTTTTGAAAAATCAAGATAAAGTCGACAGCAATTTATTTATTTTCATTGTACGTGAAGTGCATTTTCCCTTAAAGATAACGAAAAATTTCATTAAGAAAAGTTGTTCCCAATTAAGAATTACCCTCAGGTACCAAATTTTGGACAGATCTGCCTACTTTATTTTTCCCACTTTTTTCTTTTTCTAACGCGCTAAAATGGCTTTTAAATACAAGGTATCGAAAAATTTTATAAGAAAAGTTGTTTAGAATTAAAAATTATCCCTGTGTACCAAATTTTGAGAAAATCAGCCTACGTTAGGCAAAACAGTGAGGTAGCGAGAAATTTTACGAGAAAAAATTGTTTTGAATCAAATATGGCACAAGTTTGTCAAATCTCAAGTCAATCGGGACACTTTTATTTGTTCGCTATCTTTGAAGGAAAAGGCACTTCACCTGCAATGAAAATAAATAAATGGTCGCTGTCGACGCCGTCTTGATTTTCAAAAACGAAAATATGCTGGAAATTAGTTTCCAGTCAAGCAGGTCAGAACCTCAAATGATCAAATTTGAACTCGAAAATTTTTTTTGTATGCCTTGCAAAGGGCATTATGTGGCACATATTCTCACAATAATAAGGTATGAATCAGAGAGTCATCCTGGGTTCTTCATGTGAAAAACTGAGTTTTCCTGGGACACCCTGTGAACTAGGTCCTCATAAATTTCATAAATTTTATTATTTTACTTTAAAAAGTCCAACTTCATCATTTAACCAACTTATTTTAATTAGTTTATATGTATAAATATGTAATAACAAAGGGAACAAAACTAATATTAAATTAAAATACAAGGACGAAAAGTTGAGTTTTTTTGTACTGGGCAGTTTGCCGGCCAAGATGCAGTCAAGGCTTGCAAACAGCATGGCATAACGAGGATTGTAAATTGCATATTACCTGTATAAATAAGGATATTACGCACAAATGGAAAAGTTACGAAAGGAACCGCATAGCAGTGAGTGCGCAATCCACGAGTGCGTAAGTGCTTTGCACTGAAGTTGTGTACCTACTATACTTTACTTATGATCACATGTATTAAACTACTTACTAATTCAATAATTTTCAAAAATGTGTTTGTTTTGACAGATTTCGAAGTATTTGTGTTTATTTTTTAAGGCTGCCTATCTTTAGCTCCCTATGAATCTGTTCTGTGCGATAGTGACTACGTTTATCTCGACGCGTTCGATCCGGTTGAGAGAGGTTTGAATTCACTGGAGCGGACTCAACTAGACGGCATAAACCCTACCGATTGAAATTCAATCATATTTAAAATTTCAAGTCACGCCTCTATTTCCAAACAGAAGTTGGCCAGAAGGTGCACCAACCTACTGTGGAATAAGTAGAATAAGTTATTGTCCCTAGAGAAGATTGAAAACCGTAGGATTCAATACTGATGATGTAAACGTAAAATTATAAAATATTTGACATAACTCAATCGCATCCATTTCAATCCGATCGAGTTGCCACGAGATAAACGTAGTCACTGTTTACAAAGTGTAGAGCTCAACTTGCATACGTGGTATGTAGTTTTAATAAAAGAAATACAACAAAAAATGAACGGGAATGAGTGATGAAGATTCTCCCAGACAAGAAAAGAAGCAAATTTGTTTTCAAATTTAAAGTAATATTGTAATTTAGAACTCTACATAAATGGTATTGAAAGCACTTACAGACCAACCACAACACACCATGTAAATATCTTTCTTTTTGATCATAGGTTCCACGTGAGAAATGTCTACATTTGACTGACACATTCGAACAAAAGCTATAATAACAATAACAGTTTGTATACTGTAATAGAAAACTTCTTTAGCCTTAAAACAACGAAAAGTAGTTTTGTTATTGGGTCTAGGTGAATTCACCGAAAACAATTCACCGAAAGCAGTTCACCAAAAAACATTCCACCGAATGGCCAATTCACCGAATACAAATTCACATAACAACAAATCATGGAATGTTTTTTCACCGAAAAATTTTGGGCAGCAAAGCGAAATTGTTGTGAGCCAGAGTTTACTTGTTCCGCACTCAATATCAGAAGCTGAAATGCAAAGCCCGCATCAATGCCGAGGATAATAAGATAGAAAAGAAATCGTACAACCATTTTCATAGTAGAGATGCTGCCGGAGTTGAAATCACCATGTTCAACGGGACCATCCGAGAAGCTGCTGTGACTTCCCGAGATCTGCCGCACTACATCATCTGTAAAAATTGTTAAAACCTCATGTAGCAGCGGTGTCTACACTTAAGAGGACGATACGTCGAATAAAAGAGAAGAAAAACACAGCTCCAGCGTGTCCGAAGACATTAGAAGAAATTGTTATCCCAGAAGAGTATACTACTACTTCGAATGGCGAACATTTTCTTCAGTTCGATTCTGGCGATAAAGATAGAATCTTAATATTTTTCACCCAGCAAAATTTAGACCTTTTAGACAGTAGACAGTACCACCCCTGTTTGCACAGTTATATACCATCCAGTATATGTGCGTTGTTGCCAAACCAGAAGAAGAAAGCTACCGACGCATGCTTGAAGAAATTAAATCGCTGCTGCATACGGCGTCCCCTCTATCCATAACCACAGATTTTGAGTTGGCATTTATAAACACCGTACGGGCGGAAATTCCCAGCAGTCAGCACCATGGATGTTTTTTCATTAACTAAATTCTGCTTCCAACAATTTTGCTTTGGTGCCCAAAATATTTCGGTGAAAAAACATTCCCTGAATTGTTGTTATGTGAATTTGTATTCGGTGAATTGACCGTTCGGTAAAATGTTTTTCGGTGAACTGCTTTCGGTGAAATGCTTTCGGTTAATTGTTTTCGGTGAATTCACCGGATACCTTTGTTATTAAGAAGATATCGATTGAGAATGGCGTGCACAAATTATTAATTACGAAACGTGTTTTCTCATTTTCTTTAAAACCTTTTGGGGTTCAAAAGAACCAGAATAATGTCGCCTTTTCAACATTTGTACCTGTCCTCTTTTATTATTTAAATATTTTATTCTAACGAATATTCTAAGCCTACAAAACGCACGAACTAGTTCTTTTGGTAAATTCAAATGTGAGACCTTTTCAAAAATAAAATCAACTGTTCTTTTGATAATACGATTTCCTGGATTGAATGAATCCTTGTGATATTTCAGAAAGTATTTGTCCATTTTTGCTACCTGCGAGCTCCATTCTTTCGATGGCTGTATAAGGCCCCCAAAGAACAAACTTTTTATCCACGATGGCAAAGCATAAGTGTGCATATTTATTGTTTCTCCTTGGTAAGTATATTTACCGAGATATTGATAATTTGTCAGTTTCTGCTTTGCCAAAAAGCCTGCAATGTACAACAGACCATCATTTTCAAAAATTTGTTGCCGTCCTTTAGGTATATTTGCACTGGTGTCCATATTACTAAATAGTTTTGTTTGTAATGGTTCCAAATAATTTTTTTTAATATTTTTTGCCTTTTTCAGAGCACTAGTAAGTAAATATTCGTCATCGTCATGGGGACTACAATCCACATTTGTATGTGTCTGTACTCTGTCGGGATTTGTTCCTAGGAGGATCATTCGAATACGATATAAAGCATTCAGGGGTGATGGGTGATCATGAAGACCACCTTTTGTTCTTAACTAAAAAAGTAACATAAGTAAAACATTTGGTAAAAATAATCTAATACCTACTTGAGAGAAAAGGTTCTTAAGGCAGTCTTGGTTAAGTCGATGTGGTAAAATATATGGTGTTTCCATATCTTCTTTCAAATGCAAATACAATTGCTGTAGGGAAGTTATGGAAATGATTTTGCCCCTTTGAAAGACTTGGGCGGACTGTTTCCAATTACATAGCAAGCCACTAATAGTAGATTTCATCTCCTCCAGAATTTCGTTTTGGTGTACCAATTCGAGTCCATATGGCATTTTCGTTGGGACAGAAGCTGATGTACATGAATTCATTATATCGAACCAATGGTTAACCAACTGCATAAATTTCCCCACATTTCTTGCAAATTCCTTGTCGTCTCCAGGAGCGTAATATTGCAAAGCAGTGGCTCTCGTATTTGAAAATAATTGTGCAGCAAGTTTAACATTTTGTCGTTCTGTTTTGCGACAATCTATATGTAATTTGGACAATTTATGGCAAGAACTTATTTCTGAATTTGAGCTATCAATTAAACGTTTTACTGGTATCTTGTTTATTAATGTTCCATTGCCGAGAACAAATACACAAACCAATTCCTTAGTAGCTTCAATAGGTGAGGCACATCCGCAAAAAAATACACTGGTTTTTGGCTCACAGGGTGGTCAAAAAATGTTTGATTTGTACCGATGCCCAACTCTTTCCACAATCAATGGTTTCCGACTCCGCAGTTGGAAACACAAGCAACGACATTGTATCTGATATCGTGCAATCTGGTAATTGTGGTATTTAGCAAATCTTTGGACATTTTCTGATCAAACCCAATATAGATTGGCTGCTTCCACTTATCGAATAGGCCTCTTGCCATTATGATTTGTAAATACGAGTGGGGCCCAACAATTTCGTCCTGCTTTTGGTCATATTCGTACATACTACACACTCTAATTTCATCAAATGATAAAACTGCCACTTTTTGATAAGCACTATTGTTCCTACCAGCAGCATCCATTACTCGAATTACATCTTCTAATATTCCAGATCTTAAATCGATATTTACTGCCCATTTCTTTAAGGTTGATATACTCGGAAGAGGATATTTTAGAGATTCGCTCAAGTAAATATAAGGCCTTTTACATAGATATCTTAAAGTAAAGGCTTTAGCTATTCATCCACATTCCACCTAGCTGGAGATTTTTTTTCCAAGACAATTTCCACCTGACTTGGAGATGAGAAATCCTTAAATACATTTGTTGCCTTGTCCTCAAAAGAAATTTCTGATTTCCTTAGTTAGTTGTTGTTCCTCAAGCTGAACTATTTTGTTTTCCAAATAATAGCATCGTTCTTCAAATTCACAAATTCTTCGTTTTAGCTCTTCATTTTCCTCCTGTAAGGACTTTATATCTTCTTTAGGTATATCAGTTTCAACCTTAATAGATGTGACTTGCTCTTCTATTATTTGACTGTGTAACATACTAACATTCACTTCTATACATTATTAGAAAAATAAAAACATGTTAAAAAAGTCCAAAAAATAAATTAATAATCCTCTAGCTACCTGAACATTCTTCTACTTCATTCTTAGTTGGATCAAGTATTAAAAATTCCACTAATACACTTCGTTCCCTCTCCGAAGCACGTCGTGCCCTTTGAGATGAGGAAGCAGCAGTCGATTTAGATACAACTTCTTGTACTTTACCCAAGGGGTCTCGTAATAACAGGGACGGTATTGCTTAAACAATATTCCTTATTAATTAAGTTCACAAACAAGAGTTTCCAAAACACATACCTGTCTTTTTTAAAACTCTAGGGCGAGTACCGAGCAATCTGGCTTTCAATTCATCTTGAAAATCTTGCGGTTGGAAGTGCCTGCTACAAATACGTTTATGTTCTGGCGAAAATTTGTCTTTTCTATAGCATCTTTCAACCCATTCCTTCCGTATTTGTGGATCCCTTGGGAATCTAAAAAACATTGTATCTTCACCACGTTCCTTTGCCTTATAAGTACTGCTCTTGCAGACAGCTACACTGCAAATCATTCCTCCGGGCATCTACGATAAGTCAAATTTATACCTAATTATACATTTTTATTACTCTCGACTTTATATTTTTATGTTATACATGATCAAGAATGTAAAATATGTGTTTGTATTCAGCAATTTCGCAAGTTTAGGCCAAAAATTGACTTTGATTTTTGCAATTTTAACTATTGTAGATTTAATCTACATTTGTAGATCGAATCTGCATTGTACATCGAATCTACAATTATTGTAGGTCCAATCTACATAATTGTAGGTCCAACAACAGTTAGTTAAATTTAACTAACTATTGTAGATTCGTAGAAGGCCATGTAAAATAAAAAAATACACCATAAAATGAAATTTAAAAATGTGAAATATGCCGGTTAATGTTGATTAATTTTTTATTTTAAATTATGGAGTTAAATTTCAAGGAACAACACGAAAAGAAATACCTATAACCCTTGTCTATATCCATTATAGACAAGGCTATTAAGTATAACTCGAAATTTTGCGCTAAATTTCATTATTTTAAATTGTAGAATATTAGATAAACTTTAAAACACCGCATGTAATGTAAATAACTGAATATAAGCTGAACTGCCATTAATGCTATGATTATCACATTATACCTACTATTTTGTTTTATATTAATTTAGGTAACATATGATTACACGTCCAGGACAAATGTAAAAAAACATGCGTGAAAAGATAGTTGCAGATGAATCTTGTTGAGATGACGTGTAATTTCCACTAATTTGTCACCAGCCACCAATTCCATCATATTATTATTTCGACGGTCTTTCAACATGTTTTCACGTGACATTGTTTGCTGAAAAATTGCACAATAAAAGTCAATTTTTGGTCGAAACTTGCGAAATTTGGTGTAGCCTTTTACAATTGTAGAATCAATCTACAACAATTGTAGATATTGGACCTATAATAATTGTAGATTGGACCTACAATTTGTAGATTCGATCTACAATTATTGTAGATGGGACCAAAAATGGTCGATTCAATCTACAATTATTGTGGATCGAATCTACAATAATTAAAATTGCAAAAGTCAGTCAATTTTCGATCGAAACTTGTGAAATTTGTAGGATGTAGGTACCTAATATTTTAATAAGAAAACAATACATGTTAGAACCATTTTTTGCATCCCACATCCTATCCTACCCATTGGAATTGACAAACGAATCATCAGTTTGATACATCCTACACCAGACAGTCTCTCGTAATAGTGGACAGGTTTATTTTAGTTTCTATGCAAAATGATCCCTTTTCACAGACGATAAGGTAAAAGGATGCTTTTTTCTTTTTATTTTTGTTTTTATGAAATATTCACATTCAAATTTTTAAAAACAGAAAATTTCTGTGTAATCGCTTACCTTTGAACTTTAACTTTGAAGGGTCCTGAGGAATCCAATACAACTAGGTATAAACTAATAACTAATACAATTTGTCTATATAAATATTGCACTCATCTTTTCACTTCTAAGGTAAAATTAATTCCTCACAAAGGCAATAAAGCAACAATAAACGAAACTATCTAACAATTCACAGGACTACGGACTACACGTTGCAGCTGGGCAACACAAAATGCTGGGCAATATCCATATAAAATACAGATTTTATATGGCAATATCGGCAATATCAAAAAATATGGCAATATCACACAATATACGATATTTATACCCAGGGACCCAGGAACTCTAGAGTCCCTTTTTATACCAGATGACTCGCAACGTGTGTATAAAACAATGGCGGCGATTCTGACATTTTGACCAGAGACAACAAAAAGTCCTCTTTCACTGGTTTTTAAAGGCACCATTGTGGTGTATGGGGGGAGGCGCCATAAAATTACTTTGTGGAATATCAAGGTTCCTTGGTCGCATCCTTGTTTATAACAGCTTATAAACAAGGGTCGCATATAGCAAACGGGTTCAAGGGGTGTGGCTAAGTGGGTTATCAATATGGCTGACACGCCAGAGTCTCATTAAACAGTATTCCTAGTAAAATTCTAAAAAATGTAAAAAAAACGAAAACTAACAACGACGAAATCAAA
The DNA here is from genome assembly GCA_963920635.1 of Pseudeuparius sepicola. Taxonomy (NCBI): domain Eukaryota; kingdom Metazoa; phylum Arthropoda; class Insecta; order Coleoptera; family Anthribidae; genus Pseudeuparius; species Pseudeuparius sepicola. The sequence goes on along the minus strand of OY987299.1, from coordinate 123,536,650 downwards.
AGCTGAGTTTAGTCAGTCAGCCAGTCAATCAGTCAAATACATACCTAGAATAGTTATAAATGTAATAATTTTCATTTCATAAAGTACCAAAGTGGATATTATAAATTATATTAATACGGCTCTGTCTATTGTTTACATTACCTGTGAAATGTAATTCCTGTAAATTTCTTTTTGTCCACGTTAGAATTGCTACTGCAACAACGTACAGAACATGACATATTTATTTCCAGAGGTGAATAGCGCGCAATAACAAGGAAAACTGCACTTTTAGACACTTTTAATGCACTTTTAGCACCGAGTCAAGAAATTGACGTTGTTTGGGTAATCTATGACGTAGTGAACCCGTTTTGGGTCACATGAAAGCTTCTCCCCCCCATACTACCTCAATGAGAAGCACCCTCCTTGGGAACAACCTAACTTGTTATGTTATGTGGATCTTCTAACCTAAATTTTCTGTGGTCCGACAAATATCAAATAGCAAAAAATGTCGCAAAATTCCCCGTCAGATGACATTTCAATAATCACATTTCATTTCACCAAATAAAAACAGTTCAATTTATTAATAATCATGCACCCGAAGACATTGAAGTAGACCTTCGAACTATTTAGAACGAGATCAATTTCTCAGACACCAGCAGATTGCGATTAAAAAAAAATGGGCCTGTTCGGGAGTTCTACTGACGCGGCTATTGTTGAAGAAGTTGGTGAGTCATCATAGTTGTTGTTTTAATAGATTTTTGGGCAGTTGCTTGTTCGTTTTTTACGTGTACGTACGTATCGTTTATTCAGTCAAAGGTAGTTACTGTTGTGCAACTATATTTAGTTTATCCTTTGCCGAGCAGATCATGCCACCACCGAGAAAAGTGTCGAGGAGGACTGGGGCGTTATTATGAACATTTGCGACAAAGCTGGGAAGTCTAACGAGAACGCAAAGGGCTACTTGAAGGCGATAATCAAGAGGTTGTACAACAGCGATCCCCACGTTGGTTTGAAAGCAGTTACCGTGAGTTCTGTCGATATATTGCTCGATAATTATGTTACTCTTAGCTAATAGAAAGTAGGGATCAAGATTAGATTTTGTGTGTTTCCCAATTTTCATTTAACAATAATTGATTATTGAACCAAAACGTGGTTAATATTAGAAAAATGGTCACCCATCGCAAAACCCTGAGTCTCCAAAAAGTTTGTAAAAGTTCAGTTTTGTCTTTTTCGACACGAGTTTCTGTTTTTTTTTTTTTTTTTGTTTAATTCTGCGCCTCCTTTTAACCTCCCATATAGAAAGATCTCAGATAATGAGATTACTCGAGCTATTGGAGAGTTGAAGGTCTCTGGTTCAAGAGGTGAAGACGGTATTGAGGTTGATATTTTGAAGGCAAACAATCGTGCCCTGATTAAGCCCTTCAAGTGCCTGATTAATTCTATTTTGTCGACAGGCATATACCCTAATACATTCAAACGTAGTACAATAATTCCTATTTACAAGTCTGGTGACAGAAAGAACATTGGTAATTATCGGCCTATAGCTATCACTAGCTACTTAAACAAGGTAATTGAAAAGTGTATCAAGACAAGGCTGTGTGACTTCCTTAAAAAATCTAACATCATTTCTAAAAGCCAATATGGGTTTAAGGAAAATTGCTCAACTGAGAATGCCCTATTGGAGGTCTCCTCCTTTGTCATTGACTGCAGGGAGTCGGGTATGAAGTCAATGGGTATTTTCCTTGATATTACTAAGGCTTTTGACACTGTGGCGCACCACATCCTCCTCTCGAAATTGGATTCGGCGGGTATTCGGGGTAAGGCCAATGAATTGTTCGGATCTTATCTATCAGGCAGGACCCAGCAAGTGAAAATTGGTAACACATGTAGTGATCAGAGAGAGGTGGGTTTTGGTGTGCCGCAGGGCACGGTCCTTGGACCAATCCTTTTCTCAATTTATGTTGATGGCCTTATTACTAATGTCTCTCCTGCCAAGGTAGTGTGCTTTGCCGATGACACTGCCATATTGGTTCGAGGTGAGACATGGGAGGGGGTATATGCTGAGGCTGAGCGAGCGTTGGGGATGGCCAGGGCGTGGATGGACCACAACCTTTTAACACTCAATATGGAGAAGTCTGCCTTCATTCCATTTGCAATCAATAAATCAGGTTTACCAAAAACTAACCTCCTCACTGTACATAAAGGGGGCTGCAATACAGTGAACTGTATGTGTAAAGGTAATAATTCTATACAGATGAAATCTAAATTAAAATATCTTGGGATTTTTATAGACCATCACCTAAAATGGGATGCTCACTGTGAATATGTAACTATGAAATTACGGAAACTATCGTATAAGTTTTACTTACTTCGACAAATCCTGTCCTTAAATAGTCTTAAAAATGTATTATAAGTCTTTAGTAGAATCTGTGATGACCTATGGGATCCTGGTTTGGGGCGCTGCATGCAAAAATGTCTTGGCTTCGGTCAGTTCGGCCCAAAAGCAAATTATAAAAATCATTATGTCCAAACCTAATAGATATCCTTCTATCTTACTTTTCACGGAAAGTGGTCAGTTATACATCTTACACACAATAAAGTTTTACGTAAAACAGGACTTATTTCAACGTCCTCTTGGACATCCTAGTCTCCACACAAGAACAGCTGGTGCTGGCAATGTTTTGGTGCCCAGGTTCTCCTTTTCCTGGTCCCAGAGACATCCACACTACCTCGCACCGAGGGTCTGGAACATGTTGCCAGTGGAGATTAGATGTTTAAGATTTAATGTCTTTAAGGTGAGGTTACAGGACTGGATCAGGAGGTTTTATCATGTTTTATGTACCAGCGTTACTCAGTTGGAGTTGGCGTAATTGTCCCAAAATCCATTTCCAGGTATATTTGTATCATTTTTAACTTTGTATTAGTTAAGTTTTGCTCTCTCTCTCTCTGTAACTGAATCACTCAGCCAAGTCAATAATAATTTACTGGTAAGAGCAAAGAACTTGCTAAGTGCAACCATATGTGAAATGTGACTATACTACTTTATGCTTGGTGCACCATTTAGTGCTTTACATTTTATTTTTGTATCCTGGTATTTCATTTTTTATTTCTACTTGTATTCTTATTAACTTGTGTATTTGCTAAGTTTTACTTTCTCTATAAGTTAAGTCGCACACACAAGTCCTTTAAGGACTCCTCGTGCGTATGTATGTAATATTAATTATTGTAATTGTAATTTTCTTGGAGCAATAAATAAATAAATAAATAAATATATGCGCCTCAAATCATAGCCATATCCTTGACCATAAGAAGTACACCAGTGCTGATCAATAGGGGCTGAGGCTAAAATTTCCTATGTGTTTAACACAACACAGGTCCGTAGTTGAAATGTAAATCCGAATCGTTTCAGCTTTTGGACGCTTGCGTCAAAAATTCCGGTAAGCTCTTCCACATTGAAGTGTCATCGAGGGATTTTGAGAATGAATTCTGCAGATTGATCCAAAAGGCACCACCGACCGTTTCGAAGAAACTCGGGGAATCTCTGAAAAAGTGGGCTGACAACGAATTTAAAGAGGATCCACAGCTGAACCTGATACCCAGTCTTTACTACAAGTTGAAAAGTCAGGGGTTCGATTTCTCCAGCACTGAGACGGTGAGTACCACAAATTTGTAATTTAAGTGACTCGCCATATCTTTCATTATTAAAATTACCAAGCTAGTAGAATAATATAGACTTAAAAAAAGATGTTATATTCATGTTAATCTTTTATATTTTGATAGGACACTTATATTCATTTTAGGTGCTGCAATAAACAGTTTTTATATCGTGTTGATTTTTGCACATGAATCATAATCATAACTACATATCGTGATACCTGAATGTCGAGTTAACATCGTTATTAGGTGATTCAGTTTTATACAGTGTGGTCATTTAAGTGTGCAACATATGGGATTTTTTTTTTTATTAATTGCACAACGAAAATACAAATATTCCTGAAAATTGGTGCATGTTCGATAATCATATTAGGCGCACTTAGAATGGTTGCAAGTCAAACAGCATACAGGGTAGGTCAAAAAATATAAAAATTGTACAAGATAGAGTGCCCTTATTTCAGAAAATTCAGCAAAATGTTATGATGAAAGATGTCTAGAATTAAAAGTTATGCCTAAATACCAAAACAGGGCCCCCTAAGACAAAAAATATACTTTTTTGAAAAACATTAATAGTTTCCTAAAAAAATTGTTTTAATATTCACCCTAAACAATTCATAAATCAATTAAAATTATATCAATTTCGCATAACTTTGTTCAAATTCAACAATATTTGTGAAATTAACTCTTAGATTTTAATTTTTTTAGAGAATAAGAAACTTCATGTTTGTTGCAATGATATTAAACAAAACTTTAAAATTTCCAAAAATTCTTCTGAACAAGGTAAAACATTAGTATTGAAAATGTGTCTATTAAAAAACTATCATTTAAGGTGCAAAATTTTTATTTTAAATGTTTATTAAGAAATTGCGGAAATTAATTGACGAAAAAATTTTTTGTTCTTAGGGGGCTGTTTTGGTATTTGTGCATATCTTTTAATTCTAAACAACTTTTCTCCATAACCTTTTTTTCTGAATTTTTTGAAATAGGAGTACTTTACTCTTGTACAATTTTTATATTTATTGACCTACCCTGTATGCTGTTTAACTTACCACCATTCTAAGTGCACCTAATATGATTATTGAACATGCATCAACTTTCGGCAATGTCTGTATTTTGGTTGTGCAATTAATAAAAAAAACTCCCATATGTTGCACACTTAAATGGCCACACTGTATACTGATAACTTCAACATAGAATTCTATGGGTCAAAGAGGATTATTTTGTGATATCTAGGTACATGTGTACTTCTCAACTTTGTTTTATAATAATCAGTTTATTTTTGTTGGGTGATAGTTATTACTGACACTTGTACCTATGCTTATAAAGTTAGCTAAATTTATAGCAAAATTATTTTAAAGAAATAGCTGGTTTTTCTCCCCATTAGAAAATGTTCCAATTTTTACCTTAATTTAAATTAAATTTTAAATTTTTGTGTAGTATTCTTAGATAAATATTGTTCGATTTTATACAAGAGATTGACATATTTATTGTTTATTAGAAAAGGGAATGAGGTAGAAGGCAAAAGTTTAGTTTTTATTTCCTTTCACTATTTAGTTACTTTCATTCAATTACTATACAGGGTGATTCAAAACTATGCGGCACCCTTTCAGGGGCGTAATTTACTCGTTAAAATAAGACGAAAAGTTCATATCAACATGGGTCCAAAAACGCTTCGTTACGATGATACAGGGTGAATAAGCTTTCAAAAAATATCGATTTTTTTATACCTTCAAAACCAATAATAATCAAAAATTACCTACTCCTACTACAATTCCATTTGAAAATCATTTAGTTTACTTAAAATAATAGTTACTTACTTCAAAGTAAAGTAAAGAATCCAAAAAGATGAGAAATAGGAAAAACTCAAATTTTCCGCGAAAGGCAGAGAGATATGAAAAAAATTAAAGAGACATTTTTTGTTCCATATTGTATTGTTTATTCAACAAGATAATAAATTTTTGTATTGTACAGGGCCGTACTATTTTTTTGTTTAATTAATGGTACTGATTATCCATACCTCCGCCACTGGTTACTTTGGAGACCATGTGTTATGTCACCTTATGAGGGTATTATTGTGTACCAAGTTTGGTTTTGCTGTTATGTTTATAAAAAAGTTAAGAATGTAAACATGCTGCGATAAACAGATCATAATATAATGTTTTAAACTGGGAGAGGTAAACAATTTGCTTTAATCTTTTTAAATATCTCAATGGAGTTTCATCTCATTTTCCAATATAGAAGATATAAAATATATTACGATTAAGTTAAGAGGTATTCAAATTGGCCATCATCAACTTTGACCGATTTCACTTGACAGGTCAATGAATAAATTGACTTTGATTTTGAATCATTCAATCATGTTAATAATAGGGTACTTGACGAAATTTTACAAACTTGCCTAAAGCCCGGTTCTGAGTTCTGACGATGCAACAATATATGCAACTTTGTTGCTGCAACCTTTTGACGCTGCAACTTTGTTGCATGTGTGTTCACACACAGTTGCGTCAATTGCAGCAATTTTCTAGTAACAAACCAGATCATTACCAACCTGATTTTGTAAGTTACTAGAATTTAACACCGATTAAGATACATTTTCCGATATTTTTAACACAAAATATATTATACAGGGTGGTTCACTTTTATGTGGTAGGACTTTAACATTAGATAGAAAAAGATAATCTAAAATGAAAATTTTATATCAACATATATCGGGGAAAGCTTAGTTTCCGAGATACAGGGCGTTGAAGTGTTGGAAAAAATATGAAGTATTTTTTACACTGTCCGAACCAGTGGAGATATTTAAACCAAATTTGATGTGTAGTACCACCTTTTTGACTACGATATTTAGTGATAATATGAAGGTCCTGAAATAACCAGTGGTGGAGTTATGGGTTTTCACTATCACTAAATTTAAAAAGTAATTAGTACGGACCTGTCTCACGTCAACGTAAAGTTCTTTCAATTCTCTACAAAAAGTGTATCTTGACATTTTTTTGTATCTGCCACGGTTGTGTAGTAAATAAATTATTTCGTTTCCATCTCAGCCTTTTTTGCCTAAAAATGTGTTTTCTAAGATTATTGATAAATATCGCAAATAACAGAAATTAATTATGGAACACTTATCGGATTCAGCTATTTTATTTTTAATTTTATGGAAACAATTTTAAACATAAACTGGCACTTGGTTTGAGGTACATTACTTTATTATCATTTTAACATTTTTATCAAATCTGTATTATTTCTTAATAATTTTTATAATTCTAAATTTGTACAACATTCAACAATTGTTCAAAATGTGATCCATTCTGTTGCACACATAATTCACTTCGACGCCTAACGGATTGAACAGCATCGATTAAATTGCCATTTCTCAATTCATCGCACGCATTTCTGATACGATCAATAAGTTGTTCCCTTGTTTCTACAGGAGTCGCATAGACTTGTTCTTTTAAAAATCCCCATACGAAGAAGTCCAGAGGTGTTATGTCCGGAGAACGTGGTGGCCAAGCGACCGGTCCCCCTCGTCCGATCCACCTATTTGGAAAGTTATTATTTAACCAGTTCCTCACATTTCGGTGAAAATGTGCAGGACAGCCGTCAAGTTGGAACCAAGCCAACAATCTTAAGTTTAAAGGAATGTCTTCCCACATATTATTATGCTCAGCTACTAAAAACTCCAAAAAATTGTCACCATTCACTCGCTGTGGCAAAAAAAAAGGGTCCAAACAGATGATGGTTGTACAGTCCAATCCAAACATTGACACTAAATTCGACCTGAAAATTTCTTGGCCGGATTGCATGTGGGTTTTCTTGTGCCCAAATATGCTGATTATGAAAGTTTACTACTCCACGACGAGTAAAACACGACTCGTCCGTTCATAAAATGTTATTTAAAAATTGTCTATTTCCTTCAATTGACTCCAAAATCCATCGGCAAAACACTTCTTCTTTCTGCATCGCCGGGCCTTAAACCTTGTACGGGTTGTAGATGATATGCATGCCTGTGATCTCTTTTTAAAGCTCGCAAAATTGCAGACTTTGAAACACGTAGGGCCACTGACACTCTTCTGCTACTTGTTGTAGGATTCCTATCGAATTCACGAAGAATCTCATTGTTGCGTCTGACTTGTTGGATATTGTTTTCATTTCCTCGTTCGACGATTCTAGTTCTCAGACCGCGAGTTCTGAATTGCCGGTGCATGTTAACAAACACCGAGGGACGCGGATGGCGCCTATTTGGAAATCGCCTCCAGTATTCTCTGGCTGCTTCCGCAGAGTTCCCATTTGCAACTCCATAGCAGAAATGAATGTCAGCCTGCTCTTCATTTGTAAATTGGAACGGCATTTTAATTATTAACAAAGACAAACTGCGGCGCTGCTACGTTCATCTACTGGATGACAGATTATTGTATTATTAACTGTCAATAAGATTTTCTTTTCCATGGCACACTTATCTTCACCAGTACGGCGATGCAGAAAGGACATTAGTATTTTGCCGATGGATTTTGTAGTCAAAGGAAATAAGACAATTTTTAAATAACATGTTATGGGCGGAAGAATCATGTTTTACTCATCGTGGTATAATTTAGAATTCTACAAATTTAGAATTATAAAAATTATTAAGAAATAATACTAGATTTGATAAAAATGTTAAAATGATAATAAAGTAATGTACCTCAAACCAAGTGCCAGTTTATTTTTAAAATTGTTTCCATAAAATTAAAAATAAAATAGCTGAATCCGATAAGTGTTCCATAATTAATTTCTGTTATTTGCGATATTTATCAATAATCTTAGAAAACACATTTTTAGGCAAAAAAGGCTGAGATGGAAACGAAATAATTTATTTACTACACAACCGTGGCAGATACAAAAAAATGTCAAGATACACTTTTTGTAGAGAATTGAAAGAACTTTACGAAAAAAAAATTTACGTTGACGTGAGACAGGTCCGTACTAATTACTTTTTAAATTTAGTGATAGTGAAAACCCATAACTCCACCACTGGTTATTTCAGGACCTTCATATTATCACTAAATATCGTAGTCAAAAAGGTGGTACTACACATCAAATTTGGTTTAAATATCTCCACTGGTTCGGACAGTGTAAAAAATACTTCATATTTTTTCCAACACTTCAACGCCCTGTATCTCGGAAACTAAGCTTTCCCCGATATATGTTGATATAAAATTTTCATTTTAGATTATCTTTTTCTATCTAATGTTAAAGTCCTACCACATAAAAGTGAACCACCCTGTATAATTATTTTTAGACTACCTAATAGTATTTTATTATTTATTATTAGTGTGTTAACCTCAAAAAGCAGCGACGATCGATGTGTCAACTGAAAAATTTAAGTTGGATTGTAAAAATCCCTAAAAAAGTTACCAAGTTGCTGCAACTTAGTTGCACAAAAATAGAGTGGTTTCTATCTATATGCAACAAAATTGCAGTTACTAATTGCAAAGTGTGGACGGTTAATTTCATGCAATTTTGGTTGTAGCAACATAATTGCTGCAACAAAATTGCATCGTCAGAACCGGGCTTTAGACCCTCCGATTATTTAAAAAATATATATTTACGACATTTAGGTAATTAGCAAGTTATTAGACTTTCTTGGAAATTTGGCGGGAAAGCACTTATGACGTCACAAGTGTTTTATAACGGCAATTTGGCAACATAGCGATACCACTGAAGTGTTCTGAGACATAACCTTATTCGTCAGTGAAAGTTGCAAGGAAAGTTGAAATTTCAAAATTCTAACCTCAAACTCCTAGACTTATGATGCCCGTGAAATCACTTTTAGCGTTGATTGATTCCTTCCTCCATCGACGATTTTAGTCAAGAAGGGTTTTTTTCGTAAATACTTATTCAATCGTTTTTCTGTAAATTTTTTTGGCTAGGTTGGGCCTAAAGTCCGGAATTCGGACTCAGTAGGTAGGTACTTCTAAGCACTATGGCGTCTTCATAAAGGCGCCTTCAAGATGGTCCCTAGGCCGAGGTTCTCTCTTTATTAATAACTCATAATACTGTATTCTTACTACAACGTAGGTACAAACCTTTGCAGTTTTATCCCATGGATTTCGGCAGACGCTAACAGCATCGAATTTCGGCAAATTACGGATTGTCCTTTCGGGATCCATGTCCATGATACCTTACCTTACACATCTAACAACACGATAACTAGGTCCGCAAGCAATATATAATAGTAAATATCAATAACAAACTATAATAAATGGCACAGATATTATCTACTAATATTTTGATTTAGCGAGATACGGAATGACAGTTGGCATCACGGGATGTCATCTGCCGATCAGAAAACCATACATGTTAGATGACATGTGGATATATGAATATGGTTAGATGCCTAGGTGGGCGGGTAACATTGCCAAATATGCGAATATTTCCCCCATTATTGGTACCTGAATATTTATGGTATGTTCCGTGTACAGATATTTTAACTAAAGTGTTACGTGGCAGAGATGAAGGATATAGTTTACAGCGTGTGCAGCACCATTTTAATATAGAGGAGTCAATATACGGAACATATTCGTAATAAAAAGTCTTTATGTGACAAAATTTGTGTGTACAATTGCGTTAGTTAAAGCTCAAAGGTTTCAATACATTAAGTAACATATATTCATAGGCAAGCTGGAGATACTTGAATAGAAAACTGCAATTTGCCTTTGTTCCATGAATGATTGCAAACGGGCACTGGCAATGTTACAGTTCCGTTTCTCCTGAGAGGCACAGAGTTGCCACGTTTGGTGTTCTGGACAATACAACGACGAAACTGTAGATTTCAGCCTGAACAAAATTGTGCAACTTTGTCTTTAATTATCATAAATAAATAAGGATTAAAAGCCGTTGTTTCATTTATTACGTGTTATGTTGGTGAATCTACTGTAAACAGAGTACAATTTTAGAGCAATTAAAAATATTGTCAAGTACCCTATTCTAAAAGATACAATAGCTAACAATAATTGTGGTATATCACAAAGACGTTTTTTTTTTTGTTATCATTTTTGTTTGGCAAAAAAAAAATAGTGTGGTATAAATCTTCAGCCCGTGAAGAAGCCGGCACCGGTCAGCAAGGACCCGAACGTCGTCGATTCCCAAGAGGAGGAGGACCAGATCCTAAAAGCCATAGAGTTGTCTCTGAAAGAGACGTCCGGATCTCCTCATAATACCGCTTCGTCTTCCCTATATCCATCTGTCAATATGGCCGCCGTGGCCGCCGCGGCCCCAGCCAAAGAACCACGCAAGGTGCGAGCACTGTACGACTTCGAAGCTGCCGAGGACAATGAGCTGACGTTCAACAGCGGAGAAATAAGTAAGTGCCAATAGGGAAGTTTCCTCTAATCGAATTTCGAGATAAAATGCTAATCAGCGGATGAAGCATCACCAAATTACACTACTAGCACACACGGGGGTAGCCAGGATTTAGTTTTGGGGGGGGTTTAGTTTGAGAAGTAAATAAAACAACAAAAATATACTTACATGAAATTTAATATCTATATATTCATCCGAAAAACTACGACATATTTATAAAGTTCTTAACTTTAAATGAAATGGATAAATTAATTTCGTTCCTCTGCGCTAAATCTAAAACCATTAAAGAAGAAATCTTCGGCTTTTTCTTTTAAATATATCCACTACTTCATCTGCATGAATTTCTGTTCCATAGTGAATGTTCATTAACCATTAAGTCTGTTTTCACTTGTAGTGTTTCGTAAATAGTTTTTCAGTCTCCTTAGGCTCGAGAAAGACCTTTGTGGGGTAGCAGTGGATACAGGAATGGTAGCCAAGATTTGTAGTAATGTGTAAATATTAGGATAAAGGTTTTTATCGCACATATCTAGGCATTCCAAACTAGATTTCGGGGTAGGCAGTCTTCTTATCAGCATGCAAGGTAGCTGAAGCTTTGATAGCTAAATCCAAATTTGTTTCTTTATTAGAAACCCCTTGACCTTGACTACACCACTTTTTCCAGTAGTCCATACCTTTAGGTTTATCACCCTTCCTTTTTTTCCCCTCCATTTTTCGACAGTAATAATGATTCACGTATCTATCCTTAACAAGGTCATCGAATAACAGTGCACTAAAATTACTCACTTACACGGTACACTTAATTCCCTTCACTATTCGTTCACCACTTTTCACTTTCATTCGCTTCGAGTTCGCATGGAACAATACTGCCGTAAGCGTGGTCACGCGCCGCGGCGCCGCTTATATAGCAGCCCAGTAGCCGTCCAGAAACTTCCACGAACTTCCACAAAGTTCCGCTCATTTCGACCTAGGGGCGTGGCGAATAATCGAGAAACAACGCAAAGTGTCCCTAAAATACAAAATAGTTCGGCTGCAACTGCGTTTGCCTCTCGTCAAAAGATGGCGCTAGGCGCTACTATTACTACATAATATATTCAAACGTAATAATAATTTAACTCTTCACTCCTCGTATTTTTTCGGTATAATATTAGGTAATATTTTGCTTATTTCGGGGGGGGGGTTTGAACCCCCGAAACCCCCGCCTTGGCTATGCCCGTGCTAGCACATAACTTTCCTCAAAAGTGTTGCATTAATTAATAATTTGAAAATAAAATGAAGATTTTTTAAATCTTCATTCGGTTTGCCGACGGGGGTTTCTACGTCACAATAGTTTCCGAAAATTGCCGAACGCTATCTCAAAAGAAGAAGAAATAAAAATAATTAGACATTGTGAAATATCTTTCAGCTGACAACATAATCAGCAAATCCAAACTTTGGACGGTTTTGTTTTGATAGCTTTTGTCGTAGAAACATATTAGGTATTTATTATTATATTCTAGTCTAAACAATAATAAAGAAGAGGAAGGCAGGAGTATAAAGGATTAATTTTTCTATTTACTGTGGGGAAAGGTAGGTAGGAAATCCCAGATTAATGTAATTAATTTATTGGGTTTACAGCTTAGTATATATTTATCGTTTACAGGTACAAGTTTATCAGTATTATATATGTATTCTTGTGGAGGGTCTACGTTGTGTTAGTAAGAGATTCTGATAAAATAAATAAACCACAATTTCTTTTTATCTGGCGCAGTGGGCACAGTCACAAACATTTTGTTATAGTATTATCGGACGTCATTGTGAAGAAATACACACAAATACAACTCCTTTCGATGATTCTCAGTATTCTTCGTCGTCGAAATAGTAAAATATTATGTTACTGTTGTGTCCACGTCCACAGTGGTGTGGACTTTCGAACCCCCTATTCTGTGGTCGAATGTCAACCCTTTATTTTCTCAGTTGTCAGATTTAATCGGGGTATGACATTTGAAAGATGCTTTATGTTTATTTTAGTTTTACCAGTCCTAAAGCATTTTACTTTCATGTCACAAAAGTAACTAGGTATTCTAAATATATAATTATATTATGAAAAATCGATTATACATATTATTAAAAAGTAAAATATAACTAATGAAATAGGTATCATAGTTCAATCTGCTCAAAAACGTACAGCCTAACAACAGTGGAAATTCCAATCTGGGCATCGTTCTGTGACTTGCTTCACAATGGTTTACGGCATAACCGATACAGCCAGGTTGGAAGAAATTGGCGGGAAAATATAAAGTTGATTTTCTTTCTAACAAAGATGTAAAATAGCAAATTACGTGTACTACGATATTGTTGAAGGTAAAAAGTATCCACTGGCACTAAATTTGTAAACCGTCAACTTCCCTATTGTGGATACCTAATGGATAATATACAGGTTGTTCCGTAATGATGTGCAAATATTTGGAACAGAGCTTACAGTAGAATTACTTTTTGCATCCTAATAAGTAGACACCCTAAATGCCTATTCGTCTTTTTTACAGAAGTTTTTGTAAATTAGTTCATTTAAAAAGAAGAATTAGTATTCTGTAGCTCAGTTAATTTAGAAACTTTTTTTACTGTTGTTATTTTTTTATTAACTTAATTTGTCTGGATAATTTAGTTATTGCACTCACGATAATGTAAAAACATGGTAGGTAGGTGTCAGTTATGTTACTTTTGTATTTTACTGTTTTTGATACAAACTAAAAAAAATGAACTCTTGAGATATAGTTAAGTTCTATGTAATACTTTTTATAGATAATTACAAATTCCAGTGAGTTTAAAACGTAAAAGATGTATCCACTTTTCACTGAACGCTTTGTTTTTGTTTGTTATAAACACGCAGGCAAATTTAAAGGAACGGAGATAAATTGTTTGAAATAAAATATATATTTTTTTTATTGGTTTTATGTGCTACCTCTGTCTAGACAGCCATGAATTTGTCACTATTGGCGTTTATTTTGCTTTGTTTTACTACGTTAGTTCAAATCTAAAGATAAAAAAAAACTAATAGAAATCGAAAAATGCAAATATTTTCATAGTTCCTCTAAATTTGCTGGTGTGTGTATTTCAGTCTTGAAGCTCTGAAATGAATATTATCTTTGAAAAATGAATACTAGGGAGACAATAAAGAATAATTTATTAAAAGAGATTTACCATCAGTATATTATATTTTCTATTTTAAATGTCGCTATAATTATAGAGTCAATTACATTAATAATAATTATTATTATTATTGTCATGTGATGGTGATACATTTTTTTGGGCTTATTGTGTACTGTATTCGTCAGTAAAGTTACACTTTATCTGAATTTATGAATTTAAATGAAATTCACCCAATTGTTTACTTATCTATTTTAGTTTATCAGCTCTTATGTGTTTGTTGAACTCATTCTTATCAGGGAGCAGGGCTGTCACTGAATGTAATTGAATTACAAAATACAAATTTCTGCCCAAATAGTAGAAATTACCAGTTACCAAGTCCTCAAAATTTTAAAAGTAATTAAATTACTGAAGGAATGTAGCTATTAGTTCCTTGTATGTGACAATTTTAAACTAAAACTAAATGGCGCTGTAATTAGAGTAGATAATTATCACTTTAAGAAAATCGTCAACAGGTACCTCAAAATGACCAACTTTGTGTGTTTTTTTTATTAATAGACTGCAAACTGATCAACGAATCGATCGGTCCATAAATCAGTTTCACATAAAAATGTGATCTAACGTCTATCCAAGTTACAGCGGCAGTAGATATAAACAAAGTCACATGACCGCATTGCGATCGATTACCAGGGTCGGACTAATATGAGATTCCAAGTGGCTTGTAATTCTGAACTAATTCTTTTAGAAGTTCTAAAAATTGTGTTTTATCTTTCGTGGATCTTTATAAATTTCTTTAAATTAAGTAGCAAAATACATTTACAGAATATACTGCTCGCGATCCAATCTAAAATATGCAGGAAACTCGACTGAGGGAAGAGCCGGCCCTGCATTCTGCTTGCCTCGTAAACACTTGAGATTTTACGCCGGCCAGACCAATAAGAGAATAGGTCACGTGGTGGCCAATGTTTTGATTCACTGCCTCTTTAACTTGGATATAGTATAGATTTACTGTACTATCTAGGTAGGTAAAAAGGAATCTATTAAGGTACTTGACAAGTGATAGTTCCTAACGAAAATTTATATGGAATAAAAACACCTTTGCGCTATTTGAAACTACAAATAGCACAATTTTTATTTTAATTTAATGTTTTCTGACATCACTGATTTGTAACCACCACCATAGGAATGAGAAAAATTCAAAGTTTTTCTTTCTTGTTTCCAGTTGTCATCATAGATGACTCTGATACAAACTGGTGGAAAGGCAGCAACCACAGAGGTCAGGGTTTGTTCCCCGCAAATTTCGTCACCTCAGACTTGTCGGTCGAACCAGAAAAATTCCGTAAGTTCGCATTGTCTTAAGCCCTGTTTAGAGTCCGCAATTTTTATTGCCTGCAAGCAATAAAAATTGCTGACATTTTTGTTGTGCTCACACGCATTAACTCCTTTTTGAGTCATCTATGGCAAGTTTTATTTCATTGCAAAAAATAGCTTCGGACCTATTTTTATTGCAATTGCAATGGCAATTCTAGTACTTTTTAGAGACTTTTGTGCTAACAACCTTAGTAATAAAAAAACACTACATAAAACTTCATTTTCTATGTTACTATTAGGATCTTTCTACATTATTATATGTTATTATTAGAATCTTTGGTAAAATTAATTTAACCCGAAACACTACGTATACAGTCTACACACCGCAAAAACTTCATATATTTTATTTACTAAATATTTGGTTGGCAGTATTCACCAAAAAATAGAATTGCATTGGATAAATTGCTACTGTAAACAGATACCACCTTTGCAACAAACATTGCGTGCAACCAAAATGTCAGCAATTTTTATTGCCGGCAATAAAAATTGCCGCCTCTGAACAGGGCTTTAAGGAGAAATTCATTTTTATGTTTCTGTCCGTCCTTTTAGTATACGAGAAGGCCAAGAAAATGGTGCAGTTCAAAGAAAACGCCGAAGTAAAAATTGTCGAAAAGGAAGAACCAGAAGAAGTCGAGATAAACGAGCAAAAAATCGATAGGCTCCTGCATCTGCTGCACGAGGCGGACCCGACGAATCCCGATAAGGATTCTGAAGAACTACTTACTTTAGAAAGTAACTATAATGTTGTACCTATATTTTTTTACATTTATCGATTGATCGTCATCCTAGGAGAAGTAAACGGAATGGGTCCCTTAATCGACAACGAACTGGAGCGCGTCGATCGGAAACACGCGCAGTTGACACAGTTGAGTTCGAATCTGGTGGAGGCTCTGGGGCTGTACCACATGTTGATGAGGGAACCACAATTCCCGCCAGCTAGCAAGGGATATGGGGGGCCCCAGTCGCCCACGCCTGTACCTGGTGTAAGTACATTTTTTACTTTTCTAAATGTTCTCGGTTTTTGCCCAAGAAACTATTGAAATTAAACATGGAAGCATCTATACGATGAGACACTTCTATGAAATAATCCATGATCATTTTAAGCACCCATTATACTCCAGTCTGAATAAAAATCGATGATCAAAAACAGAGTTGCCAAACGTGGCATATAAAGCTTTCTTTCCACGTCGAAATATAACCCATAACCCGCGATTTCTGATCACTTGCCTCGTTGATATGGCAACCTCGAATTCCAGGTTCTCCTTCTGTCAGCTCTAGCGCCTCTGATTGGCTTAAAGGCCCAGCCGCCAAATATCTATTTTGAGAGGGTCCGCAATCCATGGGCGCATCACGTCGCGAATACCTTCTCCCGTGCATACTGAAAACCGCGGTTTTGCATTACGGCAGGGGGCGAGTGCTGTAGATTGTGCCACCTTATTTCGGAGTGTTTATTGTAATAATTATACGTTAAAAATGCAGGAAACACCTTCATTTAGGCCATTTAGGGAATTTTAAATAATATGGGGATGCCCATGGTGGCTTTCATAGAAATAATCGGCGAATTCTATACTGCGCATGACTGACCTACTTTCTATTTTATCCAGACATTTCTAAATGTATTCACTAGTCCCAAGATGTCACATTAATTTAAAATCTATTGCTAGTTTAATGAGCTAATATACCACTTTTTGACTGTTAAATCTTAATTCCATTAATGTCTGGTAAAACAACGCTACTCGTATTCCCACCAGAGTTAGATCAAAATCGTTTTCATGGGTCCTTTTTAAGGAGTCTTATCTATTGTCCATCGTAATAAAAAATAATTAAATTACACAAAGTATTTTAAATTCGATACATTCCTTTGGAGATGTGATAGGGGAGGAGGTAAGGAATAAATTTAATCCTAAATATATGCGTTATGCAAAACTCAATAATTTTTGAGATATTTCAATTTTTCTTAGTAGACAAAAAAATCTACAGAACTTTTTTAAACTTTTCAACTGGATTACTTGCCTAATACTATGCGGTCTTATCTTGGGAATAATGTCCTATACCTAAGTCTAACCGTTTTTGACATATTTTATATTTTAAATTTTGTCAAAAATGATGTTTGCAAATGTAAATTAAACTCTCAATTTCTCCTCTATGAAAGCCTTTATTATTTAGTTGAGGTTGGTTTATAACAATCCTAGGTTTGCTATACTTGGGTCTGTCCAATAAAATCCTGTTACCTTCGTTAAATATACAAGATTTATTTAGCACAAATTTGAGACTCACAATTTTGATTTGACAACTTTTAAAAGACAACTATAAATAATTAAATCAACTTTAGCATGAAGTTAAATTTTAGTTACAAATTGCAAGTTAAATTTTTGCTAAAAATTGGTTTGAGAACAAATAAAAAGATTAAATGGCTTTACAATTAAACTGACTGTTCAGCTTCTATTATGATTCACTCTGAATCTTAAGGCGCTACGATACCCCCCATTTTCAAGGGTTTCGTAGTTTACATCTCCTACTTGCATTTCTTAATATTTTCACTTGATTTTTTTTGTGGCTTAGATAAAACTATGAAGAATCGTCGTTGTGTATCACGAACTGTGCAGGACTAATGCGACACTGTTAAAAAAAATGCCAAACATACCCGAAATTCGACTATATTCGGTTAAGAATTTCGAGTATTTCCGCCGCTCAAAAATAATTCGAAAGACACAACGACGATTGAGGCATTCGATACCATTATTTTAAGACTACTTTCAAGTCGATACGTTTGTTCGTTTGGCTATGATTTGAAAACTACGAACCCATTGCCCGGCAATAAAATGATCCGTGAATTGGCCATCCGAGCAGGAATTAGACGGGCGGGCGGGCGTTCGCTGGAACTCGTGGTTCCCCTACTCCCCCTACTTCGGCCTACCTCACCGGGCTCGGGAACAACGTCAGGGGAACTTTCAATCGATATCAGATGTTTCATTTTTCATTTTATTACTCTCAGTCTCCCTTATTTGTGTTTCGCTTGTTTTGAATGTTGGAATATTACATTATGTATGTCGACTGGCATATAATAATACTCATTATTATTATTCCTCCAGGAGTAATAAATAAATAATTATTATTCACAAAGTACTTTTTGCTTTTGTGTAAAATGGTTTAATCCCTAGGGCAGAAAATGGCTTGGTCGTGCAAAAAGAGTAAATTTAAATTCTAGACCAAATTGTGCCCTTGATTTTTACTTCAAAAATGTGATAGGTACAAGTAATATTTTTGTCAAATAAATGGGTCATGTGAAGCATTTTTTGAAAACGAATAATATCCTATGTAAAACGATTATTGTGTCAAATCGCTGCATGATAAAAGCTAATTTATATACTTTCCAGAGGGAACGATAATAATTCTGACATCCAGTCAGTTTTAGAAACTTCTTCGTTAGAAGATTGTTCGAAAGTCATTTAAGTTGAAAATCGGGCAAAATAAAAATAGAGGGTACATTTTATTGTTCCAGTCTGTCGAATTTATGACATTTTAATACATTTTCTAGGATGTTCGATAATTCAGATTTGTCAGAAGGTTCTGAAACTGAACGGCAGTCAGGGCAAGAATACCTATAATGTTTGATAATGATGTCGCAACAGTCACAGTGAAACCAATAGGAGTAATTTGTGGGCTTGTGTGCTTTTATTCCCGTACCTAATATGGTTCCCAGAATTTGAGAGAGGGGTACTAGGGTACTAACACATATTTTGCATTTTGCACACTTATTATTCGGATTTAGGTATAAGTGCAGGTGCATAGGGTTTGAGAAACAAACTTTCTGGGAAAAACATCTCAAAACTATTACTTTATTTGAAAACGGAGACCGGTTTCGCAACTCTATAAATTTACCTACATCCTCATTATATATTTGAAATATATACATTCAGCCACAAGTCAAAGTTGAAACAATTAA
Organism: Pseudeuparius sepicola; assembly: GCA_963920635.1. NCBI lineage: Eukaryota > Metazoa > Arthropoda > Insecta > Coleoptera > Anthribidae > Pseudeuparius > Pseudeuparius sepicola. The sequence continues at coordinate 123,517,242 of OY987299.1, read as the reverse complement.
AAACATTTACATAATTATAATCTTTTTTCAAGTATCTCCTTCAAATTTCCTGGAAGCTCTTGGACTATAAGTGATTATCCTTTATTTATTTACTTTTTTAAATCTTATATTGTAGTCCTTGATGATGTAATTTTATAGATTAACGAAACTGCTTACTGTTTTTAAATAAACAAATCATAGTTGTGATATTATACCTATGGTCTATTATTCACTCTAATCCCTCTAAAGTGAACTCTTACCAAAGTCTAGAAAGTATATCTCTGGACGCTGCTGTTACAGTGTAGAAAGTTTTCAGTTAGATTTATTTATTATTACACAAATATTAATATGGAATACTAGGTATATAAAACATTTTATAGAAGTAGAATTTAAACGCACTTTTTTGGGCGAAACAACACTATTATGCAGAACAATAATTATCCAATCAAACATTGATAGATGTTCAACTGACCCTAACGTGGTTCAAGAAGAATTCGGTAATCGAATCGTTAATTTAGATTTTATAATTGAGCAATTACAGAAGTTTTTTATACACGAACTCTTCATAGTACCTATGCACCTTTGCTGATATGAAAAATAATAGTAAAATTGCTTCGACGCCAAAAAGCTATGCAGTGTGTTGCCAACGAAAAGTGAATGCCCTCTATAACTCCCAAAAATATCATTTTTGCAATAAAGCAAACAGGCCACCGCCGTTTTTTAAATATTCGCGCTTCTTCGTCGGCATCGGCGAGACTCGTGTGACCCGTCGGCGGCGGCCGGCACCTGACTTATTATTTCATATTATCTACACAGGAAAAAAGACTGTTGTGATTTTAGTGAGTTCGTGTATATGTATAGTCACTTTTCTAATCTAATCTATACTTTTGACTTAATTGCAGATGAACCAATAAGTTTAAAATAGTTTAAATTTCCGTTAAGAAGACGTATTGTCACTTCGATACTAAAATTGGCATACTACAATGAAAGCATAACCTCGGTTTTAAAATGTCTCATGTTTTATTTAAACAATTAAATTTATTTTATTTAAATAATGATAATTCTCACCCTCAGACTACTCCAAACTATCTAAGAGTACCCCAGAAGCAACTGAAAAAACATTATAATTCATTGGATAAACAAAACAACTTAATTGCAACTTTTATAGGTACCTATTCATCAATATAATCAGTAAATCATGTTTTTCAATTTTTATGGTATTCAAGAAATTCTTAGAATTTTCATATTAGAATTCATGTCCAATACAAGTTAGATTGAATCAAGTACTTTTTACTCGACTGAACTAATATCCTATTACAAACACGTTAGTAAAAAAAGCTGTGATCTTGACTGAGTAATTTACCAAAATCAATGATCGCAAATAATTAATGATCGCAAAGGTTTTGAATCAAGCATACATTTTATATCGTTCGTAGTCATAATGAATACTGTGCAAGTGAATGGCTATTAACAAACTGGGGGTTACTAGAACTTGTATCCACTAAAATTAAATGTTATTAATTTATTGATCTCATCTGCAACATTTCTGTTTTGTCAATTATAAGTTGCTACACTAGCAACTTGATTTGCATTTTACACATCATTTGCTTATTATTACAAATCCAGCAAAAATTCAGTGACAGTAGTTGTAATTTCAGTATAATGAACAGTTAAATGTACCCCTATTCAATTCAACACCATGAAACGTTATGTTATGTTGTTCTGACAAAAGAATGTGCTTAGAAAAGAAGTATTATAGAATCAATTCCAGAACATGCTATTTATTGAAATAAAATATTACATTTAAATTATTCATTAGAATTCAATATCAATTGTCATTGAATTGATTATTGTTAGTTGCAAAAAAGCTTTTGCTTGAGTTTGAGGAATAATATCTCATATTGAATTAAACAGGGTTTTTTTACAAAGTGACAGATTTTTCTCAGTGTAGTACCCACGGCCGGCCTGCCCCTCAATCGTAGCACTATGAAGGGGCAGGCTGGAGTGGGGAGTCGTGGGGACCAGAGGAAGGAAAAGGATAGGCATATCTAATCGAGCGACGTTTGTCCTGAATTGAGTCGGGCACTTGAGGCGGATTTCATAAGTATCGTAGCCTCTTAAGTTTGAACCGTCGATGGAGGAAGGTAAAGATTAGTTTCCTAATGCGAAATACCGACTGACTCAATACTCTTCGGAAGAAGATGGAGCCACCGTCGAATACTTCTCGGCGCGGTGGGGGAAACGAGGCTTCCCAGTCCGACACGGTTGTTCGGTAGATGGCGCACTTGCACCATCCTCGGATTACGTCTCGGCGTTGAGGTGGAAGAGAGGCTTCTGTCCGGTAGATGGCGCACTGCACACTTGTAATGCGGCTTCCCAAGACGAACTTTTGTTCGGCAGATGGCGCGCTTCGCGGCTTGCCAAATCTGTTGATTTGACCTTGGTTGTTTGCGTTTTTTGTGCTGGTACGAATGAGTCATCGCCATCGATCGACGGCTGAAAGATATATTTTAGATTTTGTATTCCAGCGTTCCATTCGAGTCGCCCGGCCGCGGCCCCGCCCCCCTCTTTGCCTATGGAGGCGGTTTTTTTAAAGTAGCGAGTAACGTTATTAATTGTTAATAACAAATTTCTCGAGTCTTTTTAAAATAATCTCTTTATAATAGAGTTATAACCACAGAAAATATACGCTATATTTTCTGTGGTTATAACGTTGATTGATTCCTTCCTCCATCGACGGTTATAATATTCATATACAACAAGGTGACCAACTCCTGGCTGACGAAAACCGGGACAGTAGTTAGGTACCTAGCCAGGGGCGGATGGGACCACCGGGACACTGGGCATCGCATCTTAAATTTTAAGACAGTCTTAACTACTTGACAAAACAAAAGGCAATCATTGTTACAATAATTGTTGTAAGTAGGTAGTTAATTTAAGATAGGACGGTGCAACTGGCCATAATTAATTATTTTTGTTCTATTATTTCTTTACGTGTTTTACGGCAATGTAGAAGGGGCACACCATTATTTTATTTTTATTGAACTCGAAATTTCGACTTTTAAAGTCGCAGTCCGACTTTGAAGTCGAAATGCCGATTTTGAACACAAAATTTTGACTTTGAACTTCGGCTTTGAAAGTTGGAAGTTCATAAAGTCAAAACTTCGAGTTCAATGTCGGAATTTCGAGTTCAAAGTCGGATTTCGAATTTCAAAGTCGAAATTTCGAGTTAAAAGTGGGAATTTCGACTTTATAAAGTCGGAATTTTGACTTCAAAGTTGGCCTTCGACTTTAAAAGTCGGAATTTCGAATTCAATAAAAATAAAATAACGGTGTGGTCCTTCTGAATGTTTTGTTATTTTTATATCTTTATATTTAGAGAAAAAAGTTTTATTTGTTTTACGAGAGTTATGATTTTATTTATGTTTTCATAAAACATGTATATTTTGTTTTATTAAAAAAATACATTATCTACGTTGTTTGTTTTTTTAATTGTTATTATGATAATAATTAAGAAAAGAAAAATCTAAAGCCAAATGAGATGTTTAGGGGCCGCTTGGGAGACAAATGCCCGGGCTGGTTAGGTAAAGTCCATCCGCCCCTGTACCTAGCTATTTTTTACCTATAATATGCAACTGTCAAGTTTTGTAGTTTAATCAACTTATGATTTTGTTAGAATTATTGATCTAGTTCATGCTATTAACCAATAAATACCACCCAAGGGAAACAAAAAAGAAATTGTGATCAAGTAATATAACAAAAATAAAATTTAACTCAAAGCCACAGGTACATAAATTTAAAAAAAAACAAATACTGGCTGTTTACAATATACAGGGTGGCCCAGGATAAGTGAGCCAATATGTGTAAAAGAAAAAAAAAATTCGCGTTTAAATTTGATTGTTTGTGGTTCTGATTTGCTTGACTTATGACTGGAAACTAATTTTTAGCATATTTTCGTTTTTGAAAAATCAAGATGGCGTCGACAGCGACCATTTATTTATTTTCATTGTAGGTGAAGTGCCTTTTCCTTTAAAGATAACAAAAAAATTCATTAAGAAAAGTTGTTCCCAATTAAAATTAGTCCAGGGTACCAAATTTTGGAAAGATCGGCCTACTTTGTTTTCCCACTTTTTTTTCTAAGGCGCTAAAGAAAAAATGAAAAAATTAAGTAGGCTGATTGTCTCAAAATTTGGTACACGGCAATAAGTTTTAATTCTAAACAACTTTTTCTCATAAAATTTTTCGATACCTTGTATTTAGAAGCCACTTCTAGCCCATCTTTCCAAAATTTGGTACCAGGTGGTAACTTTTAATTGGGTTTTAACAAATTACATAGGGTCTTCGGCTCTCTTGAGGGCATGAACATTTTTGTCGATTTGAAGTTTTTTCAGCACAGCGCGAAAAATTGGGCATGGAGGCCCATTTCTTTTTTAACGTCACCTGGCTGGCCAAAATTTCCATATTTTATTTTCTTATCTATTTTCTGTGCGGCCTAAAATAACCGAGAAAATCGCTTAATAAGAAATAAACAAAAAATGCATAGCCTCAAGAGCCGAACACCCTGTGTAATTTTCTGAAACTATCTGAGTACCCAGTTGCATAAAGCTTCTTAGTGCCATCAATTTTCAATATGATAGTTTTCCTCTATCTCTTAAAATAAATATGCTAGGGCTATTAAATTGTTTTGCTCAATTTGAGGTATTTTTTATATTGCGCGTCAAGTTGGCTATGGCTGCCGATTTCTTTTGCAGCACCACTTATCTGTCCAAAATTGCCACATTTTTGTTTCTTCACGATTTTTTATTGTAGGGCGCAAAATAAGTGAGAAAATCGCGGTGGTATAGTTCTAAAACAATCATCCTGTATATAAAAAATAAGTTGATCAGTTATATAAAATTTATAAAAAATATTACAAAAAGTAAATTATGAAACAAACATTTAAAAAAAAAACTATAAGTTTTAAGTACAGGGTGGACCAACGTTTGGCGCCCTGCCGGAGGGGTGTCCCATGGGGGCCCTGGTTATGATGTATGTAGGATATGATGTATTCATATCTAAATAGATGTAAATTCTTTGCCTTGACTGTCACCAAATCCAAAGGTAACTCAATTTAGAAAGAGAAAAATATTTCTAAAATTTTAGTTGAAATGTGCATACGGGCAAATTTTTGAAGTCGGTTTTAATTTTTTCGTTAAAGTTTTGTTATATTATTTATGCTGTAAACCGTTGATTGAATCTTCCATCGACGTCTAAACAAAATTTTCTGTATGAATGACAACTATATAAATTTAGCTAGACATAATATTTTTTATACTTAGGTATGTCAGTGTTAATACTTATGCTTATGAAATATTGTGTATAATAAACGATATCGATCGACGATAATCGAATAACAAAACATGAAGATAATATTATAAGTATATTCCGTTTTTTGAGAACCGACGATATAAACTTTGATTATATACCTATTATAAACAAGGATTAAAGGTATCAAAGCGTTGATGTAGAACTTTGGAGAACAGATACGTCATTGTTCCCTTCCTCCATCGGCTGCGAATATGAAAAAATACTAAGAGATACTTTTTGTTAAACATTTTTCTGAAGTAATAAATTCTAATAACACCCTGTATCTCCGCAACTGTGAGCCTCAGAAGCTTCTATGCTCTGTATAAAAAAAAAACTAAGGCCCGTAGAAGAAAAAAATATATGAAGAAGTGCCCTTATTTTGACTCCAAGAATACGTGGTTTCATTTTTGACCATCAGTTCAGTTACACCCTGTATACAGTGTCTTAAGACTATTTTACGGTATAACTTTTCAATACCGCCCTGTTTTCGAGATAATAATAATAATGACAGAAAGTTGGACACAAATGGGAATTTTCTTTATTTGAAGTTTCTCAAAACAAATTATTCTTGATAAAAGTTAGTGCTTGTGCTTAAACTCAAAATCGACCTGTAAAAATTTTAAAATTTCTATTCGTATACAGGGAAGGTTGAAAAATATGAAAATTCCTCAAGAGTCTTATTTTTAGAACTACAGCAGTATAGCACTAAGAAAAGTTGTTTGGAATCCCAAGAAAATGTCAAATATGAATTCACAGCCACCTATCCAAAAGAAGAAGAAAAATCACACTTTCGCATTTTTTATTCACTGTATAATAGATAATATTAATATTAGCTATGCATTTTGAGGCACATCTTCAAGCATGACAGTACGATACCAACGATTTTTATTTACGTTCAACTAGCATCTTAAAAACACATAATAACTGAAACTTCTGCAAAGTTTGTCGTTTTTTTTTGTGTCCAGGTAAAATACTACTACAATTTCAAACATAACTTAGCAACTAATTTGTGGAACACAAAAATATTTTAATAGAGCAATAATTTAAGTTATTTAATAAATGACAATTCAACAATAAAAATATCACAACAAAAAAATTATTACGAGAATAAACATTTCAGTGACTACTCTACATGTGACCCTTCCTTCGCTTCCTTTCGCCTTCAACCAGCGACTATCCCACTAGGCAATATAACAAATTTTTGAGGTAATTATGGAACGTAGTATATGCACCGCCCAATTTTCTTGAAATTTTGGCTACCCACCTATTTTCGAGGTCCCTGACCAAGAATCTAACCTCAGTTTTTTGAGGCCGGACGTAGTTTCCGAGAAAATGAATTTTCAAATTTCCTTTTGACACCCGACACCTCATTTTTCACGGCGACATTTGTGGTTATAATCCAGATAAATTTTACCGTGAAAAAGTGGGGCGTCAAAAGGAAATTTGAAAATTCATTTTCTCGGAAACTATGTCCGACCTCAAAACACTGAGGTCAGATTCGTGTTCAGGGACCTCGAAAATAGGGGGTAGCCAAAATTTCAAGAAAATCGGGCGGTGCATACACTATGCTCCATAATTACCATTTTTGAATACGCTTCTTCAATGTTTGAATACGATTTTGCAGACTTCTAAGCTTCACAACTCACAACGCTTTCGGCTACGGCTTTTTCAACCTGTCCAAGTTCAATTTTTTTTTTTTTATTGGGGACCTTCCGTACGACTCATGCTCGATTTGGACAAATAACTTGGGCAACCTGGTAACTTACAAGGTATTGCACCTAAAAAGTAAGTATATTTTGTAAAAATATAATGAAATTAACTAGCCATGAAAATTTAAAACCTTTAGCTAAACGTGGAATTTTTAAAGGTGCACGCAGGGTTGCCACCTTTTCAATTTTAAAATACGGGACGTGACGGGCGTTCGGGGGGGGGGGGGGGGGGCTACAAAATGTTTTACTGAAAAAGGCCAATGAAAAGGAATAAAAGAAAACCACTATTTTTGTTTTTTCTTGAAGATAACACAAAAACAAAACAAAACAAATTATGAAACTAAACTAAATAGATTCTTTAAAAATAAAAAAAAAAACAGAACATTTTTTGTTTTTTTTTCTTGAAGGGATAAACTTCCAAAAACAAATTATCATGGCTGGCTAATCACGACTAACCAAAAATAAATAAATCCTTTAAAAATAAAAAGAAATCACAGAACATTTTTTGTGATATATCACATAACACACAAGAAATTGACATTTACGAAAATTGTAGTGTGGCGCCAATGAAGGCATGAAGGACTATAATTTAGTAAATTTTGTGTTCACATGTGAGTCGTGGCTTGGACTCTAGATGGTGGTGATTGTGTGAATGCCGTTCGCATGTAACATTTTTAATTTTTCACCTTAAATTTTGAAAATACGGGATTTATAGCGTCCCGTATGAATGTTTGCCGGGACACGGGACATTTTACTTAAGGAATTGGCTATTTATACGTCCGACGGATACAAACGTCAGTATACGTCTTGCGCTCTCATTGGTCGATTGAGTCACGTGACACATAACCTTACTTCTACCGTTCGATGGATTATGAATCGGCTTGTTTACTAAGTCGATTGGATGATGTCCGAGATTATTCAGACCTTATCTTGTCTCATTTTGTATTGCGTATGCCCTACTTTTTCTGCGATGGGCGCTGCGGAATGAAAAATGAAGTGGTTATTTTATTATTTACAATGATGTAATCCACCCGACATTCGGCACCGCGCCGAATGTCGGGGGGTAGCCACAATTTCAAGAAAATCAGGGGTGGGTTACAACGCCGAACATCGCATCGGGCGAAAATACGGGGTACCTACCTAGCCAAAATTTCAAGAAAATCGGGGGTGGGTTACACCATTGGAAATTATTACCACTTCTTTTTTCATACGGCAGCGTCTATCCCCCAAAAAGGAGCAGTGCATACGCTCCTTATTGTAAAGATGCTTAAGAAAAATGCACTTCCGACGTATCTAAATATTAGTTTACTTCGGCTTCGGACGTGTACGGAGTTAAATGCACGTCCAAAGAAGTCATGTGACTCAGCCCGCCAATGAGAGCGCAAGACGTATACTGATGTTTGTATCCGTCGGACGTATAAATAGCCACTTCCTTTACTTAAATACAGGACTGTCCCTTGAAATACGGGACGGGTGGCAACCCTGGGTGCACGTAAAGTTTCACCAGTCGATTCTACAACTCACCGTTGATTGAGGACCATCGACGAACACACGTAGTCTCCCTTTCAATGTCTGGTGTTAAAAGTGTTGTTCACAGACCTACAATAACCCAAAGCTTTATGAAAAATATATAAAAATGTAACATGTAACTTACCTTAGAATGTTTCTTGACTACAAAGTCAGCCCTTTTTATGGCCTGCACCCATTTTGCGCTCAAAACCGGATCCTTAGGAAAGGCAAAAACGGACACTTTTGGCTTTGGCTCGGTTAGGTTAGGCAATTTGGGCGTCGATTAATTCGTTCCTTCATTGACGAATTTGGGACACAACACTTCTCGGGCATGGCTGAGAAAACACAAGAAAACACCCATTTTGATATTATACATACAATGAGAGACTTGCCTTGATGGCAAGTCTCTGTATACAACAAAACACACTTTCACTTCCTAACCTCCGTATTTAGGTATCCTTTATTTGATGGCTCAAACATGAAATGTTTTTGATAGGCACACACTAATTATCGGACTAGAACACCACTGGTCCTCTGCACACTACTGTATCCACCAAATACACGTAATAACAATCACAGATTACCCAGTAACGATAATATAAGTGGAAATAAAAATAAGTAAACGAGGAAAACGAGGAACAGATACAGATCAAAAACAAAAACAGCTGGACGTCGTCGCGTCGGACGACAGTAGTTGTATGGCCTTGTCCATAGGTGGCAGTGCGCTGACCGCGTAGTTTTCTGCGCTCTTCCGGCGTCGATGGAGTGACCTTTTGCCCGAACCGTTGATTGAAGATTCCTTTCTCCATCGACCGACTCGAATGGTGGTTTCGGAATTTGGCGCCACCGTACGGACGCGTGTCGGTGAAATGTAAGAGAACGAGACAGAAACATTTAGTAACAAGTGGGAATGTGACAGACAGACCATAAGGATCATATTCGCATGCCACCCTAAGGGAGGATATCTTCCCCTTCTTCAATCAACGGTTTGAACTGCGTCTTCAGTCGCTTACGCTCAAACGAGGCTCGTAGAAGTGTGGGGCGTGGCTAGGGCTTCCTCCGGTCCTTGTCTGCTCGAATAGGCGTTGCAGATGTCGTGGCTAGCAAATTTCTCAGGAGTTGCGCTGAAGTAGAGCTGACCAGGAGTCAACATCTATGCCAACGCAACTCCTCTCGATGCCTACGCAGCTCTCGTTACGTTGTTTGTCGACAGCGGGCTGTGGTTATAGCGTCCTCAACGATGGTGTTGCAAGCGTGAACAGATCAGAAAGAAAGTAGCATTAGATAAGGTCTAAGCCTTTTACAGAAATTTATAAACCAATAGGTTACTAAAGTTGTTAAATATTGACAAATAATGATAAAAATTAAACGTTTAGAACTATACTAAACTAAGGGGAACTATGCATAGTTTTTTAAATTTTATAGATAATATTATTGAACTGACCGGAATAGCAAAGTGCTTAATATTTAATAAGAAGAAAAATTTTGAGAATGCTCCAGCCCCAATTCTTGAAATTTAAGAAATTTTAATACTTATTTAACGCGAAAAGTTTATTTGAGACTTGAACGGTAAAATAGAGAAACTAAGAAAGCTGATAAACTAAAGGCAATACGAATTTATTAGGAAAGTGAAAATATTGGTATCAGATTTATTTGAGTGGCCCGGTACCACAGAATGGAGACCTAACTCGAAAAATAAGAAAGTAACGTGTGACTAATGTGGCCAAAACTTGAAAATATTCAACAAGATAACAGCCACAAGATGGTGGGTATTCAAAAAAGGACAATGCTATGTTTTTGAGTTAAAGATGGCCGGGGCCTTGGACGAAATGAGTCCTTCAAAAAAATAGCACGTCTAAAAAAAACGCCACAGGTGAGTAGTAAAGTTTCTGAACTAAGCAAAAATCAAAAGAAATTACTCACCTGTGGGGTCTTCCAGGAGAAACAGCCACCACCTGCTTGCTGTGTCCCGCGATTCCTCAGCTACGCAGCCAAAAAGGAAACGCCTCGGGCAAGCGTCGCTGCCTCACGACGGGTAATCTGTGCTCACGACGCCGTGGACATGGAAAACAGAAAAACACAAAAATATTAGTCACACGAAGTCAATCCCCGATATTAAGATACAAAACCACTCAAATAAATCACCGATGGCAAAAATTCAACTAGATAAAAGCCGAAAATGCCGAAAATTTGGCGGGAAGTGGGCAGACGCCTCCGCGCGACTCGACACCAACCAAGACGGGAGCAAACTCTCCTCAGGTCGGACCCTACCGGCCGATCGCTGGCAGGACCTACGTCATCCGACCAATCAGGTTTTAGCAAGACACGCATTTAATCAACTAAACAGTATTCATGTTCAAACCATGCATCAACAGAACCGAAAAATCGAGTAATTCATAATACAGATCTTTAACTACATACCTGCTGAAATGTAAACACACACTTGAATCTTCGCACTTTGAATATGCCAGGGTTCGAGGCTAGGCGAAAGTACACGGCCATTTCCGTATATGGCGCGCGAAAATTTGAATTATTTGAAATTTTAAAATTTTAAAAAGTGGTAATAAAATTGAATACAATGTTATAAATGAATTGAAACTGTACGAAGAATAAATTAGTTATTAAGTATGAGATATTATGAGATATGTTCGAAAATAATGACTTTATGTTAATAACAAAGTATAAAAAACGAGTAACGAATTTTGAAATGGAAAAATCCGTTACAGGTTTCCTTGTATGTATATAATATTTAATATTTTTATAATAAATAAATCAAAAACTATCATTAAAAACTATTGTAAATCGGAAAAATCAGTCATTTTTTTATTCAAATGGAAACCCCCTATAGTTATAATTTTATCTTATTTAGCATTATAAATAAGGGTAACTTTGTAGGTTGTATATTCCAAATATGGAACTTGTAGGTTGTATATTCCAAATATGGCAAATTTTCTATTTTCCGAGAAATTGATCGTGGCAGTTCTTCTTGGGACACCCCGTCATAAAATCTAAATAAATAATGAAGAAATTGTTTTTAGCTTATTTACCCATTTTTGTCATTTTTTCAACCATAATATTAATATTTTTATAGGTGCAATTCTCAAATTTATTTTTTAGCCAGAAAATATCTACTACTTGTCGTATTTTGTTTATTTAATTTCACACTTTCGTTTTCTAGCTATTTTTCCTCGATTTAGTGCTCCGGAGGTACCCTAGCTCTGATTACAGTGGATTGATTTTTTCATTTTTTGTCAAAATAATGACCCAAGATCTAACATTTAATTTTTTTCTATATTTTACTTCTGTCAAAGTGAACTTGCAGTCTTTATCTTATCATATATATATAGCCCCTTTTATTATCCTATTTAAAATGGAGGCAACTCTTATTTGATTGCATAAAAACTGCATAAACCTCAGAAATAGCTGTAGTTCAGATGTTCCAAATCAAAATAACTAAAATCAGTTTGAAAGAACACTAGTGGTGCAGTTAAAAATATTATTAACCTGAAAATTTCAGAATTACAACGGGACGTTACCGCACCCGATGCACCATCACAACCCGGTCATGGGCCCGCCGAACATGCCCCCCATGTCGGCGGGCGGCGGCCCGCCGATGCCCGGCCACGACAGGCCCCAGTTCATGCAGCCGTACCACCCTATAGGCGGTGCCCCGATGCCGATGGGGCCGCCGAGACAGAACCTTTCCATGCCTCCGCACGGGCTTCACCAGCCGCCGATGCAGGACGAACGGCGGGGCCCCCAGGGCATGCCGCCGCAGGCGATGGGGCAGTACGCGGGACCAGGGTAAGTCGGGACGGGGCTTAAGCAATGAATAAAGAACCCCGGGAAGGAGCCAACGCTCTGTGGGCCTTATAAAATACGTGAGACGGAAATCGCCCTGTATGGACACTGAATTTTGAGTTTTGATGCAATATTTTTATATTTGACAGTTGTCACGGTGGTTTATGCTTTTATTTGTGTAGTTCTTCGATAACTCCTTTTTGGAGATCTATTATGGTTAGCTGTGCAGTGCAGCCTGCGGCTATTCCGTGACTACCAGAACAAAATGCTTGGGAGATAACATTCCATCGGTAAGTACTTTTGTAATTTAATTTACTTTTTGGATAAAATTGTGTTCTGACTTTATTCAAACTAACTTTAGAGGTCAAGAGGTCATGCAAAAAGCGCCAGAGGCGTATCTTTGTGTAGGTACTTACTTCTTCCTGGGTAGAAGTGTAAATTTAAAATTAGTATCAAGGATTCCTTAACTCAAAGAAAAAATTGAAGACATAGATAGATATTATGCTTTATAATTTTTGGCCTATATTGCAACGATTTCACGGAAAATAAGGATTATTTCTTGAAACAACTCAATGTACCTCTTTGAGAATATTCTAAATTTTTAAAGATTTATAATTTGTTAATGTTATTCTAAAAAATGTGTAGGTACCTACGTACCTACTAATATACCTACTGTACATGTTATATAATAATCTCTAGAGTATATATTTAATATACTCTTGAGTGAGGAAACATAAAAATCTGTTTTTATAAAGTACTGAGTTCATTCACATTTTTTTTAGATTTCCTCAAGATGCACAACGAAGAAACTGATGGACCAGGGTGGACACCAAAAGAATATAGTTTCCTATGTTCACGTCACTTTGCTGAAGAATGTTTCGATCGAACATCTTGGATAAAAGTAGGACTATCGCGAACTTCCTTGCCTATACTATCGAAGTGCCTCGATTAAAATATGTAAGTAGCTACAGTTTTATGAACATGTCCATAATTCAGCTTTTATTGAGTTCGAAATATACAAAATCATAGACTAAGAAAACTTTATTTTTAATTATTAATGGAAGTATCGAACGTGGACATTCTAACCTACAATGTCAAGCCAAGAATATTAACAAAGAAAAATTTTTAGTACCTGTAATTATAAATAATAAAGGATGTTTTAGTGGCATATCAGGTAAATGATATGAATTGATTATGAAATGTATTAAAAATCTGTCTTTGTTATTATCAAGATTCATGTTGTTATTTCCATCTTGTTAGTTAAATAAATAAAAGAATTAGATTTTTTTATATATCCTAAACTAAAAATGATAGATATTTATATGTATGGGGTGTTTCATTAAAAAATTAAGTCTGCATCATACTATATATAGGTACCTACTTCTTTTCTAAGACTCTTCTACCACTATAAATAATGCATTTACTTCCAGCTATTTTAAGTGAATCACTCCCTACATGTCATAACTGCCGTACTTTATTTTAGGTCAGGACGTTTAATCCAGTTTATACAAGACTGATAAAAGAAACTGTGTCTGAAGAGAATGATGACATATAGAAGCTGTATCTGAGCCTTCGGTCCCAGTTCGAACAACTTCACCTTTTACAAAAATATCGCCTACATCACTACCAGACCCAGACAGTCCTCAAAAAAGGGAATTAAAGAGGAAAATCTGTGGCTTGCAGAAGAACAGATGGCGGCAGAAGAAACAAATATCATCGTTGAAGTCCATTATGGTCGATTTAAAGAAACAGAAGTTATTATTAGAAGAGCAAGACAAGCAAGAAACTATTGTCTTAGAAAACTTTAAAACAAATATACGTAATTCAGAGACTGTTTCAAAAAACACAAAATAAGGAAAACATTTGAGCATTCTGTAAGATCTTTTGCTGTGGCTCTACATTTCTTTTCTCCTAGAGCTTATGACTATGTAAGGCAAGTAATTTATAGTAGTTTTCCTCGCCCAAAAACGTTAGCAAAGTGGTATTCCTCTGTTAATTCTCAGCATGGGTTTCACTACAGAAGTGTTTAATTTTTTTAAATCAAAAGTGGAACATTCTGATAAAAAAGCTCTGTTATGTTCCCACGTTTTTGACGAAATTGCTATTAGATAGCATTTAGAATATACCTACTAAATATTATGGGTATGTAGATTGTGGGAATGTGTTACATGTTACATGGGGATAGCATCATAGCGTTGGGTGAAGATTTAAAAAGAGAATCTACGCTCATGGAACAGCGTGCCGATTTAAAAACATCTCCGGAGCCCGCTGGCACCCTCTACATTCCGGACCAGAAATTAAAACGGATCGATATCGAAAATCTTCTGGCATTTTCGCCGGAGCCATCTTGCGGCTAGCGGAAGTAACAATTATTCACAGTCGGTGTCGCTGACTCGAAAGCAAAGTCTAGAAAACAGCACACTGTTTTCTGGGGTATACTGGGATAGCTCGGTGGGAATTACAGATGGGACATTTCGAGTCTGGCAATATCTTGATTTTGACTTTTGACAGGGTTTTACTTGACATTAAGACCTGGGAATTGGGCCTGGAGAAAGTGAAAGGTTAGAAAGCGATTTTGTGCGAATTTTGGAGCTGAAAGAATATTCTTGGGCAGTGACAGTAATCTGACAAGTTTATTTGTGATTTTTGAAGGCTAAACAATAAAGGTGGTAACCAAGGTAACGAGTTTGGACTGTGATTTTTGAGATTCATTGCAATATTATTTGCCCCTTTCACTGCTCCCTTTCGCGACCAGAAATTTACTTGGGGAAAGGACCCGCCCAAATACACTTATTAAACAGGGGTATCATTCCATCCTTTTCCCTTTAATAGAAATCTTATATTACATCAACCACACACGAGCAGAAAATACAGACACAAAATTTTATATTTCCAGCTCCATAGATGGTGTTTATTTTCAACGGGTACGTTGGGATCTATAGTAAACCCTAGAGCTGCGGGCGAGACTTCGAATTTTTTTTAGCCTTGAAACTCTTTTTACACATTGTGAAACTATTGACTAGTGGGGGACTATTATTATTGCCAAAACAAATAACATACAGTGTGTCCAACTTTAAAACTGTACAAATCCGTAAAATCTTCATTTTCGGAGACAATCGCCCAAACTTTTTTTTTGTTTAAAAGGCCTTCAAAAACTTCTTCTTTTGACCGTCCCGTCATTTTCAAAATGCAAATCCAGGGCCGGCTGCGATTTTTTTATACCCTCGATTTTCATGAAAACCATTTAGCGATTTTTTTATTTAAAATCTGACCCCACAGCATTAATCAGAACACCCAAAAACCCCTTTACACCAAATTTGAATAAAAAATATACAGGGAGTTCCAATCTGCAGGGTGTCAAAGTTGAGCAAAATAGGACTTTTAAAGGTATCTGCCAAGTCAAGATTGCCATGGAATCCCCTCAAAACAGTTCAATGGTCTATAGGACCACTCAAGGTATTGGTGTGCAAAGGTCCAATACAAAATATACAGAGTATTCTTATCTGTGCCATCTCAAAATGCTGAATTTTTATGAAACTTTATATGGGTCATGAGTGCTGAAGAATCATTGAAAAAATATTGATAAACACAAAAGTAATGTATTTCTTTAAAATTCCTATTTTGCTCAAATTTGACACCCTGCAGAATAGAACTCCCTGTATATTTTTTATTCAAATTTGGTATATAGGGGTTTTGGGGTGTTCTGATTAACGCTGTGGGGTCAGATTTTAAATAAAAAAATCGCTAAATGGTTTTCGAGAAAATTGGGGGTATAAAAAAATGGTAGCCGGCCCTGGATTTGCATTTTAATAATAGCAGGAAGGTCAAAAGAAGCGGTTTTTGAAGGCCTTTCAAACAAAAAAAGTTTAGGCTCTTATCTCTAAAAATGAAGATTTTACGGATTTGTACAGTTTTAAAGTTGGACACCCTGTATAATAATTGTATATGCGTTAAAATGTTCTTACTTATATAATTTATTTATGTTGACAATATTTCTGGATTTGGTATTTAGGTGTTTTTTTAATAAATGTGTTTTCTCATTTAACTATTTTATTTTATTCCTCTCTGTCAAAAAATGTTCAAAGGTAATTCTGACTGAAAATGGGTAATTACTTTCTGGCGTGTTCAGTCAATACCTACTTAAAAAATCTCAATTCCTACATGTAGGTACATACATAGTCAACAGTTTAAAAAATCCTTATTTACCTACTTTTACTATTTTTGTTTATATCACTAATAAAAGTAGCATTTCATAAAACAGTGTTAGTTTTTTTTATTAAGAAATTCATTTTCGTCAATGTGATTTGAGCAAAAACTGCAAATTAAACAGTTATAGAGGGCAGGCCGTTACCTTGATTTAACTATAGAGAAAAATCAAACGGCAGAACATAAAAAACGCGATCACGTAAATTCAACAAAAGTGTCTACTTAAAACTGAACTTAGCACTTAGCAGCCAATTTTCTAGGAGCCAAAAATTTCAACGTTTATTTTTTGATGAATATTTTTCTTCATTCTCCAGTTTAATCTGCTTAGAAGGTTTAATAATAGTTACCCTTTCCACTTTATTTTTATCAAAATAAATTTGTGGAAATAAGGGCGAGGAAAATTTTTTGCTGCCAGAAAATCGGCTACTAACTTTACACCGGTTTAGTTAGGCACATTGATTTTTAAATGTCTTCCGATATTTGGCCCCGCCTGTTTAAGTTTAAATAGTTACGAGCCGCCACTGATTAAGTGGTGTGGTATCATAGTTTGGCAGATATAAGCAATAATATCGTTTTAACGTCCTAGCTAGCTAGCTTTTAAAATTGAGGGTACAGTTTACTCCGGCCTTGTTTTTTTTCGACAAAAATACACCCTGTATACACTGTGTACTGATAGCAAAGTCTAGTATTCTCTAGACTTTGCTGATAGAGGTTCGGCCAATTATTGGGGCAACACCAAACAGAATGTCAACTTACAATTAGAATTTTTTTATCGTTTACACCTCTTGGGCACTGAATCGCCGGACACACAGTATATATTTTTATTAGTTACTTAAGCTAAAAAAATAAAAATAAATAACAACCTCTTTCTGTATTCAACATTTTTCCAGAAAAACGCCTAGGTACATTAAAAAATACTCCCTAATAGAGGGAAGGCAATCAGTTTTTTCACTTTTCTCAAAGTTTTCATTTTGGACATATGTTTTGTTTTTCAAATCAACGTAAGAAATTGAAGCAACATAATGTAGATCACTATATCCTAAAAAAGAGAATTTTAAAAATCTGCCAATCCGTTAAAATCGTCAAATATCAAACTGAAATACGCCCAACCCTGAATCTATTCCTAATTTTATAAAAGCCAAATCGTAGAATTATTTCACTGGCCCCTTCTCCCTTCTCCCCCCGTGTCTATTTTTAGACTTGTTTGCCCCGCCCCGAACACAAACGAGCCTTTTGGAATACGAAATTGTCGAGTACGAAACCTACCACTAATTATCGATTTTGTTAGAGTCATTGTAATTATCGAAAATAGATGGTGCTAAACAGTAGTACTGGACGAGAGCTAAATAGAAATAATAATACCGCTATACACCAGTAGATGGAGCTGGTGCGCGGAGGCGAATGACTACGATCATTAGAAAAAGTTCGAATATCCATAGTCCTTCGCCTCCAAAAGCGCTCGGCATTTTATCTGGATCCGTGAGAGGTCTTTTTAAACCTTCAGTCAACGATCATAGAGTTAGCTAAGAAGCTTTGGTATTCATGGTAGTTTGCTTAAATGGAGCTTTGAAAATACCAATAGGTTATTTCAATTATATATATTTTATTTAAGGGCCAATAAAAAATGTTATAGTATTTGCAAGTGGTGTTATTTATTTAGTTCCATAATGATTATGCAAGGTGTTATTTAAATTCTCTCTCGTGTCATTTGGATTTTCCTCCATTAGCTTTTTTATAGGGTTTTCGATTTAACATAAAGGATCAAATTTAAAATTATTGTAACTGTTTATAACTTAAATGTCCATATCTATCTCATTTTTGAGTTTTGGCAAAGATAAATAAATTCGTGAGAGTCAAATAATATGCTTATTAAAATACCAAATGACCGAATTTATAAAAATACGTATTAAGAAGATTAAAATCTATTTTAAAATTTGAATATTTCATTTATACCATTTTAAAGTAGTACGCCACTGTAAAACCGGAAAAGACATGTCGCCATATGCAGACACTAGACCGGTCCAGCATAAAGTCCACATTTGCTCCTTCCTGGGGTTCTTTATTCATTGAGTTTAAGAGCGTTTTTTTTTAGTAGAGTAGTTCTAATGTAATATCTCTGGATCAGGGGATAGACGTGTACTTAAGGCTTGATGCATTGATTATTTCGAATGATATCCACCAGTTTGGATATCAACAGAAAATCATGAAACATTTTTAGACTGCTCTAACAAGATAAAACAAAGGAATTAGTTATAAAACAGTGGGTAGTTGACAAACTACAGTTCGCCATAGCCGAAAACCACTAAAGTAGTTCAAATATACAGTCAATTAAAACAAATTCATTTACTTTCGAAGAGATCATGCTTCAATTTTTCTAGAAATAATGTAATGGAGGTTAGACATTAACAGAAAATGAGATTATCATTAAACATTTGTACACTTATTAACTTGTTCAAGTAATAATGTGTTGGTTATCTACTTCAAACTTTCAAATAAACAGGGTAATTTGCAACAATGGGCAGTGGGTAGTAGTTAAACTACATAGCTAGAAACCACTTAAGTAGTTCAAATGTACAGTCAAGTAAAACAGATCCATTCACTTAGGATGAAATCGTGCTCCAATTTTTCTAGCAATATTGTATTGGTGGTTAGACAATAACAGAAAATTATTGAACATTTTTACATTTATTGACAGCAAAAATCTAAAGGAACTAAAGTCTATCCAAGTTACAGAGGCAGTGGATCAAAACATTGGCCATCACGTGACCTATTCTCTTATTGGTCTGGCCGTCATAAAATGTCAAGTGTTTACGCGGCGAGCAGAATGCAAGGCCGGCTCTTCCCTCAGTCGAGTTTCCTGCATATTTTAGATCGGATCGCGAGCAGTTATATTCTGTAAATTTACTACTTCTAAAAGAATTAGTTCAGGATTACAAGCCACTGGGAATCTCATATTAGTCAGATCCTGGTAATCTATCGCAATGCGGTCATATGACTTTGTTTATATCTACTGTCGCTGTAACTTGGATAGACTTTAGATATCTAATTCAAACTTTCAAATAAACATGGTAATCTACTTTTAATGCATTTCTCTAGAAGGCAGTGGGTAGTTGTTAAACTACAGTTCTTCATAGCTATAAACTACTAAAATAGTTCAAATGTACAGTCAACAGTATAGAACAATTAGTTTACTTTGGCACAGACCATGCTTGTTCGGGCAATAATGTGTTGATTTAGACTTTACAAGCAAATCACAGAACATTTTCAGACTATTATTAACAAAAAAAAAAAGAACTAGGTATCTAGTTCCAATTCTTAAATAAACATCTCCACATTTCAATTTATTTTTCTAAAAGACAGTGGATAGTTGGTTGTTAAACTATACTTCTCCATGGCCAGAAACTACTAAAGTAGTTCAAATGTACATATAAGTAAAACAAATCCGTCGCCTTCGGAAGAGATCGTGCTCCAATTTTTCTAGCAATATGAACATTTTCACATTTATTGGCAGCAAAAATCCAAAGGAACTATACTAAAATCAAATAACTCTTGCACCTGATGTAAACCAGAACGTGTGCGTTGAGATTTTCGACAGAGCCGCACTGAGGCATTTTACTTTTACAATTGATTACGTCAAAATATTTCGGAACAAAATTATTGGCTTAATTAAAGTGAGTCAAAACAAATAAAATTATTTGTGGCAGTGTCTAAATAACTGAAAACAACAATATAAAACCGCATAAATACGCTTTTGCGATCAAGTACATCCCTGTTGCCAGACTCGCTGATATTTTATGGCCTATTAACCAATCTCCTTAATTCGCGGAACGACTTCAAACACATGCTTTTATTTACGTCAGGCGTAAGAGTTACTTGATTTTAGTATATGTATCTATTTCAAGCTTTTAAATAAACATTGAATTGAATAAGTTTATTTACATTTTTTAAAAATACATTTTTATAACAATGATAAAAAAAACACTACAAATAAACTGAATAATAAGTACTCGATAAGCCTACCTTGTGTGAGTACAAATATATATACAGACAAAATTATAATTAAGATAATAATTACCTATGATGAAATATATATTTATTTTTACAGTGCCATAAAGTTTCTAAGCGGGAACAGTTTTTATTTTTAGATAGATTAATTTTGCGTTGAAATTTATTTGTAATGTTACGTTTTAGTAAAAGAGCACCAGTAAATTAAGTGTCTTCGGTGATTGGCGAGAAAAAAAAAATCCAGTCCCGATTTAATGACTTTCCGATATTTCCAAAACAAACGTGATTTTCCCCAATTTTTAATTTGACAGGCATGGGCTGTAACGTCATGCAAAAGTGTACTGAACACATGCTCCAACATATCCAAAAATCAAATTTTCAAAAAATCTTTTAAAATTTTTTATTTTTTGAAAATGTATACATTTTATATATTTTTGTTAATTCAGTATTAGGAGTAATTTCGTAAACATATGGTATAAAAAAAATTAAATGCTTTTGACCTGTAGCTGTCTCCTTTGTATTTTAAAGTCAATTTATTTCTAGTTTTATAATGTGTTTTTGATCATTTATTATATTTTTATTCAATATACAGTAAAATATTGTAGCAATATAGCTGCTTTATTGCCATTTTATTTGATTCTACAGTTTTTGTACAATTTCTAGTTTTATTACATAATTTTGATTCACCCTCCCCAGCCAAGAATACCATAATTTAATTGGGATTGTATTAAACCATAATGTATTATGTCTAAAGATTTGATATCCATTTTTCTTTTAATATTAGTTTTGGAATAGCATGCCTAATTTTTTTAATTACAAAATTTATGTGTTCATTCCATTTCAAATTTTTGTCAGTTGTAACACCCACGTGTTTAATATTTGTTACATCATAAATTGTTGCTTTTTTATTAAAACGCAGAATTTGAATATTAGGTAAACTATTCGAATATGAACTAAACGGAAGAAATTACCTTTATCAAAATTTACAGTTGAGTCTGGAAATTTTTTACTGCATTTGATGTTTATTTCCCAAAAAAAATGATTTCGATATTTAAAATCGGCGTTTTCATTAAACAGAGCAGTACAGTAGTTCAAATGTAGTTAAGTAAAAAAATTGGTTCACTTGTTACTTGTTCACCGGTTATAAAATAAAACTGACTGACGTTCTCCTTTCTCTTTTTGATAAAACCGCAATTTTTAGGATGCCAAACTACGGCCCACCTTCGATGGTACTGCCGAACTTCCAAGGGGGCATGCCGCCGCCGTCGCAGACGTCCCTGCAGAACGGGCCGCCCCAACAGCCCCCCCACTTTGTCTCTTCCAGCACCCACATCATGCATTAGCCGCACCCCGGTGTCAACGAGTTAGGGCCCTTTTAAAACCATGGCAAGTCGAAAATGGATTTTATTCCCATCTCGGGCGGTTTGTGGCTTTATCAGATCTGTCGTTTCGCATTTGCAGGCATAAACTGAAGCATTCTAGACCGTGGTTTTAAAAGAGCATTACTACTGTGATTATAGTTTACTAATGTAAAAAATATATAGTATATTATATTTAATGCGTGATTATGATTATTATGAGAATGTAGCGCCAGCTGACTATAAAGATTATTAATTCGGGAATTATACTTTTTATTCTGAACAATATATTAATTTCTTGTATATGTGTATGTATATTTTATGAAGTCCTCTGATCAGGAAGGTAGGTAAAAATGAGCGCTAGTGATATTAATCGCATTGGTCTGGCCTGTGAAGATTGATTGTATATTTATATTATTTCATATTTTAAAACATTACAATTTCAGTGTATATTGGTGATTAAGTTAATAAATTTATTGGAAAAAATATTTTTCTTTTATTGAACGACATACTGATTATACACAATTTACAAACAATCGCCGAAGCAAGTGCCAAGAATCCTGGTACTAAGTGTATTATATGCTTTCTTCGCTGATTTGTAAATGAAACACAAGATAGAATTGAAGCTGTTTTAATAGAAAAATACATAAAAAGTAATTTTTACAAAATATTTAGTGTTGTATTGTCTATCATTAAGTACCAATAGGGGTTAAACACAATTTTAGGGTTGTACGTTAAACAAAAAATATATACATACACTGGCGGCACTGGTCATATTTGGTCTTACCGAACCCAAAAGTGATAAATACAATCCGCTGTCTACATCTACACACAATCCACATTTTACTACAAAAAAAAACTGAGATTCTAGTATTGCTAAATGCTTTAAAAAAAGCGTACTAACTTTAACAAACAAAATTTGTTAAATAAAACATTCGATAAAATAATAAATAAATAAAAACATAAAACACAATTATTATTGTGATGGTAGAGAGTATTGTGCCTTCTTACTTATATCACAGATGATATTTGTTTGAAATATCTTCAAATTAATACAAAAGTTAACGAATAATTATTCTACTAAGTAACAGAAGAAACTTAAATGATAGTTAATCTCTGTTTTCATTTCCTCTTTGAGTTTTTCCCTGGAGTATCTGTTTCATCGGCTTTCTTTGGACGCAATATGAAGTTCAGGTTATGCGCTGTGTTTACCGCATAGTAGACGTTTGCATTTGGAGGGAGGACCATTTCTAAAATGGGAATAAATAAAAATTAAAAAATTTAAAAACTCATATTCATAATATTTAAAACTTGAAACATTAGCCATATGGCCTCAAACATAGATAATATGATAAAATATTGCAAATACAAGAGTATATTACACAACAAGCATTTAATGATAGCTATTAAGATATACGAGTATGAGAATTATGACACAAGCTGTAGCTCAGTTTCGTAATGAATGAATATGAATACGATAAGTGTAAGTTGCATACAGTATACAATTTTTTTAAATAACATTTTAACAATACCTGGCAGGGTTGATAAAAATCATGTTTTTTTTAAATCAAAAATTAACAATTTTTTTAAATTACTGTTGGCTACTTTTTATTAACATATTTTCTAACTGTTTATATCTTGTTTTGTCAAACGAAAAAATATTTTCAGGCACGAATAATACACTCATATCAGTAAAGTAATTCCTATTTCTTATACACTTAACAAGTTTTTTTTATCCATAATAAACCACAATAAAGTTTTAATTAGTTTTTTTTTAGTTTTTTATTTTCACGGTAGGTTCTCTATTTTTTTGGTGGGATTTTTTGAAATATCATTTTTATGAAAAGCTGCTACATTCCTTTTCAAGTATAATAAATATTATATAAAACTTTGTCAAAGTTTTGTTTTTGTATTCAAAACGATTTTAAGGTTTTCTTTCTATGAATTAATATATTTTTATGTAGATTTTATTTAAAAAAACACTTTGATTAAAATCATGTTTTTATTCACGATTTTAATCAATTGATTTATCATTACCCTGATACCCGGTATATTAATTTTGACGTCATATCCGAACTTCTCCGAAAATTCTACACAAGTTTAGTTTTTATACTATCGATTTATCTTTAATATTACCGAGAAAATCGGGTTTATCGCGTTAACTGGGACACTTATAACTTATAACTAATAAGTTTTCTTGAAATCGGCAGTGAAGTGTCTCAAAATTCAAAATCGTCATTAAAAGCTCAGAAATCGGCACCAAAGTAGCCCATTATTGTACGATTTTTTCAATAAGTAAGCCTTGGCGTGATGTAAACATCAAACGTCAGACGCGGAGCCATCGCCCGTCAAAAGTGACCAAATATTCAAAACCTGGCCAATAAATCGCATTTAACTTTTCGTACACATTGCGAAATTGTTACCTACAGCAGAGCAATCTTTCAGTAAAAATATTTTAGTAGGTTTGAATATCATTCTATTTTTCATGAGGCTGCACAACAGGCAGTAGTGTGGAGTTTCTGTTGGGAAGTGCCGTGCATCGTCATACTTGACCCAGGTAGAGCGATCGTCAAAGTCAAGCAACGCCAAGCGCAGTCGGTTCATGGAGGCGTGATCTCTCCCCTATGATTATTTTTTTTACTAATAAATTTTTTTTTCTGATTTAAAAAAAATATATGTACCTCGGCACTGAAGTTCTTTTTATGACATATGGTTTATTTGCCTCGGCAACTAAAACATAAAAAGTTGAACTTCAGTGCCTTGGTACATAAATAACTATTTCGGGATGGCTTCAGATAAATGCTTAAAGGCACCAAAATACTCTTGCTTGCTTTTTACACTCTCTCTCTCTCAAGTGACGTAACAAACAAGAATTTTATTTTCTATATTAAATTCATTGCAACGAGACATATTTGCATGTTTCTATTTTATAAAAGATTCGGCAATAATGGCGTTTCAACATTAAACTATAGATGAGCATTTATGAGCAGGACATTTTTAAAAGCGTTGCCATTTTTGGTCACTGTCCGGCAGTTTTGGAGCATTTATGTAAATGTCGTCAGTTAGAGAATTAATGAGAATTTCTGGTTACCTATGAGAATTTCTGGTCACTTGTGAGCATTAATTTATGAGCATTTATGGTCATTTATAAAAAAAATCTCACCACTTCTAACTTATAAAACTACAAAACCGTTTCAAAAATGGTCAAACAAAATTCAATAGTCTGGAATTACTTCAAGAAAAGAAGTGACCAAAAATTAAAATATGCTATTTGTGAATTTTGTAAAGGATATTTTGCCCATGCAGGAAGAATGAGAAAACATTTAATTCAATGTTCAAAGGCTCCAGTACAGATAAAGAAGTTATTTAGATTTAGTAACAAAAATGTAAAAAGTATTTCTAACTAACCTACATCCTACATATGTATACCTACGCGTTGGGTCTTCTAAATCTGTCTTCAGTCTGCAACTAATTTATTTTTATTTTACATATATTTTTTTATTATTTTTGTTTTACTTTATACTCTTTTAATCAAAAGTCATGCATATGGGGGTCTTGTTTTAAAGGTCTTTTCACGAGCAATCGAAAGGCACCATTGAAAAATGTCCTGCTTAAAATCATAAATGCTCGGACATTTGCCATCTATACATTAAGGAAGTGGCTATTTATACGTCCGACGTATATGAAAGTCGGTATACGTCTTGCGCTCTCATGGGCGAGTTGAGTCACGTGACTTCTTTGGACGTAGTACATTTAGCTCCATACACGTCCGAAGTAAACTGATTTTAGATACGTCGGAAGTGCATTTTTTTTTCAAGCATCGTTGCAATATATAAGGAGCGTGTATACCCTCTTTTTTCGGCGATGGGCACTGCGATATGAAAAACTAAGTGGTAATTATTTCCAATAGTGTAACCCGCCCCCGATTTTCTTGAAATTTTGGCTAGGTACCCCCTATTTTCGCCCGACGTTCGACGCTGTAAAAAAGCCGGATTTATAAACTTTGATGTTTCCGTTGGTGGTTGACGCAGCTGCTGTTTCCAAGTCGTTTATAAACTTTTTCCATTCCGTTTAGAATTTTCTGTAACTACACGTGTGTGTTATCAGCGCCAGAAAAATAAAGCTTAGAACATAACAATCGTCATCGGAGCGAAGTAGTTCGATTTCAATATTCTGATTAAGCAACTGTAATAAATACATTTTGTTAACTCCTATTACTATGTTATGTATCGTTATTTTAGATAATTAATATTAAAAATATTACACAAAATCAATATAGATGATCAGCTGATAAACTGGGAAACCATGTGACCTCCCACGTGACCCTTAAGAAGGCACTTCATTGGCCGGAGAGGCAACGGCAAACGGAAAAAGATAAAAAACCATTCGGCGGGCGCCGAATGTCAGACAAAAATAGGGCCAAAATTTCAAGAAAATCGGGGGTGGGTTACACCATCGGAAATAATTATACCACTTATTTTTTTCATACCGCAGCGCCCATCGCCGAAAAAGGAGGGCATACACGCTCGTTATTGCAACGATGCTTGAGAAAAATGCACTTCCGACGATCTAAATCAGTTTCAGTTTACTTCGGACGTGTATGGAGCTAAATGTACGTCCAAAGAAGTCACGTGACTCAAATCGCCAATCAGAGCGCAAAACGTATACCGACTTTCATATACGTCGGACATATAAATAGCCACTTCCATACATTAAACCACCCTGTCGATTTGCACGGGTCTTTGATAGGGTGTCCGGAAATTACGTGCACATACAGAAGGGGGTAATTCTTTGGCCCATTTTAAGAAAAAAACTTCATATGAACGTATGTCGTAAACGTCCTAACTTTTGAGATACAGGGCGTTGAAGTTCATTTTTTTAAATTGAATTTTGGCGACATCTCCCGAAATAATCAAGCTGCTGAACTGAAGTTTGGCACTGCTATGTTTTTGGGGATGGAGAATAAGCTGAAAATGTCAATTTCACCGTATCTCACAGAGGGCGCCACTTGCGCTGTTTTTTGATCACGCTTTTACGCGTAACTTTTTTGAGGTTATCTTTTTGGTCCTGCGGGTCCATCATTTTAGTGCATATTTTCATTCTGCAAGAAAAAGGTACTCTTGTTTCATAACGATTAAATCAACCGTTTACGTTTAAATTGGCAAAATGTACCCCAAAACACCTGTTGACTCCAATATTCGAAACATAAAATTTTCAACGACCACTTTCAAATGCTACATATCAACTGTACATTCAAAATGAAGAAAATGCTAAATGGATATTGGTCAAAACAACATTGGTTTTCTTGAAATAGGGTGTTCAAATTTTCAATTCAATCCTTTCCATTTTGAAAGCGAATAATTTTTGGTGCATTGTTCATAGGGATTTTTTTCTTCATTTTGAAGGTAAAGTTGATCTGTAGCATTTGAAAGCGGTCGTTGCAAATTTTGTTTCGAATATTGGAGTCAACAGGTGTTTTGGGGCACATTTTGCCAATTTAAACGTAAACGGTTGATTTAATCGTTATGAAACAAGAGTACCTTTTTCTTGCAGAATGAAAATATGCACTAAAATGATGGACCTGCAGGACCAAAAAGATAACCTCAAAAAAGTTACGCGTAAAAGCGTGATCAAAAAACAGCGCAAGTGGCGCCCTCTGTGAGATACGGTGAAATTGACATTTTCAGCTTATTCTCCATCCCCAAAAACATAGCAGTGCCAAACTTCAGTTCAGCAGCTTGATTATTTCGGGAGATGTAGCCAAAATTCAATTTAAAAAAATGAACTTCAACGCCCTGTATCTCAAAAGTTAGGACGTTTACGACATACGGTCATATGAAGTTTTTTCTTAAAATGGGCCAAAGAATTACTCCCTTCCGTATGTGCACGTAATTTCCGGACACCCTGTAGTGTCGGTCCGGCCACTCGACGAAAACTCGCCTTTATCCGGCAGCACCTGCGCCAACGTGTACCGGTCGGGGCTGCCCTCCAACCCCAGCTTGTACATCGCGTTCTTGATCACCTGCGGCGTCCTCTCGTTGTTGCTCAGCATTATGCTCTTGTACAGCACGACGCCGTCCGTCTCCGTGCCGCCCGTCTCGTACGTCACCTTGATGATGTAGAAGTCGGGGCTGCTCCGCAGCGAGGCGCTGCTCGTCGTGCCCGACGCGTTCGGGTTGGCGGGCGCCTGCAGCTTGCCGCTGGCGCCGCCCGAGTGCGAGCTCGTCAGCGACGTGTCGAGGCTCGGCAGCGACGAGCTGCTGCTCGAGTTCGACATCTGCGACGGGCTGAGCTTGCGGTCGACGCTGTTACGCGGGGAGCTCGGCGTGCTGTCCACCTCGCAGTAGAACTGGGAGCTGTTGCTGCTCGACGTGCTGGCTATAGAGTCGTTCTTCTGGTGGCCGGACGGGCGGCGCTTGGGTTTCGAGTTGGCCGGCGGCTCGATCTTGCAGCTGAGCTGGTAGGCCTGGAAGAGAGATGAGGGGGTGATTTTTTTACATTCGGGTGAGTCGGGAACAAAGGCTCGGCGACCCGAGGCAGGCTACTGTTGTTTTAGGGGTTCAAGGATCATATCTATCAAATCGTGCACAATATGTTTACGACAGTGGCTTTGAGTCAAAGACCTTCACATCCACGTCGGGAGTGCCCCAGGGATCTGTGCTAGGCCCACTCCTATTCAACGTTTTCGTTAACGATATAGGAAGAGACTTAAATATTTATCATTTGTTATACGCTGATGATGCAAAACTGCTCCACAGGATTACAAACTCGAACGATTGCCATATTCTACAACAAAACCTAATTTATTTCTATAACTGGTGCACTGATAACCACCTCGAACTAAACATCTCAAAATGTAGTGTCATGTCCTTTACAAGTAAGACGACCACAACTGAGTTTCATTACATCATCAATGGACAACAGCTGCCCAGAACAGCTGAGATCAAAGACCTTGGCGTCTATTTCGATTCTAAGCTCACCTTCAACAATCATGTTGATAGAACCGTTGCTGCGGCAAACAAAAAGTTAGGTTATGTTATTCGTACATGCCGCTCTTTCACTGATACTAGCACTGTCAAGTTACTCTTTGAAACCTTGGTCCGATCGAAGCTTGAATATGCTTCTGTGGTATGGCAACCATGCTACCATGTGCACATAAATAAAATTTAGCAAGTCCAGAGACATTTTCTGAAGTACCTTCACTATAAAACGTATCACTTTTATCCTTGCATCACATTCTTCTAGGATTATTTTCAGCCCATAGCTTGAGAGATAGGCAAATTGATATCAGTACCAAATTTCTAGAAAGCATTTTGAATAATCGGATTGATTGCAGTGAGCTTCTATCTCAACTCCAATTTCATATACCGAGATCTCAAGTACGCACCAACGATGTGTTTTATTTCCCGACACCAAGGACAAATGTTCTCAAATTCTCACCTATATACTGTATGTGTGACAACTACAATCAGTTATGTAAGTCGGTAAACGTACATAGGTAGTACATACCTGTATAGGTTCAATAAGTTATATAAATTTTTATCTTACTTTCCTTAAATTTGTGGAATATTTTATTGTGAATGTCAGTATGTTTTCTTTAGCATAGTGAATTTAATTTCTAAGATTCTTTAGTGTTGTTTCTTCATCCTGTAATTGGTCCTCGGACTGTTGGATGTAATGTAAATAAATAAATAAATAAATAAATATGCCAATAGAAATATTTCATTGTAAATACAGTAGCTATTCAACGTCATCCAAATGCGCATATACAGGATGATTTTTGTAGGTCTACCACCACCATTTTCTCGCTTATTTTACACCCTACAAAAAAAGCGTAAGAAACAAAAATGTTACAATTTTGGACAGCTAAGTGGTGCTGCAAAAGAAATCGGCATCCATGGCCAACTTGTCGCGCAATATTAAAAAAACCTCAAATTGAGCAAAACTATTAATAGCCGTGGAATGTTTATTTTAAGAGACAGAGGAAAACTTTTATATTGAAAATTCCACGTAGTCAGATAGTTTCGGCAAATTACACAGGGTCTTCGGCTCTCTTGAGACTATGAAATTTTTTTTGTTTATTTCTTATTAAGCGATTTTCTCGCTTATTTTAGGCCGCGCAGAAAATACGTAAGAAAACAAAATATGGCAATTTTTGGTCAGCGAGGCGGCTTTAAAAAAGAATGGGCCTCCATGCCCAACTTTTCGCGGTGTACTAAAAAAACTTTAAATCGACAAAAATTTTCATGGTCTTAAGAGAGCCGAAGACCCTGTGTAATTTGCAGAAACTATCTGACTACGTGGATCGATAAAGCTTCTCAGTGCCATCAATTTTCAATATAAAAGTGTTCCTCTGTCTCTTAAAATAAACATTCCACGACTATTGACAGTTTTGCTCAATTTGAGTTTTTTTTAATATTGCTCGACAAGTTGGCCGTGGATGCCGAATTCTTTTGCAGCACCACTTAGCTGTCCAAAATTGCAACATTTTTGTTTCTTACGCTTTTTTGGTAGGGCCCAAAATAAGCGAGAAAATCTCGTTGGCAGACCTAAAAAAATCATCCTGTATAGTCAAATTATTTTAAGAAGTCCTTACTGGGACTGTCAATTGGTAATTTCGATATCCTAAGTTGGCATCAATGCAGCAAAAAATGCAACCGGGTTGTAAGTTCAGGTCAGTAACGAGCCCATTTGCACAATGAATAACTACTAATAACATGAAAAGTAACAAGAACAACACAGATAACGGTAAAACTCACGAAACGTAGATAACCCCCGAATATTTTCACTGCCGAATGTTTGAACCAGTTTGAACGAACTGGAAAACCTTCACTGTCACTTTGACACACCGAAGCTAAATTTGCCTGAGTACGCACATAGGCCCTGCCATAAGCAGCTGATTATACCAACATACCAAAATAAAAAGTGTTTCCATGACGTTTGAAATTATTATTAAAATGAGTTGTAGTCATAGTTATTTTTATTTATAGCGGTATAATCGTGATTGCAATAGGGTTTTTATTTTATTATGTTCTTTTTTCATATCACTTGGGTAACTTTTCAAATCATAAATCAATGCGTGACGGCATTAACTGGTTGAGACACATATACCAATGTTATACCCATGGTTAACAGAAAATTCCTAGGGATTTTGTGGAGAATATCATCTGACAAAATCGGGACTTCTTACAGTAATCGGGGTATAATATACAGTGTGTTTCACTTCAAGTCGAGACAATTCATTATTTTTTTACGGGTTGAGAGATCTACATTTTGACACTATTTTTTTTTTTTCAGATTCGTTTTTTCCATGACCTACTACGTTCAAAATTATACCCCCAAAAACTGCAAAATTTTTAGGAAAAAAATAAATTGCACATTCGTATTGGCCATACCCGCAAACCACACATACCATGTTTCACGGTCATAGCTTATACACGGCGTTCCGAAAATACCTTCAACAATGGCAAAAATACGGTTTTTAGAAGTACCCTGTATACCCCGATTACTGTAAGAAGTCCCGATTTTGTCAGATGACAATCTCCACAAAATCCCTAGGAATTTTCTGTTAGTAGTCAGTAAATGACGTCACTCATTGATTTATGATGTCAAAATTTACCCAAGTGATACGAAAGAAAGAACATAATAAAATAAAATCCCCATTGCAATCACGATTATACCGCTACAAATAAAAATAATTATGACTACAACTCATTTTAATAATAATTTCAAACGTCATGGAAACACTTTCATTTTGGTATAATCAGCTACTTGCGGCTGCGACTATGGTGCGTACTTAGGCAAATTTTATTTTGGTGTTGTAAAAGTGACAATGAAGGTTTTCCGGATCGTTCAAAAGGGTTCAAACTTTGGGCAGTGAAAATATTTGCGGGTTTTGTCCCAGTAAGGACTTCTTAAAATAATTTGACTATACAAACACCGAGAGATATTTTAAAATTATTTCTTTGCAGTTTAATTAGGGCTGACATAAGCCATCAATTTCCACGATTTCATTGCCCTGCCTTATAATCGCAATAAAAATACAAAAATCGAAAATAATCGTTTTTTTCTCTCGGTGTTTTTTTACATGTTTTCTACATTTTTAACTTATGCCTATTAAAAAACATAAACAATATTGAATTTTAGAAAGTATTTTCAAAAAAGTACCCTTTTTTATTTAAAAAAAATTGTACAGAGTACTCCGAAAAACCGTATTTTTGCCATGTTTGAAGCTATTTTTTATAAGTTATAACCGTGAAACTTGGTATGTGGGGTTTTCGGGTATGGCCAATACGATTGTGCAATTTATTTTTTTCCTAAAAAAATGCTTAATATATTTTTGCAGTTTTTGGGGGTATAATTTTGATCGTAGTAGGTCATGGAAAAAAACGAATCTGAAACAAATAGTGTCAAAATGTAGATCTTTCAAAGCACAATATTTAAAAAAAGGTTTTGAAAATCGGTCAACCCGTAAAAAAAATAATGAATTGTCTCGACTTGAAGTGAAACACACTGTATACCACATTTTTGGCTGATTAGCCATGTGATAAATTATATGCATGTTTTTAAAAATTTTGTGAAGTTCGGTTTGTCGAAAATAAATAAAAACGTCTATGGGGAGCCGTTTAATGTAAATCATCACTTTTCATAAAATCTGCCGACTCTGACCAGCTTCAAATTTAAATAAATCGCCCTGTAACGGAAATTTATGCTAATCTCCGTTACCACGATTTTTAATTTTGGCTCGTCCAATATACGACGAGATATTTATCGAAGGCTAAATAAAAATCTCCGCACCACTATGCAACCATGTATACGCGAAAAGTTTTGTGCTGGAATTTAACGAATTTGGCTTAATTTGTTGATATACAGGTACGTTATTGTCTATTACCTTAAAATAACATTAAATTAATTTTAACAGTTTCAGCCAATAACTATTTAGTGACAAAAAGGTATGTAACAGACCAACAGATTTTAAACCATACAGAATCGTTGAAGAAGAAGAGCGCCTAGGTTGACAGATGTATAACCTAACCTTTATGTTTTGTACCGGAACCCGTCAGTTCGTGGTTTATTTTTGCTAATATTTTGGTATTATTTTCATGCAACCACCATCGAGGTTCTTTGGCTTGGTTTACAGCGAGCCTTGACATGTTGAGCGATTGG
This sequence comes from Pseudeuparius sepicola, assembly GCA_963920635.1. Classification (NCBI taxonomy): domain Eukaryota; kingdom Metazoa; phylum Arthropoda; class Insecta; order Coleoptera; family Anthribidae; genus Pseudeuparius; species Pseudeuparius sepicola. The sequence continues at coordinate 123,484,163 of OY987299.1, read as the reverse complement.
TGATGGAGGAACAAGGGTTTAACGAGCAGTTTGGGGTCCCTGCTACGGCTACACAGGAATCTGGGGTGAGTATTTTTTCAAATATTTCTTAGAAATTTTGGCTTTGCCACCTTTATGAAAAAATATCTCATCTCCCAGATTTGCTGTTTCTTTGTAGACCCACAGCTGTCTTATCACCCTACTCGTACCTTTTTATATTACCTCTATCTTACCTTTTGTTAATTTGTTTGATGAATTAAAATTTTGTTGTGAAAGATAGCACAACATATAAAGCATAGCACACAGTTTTCGTTAATCTTGTATTTTATGCGTATCCTTTCAGCTGTTAGCAAGTACCGTTACTTGTCGGTTGCTAAATTTTTAAATTTCTCTTTTATATTGATTATTTCATTTTTTTTTGGCAACAGAGAGAAGCCGAAGGTTTTTCTTGTAAAATTTAATTTAAGTGTCAGGGAAATCAACGTCATTGGACGTTCTTTAGAACTTTAGCAAGTTATTGTTATATTTTTTTTCTACGTCAAGAATATCCTTTTTCAATCATTTATCGTGTCATTTATATTCACTTTATGAAAATTGTTTGAGCTATCATTAACTGTGCACAGATTAGTCATCACTGTTTGTAAATTTAACATTAATTTAACTTTAATATCTTCACTTTGTAAAAGCTCAGGATTTACTTGTTGCATGTTGGAACGTATGCTGTTTCGATTTTTACCCTTTCATGTAACACCAAGGGACAAGAGGACTAAGGGAACAACCTCAACTACCCTTGCCACAAGTAGTGATCCTCCATCGACGAACAGGCTTGTTCATCTGTCTCAGCACACCCAGGTTTCCGGCTCAAAGATCACGACCTTGCTTTCCCGAGAGCTAGCTGCGGAAGCTGTCTACCTTGAGGAGCCTGGATTCCCGGTGGCTAACCGGTCACCACAGCCAAAACTAATTGAGGTATCCTCGACAGTGATCGTCCAAAGTTACAAGACTGTTTTTCTTCGAAACAGCATTTCATTGTAGTAAATGAATGTTCTCTCTAAATTTAACATAACTTTTTTATCAATTTAGTCTAATTGTAAAAAGCTTAAATAATTATTGACAGCTGTACTTCTCCATCTCAGTTCTCAACGGAACATTAAAATTTGTAAAATATTATTGTTTGTTTTATTTCAACTCCTCCTTTTAGGCTCAGTCTTTTAAGGCCCATTCTTTCAACAAATTAAAATAAATAAAAAGTATACCCTTAGGGGTTATAGCCCGTACGAAGGTCACATTGTAAACATAAGTATAAATAATGTCCTCCGTGAACAAAATAGATGAATTAAATGAACATGAAACCAACTCACCTCCCTATCGTCCAAGACGAGTATCGAATCGAACCACCTGTCGAACACCGGATCCTCCTTGAAGTGGTACGCGTTGGCGGCCCCCTGCAGCAGCTTGATCTGCGCCAGCACCTCGAACTCCTTCCGCCGCTTGTCGAAGTTGATCAGCCCGTCGGCCATCGCGTCCGGTATGGCCGTGTCGATCATCGTCAGGTCGGTCAGGAACGTGCCCAGGTACGGCACGGTGCCGAACGAGATGTTCGCCGTGTGGTGGTTCTGCTTCTGGAAGATCTTCTGCAGCTGCTTGTCGTTCTCGCCGACGGTGTCAGCGAACTTGGCCGTGCCCTCCCGCATGAGCAGCTCACGCTGCGTCCACTGGTTGTTGTCCTCGCTGAAGATGCGGGCGAGCTCGTCGAACAGCTCGATCTTCTCCTTCGGGACGGTCTGCCACGTCTTTTGTAACCTGGAAGCGAACAGAGGAGGTTTTGTAAAAACACCACCCGACACCTAGCCGATATTAGAAGTTGCATTCTTCAAAAATAACAAAAATTACAAATGTTTCTTCCTGCATTTTCTATGCACAATCGATAGCTCATCCCCAAATTTTTAAGAACATTGACTAGCATATAATTGGCATTTTTCACTAGGATGAAGTTAGGTAATTTGTATGATTAAATCACATACCTGTATATTAACATATAGATGGCAAATGTCCGAGCATTTATGATTTTGAGCAGGACACTTTTAAAAATGTCCGCCTCGAGCATTTATGGACATTTTTGAAAATGGTGCCATTTGATTTCTTGTAAAAAGACCTTTAAAACAAGACCCCATATGTATGACTTTTGATTAAAAAAGCATAAAGTAAAACAAAAAATAAAATAAAAATATGTAAAATGAAAAAAAAAATGTTTCTAGTTACAGACTGAAGACAGATTTAGAAGACCCAACGCGTAGGTATATGTAGGATGTAGGTTAGTTAGAAATACTTTTTACATTTTTGTTACTATACATCTAAATAACTTCTTTATCTGTACTGGAGCCTTTGAACATTGAATTAAATGTTTTCTCATTCTTCCTGCATGGGCAAAATATTCAGCTCTACAAAATTCACAAATAGCATATTTTAATTTTTGGTTACTTCTTTTCTTGAAGTAATTCCAGACTATTAAATTTTGTTTGACCATTTTGCAAAGTAGGTACACAGTACACAATATTCTAAAGTCTATCCAAGTTACAGAGGCAGTGGATCAAAACATTGGCCACCACGTGACTTATTCTCCTATTGGTCTGGCCGTCATAAAATGTCAAGTGTTTACACGGCGAGCAGAATGCAGGGCCGGCTCTTCCCTCAGTCGAGTTTCCTGCATATTTTAGATCGGATCGCGAGCAGTATATTCTGTAAATTTATTTTGCTACTTAATTTAAGGAAGTTTATAAAGATCCACGAAAGGTAAAAACACAATTTTTAGAACTTCTAAAAGAATTAGTTCGGAATTACAAGCCACTGAGAATCTCATATTAGTCAGACCCTGGTACTCGATCGCAATGCGGTCATGTGACTTTGTTTATATCTACTGCCGCTGTAACTTGGATAGACTTTTAGGTTAGAATTAGAAAAGGTTTTAAAGTTTTATAGGCTAGAAATTGAAGGTTTTTTTTATAAATGACCATAAATGCTCACAAGAGACCAGAAATTCTCATTAATTCTCTAACTGACGACATTTACATAAATGATCATAAATGCTCCAAAACTGCAGGACAGTGACCAAAAATGGCAAGACACTTTTAAAAATGTCCTGCTCATAGGTAAATGCTCATAAAATGCTCAAAATACTTCTGCTCATAAATGCTCCAGCCATCTATATACACTGGCGAGCAAAAAATTTAGGTCACTTAGGAAATTGCAAATAATTTTAGAAAAAAAATATTTAGGGTATCTTTGGTCTAGTAGGCGGTTAATCATTTGTTTGCCGAGACATGCTATCTGTCATATTTGATATCTGTCACTTATTGCTACCGTGTTTACGTCTTCTATGAAATAACGCGTATTCGGCTTAATTAAAAATTCATACTTTGTTGAGTAATTTTCAGTTTAGTGTTAAATTCCATCTGTACAACCTATCAGTCGTTCGGTGTATTGTTTGTGAAATTCATTTTAACAAGTCATAATGCCTCTAGATCCTGTTACTGTGGCAAGAATTGTAGCAATGATACAAGATGGTCGAGGACAACGTGAAACTGCAAGAATTGTTGGTAAGAGCCTTTGTGCTGTTCAAAATGTGTATCGGCGCTATCAGGAGACTGGCCTGATAACCAGAAAGCCAGGATCCGGGAGAAAAAAGTCACCACTCCAAGAGATGACCGTTTTTTGGTGTTCACAAGTTTACGGAATAGAACAGCTTCTGCGGTTTCGTTGCGAAATCACCTTCACGAGGTGAGAAATGTTAATGTTAGCGAATGGACCGTCAGAAGAAGACTTCGTGCCGCCGGATTATCTTGTAGAAGGATGGCTACAGGACCACCGTTGCAACGTCGACATCGAGTTGCAAGATTAGCTTTTGCCAGAAATCACTTGGCATGGAACAATAATGACTGGAGCAAGGTACTGTTTTCAGATGAGTCCCGTTTTTGCCTCACTGGGTCAGACGGACGTCGGCGAGTATGGAGAAGACCCGGAGAAAGATATGCCCCAGTTTGTATTGACGAGCGACTTCCATTTGGTGGTGGGTCAGTTATGGTTTGGGCAGGAGTCACTTCACAAGCACGCACGGAGTTAGTTTTTGTACAGAATGGGTCCCTGACAGCACACAGGTATATCACGGAAATTCTGGAAGATCATGTTATGCCTTTCATGATCACTATGGATGATCATGGCATTTTTATGCAAGATAATGCTAGACCCCACGCAGCCAATGTTGTCAGAGAGTATTTAGATGAGATAGGAATCAGGCGGTTTGATTGGCCAGCACTCAGTCCAGACATGAATCCCATCGAACACGTCTGGGATAAGTTAGGACGACGTATCCGAAGCCATACACCAGCTCCAAGGACTGCCCAGGAGCTGAGAGAGTTGCTATTGCAGGAGTGGAATAACATCGACCAGAATGCAATCCTTAATTTAATTGAAAGGATGCCTCGGCGACTTCAAGCAGTCATTAACGCAAGAGGGGGGAATACACGTTACTAATAATCATTTTTTTCCAATAATGTTAAGTTTCACTTATTTCTTTACTTCAAATAACATTCACTTCAAGGCAAATTTTGTTACTTTTTTAGAATAAATCATGAAAACTAAAATAAAGCGCTTCAATTCAATATTGCATACTAAATTTAGCTTATAAAATACACTAGGATAATTTACATTATGCAAATATAAGAATGAAACCGAAAATTAAAAAAATATATCACAATTTCAAGATGACCTAAATTTTTTGCTCACCAGTGTATTAACATATACGAAGAGATTAAATTCGCCGCCATTTTTAACCCTATTTTGACAGTTTGAATGGTGGCTACCTTATTTCTTGTTTAAATTTTTGTATACAGTATGAATGAAATTGCATTATACTTTTTGAGCGCCCCGGTAAAATCATAAAAGTCAGCGTGACATGCTTTTTCATGAGAGATGCGTTTTAAAGGTGGATTTATAAACTCGACGTTTGTGTTGGCGCTCGCCGTTGCCGTTTGCGTCGAAAATTCAATCCCAATATTTTACGTGTAACCATTTATAAACGCCGTCGAACGTTGCCGTCTGCGTCCGATGCCGTCCGAGAGATAAACTAATTTCATCTTTCACGTTCCGTCGTTCCCATTTCTGGACGCAAACTGCGAAGGTCACCGTCAACTTCGAGGGCAAACGCAAACGTCGAGTTTATAAATCCACCTTTAGTTTTTAATCGCGATTTTTTTTTATATTTTGTACGGTTACTAGCTTTTCGTTCTCATATTTACGAGATCAAAACATGACTTGGTGCAAATGCAAAGAGACTTTTACATCCAGATTGTGAAATTACATTCCATAAGTAAGTAATGGGTATAATTTTTTGCCAAATAATATTGTTTTCTCATTGATATTTTCTGATTTCTTGCTGATTTTTAGATTTTCAAGGAAAGAAACTAAATTTAGAAAGTGGCTTAGTACTCTAGGTGTCATCAACAATAATATTCAAGAAGTTCAAGAAGTAACTCATGGAAATGAGGAAAATGGAGACATTGTAATTCTCGATACGACAAAAAGAGCCGCATTCCTGGAGCAAATAGAATTAACCGAACAAATGCAAACAGCAGCAGCAATTAAGCCTGTGCAGATGACCGCCAGCAAAATTATTGAAGCTTATCAAAGAAGAGCGTAATTAGAAATCACTTCACTTTCATTTATGAAGCAAAGATTAAAGTGGTAGAAGTTGAAGTTTACCAAGTTTTCTTTTTCTTGTATTTTTTCAAACAAACAAAAATAAAAGTTCCAAGGAATAAAACTAGCTACCTAAAAATTTAGAAATAGGAAAAGATATGTTCCTGGAAAATAGGTTATTATTATTAAAAGTATTCAAAGAAATAATTATACCAAGCAATAGTGTATGAAAATGTGAAATAATAGTTATTTTCTTGAAATCGGCATTAAAATGTCCCAAAATCGTCATTAAAAGCACAGAAATCGTACAATAATGTAGCCCATTATTGTACGATTTTTCCAATAAGTAGGCCTTGGCGAGATGTAAACATCAAACGTCAGACGCGGAGAAATCGGCCGTCAAAAGTGACCAAATATTCAAAACCCGGCCGAAAGAGGCCCATTTAACTTTTCGTACACATTGCAAAATTGTTTCCTATAGAAGCGCAATCCTTCAGTCTACATATTTTAGTAAATTTGAATGTCAATAGATTTGTTGTGTAGGCTGCACAAGAAGCATCAGTTTGGTTTTTCTGTTTGAAGGTGCCGTACGTCATTATACTTGTCCTAGGTAGAGCAATCGGTAAAGTCAAGCAACGCCGCGCGTAGTTGGTTCGTGGACGGGTGATCCCTTATTATTATTTTCTTGCCTAATAAAACTTTTTTTTTCAGATTTCAAAAAATATATAATATGTACCTCGGCACTGAAGTTTTCTTTATGACTCATGTGGTTTATTTGCCTCGGCCAGAGGCCTCAGCAACTAAACTCCACATGAGTATAAAAAGTTGAACTTCAGTGCCTTGGTACATAAATAACTATTTCTTGAATACGGCATTAAAATGTCCCAAAATCGTCATTAAAAGCACAGAAATCGTACAATAATGTAGCCCATTATTGTACGATTTTTTCAATAAGTAGGCCTTGGCGAGATGTAAACATCAAACGTCAGACGCGGAGAAATCGCCCGTCAAAAGTGACCAAATATTCAAAACCCGGCCGATAAAGGCTCATTTAACTTTTCGTACACATTGCGAAATTGTTTCCTATAGAAGCGCAATCCTTCAGTATACATATTTTAGTAAATTTGAATATCAATAGATTTGTTGTGTAGGCTACACAAGAAGCAGCAGTTTGGTTTTTCTGTCAGAAGGTGCCGTGTCTCATCATACTTGTCTTAGGTAGAGCGATCGTAAAAGTCAAGCAACGCCGCGCGTAGTCGGTTCATGGACGGGTGATCCCTTAATATTATTTTCTTGACTAATAAAACATTTTTTTTTCCGATTTCAAAAAAATATAATATGTACCTCGGCACTGAAGTTCTTTTTATGACTCATGTGGTTTATTTGCCTCGGCCAGAGGCCTCAGCAACTAAACTCCACATGAGTCATAAAAAGTTGAACTTCAGTGCCTTGGTACATAAATAACTATTATGTACCAAGGCTATACTACTAAGGAAACAATTTCGCAATGTGTACGAAAAGTTAAATGGGCTACATTATTGTACGATTTCTGTGCTTTTAATGACGATTTCAAGAAAAATTATTTTCATGTTTTTTATAAGTAATTATTTATAGTAGCTATTGTATAAGTTATAATGTAGTTAACTGCTTCGTTTCCCGAATGCATTAATTTAAAATTAAAACCAACCAAAATCTTGGACCTATGTTGTACTTTGAACTAAAATAATTTCCATTTTACACAAAACGACAACCAATACATTACATTATTTATGGAACCCACCCGTATAAATTATTTCAAATTTCCCGCCTCATTTAGGGTTAAAAATGGCCACCAAATTATTCCCCCGGTCGGACATCTCTCTTGAGCGGTATAGGTTGCTATAGGTATATGGATTAAATAGACCAGGGACTCTTTAATAGTTATTTATACAAGTGCATGAAGTAGTACTTTTTTTCATGAATGGGAAAGTTGCGTGCACGAACCGCAGGTGAGTGTGCGCAATCCCATGAATGAAAAAAAAAACACTATGCATGAGTTTCATACATTATTTTTTATACGATCGTGCTTAAACATTGAAATATTTGGGATTTTTGTGTTATATACTAAAGGGCACATAAATGCACTATGATTTTCAATTACGAGGATTATAATATTTAGATCGCGGTCTCACTACGTTTACACATAGTATTGAAATCGATTTGAATATGTTTCTAGAATTATTGAAAACCGCAGAAGAGATTTTGAGATTGATTTGAATCTCAAAATAAATTTTCTTATTTTCGGGATTTAACGCCACATTTACCATTTATGAAAACACCAAACTGCATTACACTGAATTCGATTCCAAACTGCATGTAAACGTAGTAAAGAAGTTTAGAGTGAAAAAAAGTTAACTTTTACTTTTACTCTAAACTGCTCAGAGTGAAAAAAAGTAAGTTTTTTTAACTTGTTAAAAAAAGATATACTTTAGGCATTTAGAAAGGTTAAAAAAAGTAAAGTTTTTATAACGACCATATAAAAAATAATTTAAAGGGTCCCTGAAATAGACAGATATATCCACAAATGACAAAATAATAGTAACTGTCCCCCTCCACCTCACAAGCACTGAGTTGCTTCTGGGGTACTCTTAGGTTGGAGTACTGTTCATGTAGTAGAGACCGATTTTTCATTAAGGAATCACATAATTTTGTATGAGGAAAAAAATTTTAATCAAATTTAAACATCTACGATGCCTGGATATTGATGTCTCAATACTCTTCCTCTCCCCGTAATAGTGGAGTAGAATTGTTGAAGAAAAAGCATGCAGGTCATGGCAGGTGGCGAGAAATAAAAAAAAGAAAAACAACAGAAGTCGTCGAGGGGTGACAGAAGTGGTCGGCCATTTGGAGCAGAAAATCATCGCTCATCGCAAACTACGAGATGTCTGGCGACAAAGTTTGGTGAAGTACCATCGTCGTGTAGCCATAATTCTGGTGATTCCAAGCTGCTGTGTTATTCAGTAATTTGGCACGTGTAGTTGTTACTGATAGTGCCCCAAGTAGTGCCCTCACCACTGACTTTGTACTATGTGGGCATGTAGGAAATATAATCATTGACGATGTAGTAAATGTAAGTATTTGCCGAGAACTTTGTGAGAAAAATAAAAAGGGAGTGTTAAAGTTAAAAGATAGAAGATTTACTGTATTAGAATATGTCACAGATGTTGCTTTAGAAATAGTTTTGTTCAGAGTTTAGTTTTAGCAGTAGGAATCGAGGAGTAAGGTTGTTATCACTGTTATTTGTAAATAAAAATACTAAAAGTTTTTTTAGCTTATTTTGTTTGAAGGTAGCTAAGTCATCTAGATAATCAGAACTTATAACAACCCACCACACTTTGGGCAAATGAGAGTAGGTCCTGATTTGCCCTGTTGTCAAAATTATGATCGACATTTTCCTCCAAATTAAATTCAGTCTACTTTGCAAATCTCCCTACTACAACATTAAAGTTTTCATAATTCCGCAGGATGAATAGTGATGTACGTAGGTGATATGATAATTTGTATATGTCATACCCAGGTATTTGCATTTGACGTCACTTCTCGACTAATGTTTTTTTAATTGTTTTCATGCCTTGGAAAAATCTTGCAATGTTAGCATTCACATTACCAAAAATAAATAACAAGATGTCCAGAAATTTTAACAATGACTTTGGCAGATGCTTCCACATTGCATAATCAAACATTATTTCAATTGTTTTTCTGAGGTTATTCTAAATCCTCAGATAAGTTTTATTATTTTGCCAGATGACAGAATCTGGCATTTCCCTAAAGTTCTGGGCACATTCTGTTGTCACGTTGGGTTACAGACCAACTGTAGCAACCACAATGACATCGTCACATGATCACATAACTTTTCACTATTGTGAGGGACATATTATTAAAAATTAAGGATCGATTAACATGATAACTTATTCCGCAAATTCTATTTTATACCACAGTTCAGCGAATAATTCTGATTTGCAATTTAGTCTATGCCTTGGAAAGTCAACGTTTAGAGTAAGAGTGTTATAGTCGTTTCATTTTATTTCCAACTTACAATGTACTCTGTAAGCTAAGGTGATGATACAAATGTTAAAATATTAAGCAAATCCAGGGAAACTTCACGCAACCCAAAACACGTATTATTTATGTGGTGTCCTGTGGTATCAAATAATTTTTGAAGGAAAATAATTTGTGTAGTTTTCACACATCTACACAACTCACCTGTAGACAGAGTTGCTCTGCAGCCCGCTAATGATCGCCTTCAGGCTGGAGAAGTTCTTGATCAGCCTCAGCTCCTGGGCGATGTCGATCCAGCAGGCGACGATGGCCGCCCGGTCGAGGGGCCTCAGGCCCGTCTCGACCAGCACCGACGAGATCACGCGAAACGACACGGCGTTGAACTGGTTGACGGTGGCGAGGACGGTGGCGGCTTCGTGCGACCGACTCTTGTCCCGTCTCGACCACACGGCGCCCAGGCACTGGTGGGGCACCAGTTTCTTAAAGAGCTCCTGAAAAGGGTTCGAAGATAGTTTTAATTGTCTGGCTTTATTACGATTTTACATTATTTTTGCAGTCAGCATTTCAGAGTTTTGCAATATTTTTTTTGCGTTGACTGACCTTTTAACAGGGTTGGTGTTTTTCTTAGTTTTCCTAATTTAAAACAAACACTTTGTTTTTTCTGTTTAAAACTGTTTTTTTTTGTTTAAAACTTGTTTTTTTTTCTAGCTAAAAAACAAGTTTAAAACAGTTTAAAACCTAGTTTTATCCTACTTTTAAACAGTTTTAAACATGTATTTTTCAGCTAGGAACATGTTTTTTTAACCAGAAAAAAACTAGGCTATAAACTGTTTTTAATTTCTTGGCTAGGCAACCAAATAGTTATACACTCAAGGCAGTAGGTACGTACATCATACAATTAAGTGGGTGATGATAAAGGGAGAAATAGGAAAAATAAATCTATCAAAATATGAAGTGTCAAGTGTGGTGAAAGTCACTTTCCACTTTTTCAAAAATAATGACCCACGTGATGTTTTTTTTATCTTTGACGATAAGACTGACAGTTGCTGAAAAGAAAAAAAATATTTTCTATGGCGTTACACATTTTTTACATTGATTTCAGCCAAGTGAAGTTTCTATTTTTGTTGTTTTCTTTAATTTTTTAAACAAAAAAATGAAAGTTTTCAATCGCTTTTCAGTTAAAAAAAAAACAGTTTAAAACTATTGTTTAAAACATGTTTTAAACAAAGGGTGTTTTTTATATGCAGATGTTTAAAACACTGTTTTAAACATGTTTTTTCAGCTAGGAACATTTTTTTAACTAGAAAAAAACTAGGCTATAAACTGTTTTTAATTTCTTGGCTAGGCAACCAAATAGTTATACACTCAAGGCAGTAGGTACGTACATCATACAATTGCATTAAGTGGGTGATGATAAAGGGAGAAAGAGAAAAAATAAATCTATCAAAATATGAAGTCTCAAGTGTGGTGAAAGTCACTTTCCACTTTTTCAAAAATAATGACCCATGTGATGTTTTTTATCTTTGACGATAAGACTGACAGTTGCTGAAAAGAAAAAAATATTTTCTATGGCATTACACATTTTTTACATTGATTTTAGCCAAGTGAAGTTTCTATTTTTGTTGTTTTCTTTAAATTTTTAAACAAAAAAATGAAAGTTTTCAATGGCTTTTCAGTAAAAAAAAAACAGTTTAAAACATGTTTTAAACAAAGGACGTTTTTTATATGCCGATGTTTAACAGTTTTAAACATTCGTTTTAAACACTTGTTTTAAACAATACCAACCCTGCCTTTCCGTGCTTTCCGGAGACCAAATACAATGCAAAAATATGTAACAACAAATAGCTTCTAAAGTCTAAAGTTTTCTCCCAAGTATCTTGTCTAGAATTTAATTTTAAATAATAGTTATTTTGGCACTTATTTGTTTATGAAAAACCAGCTAAGATGTTTGTACGAACAGAACAATCTATCACCAACTTTTGCTCATGCACTGCTTGAAACGAATAATATATATGAAATTAATTCCACATCATCCCTTGACTGCAATCACGATACACAGAAAACGGCATGTCCGCGCGCAGGTGCTGTGATGTCAACGGTGACGCTTATTCGACAAAATCATGGCTTACTTTTATTTTTAAACGGATATTTGACTCGTTTTATAGTGAGCCAGGCAACCACATATACACCAAAGTGTCTCAAGGTGCCTACATTCTATCTTTGGATCGAAATTGATAACTAACGTGTGTCAGTGAGACTAATCTCAGCACTATTTTTTATAAGTTGGCCGCCCTTTTATCGAAGTGACGTAGATGCGCAGAAGAGTTTAATTTTCAATCTCCTAGCTGGCATACCGTTATTTGTGTATCGTGTCATGAATCAGTTTATGAATAACAAGTTCTATTTTACACTCATGAAGAAATTGGTGAATTTTTTTGTCACCTTATGTCAGATTCTAGCGAATACCAACACAAGAGAATAAATAACAAAATAATTTTTTTGTGCTGCATTTCCCCTATCACAACATATTTTCTAACCATATCCATCTTCATGCAAAGCAACTTTAACGACAGATTAAGTCTGGCTAGAAGAGTAGTTGAAAATGCATTTGGCATTTTAGCCAAACAATTTATAGTTTTTTTACTACAATTAATTTGAACGTGGAAAAAGTGCAAACCATAACATTGGCATGTTGCACATTACATAATTGACACACTTTTTATCCAATTATATTATCTATGTAATATCACAAGTGCCGGAAATTTTATCGATAATTTTTTCGAAAGCGCTATTTTGCCTACAAAGATCACGAGCACAAATTGATCTTTTATTTTCTGATAAAATCCCAAGAGTGAAGCTCGAGGGATTTTATCTCTGAAAATAAAAGCCCAATTTGTACGAGTGGTTTTGCTAATGGGCAAAATAGCGCTTGAGAATAAAATTATTTAGAAAATTTCCGGCGCGAGTGGTATTTGTCTAGATTATTTCACGAATACGATTTAATAATTTCTGTATTGATTTTTTCTATGTTTACATTTCCAAAACGACGCATTTTGAACGAGTTTATTGACAGCTTCGACTGTAGCGTTCAAGTAAACAAACATTATGACGCTTGGATATCCAAGATCCAAGGCAAATGTGATTATACGTAGGTACACCCTGTTGGCGTTGGTTTATTTTCTGAATGTATCATAAATTTAAACAGAGACGGAGGTCTAATAACAAGAATTTAGCAATGTAAATGTTATATAAATTCATTGATACAATGCTTAATAATACTACAACATAATTTATAAGCTGTATAATTTAGAACAGTGTAAAACACACCAATTTTAAGAAGTACGTGTTTGTATCCAACAGATTCGTGGTTGCTAAGCAACGAAGTGATACTTGCACAAGTGGTATTACCGCTTTGCTTTTGCACAAGTGCAATTATCGCCAGCAGAGGCATATGATTGGTTGGATTTTTTTGGAAGGAGCTACCTTATTGGATGCAAGCAGTATGAGGGAAATAATCTTTAAAATTATGTATTCTCCTCTTCCTCGTCTAATGCCTCAAACAAAAACCAGTAACAAAATATAACCTTCCTTGTGTTCAAATTTTCAATGTTAGTCCTCCTGAAGTTCACGCAAAACTTGATGGAAAATAGAACGTGCTCTAATTCGTGAAGCAACTTCACGAAGAAATTCATGAATTAATTCATGAAGAAATTGCCAGTGTAATACACGTTTTTTTTATATTAATTTGTCCTTGAAGTGGCTTCATGAATTAATTCATGAAGAAATTGTCAATGTAAAACAGGCTTTATAATTTTACATTCTTTTTGCAGTCAGCCACTCCTTGAAATGAATAATAAATAGGAAATTGATTCCACATCATCCCTTGACTGCAATAAACAAGAAATATAAATAATACCTACGATTTTTTGCATTCTTCTGATTTTGGAACATGCAAAATAAAGGTATGCACTGAAATTTTATAATTTTTAATTACAAAAAACCTGTTTGGGTAATTTTTTTTTGTATTTTAGGAAAAAATATTTTCAGTACCAAAAATAACGAAAATGCTAAAATGAGAAAAAATGAAAATAGGCCAATTAGATATTGATTTTTTATTCCTAACAACTTCCTATAATAAAATTTTTCGAGATCTCAGAGGAAAATAATATGAGAAAAAATAAAAAACTACAAAACCTTACTTTTACGGCAATTTTAAAATTTGTAAACTTTCCTAACAGCATTATTTTGACTCGAAGGCAACAAAATCAACTAAAAAAATAAGAAAGAATTTTAGTTGGCGGACCCTGCATACGCAATACTGGAGGTTTGTATAATAATAATGTTAGTATTATAATGTTGCCATCTCAAAAAATTTTATAACAAAAATCGTAGAAAATTTTATTCTGTACTAACTTGCATTAGTCATTTTACCATGGGCCTCACTAGAAACAAAAGAAATCGTAAAAGCTTGGTGCATCCGACTTTTAATATATAAGATGGTTTTATAAGACTACCGCCGCGATGTTCTTGCTTATTTTGGGCCTCACAAAAAAACACAAAAACTTTGATTAGAGAAAATTTTTCCACAATTTGAATAACTTGCTGCTTTTATTTGTTTGCTTTACACTTTAAACACAAATTGCAATGCTAATACTTATTTAATTGGGAAACTAATACAAATTGTAGACAAATTTTCTCTTATCAAAGTTCTTGCGTGACCTAATTGCCGCTTATGTCCAGTTAAGTTTTCCTCGAGCTGCAAAGTAAATTTTTGTTTTTCACTTTTTTTGTCGATTTGAGTTTTTTTAGTATTGAGCAAAAAGTTGGCCACAGATGCTCATTTCTTTTTTAACATTGCCTAGATATCCAAAATTGACATATTTTATTGTCTTGTGTTTTTCTGTTGTGGGGCACAAGATGGGCGAGAATGTTACTTTAGTAAAAATCAATTTTCAAATTAGAAGTTTTCTTCTATCTCTTTAAATAAACATGCTACAATTATTAATAATTTTGCCCAATTTTAGGCTCTTTTTTTCTTGTATGACAAGTTGGCCACTGATGCAAATCTTTTTCAGCTTTTCCAAAATTCCAATGTTTTTGTTTATCATTTTTTGCGGTGCGTAAAATTTTAGATAAGGAAAAATAATAGTAAAAAGGATGAGTCCACAATCTGTGGTCTACAGAAGGTCAGCCCCCACTCTGTCGATCATTTATACTAATTATCCATAAAACTATTTAAAAAAAGTCCATTGCCGTATATTCTAGTGGCAAAACGTAAACATTCTTTCGATAGATAGCAAGCTGAAAATCAAATTAATATCCCCTAAAAATTTCTTTTTAAATAAGAGTTCTTGGAGGGGTGATCCCGAGGGTGGTGCCACTCCTGCCTTTTTGAAACATGCTATGCTACTGCAGTGATTATGGTATTGAAAAGATATCCGACCGCTGTGCATTCAAACGAAATAAGCTGTAAACTCCATGTGTACTGATTAGAATTATAATAACCCCCGCTACATGCTACTCTAATGCAAAGATTTTATTGCAAATATACCGCCCTCTACGGACGAGAGTCTGAAGTTGAACTTCTGCCGTCATAGTTTCGGCTATTGAGCGCACAACCACAGAGATCATTACAGAACCGCAAAGACAAACTGAATTATGCTAAACTATTAGACCCAACCGAATTTCTTTTGCCGTTGCTATCTAACGGACGAATCACCAAGCTATGCAGAGTTGTTTTTACAATTAAGTATTTTAGTTCACGTCTCGAATTAATTCCAAATCCTCGTAACATGGGGCAAATGCTAGCGACACCTCGCGTCAGGAATAATTTGTTAGTCGTATATTGCCAATGGGCCTGTTTCACAATTTTTTTTATTTTTGATTATTAATCAATAGTAAATAAAACACGAAAATATTTTTTTATTATACTTCTTTGAAAACATCTTATTTTCATCTGTTTTAGCAATAATGAAAGATGGGGTTTTTCGAGCTAGCGCAAGGAAACAGCGCATGGAAAAACTTTCCGTGCGCTGAATAAAAATACCGAATTTATGGCTTTAAAATAGAAATATACAGCAAAGTAAACTAAATTTAAGAAACTCTATATGCTCTCTGATATTTTTTAACATGTACCTATTTTGTATTTTAATTCGTAAGTGTTTCAATATTGAGATACATTTCTGTAATATTTTTGACGTTTTATTCACCTTCTGACAATAACTAATTTACAGCAAAGCACCTTTGAAATCATTTGAGAGTAACCATGGAAACGCATCATACATACCAAACACAATATTGTCTGCACTGTTTATTTTTTGTCAATTAAATTTATTATAATATGCCGATAAAATGTTTTAAGTGTCCGTTTTCAAGGAAGTATAATAAAAAATATCGTTCATTACACGTCCAGAAATAGATTTTTCCGTGCTTGCATGACTTTGTCACGCGCGCACGGAAAAATCTTTATTTCCAGACTCGTAATGAAATATACTATTTTCCGATTTTTTTCGGCAGGGAAATGCCCTAAAAAAGGTTTTTGAAATTCAAATTCCTTGGGCCCGTGATGTCACGGCTGATTGGCTACTACTGTTTTGCGACGTTGACACGATTTACGGCAATATCGATTAAGTTTCTATTTGAGATTTGTGAAGACTGAAGAAGAAGAAAATGTACCTAACTTAAATTTTGTGGCAGAAACCAAATAGACATAACACATGACCTCAATATCAGGGGGCGGCACGGCGGTGCACGAGTGGCTGAGTCTTTCGTGGTACCCCACGCTTTGGCACCGTACGTCGCCTCATAGTGGCTAGATTGCTCTAAAAGAGGAGAGGCCATAAAAAGAAATAAAAAAATAATCTCAATATTAATTAATTTAATAATATACCAAAATCGCTATGCTTGATCCTTTTTTGAGTTAAAAGTTACTTGCAGAATGATCACCAACTTGTAAGTTGTCCAAACCTAAATAACAACATTTTGTCAGCCAACTATACGTAATCTTGACAATCAAAATTTAATTTATTAACTCGAAATATTCTGACATCATTGTTTTTTGCCGTTGATCTTCTTCATTTTGCAATAATTATTCTTAAAGCTAACTCTCGAATGTGTTTTCCAGCATCCCCTAAAATGACTATCAAAAGGTTTTCCGGATGACCAAAATATTCCTTTCTCCTTTCTCTCAAGTACGGGATCTATCACTTTTTTCAGTTAATTTGATTTCAAATCAGCATACGGTATACAGTTTAACTTTTAACTGTTGCAGGTTTTCAGAAAAACAGTTTATTAGTTCAGTTTACAGTAAAGAATGGCAGAACAGAATGACATGACCAGCCCACAGATTGTTATAGACACGACACACAAAACAACCAGCTGTGTATGTATGGTCGAGTTCGGACAACCGTTTATTAAACTGTCTTTCTCTAAAGAATCGATTTCGATTCAATGTGCACGTCTGAGATTAGAACGGAGATCGAATTTTTGGGGCTTCGATTACTAGTATAACTGGCAACATCGCAAACGCAATTTCATTGCTCCAAATTAAGGTGCACAATTTAAAATTTTTATATGGATTTTTAGTTATAACAAAATTAGGTATTGACGAGAAAGGTGCTGAGGGGGATTTTATTAAAGAGTTATGTGATTAATTTCATTCTAGTAGTAAGAAATATCGAAATTCGATTGAGTGAACAAGGCCCATTAGTAAGGAATTTTCTACAATACTATAGTCTAAAGCACGAAAGAAAACGTTTTTAAAGAATGCGGGCAGCGTTGCGAGATTTCCTATACGAGTAGTCGTTATTTATTGGCGAATACAAGTTTTATCATATTGAAGCCGAATTTCTGAACTCTGTTATACCGAAAAAATAAAGCTCGCATCACGGGACCACTTACCCATTTTTGTTTATCATTTATTTTTAACGCGGTGTGATAAAACAACATCGTCGCGTCTACCATCCCCTTTAAAATACGGCAACACAGCACTTCTACCAAGCAGTCGGCTGACAAAAGCAGTTAGCCAACGCGTTTTGTGCCTGTTTCTATAGTACGTAAAGTAACTGCGTATTTGGTCTACCACACAGACCTCATTTTTTAGGCCGCTGGGAAGTTTTTTCCGCCGGCTCAGAGAGCTCAGTGGCGTTTCATATGTTCGGGAGTTAACGTGTGCAAAATGAGTAAACAGGGAAGAACGTTGCATTCTCAAGCACGAGAAATAATTGCCAATGTTATAAGGGTTGGTTGCCAATGTTATAAGGGTTGGTTGGTTCCTCCATAGCCTAAGGCATCACCGTTAAGAATAATATTAACGATAAATTAAATAACAATTATATGAAAATTAAGCCTGTGAGTTACACAAAATTGAGCTACGCCCCTGAACTGTGACTAATTCTATAATATTTGCGAGTTCTTCCCCCTTACGTCGCACACATTCTGCCGTAAGGAGGACTATATATAATCACTGGCTACTGGTATTGGTGCCCCGTACTACTTCGGATGCCGATTCACGAATGTCTCGCAGCTCATTCCGCGACACTCACCACGTCCATCCTGGTCAGCTGCTCGGCGAAGTGCCTCACCGGCACGTCGGGCAACCTGTAGGCGTGCCACGCCGTCGCCGCCGCCACCGCCTGCCTCAGCGCCAGGACGGGCGCCGGGGCGCAGGGCGGGGGCGGCGGGTCCGCCTCCCTCGCGTACCGCTCGAGCCGGTGCCGCACCTTCGCCTCCAGCTCGGTGGCGGGCAGCCGGTGCGAGCAGAACGACAGCAGCTGGCGGAGGGCCGGGTTGGTGGGCGGCTCCCGGAAGTCCTCCGGGTAGCTGTCCAGCCAGACGTGCAGCGCCGACACCAGGGTCCTGCAAGGGACGACGTTTGGCCGTGTTCGGCATTGGCCCTGCCTTCGCCCATTTTGCTCGGACACTAGTGGTTATTAGTGCGGGAGCAAAAAGAGAGGACGGAGGACTAGAGATGCAAAATGCTCGAGCATTTATATTTCGAGCATTTTCAGCAAGAACGAACGAGCACGAACGAGAATAAACGAAAATAAACGACATACAGTGTGACCCATTTGTTTTGGGGTCAGTCTGTAAAAAGTGTATCAATCGTGCGATTTGGCTGATTTTTTTTTTAAATTGTAGAGCTCGATGAACTGCCCATTTTGAACAAAAATTGCCTGGTTCGCATAAAATCCAAAGCCTACTATGACCGTTTTTATGAGCAAAATTTTAAGAAACCATATTAGCGTTTTTTTTTGAAAAAATCTGTGTGCGCCAATGGATTGAGCACCCCTC
The DNA here is from genome assembly GCA_963920635.1 of Pseudeuparius sepicola. Taxonomy (NCBI): domain Eukaryota; kingdom Metazoa; phylum Arthropoda; class Insecta; order Coleoptera; family Anthribidae; genus Pseudeuparius; species Pseudeuparius sepicola. Next base: position 123,465,161 of record OY987299.1, on the reverse strand, counting down.
GGAATGGGTATGTACAAAATTTCATCAAAATATTTCAAGTAATAACGATTTTGTAGAAAAATTAAAAATGCAGCCAAGGTACGTCTTTATTTTCAAAAATTCAAAGTTGGCCATGGAAAATAATTGAATTGTAATAATACAACCTTATGCTTATAAACACAAAACATAAAAACAATTAAAATTATAAAATTTTTGTAACTTCTACCAAGCCTCCATTTTCTACAATGCATTTGTCGTTCCTCTTGCGTACATTCAAAATTACATTTCGTATTTGCTGTGGAGTAATTTCCTCACAACTACGGTTTATCCTAGCTTGCAGTTCTTGTAAATTATGGGGTCTTGACTTATAAACATTTTGCTTAAGTGTACCCCAAAGAAAAAAATCTAAAGGAGTTAAGTCCGGAGATCTCGGTGGCCACTCACAGAAAGGACTATTTCGCCCTATCCAACAGTTTTCAAAATTATTATCTAGCCAGTTTCTGATTAAACGAGCATTATGAATAGGACTGCCATCTAACTGTAACTTTAAATTTAAACGGTATCTTAATGGTAACTCATCTAAAGCATTTCTAAATTCAATTTCTAGGAAATTCAAGAAGCCAGCCGCATTCAAATTCCCTTCAAAGAAAAATGGGCCAATTATTCTGTCGCGTAGTATTCCACACCAAACGTTAATTTTTTGTGAATATTGTCTCCTTGCATTTATTATAAACTCTGGATTTTCAGCTGACCAGTGACGGCAGTTTTGACTTGATACTACACCATTTGTAGTAAACGTGGCTTCGTCGGTGAATAAAATTTCATTTAAAAAGTTGCCATTATGGAGATATTCACCTTGCAGCCAATAGCAAAATTCTAATCTTCTCTCCTCATCTCCTGGTTCCAGGGTGTGCAAAAATTTTGGCTTAAACGGTTTTATTTTGTTTTGTCTCAAACATCTCCTTATACTCTCTCTGGGTATATGAAGGTCTAAACTAGCCGTTCGAACACTATTTCGAGGATTGTCACTAAAGTATTGCAGAATTTGATTGTTATTTTCAACAAGTCCACGGCGTCCATTTTGCCTAGTTTTTAATAAATTTTTAGAAATCGATCCAGTTTCATCAAAAATATTGTTTATACGTTGTACAGTACTTCGACTCACTGATCTACCTGGGTGTCTATTGTTAAATTCGGCCGCAGCTTCTGCTGCCGAGCGCTCGTTGTCGCCCACGAGTCGAACAATTTCTATTTTGTCTCTTATGCTTAAATATTCCATAATTATGATAATTAATTGTATTGAGCACAAACAATTTCTGAACTCAATTTAGACAGTTTGACACTTAATAAAAGTAAACAATTCAATTATTTTCCATGGCCAACTTTGAATTTTTGAAAATAAAGACGTACCTTGGCTGCATTTTTAATTTTTCTACAAAATCGTTATTACTTGAAATATTTTGATGAAATTTTGTACATACCCATTTCGAGGGGTGCTCAATCCATTGGCGCACACAGATTTTTTCAAAAAAAAAAACGCTAATATGGTTTCTTAAAATTTTGCTCATAAAAACGGTCATAGTAGGCTTTGGATTTTATGCGAACCAGGCAATTTTTGTTCAAAATGTGCAGTTCATCGAGCTCTACAATTTAAAAAAAAATCAGCCAAATCGCACGATTGATACACTTTTTACAGACTGACCCCAAAACAAATGGGTCACACTGTAGATAGGTGTTTCATTATAGCAAAATGATCAGCTCCTTTCAGAGGTTAAGAAAAAAGCAATTAAATGGTTTTTTTTTCTGAAAATTCTCGAGCACGTTCCTAAAATGCTCAAGAATATTCACAAAGTGCTCAAAATGCTCAAAGATTGATGATGGCGGGATCTGCAAGCTTGCTCTTTTACTTCAGTTCGCAGTGCGCTTGTGTCTCCATCTTGCCTTTGTCAATACGGAAGAACGGGTCTTAAAAAAAATTGCTCGACGATCGTACTCAATGGTATAGCAGGTAGAATTTATTATATATCTTACAATTCTAATACGAAGTTCGTCGATCGTATAGCACTCGTAGTCGTAGCACCTAGCATCATTAATAATAACTCACAACAGAATTCATGGATTACCCACCTACAATAAGCGTGCCGCGCGTCACAGTAATATACCGTACTTTCACCGTTTTAGTAGACATAGGGGAATAGGCCGCGCGTCGCCGTGGGTCCAGCTAGGTTTGTCAGTCGTTGGCGGGGGGAGTACACAGTAGTCCCGCACCGCTTATCAGTCGAGTTTTGCGAGCAAAAAACACGCCCCGCCCCCCACCAACGACTGACGAACCTAGCCGAATACACGGCGGCGCGCCGCCCAGCCATGGCTATGTCTACTAAAACGGTGAAAGTACGGTGTAAAAAACAATATAACTACGCGGAAGCGCCGGCGCGTGCTCCATTGCCTCGGTAGCAGCGGTGCCACGTAGATTTCGAAAATTGCGATATTGCCAAATGTCGTCACACCTTATTCCTTTTGGGCTTGAAATGTTGAGCATTTTGAGCATTTTCAAGGGAACGTTCCTTTTCGTGCTCTTTCGTGCTCTTGAGAACGCGAACGTTCTCCGAGCACGAACGGGAACGTTCCCTCCTTCGCATCTCTACGGAGGACCAATGTCGAACACAATGTATGTCGAAAATACGATTATTGTACGACGTAACGTCCAAATCGGCTTTTAGTGTTTAGCTGTTTATAACTTTGAATAAAAAAAAACGGAAGGAGTCGATACTCTACGGGCAATTAAAATCTGTGCAACGGAAACGGTGGTGTGTGGTGCTTTGATACTTCGTCGTGTTACATATTGCTTTTTAAAAGTTATATGTGTTTGATAGTTTTTTAATGCCCATAAACTTCACAAATGATAATTGAAACATTTGGACAGTAGGTGATACACAACAAGGTTATTAAGGTTACACATGAAATTTGTTCTAATTTTGGTGTTGTTCGTGAAACCTAACCTTTATATTTTGTGTGTCATCCAGAAAGGACCAAAATAAAATTAAAATGTCTAAAGGAAAACCGCTAAATCAATCTCCTCCCAACTTTTAGTTTGGACCTGGCAACCCCGCAGCGCGCCAAATCTAGGGTCAATTTGAAATTCAGATATAGTTCACCAATACGGGAGTGAACATTATTTCTCTGGAAAAGGAATATGTAATCTATAAAAATATACACAAAAAGTTCCATAAGCTCTCAACTGAATTCAGTAATACCTAGAATTATTTTGCTTGGATTTAAATGAGATTATTGTAATGTAATAATTAAAATAATGACTTAATAAAAATTTCGGGCAACCCAGGTAAACAAACTCCCTCTTATCAGTTCTTCTGACATTTTTATTTGTCAATTTTGCGGTGTTTTGTATACGACATAGTTGAATTAGTTGCATGTCATTTAGTATGAGAGCCGGCTGCATGATTTCAACTCTCATAAGCTTATAGAATAAGATGTTGTGTAACATGTAGAGAGTAGGTATATTTCTTTACTTGAAGCGAGGAGGTTGCCTCAATTTATATGGGCCCGATCATTGTTATTTAAAGTTGCGGTGAATTTTTAGGCAAATCTACTCTCATATAATTATACATATGAACAAAATAGGTACCATCGAAAAGAAGGCCCATGGAGCAACAATAAAAAAATCGGTCTCTTGGTCCTTTAGAAAGCCGATAGGCGTATTTTCCAGGCCCCGAAAATCCTCCGCTGTTAAATACGGCGCGAAAGACGGGGGCAAGTCTGGACCTCGGGGACGCGAAGTGTGTGCGAAGTCCCGCTATACAGCCAGTGCCTTATACCGTTTGATGCCCAGAAAAAAAAAATTCAAACGGGTTTTTCGGAAGATCTGACGGTACGGCGAGATGGCCGGAGAACGGGTCAACATATTTAAAGAAACTTTTTCAAGTAAATTATTTCTCGTTTTCGAGTTATTAAAGATTTTCGGCGAAAAAAACGACCAACACAGGTGGGACTCGCGGGACGTACGTGATTGGCCGGCATTTCCCGTCACCTAAAAGTCCGTAAACTGTCACAAATTGCCCTTGAAAAATCAAAAGATGAGAAAAAACACGCAATTTATAATAGCGGTCCCTCAGGATTTCCCGTCAATTTCGCTAATTCTACAGCCGTCCCGTTTCTCGAAACTTGGAAATCGGGAGTCGGGAAATTTGGTTAAATATCGGATTTTCGAGGTTTCTTTTAGTACTGGAGGAAAGTACAAGACCCAATTAAGAAATTTACCATCTTCGATTTTTAGAACGGCACTTTTCGGATTTGTCAAAAGACTTTTGCGAAAAAGTAGTAAATATGTTCGTGGGACGGGTTGTACCTATTAAAAAAATAAATATTATCCACAACTTCTTTAAATAACAATGATCGGGCCCATATTATCTGAGGCAACCTACTCGCTTCAAGTAAAGAAATATACTCTCTACATTTTACATAACATCTTATTCTACTATTATTATTATGTGTATTAGGTTAAGTAGAGTAGCTTTAGCTAGACCTTGCCTCGGTTTTTGTTGTATTGTATATTACGATGCAAATAAAGGCACTTTATTATTATATTATTATTATTCTAGAAGCTCATGAGAGTTGAAATCATGCGGCCGGCTCACATTGCATCGCGGCCATCGCGCTATGACATTCTGTCAGGGGCGGATTTAGGCATGGGCTTTATGGGCTGCAGCCCAGGGCCCCTTTCACACAAGGGGCCCCGCCAGGCCCGGCCCCACCGCTGTGAAAATTAAAAAAAAATAACGTAAACGTACCAGTGCCTGCCACATGATTTATTTAATTAAAAAATAAGGTAATAAGCAGATATAAATCCATTCTATTGAAATGTTTATGTTGGTAGAAATCACAGAATCATGGTTATGAGTTATTTATGTTCCTAAGATAGTCATCTTGATCTCTCATTTTTACTGACTTTTCAATTTATAGCGTTATATTTATTGTAGTTTCTTTGGCAAAATTGTTTAGTGCAGCGATGTAAAAAATATAAATAATCAACGGAATTAATTTTTGTGGCTTATACTTCTAAGCAAGATAATAATTTAGAACTATTTTAAGTTTTTGAAGATTTTGGTTGGGGTGTCAGCTACTGGCTTATGTTTGTGCTAAGCCAATGTCTGACGTAGGTGTCAGTCTATGGTAAAATCACAAGTCATGCAAAAATGATCTCTAAAGTCTCTAACAAAAAACCTTCTAATGGTGTACAAATTTCGCGTTAATGGGTTAAATATTTCCAATGCCTAACACCCCTGTCAGCCATTGGCTATACAATTGGCAGTGACTATGGCAGACTTTGGACGTTGGGTGATCACTCAATGCTTCGGAGTTCTGTCTTCGTCTTCAAGAGCATCAGAACATGTATAGATTTGTCACTCAACGATTCTGAGCCATGTCTTCTTCTTGTCGAAAGCGCTGAACAGGACCAATAACTACTGCTACGATCTTTACAAGTTTACAATGTCAAATTAAATTAAATCAGTCAAAATAAGTTCAAAGATGTGTAGCTAAGAAATGACCCTAGAGAATTTATGCGGTCTGTCAGGGGTAGAGAAGAAACTGTATTTTTAGAAGAAAAAAAGGGAAAGATAGGGAGAAGAAAAGAGGGACGGGAAGAGAAGAAGAATAAATAGAAAATAGACAGAAAATATTAAATGAGAAAAAAAACAGTTGGAGCTAAATAACATGGGAATACATTTACGAGAATCAATATTATCATAGAAAAATAATAGATATAGGTAACTAAAAGCAAACATTATTTTTAATAACAACTGTGACATAACGAACAAATAATAATTTACAAAATTGAAAATCCAAAGCTTTCTACTCAAGAATAAGTTAGTATATGTTCCATAAATGAGAATGATAAACATTTCTACATACAATAAACTCTTGTGTTTTCCTTTTTAAAAATTGGTGTGACAATTTTTATAGGGTGTCAGGTTTTGGGCTGATCAAATTAAAGCTAAGGGAAGGGTCTACTCAAAAATCATTATGTCAGTTACTGGATAAAAAAATTAAAATTTTAAAATATTGTTTACAAAAAAATATATTGCAGATTTGATTTGGGCTGTTGGTAATTATTTCCAGTGATGTCTCTCCTACTTACTCCATATTAAGAATCATCAATAAACGCGCCAAATTGATTAAAATTTGATAAATCAATCCCTAAGGTGTCGGGCACTGGTAAGTTTACGTTACCCACAAAAAATAAAAATAATTTAGGCACACAGCGTCAATTATTGTGGGCCCTGCTGCCATCTATATACCCCGTCAATTGTACCTATATATCAGTTTGAGGTTATTATTTGCTTCTTTATGCTTGAGAAATGCTTCGCTTCAATCAACTGATCTTTCGTTTTGATGAAGTGTGAAGTGTTAATTTATACATTTTTTTAAGAAGAAAAAGCAGGTTTTTGACTACCGAAACAAACGGGGGGGCCCCATAATAGTGTGCTAGCCCAGGGCCCCCAAAATTTAGGTCCGCCCCTGCATTCTGTCGCTCGCGTCCGCCACGACCGCCACTCACTTCCGGTGTTGCTCCCGCTGCTGCGCCTTCGCCTCGTCCATCCCCTCGTCCTCGACGTCCTCCAGCTCCTCGTACCGCCTCAGGAGCAGCCTGAGCACGTCCTGCGCCGTCGAGAAGCTGCGGTACGTCGCCAGGAACACGTTGACGTAGGTCGTCTCGAGTTCGCCGTCGTCGGTCGCCAGCGCCTCGACCAGGCGGCGCAGCGTGCCCGCCTTGACGAAGCGGACGCGCACCGTCTCCCACTCCAGGTGCGAGATCTCGTCGTCCGAATCCTGAAAACGACGGACGGGTGGCGGTTAGGAAGCGCCGGAAACGGTCGTTGGGATACGTCCAGTTTGTGCATTTTCGGGATGCGGGATAAGCGAAGCGTCTGTTTTTAGCAAATCAAGGGTGCCGTGGTACGAAAGCGTAGAGCGGCCACATGTGATTTCTTTTATCCTTGACACTTTTTTCTGTCAATTATACATAATTGACACTTTTTTCTGTCAATTATGTATAATTGACACTTTTTTCTGTCGATTATGTATAATTGACACTTTTTTCTGTCAATTATACATAATTGACACTTTTTTCTGTCAATTATACAGAATTGAAACTTTTTTCTGTCAATTATACATAATTGACACTTTTTTCTGTCAATTATACATAATTGAAACTTTTTTCTGTCAATTATACATAATTGACACTTTTTTCAGTCAATTATGTATAATTGACAGTTTTTTCTGTCTATTATACATAATTGACACTTTTTTCTGTCAATTATACATAATTGACAGTTTTATAATTGACAGAAAAAAGTGTCAATTATGTCTACTTGACAGACAAAAGTGTCAATTATGTATAATTGACAGATAAAGCGTGACAGAAAAAAGTGTCAATTATATATAATTGACAGAAAAAAGTGTCATTATATATAATTGATAGAAAAAAGTGTCAATTATGTATAATTGACAGAAAAAAGTGTCAAGGCTAAAAAAAATCTCATGTGGCCGCTCTACGCTTTCGTACCATGGAAAAAAATGTTTGTCGATTTTTCTGTCAGCAAGCCAACCTGTAAACTTTAATTATGTTTTGAATAAACTTTGATAATCTTTGTTTTGATTGCTTATTTTTCCTAAATAGTACAATATAACCAACTTTTAGTAACAAGTTAGGAAATAGTATATTACATTGTACAAAAACTATAACGGTATGGCACTAGTTTCCCACAAGCATGGCATATGAATGCAAGTTGCAAGTTATATGTGAGATCTGGTCGTCCTAATTCTGAAACCCTGAAACCAATGGACGATTGGCGAATAGGAAACGGCTATTTATGTGACCAGTTGGGAAATGTCTGATTCTGTGCAACAGTAAGTCGGCCGAAGTCTACGTGACGTTTATCTGCGTCCCTCTGAATTTTTGACGATATTTTCCTGTATTTGTGTATTTTGGTGCGTTTCAAAGCTACTTTGCAATTAATTGAACGCCGGGCTTTTTTACTAGAGCACTAGAACCACAACATTACAGGTTAGAAGGGCTAAAATTAATTTAGTTTTGAAAGTAGGTATGTGAAATAGTGAAACATGTTTTTGGGCGTGGAACCAACATTTTCCCACTGAGGGTGAGGATATTGATGAAAGAAGTATTATACCGTTAGGATTACGTACTTCGTGGAATCAACCAGGCAAACTTAAAGCGTTGACTGAAGGTTTAAAAAGACCTCTCACGGATCCAGATAAAATGCCGAGCGCTTTTGGAGGCGAAGGACTATGGATATTCGAACTTTTTCTAATGATCGTAGTCATTCGCCTCCGCGCACCAACTCCATCTACTGGTGTATAGCGGTATTATTATTTCTATTTAGCTCTCGTCCAGTACTACTGTTTAGCACCATCTATTTTCGATAATTACAATGACTCTAACAAAATCGATAATTAGTGGTAGATTTCGTACTCGACAATTTCGTATTCCAAAAGGCTCGTTTGTGTTCGGGGCGGGGCAAACAAGTCTAAAAATAGACACGGGGGGAGAAGGGAGAAGGGGCCAGTGAAATAATTCTACGATTTGGCTTTTATAAAATTAGGAATAGATTCAGGGTTGGGCGTATTTCAGTTTGATATTAGACGATTTTAACGGATTGGCAGATTTTTAAAATTCTCTTTTTTAGGAATAGTGATCTACATTATGTTGCTTCAATTTCTTACGTTGATTTGAAAAACAAAACATGTCCAAAATGAAAACTTTGAGAAAAGTGAAAAAACTGATTGCCTTCCCTCTATTAGGGAGTATTTTTTAATGTACCTAGGCGTTTTTCTGGAAAAATGTTGAATACAGAAAGAGGTTGTTATTTATTTTTATTTTTTTAGCTTAAGTAACTAATAAAAATATATACTGTGTGTCCGGCGATTCAGTGCCCAAGGGGTGTAAACGATAAAAAAATTCTAATTGTAAGTTGACATTCTGTTTGGTGTTGCCCCAATAATTGGCCGAACCTATCAGCAAAGTCTAGAGAATACTAGACTTTGCTATCAGTACACAGTGTATACAGGGTGTATTTTTGTCGAAAAAAAAACAAGGGCGGAGTAAACTGTACCCTCAATTTTAAAAGCTAGCTAGCTAGGACAATGCCTGTCATTGTTAAAACGATATTATTGCTTATATCTGCCAAACTATGATACCACACCACTTAATCAGTGGCGGCTCGTAACTATTTCAACTTAAACAGGCGGGGCCAAATATCGGAAGACATTTAAAAATCAATGTGCCTAACTAAACCGGTGTAAAGTTAGTAGCCGATTTTCTGGCAGCAAAAAATTTTCCTCGCCCTTATTTCCACAAATTTATTTTGATAAAAATAAAGTAGAAAGGGTAACTATTATTAAACCTTCTAAGCAGATTAAACTGGAGAATGAAGAAAAATATTCATCAAAAAATAAACGTTGAAATTGGCTGCTAAGTGCTAAGTTCAGTTTTAAGTAGACACTTTTGTTGAATTTACGTGATCGCGTTTTTTATGTTCTGCCGTTTGATTTTTCTCTATAGTTAAATCAAGGTAACGGCCTGCCCTCTATAACTGTTTAATTTGCAGTTTTTGCTCAAATTACATTGACGAAAATGAATTTCTTAATAAAAAAAACTAACACTGTTTTATGAAATGCTACTTTTATTAGTGATATAAACAAAAATAGTAAAAGTAGGTAAATAAGGATTTTTTAAACTGTTGACTATGTATGTACCTACATGTAGGAATTGAGATTTTTTAAGTAGGTATTGACTGAACACGCCAGAAAGTAATTACCCATTTTCAGTCAGAATTACCTTTGAACATTTTTTAACAGAGAGGAATAAAATAAAATAGTTAAATGAGAAAACACATTTATTAAAAAAACACCTAAATACCAAATCCAGAAATATTGTCAACATAAATAAATTATATAAGTAAGAACATTTTAACGCATATACAATTATTATACAGGGTGTCCAACTTTAAAACTGTACAAATCCGTAAAATCTTCATTTTTAGAGATAAGAGCCTAAACTTTTTTTGTTTGAAAGGCCTTCAAAAACCGCTTCTTTTGACCTTCCTGCTATTATTAAAATGCAAATCCAGGGCCGGCTACCATTTTTTTATACCCCCAATTTTCTCGAAAACCATTTAGCGATTTTTTTATTTAAAATCTGACCCCACAGCGTTAATCAGAACACCCCAAAACCCCTATATACCAAATTTGAATAAAAAATATACAGGGAGTTCTATTCTGCAGGGTGTCAAATTTGAGCAAAATAGGAATTTTAAAGAAATACATTACTTTTGTGTTTATCAATATTTTTTCAATGATTCTACAGCACTCATGACCCATATAAAGTTTCATAAAAATTCAGCATTTTGAGATGGCACAGATAAGAATACTCTGTATATTTTGTATTGGACCTTTGCACACCAATACCTTGAGTGGTCCTATAGACCATTGAACTGTTTTGAGGGGATTCCATGGCAATCTTGACTTGGCAGATACCTTTAAAAGTCCTATTTTGCTCAACTTTGACACCCTGCAGATTGGAACTCCCTGTATATTTTTTATTCAAATTTGGTGTAAAGGGGTTTTTGGGTGTTCTGATTAATGCTGTGGGGTCAGATTTTAAATTAAAAAATCGCTAAATGGTTTTTGTGAAAATCGAGGGTATAAAAAAATCGCAGCCGGCCCTGGATTTGCATTTTAAAAATGACGGGACGGTCAAAAGAAGCAGTTTTTGAAGGCCTTTTAAACAAAAAAAAGTTTGGGCGATTGTCTCCGAAAATGAAGATTTTACGGATTTGTACAGTTTTAAAGTTGGACACACTGTATGTTATTTGTTTTGGCAATAATAATAGTCCCCCACTAGTCAATAGTTTCACAATGTGTAAAAAGAGTTTCAAGGCTAAAAAAAATTCGAAGTCTCGCCCGCAGCTCTAGGGTTTACTATAGATCCCAACGTACCCGTTGAAAATAAACACCATCTATGGAGCTGGAAATATAAAATTTTGTGTCTGTATTTTCTGCTCGTGTGTGGTTGATGTAATATAAGATTTCTATTAAAGGGAAAAGGATGGAATGATACCCCTGTTTAATAAGTGTATTTGGGCGGGTCCTTTCCCCAAGTAAATTTCTGGTCGCGAAAGGGAGCAGTGAAAGGGGCAAATAATATTGTAATGAATCTCAAAAATCACAGTCCAAACTCGTTACCTTGGTTACCACCTTTATTGTTTAGCCTTCAAAAATCACAAATAAACTTGTCAGATTACTGTCACTGCCCAAGAATATTCTTTCAGCTCCAAAATTCGCACAAAATCGCTTTCTAACCTTTCACTTTCTCCAGGCCCAATTCCCAGGTCTTAATGTCAAGTAAAACCCTGTCAAAAGTCAAAATCAAGATATTGCCAGACTCGAAATGTCCCATCTGTAATTCCCACCGAGCTATCCCAGTATACCCCAGAAAACAGTGTGCTGTTTTCTAGACTTTGCTTTCGAGTCAGCGACACCGACTGTGAATAATTGTTACTTCCGCTAGCCGCAAGATGGCTCCGGCGAAAATGCCAGAAGATTTTCGATATCGATCCGCTTTAATTTCTGGTCCGGAATGTAGAGGGTGCCAGCGGGCTCCGGAGATGTTTTTAAATCGGCACGCTGTTCCATGGGCGTAGATTCTCTTTTTAAATCTTCACCCAACGCTTAAAGGCTAAGTTGCGAAGCACCCTCGCTTGGTCAAAGTAATGTTTTTTTATAGTTCTTATTTGTTAGTAAATTGATTATATGTTTTTAGATGCAGTACCATGTACGGTATTCTGCCATCAGATTGACCCACTTATTTGGACTGGCCCAGAATAAGTAGGAGAGAAGATCCTGAAGAAATAAATGCAAAAATGAATTGATATTTTGAAAAACAAATGTGATCTTGGGGAACAACCCAAGCACAGGGTGCTTGGACCTTTACACATCAACACCTTGCGTGGTCCTATTGACCATTCAACTGTTTTGAGGGGATTTCATGGCATACTTGACTCGGCAGATGCCTTTAAAATTCCTATTTTGCTCAACTTTGACAACCTGCAGAATGGAACGCCCTGTATAATTTTTGTTCAAATTTGATATATGGGGGTTTTGGGTGTTCCGATTAACGCTGTGGGGTCAGATTTTAAATAAAAAAATCGCTAAATGGTTTTCGTGAAAATCGGGAGTATAAAAAAATCGCAGCCGGCCCTGGATTTGCATTTTGAAAATGTTAGGAAGGTCAAAAGGAGCGGGTTTTGAAGGTCTTTCAAACAAAAAAAGTTTGAAAATGAAGATTTTACGGATTTGTACAGTTTTAAAGTTGGATAATCAATTTAGAAAATATTCTCTTATCAAAATTTAATGATTTATCGCATCAGGGTGGCTTATGTTCTAGCCTACTAAAGGAATTCCGATCAGTAAAATACATATATCCGTGTGCAAATTTTCCCCACGACTGTTTGGTTTCAGGTTACGTTATCTGTGGTTTCAGTATACAGAGCGCCCATGGCCACTAGATACATAGGAGAATCAAGAACAGTTGACTGCGCGTAGCGCCGGCCGTCGCAAGCGCTGCCGTGGGAGAATACAATCAGTTAACTTTGAACAGCGCTGGAGTGTGCCTCGTTTTTAAGCATTATCGATCGCCCTGACTACACGACGTTGAGATCGTTCCCTGTAATTTTGGTTTTTGATGTTTAATCGGAAGTAAAATAAAAACATATCTTTAAAAAACACTCTTCCGAAAAAATAAAAAGTAATTCTACAAAAAACAAATGATTGCACATAGTTAGTGCAATAAATGTTCAAAGAGGCCACCATCTGCAGCTAGGCAATAACCTAAAAGGTCATAGAAACCTCTCCGAACATTTACTAGCATGTTTGGAGTGATCATTTGAAATGAATTCGATATTTTCAATCGCAATTCGTCCAAATCATTCGCCCTGTCTTCCCGGAAGCCATAAATTTGGGACTTTACGTATCCCCACAAGAAAAAGTCATTAGGGGATAAATCGGGGGAGCGTGCCGGCCACGGAATGGTTCCCCGACCACTAAGCAAACGATTCGGAAATACAGTAGTTAAGTAATCTCGAACCATTCTGCAATTATGCGCCGGGCAACCATCTTGCTGAAACCAAAGTTCATTAAATCTGTGACCTGCAACCCGCCTAATTTCTGGAATGACTTGCTGCTGCAAAAGAGTCAAGTAAGTAGGGCCAGTTAGGTTTCCATCGATAAAAAATGGTCCGATCATATTTTCTCCGAGCATACCACCCCAAACGTTTACTTTTGCGGGGTACTGTGTTCGAAACTCATAATATTTACGTAAATTTTCCCGCGACCAATAACGAACAATCGAAGGATTATGTCGGCCATGTAGGGGAAATGACGATTCATCAGTGAAAACTATGTTGCTGATAAAATTGGGTTGACGGTTCGCCATATCCATAACCCTCTCGCAAAATTCCATTCGTTTAAAGTAATCGTCGGGAAAAATTTCATGGTTCTTATGGGCTTTGTATGATCGGTAACCATTTTTTTTCAAAATTTTTCCCACTGCACCCTTACTTATTCCTAATTGCTCAGCAATAGCCCTTTCAGAAATGTGGGGATTATCATTCACTGTGGCACAAACCATTATTTCTATCATCTCCCGATAATTATGTCGGCCGTGGTTGTTGGGATGCCCATTTTTACTATGGCTTCGCGGAGTGACACATCCGTACGTTTCGAAATTTGAAATAATCCGATGCACTGTGCGTAAAGATGGTACGGGCCTATTTCTAAATTCTAAATGTTTCTCCAAACATGCTTATTATTATGCGAATACTGTTGCCACCATAATACCACTTAATTACCTGAAGTTTTTCAGGTAACTGGTATACTTAATTTTTTCGGATAAGCTTTTTACGAAATATATTTTTATTTTACTCACCTAGGCCTGTCACCTATGAGGCTCCAAGCACGAATGTAGCCACTGTCCTGGTGATCGATAACGCGGCCGCTAGTCAATTGGACTTATTTCGCCCTATGTATCTAGTAGCCGTGGGCGCTCTGTATACGAGAGTTCGTATTTACTACAAACTTAAATTTGTGAATAGGGAATTAAAAACCCAAAGACAAAATAATTAAATCCAAAACTTACAATTTTGCAAAACTTGTAAACTATGTAAATAGTTTTGTTTGCTCCTAGGTACACACTTATGTATATTTTTACTTACCCTATCTTTAGTTAGGTATATCTTGCTTTATTTAAACGTAAAAAGTAAAATACCTGCATTTTTATTATACATATTATGCTCCTTATTTTTCTGCTATACCTATTACTCCTATTTTAATTTTTAACATTGTACCAAAAACTAACGATATAAGTATTCTCTAGACTTTGCTAACACCTTGAATAAATAAAAAATAATGACGCGAAAAATCTTATGGATATTTTTAAGCAACTCATAATTAAAAGAGAAAACCCCACCCCATCATCTCAATTTCTCCACCTCACGGTTCACTTCAGTTGTGACACTGTGGAAGATAACGACTTTCACCCCATCCTACCTCACCCTTGTTACGTCACTCCATAATTCATGCAGCGCGAGCAAGGAGTGACGTTTAATGAAATGTGGGGCCCGGGCCCCCCTGCTTGTTCTGTTTCAATGGAAATGAAATATTGCTCGTGGGCTGGGGGGGGGGGGGGGGGAGCGCTCAATCTTCGACCCGTTGGGGGAGGACAGTAGTAGCACAGTTGAGGGAATACCCAGTTGTATATCTTCATGTCGGCGCCTTTGATCTCGGCGGTAGTGACTTTCGTTTTTTATACAAAGTCATTCTCCAATAGAATCTCACTGTAAAGTCACGTTACTTATTTATTTTAGACCACGCCCTATAAAAATCGATGGGACACAGGACCGGCATTAAATTATTATCTTACATTAATGGTTTGGATATTGTTATAACGGAATAATTGTTTATACCTGTGGGTACACTTACACTGATGGCAGAGTACAGGTAAAGAATTCTGGGAAATCCCAAATCTGGTGGAATTCCCAATATATTTGAGTACATCCCTGATGTACCAGTAATGGCGTCGACTTTTCCTACTGGATATTGTTTATCCTGTGGTAGTAGCTTTGGATCGTTAGGGGGGCTAGGGGATGGTAATAATGAGAGTGGGGGTGAGTCAGAGTGAGGTGGTTTTTTTGGTTTCTAAGGACGGTTACCTATAATCCAGGAGGCGGTGGTAGCTGGGAACATACACGATGATTCAGTTTTATTTACGGACGAAGAACAGTGTTTTACATAATAGGGATGATATTACATACAATAGTGTGGTATTTTCGTATGTAATATCACAAGTGTCGGACACTTTATCGATATTTTTTTCGAAAGCGCTATTTTGCCTAGAAAGATCACGAGTATAATAAATTGGTCTTTTACTTTCTGAAAATAAAAGCCCAATTTGTACGAGTGGTTTTGCTAATGGGCAAAATAACGCTTGAGAAAATTATTTAGAAAAATTTCCGGCACGAGTGGTATTTGTCGAGATTATTTCACGAATACGATTTAATAATTTCGGTATTAATTTTTTCAATGTTTACATTTCCAAAACGACTCATTTTGAACGAGTTTATTGACAGCTTCGACTGTAGCGTTCGAGTAAACAAACATGACGCTTGGATATCCAAGGCAAATGCGATTATACCTACACCCTGTTAGCGATGGTTTATTTTCTGAATGTGTGTCATAATTTTAAACGTAGACGGAGGTCTAATAACAACAATTTAGTAATGTAAAAGTTATAAAAATGCATTGATACAATGCTCAATAATACCGCAAGATAATTTATAAGCTGCATAATTTAAAACAGTGTAAAACACCAATTTTAAGAAGTACGTGTTTGTATCGAACAGATTCGCGGTTGCTAAGCAACGAGGTGATAATTGCACAAGTGGTATTACCGCTTTGGTTTTGCACAAGTGCGCAATTATCGCTAGCAGAGGCACATGATTGGTTGGATTTTTATGCAAGCACTACGAGGGAAATAATCGCTGAAATCGTCACCTGATTGGTTAATATTTCAAAAATCGTGTTATTTTATTCGTTCATATTGGCAAGAATGGCAGGAGTTGAATTCTCTTAAAAATACAACCAATCATTAAGCCTTTGCTAGCGATAAATTCCCTTCAGAAATACCAAAGAGCTAAAATCATATACATAATATGATATTTTCATTTCGTTGCTTAGCAACCGCGGATCTGCTCAATACAAACTCCAACTTGCCAAAATGTGTACGTTTTAAATTACGCAGCTGAAAATTATGTTGCGGTATTACTAGACATTGAATATAAAAGATATTATGTAATTTATATTGCTAAACTATCTATATTAGACCTCTGTTTAAGTGTATGTACATTTAGAAAATAAACCGGTATCAAAAAGTCGGAAAAATCGCGCCTGCATTGGACATCCAAGAGTCATGTTTGTTTACTCGGACGCACCAGCCGAAGCTGTCACATATAAAGATCATACAAAATTTGAAGGCGGATAATTCCTAGAATAGATTTGTAGGAAATCGTAAATATTAATACAGATTTCAGTGGCGTGCTTGGAGAGTAATTGCACAGAAATAAATTACGAGTGATGAAATTTTATTAAAAAGTAACTTAAATAATTATTAACAATAAATAATATATTTATTATTAATAATTAGCTGTTCTGTGATTATGTCTATAATAATTTCATTTTGTAAGTACTTGTCTTCGGTTTTGATAACATAACACAGTATTTTCCAATTGTTGTTACGCTACTGTGTGAAATGGGCCAGTGCAGGTGGGTTTTCTGGGTATTATTTACAAACTACTTCCTAGAATACACTGCTCAAATTTTGTATGAACTGTTAGAAATCACCAATGATACCAAGCGCTTTGATTTCAGCGCTTTCTAATTTCGTTTGCTGGCGCTAGCATTTCATTAAACGGCTATTTTGACAGTAAAGCTAGCGCCCGAAATGTCGAGATATAAAAATAAAATAAGCTCAAACACAGCCCCAAAAAAGTAAATCACGAAATCGAAATTTTACAATGGCTTTCACCACACCAACATAAAAACAAATAAAGCCAATAAAGGGAACTGACAGAACAGAGTAAGGTTAGAATAAACCGCTTATAGTAATCGCGAGCGACCAAGCGCAAAATTTTTACGCTCGCTAATTTTATCCGCTGAAATCCAGCGAAACCGTTCAAAGGGCGCAAGCATCAATTCGCTTGCAAGCGATTGCAAACGTTTTGTAGCCTTAAACACACCCATTAAAAGGATTCGTATTCGTGAAATATTCTCAACAAAAACCGCACACGTGCTCCGCTCCGCTTCGCTCTCGGGGGTTTATCAGAAAACAAAGAGACCAATTTATTTATACTGGTGATCTTTCTAGGCAAAATAGCGCTTTCGAGAAATTTATCGATAAAATTTCCGGCGCTTATGACTTTACCCCCGAAAAAGTGGACATGGATGCATGGATCCAAAATGTCAATACGCCATTTACTTGCCTAAAATGTTCGTTGACACAACTTTTCATATCGGTGGTTTCTATAGTAGGTATTAACAAACAATTTTATGGTACCTACATAGAATCAGGTACGTAAATTCTTGAGAAATAAGCATCAATCTATTCCCTGGAATGGCAATTAGCATGTATCTCGTGCAGGAAGGCAACATTTATAACAATTAACGGCGGCCTTCCGCTGACTTTACGGTAAATTTGTCACTGATCGAACGGAAGCCGGGGAAAAAATAAAAAAAAACATGAATTTAATTACGCTTGCGCCTGACGAACAACAAAAATTTCAGACGGAAATGGTCGTTTCATCGTAAATACATGAATATATTGGATTGGATGTCTGGTTTCGGAATAAATTTTCTGAGAATGAATACTGCGTGGTTCTTTTAGGACTACCACCGCGATGTTCTCGCTTATTTGGACAGCTAGATGACGCTGAAAAGGAAATCGGCATCCAGTGCCAACTTGAAAAAAAAACTTCCATTGGGCAAAACTATTGTAGCCGTAGCATGTGATAGAAGACAACTTTTATATTGAAAATTGATGGCAATGAGAAGCTTTATGCAACCGGGTCCTCAGATAGTTTCAGAAAATTATACACAAGGTCTTCGGCTCTCGATTTATTTTTTATTAAAGCTATTTTCTCGCTTATTTTGCGCCTCAGAAAAATGCATTGCCCCAGCCCTGGATTCTGGATCCCATCCAAAGATTTATCTATAACTTTTCAAATTAATATCCCCAAAGACTATATTCGTTCTTATAACGAAAACGTTTGGGTTTCCATTGTCTCGACAAGTAGGTATTCATTTTTGCTTAGAATTAAAGTTAATTTCAGCATTTTTGTTCCCAAAGTCACAAATGGTTCCCGAAATATTGCAACAAATCGAAAATAATTTTTCAACTATAGTACCATGTAGGTAGATCAAAAGGAACCGACATTCGAATAATAAGGCCTGACGAAGACAAAATGGTAACCGGACAATAACCCCCAGACAAAAGCCCCCCCGGACATTTACCCCCGCCATAAAATGCCTAGTCATTTGCACGTAAATTGCGTTCCAATTATAAATGAAGTGCTCTTATAGGATTCGTTTGAGATTCCCCATAAACCAATAGCATATTATGTCAACTTTCTCGTTGTGCGTGAACATTTTTCAAAGCCAAATGACAACAAAACAATATTATTTGTTAGCCACAGGGACTCTTTAAAATAAGGGGACCCAGCATGTCACAGTCTATCACATAAGAAAAGTGAAGCCTTGAGGGGAAGTTTGTTTTCTGTCGACTCCGAGGAGACCCCAAGGGGGCTGGTACAAGGTTATGTTATATGTCAGTGTTCAACTGCCATCAGGTTTTATGTGACATGCCAGTGCCATAGATTCTAAAAAAGGCAAAATATTTCCCATCATAATTCACAATTTTTAAGTTTTCTAACTTCCAGATACTCAGATGTGTCAATTAAAGGTAATGCGGCCGCCTGTAGTAGTCCCAATAATTGCAACCAGATTTTTCCCGTATCACCTTTAGTAATCCTACAATTCCCATTACGTGAGCATTACAAAAATCGTATTTTGTAAATTTTAAATTATTAAGCCGGTAGTTTCAGTCAGGTCTTTTTTTAAAGAGTTTTTATCTACGACTACAAGTTTATTTTAAGTTTGTGAGGTACCTTGGGAGAGAAATAAAATTACAAATTTTATATTGAACACCGAGAAAAACTACACATGATTAGAACTACTAGACCTAATCTTATTAGTCCATCCCGAAATCTGTGAAAGTTCTTTGGGTAGATATACATTCAACAAGGGAAGAAAGTTCAAGTATACATATTACAAATGGATTGAGGAACCTGGTAACAAGGTGCAATAGTGACCAATTTTAAATAAGCAAAATTGGCACTACTGACTGACCATAGTTATTACTTAAATTCGTGGGAATAATTGCTGGAAATCAATTTCAACTATAAAATAAACTGATTTCATTTGACAGTTGCCATATTCTGCACTTGTAGACAAAACATTGTCAAGTCTAATTTTTAGAAATCATGGAAACCATTACTAATTTTTACTAGCAATCAAAGCACCTGTTATATTCATAGATTCTTCAATAAAATGGCATACTTGGCATCACTGATACCATTAGAATGAGGAAAAGGCCTCACTTTGGAAAATATAATGCTGGGTACCCTTAGTTTAAAGAGTCCCTGGTTAGCCATTACTTTAATTATTGACAGACGCAACTTTGCTATTTATTTCCAAAGGAACGCGACGATTGCCAATTTTTGATAATACTTTTTACAGATTTGAATATAATTGTTTAACCGAAGAAGAGAGCAAATCTTTTCTTTACAAAATTTGTTCAGAAATTGAAGCCCTTTTTAAAGATGCGAAAATATAGGTATGTTCTTAAAAAACTATGATGTCATTACTTCAGTTTCCTAATTTGAAAAACTATGAAAATTCGGCTTAAAATAGACCTTACTCTGTCCCATGGCAGATTTTTTCAATTGTTTTTCTTTCCTTATAATATAGCTGAGACTAGTTAGTAATTAATTTGTAATTAATTTTATTTATTTATTATTGTTTGATACAAAAAATGTCTATTTTGAGTTGAATAAATTTCTGGGTGCACCCTAACAAATTCCTAAATAATTTCCGATCAATTGTTTCCATGGCTACCTAGATTTAGGAAAACCGATCCTGGTGATTAGAAAAATATTCCATGTTTTTTTTACATATTTGACCCTGTAGATTTTAAACAATAAAAGATACAGAAAATCTTTTGGGAAAATAATATCGATGACGTCACAGAGGCCACTTCCCAAGAACACCTTTTCGAAATTTTATTTTGAGTTTTCGTATTCCCGCTGTAGGCCTGGGACGGCGAGTTTCGTTCACCCTGTACATACATAACCAGTGTCCAAATATAATCTTTTGTTTTTCACTTTTTAATTTTTTTTTAATATTTGAAATTATAGTTATAAAAATACAGTGCATTTTTCATACTGGCTCGGGGGTAAATTGTCCGGGGGGTTAATGTCCAGGTGGGTTTTTGTCCGGGGGTAAAAGCCTGGGGGAAATGTCCGGGAGGGGGGAATTTGGCTGGGGGGTTATTGTCCTAGATCCGGACAAAATAATAGTAATTGTCCTAGATCCAGACAAAATAATAGCACAGACATATATAGAAGCTATATATGTCTGTGATAATAGTAACACACACACAAGCATTCAATTGCTTCTGGGGTACTCCTAGTTTGGAGTATTGTGAGGGTTAGAATTATTATTATTATCATCATTATTATTATTATTATGGATCAATAGCTATTTTTTGACGTCAGCTATCCGCCATTAAGTTATCTACCATTATTAATGACTCACCCCGTATAGGCCGTATATTAAGTCTAAATTGAAATTTTTATTTTCATCCGATTTTAGCAGTTCTTTTTTCTTTTAGTATGGCACCTAATAATTGAAATCAATGACGTCAAAACCTAAAGACGTGGTGCCCCATTGTTAAAATGCCCTTTATTTTGACTCCAAGATTAAATATATCCATACTACTCTAAAAACATGCTACAAACAAAGACAGAAAGTCAACCATCAACCAACTATACACCCGGTGATTCCCGGTTATAGTTCCTCCAGAATCACACTTAGCATCGGAACCTCACCTGAAGACTCGAGGGACGGTCTAACGACGCCAGCCTCCGAGCCCAGAGTCGAAATAAGTTCGCTACGGCTCGACAAAAAGGGGCAATTTCTGACAATCTCGCGACATTTTCGGAATAATTTAATGGAGCGCTTAGATTGTGATTAGTTCTGGGCGTCAAGCGTTTACGAAAACAAACCTGTCTATAGGTTCTGACGTCATTGATTGAAATATTCTCGGAAGAAACCGGAAGAAACCATACATGAAGGAAATTTTTCTTGGTGAATTTATTCTTAAGCAGTGCCGGTTTAATAGGGGTTTTTTGGGTGCAATAGCACCGGGCGGTAAACTTTTTGAGGGCGGTACGCGCGCTACCGCTCTCTGAGAAAAACTTAAAAATAAACATTTATTTCTTAAAAAATAATAAAAAAAATCTGGTGCGACACTGCACCCTACAATTCGCGCCCGACACTACAACAATGTTGAGACTTGCAAGGATGCATTGCATGTATGCGCCACAAAAACAACAGATTTACTAAAATCTACTTGTTTTGTTGTGTGTGACTTGTGTGCTAGTGCTAGAACTCCTGGGTAGTCCATATGTGTAACTGAAAATTCGTTTTAAAAATACACACAAACACGGTAAGCTAAGCACATTCTTATTTTTTGTAATAAATACCTCATTTAATATTTAATTATTAGTATTTAATAATATAGTCGACTTTACTCTAATAAAAAGGTATTTTAATTTTTTAAATTATTGTTACACTGTAGGTATGTGCGATGCAACTTTGAATAATTTATGAACGTGTGTTAAAATAGAATTATTGTGAATGGTGTTTCTTATTATTTTAAACCAAAGAATAATGTTTTATTTTTTAGATAGTATTTTTATTTAGTTTTTCTTCGTACCTGTTGTTTATTTAAACCAAAGAATACTGTTTTATTTTTTATTTAGTGATTTTAATTAATTTTTAATATCTAATATAATCTAATATTCCTTATTTAAATCAAAGAATAAAGATTTTTTTGTTTTGTTTATAATTTTTCTTTTTTTATTTTATATAAATATGTATACAAAGTTCCTTTCTTGTTTCGTGACGGTTCAAAAAAATAAGAAATATTTTAATGCATGGATGGGATGGGCCATCCCATCTCCATGCATTAAAATATCCGGATGGGGCGTTATGTCTGTGGCAGCACCGGGCGGCGAACTACCTTAAACCGGCACTGTTCTTAAGCCCTATTTGCGTTGACGGACGTATTAATAAAGACTGCTCACGGCTGTCACGTCTGACACTTCTTTGGCTCACCATGTCCTTTCCGGAGACAAAATACAATGCAAAATGGATTGTTGGCCGTCAGCGCCATCTATTTGCCAGAATATGAAGCAGTAGTCGTGAGAAGTCTTATAAATACGGCAGTAAGTGCTACTTGGCTTAAGCAAATCACGCAATCTTTTGAAAAAAAATCACATACCGAGTGCGACGAGGACAGACTCCTGGTGGGCCGATGATATCGAACTTTCTTGAGGTAGACGGTGTAGAGGGCGCCATCGGCCTTCTCCTCGCCCCACAGTCGCCATGTGGGCTGCTGAAAGAAAGTCAGTCTTTAGATTCTCGGCGACACAAAAGCCATGCAAAAATTTAAATATAATATTTTTGTGGGCAACCATTCCGTTTAAGTAAACAACCTTTGTCCAACTTTTTTTTTCTATATAATAGTGATAACTGAATGGGATAATCCAATGACGCAAAATGCAGCATTTCTTATTACATCTTTTTTTCTTTTATCGATCCAACTAATTCTCCTTCATATTATAATATAGTTTAAGGTGAGTTGACCTTTTTATTCTATAGTCGATGTGACTCGATACTACAAGCTGCACACGCGCTATTATTGTCCAAAGCACGAAAGAAAACGTTTCTAAAGAATGCGGGCAGCGTTGCGAGATTTCCTATACGAGTGGTCGTTATTTATTGGCGAATACAAGTTTTATCATATTGAAGCCGAATTTCTGAACTCTGTTATACCGAAAAAATAAAGCTCGCATCACGGGACCACTTACCCATTTTTGTTTATAATTTATTTTTAACACGGTGTGATAAAATACCTATTATATTTTTTTCAACATAGTGGCGTCTACCATCGCCTTTGATATAGTACGTAAAGTTAACTGCGTTTTGGGCTACCATACAGACCTCATTTTTTAGGCCGCTGGCAAGTTTTTTCCGCCGTCTCAAAGAGCTCAGTGGCGTTTCGTATGTTCGGGAGTTAACGTGTGCAAAATGAGTAAACAGGGAACAACGTTGCATTCTCAAGCACGAGAAATAATTGTCAATGTTATAAGGGTTTGCCTTCCTCCATAGTCTAAGGCATCACCGTTAAGAATAATATTAACAATAAATTAAATAACAATTATATGAAAATTAAGTCAGTGAGTTACACAAAATTGAGCTACGCCCCTGAACTGTGACTAATTCTATAATCTTTGCGAGTTCTTCCCCCTTACGTCGCACGCATTCTGCCGTAAGGAGGACTATACTGATGTTTCTATTAGCGTGATACTTTTTATATGGACATAGGAGCATCCCAAATAATTCAGTAATCATGTAAAAAAAGGTTTATAAACATAGACGTACTATGCTAATCTGATTTTTCTAGTTGTTTCCAACGTACAAACAAAAAGTCAAAAACAACTAACTGTCGATCAAATGGATCAGTTAGTTATGCTCTTTTTTCCCAGACTATTTGCTTAAAACTCTTTTAGATAGTCAGGGTAGAGCATTCCGAGAAAAAAACAACAATGGATATGGCTCAACTGTTGTTTTTTAAGGCGCCGGAAGCTACTTACGATTTCATCGCAGTAGAACACGAAACTTGGTTTGATAAAACCACCACACCAGCAGAAAAACACACTGTCAAACTCATCTTCCTGTTGAATGTCACCCATGTCTACGTTAGAGGCCCTATATGACAAGAAAAGTGACAGTTATTCGTTCGGATCTCTCTCTCTGGCGAGGGTCTTATTTTCCCTATGAAATTCATTTTGTGCAACAGACATATATTTTTTCGCTCTTTCTATCATTTCCCTAGCAGCATGATGTATCAAAATTGGATTTTAAGGTTAAGCTAACGACAGTTAACTGCCATAAGCGTAGGTAGATGAGGGCACAGTTTAAAATATATAAAAATATAGATAAAACCAATAAATAGGTTAGGTAGTAGTATGTTATTTGCAAAGCTTCACTAATAATAATTATTGAAGTTTGAATAGAAAAGTAAAGAAACATATAATTTGTTCCAAGAAAACAACAATTTTAGGATATCAGGATAAAAACATTTATTAAATTTTTGTAGGAGGGTGGTATATGTAGATAGGTATGTACATAAAATTAAACTAGGCTCTAGCATACCAACTAACCAAACTTTCGAATATTTCTTCAATAGGAATCGTAGCTGCAATAATTATTATTCCTTTCATTTAAAAATAAAATTAGAAAAGGTCTTTTAAATGGTTTTACTGTATGGTTTCGTTTCTTCAAATTCTCTTCTTATATCTACCACCATAATTTTAAGACAATTAATACTGAAATTTGTACGGAACCAAAAGTTGGAAAGTTTGTTTTGGTAATATGAATCAACCACTAATAATAGGAATTAGGCTGAATAAAAAAATGAGTACCTAGGTATTTAATATCGATATATTAGTTTCTCATTCTTTTTTTGTAAAATAAAAGTTAATAACTTTTTAATGCAAGAGAGATCATCTACATTTCAATAAAGAAGACAACAGTATTTTTGTTTTCAAAGATACATTGTAAGTAAATAGGAAAAATCAAACTAGTACAAGTTCTCAGAAATTTATACATATTTAATAATGGTTCTTTCTTGCTAAAGTCACGTTCATCAAACGTTGCAGGAGATGATCCTTTCTTCAGCACAACCTAACACTCAAAATCCATGTCGGAAAAGTGAACCTGTGAAAGTTAAAGAACTATAAATTTAAGCTACCTAAACATAATAAAACGCTGTCATCAAATGCTATTTTTTTTATCAGCAAGATATTTGTAATGGAATATAAGCTTACACATTTAACTGACTACACAAATAGGGTTCTTTATATAAAATTCCCACCCGTGTTAACTTCTTTTTTGTCCGATTTTGTTGGTCTTGGTGTAAAATAAAGCTCCTTCAAAACTGTCTCTCTCTAACAGTTATTATAAATTCTAAAATATCCTTAGAAGTAAGATTTTGTAAGTA
Source organism: Pseudeuparius sepicola (assembly GCA_963920635.1). Taxonomy (NCBI): domain Eukaryota; kingdom Metazoa; phylum Arthropoda; class Insecta; order Coleoptera; family Anthribidae; genus Pseudeuparius; species Pseudeuparius sepicola. The sequence goes on along the minus strand of OY987299.1, from coordinate 123,439,633 downwards.
TTTTATTGCTATTTATTCATGGCGTTTTTTCCTATAGGACGTTTCGAAAAAATGTATTAGAACAAGTATTTACGAATTAAATATTACACTCTCTTTCCAAATTTCACGATAGGAAGAATTTTCTAATTGCAAACAACTTTTTTCGTATTTTTTTAGTTTTCTCCATTCGAGAAGCAACGAAAATTTTAAAAAAGTTAACAAAATAGGTCAAAAAATTATGGGGGTGGAAGTTTTGATGTGGAAGATCCAGTATAGTTTTCTGGAATACGTCTCTTCGTTATGAGAATTTTGTAGTAGAAAAATTTCCTTTACGCAGTAACAAAATATTACTTATAAACCAATCCAAAGTTGTCACGCACAATTTATCTAATATAGTCATATACTTTCATTTTTATTATTCCATGAAACGAAAAATGCCTATCCCGGTCCAGTAAATATACCTAACAGGTTTTACCTCCTTGAAGGGCAAAAATTTTAATTTTTAACTGTTAACATTCCTTTTCGCAAAAGAAAATGAGCACGCCCAATAATTTGTCGACAGTTTGTTGACAAACTGGCACCCGCCAAAATAAGAATATAATAAAAACAATGTTACTAGATCTGCCAAAATCTGTTGTCCAACCTCTGTTAAAGCCTATTCATTTAATTTATACCCTGACGTCATCGTTTGGTGTTTTTTGCTGCCAATATAAATTCTAGTGACACTACAAAAATGCCACACAAATAATAGTTAATTTTCATCTGTCATGTTGGCATAATAGGGCTGGGTTGCAATGATAATATTCAAATTTTTCGTTAAAATTTTGACACAGTTTGTCACTTAATTTTAAAAATGCCGCGCAAGATAGGTTCTCAAAATCTTGATAAACGCGCGCAGGGTATGGTGCGTGCTTTGGGCGAATATTTTGAGAGGGAAAGGGAAAACGGGGGTCCGCTGCTTCCGCTTTGTGCTGTAAAAGATGTAAGTACTTTTTATTTTATTTCACTGATATAAATTTCGATAATTTCTAAAAAATCATATTTTTGTTTCTATTTAAGAGGGTTGCAGCAGCTCTAGGAATTAGTTTTGACACGGTCAAAACAATTATTTCAAAAGGACCAGCTACTCGAACTGCAAGGAGAGAAAGAAAAAACCTGTACCTAGTCAACATTGATGATTTCGAACAGACAGCAATCCGAAATGTGATATATGAAATGTATATAGGGACAGTATGTTAAAGAATTTTGCCAATTTGCCCCAATATGCGTCTAATTTTATAATTATTCTTTTAGAAAAGCACTTTACAGTGAACGCCCTAAAAGCGAAATTAGAAGAAAGAGATATTTTTCATGGTGGTAGAACATCTTTATGGAAAATATTGAGGAACATTGGATTTAAGTACCGCAAAGATGATCCTCGACATGGACTTTATGGAGGTGCCTATAATATTGCTATAAAACGTATTAAATTTTTAAGAAATCATATGCAAGCAAAAAGAGAAGAAACACGAGAGTTTGTTTATTTGGAAGAAACATGGATTTTCCAAGATTTTCCAAGATTTTGAATTAAGGGAAATATTTTCTTTGTAAATTTCCACTGCTTTATTTTTACATAAAGGCGTATCAGATGGTCCAAAAATTTTTTTAAATTAATTATTCGGAAATAGCGAATTTTTTTCATTTTTTTTAAATTTTTAAGTACCTATTAACACAGAATAGCTGTGGTATTAAGCTTTTCCTCATTTTTATCCACATGGCCTATTAAGGTTTCATATTAAGAAAACACAGTGTACATTAACTAACCTGTAAATGGTTTAAAAGTCAAATATTGTGGCAGCTGAAGTCTTCGTATTTGCAATTTGTCATAAAGTTTGGCAACGCTGTTATGCTGGTATCGATGACGTCAGGGTATAAATTAAATGAATAGGCGAATAAAATAAAATAAAAAATAAAACTAAAAAATAAATAAAAATAAAATAAAATAAAAATAAATAAAAATAAATAAAAATAAATAAAATAAATAAAACGAATAACTGTCGCTTTTCGTGTCATACGGGGCCTCTAGTCTACGTCTACCATTTCGAATACTACCGCGTTCAGTCCACACTAATGTTGTCAAAGTCAACCTCGCTTGCCCGTTGTCGCAGCTCGGTGAATCATATTATAAAGCGAGGCCAGTGATAAGGGCGGTAGAGGAACTAGTGATAATAACAACATGTCAAGTCACAAATAAGTGTGATTCAGTTATAACGCTGGCTTAATCACGTCTTACAATTCCAAGTAAAATTAAGGAGAAAATAAACACTTTATTCCATGTCCGTCTGTTTGTCTTTTGTCCCAAGGCGTAACCCGATTTCCATGAAACTTTATACATCAATATAAGTTCTCTATCTACCTAAGTACTGACATTTTTCGGACGAAACCTATGATCGAAAAGAAGGACATTTACTTGAAGGCACTCGGCTTTGCCTCGTGCCACAACTTGTGCGCTCGCATACAATATACCTCATTGCTTAACCTGTTGCACAATACACTATTTCCGTCGTGTATCAATATCATTTAGGTAGAGTTCTAAAGGTGGGTTTTTGCAACGCAATTTAAGATAATTTAAAATTACCGTAATTAAACGTAACTCAACAATTTCGTATTCGGTTTATGCAAGAACTATTTAATGATTTATGGGGCACGTACCTAAATATTTTTTTCCTAAGTATTTTTAGCAATATTGTTGTTTTTGATCAAAAATGATTTAAATATATAATATGCCTTTTTTGAGGTCCACAAAAATATTTTAAGGCGAAGAGCACAAAACATCCACAAAAATTTAGGCATACCTAGAGGCTTAGTGGTTTAGGTTAGGTGAGGTAAGGTATTTTAGATGACGCTCGATTTCGGCACGTTCGATAATTAAATATCTCCACGCACTCAAAGTACACTGACACCACACTACCCTGTTTACATTCTCGATAGCTTAAATTTGCCGTTTCTCTTATCTCCAGAGTATGCATTCTTCAGGAGAATCTTCATCACTGTTCGTTTTTGTTGTATTTATTTTATTGAAGCTATAATATTATTTGATCTGATTGACACAAGCACAACGACAGTTTAATATTATAATATGATGAAAGGACATACCCAATGACGTCAGAACCTATAGACAGGTTTGTTTTGATAAACGCTTGACGCCCAGAACTAATCACAATCTAAGCGCTCCATTAAATTATTCCGAAAATGTCGCAAGATTGTCAGAAATTGCCCCTTTTTTTCGAGCCGTAGCGAACTTATTTCGACTCTGGGCTCGAAGGCTGGCGTCGTTAGACCATAAGTCTTCAGGTGAGGTTCCGATGCTTCCGGCGCCCCCAAACAAGAAAAAACATGCGATATCTAAGTGTGATTCTGGAGGAACTATAACCGGGAATCACCGGGCGTATAGTTGGTCGATGGTTGACTTTCTGTCTTTATAGCATGTTTTTAGAGTAGTATGGATATATTTAATCTTGGAGTCAAAATAAAGGGCATTTTAACAATGGGGCACCACGTCTATAGGTTTAGTTTAGACGTCATTGGACATACCTTATTGGGTACAAGAAGTATGAGGGAAATAATCAATGTCATTCATGTGCACCCAGACCTATATAATAGGTCACATAAAATCTTTTTCTTGAAATCGGCAGTGAAGTGTCTCAAAAAGCTCAGAAATCGGCACTGAAGTAGCCCATTATTGTACGATTTTTTCAATAGACGCGGGGCCGTCGCCCGTCAAAAGTGGCCAAATATTCAAAACCCGGTCAATAAAGGGCCCACTTAACTTTTCGTACACATTGCGAAATTGTTGCCTATAGCAGCGCAATCTTTCAGTATAAATATTTTAGTAGCTTTGAATATCGATCGATTTGTCATGGGGGCTGCACAACAAGCAGCAGTTTGGTCTTTCTGTTGGAAAGCGCCGTGCCTTGTGCCTTGTCATACTTGATACTTGACCTAGCCAAAGTCTAGAGTTTGGTAGAGCGATCGTCAAAGTCAAGCAACGCCGCGCGCAATCGGTTCATGGACGGGTGATCATCCCTTATGATTATTTTTTACCTAATAAAACATTTTTTCCGATTTCAAAAAATGATATATGTACCTCGGCACTGAAATTTTTTTTTTTTATGCCTCGGCAACTAAATTCCACATGAGTCATAAAAAGTTGAACATCAGTGCCTTGGTACATAAATAACTATTATACCGAAGATGGTAAGTTTCGAGACTATTGTATGTATAAATATTGAGTAAAGGTATATAGAATATTTTCGGAAATTTATTTGTGGCGCAAACAGATCCATTTTGACTGATTAAAAGACAACTTTTTCAAGTTGCCGCCTGGAAAATTTATAAATTCTTAACAGTAAATGTACGAAACATTGAACGTTTAACTTTAAAACATAACTTCAACAAATTTATTTTTTAAGCTTTCGGAGAATAAATCTTCCTCCGTTCTCAAAGATCGTGTCACGTCAAAGTGTCATCTGTAATTTCACTTTATCTGATATCGTTTGCTTGCGTCAGAGGATCACACCTACTTGAATATTATTATCAATGAATTTCCGGAAAAATAAAAAAGATCTGCCGACTACGACAACGAATGCAGACACATGGGAATTTTGAATTTTCCGATAACAATCGAGTTGGCCCAGATTTCCCGGAACAATGATAATTCCCAGTTGGGTATTTTTCGCTTATTTATCAGTTCCGCTGGCCGGAAATCCAATTTACCAGATTTGCAGGGTTGTTGATTATTTAAAAGTGGGTGAAAAGCCATCCAATTAGTGTCATTAGCGATCTGCTTTTCGAACGCTATCGATTATTTGGCGGTTATGAAAATTTAATAGGAAGCCTCTACTAATTACCTACGTGTGTGGTTTGGAACATGATTAAGATTTTTGTATATTATGTGGTTTATTTTTTATTACTTCATCTCTTTGAAATCCGGTTTTTGTATGATTCGACATTTAATTCATACTACAATAACTTATCTACTCATAGTAAATAGCGTACCATCATTTATTTCAATATTAAAAAATTGTAACAATAATAATTATTATTGTAGAAGTTTGGTAATATAAGTTGAGATCTCTCTCTTATACAACGTCGAAAAGTTTTCGGAAAACTTTTTACTCTGTTACTGCCCCAGCGCAGACAAAATACAGGGTGAGTCAGAATGTATAGTAAATACTTTAAAGGGGTGTTCGACAGGTGGTTTTAAGGGGGGCCTTTTATATAAAATTTTTCGATTTGGGCTTTCCTTGCCAAGTTATTCGGGTCTACAAAGTGACCCAAAAGTATTTTTTTATTTATATCTCAATAACGGCGCTACTTAAAAATTTGAAATTTGGTATGTGTTATCTACTTACTGGAAGACGCCTTAATGTAGTTCATTCATTTACACAGTGCCTTAAAAAATGATAAAAACTAACAACCCCTATATTTTTTTGCTCAAACTTTTTTTGAGGTTATCTTTTTGGTCTTGCAGATCCATCATTTCAGTGTATCTTTTCATTTTGCAACAAAAGTGTACTCTTGTTTCATAACGATAAAATCAACCGTTTGCGTTGAAATTGGCAAAACGTGCCCCAAAACACCTGCTAACTTCAACATTCGAAACATAATTTTTTTACCTACTGCTTTCAAACGTTACACATCGACTGTACCATTTAAATTGAGAAAAAAATTCCTATGAACAATGTACCAAAACTTATTAGCTTTCAAAATAGAAAGGCTCGAATTTAACAAAATTTGAACACCCTATTTCAAGAAAACCAATGCTGTTTTGAGCAATGTCCAATTGGTATCTTTTTCCTTATTTTGAATGTACAGTGTATCTGTAACGTTTGAAAGCGGTAGGTAAAAATTTTACGTTTCGAATGTTGAAGTCAACAGGTGTTTTGGGGCACGTTTTGCCAATTTCAACGCAAACGGTTGATTTTATCGTCATGAAACAAGAATACACTTTTGTTGCAAAATGAAAAGATACACTGAAATGATGGACCTAGAAGACCAAAAAGATAACCTTAAAAAGTTTGAGCAAAAAAATTAATAGGGATTGTTAGTTTTTACCCTTTTATAGGGCACGGTGTAAATGAATAAACTACCCTAAGGCGTTTTCCAGTAAGTAGATAACACATACCAAATTTCAAATTTTTAAGTAGCGCCGTTATTGAGATATAAATAAAAAAATACTTTTGGGTCACCTTGTAGACCAGAATAACTTGGAAAGGAAAGCCCAAATCGAAAAATTTTATATGAAAGACCCCCCCTTAAAACCACCTGTCGAACACCCCTTTAAAGTATTTACTATACATTCTGACTCACCCTGTATAGCTGTTTTGACCTGCCACATGCCTTTAAAACTACTATTTTACTCAACTTTGACACCTTGCATACGTTTTATTTTGTTCAAATTTGGTATAGCGGAGTTTTGGGGTGTCCTGATTAACGCTAAGATGTCAGATTTTAAATAAAAAAATCGCTAATTTGTAGGAATGTCAAAAGAAGCGGTTTTTGAAGGTGTTTAAAAAAAAAAGGTCAAGCTATTATCTCCAAAAATAAAGATTTTATTTTAAAAGTAGACATCCTGTAGGTATAAGTGCCAAAGTGCCTATTGAAAAATTCGTAGCATTTTCTACACGTGCCTTCCGAATGGCCAGTTTTATATCCTCAATATCTCTGGACGTCCCCAATCTACCCTAAGCCCTGATTCATCCCATCGATTAGCCCTTAAACCCCTTATTGCTCCCGGAAAACTCCGGGACGGGCAATAATTTAGTAATGGCGTCCCGGCGGCCCGTTTGTGCCGCATTTATTTACGAGTTGTACCCTCGGCCGAGGGGGGGGGGCTTTCTCCAATCAAATTCCTCCGCAGGTCCTTTAAATATTTTAGAGATGAACTTCAAAGGACTGGCTCACGCAATTATGATATAAGTAATTTTTGGTTTTGTCATTATACAGTGTCCTCCAAAAAGTTCGCACCATTTAATTTTGGGGATACCTTTTGCTTTAAAAAAGATAAAAAATGACCCACTCAAACGTGGTCATGTGACTTTTGTTATCTGTCAAAAATGACATTTAAAAAAATATATCGCCAAAAATGGGTTTAGTTGTTAAAATATCAAAAAGTTTTACTTGAAAAAGTTGTTTTTTTTTTCAATTTTACGTAAAAAATTTTACTAAAATATTTAATTTTTGCCAATTTTTAATATTTATGAAATTTCAGAAAATTTTAAAAACACGAAACTTCGTAAAAACTATTTTATATCACCAGCTTTATCATTCTATTAATTTTTTATTACTAATTACCGATAAGAATAGGTATTTTTCAAAAGAAAATGATATTTACGCTTTAAAATTCTGTTATGTTTGTTGCTAAGTTGATGTACCGTCCGTCTAGCATTTGGGTTATAAATGTAGTTACATTACGTTTCCCAGTTCTAAATTGATGCCAAAATAATAATAAATTAAAATATCATCAAACTGTCTTACGTATCTAAGCAAAATTCTTGACTTTTATGGAACAAATAATAATTATTACCTTTAAGTTTAATTTCACATTAATCGATATTGATGAGTAGGCCATGGAGTGAATAGAAGCAATTGTTTTTATTTGACAGTTATCAAACTATCAAACAGTTATCAAACTATCAAATAAAAACCAATTGCTTCTATTCTCTCCATGGCCTACTCATCAATATCGATTAATGTGAAATTAAACTTAAAGGTAATAATTATTTGTTCCATAAAAGTCAAGAATTTTGCTTAGATATGTAACATAGTTTGATGATATTTAAATTTATTAATATTTTGGCATCAATTTAGAACTGGAAAACGTAATTTAACTAAATTTATACCCCAAATGCTAGACGGTACATCAACTTTGCAACAAACATAACAGAATTTTAAAGCGTAAATATCATTTTCTTTTGAAAAATACCTATTCTTATCGATAATTAGCATAGACTTATGAACATTATAAGTCTATGGTAATTAGTAATAAAAAATTAATAGAATGATAAAGCTAGTGATATAAAATAGTTTTACGAAGTTTCGAGTTTTTAAAATTTTCATAAATTTCATAAATATAAATTGGCAAAAAACTAAATATTTTAGTAGACCGTTCAAATTTGGTACACTTACGTAAAATTGAAAAACAAACAACTTTTTCAAGTAAAACTTTGTGATATTTTAACAACTAAACCCATTTTTGGCGATATATTTTTTAAATGTCATTTTTGACAGATAACGAAAGTCACATGACCACGTTTGAGTCGGTCATTTTTCATATTTTTTAAAGCAAAAGGTAACCCCAAAATTAAATTTCAAAATAAAACGTTAATTAAAAATTTCCCCCCTATGGTGCGAACTTTTTGGAGGACACTGTATATAATAGTGATTTTAATATTAAATATCAGGTGAGCAAAGTATATCGTTGCCTCCTGCGTGTAAAGTGAAGTTTAACAGTGCATAGTTTAATGAAAAATTTTAAAGAAGTTAAAGCAAGAAGTAAAGAAATTTTATAGTTGTCCATCAATAGTGTTGGCAGTCTTATAACATGTTATTCATAACAAATGAGTGATTTATACAGAGTTTAAAGTGCCAAAAAATTAAAAAAATTTCTTTATGAAAATTAATGAATCTTAACACCTTTTCATATTTAGGTACTTTATAACTCACTAATCTACTCGTAAAGGGCATTGCAGTATGTTCAATCATGCCTATCTTTTTTTTAAATCTAATATTCAAATACAAAATATACATAATTCTATTGTTTATTAATGATAATAATCACTTAGGAAGTACCTACATACCTGGATTTTATGCAGTATTTTGAATTTCTATGGAGTTTGCGATATTCTAAACCGAGGACGTGACATTTTATGAGAATAAGACACCTTAGTTGCTAGATTGAGGAAGCATAATAGAAAAAACGTGAAAATATTAACAACAATCTAAAATAAATACATCCGGGTTTAGTTTTGAAAATATTTTTAAAACATCACACTGAAAACATAACAGGAATAGAAGTAATAAGATTAAAGTTATCAGCAAACTCAAATATTAAGTGCTGTATTAACAACCTTTGGATGTTCGAAAATTTAAAACAGGTAAAAATCAGGTACGTACAACCATATTTTTAAGTGCTAATTCTCATCACCATTTATGACTTATTATCACGGTTTCCCTATACCCGCGGTATAGTATACTTGTATATCGGTGGAATCGGAAAAATATTAGATTTCGAAAATGCAAAAATATAAAGGGTTTTCTACAGCTTGCTTTAAGTTTAAGGTGTGTAGTCAAAGTATATTAATATTCTGCTGAGCAGAAAAGGCGAATTACCTCAAAGAGACGTGGGACCAATTATTTTACAATGAAGACTGAGGCCGAGGGACTAATCAGCTAATTATATTGCCGCTTATTATTGATCCAAATGGATAAACTCTTCTTAATTGCAATTTATGTTTCAAATTGAAGTAGATGAATTAGGAAATTAATCGGTGGAATGAGGTTCTCGTGCTGTTTTTGTATGTTTACAGGGGGCTTCCCAAGTGTTCCAAAAGCTTGACAGTTATAACCATTAACCGTTGACTAAAGAAATAATACGTCATTTACTTAAGGATATAACTCGAAATATAAAGTCCACCAATTTAAAGAATGGCCAAAGGAAAAAATGCAGACAAAAATACGAATGTTGCCAAAGTTTCAACGTGAAAAGAATTTTAATTCACATTATTTGCTTTCGTGTGACTGAACTTGTTTCCAGTTTTTTCCTTCAATCTGGCAATGAACAAAAAATCAAGTATGCGAAAAATTGATCATTTGCTTGGGCCACGATACACTTACCCACGGTATGTCATTGCGCATCTTGTGACGTCAGTTGCGAATCATTTAAATTTCTCCATATGTTTTACACAGAAATAGATACTTGGGTTTGGGCTATGGGTTTTTGCTTATTTTAAACGTTTTATTTTGAATAAATGTTGAAAATATGTAGATTATAATTACTAGATAAATGAATGAATATTCTGTTGATAAAAAAAACACATTTAATTTGATAATTATTATAATTTTACAAATAATTTGTTTTCTTTGCGTTTTAGCTAATTAATTAATGCACACAAGTCTCGACACAAGCACAACCTGCACAACTAATGCTTAGTTTATAGTTAAACAACAAACAAAACAACATAATAAATAGTGAGTAAAATAGGGATCAAATAATGATTCCCTTTAACCATAACAAGGTTAATTTTTTATTGCACATTCTATTTTATTTGCTGTATAAACCAGGCATAAACTCTGTTGAGTCCCCTATTTTTAATGTTCTGTTCTATAAATAATCTGTTTCCTTACCAGATTATTGTCCTTGGGAAATCTATAATACTTAATTTTTTCGTTCCCTTACTGTTTCTATTATTATTTGTAATACTGCACATTCCGGCATTTTTGGCCTATTTCAAAGCACTGTCGAGCTGGACTGACGATCAGTCAGTTGTTTACACTTTTTTCTTGACACATTAAACTGTAAACTATACAAACACAACCGAAGACACCATGCATTATTTACAATTCGTAATTCGCAACTGACGTAGATGCGCAAAGTTGCCTTGTTTTCGGATTCGTTAGTGACATACCGTGGGTATCGTGGCTTGGGCCACTGTACACAAAGCAAGGGTTTTCGCGTACGGAGTATAGAGGGCATATGGCAAAAAAAAATACATTGGCGACAAAATGAATGAACACGGGAAAAAAGTACCTACCTATAATCAAGCTACGGGGAAGTTATGGCAAATGGTAAGCTGCTGCTGATTTGTTCAATTTCTACCGCATTAACCTTACAATCCATAACAATGGGCCTATGGCTGCACCAATTTGATTTTTTTTTAACTCAAACTTTTTCGCGCGTAATTTCTGGCTAATTTATATTGTGAAATTACAACTAAACAGTTGGCAAATTTAAAAGGTGCGGACAAAAAATACGAATATGTTATTACGTTTAGTTATTTTAACTTTGTTAATTATTTATTTACATCCACTAATTTTTACTTTCTTGGGTAAAAAAATATTTTTAGTTCATTTTCATGTCAGAAATTAAGTTCGAAACGTTTCAATTTTAGTTTGTGGTTTGTGACTGATATCAAAATAGTGTAACAGTCAGTGTAAAATAAAAAGTAACTATATAGACAATTTATAGAACAAATAAAATAGGTAGGTAATATAACGAAACAACAATTTTCTGTTGAGGGTTACAACCTATTGAAACGGCTTTTATTAATAATTTAGGTATTATTACATTATTTAAGAGAGGCTATACAGGGTGTCCAACTTTATTACTGTACAAATCAGTAAAATCTTTATTTTTGGAGATAATCGCCTAAACTTTTTTTTGTTTGAAAGGCCTTCAAAAACCGCTTCTTTTGACGTTTCTGTCATTTTCAAAATGCAAATACAGGGCCGGCTGCAATTTTTTTATACCCACGATTTTCACAAAAACCATTTAGCGATTTTTTTTTATTTAAAATCTGACCCCATTATCTCCAAAAATGAAGATTTTACTGATTTGTACAGTAATAAAGTTGGACACCCTGTATAAGTTTAATATTATGACATCAAATGGATAACTTACAAATTTTTAATAATTTATTACCCTGCCTTCATAAAGGAATTTTGTGCAAAGGTTAGCTAATAAATTAGAAAATATTTAAACGCGAATATTTAGTCAATATCTACAATATACAATATACACGTTCTTAATCGGCCTTTTCTACACTTTTGTATAAGTTCATCATAAAGTATGTTGAAAATAAGGTTCATCATATTTTTTTAGGCATTTTTTTAGGCCTGAGAGAGGATAGGTATGTACATAGGACATGTCATAAATTAATATAATGATGATTATACACATTATAATTCATTTAGGCATGATAAAACTCGTCGTCATAAATATGGTGTTAAAGGCATTCGATACAAAACGTGGCAAATTTTGTTTCAGATCTGACTCTACAGCGGAACGTATTCTTGCCATGTCATTATTTTTAATCTTAATCACTTAACAGGGAAACAACCTTATATAACTTTTTTATTTTTAACCGACCAGAACGAAATTTTTACCAAAGGTAGATGGCATTGTTGCCTATTTATTTCCAAAAAATTAGTTGGCTACATCAAAGTCAAAGCCACCTGCGATGCCACAATCGATGCTAAAAATCCGAAAGTCATATTAGGCTTTTTTTTTCAAAAAAATGTACTAAAATAAGTTGTTCAGAATCGATCCAGAACCTTAAATCCAAAATTTTGTCAAAATCAAAAAAATTAAATAAAAAAAATAAAAATTAAAATTTGTTTTGTAGTTTATTATTTTATTTTGAAATGATTAGTTTTTTGAAAACAACTAGCCTTCAAAACTTCCATAGCACACTTTTCTAAATACAGAAAATTCTTAAATTGCCATTTTTGGACTTTAATTTTTTTTATTTAATATTTTTTATTTTAACAAAACTTTGGATCTGGGGTCCTGGATCGATTCTGAACAACATCTTTTAGTAAACTTATATTGAAAAAAAAAGCCTAATATGATTTTCGGATTTTTATCCTTGATTGTGACATCGCAGGTGGCTTTGACTTTGGAGTAGGCAATTAATTTTGGAAATAAGTAGGCCACAATGCCATCTATCTTTGGTAAAAATTTCATTCTGGTCGGTTAAAAATTAAAGAAGTTATAAGGTTGTTTCACTATATATGTTACAGACCGTATCTGTAAAACAGGCCGTATACTAAAAGGACAGTCCATATATGTAAACGGACTGAAAATATTAGGTTAGGGTAGGCTGTAATATTAGTCCATACTATGTATAAGAAGCTTGTCCTTCAACAAACGGTCTAGTCGGTTTGCAAAAGGACTAGTCCGTTTATACCGTACTTTCACCGTTTTAGTAGACATAGCCATGGCTGGGCGGCGCGCCGCCGTGTATTCGGCTAGGTTCGTCAGTCGTTGGCGGGGGGCGGGGCGTGTTTTTTGCTCGCAAAACTCGACTGATAAGCGGTGCGGGACTACTGTGTACTCCCCCCGCCAACGACTGACAAACCTAGCTGGACTCACGGCGACGCGCGGCCTATTCCCCTATGTCTACCAAAACGGTGAAAGTACGGTAGATACGGTCCAACTGGACCATATATCATGTTTTCATGGCCTGTAACATATTGTATAAAAGCGATCTGAACAACATTGTTGGCCTCAATTAAATCAGTTGCATCCATTATCCAGTTTTAAGTCCAAAATCCATTAAATTAAGTCTCGTTTAAATGGAGATTCTTCGCGAAGTTTGGAGACATTGTCCTCTAATAACAAAGATATTTACTTTAATTTGTTGGGCGCTCACGAACAAAGCAAACACCAGGTTTTTAGTCGAGTCTCCGTTACGGTTCAGAGGTCGGGCACAAAGAGAAGACACTCTTCTTTGTAACGTCTATAGTGCCAGGCCTTAGAATTTTAAATACGAATGCCGAATACTTGTCATGCTAATGAACCTCAGCAAGGAATTTTTCGGAGTCTTAAAATTTTGTTTTAACAGAATTTCTCAGATTTTCAATTTAAATTGTTGCTTATACACAGTAAAAAATTGAATTGAGTAAGCCGCGAAATTTGTATGAGTAGATAACAGTCGGTGTTAATTTTTGAGTAAATCTGTTGTAATTTCCCTAATTTGTGTGAATTCTACACAAAATTTAGTAACTTAATAAATATTTTAGTAAAAAGCAATCAAATTTGAAGTAAATCACACATATTTACACAATTTTGAGAAAAAAAAACACATTATTTACACGGTTTTAAACTAATGATTGTGTAAAAAGTACCTATCCGCAATACCGCGCAGAAGCAAACACCTCCAGCCTCCACAGTCGAGACCAGTCAGTTGCCGACGACAGAGCGGGCGGGTTACAAAGTACGGCGCCGGTGAAATTCCATTTGCTGTACAATAGGTACGGGTATATACGTGTATGTGGTTTTGTGAATGTGTTGTTAGGGGGTGAGAAACGTTCGAGGTCATTGACCTCACCAGTATGCCTACGACCTTGTTTTATTTAAATTATAGAATTTCTCAGCAGAAAAGTTTGGTGCCGAGGTTGTAAAAACACCCTAACCTATGAATATTTAGTAGAAACCGGTAAGTAACAATGAAAAATCATATATTGTGGGTATTTTTGTTAATAATTATTTGGTATACCTTTGAAGTAACAGCGATTATTTCAAGAAGTTTGAGATTTCACAATGGCGTCCTCTGTTTAATTGTTTACTCAAAAACGAGTTCCAATTGACGAATGAAGAGTGTAAATATTAACACAATAAAGTGTATATTAGCGAGTTACTTGAATTATCTGCAGCTTTTGCTCGCCCTTTGTTTTTTCCACGTGTTTGATGATGAATAAAAAAATAGGTTACAGTCAACTTACCTATTTACCTACCTAACTACTTCCTATTTATAAATGTGCCTATACTTTTATTATAAAAATAGGCAAGAACCTAATTAAATCATACCTAATATAGAATACATTTATTATATGGTAATGCCGAGGGTATAATGTGTTAGCACAGAGAAGACTGGTCTTCTTTGTGGTGTTAGTAACAACCAAATTCATGTATTTTTATAGGTGATATATATGTAGTTTATAGGTATATGCATATAGCCAGTTCCATTTTTTCCAGAGGATAGACTACAAGGAGGCGCGTGTATGCCGGAGAACTTAGCAACGGTGATGATGGGTGCTGTTAAGTAGTGTACCTTCACCATTAGCTGTAGTCATGTAACTTTTAAAAATGTTGTAGTGAAGGCTACAATATTATATATTATTATATTCAAAGTTATTACTTTTTTTTGGCATTAAATGCCCTTTTGTTTTTCACACGTTTTATAAAAATAAAAATACAAGGAAATACAATTTATATTTTTGTATTATATTAATTGTTTTATTACCTATAATTAAGCAGAACTTTAAATATTGCACATTATTTATGAACTGTTTTACAGTGCGATTCATGTTTTAATACTCAAAACAGCCTGTCCTTTTACTAAAAACTAAATAATATGTACCAAGGAGTACAACACAACCTCATTGTACCTAAAATGCTTGTTTTTAATATACACGGTGTTTAAAATGAAAATCTGAATATATGGTTTAAAATACTTTTATTGCTCCAAAATAAACCCATTTAATGTAACCAAGCACCTAACCTATACAGCTATTTTATGTTCCAAATAATCTTTTATGACTTTCGTAGCTAACTTGCACCCTTTTCTAGTAAAAGGGGTGCAATAAGTCTTCTAATTTATATAGGAGACGTTTTTTGTAGAGCACAGCGTATTTAGTTTTGTCAATTTACACCCTTTCCCATTTCTTTTTTCTAGAGTAGGCCATGTTTCATTGTCAGCAATACTAAGTATTGTTAAGAACAAGGAATTCATGATCTACTCTAAAAAAAGAAATGGGACAGGGTATATTTATTAACAAGAATTAACTCAGGTTCGAGTAAACTTTACTCGTTTTTGAGTAAAGTGTTACTCGAGATTGATAATATTGGTTTATTAAATGCTAATAATTGAGTAAACTTAACTCAGGTTCGAGTAAACGTTACTCATTTTTGAGTAAAGTGTTACCCAAGATTGATAATATTGGTTAATTGAATGCTTATAATTGAGTAAAATTAACTCAGGTTTGAGTAAACTTTACTCGTTTCTGCGTAAAGTATTACCCAAGATTGTGTAATTCATTAGATTAGGATTGGGAGTAAAATATACTCAAGAAAATTGTGTTAATTTTTTACACAATTCGGTGTGGGCTTGTTTTGACACCAAATTGATTAAATTTTGAGTTGATTTTCACTCAATATTTCTTGAGACATCTAATATATCTCTAATTATTATAATACGACGAACAATATTTAATTTAAATGTTTTATGCCTGATGAACATTTTTATTCAAATATGCCAATATATTATGCAGCTTACTTCTACAACTTAAAATGGAAAACTAAACTAGTGACCTTTAACCATGTGATTTGGCATTGGGAACATTTGCGCGTACATTAGAAGCTAAACTGAGTCTCCTTTTGGGAGCTCTTCGTATTTCGTTGGAAGGCGGACGCCCACCAAGCAATCTTTTGGAGCCCGTTGTGACACCAAGTGCCCTTCGTGGTAGTGCTGTCGGTTGAACTCGAATTGCTGCTCCTTTCCGTCGCCTTAGTGGGATATTTCCTCCAAAAATGTATCCTAAGTTCCTCTGTGGTTAACTGTCTCCAGTCTTTTGATACTTCAATTAACGATTATATGAGATGAACCTAAAAATAAGTAGGGCATATTTGAAAATAGGTATTGTGTGTAAGGTCAATTTCATTTAATTTAATAATTAAATGATAACGCAGCCGCCAATATTGACCTCACAGACAGTATACCAAAGAAAATATAAAGACTGACAGTACATACGAAACAGAATGCCTTCTTTTGGTTATATCCGTTGTTAATTTAATTACGATAGAAATAGGCGCTTCACAACCCACTTTTTTAGATTTTCTATTCGCACTATTACTTGTTCTGTATGCACTTAGGTGGCATATCTTTCCTAGAATAATAAATCCTATCTTAAACGTGAATAAATTAGTATAAACCGCATTGTTACTAACCAACACAAAAGTCAGTCGACTCTGGCTTAGTTTGCCGAACAATCCATTGTGTTGAGGTTACATCTCCGAATTCTTCAATCCACTTGTCAGAGTCTTTATTTGATTTCATTTCCGCGTAAAGTGTCTCTTTAACACAATACCTGAATGTATCTGGTAACCTATAAGGTAATGTTGACGACAGGATGCAGAAAAAAACATGCACGCAGCACAGCTGTTTGACTGTTTGTTCGCAAATGAACTATCCGCGCATGGCATTAAATCATGGCAAATTCGAGAAAAATGTACCTGCGTTTTTAGACACGACCAATCGCAACACGTATAGTATTTCTAAAGTCACTTGGAACAGCATAAAAACCTTTGAATTTTATACGGGTGATTTCTGCTGATAAGTCTGGTATTTTTACCAGTAGCAGAGCGTGGTAAATGTTATAAAATAGATCGCACTCGTATATCACTGTGCTCCAAGTGAGTTTTTTTTATATTTTACCAGGGTAGCTGGAGAACAGGCGCTTCCGGCAATAAAATACGAGACAAAACACTTTTTTAACCATATTCAACCGCACCTGGTATTAGAAGTAAAAGGAGATGAAGGAGACAGAGGCGATAGATATTGTAGTAAAAACAAGTGACTGCATGCTCGCCTAATATAATATATCATCAACACTTGCATGGGCTACACTGTTCAACGGCCGGCCACTTGTACCACGAAATGCGGTGGATAGGCGTGCGATAATTTCACAGATTTTAGGATATACTTGCGTAAATAGTTGTAATCGATATGGCTTTTTGGAGACCTTTTGACAATATTATATGGTGCATTAACCTTTACGTTGTGTTTGAGGACAACCTTAAAAAAACCTTAAAAGTGAAATATTATGTTGCTTGTAAAATATGTATATTTTTAAAAACTGCGTGACGCTTATGTCCTATATCCTTTTTTGTGACGCCAATTAGAGTTTTTATGCTGTTTCAAGTGACTTTAGAAATACTATACCAGTAATTTGGAGGTATGGCAAAATGTACCGTGTTTTAGTCACGTTTGGCGTTTGGCAAAACGTACCTGCGTTTGGTCTCGACCAATCAGTGCAGGATCAGAAAGGATCCATATAATATGCTCAGAAGCATTGTTGAAACCGTCCGCAAAAAATCCAGCACACCAACTTGTAATACCTTACAATTATTAGGACTCGATACCTAAGTTCAGGTATAGGTATTTTAATTTTGTTATTAGTTTTTATATACAATTTTATGCAAAATATTTTGTGTATCGGGCGGAAATTTCAACAATGGTTCCGACAGTCTATATGTGTAGCTTTGTCTATGGTCGTTGACTGATGCTATGGTTCTATAATTACTTACATCTAGACATGGACTTCATTTCAAACCAAAAGGTAGGAAAGTACTCTTGCTTGATTTTTAGACGCGGAAAATGTATGAAAAATATGCCGTGTAAACTTGTCAAATTAAAGGGACATAACACACAAACATTTTATTTTCGATATTAAATTCGTTGTAACAGACCGCACAGTTCTTTTATAGTCTTGTCTTGGTCCAGGTCGGGTGATGCCTCGTGCCTTGGAAAGTAGTAGGTGTGTGGCACGCTTTAGTGTAGACAGCCTAAGTTGTTTTCACGATAGGAAATATCAAAAAAGGACAATTTTATGAATATTTAAATGGCGAAACTCAAACTAGGCCCACACACTGAAATGCCTGGTAATACCGAATCACTGCTTGAGGATATTAAACAACACATTGAAAGGAGCAAGCAGGAATTGAAGAGTGCAATAGAGGCAAGCGAAGCACGAATTTTATTAAAGCTAGAAGATCTAAAGTCGAGGGTACTTCACCTGGAAACAGAAAATACAAGTTTGAAAGACAGGGTCGAATTTTTGGAGCGTGCAAACAGGAAGAACAACATAGTAGTTTTTGGACTAGAAACGAACGATAACATTACTCCCAGTTCCATTTGTAAGACAGTAAATTCCCTTCTTAAAATAGACCTAAAAGAGGCGGACATAAACGATGTCATTCCACTAGGGCGATCTAAAGCCAATCCCATTAAGGTTGAATTAACCTCGTTCCAGAAGAAGCGCTTGATTTTTCAAAACAAGAAGAACTTAAAGGGAACAAAAATTTCAATATCGTCTGATTTGACGGAATTCCAACGCGAAATTCAAAGAGCATTGCGGAAGCACCTTACCAGAATTAGAGATACAACATCAGATAACTGCTACATACGGGGAGACAAGTTGTATATAAATTATAAGCCCTTTACCATCGAAGAACTTGATCTCAATCAAACCTTAGAGACACGACTTCCTACGAGCGAACCACCCACACCAGTTGCATCCAAGATACTTGAGGGCGACGAGGTGTTTGAAGAACATAAACAACAGGCCGCTGGACACCACCGAGATCCCAGCAAAGCAAAAACTTCCTCCACCTCAGAAACAATTACTCCAAAGGGGTGTTCAACTATCACTAAATCTGGTAAATCAACTACACAAATCTCACACGTACCGCAGATTGGGGGTAAACTACGAACCCGATCGAAGAATCAATAGTACCTGAAGAAGAATCATTCTATTTATCATTCTTTTTTTTTTTTTTTTTAACAGTGTTGTTTTTTGGTATACGTACTTTGAGTGTGATGTTGTATTAAATTTTTAACTTGTTGCTTGATATTGTATTTGATGTACGTATAGATATTATAATATATACACATTCATTAGATAGTTAGAGCCAAAATGAATCGGTATATTAGAGACTTTGAAGTTGATAGTATTGATACGATAAAGATAGATAATATAAGTGACTATAATGTAAGGGTCAGGTCACTACCGGGAATGTTTAAACTTCTTCACATTAATATAAGAAGCATATTATGCAACTTTGATAATTTAAAACTATTCCTCGCACAAATAACTTCGAAATTTGATGTAATTGTTTTAACAGAAACGTTCATAGTGCAGGATATTGATTTGTTCAGACTACCAGGTTACGATGTAGTGTATAACGGTGGAGTTTTGAATAGGAATGATGGTGTCATAGCACTTATAAATAACTGTTTTCAATATTCTTCCAAGATAGTCTCTCTAGGGGACATACAAACATTAGAAATATGCGTATCAACTGAAAATCATAATAAATATATTATTACATGTATATACAGATCTCCAAGTACTTGTCCAAAAATCTTCAATGAACATCTCCTATCATACCTACAAAACTCTTTGGAGTGTGATGCTCATCTAATAACCGGAGATTTAAATATGAATTTGCTGGATCAAAACGATGTTATAGAAAGTTATAGAACAATACTGAGTAGCTTTGGGTATAGATCATATATCAATGAATACACTCGACCTGAGAGTAAGAGTTGCCTTGATCATTTATTTGCAAAACTAAAAAATGAAAATAAATTCGAAACAATATCTTTCATATTTAAATACGATATAACTGATCACTTCCCTGTTTCGTTCCACTTAAAAGATAAGAACAATCTGGATCGGCCCAGTCAAGAATGCAATCAAATCTTTAAGAAATATATTAACTTTACTCATTACGTACTGATCTGCAGCTACATGATTGGGGGCACATATACAACAACAATGAAACAGACCACGTAATGGACATTTTTATTAAGACGATCCAATACTACATAACAAAGAATACACGAAATGTAAAAGTAAGAAATAACTACAACTATAAAAAACAATGGATTGACAAAAACGTTTTAAAATTAGTCAACAAAAAAAATCTTACTTACAAAAAATTAATAAAAGACCCTGATAATCATTTAATAAAAGTGAAATACAATGAACAAAAAAATAAGTTAAGGAAAATTATTAAAAGGGCAAAAAAAGATTATGCTAAAAAAATCATAAATGATAATAAAAACAATAGCAGGTCTCTTTGGGAAGCCACAAAGCAGATCTGCAACAAGGCACAAACTAAAACAAATTATTAATTTGTGTTTCAATACAGGTAGTTTCCCTGATGTGTTGAAAATAGGGGTTGTAAAGCCCTTGCACAAAAGTGGCCCAAAAGATGACGTAAACAATTATCGCCCTATATCATTGCTATCTGTATTTTCTAAAATAATTGAGCAAATTTTAAAAATGCGTATAACAGCTTTTTTGGATAAATACAATATCATATCCAGTAATCAATATGGGTTCCGTCAGGGTCGCTCAACCGAAGATGCTATCTACACCCTTAGTACCCACTTGTACGACATGATCGACAAAAAAAACCAACTCTAAGCATATTTGTTGATTTAAAAAAAGCTTTCGACACAGTTAGTCATGACATTTTAATGAACAAATTAGAGTCTTATGGTTTACGAGGGTGTGTCCACAGACTGTTAGAAAGCTATTTGTCGAATCGTACACAAGTGGTAAATATTGATGGGGTAAGTAGTATAGAGCGAAAAATTACTTTTGGCGTTCCTCAGGGTACGGTTCTGGGCCCGCTCCTATTTATTATATATATTAATAGTTTGTTACAACTCCCTTCTGAAGGCAGCATTGTATGTTTTGCAGATGACACCGTAATAACCTATTCAGATAAATCATGGGACAAACTAAAAGAAAAAGCTGAGATCGATTTTGCGAGGATTAGCAAATGGTTCCAACACAATAAATTAACATTGAACACCAGTAAAACGAAATATTTACCATTTACATCATACGCAAACCACCTTCCGGATCTGGGTACATTGTATATCGGCTCGTCTACAGAGATTCCAGAAACGTGTGCAATTGGACCGACATTTACGATGGGACCTCCACATAAGATTCATAACAAACAAGATTAGGTGCATACTATACAAACTAAAATTACTTAAAGACTACCTTGATATACATGATTTGAGAATTCTGTACTTTGCCCTAGTTCAGTCCCATATATCATATGGAATAGTGGGATGGGGTGGCGTTGGCGATAGTCACCTTCTGCCTTTGAGCACTGTTCAGAAGTGGGCTCTAAAAATAATTTATGGAAAACAGTTAACTTTTCCCAGTGATGAACTTTTCACAGAGAGCCATATTTTCGATATTAGACAACTGTTTTGCTTAAAAGTTATTCTTCTCGTATATCAGGGGAAAATCCCCTTAACAAAAAACGAACACCATTATTCCACAAGGAACAAAGAAAGAATGTTTCTGACACCGAGATGTTACAAAACCATTGGACAAAGAAGTTGTCTATATCTAGCTGCAAAATTTTATGCACTTGTACCTGGTGATCTGATGGGAATATCTAGCTATAGTCTATTCAAAAGAAAAATTTCGAACTCATTAAAAAGAATAGAAAGAGCCGAAATACATAATATAGTAAATAATACCAATTGATATAACTGTTTTCAATGATCTCTTATTACTTAATTAGAATTGTGATACTAAGCTTACCTGTTTCTTTTTCCTGGCTTAAGACGATCAACTACTGTAATTATGTATACCTACTCCCGGTTATGACTCGTACTCTCAATTATGACATTGCCCACCACTGTAGCCTGTATGTGCTTGCACTGCTGTGGTAGTTATAAAACGGATGTTTTGTCTACCCCAAACAAGCAACTTGGAAGTTGCTTCGTGGGTATCTCCTTGTTTATTATTTATTTATTTATTTATTAATAAACTATATTATTATTATTATTAGAACAAGGATGTTCTCTAGTAGCACAGAATAGTTTTGCAACAGAAGCCTCCTTACGGACATGTGTCAAAAATAAGCGAGTCTCCATTTCAATGTACAGAAAGGCAGACAGTATTTTAGGCATACATTTGGTTCTAATACAATCTCTTTACTATGTAGATTAACGTAAAATCAAATAAAATGCACATTACTAATGTCTTTAGAACATATTTCGCTAAAAATAGAGTCTCTTTTTGACAAATATGTCGCTAAGCAATTGTCTGTATTACTCGTTAGTCTGTGGTAGTAGGTAGGTCTCAGAAATGTGAAGTGCATCTACTGAATATTCAGCGAATCAATTATTTCTACTGCCCGCTTTAAAGCCCTTTAACTGTCACACAAGAACGTGCACAAAGCACGCGACGTATGGTATAAAATGATAGTACAAAGACATCCGGATGCTAACCGCAGATTACGTTATTCAGAAGTGTAATTTTCTCCTATTCAGTAGAGTGGTTTTCATCACTCAAGCGAGCAGAGCCTTCCTGCTGGGCTTTTTATTGTTGTACAGTGTATAGGTACCATCGTGAGTCATTCGGGTTATATTTTTGTAGGTGTCGATTTTTAGATATAGATTTTATTGAATTTGTTCCTACCTTCGCGTACTCACTGTATCTGTACCTACGCTATTTACCACCGAATAGCCCTAGACTCCAGAATAGGTGATTTCTATTTTATAAAATGTCTGTTAATTTTTGGCAGACCATTACCAGCGTATATTGAGTACACAATATTTGGTATATAAATATGTGCTATTACTACGTATTCCCTATTACACGGTCTCGTCGGTCTCCTCGGTTTTTGTAGAGAAACTTTGATATTTTGTATACTGTGTTCAAAAGGAATTGATCTCGGAATTGATAACACCAGGGACCCTTTAAAGAGTCCCAGGATAGCACAGACAAGGTTCCAGGGACATAAAATGATCGTAAACCATAGGCGGCGTTATTCTCTTTTATTTTCAATGTGTAAAATAGAAAAATTATGTTTAAAAATATGGTTGTTGTCTATCAAATGAGTAGCGCATGCTGAATTTTGTTTTTATTGTCTAAATCTCTTTCAGACAACAACCATATTTTCATGGATTATTTTCCTATTTACACATTGAAAATAAAAGTAAGAAGTTATCTGTATTAGATTAGGATGTGGGTAATTATCTTAATTCTTCGCAATTTTAATACAGGCAATTATTAAAATCCTAATTATGTGCCTTTTATTATTTTTCAAGATACAGGGTGTTAAATGGTAATGAAAAAGATGCATTATAATATAATTTTATAATAATTATGATTACATAGAAGGGTAGCCATCTAAATAATAAATATAATCTTATTCCCATAATCTGTTTATTTGCATTATTATCATAGTATGAAAACATTTTACCATTTATTTCAAAAACAGCGAATCTTACAACATGCATCAAGAATACATTTTTTGTAAAGTACACCCCTATGCGTGAGTCTCTGTTAATCCAAATCTATGGTATGCAAACCTGTTTGTTAAAACCAAGATCAAGAGCTGTATAACAAAGTTTAACAACATCAGCCGTTTTACTGCAATTTGAAATAATCCATATTTTTCATTACCTCTTAACACCTTGTATCTACGAACTTTTTTTGTCAATTGTCACGGATTTTAGTTGTACCTACCCTGTACGCATAGTATGTATAGGTAACCGAAAATCCTAAAAATAGCAGATGGCGTTTTTAGCTTATGTTTTAAAAAAAAACACCTAATATATTTTCGCATTTTTGAAATCTGCTCGTCAAGGCAATGAAAATGATACAAAACTTTGTATCATTTTCTGTTTTTGCAATATTCCGTTTTCAAATTTTATACTAAATTTGTTTATCTCGTGATAATGATAGATGAACAATGCAATAACAAAAAATATTTGTTTTAACCGAAAGAATACCAAAATTCCAAAGCATTTAGGAGCTTTTTCAGATTTTACCGATATTCAAATAAAATAAGATTTTCAGGAAAATCGTAAAAGCTCCTGAACATGTTGAGATTTTATTATGTTATTCTCTTGGTTAAAACAAATATTTGTTATTTCACTGATCGTCTATCTTTATCACGAGATCCACAAATCCAAGTTAAATAAATTTAGTATAAAATTTGAAAACGGAATATTTCAAAAACAGAAAAAGGTAATAAATAATACAAAGTTTATTATTTGTCCATATCTGCAAAGGAATAGTACAATTCCGTTTTGTTTTACAAATAAACAACTATAGTTTTCAATTATGTAAATACGATATTTCGCAAAAACAAAAACCATGTTAATTTTTATCGTTTTTAGGAAATGGAAATGCTACATTATTACCAATGTCGATGAGTGTCATCATATGAGCGGAGATAATTATTAATAATTTAAACATAATTATCGTCTATGCGTAACATTACGAGATAAATTAGTTTCCCTACATCGTTGAAAGAAATAACTTAAATGTTACATATTACCTATACTTTTTAAACACGTAGAAATTGAAAAGGGGATATCGCATGTATAGATTAGGCACGTAAACCAATTATACAAATCGATAAACAGTAATAAGAGTAATCGTACTGTACTTATAATTATTCTCGTTAGTGTAGAACTGCATTTTCCATAAGTAAAATTTGTTTCTACGGTCAATATGTATCACAATAGATGTTATGCATAATATTATGCCTCTCCTAATACGGTACCAAATATACATTCCAATGTATTTTTAAATTTTAGGTCATTTATGCGAAAACAGATTCTATTGTTAAGGCACACGTGTGCATATGACTGAATGAATATAAAACGTTCGCGGACAAATTCTAAATTCCCATATTTAGTGCATAAAATTGTGAAATTGCAATTGACTCAGGCAAAAGGTGTAGCATTTGCTTTTCAAGGCCTTCGCACTAATGCATTCGATACAAGCAATGCACCAATTGACCGTAGGAAAAAATTGTAAAACTATGTCAGCCTAATAACTGTTCCTGTTTTTTTGTGGTTGTGAACATTGAACTGCTTCTTCCTTTTCTTCCTATTCATTACACAGGGTGTCGGGATTTACCTACGTAACGCTACCATATGGTTCTCACAACAAGTAATTACAATTTTCGTAACACTGAAACCAGTGTTTAGTTAGGTAGGTATGGTTATGCTAAGATGCAGTGCACATAAACATTGAACACACATGTCATTGGCTAGTACTTGAGTTGCTATTGGCTAATCGGCTTGGACGAAACATGGGGAGGAGCAAATCTAGCAGGTCTGGACTCCCACGTCCGCAATTCTAATAATAATCTTGATTTGTGTTTTAAAAATGTTGCATTCCGTCTGTTATTATGGATATTATTGTCTTTATTAATTACTCACAATTAATGTTTATTCACTTATGTTTTATTCCTTGTTGTTTCTAAATTTAAACTGCAATATAATTATTGATGTGTTTCTTTTATTCCGGCCCTGTTTAGCTAGAGGGTCCTCGCCTGCCTGGGTGTATTTGTTTACATCACTGCATCATGAAAATGAATTTTTTAGTATACTACCTAACCTACTTTTTTATACGATCGTTATAAAACTTTACTTTTTTTAACCTTTTTAAATGCCTAAAGTATATCTTTTTTTAACAAGTTAAAAAAACTTACTTTTTTTCACTCTGAGCAGTTTAGAGTGAAAAAAAGTTAACTTTTTTCACTCTAAACTTCCTTACACGTTTACATGGAGTTTGGAATCGAATTCAGTGTAATGCAGTTTGGTGTTTTCATAAATGGTAAATGTGGCGTTAAATCCCGAAAATAAGAAAATTTATTTTGAGATTCAAATCAATCTCAAAATCTCTTCATGCGGTTTTCAATAATTCTAGAAACATATTCAAATCGATTTCAATACTATGTGTAAACGTAGTGAGACCGCGATCTAAATATTATAATCCTCGTAATTGAAAACCATAGTGCATTTATATGCCCTTTAGTATATAACACAAAAATCCCATCCCAAATATTTCAATGTTTAAGCACGATCGTATAAAAAATAATGTATGAAACTCATGCATAAAGTGTCTTTTTTTCATTCATGGGATTGCGCGCACTCACCTGCGGTTCGTGCGCGCAACTTTCCCATTCATGAAAAAAAGTACTACTTTATGCACTTGTTGCATAAATAACTATTTTCTCACGGTAGACTTTTCACAACTGGCTAGGAGTAGGTAATTTAAAGCCAGGATTGAACTTGAATTGAAGTTGATGTTTTTTATGCCAACGATAATACCTATTTACTATGTAGGTACTTAACACTGTAAAATTACCCCTGGCCGAATATTTTACTTTCATATTACCTAGTTGCATTCTGCTGCGTATCACCGGCAGATGCGCAACATCAAACATCACACAACAAACTTTTTGTTATTCCAAATGCTCGAAATACGAGTCCCGACTCCCAGAAACTGTGTAAACTGTTTTGATAGGCTTTTTCAGGAACGACAAAACTCCGTAAGATTGTTTATCTTAACTACGGAGCGTTAAAAATAAATCTACGCAGCTTCTGTGAATCATTCTGTGGTTTTAAATCGTTTTTCTTCGTTATTGAGGCAATTAGAACAATAGGCGACTGGAAAATTGTGGTACGATTAATCATTGCACAATTTTTCATTAAAACCCAAGAATAAAAATTACAGAAAAATTACAAAAGTAAAAAAATTACGCAAATAATTCGATGTTGAAAGCTTTCGTTGTAGTAGCTCTGAAGAGGTGGCATAATAATAACAATTTCTAACATAGATATATCGGATATATAACATTTTTCAATTTCACTATGAAAGTATATGTAGTTAGTAACATTTATTTTTACTTCCATATCACTCAAGGGGTCTTTTCTATAAAAGAAAAAAAGAGTACCAACTTCTTAGTTACTCTATACTTAAATCATTATGGATCCATAGTTAACTAAGAAACTACCATATTTTTTGCTAATAAAGGGTCTTCCAATACGACGGATCGATGATAACAGTCAACAACACAATGTTATTAAAAAAAACTGAATCATGTTATTTGGTACATGGCAGTTACGAGTATTTCTGGTTTCAACCGGATGACACCATATGCCAAACAACCAATGTAAATATGGCTTTGTTGAACGAGAAGAGAAGCCATAACAGCGAAGTCAATTGGACACAAAGATCGTGCGATTCGACGCCTTTGGACTTGCCAACAAACAAGCCAACAACAATTCAATAGTGTAGTTGCCGAAATGTCTGTGGGGATAATCCAATTTCATTCTTTATTTAGAAATATTAATAATAATCCTTTGGTCACTTTTATGCTATTATAGTCTTATCAAAAATACAAGGTAATTGATGGTTGTTGTGCTTTAAACAACCACTTATTTCAAACAAATCAATCGACAAAATTAACTGTCATTTTCCGCCAGTTAAGTACAAACTTTGTAGTTGAACCGTCGACAATGTCGGTAGCAAAGATAGAAAATCTAGAGGGCGTTCCACAATTCGAGGTAAAACTTTATGTAGTTTTCTACCTTTTTCTTCCTTTAGTACAGCCGATCTGTCATTGGAAAGTCGAATTTTTGATAGAAGATTAAGAACATTTGATAGAAGATTAAGACAATTTAATTTGAAGCGCAAAACTTGTTAACAAAAGTTGCAATCTTGAAAAAATCTAAAAAACATTGTGAAAAAAATTTAAAAAAAATAGCCACAACCGGAATTTGAACCTGGGACCTCTCGCACCTAAAGCGAGAATTATGAAACTAGACCACTGTGCTGTTATATAAAATTTACTTAACTATCCGCATTTAAATTTAATTACCCTGCATAAAAGTTGGATTCTATTTTATAGATGTCATTTAGGAAGAGCCTTCAGTTCTGAATATATTTTCCGTATTAATAGATATTTAACTATAAATGTGTTAAGTAACTGAAATTGTATCTTCTGGTCTTATATTAAATTTGGTACTGTGGGTGGAAGAAGTTATAGGGTTACCTATCAGTTTTAGCTGCCACAATATTGGTTTAGCGTAACTACGTAAGAGAGTATGATTTCAGCGAAAATTCCATACCTACCTTTTTTGACCAATCAGAGGCACGTTTTTTGCTTCGTTGTCATGGCAACTCAAAAAAATTTCCGGAAATATTCTCACTTGCTCTAATAGGCAGCAGGAGGTGATTACAGAGGAATTTTTTTGACAAATGTCATTATTATAATATGTTACAAACATATATTCAACAAAAATTTTGATAATAATTTCGTTTAATTTACGTGTAGGTATCGAATTTTCTTGCCGGAATTATTGCCGGAAATTTTTCTCTAACACGATTTTTTTAAGAAAATTCGTGTACTCGAAAAATTTGATAATACTTGTGATAATACTAGGATAAATACCTAGTGGTATTTTTGCTGAAATCATCACCTGATTGGCTGATATTTCCCAAATTATGTTACTTCATTAAAATATCGTCTAGAAATTATTTTAACCTGGCTTGGGTCCCAACTAACCAATAATTAATTTATTCAAATCGTCCAAGTTATTACAGCAAGTCGCATGTTCGTTACGCATTAAAATTGTCCGGGATTTCTGCAGTTATCACAGTTTCTGATGGTGCGTGTCAGAAATATCCATTTCGTTTTAAACATTATGTTAACATTTGTTTTAAGATATTTCCTTTTTGCAGATTCAGCCACTAAAGGGACCCAAGGCCAAGGAATCACCTGAATTACCAAATATTTTTACGTTTGCCTTAGTACATATTGGAATATACATATTGATTTACATAAAGTACCTAAGACAATTGATATATGGAGAAAGCTTCCAGAATGAAAAAAGAAAGGAGTACCCGCCTTTATTTAACAGGTAAATAAATCAAAAGTAAATATCTACAGTTGCATGACGTTTACGCTGACGAAACAAACCTTGAGATCCAGAAAAAAAAGCACGTGTCACAACATCGTAAATTAAAGACCGCCTCAACGTAACAAATGTATTACACATTTCCGAAATACTAACACACTATTAATTGTATGTTTTCGCCTTTCAGTCAAAACACAAGACTTTGTAGTTTCCCAGAAAATAAACAAATGGGTAAAAATAGATGTACCCACAAGGAGAAAACAGAAATGCCGGAAAAGTGTTTTCTCAAAATTTCGCGGATAATCATAAAGGAAAAAGTTGTTTACTTTTTAGTTTTATGCCCCCATGCCAGTTTTAAGACATGCACACAAGTGATTTTGTTGTTTGACTTGTATTTACTATTTATTTATTAAAAACAAAAATGCACAAGTAAATCCTCATCAAAGGCAAAGTTGCCCTTACTGTACCTATTTGTATTTTTTTATTAGTAGGTAGACAATACAGAAGTTGAACCTCAAAGAAAAAAATATATGTGACACTCATTGTAAGGAGTACTTTTTTAAAAGAAGAACTATTATTATCCCTAACTAAACTTGGGTAATTCTCTGGACTTTTACATTTTGCGACCCACCTCTATAATTTCTTCAAATAATATCTCTAACAGAAATTATATACGTTGAAGAAAATAAATATCCAAAATAATGTAACGAAAAATGCCTCTAAATTTGTTATATCAGCTTTAAAGAACATGTTTGCATTGTTTTCTAACCTACTCAAAGATTTATAATTTTTATGATTGGTTTAGAGGCATTTTCCGTCCCATCTTTGTTGGCCTGAGGCCCCCAGGTCCCCTTTTCTTTTAGTTTTCATTGTTTTCCCTGGTGAACCTTCCATAAGTTTTTAGACGTTTGCTAGAACTTTATGATTCGTGCATCTGTCATTGGCCAGGAATATTCTAGAGTAGTCTCCAGGCTTCCATTTGGACATACAGGGTGTTCCGCATAAGAACCGACACAGAGCAGGAGCATACACGAGAGCCCAAAATAAGGTCATTTAACGCAACTTATACCTATACAGTGTGTCCCAATTTGATACTGGACACGTCAGAACTATATGAAGGACAAGGAAAACAAATGGTCTCTTTTTTTATTGGTGGTCCCAACAGAGTATCTCATAGGCGGTGGTATTTGGATGGGGTAATTATTTCATGGCCTGCTATGGTTTTTAAAATAGCTAATTTTCAAGAAAGGGATTTTTTTACGACAAAATGTCATTAAGAAAACTTGTTCAGAATGAAAAACTGAATAGAATTGAGAAATTTCAAAAGTCTAGGCCTACTTCTTTTTTAGCTTTTTCGCCTTTTTGTCCCACTTTTTCTTAGAAATGTGTCCTTTCTGGAGCTTTCACGTCAAAATATTATTAAGGAAACTTGATCATCGTGAAAAAATAACATTTTGACGTGAAAGCTCCAAAAAGGACACTTTTCTAAGAAAAAAGTGTGAGATAAATCCAAAAATCAAAGTAGGCCTAGCCTTTTGAAATTTTGCGAATGTACTCAGTATTTGATTCTGAACAAGTTTTCTTAATAACATTTTGTCGTAAAAAAATCCCTAATAGGGTTTCTTGAAAATTTGCTATTTTAAAAAATCATAGCAGGCCACGAAATAATTACCCCATCCAAATACCACCGCCTATGAGATACTCTCCCTTAGTACTACCAATATAAAAATAGAGACCATTTGTTTTCCTTACCCTTCATATATTTCTGAGGTGTCCAGTATCGAATTGGGACACACTGTATACTAAGTTGCACCCCGGAGAAGTTATAGGCCTTAAAAGTGGGCTTTGAAATTTCTAAAAAAATCAATCTCAGTTATTTTTGAATTTGGAAAACCAAATTTGGTACACGTTGTGGGTGTACCAAGGGCATTAATCGTCAGAAAACATAGTTCAGTTGTAACCATTTTAAAGGGTTTATACAGAGTGATGAGTGACGCACCCTAAAAATGTGACAGAACTTTTTTGTCCGTTGGCGGACTTAGAAAATTGTTACTTTAAGAATTTAATTTTAAAACTTTTTTTTACTCTTGTTATGTTTCGAAAAACTTTATAGCTTTCGCTAAAAACGCAAATAACTGAGAATACGTATTGCAGATGTAATATTTAAAATCTTTGAAAATTCAAAAGTTGGCTATGAAATTAAACGTCAAACTTGAATAACAACCATTTATTTAATGCAATACCTACGCACCAAGAGCGGTAGGATTTGGAAACCGCTGCTAATGAAGTCACCACTTTTAGATCACATTTTTAAATCGACTATTGTTTCTTTGCAGTCATCCCCCCGCAACATTCTCAACCACTTTCTTTCCCCAAAATTTTGTCTAAATTGGATTTATAAATGAATTTAAAGTAGGTATTTAGTTCATTTTAATGTGGTATCAACGGATTAATGTTCTGGATCGCCTCTGTAGGTTAGGATCATTTTGAGGCTACTTTTAATATAATTGATTTCTATAATATTATTTCTCATTCCGATTCATAGAAAATAATCATTCATAGTTAGGGCCACCACACCCTGAACCACACCTAAATAATTATAGACCGTCAGACGGTGACAGATTTTCCTTACTGATTTTCTGATTTATGCCTTGGAGAGGGTTGAAAGGTAAATCGATGCCGAGTCGGAAAATAGTAATTTTAAGTTTGGCCCCCGGGGAAAACATGGAAAATTCGATTTTTCAAAACAGAAAAAAAGGTACTAATTCTCACTTATGCCATGTTCACCGTATGATTTCTTATACTATTCCGACCTCGAAAATCCAAAGGCATAAGTGTAGCGTGTGGAAAAAGGGTTGAATTAAGGGTTTGGCGGATCATACAAAAAATGACTTGGTTTACTGACTCCGTCAGTTATGCCGTTCGAAATGGTGAAAACTTGTATCCTCACTAGCCCAAAAATTGATTGGCAGAAGTGAGGCGTGGGGAAAATGCACTTTTGGGTCGGAAAATAAGTCGTAAAAAAATTTTTTTTCGTCAACTGATTTCTGCACTTATGCCTCGGAAACTATAAAAAGTTTTATTGCAATTAATTTTATCCCTGACAAAATCAGTTGACGAAAAAAAATTTTCGATTTATTTTCCGACCCAAAAGTGCATTTTTCCCCACGCGTCACTTCTGCCAATCAATTTTTGGGCTAGTGAGGATATAAGTTTTCACCATTTCGAACGGCATAACTGACGGAGTCAGTAAACCAAGTCATTTTTTGTGTGATCTGCCAAACCATTAATTCAACCCTTTTTCCACACGCTACACTTATGCCTTTGGGTTTTCGAGGTCGGAATAGTATAAGAAATCACACGGTGAACATGGCATAAGTGAGAATTAGTACCTTTTTTTCTGTTTTGAAAAATCGAATTTTCCATATGTTTTCCCCGGGGGCCAAACTTAAAATTACTATTTTCCGACTCAGCATCGACTTACCTTTCAACCCTCTCCAAGGCATAAATGAGAAAATCAGTAAGGAAAATCTGTCACTGTCTGACGGTCTATTATCGTTGTTTCGTTTCAGATTTGAATGCGCATATATGAGCCTGGCCACGTGTTTAGGAGATTGTCTTAGATTCCCGATTTGCAGTGCACCAGGCAGCGAAATTGATATAATTGAAAGAGTAAGTTACGACAACTGGAACACATTTCAGTAAGTACCTACCTACCTAATATTTATATGAGTGGAGTAACTAATAAAAACATACAAAACAGGGACCCTTTAAAGTAAGGGGACCCAGCATTATACTTTCCAAAGTGAGGCCGCTTCTTTCCCCATTCTAATGGTCTCAATGATGCCAAGTATGCAATTTTATTGGAGAATCTATGGATATAACAGGTACTTTGATTGTTAGTAAAAATTAATATGATTTCTAAAAATTAGACTTGACAATGTTCTGTCAACAAACACAGAATATGGCAAGTGCCAAATGAATCAAATTTATTTTATATTTGAATTTGGTTTCCTGAAATTATTTTCAGGAATTTAAGTAATATAAATATGGTAAGTCATTGCCGATTTTGCGTATTTGAGAATTTGTCGCTATTGCAGCTTGTTACCAGGTTCCTCAAACCATTTGTAATATTATGTAGGTATAATAGGTACGTACTTGAACTTTCTTCCCTTGTTGAATGTATCTACCCAAAGAACTTTCACAGATTTCGGGATGGACTAATAAGATTAGGTCTTGTACTTAGTTAGATCTAATCATGTAGTTTTTCTCGGTGCTCATTTTTGTAATTTTATTTCTCTCCCAAGGTACCTCACAAACGTAAAATAAACTTATAGTTGTAGATAAAAACTTTAAAAAAAAACCTGACTGAAGCTACTTGCTTAATAATTTAATATTTAGGAAATACCATTTTTGTTTTGAACTACTTACTTATACGTAATGCCCACGTAATGGGAATTGTAGGATTACCTACTAAAGGTGAGACAAGAAAAATCTGGTTGCAATAATTATTGGGACTACTACAGGCGGCCGCATTACCTTTAACTGACTATCTGGAAGTTAGAAAACTTAAAAATTGTGAATTATGATGGGAAATATTCTGCCTCCTTTGGAATCTATGGCACTGGCATGTCACATAAAACCTGATGGCAATTGGACACTGACATATAACATAACCTTGTACCAGCCCACTTATGTGGTCTCCTTGGGGATATACAGAAAACAAGGCTTCACTTTTCCTATATGTGATAGACTGTGACATGCTGGGTCCCCTTATTTTAAAGAGTCCCTGATACAAAACTACCGCCAGGACAATACGCACAATTTTTTTTACAGGCTAACCTCCAACCGCATCCACTGCATCAACTTAGCATCTTTCAACTATCTGGGCCTGTCTAGAGCCAACGGCGCATGCTCCAACGCTGCCATTGCGGCACTGCGCAAGTACGGGTTGTCAACCGGGAACACTCGACACCACTGTGGCACAACCACGATCCATCACGAGTTGGAGCGAATAACGGCGGAACACCTTGGCACCGAAGATGCTGTGGCCTTCGGCATGGGGTAACCAAGGCTGTATTTTCACTAAGAATATCATTCGCAAACTGGCCATTCGTTTGTTGCTCATCTTGAATCACCTACAAGAACTTTTCTTATATAAAAAACATCGTTAAAAGCGGGTTTCCCCTTTGATATGTGCTCTGCTTGTTTGTGATTTGTATGTCTGTATGTCAAAAAACAAAATTCAACTTCAGGTACGGTACAAGTGCACTGGGCCTTCCAGCACTTGTTGGCACCGGAAGTCTCGTGATCAGCGACGAAGAAAATCATGCTAGTATGATATTGGGATCCAGGCTGTCCACTGCTGAGGTCAAAGTGTTCCAACATAATGGTAGGAATATAATATTATTTATTTATACTGATCTGGCAGCGCTAAAGGTGTCGCCTGGCGAACAGTGTGTAAATTAAATGTTTGATTATTTAAGGACGCAAATACTTAATAAATTAATTGAAATTACCCGACTCTGTTGTTTCCATTTGAGATATGGTCCACTTGGAGACAATTCTCAAAGAAGCCATATTCTATGGGCAGCCAAAGAAGAAAAAACATGTTCCGTGGAAGAAAATTCTCATAATTGTTGAAGGTATATACAGCATGGAAGGCTCTCTAGCTCTACTACCGAAAATTGTTGAGCTCAAGAAGAAATATAAAGCCTATCTCTATGTAGATGAAGCGCATAGCATAGGTAAGTTCACATCACGTGTGCATTACAATTCAATTAATGTTATGTATTTGTTTTTTAAACTAAATTCCACATTATAACAAGTTGAACTTCGGTGCCCTGGCAGATAACTATTTTGTCCTATATTGCGAACGAAACGATGGAATCGTTAATTTTTATGCAACTTGACGTGCAATTAAAAATATTAACTAGGTATTTTATTAGCATTAAATTATCGTTCTCATGGCCGTACGTCTCACAAATTAATATTCAAGAAAAATAGATACATTATGAAAATTGCAATTTATTGACTGACTTATCGACAAACTCCATCTCCGAATTCACAGAAGACTACAGTCTATTTACCCCCAAGATGAAATAAACGTAAACATGCCCTTGTGCGTGGTACCACGTAATTAGACTATCAGTCGTTATTATTTACAAGCCGTCTGGCTGATACTATAGAGATTAAGTGACGTCAGGGCGGCGACGGCCACATACCTGTTTATTAACAACGACGGCCCAGGCCAAATACAGGGTTGACTATCACTTAGTACAAAAAATTTTATCACGTGCGCAGGGTGGCTTAAGGAAACATAGAAAAATATTTTTAGATTTTTTTTACGATCTTTAAAAAAAAGGTAAAAACCCCAATTTTCCCTGTAAATCTCCGCCTCTAATTATGTCATCCAATGTAGCTTCGGAAGGTACTGCCAGCTGGAAGTGATTTTCCGCGGTGTTGCCGTTGTTTTAGGAAGGATGAAAATACCTTTTTACTCAAACAAATAAAAAAAGTACATAAATATCAATCGATTTGAATCTGTACAGCTGCAGCGCTATTAGGTTTACCCGAGGTTCGCCCGGATTCCCCTTACCTTAGTTTGAGATTTGAAAACAGAAAACAGAATATGAATTACGAGTCCCGAGGCTCGTCTCGAGCTCGGTCCCGAGGCTAGGTAATCCTGAATTCCTAGGCGTTTCTTGTTTTTGCATTTTCACATAGCATCACCAAGGAATTACAAAACTACATACACATTTCTCACCTCGCGAAACCACGAAAATTTCGTAGGGATGGCGGACTGCCAGACGTAAAAACTGAACACAAACGCACAAAACAGTAGAGGTTGGGGTGGTGCGTAATAATTATTGATATCGGTGTCAATGTTAGATTAGTTGATTGCGCCTCCAAAAAAAATAATTTTCATAATAAAACTTACTGAAAATCTATCTAAACTAAACAAAAGAATTCTGTGATTTCTTAATGCCGGCGTTATTAGACTGAACGCTTTGCAACACAAAGACGGAACGTCGATGTGTATCGAATCGATGCATAGTTTTGTTCGAGGTCGCATCTCGCATCTCTACGCCTGCGTCACCTTCAGACTAGTTGTTGCGCTGGTCTGGTTGCCTGCACGCGCGGGTGAATCATCGTATTTCGGCCGATGTTTACTCGACGTTTCCCTGCGTCCCTCTGAATTTTTGGCGATATTTTCCCGTATTTGTGTATTTTGGCGTGTTTTAAAGCTATTTTGCAATTAATTGAACGCCAGGCTTTTTCCTAGTGCACCAGGACCGCAACATTACAGGTTAGAAGGGCTAAAATTAATTTAGTTTTGAAAGTAGGTATGTGAAATAGTGAAACATGTTTTTAGGCGTGCGACCAACATTTTCCCACTGAGGGTGAGGATATTGATGAAAAAAAGAAGTACCTTAGAAACTGCGAAGCACCCTCGCTTGGTCAAAGTAATGTTTTTATTTGATAGTTCTTATTTGTTAGTAAATGGATTAAGGTTTTAGAGGCAGTACCACTGCCAGCAGATTGACCCACTTATTTGGCCTGGCCCAGAATAAGTACAAGAAAAGATCCTGAAGTAAAAAATGCAAACATTTTTAATTTAATTAACCGAGTGAATTTGTGCATCGAGGTTAACGACGGCCTCTTTGAACAGTTACTGTAGTGCTTTTGCATGTGCAATGTGTGCTATAGTGCAGTTGTGTTTTTTGGTTGCCCTTCGGAGTTTTTCTGGCGAAGGGATCCTCCTCCGTGGTCGTCAGACTGAGTACCTCGCTTCAAACAAAAGGAATGGCGGAGGGAAACAAGAGGTCCTCCAACAGATTTAGAAAATGTGTTGAATGTTGTGTAGTGTTGTGTGACTTTTAATGTAAAAAAGCAAGAAAACAGAAAATTCCATCCTGAAAATGTCAGTAAGGTAGGTGTTTCATAGGCATTCTACACGTTCCTTAGAAAGTAATCGTTTCCAACAGGAAATCGAAATTTTGTGGTGAATCCTCGGATAAACTGATGGATGTGGCACTACCTGTCACTACCATTGACATACGCGTACGCGAAATTTTAAGACACGTCACGCGGGCGTCCAACGGCGGCGTTTTTTGAGGGGTTTTATACTACACTCACCGGCACGAAAAACGGAGCACTTATAATTATTATTTAAAAAATGTAAAATTTTAATACTTTGCAATGGTTTATTATTATAATAAGTTAAAAGCAAACAACAACATGTTTTAAGTAATATCTAACAATAAT
The DNA here is from genome assembly GCA_963920635.1 of Pseudeuparius sepicola. NCBI lineage: Eukaryota > Metazoa > Arthropoda > Insecta > Coleoptera > Anthribidae > Pseudeuparius > Pseudeuparius sepicola. The sequence goes on along the minus strand of OY987299.1, from coordinate 123,402,137 downwards.
TAAACGTTTATTTGAAAAGCAAGTCTAGACTGTTTTGAATAAAAATTTCCAAAAATTAAAAAGTACACAAGTCTTAGTTGGCCATGACTTTTCTTTTGTTTTTATTGTTTTGACAAGTCTGAGTTTAAAGAAGTGAAACAGTTCAAAGCTGTACTGCGTTTATTTAAGGTAAAAATATGGCTGTTAATCCTGAAACAGCGGCTGCTATTGTTGCGTTGCTTCAAGACGGAAGAACTGAGCGATATGTTGCCCAACAATATGCCGTATCCAATAGCACTGTGCACCGTATTTATACACGTTTTTTGGAAACTAGAGCTTACACCAGACGACCTGGAACTGGCCCCCAACGAAAAACTAACGCTCATGATGATCGCTTCATCCTCTTGCAAAGTCTACGAGATCGTCGTGCTACAGCTGTAGAAATCAGAAATAGACTTCATCATGTTCGGAATACCAATGTAAGCGAACGTACAGTTAGACGAAGACTTGGAGAAGCCAATCTTACCAGTCGTAGACCTGCAACAGGTCCAGAGCTTCTTAGGCGTCATCGTGTTGCACGACTTCGGTTTGCCAGAAATCATGAGCACTGGGGTGAAAATGATTGGGGGCGAATTTTATTTACTGATGAGTCCAGGTTTAGCCTGCGATCTCCAGATGGTCGCGAGAGAGTATGGCGAAGACCACAAGAGCGTTTTGCAGAATGTACCTTCAGTCCTAGAGTAGGATACCAAGGAGGTTCAGTAATGGTGTGGGCTGGAATTTCTCTGGAGGCACACACTGAGTTGTACATCGTTCCAAGAGGCTCCTTAACTGCTGCCAGGTACATTGATGAAATTCTCCAAGATTTTGTTGTCCCGTATGTTGATTTTATTGGAAATAACTTTCTTCTGATGCATGATAATGCCAGACCTCATACCGCAAGAATCACTCAACAGTATTTAAATGATGTAAACATTCCTGTTTTGGAGTGGCCAGCGTTAAGTCCAGATGCGAACCCGATTGAACATGTTTGGGACATGCTTGGGCGAAGAATGCGAAGTCGTGTTCCTGCTCCTTTAACCATAAATCAGTTGAAACAAGCTCTTTTAGAGGAATGGGACCTTATTCCTCAAGAGGACATTCGCCATTTGATTTTAGGCATGCCACGGAGAATGCATGCAATCATTCGAGCTCGCGGGGGTAATACCCGTTATTAAAAATGCTCCTCATTAGTTTTTGCTCAAAAATCGTTTAAGTTTTGATTCATTTAAGGACATTTTGCCACAACACCAATGTGGGTTTATCGTTCTAATTTTTTAAATTGTAACAAAAGTTTTTATTTAAAAAAAAAGCGCCCAATTGTTATTAGAAATTACTTAAAACATGTTGTTGTTTGCGTTTAACTTATTATAATAATAAACCATCGCAAAGTATTAAAATTTCACATTTTTCAAATAAAAATTGTAAGTGCTCCGTTTTTCGTGCCGGTGAGTGTATTTGAAAAAATATATTTTCAGGCTTAAGACAAATGTTAGAAAATTTTTGAAAATTTATTTTGGCAAGTCTAATTATTCTTTATCTGCCATGAAAATTTTTGTACTAAGTGATCGTTAACCCTGTATAGACTTTGGGCCCACGCAACCCGAACCGTATCACGTGCAAGGCGCGTGCAAATTAATGTTTATCTTAATCTCATCTTGGAAATAAATGTACTGCAATTCTTTATCTTTCAAAGGTGTGTTAGGTCGGCATGGAAGAGGAGTCACAGAACACTTCGGGATGAAACCCAATGATGTCGATCTTCTTATGGGGTCCTATTCCAAAGCTTTGGGAGCCACTGGTGGTTTCATGGCTGGATCAAAGGTAAAAAAAAATAAAACGTTATAAATCACAAGAATCCTATTAAACAATACCATCACACACAATTTATAATTTGAATACAGCGTCAATGCCAAATTAGCGATGAAACCACAAAGATAATAGGATACCTAGATTGAAAATTTCACACCTTTTTCTATACAATCAGATATTTGTCATTGCCACAACAGCAGATGAGACACAAAAATTTCCGGGCTGGACTTGCCAAAATTGCACTACATTATTTGAATTGAATAGCGAGAGATAAAAAAGAGGCTATTTTTAAGAGGCTATAGCCAATTCAATACTAGGACCTATACTAAAATCGAGCAACTCTTACGCCTGGCGTAAACAGGAGCACATGCGTTGAGATATTGGCCAGAGCCGCACTGAGGCACGACCTTTATTTCATTGTAGTTTTACAATTATTGTTTACATAAAAATATTACGGAAAAAATTTATTGGCTTAATTAAAATGGTTTAAAACATCGAAAAAATTATTTGTGGCAGTGTCTAAATAGCTGAAAACAACAAGATAAAACCGCGTAAATATAATTTTGCGATCGAGTACGTCCCTGTTGCCAGGCGCCCTGATATTTTATGGTCTAATGACCAATCGCCTCGTTTCGCGGAACGTCATCGAACACGTGCTTTTATTTAAGCCAGGCGTAAGAATTGCCCGATTTTAGAGTATTATTTTTAATAGGTTTGCACTCACACGTCGGCATGTCTTTTATCGTGATTTGTGTTTTAAAGATGTGACATTCTGACGATTATTATGTCCGTTATTGCCTTTTTTAATTATTAATAATGAATGTCTGTTCCCTTAGTTATGTGTTATCCCTTGCTATTTCTAAATATATGCAATATGCGGCCCTCTCGAAAACGAAGAGACTTCAGTTACTCGTTTTAATGACTAGTACCACGCCTTGTATATTGATTTTCCAGGCCGTCATTGGTTACTTAAGACAGCACAGCCTCGCGGCCAAGCAAGGTTGGGCCCTATCGCCGCCGTGCGCAGGTCAGGCGATCGAAGCGTTGCGCTACCTGAGTACCGAGGATGGCCGGCGCACGATCGAAACGTTGGGCAGAAACTCCGTATACGTCAGAACGAGGTTGCGGCAGATGGGGATGGAAGTGAGGGGAGATGAGCGTTCGCCCGTGATTCCTGTCCTGGTGTATCACTATTCCAAGTTGGGGTAAGTAGGTACGCTCTACAGAGAAAGTCAGAAAAAAAGATTTTACAAGCACTACTTAGCGCACGAGAATAACAATTATCGTATGTAATATCACAAGTGCCGGAAATTTTATCCATAATTTTTTCCAAAGCGCTATTTTGCCTAGAAAGATCACGAGTATAAATTGGTCTTTTATCTCTGTAAATAAAAGCCCAATCTGTACGAGTGGTTTTACTAATGGGCAAAATAGCGCTTGAGAATAAAATATAAAATTATTTAGAAAAATTTCCGGCGCGAATGGTATTTGTCTAGATTATTTCACGAATACGATTTAATAATTTCTGTGTTGATTTTTTCTATGTTTACATTTCCAAAACGACGCATTTTGAACGAGTTTATAGACAGCTTCGACTGTAGCGTTCGAGTAAACAAACATGACGCTTGAGTATCCAAGGCAAATGCGATTATACCTACACCCTGTTGGCGTTGGTTTATTTTTTGAATGTGTCATAAATTTAAACGGAGACGGAGGTCTAATAACAAGAATTTAGGAATGTAAAAGTTATATAAATTCATCGATATAATGCTTAATAATACCGCAACATAATTTATAAGCTGCATAATTTAGAACAGTGTGAAACACACAAACTTTAAGAAGTAGGTACGTGTTTGTATCCAACAGATTCGCGGTTGCTAAGCAACGAAGTGATAATTGCACAAGTGCAATAATCGCTAGCAGAGCCATATGATTGGTTGGATTTTTATGGAAGGAGCTACCTTATTGGATGCAAGCAGTATGAGGGAAATAATCTTTCTAAAGGCCCTTTGCACTCGAGTTGCATACAATATTTTTTCTACAACAGTTAAGTATTATAAGATAAGGCAGGCTGAAATCGCGACTAAAATATTTAGATAGGTACCCTCACGGCTCGCTGACAGTTCTGTGTTCTGTGACTTGATAACATTTCTTCTTCTTCTCCGCGTCAAGCGCCATAAGCCATAGTGTGCAAAGTACCTATTTTGGGTTTCGAAACTATGAAAATAGTTTGTGCAATGCTTTAATTGTAGGTATACTTTTGTTGGCTGGCGGTCGTAGAAAATAATTCGTGTAGGTATGGGATAAATTACTGCAAACAGTACATTTCTTTGTCGTGTGAATCTCTTGCTACCCCTGACTATTAAATTAGTTTAATTTGGTAAAATTTTGACTTACTAATTTTTTAACCATAGATCTGGCTTAAATTGGTCCAACAATTATTATTACGAACAACCAACGACACAGTCACATCGTCAAATCACAGAAAGAAGCACATCAACAATAATAATTATTGCAAAAATTCACACATCTCGAAATTGCACCAACACTCAAACGACATTGCTAAAATCCAAGTAGTAGTACTAGTACTAGGTATGTTAGGATATACACACATGCTTTTCCCATTTTAAAATCGATTAATTATCACAAATGTACTAATATTTTCATACAATACTGCATGACAAAACTTCCACAATTTCCTTTCGGAATTTTTATTTTTTTCTCATTGGAATATTTCGTTTTTGTAGATGTTTACTATTTGTGTAAAGAAATTCCCAGTTTTAATAATATGATATACGCTCGATTTTCTCGGTATTTCCTGACAAATTTAATAAGGTGCGACATCCGAACTGACGCAGATATTCCGATGCATAATAGAAGTTATTTAACAGGAAGAAAATAAATCGGTTTTTTAAACTTAGAGATTAGGTACATACCTATAATATACCTAGTAATAATAATTATTATAGTATCTGTCTGGACTTGATTAACTAGATGTAGATAAGTATAATTGTCTCAAAGCATTTTAAAAATATTTCGTGTCGCATCATGGTATTTTAAAAAAATAAAGTTGATGATGGTTTCTCAAAAACAATACGTTGTAGAACAAATCTAAAAACGAAATCTTAAAGCCTGTTAAAAAGTTCGATAAGAAAGTGTTTTTCTTTTTTTTCTGTGATCACAACGAAAACGCAAAATTTTACTTTTTTCAAAATAACTCAAAAACGAAAAAAGATATTAGAAATCTGTTTGTGCCATTTTATTGACCTCAAAATTGCGTAACTTTTTCCCCATTTAACCGTTGCTCTATCTCTCACCTTTGCAATATCCTCATGCTGTTCATTCTTAACCGGGACACAGTGTATATACAGTGTGTCCCAGGATAAGTGAAACGAGAGGTGTAAAAGATAAAGGCCAGCTTACCTAGAAAATAACATTTTTAATTTTGAAAAATAAAGTAGGCCCAGACAGGAACGATTTATTTATTTTCTGTGTAGGTTAAGTGCCTTTTCTCTTCAAGATATCGAAAATTTTCATTAGAAAAAGTTGCTTAGAATTGAAAATTATGTCCCTGTCCCTATGCCAATTTTCAAAATAATTGGCCTACTTTGATTTTTGTCCACTTTATTTCCTATAACAATAATAAATCATAGTAGGCCGATTGAGTCCAAATTTCGCAATCTCGCATACTTTTTTATTCTGAATAACTTTTTCTAATGAAATTTTTCGATATTTTAAACGCCAAGGATAGTTCACCTACTTATAGGAAATAAAGTGGACAAAAATCAAAGTAGGCCAATTATTTTGAAAATTGACACAGGGTCTAAGCAACTTTTTCTAATGAAATTTTTCCATATCTTGTCGAGAAAGGGCACTTAACCTACACAGAAAATAAATAAATCGTTCCTGTCAGGGCATACTTTATTTTTCAAAATTAAAAATATGGTGAAAATTATTTTCTAGGCAAGCAGGCCTGGACCCCAAATGGCCAAATTCGAACTCGAAAATTTTTGGTCTTTTCCACCTCTCGTTTCACTTATCCTGGGACACAGTATATTCGATGGGTGTTTGGCAAATCATATTTTTGACAACAAATATTACCTACAAGAATAAACTTTTTAAATATCTGGAAAGTTTTTCAACATACATGGTGTCCTAAATCTTGCAAGGCTTTGTTAATGCACATGGAAAATGCATTACGATAGCCAAATTTATGAAAATTAGATTTTCTGATAAGAGATTTAGCGCGCATACGATTCTTTGTCAAACGCACGATGTCAAACCCTAGATAAATACCAGAGAACAACCAAGTAAGAGAATACAAACTCGGGGTGCTGTCATTATTGTCGCTCAGCCAGCGGCCTCCATTACTTTGGAGGATAAGTCAGGCCCGTATTTAAATAAAATTGAAATACATGGTTCAGGTCTGTAACGTAAAAATTAAACGGAATGTATTTAGAAAAACATAAAACTGGAAGAAACAATATTACATTAGAAACGAAAGGTGTGTAAGTTTTGAAAAATAGCAATAATATGTCCCTAATATAAGTGCCTACATAGGTACAAGGGATTTTGTAGAAAGAAAGCAAACTTATGTTTAAAAAAATTATTGGTGCTTCCATACAATCATTTTATTTTTATTAATACATTTAAAATTTCTATTAATAATTTTTATACTTATAAAATAGTCTTAACCTAAAATATGATTTAATAAGGTGATATATTGGAAAATTTTCATAAGGGTCAAATTGTATTTGTGTACTCAACGTTAAAAGATTTTTTATTATATTGACTTGTGTAGATAATTTTTCGAAATAATCGTTGAATAAAATTTCCGATTTTGAAACAAATATCATAAAATTATTGTCGGGCATCATTAAGCTGCCAAAACTGTTGAAGGTACCATTATCGTATGCTTTAAAATAACAATATAAAGTACTGCCAGCTAGTTCTTTAACTTGATGGGCATATCTTTCACAAATTGTGCAAGTATGTACTTGTAAACATTTTCTAATAAGGTAACCACATATATATTTGTGAAAATTGTCTTGCAAAAAATTATGTTGCTTTTTTTCTATAAAATCCCTTGTACCTATGTAGGCACTTATATTAGCGGATATATTATTGCTATTTTTCAAAACTTACACATCTTTCGTTTCTAATGTAATATTGTTTCTTTCGGTTTTATGTTTTTCTAAATACATTCCGTCTAATTTTTACGTTACAGACCTGAACCATCTATTTCAATTTTATTTAAATACGGGCCTGATTTCTCCTCCAAAGTAATGGCGGCCGCTGGCTGAGCGACAACAATGACCGCACACCGAGTTTGTATTCTCTTACTTGGTTGTTCTGTGTAAATACCTTATGTCGCTTACGATGTTCTTTCTATGAAACAGATTTTAAAACTACTAAAGGTAAAATAAATGAAATTGTACTAGTAGCGTTATTTTCAATTGGAAACGTTAACTAAAAAAATATCAAAAAAAATATTCTAAAAACGTGGATTTTCTTTCAGGGAATTTGTCAGATCTTTAATGAAGAGAAACGTGGCCGTGGTTGGCGTGGGCTACCCGGCCGTCAAACTGACCAACTGCCGCGTGAGGCTATGCATGGCCGCGGATCATACGCAGGGCCAACTGGATTACGTGTTGGGAGAAATCGAACAGGTGGCCGACAGGCTGGGCCTGCGCCACTCGAGGCGTAGGGCGGACCCTGCTCCCATATTTTACGACAAGATTACACTGTAGCACGCGATAATGTTTTTTAATGAGAACAAAAAATAAAAACAACGAACCATTTTTGGAAATGGGGGGTGATTTTTCTTATTTCTTTTTTCGTGGTACAGAGGTTTCTAACAAACGGAATTGGTACGTAGTACGAGATTATAATAAAAAGGGGGTGGCTGAAAGAGAAGCAAAGGGGGTTTTGCGACTGACAGGTCGTTTTCTATATTTTTAGGGTTAAGGAATCAAATTTTGACCTTATTTTGAAGTAACAAATTGATTGAAAATTATTGCGAGAGGATGAAAGTTCAAAAAGTGTCAATATGTCGGATTCTGCATCATATTGTTTTAGGATTCAGAATTCCTCTACAATATAGGAATTTACTATTACAATATATAATTTTTCTTGAAATCGGCCGTCAAACTGACCAACTGCCGCGTGAGGCTATGCATGGCCGCGGATCATACGCAGGGCCAACTGGATTACGTGTTGGGAGAAATCGAACAGGTGGCCGACAGGCTGGGCCTGCGCCACTCGAGGCGTAGGGCGGACCCTGCTCCCATATTTTACGACAAGATTACACTGTAGCACGCGATAATGTTTTTTAATGAGAACAAAAAATAAAAACAACGAACCATTTTTGGAAATGGGGGGTGATTTTTCTTATTTCTTTTTTCGTGGTACAGAGGTTTCTAACAAACGGAATTGGTACGTAGTACGAGATTATAATAAAAAGGGGGTGGCTGAAAGAGAAGCAAAGGGGGTTTTGCGACTGACAGGTCGTTTTCTATATTTTTAGGGTTAAGGAATCAAATTTTGACCTTATTTTGAAGTAACAAATTGATTGAAAATTATTGCGAGAGGATGAAAGTTCAAAAAGTGTCAATATGTCGGATTCTGCATCATATTGTTTTAGGATTCAGAATTCCTCTACAATATAGGAATTTACTATTACAATATATAATTTTTCTTGAAATCGGCCGTCAAACTGACCAACTGCCGCGTGAGGCTATGCATGGCCGCGGATCATACGCAGGGCCAACTGGATTACGTGTTGGGAGAAATCGAACAGGTGGCCGACAGGCTGGGCCTGCGCCACTCGAGGCGTAGGGCGGACCCTGCTCCCATATTTTACGACAAGATTACACCGTAGCACGCGATAATGTTTTTTAATGAAAACAAAAAATAAAAACAACGAACCATTTTTGGAAATGGGGGGTGATTTTTCTTATTTCTTTTTTCGTGGTACAGAGGTTTCTAACAAACGGAATTGGTACGTAGTACGAGATTATAATAAAAAGGGGGTGGCTGAAAGAGAAGCAAAGGGGGTTTTGCGACTGACAGGTCGTTTTCTATATTTTTAGGGTTAAGGAATCAAATTTTGACCTTATTTTGAAGTAACAAATTGATTGAAAATTATTGCGAGAGGATGAAAGTTCAAAAAGTGTCAATATGTCGGATTCTGCATCATATTGTTTTAGGATTCAGAATTCCTCTACAATATAGGAATTTACTATTACAATATATAATTTTTCTTGAAATCGGCCGTCAAACTGACCAACTGCCGCGTGAGGCTATGCATGGCCGCGGATCATACGCAGGGCCAACTGGATTACGTGTTGGGAGAAATCGAACAGGTGGCCGACAGGCTGGGCCTGCGCCACTCGAGGCGTAGGGCGGACCCTGCTCCCATATTTTACGACAAGATTACACTGTAGCACGCGATAATGTTTTTTAATGAGAACAAAAAATAAAAACAACGAACCATTTTTGGAAATGGGGGGTGATTTTTCTTATTTCTTTTTTCGTGGTACAGAGGTTTCTAACAAACGGAATTGGTACGTAGTACGAGATTATAATAAAAAGGGGGTGGCTGAAAGAGAAGCAAAGGGGGTTTTGCGACTGACAGGTCGTTTTCTATATTTTTAGGGTTAAGGAATCAAATTTTGACCTTATTTTGAAGTAACAAATTGATTGAAAATTATTGCGAGAGGATGAAAGTTCAAAAAGTGTCAATATGTCGGATTCTGCATCATATTGTTTTAGGATTCAGAATTCCTCTACAATATAGGAATTTACTATTACAATATATAATTTTTCTTGAAATCGGCCGTCAAACTGACCAACTGCCGCGTGAGGCTATGCATGGCCGCGGATCATACGCAGGGCCAACTGGATTACGTGTTGGGAGAAATCGAACAGGTGGCCGACAGGCTGGGCCTGCGCCACTCGAGGCGTAGGGCGGACCCTGCTCCCATATTTTACGACAAGATTACACTGTAGCACGCGATAATGTTTTTTAATGAGAACAAAAAATAAAAACAACGAACCATTTTTGGAAATGGGGGGTGATTTTTCTTATTTCTTTTTTCGTGGTACAGAGGTTTCTAACAAACGGAATTGGTACGTAGTACGAGATTATAATAAAAAGGGGGTGGCTGAAAGAGAAGCAAAGGGGGTTTTGCGACTGACAGGTCGTTTTCTATATTTTTAGGGTTAAGGAATCAAATTTTGACCTTATTTTGAAGTAACAAATTGATTGAAAATTATTGCGAGAGGATGAAAGTTCAAAAAGTGTCAATATGTCGGATTCTGCATCATATTGTTTTAGGATTCAGAATTCCTCTACAATATAGGAATTTACTATTACAATATATAATTTTTCTTGAAATCGGCCGTCAAACTGACCAACTGCCGCGTGAGGCTATGCATGGCCGCGGATCATACGCAGGGCCAACTGGATTACGTGTTGGGAGAAATCGAACAGGTGGCCGACAGGCTGGGCCTGCGCCACTCGAGGCGTAGGGCGGACCCTGCTCCCATATTTTACGACAAGATTACACTGTAGCACGCGATAATGTTTTTTAATGAGAACAAAAAATAAAAACAACGAACCATTTTTGGAAATGGGGGGTGATTTTTCTTATTTCTTTTTTCGTGGTACAGAGGTTTCTAACAAACGGAATTGGTACGTAGTACGAGATTATAATAAAAAGGGGGTGGCTGAAAGAGAAGCAAAGGGGGTTTTGCGACTGACAGGTCGTTTTCTATATTTTTAGGGTTAAGGAATCAAATTTTGACCTTATTTTGAAGTAACAAATTGATTGAAAATTATTGCGAGAGGATGAAAGTTCAAAAAGTGTCAATATGTCGGATTCTGCATCATATTGTTTTAGGATTCAGAATTCCTCTACAATATAGGAATTTACTATTACAATATATAATTTTTCTTGAAATCGGCCGTCAAACTGACCAACTGCCGCGTGAGGCTATGCATGGCCGCGGATCATACGCAGGGCCAACTGGATTACGTGTTGGGAGAAATCGAACAGGTGGCCGACAGGCTGGGCCTGCGCCACTCGAGGCGTAGGGCGGACCCTGCTCCCATATTTTACGACAAGATTACACTGTAGCACGCGATAATGTTTTTTAATGAGAACAAAAAATAAAAACAACGAACCATTTTTGGAAATGGGGGGTGATTTTTCTTATTTCTTTTTTCGTGGTACAGAGGTTTCTAACAAACGGAATTGGTACGTAGTACGAGATTATAATAAAAAGGGGGTGGCTGAAAGAGAAGCAAAGGGGGTTTTGCGACTGACAGGTCGTTTTCTATATTTTTAGGGTTAAGGAATCAAATTTTGACCTTATTTTGAAGTAACAAATTGATTGAAAATTATTGCGAGAGGATGAAAGTTCAAAAAGTGTCAATATGTCGGATTCTGCATCATATTGTTTTAGGATTCAGAATTCCTCTACAATATAGGAATTTACTATTACAATATATAATTTTTCTTGAAATCGGCCGTCAAACTGACCAACTGCCGCGTGAGGCTATGCATGGCCGCGGATCATACGCAGGGCCAACTGGATTACGTGTTGGGAGAAATCGAACAGGTGGCCGACAGGCTGGGCCTGCGCCACTCGAGGCGTAGGGCGGACCCTGCTCCCATATTTTACGACAAGATTACACTGTAGCACGCGATAATGTTTTTTAATGAGAACAAAAAATAAAAACAACGAACCATTTTTGGAAATGGGGGGTGATTTTTCTTATTTCTTTTTTCGTGGTACAGAGGTTTCTAACAAACGGAATTGGTACGTAGTACGAGATTATAATAAAAAGGGGGTGGCTGAAAGAGAAGCAAAGGGGGTTTTGCGACTGACAGGTCGTTTTCTATATTTTTAGGGTTAAGGAATCAAATTTTGACCTTATTTTGAAGTAACAAATTGATTGAAAATTATTGCGAGAGGATGAAAGTTCAAAAAGTGTCAATATGTCGGATTCTGCATCATATTGTTTTAGGATTCAGAATTCCTCTACAATATAGGAATTTACTATTACAATATATAATTTTTCTTGAAATCGGCCGTCAAACTGACCAACTGCCGCGTGAGGCTATGCATGGCCGCGGATCATACGCAGGGCCAACTGGATTACGTGTTGGGAGAAATCGAACAGGTGGCCGACAGGCTGGGCCTGCGCCACTCGAGGCGTAGGGCGGACCCTGCTCCCATATTTTACGACAAGATTACACTGTAGCACGCGATAATGTTTTTTAATGAGAACAAAAAATAAAAACAACGAACCATTTTTGGAAATGGGGGGTGATTTTTCTTATTTCTTTTTTCGTGGTACAGAGGTTTCTAACAAACGGAATTGGTACGTAGTACGAGATTATAATAAAAAGGGGGTGGCTGAAAGAGAAGCAAAGGGGGTTTTGCGACTGACAGGTCGTTTTCTATATTTTTAGGGTTAAGGAATCAAATTTTGACCTTATTTTGAAGTAACAAATTGATTGAAAATTATTGCGAGAGGATGAAAGTTCAAAAAGTGTCAATATGTCGGATTCTGCATCATATTGTTTTAGGATTCAGAATTCCTCTACAATATAGGAATTTACTATTACAATATATAATTTTTCTTGAAATCGGCCGTCAAACTGACCAACTGCCGCGTGAGGCTATGCATGGCCGCGGATCATACGCAGGGCCAACTGGATTACGTGTTGGGAGAAATCGAACAGGTGGCCGACAGGCTGGGCCTGCGCCACTCGAGGCGTAGGGCGGACCCTGCTCCCATATTTTACGACAAGATTACACCGTAGCACGCGATAATGTTTTTTAATGAAAACAAAAAATAAAAACAACGAACCATTTTTGGAAATGGGGGGTGATTTTTCTTATTTCTTTTTTCGTGGTACAGAGGTTTCTAACAAACGGAATTGGTACGTAGTACGAGATTATAATAAAAAGGGGGTGGCTGAAAGAGAAGCAAAGGGGGTTTTGCGACTGACAGGTCGTTTTCTATATTTTTAGGGTTAAGGAATCAAATTTTGACCTTATTTTGAAGTAACAAATTGATTGAAAATTATTGCGAGAGGATGAAAGTTCAAAAAGTGTCAATATGTCGGATTCTGCATCATATTGTTTTAGGATTCAGAATTCCTCTACAATATAGGAATTTACTATTACAATATATAATTTTTCTTGAAATCGGCCGTCAAACTGACCAACTGCCGCGTGAGGCTATGCATGGCCGCGGATCATACGCAGGGCCAACTGGATTACGTGTTGGGAGAAATCGAACAGGTGGCCGACAGGCTGGGCCTGCGCCACTCGAGGCGTAGGGCGGACCCTGCTCCCATATTTTACGACAAGATTACACTGTAGCACGCGATAATGTTTTTTAATGAGAACAAAAAATAAAAACAACGAACCATTTTTGGAAATGGGGGGTGATTTTTCTTATTTCTTTTTTCGTGGTACAGAGGTTTCTAACAAACGGAATTGGTACGTAGTACGAGATTATAATAAAAAGGGGGTGGCTGAAAGAGAAGCAAAGGGGGTTTTGCGACTGACAGGTCGTTTTCTATATTTTTAGGGTTAAGGAATCAAATTTTGACCTTATTTTGAAGTAACAAATTGATTGAAAATTATTGCGAGAGGATGAAAGTTCAAAAAGTGTCAATATGTCGGATTCTGCATCATATTGTTTTAGGATTCAGAATTCCTCTACAATATAGGAATTTACTATTACAATATATAATTTTTCTTGAAATCGGCCGTCAAACTGACCAACTGCCGCGTGAGGCTATGCATGTCCGCGGATCATACGCAGGGCCAACTGGATTACGTGTTGGGAGAAATCGAACAGGTGGCCGACAGGCTGGGCCTGCGCCACTCGAGGCGTAGGGCGGACCCTGCTCCCATATTTTACGACAAGATTACACTGTAGCACGCGATAATGTTTTTTAATGAGAACAAAAAATAAAAACAACGAACCATTTTTGGAAATGGGGGGTGATTTTTCTTATTTCTTTTTTCGTGGTACAGAGGTTTCTAACAAACGGAATTGGTACGTAGTACGAGATTATAATAAAAAGGGGGTGGCTGAAAGAGAAGCAAAGGGGGTTTTGCGACTGACAGGTCGTTTTCTATATTTTTAGGGTTAAGGAATCAAATTTTGACCTTATTTTGAAGTAACAAATTGATTGAAAATTATTGCGAGAGGATGAAAGTTCAAAAAGTGTCAATATGTCGGATTCTGCATCATATTGTTTTAGGATTCAGAATTCCTCTACAATATAGGAATTTACTATTACAATATATAATTTTTCTTGAAATCGGCCGTCAAACTGACCAACTGCCGCGTGAGGCTATGCATGGCCGCGGATCATACGCAGGGCCAACTGGATTACGTGTTGGGAGAAATCGAACAGGTGGCCGACAGGCTGGGCCTGCGCCACTCGAGGCGTAGGGCGGACCCTGCTCCCATATTTTACGACAAGATTACACCGTAGCACGCGATAATGTTTTTTAATGAAAACAAAAAATAAAAACAACGAACCATTTTTGGAAATGGGGGGTGATTTTTCTTATTTCTTTTTTCGTGGTACAGAGGTTTCTAACAAACGGAATTGGTACGTAGTACGAGATTATAATAAAAAGGGGGTGGCTGAAAGAGAAGCAAAGGGGGTTTTGCGACTGACAGGTCGTTTTCTATATTTTTAGGGTTAAGGAATCAAATTTTGACCTTATTTTGAAGTAACAAATTGATTGAAAATTATTGCGAGAGGATGAAAGTTCAAAAAGTGTCAATATGTCGGATTCTGCATCATATTGTTTTAGGATTCAGAATTCCTCTACAATATAGGAATTTACTATTACAATATATAATTTTTCTTGAAATCGGCCGTCAAACTGACCAACTGCCGCGTGAGGCTATGCATGGCCGCGGATCATACGCAGGGCCAACTGGATTACGTGTTGGGAGAAATCGAACAGGTGGCCGACAGGCTGGGCCTGCGCCACTCGAGGCGTAGGGCGGACCCTGCTCCCATATTTTACGACAAGATTACACTGTAGCACGCGATAATGTTTTTTAATGAGAACAAAAAATAAAAACAACGAACCATTTTTGGAAATGGGGGGTGATTTTTCTTATTTCTTTTTTCGTGGTACAGAGGTTTCTAACAAACGGAATTGGTACGTAGTACGAGATTATAATAAAAAGGGGGTGGCTGAAAGAGAAGCAAAGGGGGTTTTGCGACTGACAGGTCGTTTTCTATATTTTTAGGGTTAAGGAATCAAATTTTGACCTTATTTTGAAGTAACAAATTGATTGAAAATTATTGCGAGAGGATGAAAGTTCAAAAAGTGTCAATATGTCGGATTCTGCATCATATTGTTTTAGGATTCAGAATTCCTCTACAATATAGGAATTTACTATTACAATATATAATTTTTCTTGAAATCGGCCGTCAAACTGACCAACTGCCGCGTGAGGCTATGCATGGCCGCGGATCATACGCAGGGCCAACTGGATTACGTGTTGGGAGAAATCGAACAGGTGGCCGACAGGCTGGGCCTGCGCCACTCGAGGCGTAGGGCGGACCCTGCTCCCATATTTTACGACAAGATTACACTGTAGCACGCGATAATGTTTTTTAATGAAAACAAAAAATAAAAACAACGAACCATTTTTGGAAATGGGGGGTGATTTTTCTTATTTCTTTTTTCGTGGTACAGAGGTTTCTAACAAACGGAATTGGTACGTAGTACGAGATTATAATAAAAAGGGGGTGGCTGAAAGAGAAGCAAAGGGGGTTTTGCGACTGACAGGTCGTTTTCTATATTTTTAGGGTTAAGGAATCAAATTTTGACCTTATTTTGAAGTAACAAATTGATTGAAAATTATTGCGAGAGGATGAAAGTTCAAAAAGTGTCAATATGTCGGATTCTGCATCATATTGTTTTAGGATTCAGAATTCCTCTACAATATAGGAATTTACTATTACAATATATAATTTTTCTTGAAATCGGCCGTCAAACTGACCAACTGCCGCGTGAGGCTATGCATGTCCGCGGATCATACGCAGGGCCAACTGGATTACGTGTTGGGAGAAATCGAACAGGTGGCCGACAGGCTGGGCCTGCGCCACTCGAGGCGTAGGGCGGACCCTGCTCCCATATTTTACGACAAGATTACACCGTAGCACGCGATAATGTTTTTTAATGAAAACAAAAAATAAAAACAACGAACCATTTTTGGAAATGGGGGGTGATTTTTCTTATTTCTTTTTTCGTGGTACAGAGGTTTCTAACAAACGGAATTGGTACGTAGTACGAGATTATAATAAAAAGGGGGTGGCTGAAAGAGAAGCAAAGGGGGTTTTGCGACTGACAGGTCGTTTTCTATATTTTTAGGGTTAAGGAATCAAATTTTGACCTTATTTTGAAGTAACAAATTGATTGAAAATTATTGCGAGAGGATGAAAGTTCAAAAAGTGTCAATATGTCGGATTCTGCATCATATTGTTTTAGGATTCAGAATTCCTCTACAATATAGGAATTTACTATTACAATATATAATTTTTCTTGAAATCGGCCGTCAAACTGACCAACTGCCGCGTGAGGCTATGCATGGCCGCGGATCATACGCAGGGCCAACTGGATTACGTGTTGGGAGAAATCGAACAGGTGGCCGACAGGCTGGGCCTGCGCCACTCGAGGCGTAGGGCGGACCCTGCTCCCATATTTTACGACAAGATTACACTGTAGCACGCGATAATGTTTTTTAATGAAAACAAAAAATAAAAACAACGAACCATTTTTGGAAATGGGGGGTGATTTTTCTTATTTCTTTTTTCGTGGTACAGAGGTTTCTAACAAACGGAATTGGTACGTAGTACGAGATTATAATAAAAAGGGGGTGGCTGAAAGAGAAGCAAAGGGGGTTTTGCGACTGACAGGTCGTTTTCTATATTTTTAGGGTTAAGGAATCAAATTTTGACCTTATTTTGAAGTAACAAATTGATTGAAAATTATTGCGAGAGGATGAAAGTTCAAAAAGTGTCAATATGTCGGATTCTGCATCATATTGTTTTAGGATTCAGAATTCCTCTACAATATAGGAATTTACTATTACAATATATAATTTTTCTTGAAATCGGCCGTCAAACTGACCAACTGCCGCGTGAGGCTATGCATGGCCGCGGATCATACGCAGGGCCAACTGGATTACGTGTTGGGAGAAATCGAACAGGTGGCCGACAGGCTGGGCCTGCGCCACTCGAGGCGTAGGGCGGACCCTGCTCCCATATTTTACGACAAGATTACACTGTAGCACGCGATAATGTTTTTTAATGAGAACAAAAAATAAAAACAACGAACCATTTTTGGAAATGGGGGGTGATTTTTCTTATTTCTTTTTTCGTGGTACAGAGGTTTCTAACAAACGGAATTGGTACGTAGTACGAGATTATAATAAAAAGGGGGTGGCTGAAAGAGAAGCAAAGGGGGTTTTGCGACTGACAGGTCGTTTTCTATATTTTTAGGGTTAAGGAATCAAATTTTGACCTTATTTTGAAGTAACAAATTGATTGAAAATTATTGCGAGAGGATGAAAGTTCAAAAAGTGTCAATATGTCGGATTCTGCATCATATTGTTTTAGGATTCAGAATTCCTCTACAATATAGGAATTTACTATTACAATATATAATTTTTCTTGAAATCGGCAGTAAAGTGTCCCAAAATCGTCATTAAAAGCACAGAAATCGTACAATAATGGGCTACATTATTGTACGATTTTTCAATAAGTAGGCCTTGGCGAGATGTAAACATCAAACGTCAGAGGCGGAGAAATCGTCCGTCAAAAGTGACCAAATATTCAAAACCCGGCCGATAAAGGCCCATTTAACTTTTCGTACACATTGCGAAATTGTTTCCTATAGAAGCGCAATCCTTCAGTATACATATTTTAGTAAATTTGAATATCAATAGATTTGTTGTGTAGGCTGCACAAGAAACAGCAGTTTGGTTTTTCTGTACGAAGATGCCGTGTCTTGTCTTACTTGACCTAGGTAGAGCGATCGCCAAAGTCAAGCAATGCCGCGCGTAGTCGGTTCATGGACGGGTGATCCCTTATTATTATTTTCTTGCCTAATAAAACATTTTTTTTTTCCGATTTCAAAAAAAATATAATATGTACCTCGGCACTGAAGTTCTTTTTATGACTCATGTGGTTTATTTGCCTCGGCCAGAGGCCTCGGCAACTAAATTCCACATGAGTCATAAAAAGTTGAACTTCAGTGCCTTGGTACATAAATAACTATTTTTAAACTGATGTAGAAGTAGTGATTTTCTAATATTTTTGGTCTTTGCAATGTTTTATTACATTTAAAAAATATACTCAATATCAGAAAGCAGGATAGTCAGTATAAGTATTATTGTATACAGAGTGTTTCTTGTATCAAAATTTATTAGATAAAATTTGACGGGCGGTTTTTCCGTAAATTTCAGGCAAAAATTCTGATATCCTAACATTCCAATGACTTGTTTTGACAAAAACCGATTTTCTCGAAAATTCCTTTACGCCCCTAACCGTTCCCAATGATAAATTTCCAAGATTTACGTTAGGTCAGAATCTGGGACGCCAGCTTTTATGGGGTTATAAATTCCTCAGCCTTTCAGCATCTGGCAAATGTAAATCGCCTATAAAGTATAGATAACGATGTTGGAACTACTGGCGTCTGATGTTCCGTGTATATAAAGCCAGTGCGTTAGTCCAATGCTATAAGCTATAAGGAAGCTTTCTTAAGATGTTTCGCCGGCCTCTTCTCAAAATACTTGATAAATGTGCCGGCTTCTACTCTTCTACTTTACGAAATCGTATGCGAAATGGCTGAAAGCTAAGAGTGCTTATTCTTATATCTATAAATAAAATATGGATCACATGAAAGATAAAGCTGTTTACTTTGATTGAGTATAGATTCCCATTAGACAGTCGCGAGTATATAACATTGGAACAGAATTTATGACGAAAATATACATCGGGTCTCTAAGACGGCGTAGAACTGCCATCACAAAAATATTTTTTAACGTAGCTTAACGTAGCGAAATTTACAGTTGCAAATGTAAATTTACAAGTACAAGTATTTCGTAATTTACAGTTGCAACTGTAAATTAATTTACCTGTGAGATTTGACGTTTACCAAGGTAGAGATAGTTTGACATTCTTCATCAGAGGCGTCCCAAATAAGGGGGGGGGTCCAAGGGTTAAAAATACCCCAAATAAATTTTTTGTGTGCGTTTTTTCATGATTTATGCTCCCAGGTATGTCACATACCAAATTTCAGAATTTTATCTTTGCTCGTTCTGGAAATATTTAGAAAAAACTGTTTGCCAAAGTGTCCATTTCGGGAGCTATAGCCCTCTTAGGGGGCATTTTCGAGACCATGTTTATAGGAACTTTATCATTTTTTTTGGGTCGCAGAACACGCTGGTAAATTATGGCAGGCTAATTTCTAATACGCATTTTCATGAACCTCTGCGAAAAAAATTCAAATCGATTTTACTCGAAAATGGTGCACGCTATCAAAGTTCAACAAGAGCACAATTTTTTCGTAGAATACCCTGAAATGTCATAATTTCACAAGAAATTTGGGGAAAAAGCACACATCCAAAATTTTGGGTATTTTTAACCCTTTAACCCCCCATTTGGGGCGCCTATGATTAAGAATGTCTAACTATATCTAGGTACCTCGGTAAATGTTAAATCTCACTGGTACATCACGTACCAAATTTCAGAATTTTATCTTTATTCGTTCTGGAAACATTTAGAAAAAACCGTTTGCCAAAGTGTCCATTTAGGGGGCTATGGCCCCCTTAGGGGGCATTTTTGAGGCCATGTTTATAGGAACTTTATCATTTTTTTGGGTCGCAGAACACGCTGGTAAATTATTGCAGGCTAATTTCGGGACACCCTGTATACAACCCCCTAACTGAGAAAACAGGTGAATAATGAATAAAAAATAAAACAAACATATACAAAAAGTATAATGAGCAGGTGTCGACGTAGGACAGTTAGGCCAGTATAACCAGTGCCGTGCACAAAAATAAGGATTGCGCCTTATTTTACGGATTTTGGTTTTATGTATACATTTTTGTGTAGTGTTGTTTTGTGTGTAACAAAATAATTGGTTTGCTTTGCTTTTAATTATTTCAAAGTTTATTTTATTCTTTTTTAGAGCATTTGAATAAAATTTGTATAATATTATTAAGGAGCCACGCGCCGCCTACGACTCGGTCTTCTTTTACAAAGCAAACGCCGCTCAAATGTTTTTATGCCATTCCAAGTGAGTTCATTTTTTATACTATACCAAAATATCCAGGAAAAATATAATGATCCAAGATCAAAAGGCAAGTTACCGTCCAGACTCCAGTAGTCAGCCACCTGCGTTTTAACGATAAATTCGATTTTAAAACACCGGAGAAAAACATTCCATGTTATATTCCCGCGCATTTACATTAGCAGCTTTCAACTTGCGCTACAAAAATATTCTTTTGAAATGCCATACCTCACTATTTGCATCGTCAGAAAACATCTCGCTGGCATATTTTATTTACGGACCGTGCAGGAGCAACACGAATCGTAAACAAAAACAAGCAATTATCTCATATACAACAAATTGTGCGCGCTTGACCTTGCCACAGATGTGGGATCATTTTTTTTGTTCCAATTCCTGGAAAATTGTTTAGGCTGGATTAAGAGTGTAATCAAATGTTACGATTTTGGCCATAAAATGTAGGTAATTAGATTGTTCTAATTCGATTTTAATTTTACGATATTTTTGGAGGTCAGGTTATAAATAAATACCTACATGCTCTATCTTCATGATGGTGTGAAGCAGGATCTTTTGTGGAAGAATGTAGAATAAAAGCCCAATAAAAGTTAAGACAGAATAACAAATAATTGTGTGATTCCATGTTTTTTCTTTGACTTTCCAGTAGGTATATTGTGTAATAGATTAACAAAACTTGAATGTCCGAATATAAAATAAATGCCAAATTTTAAAATTTGTAATCTACTAGCATAAGTACGTGTTTTTATTAATTATTGCTGACGGGAATTACACAATCTTGCGTATTACTCATACCAAAGATATATTGTACCTATCCCATTCATTTGTATCTACAGTCTTTACAATTATAATATTCAGCGTTTATAAATATTTAGTGCAAGTTTAACAATTTAATTTTTGAATAACCTCATTGTTATTTCCATCGGGTTTCCCTTGCAAATATACCCACTCTTAAAAAAGGTTCCTATGCATTTTAAGACAAAGCTTTTGGCAGCATCTGGCTTGCCATTTAAAATTCAAAGGAGTCGAACACTGCCATTCAATGATATTTTATTTCCATAATCTCAATGCATATCTGTGAAACGTTTGCTCCTCGTCTAAATTCACATTCAAAAAATAGAAAAAGAAAAGAAAAAAGAAAGTTTGCTATGAATAAAAAAACATACGTACAAGATTTTAGTGTAATTTATTCTTATATTTTAGAACTAGATAAAACAAAATTTTAAATAAGTGATTTATAATTTTTAAGAATTTTCCTTTTTTTTGATAAATATTATGACCTTAAATTGTTTCTTACAATATTTTCGTTTATCAACCAGGTTTTTTGTTTTTGTTTATTATTTTTTGTAACTATGGTTCAGGTTGCTATAAACAAAATTATTGTGTTTTCAATATTAAAAATTTTTAACAATTTTTTACAGACCTTTTCGGATTCCAGTCGCCCTTCCATGTTTTTGGCCATTTTATACTAAATGTTATACAATTTTCTATTATAGAGTGTGGTCATTTAAGTGTGCAACATATGGGACTTTTTTATTAATTGCACAACCAAAATACAGACATTGCCGAAAGTTGATGCATGTTCAATAATCATATTAGGTTCACTTAGAATGGTTGCAAGTTAAACAGCATACAGGGTAGGTCAAAAAATATAAAAATTGCACAAGAGTAAAGTACCCTTATTTCAAAAAATTCAGCAAAAGGTTATAAAGAAAAGTTGTTTAGAATTAGAATGCCTAAATATCAAAACATAGTCTCGTAAGGAAAAAAATTTTTCGTCAATTAATTTCCACAGTTTCTTAATAAACATTTAAAATAAAAATTTTGCACCTTAAATGAGAGTTTTTTATATACACATTATCATTACCATTACTAATGTTTTACCTTGTTCAGAAGAATTTTTGCGAAATTTTAAAGTTTTGTTTAACATCGTTGCAAAAAACGTGAAAAAAATTAAAATCCAAGTTAATTTTACAAATATACTTGAATTTGAACAAAGTTATGCGAAATTGATATAATTTTGATTAATTTACGAAATTGTTTAGGGTGAATATTAAAAGAAATTTCTTTTAGGAAATTATTAATGTTTTTCAAAAAAATATATTTCTTTTTGTTAGGAGGCCATATTTTGGTATTTAGGCATAACTTTTAATTCTTGACAAGTTTTCTTTATAACATTTTGCTGAATTTTCTGAAATAAGGGTACTTTACACTTGTACAATTTTTATATTTTTTTACCTACCCTGTATGCTGTTTGACTTGCAACCATTCTAAGTGCGCCTAATATGATTATCGAACATGCACCAACTTTCGGGAATATTTGTATTTTCGTTGTGCAATTAATAAAAATCCCGCATATGTTGCACACTTAAATGACCACACTGTATATACCTACCATAACCATAAATCAATTAATTGTAAGTTTTTTTATAATTTTGCCACAACTTATATTAGTATCACTTTTTAGCCCTGACGAAGCTCTTTTAAAGTAAGAGCGAAAGCTTGGATAACTGAAAGTTATGGTGTAATGTTATAATAGACCATGCTAAAAAAACTGTAAATTTTTAATATCGACTATATCTAAAACCACTATAACCAAAGTCTAGCTAGGGAATACTATTCTAGACTTTAATATAACTGTAGGAGTTTTGCAGATACGCCCAAATATATCTATTTTTGTTTGGCAATAACTTCATTTTGAGGAAACCCGATATTATCCTCGAATAAAGGAAACTGGATGAACGTCCCTCCGAAAGCGACAGGGAAAGGTTATTTTTAGCGGACCGAGTCGAAGAAGGCAGTGGCGTAGCCAGGGGGGGGGGGGCACAGGAGCACGTTACGCCAAACGTGTCCGTGAAAATCGTATGCACAGACCATTATGCAGAAGAATAAACACTACTCTGCACTTATGGAGTGATCTGTTCAACCAGCTGAAGAAGCTATCATTCTGGAAAGTATTTTGTCACGTTGATAGCTAACAATGTATTTTGTTTTGTATTTTGTGTCCGGAAAGCGCATGGTGAGCCAAAAATGTGTCAGACTTGACAAGCGTGAGCAGTCTTTATTAATACGTCAGTCAACGCTAATAGATAAGCCGTAAGTAATATTCACCGTGAAATTCCTGTATCGCCTGATGAGGTGCTAAAGGAGTTGTCTAAAGTAAATATAAAACGTAAGCTTAATATTAAATTGTAAGTTTTAAATAAACATTAAATTTTTGTATTTTTATTTTGTATTTTTAGTCGGTGCCCCCCCCCCCCCCAGACAAATTTTCTGGCTACGCCACTGGAAGAAGGCACCTTTCCTTTTACGATAAGGCGAGCCCTATAAAAAAAGTCGGGTACGTGCCATACCCAACATTCATTATTGATGAGACACGAATCAATATGTAATGGAAGTTAGAGATGAGCTGCATGTTTTCATATTTACTAAAAATCACTAAGAATTATACATTATACATACTCGCAATGATTTGAAAACACTAAAAAAAGATACAGGGTATTAAAATTTATTTTATAAAACGTTTTTTACTAGTACCTAATACATATTTCAGAAACGACTAGGAGGACATCCCTAATCCCATAAATTTACATAAAACAAATAATTAGACTGTAGACTCGCCTTAACTTTGCATATTATTTGGAGTCCCTAAAACTGTAATAAGATACGGAACTGTTTCGGTCGCTGCCTACAACAAATAAATGTCCACACTGCGCCTGGAGTGGCCAAAATGTTGTATAAAGGCCAGGCGAAAATAATTACACTAGGTTTTGTTGTTTACCGACCTGAGATGATGGAGCACGGAAATATGTAGCATGTTTTACCTATTTTTTTATTGTTATGTCAGTTTGTCTTGAAAACAATATTTATGTATAGGCAAAATAATGAAAGGAACTAACTACATTTAAAGATACATATTTAATAAATTATTACATTCTAAATAAAATATGTATGTAAATTTTTAAGCTATGGTTATACCAAAGTCTAGAGAATACCTAGACTTTGGTTATACCTTGTACCTTGAAATTTTTAGGTAGCTCAAGGGCTTTTACCAATGATATATACGAATAGATATATTAACAAAGGCAACTTGTTTTGTTTCATGATTTTAAAAAGATGATATTGTTGGCACATTCAAGGATTCCAGTTTTTCAATGCGATTTAGGATATTTTGTAAATATAAGTATCTTAAAGGATATATGTATACGATATACAAGTCTATTCTCGCCAACAATTATGGTTCAAGATATCTAAAAATATTATGTTTGTGCCTTTATCGTAAAGGGTGTAAAAAATGGCATTATTGTGCTAGAGCTAGTCCGTCCCTGGCAAACCAAATAAGCCAAAATTGTTATCATGGGCCCTTTTTAAGAAATCTTATCTATTGTCCATCGTATTAAAAAATAATTAAATTACACAAAGTAATTTAAAAGTTATTTAAAAAAATCGATTTTCAGGGGCGTCCTTTAGGGGCTTGTATTTCCGTAGGTGGGCCCTCTGGAGACAATTTTTATGGGAACTTGTCATTTCATTTTACCGCCCCCTGTATAAATCCGGGAGATTGCCCACATATGCTGGGATACTCTGTATATCGTTGGCTATTACATATTTCTTATTGTCTTTTGGAAAAATTTTAAATTCATGTTCATCTTAATCCGACGTAAGAGTAAATTACTGGCAAATTTTATTCGGCAGCCTGAATGTCGATTACAATTATTTTTTACGTTTTGCACTCTATTCTCGATCCCGTCGCCAAACCGTAGAAAATTATAGGGTACTTTCTTAGTAACTATTTTTAATGTCTAAATGGCGTACATTACCGGACTAGTGCTTTTTTAAATTCATTACCGTACGAATACATATTTCTTGATGTCGACATTTTGCTTAGTGAAAATTCTGTTCTTAACATGGAATAATAACGGATGAAGGCTTTTGTCATGCTTCCAACCTTCTTTTCTCTACACCATTTATCGTAACGGTTTTAAGCCAGCTGGTAGTTTTCTCGTGATTTCGCTGGCACAAAATTTAAAATAACACTTGCGAAGCTGCATTTTCAATGTCCGATGGGAGACGTCTTCGCTTGAACTCATTTTTACAGATGGTTCGTTTCCTAGCAAGTGAGTGCAAACGTGTTGTTTGAACAATGGGACACGAAACGTGCTGGCATGTGAGATTTGCTATTATTGGTCTATACACTCTATTCAAACTAAATGCAAGTGGCGCCTAAACATTTACACGATGGAAGCACGTGAACAATTCTGAGGGCTAACACGAGGCAGGGCCGCATTAAGGACGATCTCTATGAATTTTATAATACAAAATATTAAAATAATATGCCCCAGTATTAAGAACCTTAAAAACAAACTTTTATGACACACCTAGTAATTCACTTACCTGCAAATTTCTACTATTAATACAAATCGTAGCTCCAACAATTAATAAACAGCGAAGGAATTATATCGGAAAAAAAATAAAGGTCCATTTGCAACTCAATACACCTCTGTAAGAAACACCGACTCGCTGCACTCGCCCGCCGGGCCAGACTTTATTGCCGGCTAGCCAATAGCAAGCCGATCACGTGCGAATCACGCTCTAGCCATGCAACAACTTGTGTTTATGTTTCATTTGCGTTTAGTTCGAATAGAGTTTAGTTATTTTATCTGGGGTTTTGAACGGAGTCTAGGAACTCTCTGGTTGAGAGCATAAATTGCTAAACATCCTTATCGCGCGCCCTCTAACCTGGGACCTACCTTAACATACCACTTGGTGTTTTTGTTCTTCTTCCGCGGGCCGGTGCACACGCAGAACCTGAACCGGCTCCTCTCGTTTTTCTCCTTTTCCTTGCCGCCGCAGCCGATGGCCGGGCTCAGGCTGCGATTCACTTTCGACGCGAACAGTTTCGTCCTCTCGTACAGGTCGTTCTGGAAGCCGCCGACCGGCGACGGTACGCTAGACGGTAGCAACATGGCCCGAGCTTCTTGGGCGTTCTTGTAGAGCGAAAACCGAATCGGAAGTCAGGGGTTAAACGCGGACACGGCCAGCGGTGAGGGGGAAAATGGGCGATTGTTTAGCTCATTTTTTATTTTGTACCGGCCAGAGAAACTGGTAGAACTGGTACATACTCTCTAAAATAGTGGCCTTTTAGCACAAGGAATATAGCCTCGAATATAGCTAAAAAATATTTTTTAAACGACAGCTGTACGCAGAAGGTTGTAGAGATCAGGGACTCATTAAAGTAAGGGGACCCAGCATTATACTTTCCAAAGTGAGGCCTATTCTTTCCTCATTCTAATGGTATCAGCATAGCCTAAGGAATAACTTAGGCTATGGTATCAGTGATGCCAAGTATGCCATTTTATTGGAGAATCTATGAATATAACAGGTACTTTGATTGTTAGTAAAAATTAATAATGGTTTCCCTGATTTCTAAAAATTAGTCTTGACAATGTTGTGTTTCCAAGTGCAGAATATGGCAACTGTCAAATGAAACAAATTTATTTTATAGTTGAAATTGATTTCCAGCAATTACTTATTATTTCCACGAATTTAAGTAATAAGTATGGTAAGGCAGTGCAAAGTTTGCTTATTTAAGAATTTGTCGCTGTTGCACCTTCTTACCAGGTTCCTCAATCAAATTGTAGTATGTATACTTGAACTTTCTTCCCTTGATGAATGTATCTACCCAAAGAACTTTCACAGATTTCGGGATGGACTAATAAGATTAGGTCTAGTCGTTCTAATCATGTAGTTTTTCTCGGTATTCATTATAAAATTTTTGCAATTTTATTTCTCTCCCAAGGTACCTCACAAACTTAAAATAAACTTGTAGTCGTAGATAAAAACTCTTTAAAAAAGACCTGAAGCTAATTTAAAATTTACGAAATACGATTTTTGTTTTGAACTCCTACCTACTGAAACATAATGCTCTAATGGGAATTGTAGGATTACTAAAGGTGATACAGGAAAAATCTGGTTGCAATTATTGGTACTACTACAGGCGGCCGCATTACCTTTAATTGACACATCTGAGTATCTGGAAGTTAGAAAACTTAAAAATTGTGAATTATGATGGGAAATATTTTGCCTCCTTTAAAATCTATGGCACTATCTATCACATAAAACCTGATGGCAGTTGGACACTGACATATAACATATAACCTTGTACCAGCCCCCTTGTGGTCGTCTTGGAGTCGACAGAAAACAAACTTCCCCTCAAGGCTTCACTTTTCCTATGAGATAGACTGTAACATGCTGGGTCCCCTTATTTTAAAGAGTCCCTGGTAGTGATCAACCTGTCAAACAGTGCTCATTTTGTTCTTCGATTTTTTTTTTCTACGCAAAATTCTTGTTTAGATTCTTAAAACCAGTTTTGTCAGAAATTTACAAATTTACGCAAGTTTCTTCTGATAATGTATTCAAGTCCCGAAGTAGCAAAGCAAGAAGGTAGTAGGTAATTTGAAACCAGAAGACCATGAAACTGTCAAAATCGCTAGAGCAATAATTCTAAAAAAAATTCGGCATCCATTATGTCCCTTGGGAATTATGCTTTAAAAAGGCATTCGTGACGCGATTGGCCAAAATAGTTACCCGTAGAAACTATTATACAGGGTTACCTACCCCAGTTAACACCCCCTAATTTTTTATATTTTCATATTTTTTAGCCATGTAATTCTTCCTATATTTTCCAAACCTACCTCAGAAAACATCGCATAAAAAAAGTTACGGAGTTGTGTTTTTATTATAATGATACCCTGTATATTTTTATGTCATATATTTGCTCCAACCGTTTGAAAGATAAGCGATTAATTTTTTGATTTTTTTTCATATGGAAAATAGGAGTAGCCAGTTGGAGCTACGTAAAATTTGTTACCAGATTGATAGGACTAAATGTCTTTTTGTTTTTAAAATAATAATTGTCATTGTAATAGGAACACAATAACAGCCTATAAAGAAGAAATAACAAAATAATGAAATAATTTAAAATTCGTTCTCTCTAGTCCTCACTAATTCTAAACCAATTTTTTGTCTTGCTAATCACACTCCCTGTCGATCTTAATCTTCGATACAGCTTACATATAAATGAAGCACTCGGAACATTTCTATTTGGATATTTACGAGAATACTCCCTTAAAGTTTCTACATATCATTTTTGATAACGACCTCCAAAATATCACAACATTTTTCTTTCAAAAACATTTTTTTAAAACTGTAACTAGTAACAGCTTCAGCAATAAAACAAAATTTTAGACTAATCTGACAGGTAAATAGAAATACTCTAGACAGCCTACTTGATTGTCACTGGTTATCATGGCTGACTTGATTTGTCATAAATTTGGTTTTATTGTTTGGCCTACTGGGCTATCATCAGACACTGACCACGAGGCCATAATATCTAGTTTGATGGAGCTTTGCCGATAAATATTTCGGAAACGGTTGGAGATCAATAGGTCAAATTATATATCGTTGGATTCAGAATTAAAAAAGGAATCCTATAATTGTTAAATGAAATGTATAAATTGTAAAACAGAGAAAATTACTTTCATTTCCGCTATAACCGGAAGTAATTTAAAAATATCAAATATTCGGGA
Organism: Pseudeuparius sepicola; assembly: GCA_963920635.1. NCBI lineage: Eukaryota > Metazoa > Arthropoda > Insecta > Coleoptera > Anthribidae > Pseudeuparius > Pseudeuparius sepicola. The sequence continues at coordinate 123,373,347 of OY987299.1, read as the reverse complement.
ATACTACTTAAAGATTCTCTAATGGTTGTGTGGGTAAAAAAATATTTTTTTTATTTTGTAAAAAATGTTTTTCGCGATAACTTTTTAACCGACCACCGTATACAATATAAATTCGAATTCCCCTTGATTTTTACTATAAACTCGTTTTTTAAATGACGATTTTATGTTAACCTGTCTCCTCGTAACACATTTTTTCCGCTTGGATCGGCCACCCTGTACTATTTAATATTTTTTATAAAACATTATGAAACACTAAAACATGTAAGTATTTTTCGAAATATTTCCTGTGTGCTGAAATATTTAAATATAATTAAATACCAACCGAATGTATTTAAAAAATTTCAATATATTATGTAGCTCTGGTTGTACATTTATAGCAGTGTTTCTAATCAAAAGCCCCCTCCCTAATGACTCATAAATCTTATAAAAAAGGGGACAGGTGAGTAACTGTACCCATTTTTTTGGCAATTTGAATTATTTTTTTGTTAAAATACATAGCCTGCGAAGGACGAATTATTATAATAAGAATAAACAGTTTTTTCGGAATAAGGGAGACTATGCACCAGTTATCAGTTAATAATAAAAAAGTACCTAAATCCACCCGAAATAATACAATATCGAGTTTCATTCGTCAAATTTGCGAAACGTTAAATACTACACTTGAACAACTGCAAAATTCGACGGCGATTTTGTCCACCCCATAATAATAATTATTTTTCAAATCGGCAACTCCTACCTCTCTCAACCACTGGCCATATCCGGTTTAACGTGTGCACACTGTCCACATAGAAGAAAAAAAAGAATCGATGGGATATCGCGACGTTGCGGCACCGAGACGACACGACGCACCCCCAGCACGTCCGACGCGAGACAAGCGACAGCAAACTGCAAAGCGAGGCGAGTGGCGAGGAACGAGGAACGCGCCCAATTCGTAACCGCCGCCCACGAGCCTCGATCGCTAGTGCGCGAGCGCAGCCGTTCGATCGCGTAAAAGGCGGGTGCAAAGGGATGAAGTGTTAGTTTTAAGGGTAGGTTCACGGACGGGTTTACTTTTCTGTTTTTTTTTCTACATTTTCCCATTGTGGGTGTTTTTGGGTGTTTTTCTCAAAAATCTCGGTTATTATTAAAGCTAGAGGGTTGCGGTTTTCACGTCACTGTACTACTTTTTTGAGAGGAATTTGGTGGACCAATCAGATTTTAGATAAGTTTTATAGTTTCCGCGCATTGGCACAGGACTGAAATTTTCGATTTTTTGGAAGCGTCTCTCCTGGTTACAACTTATATGTATACAGGGGATCGGCATAAGTCAGGCAACGCTCTCGAAAATGCAAATTTGTTGCCTGACTTATGCCGATCCAATTTTTTTTTCTTAATGCAAATTTTTTGCCTGACTTATGCCGATCCATTTTTTTTCTTAATGCATTTTGTTGCCTGACTTATGCCGATCCCTGTATATCGACAAATTTAATCAACTATTTTTATACATTTTTTGGCGTAGAATCGAATGGAATAATTAGTTTTTTGGTAGCGTTAATAGTTTTTGAGATATGAACTATGGTTTCCATTTAAAAAAATATATAACTTTGGTTCATATCTCAAAAACTATTAACGCTACCAAAAAACTAATTATTCCATTCGATTCTACGCCAAAAAATCTACAAAAATAGTTGATTAAATTTGTCGATATATATATAAGTTGTAGCCAGGAGAGAGGTTTCAAAAAATCGAAAATTTCAGTCCTGCGCCAATGCGCGCAAACTATAAAACTTATCTAAAATCTGATTGGTCCACCAAATTCCCCTCAAAAGAGTAGTAGTGACGTGAAAACCGCAACCCTCTAGCTTTAATAATAACCGAGATTTTTGAGAAAAACACCCAAAAACACCTAAGTAATGTCAGGGAGGGGCACATGCTATTATAAATGGACTTGGTTAGCGATCACAAAAATAAAAACCACTGCATATACATACAGGGTGTATCTTTGATAGGTACAGAAATTTTAACCACGTAATCGGGGACGTTCATAAAACTGAAAAATGAAAAAAAAATTTTTTTAATCGATGTTTAGAAAATGGGGCAAATCAATCTTTATCCGTGCTTAATGCACGAAGCTGGATCGTCACTAGAAGCGCTTAGAGGGGAGGTCTAACCTCTCCCTAGGAGATGGAGGGGAATAACGTTAGATTAGGAAGGGGAATACCGCGACGTTGCCGCATGTCAGAGTGGAATAAATCTGCTTGCAGAATTAGGTACCTAGGTACCTTTGAAAATTACTGCTGGTAGGTATCCACGTTTTTTTATGATGTCGGTTGCTGTGACGAACTGTTTATTGCTTTCTTCACAGGCGCACACAATAATTTAACAAACACGTCAGTTTTTATCACTTTACTGTTATTTTAAGTCCCTAGGCAGCAGAAATGTATCCGAGCGCCGCTCGGAGAAGTCATTGCTAGAAAACTCATTGCTGATTTCACACTCATAATTTTTTGACAAGTCTTTTGTGGAGTAGGTATCTACCTACCTACCTACCTACCTATTTTACAACTGATTTTCAGGCCGCAATTTTTTTATACTAATAATTAGCCATCTCTTGGGACACCTTGGGATAATAAATTTCTAATCGGCAATCAACTGAATAAAGTATTTGTTTTAAAATACAAATTATCTGTAAAAATTGCAAATTTCCACAACCACCCATAGGGTAGAGCGTAGAGCAGCGGCGCGTTACTTTTTTTTAGCGAGTGTTCGCCTGTAGCCCTATCATCTCGAAAAAAGTGGGGGAAGACTGTAATTTGACGTGAATTTAACGCGCGGCTTCGATTTGTTCATAGTTTTTAATATTTTTCAACCCTTGCCCGATAGTGCGCCACCTTTAAACCCCCTCAGGGTTGTGGTTCTATGTATTATCTACTTTTAAAAAATTATTCGTTTCCGAAAAAAGTGGGGGAGACCTGTCATTTGATGTGAATTTAACGCGCGGCCCCGATTTGTTCATCGTTTTTAATATTTTTCTACCCTTGCCTGATGGTGCGCCACTTTTAAACCCCCTCAGGGTTGTTGTCCTGTCTATTGTCTACTTTTAATAGTATATTACACACCGAGGTGTCTCGAGATAAAGTAAACTTTCCACCCGGGCGGGAGGGCGGGAAGTAAAAGTCAAAAAATTGACACTTTCAAACTTCTAAAAAGTCAGAAATGTCGATATTACATACATGGTTGTAAATAAAAAATTATTCGGTTCCGAAAATAGTTGGGGAAGACTGTCAAATTGGCGTGCTTATCATTTCCGCATTTTTTAACCCTTTGCCGTTTCGGAACTCTCTCAAGTTAATTCCTTACCATTCCTCTTACTTTTCGTAAAAACTTGGTGGCGAAATGTCGCGTAATGTCCCCAAAAACCGAAAAACAGCGACTCCTCCTGGTGAATTTAAGCTTCTGCGTGCCCTTGACTACTGCCCGACATTCCTTCGCCGAGATTCGCCAGGCGCGGGCATATGACGTTGGCGTCGGGCGCTGGCGTCCGACGCCAACTTCACACAAAAACGACGCCGCGCCGAATCGCGCAATAATTACAATTACGAATGAATTCACTGGCACTGATTCACTCGATTTTGCTCCATTTCCACGCCGCCCGGCCCGGCCGACCTACTAAATTACAGCTGGGCGAGGAGCGCAAGCGCGGGGCGCCACTTGACATCACTACAGGTGATCCCCACTACTCATAACTAGTGCGCGATATTAGCCCTTCGCGGCTCGCGGCCCCTACTTCTCTCGGGGCGGCGCTACTATGTTGCCAAGTGTGCTGAAAATTTACCTGATTTAGTAATTTAATTCCGTATAAATTTAATTGTGTAGTGGATTTTTACATGGATTTACCCGTTTTTGTGCGTAATAATTATACGAGATAGTAGATTAACTTATAACGAATGAAACCCCGTATAAATCCGCGAAAATCAAAAATCGGATTTAAGGGACTTTAAGTCAGTTTGGGGACAGCTTGTGCGCACGTACGCCGTCTCCGTCACCGTACCGCCGCGCCGTAGCCGACGCGCTAGTCGAAGATCGTCCGTCCGATTTTGGGATTTAACAGCTGATTGATATCGATCCGCGTCCGCCTGTAATTTTTGGGAGCGCCAGCTTCAACAAGCAATTTATTATTATACAGAATGCCTTACGTGTGGCTATTCTGTGGTATAACAATTCTGTTTCCAAAACGTGGACGCGTATGCAAACGTCGCGTCTCGCTAACCGATATTGTTCCGTTACTTTGCTTTGTTTTACGAACTGTCGTCGGAACTGAACCTGCTTCTGTACATTTTTCCAGATCCGTTCGCCATTTTTTTGGACCAGCAGTGATGTCCAAACCTGTTGCAATTGCCGCTACGAATTTGCAGTGAAATAACAAGTGATTTTTTCATATTTCCGTTAAGAAATGCAGTGTTAAACGTTCGCGGCCTTCGTATGAAAACAGTGCTAGATAGGTTCCTACTAGGTACCCCAATTACGCGCGAGGATAAAAGAAGCAGCTTCAAGGGTTCGCGAAAATTCGGGTTTTATTAGACGCATACGGTATGGATCTAATTGTACAATCCACCTAGTCGAGTCCCCGTTGGAATAAATCAGCTGAGGGAAACCGAGACGTCCCTAATATTTGGCATCGCGCCGCTTTAAGTGTGCAGTGAAAAAAAAAACAAGTGTTTTGTTCGTATTTCCGTAAAAAGAGACTATGAAGTGTTATACCTTCGCGACCATCGTATAAAAACAGTGCCACTAGTTAGGTAGGTACTTAGTGCTTTATGTGATTTTGTGAAGATTTTTGGATAGTATCTAAACACAAGAAAATAGTAAAAATAATCGATGCATCTCAAAGGTAGGCTTTTTCATGCTATTCGTCGAGCTATTCGCTAAAAGAACCTTTAAGGAGTTGTCCAAAAATTATTTATTTATTTATTTAATCTCCACATACACCAAATGATACATGGTTGCGTCAATATTCTTCAAATACTGCGAAAAAGCCTCGGAAAAAGCGATTCGACTGGCAACCAGTTACCTACCTAGTGCTTCTTGTGATTTTCGAGAGGATTTTTGGATAACATAAGAAAGGAGTACGACACCCGCAAGGAAAATCATCCAGGCATCCGAAAGGTAGTTTTTTTGCATGCTATTCGCTAAAAGAACCATTAAAGATTTGTTCAAAAACTAGTTGAAAGACTATTCCTGAAATACTGTGAAAGAGCTATACGTCTGACAACGCTGCACGGCGGAATTGGGGGGGATCCGCCGGAACCGGCCTCAGTTCCAGCTGGTCCCGGCAAGGTCAAGGACCCATGGCCGTAGCGTCGGAAAAAGGGGTTTTAATAGCGTTTTAAAAAAAATTATTTCTGACGTTAATATGCACTTTAGAAAAATTTTAATTGCATAGGCGTAACAAGTGCATTTTTCCCGACCTGCCCTTAAAATTTCTGTACTTATCAAAGTTACACCCGTATAATTATAGTATAGGTAAATATAAGAGGGACCCTTAAAAGTCCCAATAGTACAACAAATTTTTATTAGACTCCTAGTTTACAGGACAAAATCTAGGCTATGGACGGCGGCTCGATAAAATACAAATAAAAAAAAACAATATATATGTTTCAATATTATAGAAAAAGGAGTTCAAAATATTCAAAACGATTTCAGACGATTGTGAAAATGGTATACAGTTTTTATCCCAAACTCCAAAATCCGAAGGTTTTGTGATTCCCTAAGACTAATTTAAATATTTTTCCTTAACATTTATAAACAAATTTCGCCTGCGGCACATTTTGGTGACCAGATACGAATTTTTTTAAATACACCTGTTTTTCTATACAGGATGGTCCGCGATGTGCAAATATTTGTCTCTATTACCACATTACCACCGTGCGGTAATACAAAATTGCAGCACGCTGTATACTGTAATGGCAGGCGACTTCAATTTCAATAATTGTATTATTAATATGTTTAAAGATACCACATACGATTGCAGATTCAGATAAAATATCGTATGTGATATGTGTTGTAATTGGGTTTTTACCGCACATTACTTGTGGTAATCTTACTGTATGTGTATAATATAATAAAGTCTGTATAAAAAATATAATATTTATTGTACGATAATATCTGACATCGGTATTGGGTGAAAATTTGAAATTCCAACATTTATAACTCATTATTATTGGTGTTTTGGAATTGAATGATAGGGTACTTGACGAAATTTTACGAACTTGATAAAACAATTCCCGATAACATTCCTAAAAATAATATTTACGTAATTAGCAAGTTTTTAGACTTTCTTCAAAATTTAGCGGGAAAGCAAGTTGGCAACATGGCGCTACCGATACAACCTGAAGTGTTCCGAGACATAACCTTACTCTGCGGTGAAAGTTGCAAGTTGCAAGGAAAGTTGAAATTTCAAAATTCTAATCTGACTTAGGATGCCCGGTGTCATCACATTTAGTCAAGTTTTTTTTTTTTCATAAATATGCAGTCAAGATGTCCCCAGCCCCAAGTCCTCCGTTTATTAATAACTCATGATATACACGAATATTTTCACATCATTGAAGTCCGAATATTTATCGTATATGTTCCAAATACACGTCATACTTTAACCAAAGTGTCATGTGACAGAGGTGAAGGATATAGTTTCCAGCGTGAGCAGCATAAACAGACACCATTTTGATACATAGGAGTCGATACACGGAACACATTCGTAATAAAAAAAATATTTATGTGACAACATTTTTGTGTGCAACTATATTTGTTAAAGCTCAAAGGTTGCAATACATTAAATAATAGATATTCATAGGCAAGCTGGAGACATTTGAATAGAAAAGTAAAATTTGTCTTTGATCCACGAATTATTGCAAACGGGCACCGGCAACATTGCAATCCCGTTTCTCCTGACAGGCACAGAGGTTGCCACGTTTGGCGTTCTAGACAATAAAATGACGAAACTGTAGATAGTCCCATAGAGATGGCAGTTTTGCAAAAAAAACAGGATGATTTTTTCAGGGTTGCTTGGGGAGTGCCTGCTGAGTGTCCAACCAAAAAAATCAATGTCAAATTCTTGGTAGGGTGGTTTCCAAAACAATATGGGTGGTTTCCTAAACATTTTTTAGAGCAAAATATCCCTAATAAAAGTTGTAGGGGATCAATGTATGAACAACTTTTCTTCATATTTTTTTGTATCTCTAATAGATAATGAGTTACAGCGTAATACTTATATGACAAAAATCCCTCACTCTGTAGGGGTGATCTTGTAAATATTTTTTTACAACAAAAATAACCTTAATAAAAGTCTTCGAGGATGAACTTCTGGTCAACTTTTTATTATAAATTTTTTTGTGTCTCTAATACTTAATGATTTACAGAGCATTATATGAAAAAAATTAATTAAAAAATATAATGCCCTGTAAATCGTTAAGTATTGGAGACACAAAAAAAGTTTAGTAAAACTTTTCTTAAGGTAATTTTTTTGTAAAAAATGTTTACAAACCCACCTCTGCAAGGTGCGGAGTTTTTGTCATATAAGTAATGCGCTGTAACTCGTTACGTATTGGATACAAAAAAAACTATGAGGAAAATTTGTTCATATATAGGTACTTTGGTCCCCCACAACTTTTATTAGGGTCATTTTTATAGTTCAGTTCGTACCAGGAGTTCGAGTGTGATCTTTGGGTTAAACACTCAGGGGGCGGTGCCCAAGCAACCCTGAAAAAATCATCCTGTTCGGATTTTTTTTCGACCCCTATAAGCCGAGCACATCTTTATTGGACCAAGATTTTAGTTTGAAGAAAATTGTACAACTTCCTCTCAAATTATCATTAATAAATAAGACATGTTTTGTTGTTGCATCTACTGTAAACTGAGTACGAATTCAGAGCAATTAAAAATATTGTCAAGTAGGTACCCTATTGTGGTTGAAATTTTTATTAAATCCAAAAATTGTTATATTATCTTTACTTTTTAGGAAGCTGTAGGTATTACTCGTAGTGCATTGCTAGTGTGTCAATTAGGCCTCTTTGACACATCTTTTCAAGCATCTTTTAGGTGATCGTAAAATAGAGTAGGCTCTTTTCGTTTTTAAAGTTTCACAAAATCACAACATCTTTCTATTGAAGGAAACCAATATTTAAACATTTGGTGTTACATCTGTCAAACCTCATTATACCTCAGGAAATAGAAACCATTCGGCGAAATGGTTTATTACGATTCCATAGAGAAACTCATAAAATCCCAGGGACCAATATTATTATACCATAATATTTCAAGGGGTTTCATTGGTTTCAAGGCAAAGCTGTGCGCATCCACCTTAATACCTGCCGTACATTTTTGATACCTATATCCGAGTAGGCGGTGCGACGTCTATTTTCGCCCCGTTTGTTTGCAGATTCGCAGGTGACCCAGACCAGAGCGAGTGCCCGACGCTTGAATGCATCCCAGTTGGCACTGGAACTGACGCACCTGCTTGATTGTTTTCTCCCAACCCTCGTTGCGTGTACAGGGTGGGCAAATTTGGTCACTTTTAATAGGAAACACCCATTTCTAAGCCAGATAGAAAAAAATGAACCCCCCACTCTCGAGCTTAAATTTCGTGAAAACTTCATTGCCGCAAACCGCATTTCGATATATTTTACCGTTTCGCCGCTAGAAGGCGTTTTTCGATTTTGAGCGATATCTTAAAACCTTCATAACTTGTTTGTTTCTAAAGATAATAGATTTCTGTAAAAACTTTCTTAAGTCACTTTTTTACGTAGATTCCAGTGGCGTACACCGATTTTTTTAGATGGTTTCAATTTCGAAATAATGGCCAGAATTTTGTTTTTTTAAATGGAACACCCAATATATTATTAGCTCATTAGATAGCCCCTTTGATGCTGATTTCAATGATATAAGGTTTGATGGGTCTATCTCAAACAGTTTTGGAGAAAAAAAATATAATTCGGTTAATGTAACACCATTTAAATAAATCACTTAGAAACAAGGTAGGTCATATTATATTACCAAAAACCATTTTTACGTTCTTTATGCACATTTTTATAATAAATTAAAATAACAGTTTAAATTAGATAATTAAAGCAAATATTCAAACTGATGTCCGTTATTGTCAATACAAAAATTACACCTTTTGATAACACTTTGAACTGCATTATGGATATGAATATTTGAAATAGAATTTACACAGTCTATAAAATTTTGTCCGAGTTCATCGATATTATTGCTAGTTTTTTTGTATAACTTATCTTTAATGTACCCCCAAAAGAAAAAATCTAGCGGTGTTAAATCCGGCGACCTTGGGGGCCAACGCACCGGCCCATTAGTTCCCATCCAGTTATTTCCAAAATTTGTATTTAATAGATCTGAAACGGCTCTGACATTATGAGGTGGTGCACCATCATGCTGGAAAAACAGATTTCTTGCGTCATTTAATGGAAGATTGTCCATAAATTGCCGAATAAGATACTGGTTTAAGATTTGATAATACCGTTGACCGTTTAGTCTTTCTTGATAAATGTGATATTTTAAAACACGATTGCCATGTAGAGCGCACCAAACACTAAAACCAAACCGCCCTTGGATTCGAACTTCGACAGTATCATGAGGATTGATATCAGACCAATAGTGCTCGTTATGTCTATTGAAAATTCCGGCACTGCTACCATAGGCTTCATCTGTCCAAATCACATTACTAGCAAAAAATTGATCTGGTTGGACACTTTGACGATACCATAAGCAAAACTCCAGTCGCCGCTCAAAATCGGTTGGTTCCAAATGATGCATTTTCTTAATTTTATATGGTCTGAACTTATATATTTTTTAAATATTTAAAGCTCGACGTCTTAAAATCCCAGATTGAGATTCAATTTGACGACTTGAAATTGAAGGATTTTCAATCGCCATTCCAATGACATTGAAAGCAGTTTCTTCAGAATCTTCAATATTGTAATTTTTGGGTCTTGGCTTATTGAAGGTGAGATTTTCTTTTAATCTTAGAAAAATAGATTTATGAGGTAAACAAAATCGGTGTACGCCACTGGAATCAACGTAAAAAAGTGCCTTAAGAAATTTTTTACAGAAATCAATTATCTTTAGAAACAAAAAAGTTATGAAGGTTTTAAGATATCGCTCAAAATCGAAAAACGCCCTCTAGCGGCGAAACGGTAAAATATATCGAAATGCGGTTTGCGGCAATGAAGTTTTCACGAAATTTAAGCTCGAGAGTGGGGGGTTCACTTTTTTCTATCTGGCTTAGAAATGGGTGTTTCCTATTAAAAGTGCCCAAATTTGCCCACCCTGTACGTACAGGGTGTTTCCGTATATTTTGACCCACCCCTAGAGCCTCTATTTTTGAGTTAGAAAAAAATTACTTAAATGAAAGTTGTAGGGTACCATGGTGTACTTATTGTCCCAAAAATAATGGATTGACAGGAATGCCCTTGCCTAAGTTGAAATGTTTTTCCATGGCAACCTTGATTAAATATAAAGATCCTATTTATCTGCAATTTGGAATATCATGCGAATGCTTAGAGCAAACATATAACATATTTATAGTGTTGGAATCGGAAAAATGCGTGCAATTCAAAAATCCACAAATATACAGGGTGTTCCATTAAAAAAAGTAAGTTTATATTTTTTCATAAATTTGCGACGCTCATTTGTTTTGTCTAGTAACAGATCCCAGCGGTTCAGAAAAAACCCTACAACTTTCATTTAAGTAATTTTTTTAACTCGAAAAATATAGGCTCTAGGGGTGGGTCAAAATATACGGGAACACCCTCTACAGCTCACTTTCAAAAATGCGAAATATCGCCGTCATAACTATCCACTAAACTCAAGTTTGAATTGAATCAGGGATACAATGTTGGAGCCTCTTTTCGGATCTCGTCAGAAAAATAATTGTGGTAGAGAAATTCCAAGTTTTGCGTCCGCGAGTTTCTTCAAAACGGGAAGAAAACACCTGCCCTCCATAGAACATACAATACCTCACGGAAATTTGCTTCCAGTAATTCAAATTACACTTTTTGTTAGCGGAATGATTTCCTCAAGAGGCGTCTGCATCATCGAATTTCGCGCTTTTAACATTGCGTCAATGTTAACCAATGTTTTGTTTAGATTGGAGACGTGCACAATGAAGCATATAAATGATTGTTTGCAAAATAGCTTCCGGAACTGCGAATGTTATTGACGGAAACTAACCTTATCTCTAAAATATATGAGTCGAAATATTTGACACCGTTTTTTTTTGCATTGGGCCTCATTTACAATTCACTACATTGATTAGGGATAGAGAATTTAAGTTGGTAGTTTAGTTACTAATGTTCTACCTACCATTCATACTTTGTGAAAATATATAAACTGTGTTCATTTGAAAACAGTCCACCACCCCCAATAACTTGGAAAGCGCAAAAAATGAAAATTTGCCGAGACCGGTCGATTTGAAATTCTGAACATATTCCTATCTAATAGTCAGCGTGGAAAAAATACGGTACTTATAGTCGTTACCCGTTTCCAGAAATATTTCGATCTGCTCAAATTACTGTTGAGACTTGGAGGTTGTTTCATCGATCGTGTCGAATGTCTGTGTCAGTAAAAGAGTGGTACGGCGTCGCCGTACTTGGGTACTCCACGCCAGTACCGGTCAACTGGTTAGATAAAGACCCAAACAAAAACAGCCGAGTGCCGGGTACGCGAAAATGCGTCACTAATTCCAAAGATCCACTTGACCAATTGAAACCGAGGTAGAAATAATAATGCGTGGTCACGTCCTGGGGTCGCAACGTTAGGAAATCGAAGGGAACAGGATGAGGAAACACAATACGTTTAAATTTAAGAAGGTTCGCGTGTGCAGGGTATCCCTGTTTCAGTGGCGTATTCAGGGGGGCAATGGGGGCAATTGCCCCCCCCCCCCCCCAGAGCTGTCAAGATAAACGAGACTTTGTAATATCAAAATTAATAATACCAAAAATTATATACTCCTGGCCTAATCTGAAAATGCAGTGAACATCAAACATCTACAATTTGTTATTTGTTTCATCTTGTCTTCCTGTGCAGTAGATTTGAGAACGCGCCGCGCGCTATATATTACGCACTCCGTCGGTCGCAGCGCGTAACAGTAAATTAGGCAAAACAACCTACTAAACATATTTTGCACAATTACAGTGTGAAAGAAATATCATTTTTATTATACTTCTTTGAAAACACCTTATTTTCATCTGTTTTAGCAATAATGAAAGATGGGGTTTTTCGGGCTAGCGCACGGAAAGCGCACGGAAAGTTTTTCCGTGCGCTGAATAAAAATACCGAATATATGGCTTTAAAATAGAAATATACAGCAAAGTAAACTAAATTTAAGAAACTCCATATGCTCTCTGATATTTAACTTTAACATATACCTATTTTGTATTTTAATTCGTAAGTGTTTCAATATTTAGATACATTTCTGTAATATTTTTGACGTTTTCTTCACCTTATCTGACAATAACTAATTTACAGCAAAGCACCTTTGAAATAATTTGAGAGTAACCATGGAAACGCATCATACATACCAAACACTATATTGTCTGCATTGTTTATTTTTTGTCAATTAAATTTGTTATAATATGCCGATAAAATGTTTTAAGTTTCCGTTTTCAAAGAAGTATAATAAAAAATATCGTTCATTACACGTCCAGAAATAGATTTTTCCGTGCTTGCATGACTTTTGTCACGGGCGCACGGAAAAATCCTCGGAAAAATCTTTATTTCCAGACTCGTAATGAAATATACTATTTCAAAACTGAAAATTTTAAAAATTTATATTAGAAACAATATTAGCGAAAACCGACTGAATGGGTTAACACTATCCTTTATGCTCGCCTTTATGTGTACTACCCTAAAATACCCATATCTCAGATTGGTTTTCGAGATGCGGGGTGTTGAAATTTTATTTTTATTTTTAAGTAACTTTTTGAGACGACAAAATTTTCTTGCAAAAAAAAAACAAGTTAATTAAACTGTCAAAAAATAAATGTGCTTGTTTATTTAAATTTTATTTTGAATTTAATTGCATACGAATGTCGATATGCACCTGCATCGATGCAGAAATTTGAAAATTTCTCGAAAACGGTCACCTTTGACGTTATTCGCCAAGTATACCTTTTTTGCTTAGAAAACGTGGGGGAAGAGGATACATTCACAAAATGTCGTAAAAGTTTACTGCCAAAAAAGTTAGGGCAAATTAAATTAAATAATGATAGCTACGCAGCGCCCTCTACGGATTGCACCAAAAATAATACCAAATTATGACTTCTCTTCCCAAAAACACCCCGGCTACCAAATTTTGCAATAAAATTTTGTCATCTCAAAAAGTTACTTAAGAAAATCGAAAATAAAATTTAAATTTCAACACCCTGCATCTCGAAAACCAAACGTCTGCGGACCATGTTCATATGAACTTTTGATGCATTTATATATATGTTTTTGTTATTTATATGTTTTTGTTCTGTTTTTATTCATTAAAATTATCGCCAGAGTTTTGTCATTTATAACTCATTGCCCCCCCCCCTGACGTTAATCCTGGATGCGCCACTGCCCTGTGTGCTTGAAAATGTCGATTTTCTCCGTAATTTTAAAGATAAATAATTATTAATGGTTCACAAACTAAACTTGTGTAGAATTTCCCGAGGCATTCGAATATGACGTTAAACTTAGTATACAGAGCGTTATTTAAAAAAAAACACTTTTCCAAAAAATTGTGACATTCGATTTCAACACGGAATATTAGTAATGAGTATACGGGGAGTAACAAGATTAGTTCAACCCTTTAGCCACCTGCAACACTCAAGCCTTTGGTTTTGCGAAGCCAAGTTCTATTAATTAATCATTTAGTGAACACGGCTTACGTGAAAATATGGGCAACAACCTTTTATTTCTATTATGGAAAACCAAATTTTCTCGTAAATTTCCCTTCTACTCAATACTCAACATCGATGTACTTTTCATCCCTCTTCAAGGCTTGTATGAGAAAATGGGGCACCTAAATCTGATCGTCGAGTTGTATCTAAGATCTAAGATGATGTAGCTAAGCACTAAAACACTGCTCGTCAAGTTGTAGCTAATTAAGATGTAATGTGCAACTGATTTTTTAAATCAAAACCGAATGAGCTGAAATTTTGCACACACTTTTGGTGCTGGTGATGATACAATCTGGTATACTAAATAATATTGTAATTTGTCCAAAATGGCCGCCACTCCAAAATGGCGGATTACCTTTTTTCTTTACAAACAATTTGATATGGATATAAATTCAAATGAAAAAGTTTGAAGAGTGGAAAACAATAAGGCAAGTGATCTCACACTAAACCAAATAGACGAAGATATGCTAACTAAAAAGCACAAAATAAAATAATAAATAAAAACCTTTTTAAAAATAAGTTTATATTTAAGCCATGCACTAAACCGAATAAAATAAGTACATACATATACAGGGTGAGTTTTTTTTTCGATGCCCACTATGGGGATCTCGGAAACTAGCAGAGCTAGAACAAAGGTTAAATGGGGAAAGAATTGCAGTTTTAAATGCTTAATCTAATGCCCCTTTTTGATTTTCAAAAAAGTTCATGGCTCACTAGATATTTTGAAAAGACTGATTTTTTGCTATTTCATCAGATCTCTGTAGCTCCGTTATTTCTGATAATACAGAAAAACGGTAGAGACAAAAATTGTAGATAATTTTGGGCTTAATAAGATTATCTTATCCAATTTTTTATGTTTGTGATTTTTGAGATATAACATAAACTTGTGTTTTTTTTTAAATATAAATCATAGTTGGCTTGGCTGTGGCCTTATAAAATCGGCCATTTTTTGAGCTTTCCAGAGATATAATACTCGGCATAGTTATTACAAAAAATAAAGGAGCTATGGCTAATTTTCTGATTTTTTTTTTATTTTCACATAGTCAGCCATAGAATATTTTCATAATTACGTTCTATTTTATAATAAGACATACTTCAAACTTTCAAATATTTTATTTTTAGCTGGTAACAAAATGTAACAAAATAAAACAAAAATTATCATGATGGAGCTCCACCACATAATTATTTGCCCGAAAGAAATTACCTAGATCAGCTCTATCTAAATAGTTGAATAGGGAGAAATAGACCTTTTTCCTGGCAGCCCCGATTTGTCTGTTTTGGATTTCTTTTTGTGGGGAAAAGTACAAAATAAAGTATGAGACAATAATTGTCAGTATTAACAGGCGCTCTCTTAAGAAAGGCGAGAAATTCAGTTTTAAAAAGATGCAATATTTGGATAAATAATAATGGTGGATTGTTTGAACACCTTTTTTATTTTAAAAGGTGACCTTTTAAAATAATAATAATAATTTGAATTTGAGTTTTTTAATTTTTGTTTCATTTTGTTACATTTTGTTACCAGCTAAAAACAAAATATTAGAAAGTTTGAAGTATGTCTAATTATAAAATAGAACGTAATAATTATGAAAATATTCCATGGCTGACTATGCGAAAATTTAAAAATAAAATCAGAAAATTAGCCATAGCTCCTTTATTTTTTTGTAATAACTATGCCGAGTATTATATCTTTGGAAAGCTCAAAAAAGGGCCGATTTTATAAGGCCACACCCAACTATGATTTACATTTAAAAAACACAAGTTTATGTCATATCTCAAAAATCACAAACAACATAAAAAAATTGGATTAGATTATCTTATTAAGCCCAAAATTATCTACAATTTTTATCTCTACACTTTTTCTGTATTACCTATCAGAAATAACGGAGCTACAGAGATCTGATGAAATAGCAAAAAATCAGTCTTTTCAAAATATCTAGTGAGCCATGAACTTTTTTGAAAATCCAAAAGGGGCATTAGATTAGGCATTCAAAACTGCATTTATTTCCCCATTTCACCTTTGTTCTAGCTCTGCTAGTTTCTGAGATCCCCATAGTGGGCATCGAAAAAACTCATCCTGTATATACATTTTACCAGACATTTTATATTGATTTTATGTTTACCAAGTTATTTATTTTCAAAACGCTTGTCGTGCCGTTGATAAACATGTGCTTGCCGAAGTAAGTAGGTAGGTACTCGTATGTGTTTTCTTTACAATTCGCGCGACAAGCTTGTTAACCAATAATTCAACATAAAATTACACACACCTTTTACTGCATGGCTTAAACAAAAGCTTGTTTTTAAAAACGTTTTATATCCATCATATTTTAAGCACTTCAGGTCGAATTTTTTGTTGAAAATTAAATAAACGGACATGAGTCTAATGAAATATTATTATACCTACAAAAAATGGTCTTACTGGGAATGAAACAGGCTACCCACTACCCAGAAATGCAAATATAAGTACGTTCCTGGCCTGGATAAATCATATACATACCTACCTATCTGCTTTAGTATTATAGCGCCATGCGAAAAGTGAAACTTCCAATTCGCATCATTCTGTTTATTTATTTTTTCGACGATCCTTCGCAATCCAAATATTATCGCAAATCGCGAAATGTGATGAGAGAGAAGCCGGTCGCAGTTAACCTAAAACTTTGACACATCAATAACAAATAGCATAATGTTGATTTTACTTGTAAAACGTAGTTCGAGGAATTTCGTTGTAAATGAAAATAAACTTTCAAAAAGCTACGCCCGATGCCATATATCATGTTGTTTGGAAAGAAGGTATGAGAATAAATTTTGTTAATTATTATTATTATTTGACCTATTTGCCAAAATATTAATAAGGTACCTAACTTAAATGATTTAGGTACATAATGGGTATTTACAACAGGTACATTTTTATGATTTTAAAATTATAGACAAGTCTACTGAATGTGTGCCAGGGTTGTGTAAAGGAATGGTGTAAAAAGTATCAACAAAATTCTACTAAAATGTGGATATTTTATTGGCGATCGCTTCTGTGTGTTTTTCCCTTCCCTTCTTAAGTGTCCTATTTTCCCCATGTATAGATCTTACTCATGTGTCATCCCTTTAACTAACTGAAAGGGACGCTTTATTACTGGTCATTCACAAGCCACAATTTGTGAAGGCTCAGCAAACAGTGGCGTATTGATCGCACTGTATACGTATTCTAGTGTATACTGTGTTATCCTGAATCCAGGAATACAACAGAGAAGCCCGACCCGAGACGCTGAAACTCGTTTACTTATCGAACTCTGGTAAATGGAACGGCGGGAGTGCAATAATTGATTTAGCACAGCAGCATTCCTGGAATTCTAGGAAACGCAAAGCAGAAAGCAGGTTTCCATGCAAGGAATTTTCCTTGGAAATTTCCAGGCGAGATCGATAGTACTTACTAAGCCCGAATTTAATAATAATTTATAAATAGAATATTTTTTACCAAGTTAGGAAAACGCGCTCCAACTTCAAGCTTAAGCGACACAGGAAACAGGCTCATTGGCCATTCACCACTGTATCCACAGATTTCCAAATTTGTGGAAACCAACAAGGATCTGACCGGGAGCCCTATCCTTGTGAAACTTGCATCTTATAGCCGTAGAAATATTAAAAAGATGATAAAATTTCACGTCCCCAATAGATTTTTACAGAAAGAAAGTTAGCGGCTTTATGGGACTATAAATTTTGGCGACTGGTAATATCATACCAACATCCAAGTTCTAATGGATGTGTCTCTTCTTCTTCACATTATTTTGTAGTTTTCTGGATTCAACACCAACCTAACTTTTTCTTGTTGGTGTTTACTATGTTTTGTGAAATTTCGGCTCTGGTACTATCAGCTTGATACTAGATGGCGCCACTGGTTGGTTTCTTACATTGAAATGACAAGTAGATGGAAGGAGTGTAGAGAGAGAAACTGGCAGCCAAACTTGAGTAAGTGAAATAGTAAATAAATCAGCTGATTCCGGCAAAAACCACATAACACAAAAGAGTTGTTTGTCCTAACTTTCTATTTTTCTGTCCTGTGCTTCGCTTCAAACGAGTTCCGTTGTCAAATGTCATTTTAATTTTCCTTCTGTCCCAAGTCTCAATACGAATACGAATACGAATTATTGTATTATTTATATTTGATTTGAGTTCCTGTCGTGGTGGCAGTTTCGTATGAAACGGCGTTGAGTTTTCTTAGTTGGTGTTTGGTTTAATATTATATTTTTAGATCGGAGAGAAAATTTAATTTAGCTATGTGGCCATATTCTTTCTGTTTAAGTTGTAAATTACAAAAAAGAGGGTCAACTCCTGTTGTGTATTTGGATGTACCAAACGGGGCGGAAAGAATAAGAATAGTGGGGTTTCTTTTCATTCGTAAGTCTTAAAAATCTTTGCTAATAACTTTGCAGTTTTCCAAGAGATAAGGTGATAGTAGAGACAAGTGGATTGCAGCAATAAAAAGGAAAAATTTTGTACTGTCTACAAGTATTTACTTGCATTTGCAGTCAACAATTTATTGAGAGCAATTTCATAGAGAATTTTGGGCAGCGCAAACTTAAAAAGTATGTAATTACTACAGTTTTTTTATTTTCCAAGTCATGATAGAAACTATCAAGGGAAAAACTGGCAAAATATTGTGCTAATGAGCCTAGCTCTTCGTATAGTCAAAGATGAAATTAATCTTGAGGTTCTGGTCCCTTTAATAAGGTAATTATTTGTAATTCTTTTTGTTAGATGCCTAAACATATAAAATATATAAAAAATATGTAAAAGCTACCTGCCTTACATGCTTTTCCTATTAAATTGAATTTTAAAATTAATAAATCAGTTAAGATAAGTAATTAAAGTTGAAATGTATACCTTATCCTAGATATTTTGTCACCTTTATTTTAAAATAAACTTTTATTTTGGAATTTGTATTTTATTTGTCTCAATTTACTTCCAGGTACATAAAATTGCCATGTAGGTGATTTTTTTCAATCAATTCACTACTTTTTTCTGTGCAATATTTACATAATTGTGGTTATATAGAAAAATTCTCATTCATACAAACAAGCCCCGAATTTCGGAATACAGATCATACAATAAAGAGAATTACGGAACATGCCCATTAAATTCGCCCTTTAATATGCAACATCCCTATATACCTCCTTTGCCTGAATCAGCTGACACGTTCATTAGGCGTCCTTGTCTTACTTATTGCCATTTGAAACCTATCTCTCTCTAGAGTTGGCTGCCCCAAACAACAATGAAAGTGGTACCTGTGCGACTTCCATTGTACTTATCAATTCGATGGTTTCTTACCTCCAAGTGCAAGTTACACTGTTATAAGTGCTACCGTTTCGGTTTGAGTCGTTCGGGAAGGTTATAGCTGCCTTGATGAACCTAATAATAATAAGGGGAAACAGCTGTCGTAGTCTACCTTCTCGAACGATTCAAATGTGAAAACACCGGCACATCCATTAGAACTTGGATGTTGGTGTTGGTATGATATTACTTAAATAACATAATTAGGGGTGCACAGAATAGTAAAATGTGGCACTGGCCGGCCGAATAACGAATATGCAGCCTAAGATTTTGGCCGAATACCGAATATTCGGCATTCGGCTAACTATTCACTCGAATATTCAGCTAAATATTCAACTAATACCTCAAATTTAGAGTATTTCTTATCAAAGCGTTTTTAGAGCCTCTATGCTGATATAACCGAATGAATGATGAATGATAATTGAACACTAAACTCACACATCAATAATATACCTAAAAAATGACCCTTAGGCAAGCAAAGAAAGGAGAATGCTTAGAGTAGAGATGCAACAAATATTCAGCACACCGAATAACTGGTCGAATGTCCGGACACTCTTTTTTGCATTGCTGACTGGGGATGCACAGGACATTAACAGTGTTTTTAAATTTCTTTATTAAGTAGATTACATTTTTGTAAAAAATGTTAATCTCGCTAGTTATTTTTCAATAAATGTTACAATTTATCAAAAAATTCACCAAAAATCGAATTGAATGATTATCTACTAGACAGAATTCACCCGAATAAAAATAATCTAATATCTAATCATAATCACAGCAGTCGGAAATAGTCGGTGATAGCGTTCATTAAAGGCGGGCGCATACATCCTACTGTCGAATCCGATTGTCTGAAACGATTATCGGATCCGACTACCTAAAGTTCATGTCTATAATGTAATGCAATGATCACCCCGCACACATTCGATGCGATATCGGGTCGCACGTCCGACTCGGATGCAAAGGAAGTGCGTCCGATCAAGTTGCCCGATAAAAAAACTGAACCGATTGTCTGAAAGCCCAATATACATGTTTGTAAATTGTTTCATCGCACACATTAGACTATTTTCATCAGTTTATAGCATTCTCGGGAGAGAACCAGTGCCGGTGAGGTTTTTGTTTCCATTTGTTTTAGGACGTAGGTACATATAGGTACTAATATTTTATAAGGCATTTCGCTTTTATAAATAAATTAATTAATTAACAAATATGCGCGTGTATTTAAGGGATGCACCCAGTAGCGACGCTTTGTCTTTTTTTCTACTTGTCAAGCAAGAAAGCAATATAAATTCTGTTGTCCATTGTGGCACAAATTATTATAACACTTTGATGACACACCAATGGGCAGGCGGAAAATACTGTGCTGAAAGCCTACTCAAAAATTGGATATGTGCGGCAGTTCTCAGATTCTCGTGTCCGATAATCGTTTCAGACAATCGGATTCGATAGTAGCATGTGTGCGCCCGCCTTAAGAGGGGGTTGCCGACAGCGAAAGTGACGTTAGATTTCGTATTTTTTAAGTTGTATAACTTAAAATCTAAAAACATTTTACCTGGCAAAAATTTAGTACAAACATCTCTGTCTTCATTATAATCATAAGATCTTAAAAGCAGTGTTTTGTTTTATAGGTTATGAAAACCTTGGGAAAAATAATAATTCCAGTGCATATGCTTTTAAGATCTTATGATTAAAATGAAGACAGAGATGTTTGTACTAAAATTTTGCCAGGTAAAATGTTATTAGATTTTATGCTATACAACTTAAAAAAAAAAACGAAATCTAACGTCAGTTTCGCTGTCGGCAACCCCCTCTTAAGACAAATGACCGCCACCGGTGACACCGTCCGATATACGGCGGCACCTGTAGCTGTATACGGGTGTATATGTGCATAATGTGTGGAGGAAAAACGACTTTGTTGAGGAACATTTTTTTAATGTGTATTCAATTGTGAAAATTATTTTTAGCATTGTATTTTGACGTTTACTTGTCCAATTATTGTTGTTTTGTGATTTCAATTTTTACAAATAATAAAGCTAAGTATCTATCTATCTAGCTGCATCCGTTTCACTACAGAATTCAGTAGTGATCCGTGATCCTACAGACGATGTTCTGGCGGAGCGTCGCATCAATCTGTTCCACAGGCCAGGGAAATTACGGTAAAAAATAACGAAACCTAGACAAAATTCATAACCACATTTTTATAATGCCATCACAAAATATTGGTAATAAATGAACGCCAGAATTGTTTTTTATACATTTTCTTGTTGTAATAAAGACGGCATAAATATTAACTGCGAATTTTAAGCTGCATTTATTAGTAAGTAAGGTATATAAAGTTGAGATTGATAAATTGGTAATTATTGAATATAGTGTATGCACCGCCCGATTTTCTTGAAATTTTGGCTACCCCCCTATTTTCGAGGTCCCTGAACACGAATCTGGCCTCAGCTTCTTGAGGCCGGACGTAGTTTCCGAGAAAATGAATTTTCAAATTTCCTTTTGACACCCCACTTTTCGCGGCGCTATTTGTGGCTCTTATCGGGATGAATTTTTACTCTGCGCAGCTCAAACTAATCACCACACTATTTTGCACCTTCTGCAACATCGAAACTTCGCGAAAACCCGCGGGAAAACAGAAATTTTCCAAGATTTATACAATGTTTTGGGACATACTCATTTTCCCTCGACATTCGGCTGCGATTGCGCGGGAGAGACGGGAGAGCGACAGCTGGCGCTGCTATACGGAGCCAACGATGTTGCGAGGTTAGAACTAGAGAAGTTATGAAAAAGTAAAAAAATTAAATTATGGAATATAGTGTATGCACCGCCCGATTTTCTTGAAATTTCGGCTACCCCCCTATTTTCGAAGTCCCTGAACACGAATCTGACCTTAGTTTTTGATGCTCGGGCGTAGTTACGAGAAAATGAATTTTCAAATTTCCTTTGACACCTCACTTTTCAAGGCGATATTTGGTTATAATCGAGATGAATTTAGCTCAAACTGATCACCACCCTACTTTGCACCTTCTGCAGCATCGAAAGTTCGCGCAAAGCCGCGGAAAAACCGAAATTTTGAAAGATTTATGCCGTGTTTACGCCCGGCCCGGCCGCTGTTTTCGCCCGACGATCGGCGCGCGCAGAAGGTGCAAAGTAGGGTGGTGATCAGTTTGAGCTGCGTACACTAAAAATTTATCCGGATTATAACCACAAATATCGCCGTGAAAAGTGGGGTGTCAAAAGGAAATTTGAAAATGTATTTTCTCGGAAACTATGTCCGACCTCAAAACACTGAGGTCAGATTCGTGTTCAGGGACCTCGAAAATAGGGGGGTAGCCAAAAGGTTGGGCCCACACCTTCTCGTGGTCTTTGCCGAACAATAACATTTTCTCTTTGGAAGTGGATAGAGATTCGCAAACAGATTTAAGAGCATTTACCCATATTATGCTAGATTGGGGACTTCTATCAACACCAATTTAAATAATGTTATTGACAAAGCTGGGCCCTAATAAATTTAATGTTTAATTTTTAACATTTTTATTCACTCCTGTGGATTATGAGAGCAAGCGCTCCAGTTTTCTGCTCTTAATATCGATGGCACTTTAAGTCAACGCCCCTCCCACTAGTCCCACTCAAACGTCAAGCGTCAAGCAAAATACCGGACAGAGCAACCGCGTGAAAAACATTGTATAAATCTTGGAAAATTTCTGTTTTCCCGCGGGTTTTCGCGAAGTTTCGATGTTGCAGAAGGTGCAAAATAGTGTGGTGATTAGTTTGAGCTGCACACAGTAAAAATTCATCCCGATAAGAGCCACAAATAGCGCCGCGAAAAGTGGGGTGTCAAAAGGAAATTTGAAAATTCATTTTCTCGGAAACTACGTCCGGCCTCAAGAAGCTGAGGTCAGATTCGTGTTCAGGGACCTCGAAAATAGGGGGGTAGCCAAAATTTAAAGAAAATCGGGCGGTGCATACACTATCTTCAATAATTACCAAAAATATTAACTGCGTTTTTATTATTTATAATTACCTTAAAAATCAAGTATAACAGTTTGTTCTGAAATTAAACATATTGTTTCGCCGGACAACGCATTTTAAAGAAATTTGAAGCTGTCTGCTGTCTTTAAGAGCAAAATCATTAACTGGCTGATTTTTGTTAAACTTTGTAAGTGGATACTAAGTCTTGTTAAATTTTTTGAAATTAAACAAAAATTGGTAACGGAAGTATTTTTTTCTTTAAAAATAAATATTAATCGATTGACCTACATGCGCCCTAAATAAATGTTTAATTTCGCTATATGTGATTTAATATAGTTATATTGTAAAAAGTTAAACAAAAAAAAACAGTTAATATTTTTGCTTTTCCTAAAGAAATGACAAGTGGCAGTTGACCTATATGCGCCGTAAATAAATGTTTAATTTCGCTATGTATGATTCAATATAGTTATATTGTAAAAAGTTAAACAAACAAAAAACAAAAGATAGAACCAACAGAAACAACTACTCCGAGGGCTAATACCCCTACCGGCATTGAACTACAACATTGATTCTCGATTTTCGTTGGGAATAAACATTGCATAGATCAAAGTTTTCTCCTTTACCAACGTAACGTCAAAGATACTGCTATCTTTGTTGGGACATGTCCTGACATGCTGCAGGCACAATGATCCCAGCCAGCCCGCATTACCGGTTCCATCCTCTTTGGGAATCATCAGATGGACGTAGGCAAAATCCGGAGTGCAGATGGATTCAAAAGATAAAACCAACAGAAACAACTACTCCGAGGGCTAATACCCCTACCGGCATTGAACTACAACATTGATTCTCGATTTTCGTTGGGAATAAACATTGCATAGATCAAAGTTTTCTGCAGCATGTCAGGACATGTCCCAACAAAGATAGCAGTATCTTTGACGTTACGTTGGTAAAGGAGAAAACTTTGATCTATGCAAACAAAAAACAGTTAATATTTTTGCCTATTCTATACCAATGAGAAGTGACAGCTGACATACATGCGGCTCAGATAAATGTTTAATTTTGTATAAGTTACATTCTATTTGTAAAAGGGAATGATCATCTGCAATAAAAACGTAGTTAATATTTTTGCTTTTGCCAAAATAGAAAATTATCCAATTTTTATCTCTCTTTGTCGACCTAAGTTACTTCCATATTCTTAAAATGTTTAATTTCTTAATATATGTTAGCAAGGGAAGTTTTTTACCTAAAGAGTCAAAAAAATCCAGTTAACATTTTTGCTCGAAATTTTTAACGAAAAATATGTTAATTTTTGGTTTCTACCAACGTATTTACTTATAACTTTGATATGGTAAAACAAAATTGCAGTTAATATTTTTGTCTAGGTCAAATTCTATTTTCCCTGGCCTATATGGTCGCAGGTCGCAATTACCACCATTGATAGTCAGCGAAACTGCGGTGATTAACCGCCAGCCCAGCCACAGGTGTATTGCTCAACTGTGGCCCAGCCCAGTCTAGCGTCTTTTTGATCACTGCGTGCCGGTTACTTTGATATTTGGATCACCGGTGTTAGCGGTGATATCGAAATCGCCGGTTTTAAATTCGAAATATCGCTCATCTTTATTATCATTATGCCGACTGACATCACAGAAAATATTTCGTAGCATATTTTCTGTGCTGACATCATAGTAGGTACTAAAATATGTATACTGAAGGATTGCGCTTCTATAATAGGAAACAATTTCGCAATGTGTACGAAAAGTTAAATGGACCTTTATCGGCCGGGTTTTGAATATTTGGTCACTTTTGACGGGCGATTTCTCCGCGTCTGACGTTTGATGTTTACATCTCGCCAAGGCCTACTTATTGAAAAAATCGTACAATAATGTAGCCCATTATTGTACGATTTCTGTGCTTTTTTGGTACACTTTACTGCCGATTTCAAGAAAATAACTTTTTTATGTATTAACTTACTTCTTACCTATACCTGTATGTAGTTGATTTAGTAATTATTATAGGGTGTTTATTTGGAGGTCTTTTATTGGTCAGTTTTGGAACTGGTGAGACTTCCTTATAACTACTCTAGGTACCTATGTACTGACTGACCAAACCCAGCTTTTGATTTCGTCGCTGTTAGTTTTCGTTTTTTTACATTTTTTATAATTTTACTAGGAATAGTTTAATCAGACCCTGGCGTGTAAGCCATATTGATCACAGACTTAGCCACACCCCCTGAACCCCTTTGCTATATGCGACAAAGTAATGTTATGGCGCCTCCCCCCCCCCATAACACCTCAATGGTCTGTGCTCATATCAATAGTTTTATGCACTATTACCAGCGCGCTCGCCAAAATTCGAAATAACTGTTTCTATATCACATAGTTAAATTATATTATAATATGCAACAGATTAAAATAAACTAAACCAGTAACTATAGTATTGTATAAGATTCCTTACCAATTGGCAATATACGACTGACAAATAACTCCCGACGCCAAGTGCAGCTACCATTTGTCCCCTATTATGAAGATTGGGAATTAACTCGAGGCACGTACGAAAACTGTACAAAACAACTTTCCATAGCTTGGTGTTCCATCGTGGAGTACAGCTTCCGTTCGTTAGATGGCGGCGGCAAAAGACATTCAGCCGAGGCTGAGAGTTTAGCATGAATTAATCTGTCTGAGCGGTTCTGTAATGAATCGTCAGAATCGCGTTGTGATCTCCGCACAGATATAATGACCTCTGTGGTTCTCCGGCATAGGCATGTAAGCAGCGCTGTTGGGGGCATCCAGCGACCAATAGCAAAACTATGACGGGAGAAATTAAACTTTAGGCTATCATCCGTAGAGGGCGGTATGTAACAAGTCAAGAGCTTTGCATTAGAGTAGCATGTAGCGGTGATTATTAGCTCATTATTAGCTTTCTAATCAGTACACATGGATCTTACAGCTTAGTCGCTTGATTGCACAGCGGTCGGCGATATCTTCTCAATACTATAATCACTGACTAAACTAACAAACTGTTATCTATCTTATTTATTATACAGTTTCTTGTAAACTCATACCTAACTCCATATCGACTTATACCGAGTCTCGTAGGTAGGTATGTTACTAGGCGAGGGCAATATTAGATATTAGTTATAACCAGGTACGTAATATTTACTTTCCTTAAGATATTAATGTGTAATGGAGATTTTGGATACATAACTAACAGAGAAAATACATCATATCATATATTATATTATGTATATGTAATCTTAATTTATTTTGAATTCTCCAGAATAAAATGCAAGCATCAATACCTACCTATACCTATCTTATTATTATACAACAGCTATAAATTTTTATAAATGCCAGTCTAATAGCAACCATCCCACACATACTTTGGCTGTGCTTTGGTGTGTCGCAAATTTGCATATTGTTCACATTGATCAATTCACAAATAGGAATTTTGTAAAATCTAAATAAATTAGAGAACAAGGAACAACAAACCGAATCATTCCCAGCGTCTTAAAACAAAAAATACACATAAAACCGCACAATCACAGTGAGAAAGTGTGGGAACAACCATAGTGACCAGCCCAATATTTGCAACGGTAAAAATTCGAAAAAATGCGAGTTTGAATAAAATTAAACTGACCAAGCTATCGGCATCGCTCATTTTTTCCTAGGCATTTTCGGTGTGTTATCTTCTCTGGTTGGTCCAGGCTTCCAACGACCCTTGCGCTAAGATAATTTGAAATTCCATTTCATCACATTTGAAGAAGCACCAAATATTGCAGTTCTTTTCTTGCTGTTTTTTGTACTCGACTCGAACACGGTGTGCAAGAACACGACAAAGTCTAAATAACCGGATATTTTCGCGCTTCACGGAAGTAGAAAAACACGCGAAACGGACGCTGGTTTAATTAGGAAATAGAGTCCTAGAAATTAATAAAAATAACTTAAAATATGTGATGTCTTCTTCGGCGCGATTCGACCACTTTCACCAGCGTGACGTCATTTTTAAATGTTTCGCATTCTCATTTGACAGTGTTTGACAGCAAACATCAGTCAGAAAAATAGACAAAAAATCCCTGATCCCTGCCGTAGATTTATACTAGGCGACGTTGCCAGACATCATGAATTTTGAGAGAATTTGAGACATCAGGGGCGTACAATTTTTTTTATATCTGCAATAATATTTAAAGTTTTGTTCGTAATCCATTAGGAACAAAACTTTTTTTTTTAAAGGGCGTTATTTTGAAGACAGCTGCCGTTTTCCCTAGTGCTATTATTAATAAACGTTCTGTATCGGTAACAGTTATTGTTGTTATGTTTTTACTAGATTTCTTTAATTTTCCGCTGCCTATAGGTAATTAAAATATCGAGGGGGAAAAGGGCCTTTAGCCATTGGCTAAAATTATTATTTGCTCCATTTCTTGAACATCGCAAGGAAAAATTGCTGTTGTTTCCAGCTTTATAGGAGCCTCCGATTACGTAGTTAAATTGGTTAAAATTAATAATGTAAAGTACCTACTAACGATTGAAAAACCATGTATAATAATAATACACGTTAGGTACTATAAAGATGTAAGATTGTAAGAGTGTAAATGTAAATACAAGAAAAAGTGATAATGGGCATAAGCACTCAAAGTTAGAAAACAAAAAAAACTAGTAACCGCATACACGTGTTTCATGCTATTTGGCAATCATCAGTACGGTGTAACATCAAACAAATCAAAAAGATAGGAATGATTTGTGAAGCAACAAATGAAATCCAGGCAGGAGCCAACAGCACATTTGCAGCTTCAGTCAGCACATACCCAATTCGGGGCTTGTACTAACATCGCCACGGAGGCTGCTATAAAGCGACCTGCCAAATGATGATTGCCAAATAGCATGAAACACGTGTATGCGGTTACTAGTTTCTTTTTGTTTTCTAACTTTGAGTGCTTATGTCCATTATCACTTTTTTTTTAGGTACTATACATAATATAGCAATTACCTCATAGGTACTTTTTAAGATGAATTCCTGTTTAGTTTGCCCTGTAGACCCGAATAACTTGGCAAGGAAAGCCCAAATCGAAAAATTTTATATGAAAGACGACCCCCCTTAAAACCACCTGCCGAACACACCTTTAAAGTATTTACTATACATTCTGACTCACCCTTTAGTTTGCCCTGTAGACCCGAATAACTTGGCAAGGAAAGCCCAAATCGAAAAATTTTATATGAAAGACGACCCCCCTTAAAACCACCTGCCGAACACACCTTTAAAGTATTTACTATACATTCTGACTCACCCTCTATATGTATGTCCCACCGAAAGGTCGGCCATATTGGGCTCTCATGTCATTGACTGTCAAATGTCAAATGGACGAGGGCCGTGGTTGGCCGTTGTCAAATGTCATTTTGTGTTGCCAACACAAATTTCGCTTTTCCCCTAGAATGCACTGTAAATCCCCTAGAATGCACACAATATGGCGGCTATCCAGGCGGACGCCAAGGTTAGTGGAGAAAAGGTTGAACGGTAACTTATCGGTTCATGGGATGATGTCACATATGGATATCGTGCGCATATAATATTAGCTTGTACGTGGCTTGCACGCCTGCAAGGTTAGTAAAGAGCTAAATATCAGGATAATAATATCTAATTATTTGTTTTACAATACACCTGCATGATTTTTATGTTTTAATTAAGGTAATACACTATAAAAATATAATATCTATAAAACTGTCCAAAGATAGTGTAAAAATCGCCACACACGTTTAAACAAACAAGCTAAAATCGAGGTTAATTATATAAGACCATTTTATCCGCGAGGCCAACGATAAAGACAGGCCACGGCGCTAACGCATAATCGCGTACTCACGTGACCAACTTAGTTCTATATAATGAAAGGCATTTTTGGAGATAAGTAGAAAAAACAAATTTCGTAACAATTTGGCAAGTTTTCTTTCATCTATTACATTATTGGATTTGTGCATCCAAGCTTTCTCTAATTGTTTTTTCAAAAATTTCAACCTGCCTTAGCTGTTTTAGGCTGAGAGTTAAACGGCACTGCACTCACAATATTTTGGCACATTCTCAAAAATTGTTGGGACATCACCTTCCTTTAGCTTAGGTGATATTCTCTATAGGTATTTTCCTCCCACAACACATTTGTCCACTTTAATTATTGTTTCACTTTCTTGAAAATGTGTTAGCCACACATACTTAAGGGTTTTTTAGAAATTAAATCTCAGTTGGGATTTGACGAATCAATTTTTGGCGGAAATTTTCATCCCGAGGCAAAACAAATGTTTGTTATATGGCGACACTTTCTTCCTGGCTTTTGTAATATGTATAAATATAATACTATAAGCAGACCCAATATTTAGTATTTAGGTTATTTTTTACGAAATAAAAATGAAAACTAACCTCGGTAGGTATACTGTAAATATTGACAAGGTCTCAGTTGATCGGCAGCGTGAAAGACCATATCAGGGCGTAGGTCGACAACGAAAATCCTCGAGTACGTTACAACACTGATTTATTTCGCACAAGGTGAATGGTGAATACAATAAATACACAAACCCGAACGTGGTCAACGGGAACGGCTTCCAGCCACCCGGACCATCTGAACTCGCGGATCTCCCGTAAGCAGTTCACTCCTCTGTGTCTCAGGCTCCACTGTCCAATACTAATACTGTCCCATGTCCATAATAGTCCATTCCGGGTTCCCTATTCTGTAGTTCGGGCGTCGCGTTGGTGCGAGCGGTACCAATACTCTTGGACGGCACGACTCCCACCCAGAGGCCATAATAACACCTGGGCAGTTCCCCTCCGCCAGGACACACGCGCACTAGACACAAACTTGTTTCTAAAATATAAACTAAGACGTTTAAAAACACTTTAAACATTCAAAACCCAAGCTGCCGCTTTCAGTTACGTGACAAATGACATGTAACGTCTGACTAAGATGGTCACGTGATTTTTGTGCGCCAGGGCCTGTCTTTATAGTAGGCCTTGTTTTAACCGCATGTGACGTCACAGCCTTCCCCTCCCCGCTCGCCTCACCCGAGTTACCGTTCAACCTGTTCTCTCTTGGGCGGACGCTAGTGTCCTCTGTCGGATGGCTAAAAATTGGTGGAGGGACTAGGACTAGGGCCCAATGGCGGTCCAGTTTTTTTTTTACGAGGGCCGTTGTTTTTCTACAAAATATCGAAATCAAAAAAAAACTGGGACAACCTCTATATCGTTTGAAAATGCATAAAATACATACTTATATAATTTTTTTGATGCCATGGCCTGCTGTAATTGAGTACCTAACTTATTTTAAGTGCTAAGAGAGCATCCCGGCATTATTCCAAAATATCCGAATATTTAAGTAAATAAGCAATGTTGTGTCTTGAAGAATATGTCTTAATATGTTGACCTATTAAATTTTTGATTTTTTATTCAATGTCTTTTTAATTAAAGTCCTGCTACAAAAAAACTGACTCGCCCTAAAATGTATAGGTACGTTAAGAATCAAGTTCAATTTTCGACTCTTCTTGTCAATTGTAGGAAAATACTGGTAAGCCTATGAGGACCGCCAAACTTTTTAAATACTGGCAACGTCGGTCTGTGTTTGTTTGGACACCTGTCAGCTGTGAATTGTGGATTGTGGTGTGGCTGTCACTTGTCATTTTTCATTTCAAGAATGAAAAATGCAAATTTTATTGGAAAACAAGATGTGAACTTTTGTGTAAATAGTGTTTCTGCAAATGTATTTTTTTTTCAAGCATTTTGCCTCCACTTGCGCAAGACCAGTCGACCCTAACCTGTTCTACGCCACCTACTAGAGAACGTCATACAAGAAGTTCCACCAGTCCACCCCACTAAAATTGTAGGACAGTAATCACTTGTAGATTCTGCATCATTTGTCGAGGTAATAAATGGAGTTTGTTGCTCCGGACGTAAGCACTGCCCCTGCCGACGTGCAGAAAACTCCCACTGTACAACAGTGGGTGAATCACCTACCTCCGCCCCATAGTCAGCTATCCCCGAACCAAGTTCATTCCACGCTGTCCCCGAACCAAGTTCATTCCACGCTGTCTCCGAACCAAGTATATTCCACGCCGACCAAGAGCGGCAACATGTTCTTCCCCCAGAGGCGGGACAGCCATGGCAAGTATCTCTCGCGGGACTCGTCGTTCCAGTCGGACGACGGCAGCCACTGCAGCAGCGTCGAGTTTTTGTTGGAGTCCCGAAGACCGGACCCGGAGGCCGTGCTGTTGGGGTTGGGCTTTGGGCCGAGGCGGGACTCGAACTGCGCCAGTCGCATACCGGCCAGGTTTTTGCAGCCTTCGAAGGTACGACGTTGTCGTTTAAGCTAACATTTGACCGTCCTTTGCATGACAAAGTTACTTGAACCATTGAGTAAAGGAATAATTTTAGAAAGTGGCTATTTATACGTCCGACGGATACAAACGTCAGTATACGTCTTGCGCTCTCATTGGTCGATTGAGTCACGTGACACATAACCTTACTTCTACCGTCCGATGGATTATGAATCGGCTTGTTTACTAAGTCGATTGGATGATGTCCGAAATTATTCAGACCTATCTTGTCTCATTTTATATTGCGTATGCCCTACTTTTTCCGCGATGGGCGCTGCGGAATGAAAAATGAAGTGGTAATTATTTACAATGATGTAATAATAACCCACCCCCGATTTTCTTGAAATTTTGGCTACACGACATTCGGCGTGGTGCCAAATGTCGGGGAGTAGCCAAAATTTCGAGAAAATCGGGGGTGGGTTACAACTCCGAACGTCGCATCGGGCGAAAATACGGGGTACCTACCTAGCCAAAATTTCAAGAAAATCGGTCCATTGGAAATTATTACCACTTATTTTTTCATGCGGCCGCGCGCATCGCTGCCGACTGCCGCAATAGGGTGCGAATGCCCCCTTCTTTTTTCATACGGCAGCGTCTATCCCCCAAAAAGGAGCAGTGCATACGCTCCTTATTGCAAAGATGCTTGAGAAAAATGCACTTCTGACGTATCTAAATATTAGTTTACTTCGGCTTCGGACGTGTACGGAGTTAAATGCACGTCCAAAGAAGTCACGTGACTCAGCCCGCCAATGAGAGCGCAAGACGTATATTGACATTTGTATCCGTCGGACGTATAAATAGCCACTTCCATAATTTTATTCCTTTACTCAATGCAATTTCGCTGTCTGGAAATATATTACAAATTATTGATAATAAAGTGTTATGGTTTGTTCTCTTTCAGGTCTTGAAAAGCATAGACATAAACAAATTTCTGGAACAGCAGAATGAAGCGGAACTCAGAGACGAAGATACGTAAGTATGCCATATGCCTTCTTTTACTTTAAGGTATTTTTTTGTTCATGAATAGCTGTATTAAGAAACAAAAAAACTATAACATGATTGCAATATGGTCAATAATGGATTATAGATAATTATACCTAAGTGAAGGAAACGGAAAAATATATGACTTTTTAAACAAAGGCTTTAATTCAAAAAGTAAACATGTTAAGTACTTAACTTGATTTATGTTATTCTCTTAACATATTAGTACTTATTGTGAAACTTTATTAGGTGGGGGACAATAATATTTGCTAATTTTCAATTTTATAATATAGATGGCTGGAGCATTTGAGCAGAAGCATTTTGAGCATTTTATGAGCATTTATGAGCAGGACATTGATAAAAGTGTCTTGCTATTTTTGGTCACTGTCCGGCAGTTTTGGGGCATTTATTTTATGATCATTTATATAAATGTCGTCAGTTAGAGAATTAATAAGAATCTCTAGTCACTTGTGAGCATTGATGGTCATTTCGGGTCATTTATAAGCATTTATGGTCATTTATAAAAAAAATCCCTCCATTTCTAACCTATAAAACTACAAAACCGTTTAACCGTTTCTAATTCTAACCTAGAATATTGCGAACTATGTTCCTACTTTGCAAAATGGTCAAACAAAATTCAATTGGGAATTCAAGCTAAGCGATACGCCACCGGGTGGCCAAATGAGAACTAGTCTCGATGGCATTCGTTTTTCCTGTCCCATTTGCCGGCCGTGAATTTTACAATTTTTATTACATTTTTATTGTTATTTTTTTTGTGGAGCTGTGTTACATTCTTGTTTGTTGTTATTAAATTCAATATCTATGTGATAGGAAGTTGGTTTTACCTGGATAGTACAAAGAAGACCATAAGACCAAGCTAAGGAACATGGCTTCTAACAAAGATTATTGTGTGCCCCAGTGCAATTCCTGGGCCAAAACCAATACTGAGAGAAAGCTAAGCTATATGCGTTTCCTAGGAAAAACGCAGGAAAAGTTTATGTTGAGACTTGAGACTAATAATGGGATAAAAGAGTTACCTTAGGCAGATTTTTTCTAAAAACAAAAAACACAAAACAAACAAGTAGTAGTATTCATTTTTCATTGAACATGGCTCGATATAATGCCTTTTTATAGTCACTGCTTATAATAGGTCAATAATAGTATTATAAAAGGCGAAATATGCTTGCATCGCCCTCCAGCTCCTGCCTTGAATAAACAATGCATTTTTTGCTGAATTTTAGCAGTGCGAATCTTTAAGTCACTAATTATCTGATGGAAATCTGACTGTAAAGCACTAGTTTGCAGGCAAAAGGCAAGAGTTTAATAAAAGTAGGTATCCCATTCGTTAATGCCATGCAAAATACCCTTTAGCGAACACTTTCTCCGGGTTATCCGAGCTATTTTTGTTCTAAAAAATTCTCGAAGATAGGAAGAATTGCTAAAATTGAGTACACACCTGCCTTAGACTAGAAACAACCTATAACCACTGTTGGATTTATGAACCTATCTCAACAAAATTAACAACAAATATATACAATTACAAAATAACAACATATAAACAATAAACACACAAAACAATTACAAAAATACACAGGAAAACTAAATTAATTGTTAAAATCTTCGACCAAAAATTTGAGGTTATGGAACAATGTCATCGACGTTAGTTCAACCATAAACAAGGGTTCAACTAATGGGCACTTGGCGCTGCGATCTTAATTTGAATTCCCAATAGTCTGGAATTACTTCAAGAAAAGAAGTGACCAAAAATTAAAATATGCTATTTGTGAATTTTGTAAAGCTGAATATTTTGCCCATGCGGGAAGAATGAGAAAACATTTAATTCAATGTTCAAAGGCTCGAGTACAAATAAAGAAGTTATTATCTAGATTTAGTAACAAAAATGTAAAAAGTATTTCTAACTAACCTACATCCTACATGTACCTACACGTTGAGTCTTCTAAATCTGTCATCAGTCTGTAACTAAAAACTTTTTTTTTGAATTTTACATATTTTTAATTTTTTATTTTTGTTTTACTTTACACTTTTTTAATCAGAAGTCATACATATGGGGTATTGTTTTAAAGGTCTTTTCACAAGCAATCGAATGGCACCATTTTCAAAAATGTCCATAAATGCTCGAGGCTTCGGTGGACACTTTTAAAAGTATCCTGCTCAAAATCATAAATGCTCGGACATTTGCCATCTATATTTTATAATATACCCATTATTCGACAGTTTACTCAATTATAATGATACACATGCACTAGCAGTGGATAATCATTCATGGATTTAGCAGTGCATGTGCATAGTGATATTTTATCCATGTATGAAGTAAGCTCAGGCTACAATCTAACCATCAAATTAATTAAATTGAAATTTCATACTTTTGACCTTGAGTGTGTGAAAATATGGTAATAGTCATGGTCAAAGTATAGTTTTCTATCTTAAACTGATGTATTTTTGCGAAAGGAACTGAGTTTTTCAACATCAGGAAATATGTCAATCCTTTAACTTATCTTTTACCTGAAGAACAGATACTAGTTTTGTGTCTGTTTACATACATTGCCAAAAATACATGATTCATGGGATAATACGAGGAATGATACTACTTTCGGTGTGTCAGAGATTGGAAAGTCCAAGAATATTATGTTAATTTTTAGATGTTTTTGTATAAATCTCCGATTTTACTTCAGCTCGATATTTACAGGATTCAAGTAATTCCAAACTTTAATTATTTTAATACAGCTATGACCATTTTTGCCGCATTTCCGTTATTGTTTACACATCGCTTTCGGTTCTCTAGTTCGGACCAGTTCAATGGAAAATTTTGGGTGCACAATTCGTGTACGGCCCGTCGTGCGACGTAACCGAGGCCCAATCGGCACGTGCCCGTCCAAAAATTTTGCCATCGAGCTGCCGTTAGCCACCCCCCGTGCATGTGCCGTTGGTGGCATCTAACCGTGACGTTTTGCTTTGTAGTTTGACGCCCCCGTCGCCAGGCCGGCTGTGTCCAAAATCAAAGTAGCTTTAAGGGTTAGACGCTAAGCCAGTAAGGTTGTTGATGCGGTTTGCATAGTGGGTACAGAGTACATACTCAAATACTCTAAAATACTCTCTCTGTGCTGCCATTGCAAGAAAAAGTTCAATTTTGTAACGATGTCATTTTGATTACTTTCGAATATTTGTATGCAAGTTTACAAGCCAATATCCACGTGGTTTTTGGTTTACAGCAGAGTTTTGGTATTTATTCGAAACTCTTTGAAACGATTTTGTCATTGTTGCACAAACTCTCCGAATTCAAAAACCCTATTTTATTTTGTAATGAATAGAAAAAATTATATAAAATTTATGATTAATATTTACGGCTATGCACTACAATAATTACTCATGGACTTTAAACCAAAAAGTACGTAATAATCAAATTATGTACATATATTCTGTGTTGTTCTTTAGGTTAGCTTTTTTCAAGGATTTCTTAAGTACACCGAGTACATTTAAAGCCACACATACTTGTGATATTAAATGGAATATAATAGCAAATAAGTGTTTTCTTTTGTTTGTTTTTTTTTTAATTAAATTCTCTGTAACAGACATGTTTATATGCTTTTAATTTGCAAAAGCTATGGAATAGAGTATAGGAGATTGTAACGTACCCACTACGTTTTTGTATAAATGAATTTGAAAAGTCAAGAATTTTAAATTCTTGCTATACATCTGAGGGAATTATATAATGTTATGTGATAAAAGAACTATTCCATCTTTAGCGTATATGTCAAAATTGTACCTATTAGTCAATTAGATAGGATGTAAAACAATTTTTTGATTGCTTATTTCCTAAATCAAACGTTCTATTATAGGAGTGTCAACAAATGATGTTTTCATCCATTGACACCATTTTGTTAAGGGATGTCGGTGTCATATCTGACTTGACCTAGTCAAAACTGGCTTTTAAGCGAATTTGACAGCAAAAAAGTGACCATCTGGTGTTAATTATTGAATTATGTTTCGAACCAAAGTTTTTCCGACCCCACAATTTCATTACATAAAAGAAGTTACAAATAAAAAAGTTCATTTAATTCCTGGATGGTTTTTGTGAAATAATCAGTTTTAGTACTCACGAGAGTTTGCAGTAATTCAAAGTATGAATGACATCCATGGGGTATAATCATAGAAGAACCTACTAGATTCTTCTATGATATAACTAACTTAATGAAAAAGCCTAAAATGTTGCAGTCAAGTTACGTGTTGTACTTTGTAGAGAAATGAAAGGTGTGATTCAAAAGAAGGCAGCTGTTCTTTAGTAATAACTTTAAGGCATTGAGTAATAGTCATCAATAAAGATCTGATCTGAGGTAGTCGGAAAATTGAAGATTAGTATTGAAAAAATCTCAGTGTATTTATTTAAGGTGGAAGTTCTGGGGTGGAAGGTGAAGTAATTTTCTACAGTTCTCTAACTTAAAGTTACAAATAACCTAAAATTTATTGGTATCTGTAGGTTATTACCACATATCTGTATATTAACATATACCGCACTTCAAGGCGCAGGGAACGAAAAGATATGAAATTCGCCGCCATTTTTAACCCTATATTGGCAGTTTGAATGGTGGCTACTTTATTCCGTGTATATATATTTTTTTTATACTGAAGAAATGAAATTGCATTATACTTTTTTGAAAGCGCCGAGAGCCGCTTTTCTGGACCAAATAAAATTAACCAAAAAAATGCAAACAGCCTCAGGAAGGAAACCTGTTAACTGCAGATTGCATTTTTGAAGCAAAGATTAAAGTGGCAGAAGTTGAAGTTACCAAGTTTTCTTTTGCTTGTATTTTTAAACAAACAAAAAGAAAAAGTTCTAAGGAATAATACTAGTTGCCTAAAAATTCAGAAATACGTATAATGTTCCTGGAAAATAGGTTATTATTATTATTAAAAGTATTCAAGGAAATAATGATCCCAAGTAATATTGTATGAGAATGTTAGGTAATTAAAAATATTTTCATGTTTTTTATAAGTAATTATTTATAATGTTGCTATCATATAAGGTATAATGTACACACAATAATAAAATTATATTAGTTCTCTTTATGATGATTAAAATATTATGTTGTTTTGATTAAGTTGTATAATTTCTCAACCTAGTTAACTGCTTCGTTTCCCAAATGCATTAATTTAAAACTAAAACCAACAAAAATCTTGGATGTATGTTGTACTTTGAACTAAAATAACTTCTATTTTACAAAAAAACGACAACCGAAACATTACATTATTTATAGAACCCACCAGTATAAATTATTTCAAATTTCCCGCCTCATTCAGGGTTAAAAATGGCCGCCAAATTATTCCCCCAGTCGGACGTCTCTTTTGCGTGGTATAGGTTGCTATAGGTATATGGTTATTAGGTTATTGTTATTATCAATCAATTTAGGAAACACACAATTTACACTTCCGGCAAAAATTAGAGGATATCTTAATTTTTCATATTATAACTTTAGTTCTTGAAAAGACTTCGTGGTCCTTATCTTTGATATTTCAAAATATATCCTCTAATATTTACCACCAGTGTGTATTTCAAATTGCAAATTAAAAAAGATTGCTGATTTTTACACAGTGTAGAACATTGAATTTGAGATAGTATATGATTTATATAAAAAAAAATGATGAAAAAGTTTGATGACAAAATTATATATGAACTGTTATTATTGTACATATTGTATTAATTTGCAGCTTTTAATGCCATTATTGTAGATAGGTAATAATAATCTTGTAAAGATTCAAAAAATCAATGTTCATTAAAACTATTAGTGAATACTCAAAATTTGCATGCTAACGTTAGTGCATAATAGCATTGAGTAAAAGAATATTATATTTAATTAAAATATAATATATTCTTTTACTCAATGATAATAGTAAAAAAATGAGTTTATTGCATTCCTTCTATTTCAACAAAATGTAATTATTTTTTAGTGAGATTTTAACAAATTTTATAGTTATTTAACATTTTACACTAAAATTTTCCATGTTATAATATAAGGCATTTTCTCGTAGTCTAATAATTAGGTTTCCTTTTGTAAATTTTTTAAATAGATATATTTATGATATAGATATTATCAAGAACATAAACACTTCCGAGCTACATCAGTCGTGTGCATAAAAATTACAAATGTGAGACAATTTTTCCTACTTCTAGCTTAGTTGTTAAAAACAAATGAGGCAAACCTTGGTTTTTGGGAATATCAACAACAGTAAACTTCAACTACAACTTAAAAAATGGCATCACATGAAAAACATGTAAATTATAATAAATATGTACCTAATTTTTTGCACACAATTGTATATTTTTGCATGGCCAAATATATTATATTTTTATTTTTTCTACGATCACTAAAAAATTGCTCCTTTCACCATTGAGTTATTCCTTTACTCAATGATTTCACACACTTTACTAAACGTCATAATTTCAAATTGCTCATACCCATGGACACAGATTAGCAAATAGTACAGATAACTCCTTAGTGACTCGCTTTTACTTAAAGTATCTTCCAAACATATAAAATGTATTATTTGACTTTATGTTAATCTGTATTGCAAATAGATTGTATTTGAAGGCTAATTTCATTGACTGACATAAGAGTTCTCACAACTATAGCTTCATGTCCTGGAAAACAGATGGCTCTGGAAAGCACATGGTGAACTGACAGCCGTGAGTAGTCTTTATTAATCCATAAGGCCACCCTATTATTGGGTAAAGTGAAATGGAAGCTTACTTAGTTATGTTTATATTTGACACATATGTTGTCAAGGAGATTTCTATTGTAAAGCTAGTAGTACGAGAGCCGGCTGCATGATTTCAACTCTCATAAGCTTATACAAGATGTTGGGTAAAATGTAGAGAGTATATTTCTTTACTTGAAGGCAGTAGGTTGCCTCAATTTATATGGGCCCAACATTGTTATTTAAAGAAGTTGCGGCCAATTTTTTGGCAAATCTACTCATATGATTATACAACAAAATAGGTACCATCGGAAAGAAGGCCCATGGAGCAACCATAAAAAAAGGGTCCCTTGGTCCTTTAGAAATCCGATAGGTGTATTTTCGGGGCCCCGAAAATCCTCCGCTGTTAAATACGGCGCGAAAGACGGGGGCAAGTCTGGACCTCGGGGACGCGAGTTGTGTCCCGCTATACAGCCAGTGCCATATACCGCTTGGTGCGCAGGAAAAAAATTTTTCAAACGCGTTTTTCGGGAGATCCGAAGGTACGGCGAGATGGCCGGAGAACGGGTTAACATATTTAAAGAAACTGTTTCAGATAAATTATTTCTCATTTTCGAGTTATTAAGGATTTTCGGCGAAAAAAACTACCAACACAGGTGGGACGCATCTTTTTTGGCCGGCATTTCCCGTCACCTAAAAGCCAAAGTCCGCAATCTGTCAGAAATTGCCCTTTTTCGCCGAGCTAAAGCTAAGTTATTTCGGCTCGGGGCTCTGGGGTTGGAATTTTTAAAGCTTCCCTCAAGTCTTCAGGTGAGGTGCAGATGTTTCCGGTGCCCCGAAAAATTAAAAAATGATAAAAAGCACGCAATTTATAAGAGCGGTGCCTCAGGATTTCCCGTCAATTTCGCTAATTCTACAGCCGTCCCGTTTCTCGAAACTTGGAAATCGGGAGTCGGGAAATTCGGTTAAATATCGGATTTTCGAGGTTTCTTTTCGTACTGGAGGAAAGTACAAGACCCAATTAAGAAATTTACCATCTTCTTCGATTTTTAGAACGGCACTTTTCGAATTTGTCAAAAGACTTTTGCGAAAAAGTAGTGAATATGTTCGTGGGATGGATTGTACCTATAAAAAAATTACAAATTATCCACAACTTCTTTAAATAACAATGATCGGGCCCATATTATCTGAGGCAACCTACTCGCTTCAAGTAAAGAAATATACTCTCTACATTTTACATAACATCTTATTCTATGGGCTTATGAGAGTTGAAATCATGCGGCCTGCTCTTGGACTATAGTCTGTCCTGTGGGTTTACGAGAGATGTTTCGAATGAAACACAGAGGATGCTCCAGCATCAGCTCCAACAATTTTGCAATATCTACTGCACATATTTTACCTGCTTGTTTTTCTTAATTATTCTGCAGTTTTATAATAAAAATAGGATACTTATATCGGCTGCATTTTTTTTAAGTACTTGGTTATAATTACAATCATGAACTAAATCACCCATTGTTCTTGTGGCATAATTATTAAAGAAAATATGTGGTCTTAGAAAAAGTATAGTGTGCAACAGATGTAAAAATGTCCACTTCAAACTTCTAATTTTTGCACTTGTGAGAAATTGGCACTGCCCTGTTTAATGACGCCATTTGTGTTTTGCCTTCTGCCACCCACAAACTTTTGAAAAACTGCATATAAGTACGGCAATTTTATCATTCAAAATGGTAAATTGAGTTACCGTATCTGATGGGAAACTAAAAACAAAAACACAGGTAAACAAGAAAACCTATATTTACGAATTTTTATTGTTATGTAATATATTATATATCTGTGATATTTTGGATACATTTTCAAATAAAACAAAACTATAAAAACCTTTGAACTTTGATCCTAACATTCATTCCATTATTGCAAATATTATTGCGATGTGATTGATGTGATTCAACATTAAATGGTTGAAATTGAATGATTTTAATAAATATCGATTCTCTTGCTTCATTCATAAATTGTTGAAAACATCTGTACCTTCATATTTGAGAAGGAAAATTGTATTAAGAGAGCAGGCACATGGCCGTTCGATTC
Source organism: Pseudeuparius sepicola (assembly GCA_963920635.1). Lineage (NCBI taxonomy): Eukaryota > Metazoa > Arthropoda > Insecta > Coleoptera > Anthribidae > Pseudeuparius > Pseudeuparius sepicola. Next base: position 123,332,027 of record OY987299.1, on the reverse strand, counting down.
GCCATGCGTCAGTGATCTCTATCCCTCTGCATAGATCCACTCTGTATAGACGTTGTTTCTCTTATAATGCAGCCAGGATGTACAATACTATTCCATATGAATTTAAGCGATTGTCAGTTTTGAACTTTCGAAAAAAAATTAAGCTACTTTTGTTACAGTAACTTTATGTATAATATGCTTGCTCTTCGATGATGATCTTCTTTCTCAATATTTTGCTGCTCTTTATTCTCTATTATCCTTATGGCATGTTTTGTATACTATATTGTTTATTATTTATTTTTAACATCTATTCTTTATGGCCTTAGTGGTTAAGTGTAAGAATAGCCTTGGCTAAACTTCGCCACTTTGCCATTATTATTATTATTACTATTATATTAATGTATTATACTTTTAATAAGTGTAATCATTACCTAACGTTATAAATAAAGTCCTATTATTATTATTATTATATGCTGCTAAATCTACAGATACGGTGACTATTTTTAAGAATTGTACCACCACTTTAAACCTTACAAGCCAAATCTAAAAAACTGCATATACGGCAAACAAAAAATTGATATATCTTTTCACATGGTGCAGATACGGCTTTTGAAGTAAAATAAGTAGTTGGATAATCACCAGAAGAGCCAAATTTTACCATAAACGAAAAATCATGAAAATGTTGTTATGGAGTTTTCATTCAACACGGCTGCCCACTTGTTGCACTCAATTATCTAATATATCAGATGGCTTGTTTATCTAAGGATAAAGTACCAATTTATTATAATCGGCCATGCAAAAAAATAATTAGGCACATTTTCATTTTACAATATCCGTATAGACTATAACATTTTATTTGTAAAACATATCTGATAATCCATCCTATACTTTTAGACTGTTACCTAAATTTTGTGGACCAAAAAATAAATCCTATTATTGAGTTCAACTTGTGTTTTTATTTTTCCAATATATTCTTGATACCTTTTCATACTTTTTTGATACTATACCTAGATGAAATGGTACTTTGATGCAAGGTAAAAGTAAAAATATGTTGACAATTGCTTTCGATTTCAAGTCTACTTTAAAAGCAGTTTTGAGATTTACAAGAGTGAAATTGACCCCATAGAAAAGACTACCTATTTTAGGTTCTTGACGGTTCTTGAAATTGTTTCGATATTTTTGGGGTTAATCGCCCTATATTTTTGAAGGTAGCTAAGGTGATTTCAGGAAAAAATAATACAGATCAGAAACAGGCTTGGCCGTTTTGACACAGTTTTCCTGTAAAAATTGAAAATCACTTATAAATTTGATTTGGGAAGTTTCTAAATCCCTTGGTCAGCCCATTTATTTCAAAAACTACAGAAACTATATACGTGTGTTCCGGAAAACTCCTTATAAGGTGGGTTTGCTTATTCCCTGTCAAATAAAAACAATTGCTTCTATTCTCTCCATGGCCTACTCATCAATATCGATTTGTAAAATTAAACTTCATAAAAGTCAAGAATTTTGCTTAGATAGGTACGTAAAATAGTTTGATGATATTTTAATTTATTATTACGAGTATTGGCATCAATTTAGAACTGGGAAACGTAATGTAACTAAATTTATACCCCAAATGCTAGACAATACATCAACTTTGCAACAAACATAACAGAATTTTAAAGCGTAAATATCATTTTCTTTTGAAAAATACCTATAGAGTGTGGTCATTTAAGTGTGCAACATAGGGGACTTTTTTTTATTAATTGACCAACCAAAATACAGACATTGCAGAAAGTTGATGCATGTCCAATAATCATATTAGGAGCAGTTAGAATGGTTGCAAGTTAAACAGCATACAGGGTAGGTAAAAAAATATAAAAATTGCACAAGAGTAAAGTACCCTTATTTAAAAAAATTCAGCAAAAGGTTACTAAGAAAAGTTGTTTAGAATTAAAATCTATGCCTAAATACCAAAACATAGCCTCCTAAGAAAAAAAATTTTTTCGTCAATTAATTTCCACAGTTTCTTCATAAACATTTAAAATAAAAATTTTGCACCTTAAATGAGAGTTGTTTAATATACATATTATCATTACTAATGTTTTACCTGTTCAGAAGGATTTTTGCGAAATTTTAAAGTTTTGTTTAATATTGTTGCAACAAACATGAAGTTTGTGATTCACTAAAAAATTAAAAATTTAGGTTAATTTTACAAATATGCTTGAATTTTAACAAAGTTATGCGAAATTGCATAATGCGAAAACAAAATTTTTTTAGGAAATAAATTATTAATGTTTTTCAAAAAAATGTATTTCTTTATATTTTTTGACCTACCCTGTATGCTGTTTGACTTGCAACCATTCTAAGTGTGATTAATATGATTATCGAACATGCACCAACTTTCGGGAATACCTATTTGTATTTTCGTTGTGCAATTAATAAAAAAATTCCCTTATGTTGCACACTTAAATGACCACACTGTATATTCTTATCGGTAATTAGTAATAAAAAAATTAATAAAATGATAAAGCTAGTGATATAAAATAGTTTTTACGAAGTTTCAAGTTTTTAAAATTTTCAGAAATTTCATAAAAATATTAAAAATTGGCAAAAACTAAATATTTTAGTAGAGTTCAAATTTGGTACAATTACGTAAAATTTAAAAACAAACAACTTTTTCAAGTAAAACTTTTTGATATTTTAACAACTAAACCCATTTTTGGCGATATATTTTTTTAAATGTCATTTTTGACAGATAACGAAAGTCACATGACCACGTTTGAGTGGGTCCTCGAGTGGGTCATTTTTCATCTTTTTTAAAGCAAAAGGTAACCCCAGAATTAAATTTCAAAATAAAACGTTAATTAAAAATTCCCCCCCTATGGTGCGAACTTTTTGGAGGACACTGTATATCTTCGGAAAATACGAGAAACCCCCAAAAGTGTCCAGTTTGGGCGACACCTTGTACTCTTTAACAGTAGCTCGGTAAGTTTACAGTTTACTTTATCGGGCGACATTATTCAAGTATTGTCAATGTGCGGTAATAGCTATAATAGCCTCTAATAGGTACCAAGCGCGTAGCGCTATTTATTCTGTACCTACTCACATTCACATAACACTGTCTGTACTGTAGTGCGTAGTTAAGGAGTCCTTTTCTGGGGTTATACCCACTTTTGATTTGATTTTGTAGAGAAAAGATAGTTTACTTTTATTTTCTCTCTGAACTGCACATTTGTTTTAAACCATATGGCCTCCTAAGACGTACGATTTATTATGGCTCCCTTCGGCGAAGAGAGCCGTAAATCGTAGTTTTAAACAACTAATAAAAGTAGGAACCTTTATTCTCTTATCTATACCTACCTTTTTTACCAAATTGGAAGTGGTGGTAATATGCTTCAAGCTCGAAGGAAAAAAATGTAAATGCCGCTGGCTGACCAATCTCCGCTAAAGCGTCGTTCAAGATGGGTAATAAAATAATCCTGTATCCTGTGGTTTGATCAACTGTCGTTATTGCAGAAAAGTATCACGTGTTCCGCATACATAGGTAGGTAATTAATAAATAAAACTATTTCTGACGTTACTTTACATGTGTTCCCATGCCATATTATAGGACAATAGGATGTGTACCTACAAACTAGCCCTAAGTCGTTTTCGAGTCCAATATTAATTTGTAAAATCAGGGAGACGAATTTTCAAAAATGCATCATATACCTAGGTACCCGTAATAGGTACAGCGCGAATTTGAGCAATATAGTAGGTATCTACCGAAGTATCTACTTTTCATACCTAGGTATATAGGTAACATACGGATGGCGCTTAGACTGAGTTTTTCTTTGGACTTCTTTCGTTTGTCAGACTGTAGTTTCATATTTCAGAGTACCTCTATATTTTATTGTAATAGAAAACCGGACTCAATAGTCAGCAACTTCTATCACGCTTCATTGCGTTCATCTTTTTTGCTATTTTATTATTCTTCATTTCCATTACATGATCGTAGACCGTGCTATTTAGAACATCTATGCACTATGTATTATGTTCGACGCTCGTATTATTTAATGATTTATCAAGCTGTGAATCTTAAACAAGGTGTATAAGCTGTGAATATATTATTTATTAGCTTTTCGATGTTAATTTAAAGATGAACCTGCATTTTACAATCACATGGTAAGCTATGATAAGATAATACTATAAGAGATGGTATGGTATAGGTACCTAAGTAGGTATCCGGAGGCAGTCATTTCGATAATAATTATTTTCTGCGCATTCCTCCGTAGTGAGTCAGGCGAATGGGCCGCTGGGGCCGCCTTTCCAGGTCAAGCAAGTTCAAAAATTCAAATATCCCGCGTCATAGTATACCCTAGGGATATTTCCGATTGTCTCTAAAAACAGGCAGCGGCAGCACTGTGCGCTGTGGGACATTTGCGTTTTCACTTGAATAATCGTGGTTTTGTTTTGTTCCGCTATCGATGCCTGCCGGCTTGCCGGCCGAAAAATATGGATAGCTCACAGACGATGAGCTTGTATATCACTTACGTGGACAAAGAGGGCCCGTTTCTCAAAGTGTGGGGCCAGTCGGAAAAGCCGAACTCGATCTTCGTCGAACAATTCCTCCTCAGTACCACCGTTCAATTCGACCAGGGCTTGGGCAAACTGCCCATCGAGAGCCTCCAAGTCGGCACCCTCGTTTGCGCCAAATACAAAGACAACAAGTACTACAGAGCCCGAATCACGAATCTATCGTTTATTAGAGACTTTTATGTAGAGGTCAACTTTCTCGATTACGGAAACAAGGACATTGTGCCATGCGAGAACGTTAGGAGCGTTCAGAACTTCCCGCCATCGTTCATTTCCATTCCCCCGTTAGCTAATGGTTTTATATTCGCAGAGGCGCACTGTCCGGGCGGCGGGGAATGGAACGAAGCCATATTTGACAGCATCGCCAAGGAGATACGGTACCAAGATGTGCAGTGCAAACTGCTAGCTCAAGCGACCCAATACTATCTCGTTAAACTCTTCATAAACAACACCGATATTGGTGCGTTGCTGATCAACCGCGGGTTGATGCAGCCGATCTCGTTACAAGCCCAACAAGCCGTCCTCTTAAGTATGAGTATGCAGAAGCGGCAACCGGCGGCGTCTGTCGCCGCTCCCCTACCCGAAATTAACACTTACAAGGCATGTCAACTGGAACCTGGTGCCCAATACCCAGTCTACGTTTCGTATGTAAATGATGGCCCAACGTTGTTCTCGGTACAACTCAGGCAGACAGAAGATATACTTGTTAAACTAATGAAGGATATAAATTCGATCGATTTGCGAACCCTGGAGGATGTACCATTACCGGGCACAATTTGCCTAGCGAGATGCCAAGAAGATGGCAATATTTGTAGGGCTGTAGTTACGAATGAAGTGGACCAACAGTTTAAGGTGAGTGACACTAACCATTGCTTGAAATATACAGGGTGAGTCATTAATAATGGCACATAGTGCAACCACGTATATTTTGGGCTACCTCTCCCGAAATAATCAAGCTGCTGAATTGAAATTTGGCACTGCTATGTTTTTGGGGATGGAGAATAAGCTGAAAATGTCAATTTCTAGATATCTCACAGAGGGGGCCACTTGCGCTGTTTTTGGATCGTGCTTTTACCGTAACTTTATTGAGGTTATCTTTTTGGTCCTGCGGGCCCATCATTTTAGTGCATCTTTCATTCTGCAACAAAGAGGTACTCTTGTTTCATAACGATCAAATGAACCATTTGCGTTGAAATTGAAAAAACACCTGTTGACTTCAATATTCGAAAAATAAAATTATCACCTACTGCTTTCAAATATTGCACAATGACTGTACCATTTAAAGCGGGAAAAAAACCCATATAAACAATGTCCCAAAAAATGTTCACTTTCAAAATGGAACCGATTGAAACTACAAAATTTGGACACCCTATTTCAGGAAAATGAATGTGTTTCGACCAATGTTCATTTGGCATTTTTTTCTTCATTTTCAATGTACAGTTGATTTGTAACATTTGAAATCAGTAGGTGAAAATTTTATTTTTCGAATATCAAAGTCAACAGATGTTTTGGCGCATGTTTTGGCTTACCTACCAAGTTTTCAAAATTTTAAACAGAGCTGTTCACATGCGCCAGTCAAATGTCGAATAGCCGGAATAGCTAGGTAATCTAGTTTTGATACTTTGCTAATAAATAATTTTAGCATTTCACATTCTTGAACATTTCAGTGTTTCAGCTGCTGCATACTTCAAATCGCTACCATAATTAAATAAGGTCGTAAGTGAAATTTTTAATGTTTTGAGATATTAACATTATTGTATGTAAATGGTCTATTTTACAATATAACAGAACTCATATAATTTAAATAAATTATGGATATAAAGTCGTATGTATCCACTTACAACGTTCTGTCAAAATCGAGGTCAAAATATTACTTGAATTTTCATACAAAGGATATGACAGAATGTTTTATGTGCGCCCATAAGATTTTATGTCACGACTATTAAAGTATTAAAATCGAAGGTAATAACTGCAACTTTTAACTTAAAAATGTTACTACTTGCTATCTAAGGTTCGTGATTGTTTTTTATTTATTTTTCTCATTTTAACATTCTGTTTCTATGATTTTTTGGAAAAAAAAAAACACTTTCCTAAAAAAACATGTGTAGCATAAAGTCGTAAATAACAACTTAATTTCACTTTTATCTATAAAAGATCGTATGTGCATCAATAATTTTTAAAAAATTTCTGAACTAATCAGTTTTTTGACAACTGTAACGTTCAAATCTAACTCTTGATAATAAATCCAAAATAAAATCAGTTATATTTCAAATAAAACAAAAAATTGTACAGTGAAATTTTGCAATATCTAAAAGTCCATTAATCTCAAATCTCAATTAACATATTATGACCTTATGTTATTATGTATGGTAACGAAATATTCTCATTTTCATTCTTCCACATTTGGGGAGCTGTGAAGTAAACTTTATAGTTTATGTAGGTAACTTATAAAAATTTTCATAGGGGACATAATAATTACTATTATGGCACATTTATTTTTATGGGTTAGGTGCTAGATTAAAGTTAAATGGGACATTTTGCTTTATAAAAAAATATGTAAATAAATTTTATTTGATATGGATTATTTAATTTATTATCCCAAGACTTAAAAATGTTACTACTTGCTATCTAAGGTTCGTGATTGTTTTTTATTTATTTTTCTCATTTTAACATTCTGTTTCTATGATTTTTTGGAAAAAAAAAAACACTTTCCTAAAAAAACATGTGTAGCATAAAGTCGTAAATAACAACTTAATTTCACTTTTATCTATAAAAGATCGTATGTGCATCAATAATTTTTAAAAAATTTCTGAACTAATCAGTTTTTTGACAACTGTAACGTTCAAATCTAACTCTTGATAATAAATCCAAAATAAAATCAGTTATATTTCAAATAAAACAAAAAATTGTACAGTGAAATTTTGCAATATCTAAAAGTCCATTAATCTCAAATCTCAATTAACATATTATGACCTTATGTTATTATGTATGGTAACGAAATATTCTCATTTTCATTCTTCCACATTTGGGGAGCTGTGAAGTAAACTTTATAGTTTATGTAGGTAACTTATAAAAATTTTCATAGGGGACATAATAATTACTATTATGGCACATTTATTTTTATGGGTTAGGTGCTAGATTAAAGTTAAATGGGACATTTTGCTTTATAAAAAAATATGTAAATAAATTTTATTTGATATGGATTATTTAATTTATTATCCCAAGACTTAAAAATGTTACTACTTGCTATCTAAGGTTCGTGATTGTTTTTTATTTATTTTTCTCATTTTAACATTCTGTTTCTATGATTTTTTGGAAAAAAAAAAACACTTTCCTAAAAAAACATGTGTAGCATAAAGTCGTAAATAACAACTTAATTTCACTTTTATCTATAAAAGATCGTATGTGCATCAATAATTTTTAAAAAATTTCTGAACTAATCAGTTTTTTGACAACTGTAACGTTCAAATCTAACTCTTGATAATAAATCCAAAATAAAATCAGTTATATTTCAAATAAAACAAAAAATTGTACAGTGAAATTTTGCAATATCTAAAAGTCCATTAATCTCAAATCTCAATTAACATATTATGACCTTATGTTATTATGTATGGTAACGAAATATTCTCATTTTCATTCTTCCACATTTGGGGAGCTGTGAAGTAAACTTTATAGTTTATGTAGGTAACTTATAAAAATTTTCATAGGGGACATAATAATTACTATTATGGCACATTTATTTTTATGGGTTAGGTGCTAGATTAAAGTTAAATGGGACATTTTGCTTTATAAAAAAATATGTAAATAAATTTTATTTGATATGGATTATTTAATTTATTATCCCAAGACTTAAAAATGTTACTACTTGCTATCTAAGGTTCGTGATTGTTTTTTATTTATTTTTCTCATTTTAACATTCTGTTTCTATGATTTTTTGGAAAAAAAAAACACTTTCCTAAAAAAACATGTGTAGCATAAAGTCGTAAATAACAACTTAATTTCACTTTTATCTATAAAAGATCGTATGTGCATCAATAATTTTTAAAAAATTTCTGAACTAATCAGTTTTTTGACAACTGTAACGTTCAAATCTAACTCTTGATAATAAATCCAAAATAAAATCAGTTATATTTCAAATAAAACAAAAAATTGTACAGTGAAATTTTGCAATATCTAAAAGTCCATTAATCTCAAATCTCAATTAACATATTATGACCTTATGTTATTATGTATGGTAACGAAATATTCTCATTTTCATTCTTCCACATTTGGGGAGCTGTGAAGTAAACTTTATAGTTTATGTAGGTAACTTATAAAAATTTTCATAGGGGACATAATAATTACTATTATGGCACATTTATTTTTATGGGTTAGGTGCTAGATTAAAGTTAAATGGGACATTTTGCTTTATAAAAAAATATGTAAATAAATTTTATTTGATATGGATTATTTAATTTATTATCCCAAGACTTAAAAATGTTACTACTTGCTATCTAAGGTTCGTGATTGTTTTTTATTTATTTTTCTCATTTTAACATTCTGTTTCTATGATTTTTTGGAAAAAAAAAAACACTTTCCTAAAAAAACATGTGTAGCATAAAGTCGTAAATAACAACTTAATTTCACTTTTATCTATAAAAGATCGTATGTGCATCAATAATTTTTAAAAAATTTCTGAACTAATCAGTTTTTTGACAACTGTAACGTTCAAATCTAACTCTTGATAATAAATCCAAAATAAAATCAGTTATATTTCAAATAAAACAAAAAATTGTACAGTGAAATTTTGCAATATCTAAAAGTCCATTAATCTCAAATCTCAATTAACATATTATGACCTTATGTTATTATGTATGGTAACGAAATATTCTCATTTTCATTCTTCCACATTTGGGGAGCTGTGAAGTAAACTTTACAGTTTATGTAGGTAACTTATAAAAATTTTCATAGGGGACATAATAATTACTATTATGGCACATTTATTTTTATGGGTTAGGTGCTAGATTAAAGTTAAATGGGACATTTTGCTTTATAAAAAAATATGTAAATAAATTTTATTTGATATGGATTATTTAATTTATTATCCCAAGACTTAAAAATGTTACTACTTGCTATCTAAGGTTCGTGATTGTTTTTTATTTATTTTTCTCATTTTAACATTCTGTTTCTATGATTTTTTGGAAAAAAAAAACACTTTCCTAAAAAAACATGTGTAGCATAAAGTCGTAAATAACAACTTAATTTCACTTTTATCTATAAAAGATCGTATGTGCATCAATAATTTTTAAAAAATTTCTGAACTAATCAGTTTTTTGACAACTGTAACGTTCAAATCTAACTCTTGATAATAAATCCAAAATAAAATCAGTTATATTTCAAATAAAACAAAAAATTGTACAGTGAAATTTTGCAATATCTAAAAGTCCATTAATCTCAAATCTCAATTAACATATTATGACCTTATGTTATTATGTATGGTAACGAAATATTCTCATTTTCATTCTTCCACATTTGGGGAGCTGTGAAGTAAACTTTACAGTTTATGTAGGTAACTTATAAAAATTTTCATAGGGGACATAATAATTACTATTATGGCACATTTATTTTTATGGGTTAGGTGCTAGATTAAAGTTAAATGGGACATTTTGCTTTATAAAAAAATATGTAAATAAATTTTATTTGGTATGGATTATTTAATTTATTATCCCAAGACTTTCCAAATTTTATCATATGTGATATTTGAAAACTGATATAATATTTTGATTGCAAACAATTTTCATCTTAAACTTGTTTGAACCTTTTTGTATTTCCAGAAATAAAAAAGTTACAAAGGTTTAAATTTTTTTAATTTTTTTTTATGTTTCACCATAATTTTCAGAGGTAGCCATGGAGCTCAACTTTGTTGATGACAAAAGAAGGCCATAATAGGCCATAATAGCTATGAATTGTAATTAGCCAAGATATTTTCAGCGAACCACTTTCAAATGGGTACCCTATATATTGTAGGTACTTAAGCCCAACATTTAAAATTATAAAATACCTGTTCTTTTAAGTTTAACAGTTTAAGTAATTAATGACAGAACTTCTAACTTCTAAACCTTTTCAAACTTTGTATAGGGCAGTCCAACGAACTGTCATGATCAGCTGATAACGGCCGCCGGAGGACATATAATGTTAACATTTGTTTGAAATGCTAAATGCGAGACTAAATATTTAAATTTTATTAGAATACTGTTTAAAATGTCTTGTTTTTGTTGTGTTGCTAATTGAGGGAGTAGAGGAAGTTGAGGTAACGCTAGTTTTACCCAAATTGCAAGGGTTTTGAGCTTTAAACGTAAAAATGCCGCCGCGAATTTTTCTCTATCAGGAGGCATAAAACTCCGCCCAAAAATAAATAAAATATTTAAAAAGTGCAAATTTCATAACAGAGAGAAAATTAAAGTTGTCTCACATATGTTCACAACGTTTTATTACGGGTGAATCAATAATAATTTTAATAATTTTTAGACATTTTTATTTTTAAATATTCTTTACTTAAACCATTGAGTAAAGGATATATGTTATATAGATATATATAAATATATATCCTTTACTCAATGCTTAAACTTTCAAAATTGGAAGATGACTTGCACACTAATTGGGTTTGTTCATTAAATACTTTCTTCCTCTCTTTATTTAATTAACAACACAATGTTTTGTCTTCGATTTTTAATGGTCCATATGTCAACTAACAAAAATCCAAATATTTGGAGGCATTTACGCTTTTGCCTGAATTACTTATCTTAATATTTCACTCAATGATTTAAGCTTTTGAAGGCTTTTTGTTGCTAATTGTAAGCATTAAATATGTAATGATAACAAGGATGATGCCCATATTTCATAATGGAGGAAAATTTGCAGCATTTAACTCGCTCAGTGCGAAAGGGTCTACCTTTTGTAAAACATTTATAGCTGCTAGCTGCTTTGGGATTTTGAGCTTGTTAATTTATAAAATAATCACTCATTCTCAATATCAATTGTTTATATGCACTTATTACACAATGTAAACACAAGAAAATAAACCAAAACTACGATAAATTTCTACAACGAAATGTTCAAAAATAAATCAAAATTATGCAAAATTAACACAATCTGCTTTAGCAGCCAAGCTTTATTTGACCTCCAGAAGCCATTTTGGACTCGATCAGCTGTTTTGTTGGACTGCCCTATACAGGGTGTTATTTAAGTACGTAGCCAAACTTCAAGGGGTGATTATTTGAGTGATTTTAAGACGAAAAGTTTATATAAACATAGGTCCGGTATCTAGTTTTCAAGATACAGGGTGTCAAATTTAAAAAAAAATCTTTTTTCAACATCTTAATAATTTACGGTAGAGAGGAGTTGATTTCGCCCTAAGTGGATTCGAATTATTAAGTCCAGTGGCGTTCCGGGGGGCACCGTGACCAATATTTAAAAAAAAAAATGTGCGCCACTGACTTTTTTAAAACTTGAGTTGTATTCTTAGTTGCTTAATGCGAAAAAATATAAATGTTTTAAAAGAGTCAGTGGCGCACATTTTCTTTTTCTCAAAAATATTGGTTAAGGGACGCCACTGGACTTGATAATAATTGTAATCTATTTTTATATTTCTTTCACATTAAGCAACTAAGAGTACAATTTTTTCGTCTCTGGAATTTTTTTTTTCGTGTCTTGCTTCGTTGTCGAGAAAAAATAAAAACCACTTTATTGCATGTCATTGCTTTGTTGTTGCATTGCTGCTTTCTCTAGAACGAAGCAAGATACGAACAAGATTCAAGAGACCAAAAGGTTGTATTCTTAGTTGCTTAATGCGAAAAAAATATAAAAGTATTAAAAAAGTAAGTGGCGCACTTTTTTTTCAAAAATATTGGTCACGGTGCCCCCCGGGACGCCACTGGAGTTAATAATTTGAATCTAGTTAGGGCTAAATTAACCCCTCTCTACCGTAAATAACACTGCCAGATTTAAACAAAATCGGCTAAGATGTTGAAAAAAGATTTTTTTTTAAAAGTTTGACACTGCATCTTCAAAACAAAGCGATACCGGACCTATGTTTATACAGTAACTGAACTGATGGTCAAAAATGAAACCACGTATTCTTGGAGTCAAAATAAGGGCACTTCTTCATATATTTTTTTCTTCTATGGGCCATAGTTTTTTTATACAGAGCGTAGAAGTTTGGAGAAAAATACACATATTTCTTAGTATCTCTAGAAGTATAGGAAATATTTTCTTTAAACTTGGTGTGTCACATGAGCACTTAAGGTTGACATGAAGCTTCTGAGGCTCCCAGTTGCGGAGATACAGCGTGTTATTAAAATTAATTATTTCAGAAAAATATGAATACCCTGTATAATTGCATTTTTTAAATTTGTTTTGAATGGAAACTTCAATGGTTAACAAAAAGTATATCTTAGTATTTTTTCATATTCGCAGTTGTTTCTTAATTGTTTTCAAAGAACGGCAACGCTGCAGTGAACAATAATCACTTTAAGAATAAATTTAGCAATCTATGGATTCAATTAAACTTTATTTAACAAAATACAAAAGCAAAATCGATAATAAAAGAAACGTAATGCTACTAGAAAATTAAATTATTAAATGTTCGAAATTACCGCTGTCTCTTTCAATACACGCAACTATGCCATTCCACATGTTTATTATTGCCATTGGCAAGTCCATAGCAAAAGTGCATATCAGTCAATTCTTCGAATGTAAATATCATTTTTCAAAATATTGATACTAGTGCAAAGTTTGCAGCCAAATTATTCAAATAATGCCAAGTTTAAGAAACGGCTGAGAATATGAAAAAATACTAAGATACTTTTTGTTAAGAGGGGGTTGCCGACAGCGAAAGTGATGTTAGATTTCGTATTTTTTTAAGTTGTATAGCATAAAATCTAATAACATTTTACCTGGCAAAAATTTGGTACAAACATCTCTGTCTTCATTTTAATCATAAGATCTTAAAAGCATATGCACTGGAATTATTATTTTTCCCAAGGTTTTCATAACCTATAAAAAAAAACACTGCTTGTAAGATCTTATGATTAAAATGAAGACAGAGATGTTTGTACTAAATTTTTGCCAGGTAAAATGTTATTAGATTTTATGTTATACAACTTAAAAAAATACGAAATCTAACGTCACTTTCGCTGTCGGCAACCCCCTCTTAACCATTGAATTTACCATTCAAAACAAACTTAAAAAATGCCATTATACAGGGTATTCATATTTTTCTGAACTAATTAATTTTAATAACACCCTGTATCTCCGCAACTGGAGACCTCAGAAGCTTCATATTAACCTTAAACTTGACAGCTCATCCGCTCATGTGACACGCCAAGTTTGAAAAAAATATCTCGTATACTTCTAGAGACACTAAGAAACATGTGTATTTTTCTCTAAATTTCTACGCTCTGTTTAAAAAAACTATGGCCCGTAGGAGAAAAAAATATATGAAGAAGTGCCCTTATTTTGACTCCAAGAATACGTGGTTTCTTTTTTGACCATCAGTTCAGTTACACCCTGTATAAACTTTTCGTCTTAAAATCACTGAAAGGATCACCCCTCGAAGTTTGGCTACGTACTTGAATACCGCCCCGTACATTTAATACCATTATGAATGGTATTTTCTCTGCGCTGAATGAAGGGAAGGTTTACTGTTTTGCAGATGACAGTGTTATTGTAGTAAATGGCACTACATGGCAATCAACTATTAGGAAATCAGAATTAGCAATAACATACATAAAAAGATGGTTGGATTTTAGCTTGTTATCACTTAATACTAGCAAGACCCATGTTATAACTTTCGCTCTGGCTCAGGCAACTCTTCCAGAAGTTCAAGAACTTAAGATCCATGATTACGCTTGCGATATGCAATCCTTGAACTGCAAATGTCAGTCCATTATCAACAGAAAATATAGTCTTAAGTATCTAGGAGTATTCATGGATGAAAATTTAACTAGGAAAACTCACATAGAGTATGTAACTACTAAGATAAGAAAGCTGATTTACAAATTCTATGAATTGCGAAACATACTACCAATTAAAACTCTTAAAACCATATATCTGTCTTTAATTGAGTCAATTTTAAGTTATGGTGTTGTTGTTTGGGGAAATGCTAGAAAAAACGTTATGTCTGCCTTAAATGTAGCACAGAAATATGTAATTAAAATTATGTATTTTAAGAATCGAAGATATCCATCGGAATTGCTATTCCGTGAATGCAAACTACTAACTTTAGACAAACTATACATACTAGCAGCAGTCCGATTCATGCTAAAGACAAACTACTATAAACAGGAGATACCCCACCAACTTAATACTAGAAATGCATCTCGTCACAGTGTTGTTGTGCGTTCTGTAGCAAGTTCGGCCATGCAAAGACACCTTTGCTTTGCTGGTCCCAAGATATACAATTCCCTACCTCTTTGCCTTAGAACAAGAGAATACTGGCAAGTTAAACATAAACTTAAAAAATGGCTTATAGATAGTAATGTAATTATTAATGCTCCTAACTAGAATTTCCTTTTTGTTGTATATTTACAATGAACACTTAGATATATTAAATTTGTTCTTCATTCCCAAGCTGTTAACTAACCTTATCATCATTATTACTATATACATGTCTTTAGGTAATAAGTATTAACAACTGCACACACAGATCCTCCATAATCCATTGTGCAGTCTTAAGTTGTTATATTAAATCAATGTATTTGTGTGTAATTCAATAAAAAAAAAAAATTTCGCTTGCCAACTTCTCCCGCCCCCGTTCCAGGTGTTCTACGTTGACTTCGGCAACCAGGAGGTGGTGCCGCTCGAGGCCCTCTACGCCATCCCGTTCAAGTACGTGCTGCCCAAGGTGATGGCGATCCGGTTCGGGTTGGCCGGCGTCGAGAAGTCCACCGTCACGCTGGAGATGTCGTGCGCGTTCAAGGACTTCGTCGACAACCGCCTGCTGCACATGCGCGTGCTGCCGTCGCCGACCCGCGCCGCCGTGCCCAAGTGCGACCTGTGGGACCCGGAGGTCAAGACGAGCGCGCTCGAGGTGCTCAACAGGGCGGCGAGGCACGCCTACCCCGAGCCGCTGTCGCTGAACCGCGGCACGAGCCAGCCGGTCAAGGTCAGCTTCGTGTACAGCTGCAACAGGTTCTACGTGCAGCTCGTCAGCAAGGTACGTGCGTGTTTTATGTTGGCTTCAGGGACGGACTGGCCCGGCGGGCGGAGCCCGACGCGCCCCCCTTTCTTTTAATAACAGCGCCGCAATGCAAGGGCTGTGTTAAAATACAGAATAACAAAAATCGAAAAATTAAGACTTTTTTTGAGGAGTCCACACCTGAAGTTACTTTGACTCAAGAAGTCAAATATCGTATCGAAGTATTCAAATAAAAAGAACTTGAAATCGGAAAAAATGTTTTATTAGACAAAAAAATAAAGGAAGCACCAGTCCATGAACCGACTGCGCGCGGCGTTGCTTGACTTTAACGATCTCTTCTACCTAGGTCAAGTTTGACGAGGCACGGCGCTTCCCAACAGAAACTCCGAAGTGCTGCCTGAAAAATAGATTGATATTCAAACCTACTAATATTTATACTGAAAGATTGCGCTTCTATATAGGTAACAATTTCGCAATGCGTACGAAATTTAAATGTTCATTATTGGCCGGATTTTGAATATTTTGTCACTTTTGACGGGCGATGGCTCCGCGTCTGACGCTTGATGTTTACATCTCGCCAAGGCCTACTTATTGAAAAAATCGTACAATAATGGGCTTTCTGAGCTTTTAATGACGATTTTGAAACATCTCACTACCGATTTCAAGAATAGTTATTTATGTACCAAGGCACTGAAGTTCAACTTTATATGACTCATGTGGAATTTAGTTGCCGAGGTCTCTGGCTGAGGCAAATAAACTACATGAGTCAGAAAAGGAACTTCAGTGCCGAGGTCCATATTATATTTTTTTGAAATCGGAAAAAACTGTTTTATTAGGCGAAAAAAAAGTGATCACCCGTCAATGAACCGACTACGCGCGGCATTGCTTGACTTTGACGATTGCTCTATCTAGGTCAAGTATGACCAAACACGGCACTTACTGATAGAAAATCCAAACTGCTGCCTGTTGTGCAGCCTCCATGTAAAATAGATTAATATTCAAACCTACTAAAATACTTATACTGAAAGATTGCGCTGTTATAGGTAACAATTTCGCAATGTGTACGAAAAGTTGAATGGGATTTATTGGTTGGGTTTTGAATATTCGGTCGCCTTTGACGGGCGATGGCTCCATGTCTGACGTTTGATGTCTACATCTCTCCAAGGCCTACTTATTGAAAAAATCGTACAATAATAATGTTCTACTTCAGTGCCGATTTCTGAGCTTTTAACCCTTTCGGGACCGGACCCAGACGAACACGCATATAAAAGTTGAGTCAGTGGGACCGGAACCGACTATAAACGCAAGCAGGGAGGACTGGAACCGGACGGACACGCGTTTACTACGGATACATTGGAACGCCTACTTTACATTGGCCATGCCCCCAAATTAATGTCATTGGCTGATTTTCTAGTAATGGCATCTAGTTGGGTGGTCCTTCTCGTAAAAAAAACTTACTTGTGCACTTAAATACATCAATAAATTTGAACACAAGCTCATTTGCATGTGGGTGCATGCAAAAAATGACTTATATTGTGAAAATATCTTATCATATGTAAGGACTGTTTTGCAATTAAGGACTGGAACCGTACATACACGCATGCGCTTCCTGCTGTGGTCCACTGGGCACAGGTCCTCGGGTGGCCGCAGTCCCGAAAGGGTTAACCCTTTCGGGACGATTTTGAGACACTTCACTGCTGATTTCAAGAAAAAGTGTTTTTTTATTTATCTTTAGACATATTTTTTAAAGATATATTTATTTTTTATATTTTTTGTATTTTTATAGTAATATAAGACGAACTGATATAGGTATTTGCCTTTTAAAAGTGGGCGCCAGGTGCTGGCGCCGCTGGTTTCATCAGCCCGCCAATATTTTCGTACCCAGTCCGTCCCTGGTTGGCTTATTTATTTCAGCAGAAAATCCATTTTGGGCACATCGAACAGAAGTCTTATTAGAAGACACACTTCCATACTAAATACGAAAACTTAAACTGAATTCTACCGCACACACACAGTCTAAGATGAATGGGGTGAGAAGACTCCACAGGGATTTACCCAGAAAAAATATTAAAATATTAAAACTTAAAACATATGTTGACGCTGGCCGCCGCTATCAGACTCAAAAGCAAAGCCCATGGAACGGTCATTAGAATAGCAGAATTTCATTTTCATTATTTTATTTCTTTAGTTTACATTGCGACGAATCCTTTCTAACGATGAAAATAAAAAGCGGCAACCCACAGAAATTATTTCTTCATATTCATTTTGGCAAAATCAGTGGTTGGTAGCAGTAAACTCTCAAACAAATAAAAAACATGTGTTTCTATTGTGAAGACAAACACTACCATTTATTTTTTGCAATACTAAAGCTCAGGTTTTAGTTTTTACCACGTTTAATAACTTGCATATTCACAATCATGTTTCTGATTTTTGTTGTTAAACCTGGACCAACACTATATTAAAGACCTGTGCATAGCGCTGTTTCAAGCGATCGCCACTGCCGCCATGCGACGAAACAAGTTTACACAGTGGTATAATGTTAGAACACCGTTGTTGCAGAATCTTTTATAAAATAAAAACATGCAAATATGTATGTTACAATGAATTTAATATTCAAAATAAAATAAAATATTTTGTTTGTTTTGCCCCTCTAATTCGACAAGTTCATATGGCATATTTACTAAAAAGCAAGCAAGAGTATTTGGTACCTTTTGGTTTGAAATGAAGTCCATGGCTAGTTGTAGTGTAAGTAAGCATAAAACTCATTAGATTTTTCAGTTTCTTCTTTATATAGAGGACTATTAGTTCGCTTTGGAGCTATAAAAAATTTTTTCTATTTTCATTCTTGCATACGTTACAAAATACTCTTCCAAAATAATATCTAGAATTTTCGCTTCTTCACCTGGTTGATCAGATCATCCCATAATTCCAAAATAGTGTTTATTCTTTTGCAACTCATCTAATAGTCTGCGCAACCATTTTCTTCATGTGCGTGGAAATTTCATGTTATCACAAACAAATCTACCTATAAAAGCTGTTTTAATAGGATAAAACTACCAAATACTGTACGAAAAGACAATTCGTTACCGTAAAAAGAAGGTAAATCGTAATAAAGCTGGATATTTAAAATTACTGACATTTTAAACGTCAGAAACTGACATAACAATAACCACAGAATACCCCCCTATAACCTATAATAAGTCGCCATTTTATTCATCGAGTAGCGCCATCTCAGTACATAAACAGCAATGAAATATGACGTCATGCTCAGGTCTTTGATATAGTGTCGGTCCAGGTTAAACGCACATACAGTGTCAAATTTGACATAATATAATTTAAATAAGTGGAAAGATTCGATTTGATAAGGATTATGTTATTATTGAATAGGATTTATTGAGTAATTTAAAGTATACTTAAGTATTCTTTCTAATATGTTTTAATTGATTTGTAGAAGGGGAAATTATATAATAATTATTGCATGTATTCTCGGAAATGTCCTGGTATGGACTGTAACACTAACAACGTCACTGTTATGGAAATTAAATATAAATCAATCAAATAACTGCCGTTTCCTATATTATATCTAGAGGCTCTTCATAAAATCCAAGTGAAAAATCGAGAATTAACATTAATAACAACTATTACATTATAAATATACAGTGTGTCCACATGAAGAATTCACCTCCCTTGTAAAATCTTTATAGTCCGGGAAAGATAGACAAAAAGATATAATAAGCGAACTTTTTCGCTCTCAGATTTTCTTATAGAAAAGTGTAGGTTTTGAGGTCAGAAAACATATGTCACACACGCAACCACGAGCAACATACAGCGATTTTTCGCGTTTCTTGACTAAAAACTGCTGATATCTTAAAAAGATGCATTTTTTCGAAAAAAAGTTTCAAATGAGATTAGTTCAAAATTTAATTTCCTATAAGATTTCTCCTATGAAAAATTTTACATTTTCCCAATGGTTTTCCCTTAAAAGCGGAAAAACCGCATATATATATACTTTAAATGAACTACAGATTATGTGAAAATCCCATAAAATGGCGTTTTCGATCTGTAGTGAGCAATGCGCATAATTTTTAACTTTTGTTTAATACAAAGTATAAGTTGGATTATTCGCTATGTCCCTACAGGGTGTCCCATTTTCGATACTTTTCGAGGTATCTAGGTTATTATTAGAAATAGGGAGTTGCGGTTTTTGGAACACTAATTATACTTTTTTATAAAAAAGAAAGGCCTGTGTACAGAATTTTCATGCGACCTCCTTAGTTTTTGAGATAATTTGCCAATTTTTAGGCACCCCCGAATATCCGTTATACGCTAACTTGGTGAAATGGTACAAATCGCGTAGAATTCAGTGGCGCACATGGGTTTTTTCACTACTTTCAAACACAAAAAAAAATCACAGGGTACTCCTAAAGTTTCGAACATGGGCCTACTCGTTCGTAGTTACGCCACACAGCGGGATGGTTCAAACAAAATATACACAGAAGTATAAGTATTTAAAATAAGTATGATTCCTGGTGTGGATAGGTACATTTTTGACAAATAATATGGCAAATTTGGGCAAATAGAGAGGACTACATTTGTAGTAAGTCATTGAGTAAAGTTATTCCTTTACTCAATGAGTAAGTCGAATTTTTGTTAGAATTTTTCGCAAAATGCCCTGTCAGGCAAATGATGATTAACTTTCGTTATGGTTAAATTTTCGTAAAAATATAAACAACAAACGCACAAAAACTGCGTTTTGTGAAGGAGAGCAATCTCTTATGATTGAAATGGCAGTTACATATATAACTAAGTAAAGTATCTTTTGGCTTTAATTAGGTAAAGAAAATTTTGCAACAATATTAAACAATGTTTTAATTTTAAAGGGTACCTACTTTAGTTTGTCTATTAATCATTTTATCACAGAATAGCCACCGTAACAGAAGCCGCCTTAGCATTACGCCTGTAAGAATAGTTACAAAGTATGAACTAGATGGCGCTGGCAGGCTCTTATCCCATGTATTTAAATTCACCGCAATTTGCCCGCCGTCCGCACATTTTGTTCCGATAGCAGTCCCCGCCCATCTATTAGCCGTGTTGCCGGATCTACTCAACGCTGGAACACTCGTTTAATAACCTTGATCTAGGTCGAATCAGAGCGAACGGTTGAAGCAATGTATTTATATTGGAGATAATTTTCAAATTATTCCTATTCTAGACATTGAGCGGGCACGGCAAAGCGAGATAGGGACAAAAAACATTAATTTTTAATTCATTCATTGTATTGATTTGAATCAACATTTGGTTTGTTTTTATAGGAATGTGAGTTTTCACAATATTTCAAAGTAGTGAAACCCCCAGACGAAAAAACTCAGATGCGTACGTGCCGATCGGGGTATAATTTCCACAATTGATTTTTCGCCAACTTAATTTTTTTACCAAAATGACGTTAGAGGCATGCTAGACAGTGGAGTAGCACAGAAACGAAAAAACTCAGGTGCGTACGTGCCGATCGGGGGATCAAAAATTAAGAAAAATTATATTTTCCACAATTGATTTTTTTACCAAAATGGCGTTATAGGCACGCTAGACACTGGAGTAGCACAGAAACGAAAAAACTCAGGTGCGTACGTGCCGATCGGGGGGATCAAAAATTAAGAAAAATTCTAATTTCCACAATTGATTTTTCGCCAACTTAATTTTTTTACCAAAATGACGTTAGAGGCACGCTAGACACTGGAGTAGCACAGAAGCGAAAAAACTCAGGTGCGTACGTGCCGATCGGGGGGGATAAAAAAATTAAGAAAAATTCTAATTTCCAAAATTGATTTTGCCCAGGTTAATTTTTTTTACCAAAATGGCGTTATAGGCACGCTAGACACTGGAGTAGCACAGAAACGAAAAAACGCAGGTGCGTACGTGCCGATCGGGGGGATCAAAAATTAAGAAAAATTCTAATTTCCACAATTGATTTTTCGACAACTTAATTTTTTTACCAAAATGACGTTAGAGGCATGCTAGACAGTGGAGTAGCACAGAAACGAAAAAACTGAGGTGCATACGTGTCGATCGGGGGGATCAAAAATTAAGAAAAATTCTAATTTCCACAATTGATTTTTCGACAATTTAATTTTTTTACCAAAATGACGTTAGAGGCATGCTAGACAGTGGAGTAGCACAGAAACGAAAAAACTGAGGTGCGTACGTGTCGATCGGGGGGATCAAAAATTAAGAAAAATTCTAATTTCCACAATTGATTTTTCGCCAACTTAATTTTTTTACCAAAATTACGTTAGAGGCACGCTAGACTCTGGAGTAGCACAGAAGCGAAAAAACTCAGGTGCGTACGTGCCGATCGGGGGGATAAAAAATTAAGAAAAATTCTAATTTCCAAAATTGATTTTGCCCAGCTTAATTTTTTTTACCAAAATGGCGTTATAGGCACGCTAGACACTGGAGTAGCACAGAAACGAAAAAACGCAGGTGCGTACGTGCCGATCGGGGGGATCAAAAATTAAGAAAAATTCTAATTTCCACAATTGATTTTTCGACAACTTAATTTTTTTACCAAAATTACGTTAGAGGCACGCTAGACTCTGGAGTAGCACAGAAGTGAAAAAACTCAGGTGCGTACGTGCCGATCGGGGGATCAAAAATTAAGAAAAATTATATTTTCCACAATTGATTTTTTTACCAAAATGGCGTTATAGGCACGCTAGACACTGGAGTAGCACAGAAACGAAAAAACTCAGGTGCGTACGTGCCGATCGGGGGGATCAAAAATTAAGAAAAATTCTAATTTCCACAATTGATTTTTCGCCAACTTAATTTTTTTACCAAAATTACGTTAGAGGCACGCTAGACTCTGGAGTAGCACAGAAGTGAAAAAACTCAGGTGCGTACGTGCCGATCGGGGGGATAAAAAATTAAGAAAAATTCTAATTTCCAAAATTGATTTTGCCCAGCTTAATTTTTTTTACCAAAATGGCGTTATAGGCACGCTAGACACTGGAGTAGCACAGAAACGAAAAAACGCAGGTGCGTACGTGCCGATCGGGGGGATCAAAAATTAAGAAAAATTCTAATTTCCACAATTGATTTTTCGACAATTTAATTTTTTTACCAAAATGACGTTAGAGGCATGCTAGACAGTGGAGTAGCACAGAAACGAAAAAACTGAGGTGCGTACGTGTCGATCGGGGGGATCAAAAATTAAGAAAAATTCTAATTTCCACAATTGATTTTTCGCCAACTTAATTTTTTTACCAAAATGACGTTAGAGGCATGCTAGACAGTGGAGTAGCACAGAAACGAAAAAACTGAGGTGCGTACGTGTCGATCGGGGGGATCAAAAATTAAGAAAAATTCTAATTTCCACAATTGATTTTTCGCCAACTTAATTTTTTTACCAAAATTACGTTAGAGGCACGCTAGACTCTGGAGTAGCACAGAAGCGAAAAAACTCAGGTGCGTACGTGCCGATCGGGGGGATAAAAAATTAAGAAAAATTCTAATTTCCAAAATTGATTTTGCCCAGCTTAATTTTTTTTACCAAAATGGCGTTATAGGCACGCTAGACACTGGAGTAGCACAGAAACGAAAAAACGCAGGTGCGTACGTGCCGATCGGGGGGATCAAAAATTAAGAAAAATTCTAATTTCCACAATTGATTTTTCGCCAACTTAATTTTTTTACCAAAATTACGTTAGAGGCACGCTAGACTCTGGAGTAGCACAGAAGCGAAAAAACTCAGGTGCGTACGTGCCGATCGGGGGGATAAAAAATTAAGAAAAATTCTAATTTCCAAAATTGATTTTGCCCAGCTTAATTTTTTTTACCAAAATGGCGTTATAGGCACGCTAGACACTGGAGTAGCACAGAAACGAAAAAACGCAGGTGCGTACGTGCCGATCGGGGGGATCAAAAATTAAGAAAAATTCTAATTTCCACAATTGATTTTTCGACAACTTAATTTTTTTACCAAAATGACGTTAGAGGCATGCTAGACAGTGGAGTAGCACAGAAACGAAAAAACTGAGGTGCGTACGTGTCGATCGGGGGGATCAAAAATTAAGAAAAATTCTAATTTCCACAATTGATTTTTCGCCAACTTAATTTTTTTACCAAAATTACGTTAGAGGCACGCTAGACTCTGGAGTAGCACAGAAGCGAAAAAACTCAGGTGCGTACGTGCCGATCGGGGGGATAAAAAATTAAGAAAAATTCTAATTTCCAAAATTGATTTTGCCCAGCTTAATTTTTTTTACCAAAATGGCGTTATAGGCACGCTAGACACTGGAGTAGCACAGAAACGAAAAAACGCAGGTGC
Source organism: Pseudeuparius sepicola (assembly GCA_963920635.1). NCBI lineage: Eukaryota > Metazoa > Arthropoda > Insecta > Coleoptera > Anthribidae > Pseudeuparius > Pseudeuparius sepicola. Next base: position 123,307,992 of record OY987299.1, on the reverse strand, counting down.
GTACGTGCCGATCGGGGGGATCAAAAATTAAGAAAAATTCTAATTTCCACAATTGATTTTTCGACAATTTAATTTTTTTACCAAAATGACGTTAGAGGCATGCTAGACAGTGGAGTAGCACAGAAACGAAAAAACTGAGGTGCGTACGTGTCGATCGGGGGGATCAAAAATTAAGAAAAATTCTAATTTCCACAATTGATTTTTCGCCAACTTAATTTTTTTACCAAAATGACGTTAGAGGCATGCTAGACAGTGGAGTAGCACAGAAACGAAAAAACTGAGGTGCGTACGTGTCGATCGGGGGGATCAAAAATTAAGAAAAATTCTAATTTCCACAATTGATTTTTCGCCAACTTAATTTTTTTACCAAAATTACGTTAGAGGCACGCTAGACTCTGGAGTAGCACAGAAGCGAAAAAACTCAGGTGCGTACGTGCCGATCGGGGGGATAAAAAATTAAGAAAAATTCTAATTTCCAAAATTGATTTTGCCCAGCTTAATTTTTTTTACCAAAATGGCGTTATAGGCACGCTAGACACTGGAGTAGCACAGAAACGAAAAAACGCAGGTGCGTACGTGCCGATCGGGGGGATCAAAAATTAAGAAAAATTCTAATTTCCACAATTGATTTTTCGACAACTTAATTTTTTTACCAAAATGACGTTAGAGGCATGCTAGACAGTGGAGTAGCACAGAAACGAAAAAACTGAGGTGCGTACGTGTCGATCGGGGGGATCAAAAATTAAGAAAAATTCTAATTTCCACAATTGATTTTTCGCCAACTTAATTTTTTTACCAAAATTACGTTAGAGGCACGCTAGACTCTGGAGTAGCACAGAAGCGAAAAAACTCAGGTGCGTACGTGCCGATCGGGGGGATAAAAAATTAAGAAAAATTCTAATTTCCAAAATTGATTTTGCCCAGCTTAATTTTTTTTACCAAAATGGCGTTATAGGCACGCTAGACACTGGAGTAGCACAGAAACGAAAAAACGCAGGTGCGTACGTGCCGATCGGGGGGATCAAAAATTAAGAAAAATTCTAATTTCCACAATTGATTTTTCGACAATTTAATTTTTTTACCAAAATGACGTTAGAGGCATGCTAGACAGTGGAGTAGCACAGAAACGAAAAAACTGAGGTGCGTACGTGTCGATCGGGGGGATCAAAAATTAAGAAAAATTCTAATTTCCACAATTGATTTTTCGCCAACTTAATTTTTTTACCAAAATGACGTTAGAGGCATGCTAGACAGTGGAGTAGCACAGAAACGAAAAAACTGAGGTGCGTACGTGTCGATCGGGGGGATCAAAAATTAAGAAAAATTCTAATTTCCACAATTGATTTTTCGCCAACTTAATTTTTTTACCAAAATTACGTTAGAGGCACGCTAGACTCTGGAGTAGCACAGAAGCGAAAAAACTCAGGTGCGTACGTGCCGATCGGGGGGATAAAAAATTAAGAAAAATTCTAATTTCCAAAATTGATTTTGCCCAGCTTAATTTTTTTTACCAAAATGGCGTTATAGGCACGCTAGACACTGGAGTAGCACAGAAACGAAAAAACGCAGGTGCGTACGTGCCGATCGGGGGGATCAAAAATTAAGAAAAATTCTAATTTCCACAATTGATTTTTCGACAACTTAATTTTTTTACCAAAATGACGTTAGAGGCATGCTAGACAGTGGAGTAGCACAGAAACGAAAAAACTGAGGTGCGTACGTGTCGATCGGGGGGATCAAAAATTAAGAAAAATTCTAATTTCCACAATTGATTTTTCGCCAACTTAATTTTTTTACCAAAATTACGTTAGAGGCACGCTAGACTCTGGAGTAGCACAGAAGCGAAAAAACTCAGGTGCGTACGTGCCGATCGGGGGGATAAAAAATTAAGAAAAATTCTAATTTCCAAAATTGATTTTGCCCAGCTTAATTTTTTTTACCAAAATGGCGTTATAGGCACGCTAGACACTGGAGTAGCACAGAAACGAAAAAACGCAGGTGCGTACGTGCCGATCGGGGGGATCAAAAATTAAGAAAAATTCTAATTTCCACAATTGATTTTTCGACAATTTAATTTTTTTACCAAAATGACGTTAGAGGCATGCTAGACAGTGGAGTAGCACAGAAACGAAAAAACTGAGGTGCGTACGTGTCGATCGGGGGGATCAAAAATTAAGAAAAATTCTAATTTCCACAATTGATTTTTCGCCAACTTAATTTTTTTACCAAAATGACGTTAGAGGCATGCTAGACAGTGGAGTAGCACAGAAACGAAAAAACTGAGGTGCGTACGTGTCGATCGGGGGGATCAAAAATTAAGAAAAATTCTAATTTCCACAATTGATTTTTCGCCAACTTAATTTTTTTACCAAAATTACGTTAGAGGCACGCTAGACTCTGGAGTAGCACAGAAGCGAAAAAACTCAGGTGCGTACGTGCCGATCGGGGGGATAAAAAATTAAGAAAAATTCTAATTTCCAAAATTGATTTTGCCCAGCTTAATTTTTTTTACCAAAATGGCGTTATAGGCACGCTAGACACTGGAGTAGCACAGAAACGAAAAAACGCAGGTGCGTACGTGCCGATCTGGGGGATCAAAAATTAAGAAAAATTCTAATTTCCACAATTGATTTTTCGACAACTTAATTTTTTTACCAAAATGACGTTAGAGGCATGCTAGACAGTGGAGTAGCACAGAAACGAAAAAACTGAGGTGCGTACGTGTCGATCGGGGGGATCAAAAATTAAGAAAAATTCTAATTTCCACAATTGATTTTTCGCCAGCTTGATTTTTTTTACCAAAATGGCGTTAGAGGCACGCTAGACACTGTAGTATCTGTAGTTGCTGTCTTCAGGGACGTCTATACTGTCTACTTAAATATTGTGACAATGTTCTTGAAATGAGGCAAATTAATTTTCTTGGATATTTTTTGTTACCATTATCGGTATCGAACATGTGATTTGAACCTAAGTAGGTATACTTATACAATCAGGTGTGGTGTGCTGTGTGATACAAGATACAAGCATATTATTGAGTAAAGACTCAATATAATATTCCGCTACCATAACAAATGCAAAATTTGTACAGGGTGTGCCATTTGTTTTATTTTGACTACTATTTCGCGAAATATGGACGGATTTTGATCATTTAGAAAATAATTCGATGGAGACAAAAATCAGGGATGCAATCACGGTGGAGCCCTGAACAATATTGATTTGTGTGAAATATTGCAATTCACCATTAATTGTAAAAGTATAATATAAAGAATTATTTAGAACAGCAAGACCCATCTTTTTGGAGTCTAAAAATTTAAATTCAGATAGACCATAAAACACACGTATAGATAGTTTGTTGCATAAGAAAGTTTAAAAAGTTTTCTAAGTTAAATATTTAAAATATTTTATTTCATAATTTCTAAACCAGTAAAAGGTATTTTAACCAAATTTGGTACAGAGTATATCTGGATACATTTCCATATTATGACGCAAGGCTGAGTCCCTCATGCATACGGGTGATCGACTCACTAAATTTAAAAAAATAGTAAGGTAATGTGTAATTTTTTGCGTTGTTCTTTAGAATACTTAATTGTACCTAAACTAATTTTTGTTTCGAGACATTTACTGTTTCGCCGGAAACTTAATTCCCTTGAAATTGCCAACTAATTATTTTTTTATTTAGTCAGTCGATTATCCGTGTCTCCACTACTGGTCGCATAAGGTAGTTACCTTACCTCATGATATGGAAATCTCTCCAGGTACACATACCAAATTTGGTTAAAATACATTTTCTGGTTTAGAAATTATAAAATAAAACAATAATTTTTTAGAAAAACTTTAACACCCTGTAACGTGGAAACGAGGCCTTTCTGGAGAAAACGTTATACAAGAAACCATTTATTTTCAAAAATACTATCGTATACCACATATCTATCATCGGGTCGGAGGATAGAAATGACTTATCCTGTATATTTTTACATACAATACCTATTATCTTACATGCTTATGCACAAATGCTAAAGCAAATTGAATCCGGCATATTGGCAGTATTGACATTTTTTTCTCAAATTATCTATTCTTAAATTCACCACATTACACGGTCTCTCAACAAACCAGTTTTTTATAGTCAAAAATACTCTCTACAAATGAACAAATTTTGTTCGCTGAAAACTACTTTGGCCAGATTCCACCCCTTTCCGTGGAGTGGTTTCGCCCAAAAGCAATCCAAACCGTGTAGGCAAGATACTAAATTTGAATTCGATATCTCAGCCCATCCGAAAGTTATCCGTGAAACACGCACACGCAAACTGAAATATATTAAACAGGAAAATCATTGTTGCCAATAAAAAGAAAAAAACCATTGCCAATGGAAACATGACTTTTACTTTTTTTAATCATTAGGTAGGTAATAATAATACATTCCAATGATTTAACAAATTCTAAAATTATAACGGTTAATTTAATGTTTTTTTTAACTTTAGTTCTCTTGAAAATATTCTCAGTCACTTCAAAATATTGTTAAAATTGCTATTTTAAAATTTTGTTGGGTAAAAACAACTGAATTAAAAAAACAACTAATAAACCCTCAATTTTCATCCATTTCATTCCTATTTTAAGAATATAATGTGTACCAAATTTAAAAAAGTCAATGCCTCACATACACACACTCACGTGATGATGTGGAAGTATTTAAAGACTTTATAATCTTCTATATTTTTCCGAGCCGCAAATGGCATAAAGCTGAAATAATAGTAACTCCAATAGTCACTCTTCCCCCGCACGAACATGTGTGAATCCTCACGATTTACAATTCACGAGTCAGACAAGGACGGGAGTTGTGACGTAGGGCGTAGTGTGCCGGAACATTCGCTGAACAAACTTGTAATCCTTAATCTACCTGTTTTTGTGCTCATTATCATGTGATAAATATTGGATACCAAAATCTAGACCTATACCGGCACCTTCACTAATAATAATTGTATTAAATAATGATTATCCTATGATAAATGTGGGTACACCTTTGACTAATAATATATTATTCATTTACAAAAACTGCGTGCCATTACCACAGTTTTCAATCCACTTCAAACAAAACAAACGAGCGATTAATTTGCTGTCTTGCCGGTTTCTTTTACTGTCATACAGTGAGAAACGACAAATTACTACCAAATTTTGCAACTATTTTTACGAGACTCTATAAATATGTATATAACATAAATAATATGTTGTATTAAATGAGGATGATTACATTTAAATACGAATGTGCCATTATTTCATCTCGCTGAATTTGTTAAATCGCAAAGTTATTGCCCGAGGTTCCCGTGAGTTAATATAAAATCCTTGTATTAATCATAAAGCAGTAAGTTTGGCAACCCTCCATATTCCCACACCGTCCCCACTCCGTACTCCATGAAAACGGACGTTGAACCGAGCGCCATCTATTAGGCAATAGCCTGAACTACTGCCGACCCCCACTCCTGTTGAGACTCGATTTTCAGGGCGAGTCTCCTTTGCGTTCCTACTATTTTATATACGTAAGGCGGCTTCTGTTACGGTGGCTATTCTGTGATTTTATACTTAAATTATCATCCTTTGAAAAGCCTAAAACGAATACAAGTCGACCGCCTGCTGTCAAGCATAGAAAACCCAGCTACTTCAAGTTATTATTACGATTTGGCTTACAGCCAGGTATTCAACTTATCAAGTTATAGCTTCCCTCGACGATTCTAGGCATCTTGAGGCTTCAAATTGTGGAAGGAACCAATAACTTCTTTCGTTTCTTCGAACTTTTACAAATATTTCAGTTTTGCACGAACAAAACAAATTTATAAAAAAGCTATCGCCAACGCTTTGAGCAATCTGTTTCCGCCCAGGGACGCACTGCCTCGTCGTAGAAATCTCACGACGATACCACTACCTGCACTATAAAAAATTTTCGTAAGCTTCTTATGCAAATTCAACTGACAGGGAGTGACAGGCAGACTCGCAAGCCATGTTGCCAGTTTTCTTAACTTTAGGATTTGCAAACTGTATTAGAGTTTTCAAAGAGCTTTATTTTGACATTAAAATTATTAAATTCACACCCAAAACTAAAAAGTTACCGGTAATGACAGTTCTGCTAGGAGAACCATAAAGAAAAAAGTAATATGGGATATTTTATAAAAATTTATTTCTAAAGCAGTATCAAAAAATGTTTGAGTATAAAATAAAAATACAAACAAATGCATGGCTTTCATCCAGTCTCATTTTTTAATATTTATGTTAATGTTGCCTTGTTTGTGTGTTTTCTATTCTGGTTCTAGTTCGACTTCCCTTGATCTCACGTCGATGTCAGGCAACTCAGTTTTTATTGTATTCGAGGCCTTTGCGATGCCCACCATAGTACCGAATATCGCAATCCTGTCGATATCGTTAACGGTTTCTTCGCTGATTGGTCTTATGTCTGGATTCCAAGCACTAGTTGGTGTTGGTACTGCGGTCGTTGTTGTCGATGTTGGGGTTTCTTCGTCTTCGCAATGCGGTCTGTGCCGAGGTGGGAACCTGCCATAGCACGGGGGAAAATGGCAAGGTCTCAAGGATGTTTCCCAGGGCACGGGGAATGGATGTGGTCCGTGATGTACGAATGGTTTATGGTTGAATCCGAAATCAGGATGGGATGGGGACCTTTCTTGTGCCCACGGTCTCTGCTCCATAAAGTTGGAGTGAAATGAGTGATCATGATCTTCCTGCAAATCTGCAAAAAGCAAAGATCATGTTTTTTTTTTTCAAAATATAGCAAGGAGTAAAGCTTCATTAAATTGGACAAACATCCAAATTCTTTAAAATATAAATAGGGCCCAACAGTCTACAGGGTGTCTACTTTTAAGTGTATAGTTGTATACAAATCGATAAAAAATGTATTTTGTGAGATATTTTCGAAAACCTTTTTCTGTTCGAAAGGTCTTCAAAAAACGCTTCTTTTGACGTTTTTACTTTTGTCAAAATGCAAATTCAGGGACGGCTACGATTTTTTTTGTACCCCGATTTTCACAAAGACCATTTAGCGATTTTTTTTATTTAAAATCTGACCCCACAGCGTTAATCAGAACACCCAAAAACCCCTATATACCAAATTTGAATAAAAAATATACAGGGAGTTCTATTCTGCAGGATGTCAAAGTTGAGCAAAATAGGAATTTTAAAGACACCTCCAAAGTCAAGTATGCCATGGAATCCCCTCAAAACAGTTAAATGGTTAATAGGACCACTCAAGGTGTTGGTGTGCAAAGGTCCAATTCAAAATATACAGAATGTTCTTATCGGTGCCATCTCAAAATGCTGAATTTTTATGAAACTTTATACGGGTCATGAGTGCTGTGGAATCATTGAAAAAATATTGATAAACACTAAAGTAATGTATTTCTGTACAAAATGCCAACTAACAAATAAAAACAATTTAAATTATTGGACCTTACTCAACAAAGTCACTGTCTAAGATGATACATTTTCTGTGCGTTTCCTGTTATGGCACACCAGCCACCTTAACTGATATGGACTTACTGACTGGCAGACTTCTGTATTTTTTAGATTTAGTTTGTTTGTGGTATGTGGAGCGGTTTTGATATACTCGATTTTTGACCAGTTAAAGTTCCAAAAATTATGTAATTTGAGATGGCACAGATAAGAACACTCTGTATATTTTGTATTGGATCTTTGCACACCAACACCTTGAGTGGTCCTATTGACCATTCAACTGTTTTGAGGGGATTCCATGGCACTCTTGACTTGGCAGATGCCTTTAAAATTCCTATTTTGCTCAACTTTGACACCCTGCAGAATGGAACTCCCTGTATATTTTTTTATCCAAATTTGGTATATAGGGGTTTCGGGGTGTTCTGATTAACGCTGTGGGGTCAGATTTTAAAAAAAAATCGCTAAATGGTTTTTGTAAAAATCGGGGGTATAAAAAAATCGCAGCCGGCCCTGGATTTGCATTTTGAAAATGGCAGAAAGGTCAAAAGAAGCGCTTTTTGAGGGCCTTTCGAACAAAAAAAGGTTTTTGAAAATATCTCACAAAATACATTTTTTATCGATTTGTATACACTTAAAAGTAGACCCTGTATATAATTTTCTGAAATTATTTGAGCACCCCAGTGACGTAACAAGGTTTTAGCATTTCCACTCACATACTTCTATCGATATACAAATTTGGTTTTCCTTTTTGGCAATTTTTATTTTTGATTCTGAACAACTTTATCTTTTTTTTTTATCTTGCACAGAAAAGTTACCTTGCCTATTCAACAATTAAAAATGGCAAGAAATGGAAAAAATCAAAGTGGGAACTTTTCTCAAATTTTAATTTTTATTCTGAATAACATTTCTTAATAAAAGTTTCCCTATCTTGCACAAAAAAGGCATCTTGCCTAGACAGAAAATGAACTTTGTCCGTTCTAAGACCTACTTTGATTTTTCGTAACTGAAAATATGCCAGAAATTACTTTCAAATCAAGTGGGACGGGACCCCCCAAATTTCAACGAATTTATCTTGGGACACCCCCTCGCTGCCCCACTGGAGCACCTAATTGCATGAACCTTCTCAGTGCCATCAATTTTCAATCTTATAAGTTTTCTTTTGTCTCTTACAATAAACATGCTCCGGTTACTAATTATAGTTTGCTCAATTTCAGTTTTTTCTTCTTAATTTTTTTTGTGTGAGAAAATCTTAAAAACAAATCATCCTGTATATTATAATTCTCGGTTAGTGCCTATGGTTTTCCTTTTACGTAACACACAAACAGAAGTAGGTATGTTTTTTTCGCCCAACAAAGGAGTTTAATATTTTCACCCTGTTAAAAACAAGTATTATTTAGCCAACTTTATTTCTTTCTTATTTTGTTCCCTTGACAAATTATCGAAAATAACTAAAAGTTTGTTTAGCGTGAAATGCTGTACCTGTTTTTTTTTTTAACAAAATATGAGCACTTTAATCTAGAAAATATCAAAAATAATACTCACCCCGCCACTCCTCATCTGAACTTCTGAATTCTCTACTGTCTTCAAAATCAAATTTGCTTTTTTCATCCAATTTCCTAAATGGCGAACCATCTGCAAAGTCCCAGAAAGCACTTATTACGGATAAGACGTTCCACAGTAAAATTATTTGTAAATTCCCCATCTTGACGGCATGAAGTGTTGAACAATTGTGATATGCTTCTGTTCTATGCCGTGATCTATATTTGCTTCTGTGTGTGACGGAAATCCCCTTGCTGAACTAGGCATGTGTGTTTATCCCGAGTGGAATTTTTTTTTCATGAGTCGGTCACAACAAAGTTTACACAATGTCCAAAATTCAGGCAGCAGTATTTATGACAACAAATTATATAAGAGTTAGGAATTTATTTGTATAAAATTCGGTAATCTACAATAGGTACAAAAGACAAACCTTCGGTATTGTTCAAATTACCGAAACGACTTTTTGCATCTCATTTTTTTGGTACACTGACGCTGGGTAAAAACATGGTGTCTCATTAGTGTAATGAGTGAAGCGTGGGTTATACTATTTCGTTCAACCGTAGTGGTCATTAGAAGATCAAGGATACCAACCATTCAATTAAGTGAATAATTTCAGAAGCAGGTATTGTTTGATTTTTAAATGGGATTTTCATTTATTAGTGACAAATAATGGGAATCTTGCTTTCCTTATCTTTGAGTCATACAGTGTCCTCCCATAGAGGGCAAATTTTTAATTAAGTTTAATTTTTAAATTTAATTTTGGGGTTACCTTTTGCTTGAAAAAAGATGAAAAATGACACTCAAACGTGGGCATGTGACTTTTATCTGTCAAAAGTGACATTTAAAAAAATATGTAGCCAAAAATGGGTTTACTTGTTAAAATAACAAAAAGTTTTCTTGAAAAAGTTGTTTCTTTTTCAATTTTTCCTAAGTGTACCAAATTTGAATGCTCTAATAAAAGATTTAGTTTTTTTGCTAATTTTTAATATTTTTATGAAATTTCTGAACATCTCAAAACTCATAACTTCATAATTTTTTGTATCACTAGCTTTATCTTTCTATTAACTTTTTATTACTAATTACCGATAAAAATAGGTACTTTTAAAAAAAAATGATATTAACGCTTTAAAATTCTGTTATATTTGCTGCAAAGTTGATGTACCGTCTAGCATTTTCTCAAAGTTACAAGTTTTTAAAATTTTCAGAAATTTCATGAATATTAAAAATTGGCAAAAAAACTAAATCTTTCATTAGAGCGTTCAAATTTGGCACACTTAGGTAAAATTGAAAAAGAAACAACTTTTTCAAGTAACATATTTTTTCAAGCGACATATTTTTTAAATGTCATTTTTGACAGAAAACGAAAGTCGCATGACCACATTTGAGTTGGTCATTTTTCATCTTGTTTCAAGCAAAAGGTGACCCCAAAATTAAATTTCAAAATAAAACATTACTTAATTAAAAATCCCCCCCCCCCCCTATGGTGCTAACTTTTTGGAGGACACTATATATTCTATATAAAATGCAGTTTTGTTGCAAAATTTACATTTAATGTTTTCAAGTCTAGACTTGATATTGTCTTAGTAATATTCTAAAATCCCCACAATTTTTGTAAATAGATATTTCCACAATAAAGTAATAATTAATATAATCAAAGATCATGATCATGATCTTTGATATAATTTATTATTACCTTTTACTACCCTCTTTCGTCATAAAAAATATCTGAAAACATTTACATGTTATTTTCAAAATATTTGATGGTATCTACACCTTATAAAAATGTGAAAAAGACCCAACGGGTTTTCTAATTCTAATTATAATATAAACCTTGCGAAATAGTTATAATAATTATTATGTGTATCGGTTATAGTTTTTTTGAACTACTTTCTAGAAAAGTGAATATATGTTATTTGTTTATTTTTTGTCAAACAAAAGCTACTAAGAGTATGCTGCTTGTGACCGAACCACCCTTTACAATAGGGTAGTAATGAGTTTGTCGACACTGTATATAATTAAAGCTGGTGTTAGCAAAATCGCAATTGTATATATTTACAAGGTTTTTTTTAACTGATTAGCAGTAAAAGCACAATAAACAGCTTGTTGTTTTCACAAAACAGGACAAATATTCAAGGTCACTTTAAATCAAATCGTGGCACAGAAAATATAGCTGCAACAACAGAAATCTCAAATGGAGTCCATCTTTTAAGCTTATAATAAGTGTATTTAAGTGCCCACAAATCCTAGAAGACATTTGCTTACTTTAAATATACAGGGTGTCCCATAATATTTATAATTAATCTTGTGCAAATGTGAATTGACTCGAGAGAAATAAGGAACTAAATGAAATCCAGACAACTAAACTCACAGAAATTACCCACAAATTATCGAGATAACGAACGTCTTGCTATTTCCCAACCATTTGTCTATATTACTGTATGATTGTGAATAATACTCCTAGTTATTTATGTACCAAGGCACTGAAGTTCAGCTTTTTATGACTCATGTGGAATTTAGTTTCTGAGGCCTCTGGCCGAGGCAAATAAACTAAAGTCTATCCAAGTTACAGAGGCAGTGGATCAAAACATTGGCCACCACGTGGTCTGGCCGTCATAAAATGTCAAGTGTTTACGCGGCGAGCAGAATGCAGGGCCGGCTCTTCCCTCAGTCGAGTTTCCCGCATATTTTAGATCGGATCGCAAGCAGTATATTCCGTAAATTTATTTTGTTACTTAATTTAAGGAAATTTATAAAGATCCACGAAAGGTAGAAACCCAAATTTTAGAACTTCTAAAAGAATTAGTTCAGGATTACAAGCCACTTGGAATCTCATATTAGTCCGACCCTGGTAATCGATCGCGAGGCGGTCATGTGACTTTGTTTATATCTACTGCCGCTGTAACTTGGATAGACTTTAGGTCAAGTATGATGAGGCATGAAGCTTCCCGACAGAAACTCCAAACTGCTGCCTGTTGTCCAGCCTCTATGTAGAATAGATTGATATTAAAACTTCAAACCTACTAAAAAATTTATACTGAAAGATTGCGCTGCTATAGGTAACAATTTCGCAATGTGTACGAAAAGTTAAATGGGCCTTTATTGGCCGGTTTTTGAATATTTGGTCACTTTTGACGGGCTACTTCAGTGCTGATTTCTGAGCTTTCAATGACGATTTTGAGACACTTCACTGGCAATTTCATGAAAAATAATATTACAAAAAATTGGTAGGATATTTTTTGAATATCATTTTTATTTCTTATTTCCATATTTTTGCTTTCCAGTGAACTAAACATTTCAGTATAATTTTGCATTTTTACTTTATTTATTTTTTTAAATTGACAACATTGTAAGAAATCAAAAAAGGATGATCATACTGAAATGTTCATATTAATGTACATATTAAAAATAAAAATAAAATCCCTACAAAATCGACTACTACTTGTAATAATGTGTTTTTTTAGGATTTGTAAACTCAATTAGAAAGAGTTCTTAACTTAACATTAAAATTAGTAAAATCACTCAAAAACATAAAAAGTTAGGACGATTGGAGTTTTATAAGGAGAAATCTGTAAAAATGTATTAAATAATATTATATTGTAACGTAATACAAAAAATGTTTCGTTACAAAATAAAAATACAAGTATATTATATGGCTTCTATGCAGTCTCATTTCTTAATGTTTATGTGGCCTTGTTCGTGTTTCTTTATTCTGGTTTTGGTTCAACTTCCCCAGATCTTATGTCAATGTCAGGCAACTCAGTTGTTTTCCTAGTCAAAGCATCTGTGGCGCCCACTGTAGTTGCACTGAATATCTTAATACTGTCAATATCGTTATCGGTTTCTTCGCTGACAGGTCTTATGTCTGGATTCCAAGTACTAGTTGATGTTGTAGTTGTTGTTGGTACTTTGGTTGTTGTTGTTGTTGTCGATGTTGGGGTTTCTTCGTCTTTGCAATGCGGCCTATGCCAAGATGGGAACCTACCATAGCATGGAGGGAAATGGCAATGTCTCGAGTGTGTTCCCCAGGGCACCGGAAATGGGTATGGTCCGTGGTGTAGAAACGGTTTATGGTTGAAGCCAAAATCAGAGTGGAATGGGAACCTTTCTCTTGCCCAAGGTCTCTGCGAGTGAAATGAGTGGTGATGATTTTTCGGGAAATCTGAAAAAGCAAGATTTTACATGTTTTTTAAAAAGTAGCAAATCATGAAGATTCATTAAATTGGGCCAATAAAACTTATGTTTCCCCATTTAAGAAGGGGTTCACTTTCTACGCCATTTCGAGATGTATAACTAAACTACATTTCCCTAACCTGGACCTGGACCGACACTGTAGTAAAGAACCGAGAATAACGTCATATTTCATTGTTGTTTGTGGACTGGGGTGGCGCTACTCGACGAAAAAAATTGTGTCTTATTGTAGGTTATAGGGGGTAATCTGTGGTAATAGGTATGTCAGTTTCTGAGAATGTCCCATATTTTATATATCCAGCTTTATTACGATTTACATTCTTTTTACAGTAAAGAATTGTCTTTGCGGTCAGTATTTCACAGTTTTGTCATATTAACACAACTTTTATAGGTAGAGTTGTTTGGACCAATAGTGTCAATAAACACGATTTTCCAAAAAACTGCAAATTTTGCGCAAAGGAATAGACAAAGGTATGAGAAAAGCTTAATATATTTGATTTGTCTGTGGCATATCGAACTGGGACCATATTGAATAAAATAACTTTTATTTAAAATCTGTAGCGAATTGGAATAAATAAAGTAATGTTAGATATTAAGTCAAAACGTGATCTATTTAGGGGAAAAGCAAACATCATAATGTGAAGCTGTTTTTGAGAAGACCATGACCTCTTAACTGACTCTAGCTTACTGGTCCAGGGCAATTAAAGTTTGTCCTAGGAGAAATCCATGACGGGAAATTTCTTCAAATATTTAAAATTTCAACATAACTTAAAAAGTTGCATATAAACTGAAAGAAAAGTTACAACGGGAAATTTGTGTAATATTGGAAAACCAAATTTTTATTTCAAACTTGATTCAAAAAACTCATACCTGAGTTTTTTACATTTCAGTTGTTTTAAATAAATAAATTATGTATTTATTTATTAAGAGTAGGTATTTACTAAATATTTCTGTAATTTGGAAATAAGTTAGATTTGTTCATTGTGATATTTTTATGTTTTTGTAACATTGTATATTATTTTCAAAAAATACTGGCGTAGAGAGAATTAGTATGATTCAGATACCGATATTTGGACTACGCTTATTTAATAAGAACTAAGGACCAAATTCAAATTTTGAGATATTAGAAGTTAAAGATGGTAGTACTTTACTAAAATAATAAGTGGATATAACTCCAGATTTTTTAATTAGGTGTTGTCGGATAGTTCATATATTATCAAAGGCACAATTTTCAAAATTTATTAAAGCTGAAAACACGGGTTTATAGGTATTTTTGACGTAAGGTTCCTTTTGAATAAACAGCCTACCATAAATTTTAGATTTGGATGGAACCACGTGCCAAAAGCTTCCGGTTCTATTTAAAAAAAAGTGTGCCTAAAGACGAGATATCAACTTTTAATGGATTAGATTAAAAAGGCTATTCAGTAATGTCCACGGATAGACATCCCAAGAGGAGAAATGGACAAAAAATTTCATTTTACGGCAAAAAGTCATTCTTGATAAAAAAAAGTCTGCTTGTCCTTGAAATAAGATTGGCATGGAAAAAGTTAACATTACTTATACTGGGTGACCAGAAAATTGAACAAACGTTAATTAGCCTAAGAGTAAACTACCTCTATTCGTAGAGATACTGAGAAAAGTTATTAAGAAAATTTTTTCAGTGTGGTAAGCTACTTAGGTTTGCATAATTTCAAAGCGTTAGGCCTACTTTGATTTTTTTATTTTTTGTTCTTGTTTTTATTCAATTAAATAATTTTCTGTAGATAGTACGACAAAATTGTATGAATAAAAGTAATTTAGAATAGTAAACTGTATATGAATAAAAAAATTGACAATCCTGGGCCTACTTTGAGTTTCCTCCAATATTTTCCAAAATGCAAAGTAGGCCGAGAATCGTTAAATTATGTCATCATGTGTAGTTTTCCATTCCAAATAAGTTTTTTTTAATACAGTTTTGTTGTACTATTTACAAAAAACCACTTATTTGAAAAAAAAAAAGAATAAAATAAAAAAATCAAAGTAGGCCTAACGCTTTGAAATTTTGCACACGAAAGTAGATTACCACGCTGAATAAATGTTCTTTATACCTTTTTTGAGTGTCTACAAATAGAGGTAGTTTACTCTTAAGCTAATTAATGTTTCTTTAATTTTCTGGTCACCCAGTATAAGTAATGTTAACTTTTTCCATACCAATCTTATTTTAAGGACAAGCAGACTTTTTTTTATCAAGAATGACTTTTTGTCGTAAAATGAAATTTTTGGTTCATTTGTCCTCTTGGGATGTCTATCCGTGGACATACTGTATATGTCGATAAAAAAGGCCTTTTTAAACGGTTTAAAAAATCTTATTAAACATTAGTTTAATTAAAAATAAACAGTTTTATAATATTTGAAAATTGAAAACTGCAAAAAATATTATTTTTTTAATATCAACTGTTATTTGTACAGGGTGGGCCAAATTGGACACTTTTAAAGGGAAACTCCTATTTTTGACGGAGATAGACGAAAACTGATATCGGTGTCTGAGGCTCATTTTTTATGATAAACTTAATGGCGAAAACCGCAAATCGATATCTGTCACCGTTCTTGAGTTACAGGGCGTTTTTCGAAAATGTGCGTTTTCGAAAAGTGGCCGTAACTTTTTTCGGGTTGAAAATTTTGTGTTTCTGTAAAAACATTCTTGAAGCACTTTTTTACGTAGAATCCAATGCTACTACTACATTTTTTTTCTAGTGAAGGGTTTAAGAGTTACGGATAAAATATATTTTTTTAAAATGGAACACCCTGTATAAAAATTACCATTCCAAAAATATATAACACTTAATGATTTACTTAAGTCGTTATCAATTACTAATAGCTTTTATGATTTCATGTGTATAATTGGAAGCACGCCGTTTCAACAAGTAGGCTTTGGACGGTGAGACAATGAAAGAACCGTGGAAAAATGTTTACTGTCAAATTTTCAGTTAGTCTGTTTAGGCAGGGTAAAGATTTTTCTATTTTTGTGTAATTTATAAACTTTATAACATACCTGCAAGCCTACAATGAAATTTGAAAGTTATGAAAAATGGGATATGATAGTCTGTTTTACATAATCCGGGGAAAATGCCTATCTCTGTTTAACTCGTACCTACCTTTTTGGCCTACTATTAAGCAAATCTATTAACTATTACTCTAACACTATTAACCAAGTTGTGTCGCAATCTTGCAAAAATGTGCTTGAAACGATGTCTTCTCTCTAGATACCGCTCGTAGTATAAATTGCTCGTTGCATCTGATTTTTCCCCGGATTGTATAAAACAGACTATCATATCCCATTTTTCATAACTTTCAAATTTCATTGTAGGTATGTTATAAAGTTTATAAATTACACAAAAATAGAAAAATCTTTATCCTGCCTAAACAGCCTAACTGAAAATTTGACAGGTAGGTAACAGTAAAAATTTTTCCGCAGTTGTTTCATTGTCTCACCGTCCGAAGCCTACTTGTTGAAAGAGCGTGCTTCCAATTATAAACATGAAATCATAAAAGCTATTAGTAATTGATAACTACTTAAGTAAATCATTAAATTTTATATATTTTGGAATGGTAATTTTTTGCTCTATTAAAAAAATGCGAAAATATACAGGGTGTTCCATTTAAAAAATAATATTTTTTATTCCTAACTCTTAAACCATTGACTAGAAAAAAAAATGTGGTAGCAGCATTGGACTCTACGTAAAAAAGTGCTTTAAGAATGTTTTTACAGAAACACAAAATTTTCAACCCGAAAAAGTTACGGCCACTTTTCGAAAACGCACATTTTCGAAAAACGCCCTGTAACTCAAGAATGGTGACAGATATTGATTTGCGGTTTTCGCCATTAAGTTTATCATAAAAAATGAGCCTCAGACACCGATGTCAGTTTTCGTCTATCTCCGTCAAAAATATGAGTTTCCCTTTAAAATTGTCCAATTTGGCCCACCCTGTACCTTGAGTTTCGTTAGTCCAATACAATAACGTGAGCACTTTAATCGAGAAATGCCGATGAACAAAAAATAATACGCACCGCCCCATTCCTCCTCTGAACTCCCCAATTCTCCACTGTCTTCAAAATCAAATTTGTTTTTTTCATCAAATTTCCTGAATGGAGAACCATCTGCAATGTCCAGAAAAACACTTATTACAGATAAGACACTGCACAGTAAAACTATTTTTAGATTCCACATCTTGACTGCATGAAGTGTTAAAGAATTCTGATACGCTCCTATTTTATACTGTGATCTATATTTACTTCTGTTTGCGTTTCGAGGAAATCCCCTCGCTGAACTTACTCTGTGTGCTTATCCCAAGCAGGATTTTTTATTTTTTTCATGAGTCATAACTAAAGTTTACACAATGTCTAAAATTCAGGCAGCAGTATTTGTGACAACAAATTGTACAATGTTAGGAATTTATTTGTATTAAATGCAATAATCTTTTAAGGTGCAATCTATAGACCTTGAGTGTTGTCCAAATTGCCTTTCCGGTTCATTTTTTGGTTTACTGGGTAAAAAACAGTGTCTCATTAATCTAATGAGTGTAGATAATAATATTTCGTTCAACCATAATGATCATCAGAAAGATCAAGGATACGAACCAATAAATTCAGGGAATAATTATTTAAGAAGCAGGTAGTGTGTGAATTTTGAATGGGATTTTCATTTATTAATGAGACTTCGGGAACCTTGCTTTCATTGTCTTTTGAGTCATATATTCTATATATAGTGCAGTTTGTTGCAAAATTTATTCTTTTAGTAATCTCTAGTCTAGACTTTGTGGTACTTGTAATTATTGCTTTAGTCATTTTCTTAAACGTGTTTCCCACAATTTTTGCAAATGGGTAGTTTTTGTAATATCGAACTAAAATATTTTGTATAAATAAACAATTTTAAAGGAATTTGGATTTATTATTTAGAGCGCTTCTCGAACTAAAAAATATAGTTTTGAGTTTTATTTTCAAAGTTATTTATGAGAAAGCCGAAAATATGCCATATGTCCTAATAATGTTTCGAAATTAATATTTTCATAAAACTGATTATAAATCTATGAACTACATTGTGGAAAAGTAAATTTGGTATTTGTTTTTTTTTGCGAATTTATGCTAGTGATTACACATGCTTGAGCTAATTATAGTAATTCAATAACAATGATAAATGTGACCTTAGTTTTGACCTAAGCATACGCTTAATTATAACTGAACCACCCCGTACGGTGGAATAATGAGTTTGTTGATATTCTGTGCATAATTATTAAGACAGACTTATATCAAGCTGTTGCACTTGTTTATATAGGTTTTTGAACTAATTAAGAGTACTTATAGTAATGCAATAAGATCTTTCAAGGTGACTTGCAATCAAATCATAGTTGCTGCCACTATAAGATGTTTCTGGCTTTAGAGTCGATTTAAATAAATAAATATACAGATAATACACACACCAAATTTTGAACATTTCAAACTTGCGATGGACACTACTGTACGATTATCTGAAGAATGTAACAGAGAACTTTGCAGTGCTTAGTTTTTAACAACCGATCAGTGAACATGCAGTTTACATATATGCATCTCTTATTAAACCGAATATTAGAATTAACACTGCTACTGTTATTGAATACGACTCAATTAAACTGTGTATAAATCTTTAAAACGCTCTCCTGTAAAGTTGTGAAAATCGAGTTATGTCACTTCGTGATATTGACGACAATAATATTTATTCCGGTTTTAACCAAAATACCGATGAAATGAAAAACTCTACATTCCCTTGTTTTAATCAATAATACTTAGAATTAATATCGTGTGCAAATCTCAACTGACCCAAAAAGAGATAAATATGGATATCTTAATTGGAGTAAATATTAGAATATGTAAGCATTGGACTTTTACATTTACTGTGATTATAATATAGGGAAGTGACCTTTAAGAATATAAGAAAATAATCTTTTATAAATTATTGTAAAGGAATAATAAAACATTAGGATTTTAGTTTATTGAAATGTAAAAGTAAATTAGTTCCTATTTTTAATAAGCATACCTATCAAGAAAACAACGAAAAATCATAGTTTTAAATTTGATTGGGTATTTATTTTAAATCGGGTTATTAACCAGTCATTGACCTGAGTATTTTGTATTTTTATATTTTCCATGAGTCATTATGTGACATCATCAAAGACAATTATGTATTTATAATTATTAACTTTTACATTTTTTTTTATTTCCTGCAATATTGGATGTTAATATATGTCTTTAGAGAAGGTTTGAATTTGTAATAATATAATTTTCTTGCTTGAGGTATATTCCTTCAAAAACTAGAATAGGGTACTTGACAATATTTTTAATTGCTCTAAAATTGTACTCGGTTTACAGTAGATGCACCAACATAACACGTAATAAATGAAACAACGGCTTTTAACCCTTATTTATTTATGATAATTAAAGACGAAGTTGCACAATTTTTTTCGGGCTAAAATCTACAGTTTCGTCGTTCTATTGTCCAAAACGCCAAACGTGGCAACTCTGTGCGTCTCAGGAGAAAGGGATCTGCAACGTTGCCGGTGTCCGTTTGCAATCATTCGTGGAACAAAGGCAAATTTTACTTTTCTATTCGAATGTCTCCAGCTTTTCTATGAATATCTGTTACTTAATGTATTGCAACCTTTGAGCTTTAATTAACGCAATTGCACAAAAAAAATGTTGGCACATAAAGACATTTTATTACGAATATGTTCCGTATATTGACTGCTCTATAGCAAAATGCTGTCTGTTTATGCTGCACACGGAACATACTATAAATATTCAGGAAATATAATATGGTAAATTTCGCGTATGTGGCAACGGCACCCGCCCACCTAGGCATCTAACCATAAACACATATATCCACATGTCATCTAACACATATGGCTGATATCAATGACGTCAGAACCTATAGACAGGTTTGTTTTGATAAACGCTTGACGCCCAGAACTAATCACAATCTAAGCGCTCCATTAATTATTCCGAAAATGTCGCGAGATTGTCAGAAATTGCCCCTTTTTGTCGAGCCGTAGCGAACTTATTTCGACTCTGGGCTCAGAGGTTGGCCTCGTTAGACCATCCCCCGAGTCTTCAGGTGAGGTTCCGATGCTTCCGGTGCCCCCAAACAAGAAAAAACACGCGATATCTAAGTGTGATTCTGAAGGAACTATCACCGGGAATCACAGGGTGTATAGTTGGTTGATGGTTGACTTTCTGTCTTTGTTTGTAGCATGTTTTTAGAGTAGTATGGATATATTTAATCTTGGAGTCAAAATAAAGGGCATTTTAACAATGGGGCACCATGTCTATAGGTTTTGACGTCATTGGCTGATATGCAGTTGACATTCCATCATGCCAACTGTCTTTCCGTATGTCGCTAAATCAAAACATTAGTAGACACGATACACAGATAACGGTATGCCAGCTAGGAGAACGAAAATTAAACTCTTCTGCGCATCTACGTCACTTCGACAAAAGCGCGGCCAACTTATAAAAAATAGTCCTGAAATTAGTCTCACTGACATGTCAGTTATCAATTTCGCGTCAAGTTAAATCCAAAGATAGAATGTGAGAACCTTGAGACACTTTGGTGTATATGTGGTTGCCTAGCTCACTATAAAAAGAGTCAAATTTCGGTTTAAAAATAAAAGTAAGCCATACCGTTTTCTGTGTATCGTGTTAGTAGATAATATCTGCGATTTATTATAGTTTGTTATTGATATTTATTATTATACGTATATTGTTTGCATAGTTGTCGTGTTGTTAGTTGTGCAGTGAAGAGGTCCGTTAGTGTAAGGTATCATGGACCCTGAAGTGAAATCCGTAATTTGCCGAAATTGGATGCTTTCTTGATAGGTAGCACAATTTTTTGCTAATAATCCGATTTTCGCGTCTGCCGAAATTCATGGGATAAAACTGCAAAGATTTGTACCTATATGTTGTAGTAATAGTAAAGTATTATGAGTTTATTAATAAAGGGAGAACTTGGCGCTAGGGACCAACTTGAAGGCGCGTTTCCCGAGCCCAAACTCCGTAGCCAAAAAAAATTGCAGAAAAACGCTACTGAATATTTATGAAAGAACACTTCTTGACTAAATGTGGTTTCACGGAGCATCCTAAATCTGGGAGTTTGAGGTTAGAATTTTGAAATTTCAACTTTCCTTGCATCTTTCACCGCAGATTAAGGTTATGTCTCAGAACACTTCAGTGGTATCGCCATGTTGCCAAATAGCCTTTATAAAACATTTGTGACGTCATAAGTGCTTTCCCGCCAAATTTCGAAGAAAGTCTAATAACTTGCTAATTACATAAATATAAATAAATATAAATTTGGGTTATCATCAGAATGTGATATATACAATTTTTTGAAAATAACCTGAAGATATTATAGTTCTTTCGATAAGTTTGAAAATTATTATTAATATTATTATAAAAGGTTGGCTGTCTTCTACAAAAGTGATCTCAGGCACATTTAACAGACCCTGGAAGAAACAAAACTTTTTTAATTCCTAGGAAAATTCTTTAGTTGGGACAAGTATTTTGTTGTATGTAATTAGTTTTAATAGTTTGGAGTAGAATAGTTGTTTTTCCGAAGGTAAAAATTAATGCAAATGCCTGTTTGAGTTTCTAAATTATGGTGCCAACATAATATGACAGATAGAAAATGTCATTTCGAACAAAAAGTTTCCTATAAGCATGGGTTCTAAAGTGCATAATAAGAAAGTTACAGGGTGATAAAAGTATAGTTTGAAAAACATCTTTATCACAATAACTTCTACAGAACTTATGCAATTTAAATGAAACTTGGAGCAATTCTTTATTAACTGAAGTGAAAGAATTTTGTATAAAAACGATTTATTCCCATCAACCAGAGGCGAAGGGGCGGGGTAGCACAATGGGTTTTCTTCTCATAACTTTTTTGAGGTTATCTTTTTGGTCTCGCCGGTTCATCATTTTAATGCATCTTTTTATTTTGCAACAAAAATGTACTCTTGTTTCATAATGATAAAATCAACCGTTTGTGTTGAAATCGGCAAAATGTGCCAAAAAACACCTATTAACTCCAAAATTCGAAAAATAAAATTATTGCCTACCGCATTTAAATGTTTTACAGATGAATTGTACGTTCAAAATTCAGAAAAAATGCCTAATGGATATTGAGTAAAACATCACTGATTTTCCTGAAATATGGATTTCAAAATTTTGTCAAGTTCGATCCGTTCCATTTTGAAAGCGAAAAATTTTTGATACATAGTTCATAAGGAATTTTTTGTCACTTTAAATGGTACAATTATTTTGTAAAATTTGAAAGCGGTAGTTGAAAATTTTATTTTTCGAATTTTGGAGTTAACACGTGCTTTGGAGCACATTGTGCCGATTTCAACTCAAACGGTTGATTTTATCGTTATGAAACAAGAGTACATTTTTGTTGCAAAATAAAAAGATGCACTAAAATGATGAACCTGCGAGACCAAAAAGATAACCTCAAAAAAGTTATGAGTAGAAAACCCATTGTGCTACCCCGCCCTTCCGCCTCTGGGCGATGGGAATAAATCGTTTTTACACAAAATTGTTGCACTTCAGTTACTAAAGAATTGCACCAAGTTTCATTTAAACTATTCTTACTATTCTTTCATCACCCTGTAACTTTCTTATTATGCATTTATAGGATCCCTGTTTATAGGAAACTTTTTGTTCAAAATGACATTTTCTATCTGTCATATTACGTTGGCACCATAATTTAGAAACACCCTGTATATCCTAAAATACAGTGACCGGCAGAAAGTTGGACACAAATGGAAAACTTTTTTATTATTAATTTCTCAGAAAATTTTATTCTTGATAAAAGTTGGTGCATCATTTCAAACTCAAAATGTCAAAATAACTCAGGAGTACCCTTATTTTTTCAAATACGGTAAAAAGTTATTACAAAAGTTGTTTGGAATCAAAGGTGGATGTCAGATTTAAAGTCACAGCCACCTAGTAAAAAAAAGAAAGTAACTTTTTTTTTGTATTTTTTTCGACCACCCTGTGTATTACAAAAAAAATATCTCAAGCGCAACTTATCATCGGATAATACAGGGGTCTCCAAACTTTTCAGCCTTGGGGCCATACTGATTACTTCAGTGAGTTCCAAGGGCCAACACCATTTTAATTCTCCTGCCAGTATCTATAATTTCTAGGCTAGTCGCCGAGTACACGCCCTGAGCGAGCATACGCTTGCTAAAGTCGCTAGTTCAATCACTATTGTGTTGTACTGTATTGTTTACGACCGCGACACTTGACGACATCTGGTAGTTACACGCGGAAATAGGTAGTGTACTCTCTCTTCCATCACTAACAGATAGCGCTCAAATCGCGTTGTTTTTTCCCGCCATTTTAACCCACGAAAGTGCGACAAATTCAAAATAATTTGCTTTTTCAAATTGTTGTTGCATTTATTTACGTTTAGGTATAATTTTACATTTTGGAAAATAAATTAAAATGAATTAATAAATGAATCTGTTGAAGTTGAAGCTTGTGGTAGGCTCGGACCACTCTGTTGTAGGTCAGATAAATTTTCCGACGGTATAGAAGTTGACTGGAGGCATTTCTTATTACCCAACAACAAAAAATCATCAGATTTAAAATGTGTTGAACAAACGAATTTGTTCTTCGACCATAGTACATTGCTGGGCGAATTTAAAGCTTTTAACCATTCCAAGTAGAGGTCCTGGTCTTTGGGAAACCGAGAATTTCTAGGATAATAACATACCAATGGAAGGATATACTTTCAGGTCTAAATCTTTTGCAATTTGTGCATGTTCTTACAGAGCAAGACATGTTAATGAACACAAAACACAACACGATTACAAAAACACGGCAGCAAAAACGCTAAACACGCGAAAAAGACCTTAAAATGGCAATTAAAAAGTAAGCACCTCAAAACGTAAACAAACTACAAGACAAGACTATGGGTTAACATGGCGGCCGTCGAAGCGCCCTCTGTGTAGTCGAAAAATCGGATGCGCAGTAGGTCAAAGCGCATTCTCCTACTCCATATCTCTTGTTGAACCTCGATGGTTCTAAAAGTTCTGTTGTATTCCACTCACTTCTAGGTGGCAGTAATTTGGAGTTCCAACTTAACAATAAGCCATTAGCTGTCGCGGGCCGGATTGATGACACTCAGCCATTAGCTGTCGCGGGCCGGGGTGATGACACTGACGGGCCGGATTTGGCCCGCGGGCCGTAGTTTGGAGACCCCTGGGATAATACATAAATTTGCTAGTAAACTTTAATTTTGTTCGATTAGCAGCTATAAATTTAAATTAATCGAAATCAGAGTTTAAAAATATTAAATTTTTGTGTCCAACTTTCTGCCGGTCACTGCATAAAGATGCCGCAGTAAACACTGTGGGATTGAGCCCCTAAATCTGTTTGTTACAGGAGGCCGAGCTGACGAAACTCATGGACGACCTTCAGGTGTCGTGCCTGAACAGCGACCTGATGGACCCCTCCGACATCAAGGCGGGACTTCCCTGTTGCGCCCTGTTCGAGGCCGACCAGCTCTGGTATCGCAGCGAGATCGTGGAAATTATCGACGGCATCCACGTGAAAGTCAGATACATCGACTACGGCAACGAGGAGGTGATCGACATAAGCCAACTGAGGAGCGTGGAAGGCGAATTGGTAAGTAAAACACTTTGTTAATAATAATATTGTGAGAATAGTAATTTGAAGTCACACTGTTGAAGATAGATAAAGGTAATACATTATTTATTCTTACATTATGCTTCATATGATACTATAATTTCAAAATTTCCCTCCCAAGTTTAATTATAATTAAAAAATTATAAAATTTATTCCTCTTCTCCCAATTCCAACCATATATAGTTTTATATAGTTATCTGTAGAAATAACCAAGCAGCGAAATTTCATTTTTTGATAAATTTTGTAAAATATAAATTCATAATTGGTCAAGAGTGCCTGGAATTATGGAAAATATATTAATGAATGCAATAGGCTAAAGTTCAACTTTTTATGATTCATGTGGAATAAACCACATGAGTCATAAAAAAAACTTCAGTGCCGAGGTACATATTATATATTTTTTTGAAATCGGAAAAAAAGTTTCATTAGGTGAAAAAATAATCATAAGGGATTACCCATCCATGAACCGACTACATGCGGTATTGCTTGACTTTGACAATTGCTCTACCTAGGTCAAGTACGACGAAACACGGCACTTTCTGACAGAAAATTCAAACTGCTGCCTGTTGTGCAGCCTCCATGTAAAATAATAATAATAGATCTACTTTAATAACGGCTTTATTTATATATCAATGAAGTAAAATAACAGGTATTTTAGCCAAAATCATGTGTTATTTAGCCTTTACAATGAACCAAATTTTCGGCCATATTTTTGGCCTTCGTCAATTCAATTCAGTTCAAATCTACTAAAATATTTATACTGAAAGATTGCGCTGCTATAGGTAACAATTTCGCACTGTGTACGAAAAGTTAAATAGGATTTATTGGCCAGGTTTTGAATATTTGCTCACTTTTGACGGGTGATGGTTTTAAGATCTTATGATTAAAATGAAGACAGAGATGTTTGTACTAAATTTTTGCCAGGTAAAATGTTATTCGATTTTATGCTATACAACTTAAAAAAATACGAAATCGAACGTCACTTTCGCTGTCGGCAACCCCCTCTTAAATTCAATCGCGTATTAAGCAAAAAGATAATCATAAGGGATCACTCGTCCATGAAACGACTGCGCGCGACAGTGCTTGACTTTGACGATCGCTCTACTTAGGTCAAGTATGACGAGGCAGAAACAGAAACTCCAAACTGCTGCCTGCTGTGCAGCTTCCATGAAAAATAGATTGATATTCAAACCGACTAATAGTTATTTATGTACCAAGGCACTGAAGTTCAACTTTTTATGACTCATGTGGAGTTTAGTTGCTGAGGCCTCTGGCCGAGGCAAATAAACCACATGAGTCATAAAAAGAACTTCAGTGCCGAGGTACATATTATATTTTTCTTGAAATCGGAAAAAAAATGTTTTATTAGGCAAGAAAATAATAATAAGGGATCACCCGTCCACGAACCGACTACGCGCGGCGTTGCTTGACTTTACCGATCGCTCTACCTAGCACAAGCATAATGATGTACGGCACCTTCTGACAGAAAAACCAAACTGCTGCTTCTTGTGCAGCTTACACAACAAATCTATTGTTTTTCAAATTTACTAAAATATGTATACTGAAGGATTGCGCTTCTATAGGAAACAATTTCGCAATGTGTACGAAAAGTTAAATGAGCCTTTATCGGCCGGGTTTTGCCGGGTTTTGAATATTTGGTCACTTTTGACGGGCGATTTCTCCGCGTCTGACGTTTGATGTTTACATCTCGCCAAGGCCTACTTATTGAAAAAATCGTACAATAATGGGCTACATTATTGTACGATTTCTGTGCTTTTAATGACGATTTTGGGACATTTTAATGCCGATTTCAAGAAAAATATTTATTCTGAAAGATTGCGCTGCTATAGGTAACAATTTCGCACTGTGTACGAAAAGTTAAATAGGATTTATTGGCCAGGTTTTGAATATTTGGTCACTTTTGACGGGTGATGGTTCCGCGTCTCATGTTTGATGTTTATATCTCCCCAAGGCCTACTTATTGAAAAAATTGTACAATAATGGACTACTTCAGTGCCAATTTCTAATCTTTTAATGACGATTTTGAGACACTTTACTGCCGATTTCAACAAAAAGTAATTTATTTTTTTACAAAATGTCAACCAACATAAAAAAAAACAATTTAAATTATTTGACCCTTCACAACAAAGTCACTGTCAAAGATGATACATCCTCTATGTATTTCCTGTTGTGGCACACCAGCCACAACTTAGTTCGTATCACGGCCCTCGTAAAATAAACTGGACTCGTAGACTGACGTATCAATAAGACTTCTCACGGCTATAGTTTAATGTCCTGGAAAGTAGATGGCGCCTATGGTCAACAATATATTTTGCATTGTATTTTGTCTCCGGGAAGCGCGTGGTGAGCCAGAGAACTGTTGAACATAACAACCGTGAGCAGTCTTTATTAATACGTCAGTCAACGCTGGACTGCCTTTCCAATACAATCATTTGTCCCACCTACATATACAGGGTTATTGGTAATTTGATACATTCCTTTGGAGATGTGATAGGGGAGGAGGTAGGAGTAAGTTTAATCCTAATATGCATTATGCAAAACTCAATAGTTTTTGAGATATTTCAATTTTCCTTTGTAGACAAAAAAATCTACGGATTTTTTTTTAACTTTTCAACTGGATTACATGCCCAACACTATAATCTTATGTTTGGAATGAAAAAAATGCGGAAACATTTAGATCATAGGAAAATTTTAAATAAAAAGTTGTCAAAAATATTTTTAAAAAAATGAGTTTTGCATAATACATATAGCATTAAATTTACTCCTTCCCTCCTCCCCTATCACATATCCAAACGAAGGTATCGAATTACCAATAACCCTGTATACATACATGTACCACCGAAAGGTCGGCCATATTGGGCCCACATGTCATTGGCTGTCGAATGTCAAATGCTTGAGAGACGTGATTGGCCATGGTCAAATGTCACCACAAATTTCGCTTCTCCCCTAGAATGCACACTAAATCCCCTAGAATAGGCCCAATATGGGGGCTATCCAGGCGGATGCCAGAGCCCTCTGCCAGATGACTAAACATTTGTGGAGGGACTAGGGCCCAGTGGCGGCCCAGTTTGTTTTACGAGGACCGTGGTTCGTATATAAATGTTTGGGGCGGTTTTGATGTAGGTACTCAATTTTTTAAAAAAATTCAGCACTTTGAGATGGCACAAAAAAATCATCCTGTATATTTTTTATTGGATCTTTGCACACCAATATTTTTAGGGGTCCTGTTGCCTGTTCAACTATTTTGTAGCAATTCTAAGGCATTCTTGACTCGCCAGATGCCTTTAAAATTCCTCATTTGGCTCCTTGTAAAATTTAACTCTGTATTTTTTTTTTAAATTTTGTTATATGGGAGTTTTTGTGTGTCCTGATTTACTCTGTGGTGTCAGATTTTAAATAAAAAAAAACGCTAAATGGTTTTAGTGAAAATCAGGGGTACAAAGAAATCTCAGCGGGCCCTGGATTTGGGTCAAAAGAAGCGTTTTTAAGACCTTTCAAACATAAAAAAAGTTCAGGCGAACATATCTCTAAAAATGAAAAAAAAAATGAATTTGTATACGTATAAAAGTAGACACCCCATATAATATTTTACTCATTGGTACAACCTGGACCAACACTATATTAAAGACCTGTGCATAGTGCTGTTTCAAGCGATCGCCACTGGCGCCACCCGACGAAACAAATTTATACGGTGGTTTTAGTTAAAACACCATGTTGCAGAATCTTTTATAAAATAAAAACATGCAAATATGTCTGTTACAACGAAGTTAATATTCAAAATAAAATATTTGTTTATTATGTCCCTCTAATTTGACAAGTTCACATGACATACTTCCATACCTTTTCTTAAGAAAAGCGAGTCTAAAAAGCAAGCAAGAGTATTTGTTACCTTTTGGTTTGAAACGCAGTCCGTGGCTAGTTGTAGTATGTGAAAGCATAAAACGCATTAGATTTTTCAGTTTCTTCTTTATATAGAGGACTATTGGTTTGCTTTGAAGCTATAAACAAAATTTTCTATTTTCATTCTTGCATACGTTAAAAAATACTCTTTCAAAATAATATCTTTAATTTTCGCTTCTTCAGCCGATTGATCAGATCATACCATAATTCCAAAATAGTGTTTATTCTTCTGCAATTCACCTAATGGTCTGTACATACCATTTTCTTCATGTGCGCGAAAATTTCATGTTATCATAATAAACAAATCTACCTCGAAAAGCCGTATTAATAGGATAAAACTGCCAAATACTGGACGCAAAGACAATTCGTTACTGTAAAAAGAAGGTGAATCGTAAGAAAGCTAGATATTTAAAATTTTGGATTTTTTAAACGTCAAAAACTGACATCCCTATAGCCACAGAATACCTCCCTATAACCTATAATAAGTCTCCACTTTTTTCGTTGTGTAGCTAGGGATGGGCAAATTTCACTTTTCCAGGGAAAGTGAAATTTCACATTGAAATTTTCGCGAAACTTTCGAAATTTATGAAATTTTCGCGAAACTTTCGAACTTTATGAAATTTAAAGAAATTTTCGCGAAATACTTGAAACTTTCAATGTGATGTTGAAATTTATGAAATTTAAAGAATGTTTCACGTGAAAATTTCGCAATCATTTCCTATAAACAGTCCCCACCCAAGCCCAAAAATTATGTATATGTATGAAGTGGCATAGGTATAGGGTGTCCCAGATAGAGATGCAATTTTTAGGCTAAGTTGATGGTTTAAAAACTAAACTTGTGTAGTTTTTCCAACAAACCGAATGCAGTAAAAAAACAATCGAGCAACAAATATAAGTTTTGACCAAAAAACAATTTTTTTGAAAAAATCAAAATGGCGGATTACAACGGTTTTTATTTAATTTTTAATTGGGTTTTTCGCCACCAAACTGATTGAAAGACAACTTTTTCAAGTTGCCTCGAAAATTCATAAATTCTTAACACTAAATGAACAAAACTTTAAACGTGTAACTCAAAAAATAACTTCAACAAATTTGTTTTCTGAGCTTTCGGGGGATAAATCTTCCTCCTTTCTCAAAGATCATGTCACGTCAAAGTGAAGTGACAGATTAATAAATTTCAGGTTAAAATGTCATGACAACAGAAACAATAGCCTAGCCACCTGCCTGATATTGTACCCTGTGTTTTATCTAATTATCTATATATTATCTATATCTAATTATCTATATATTATCTATAGATAAAACACAGGGTACAATATCAGGCAGGTGGCTAGGCTATTGTTTCTGTTGTCATGACATTTTAACCTGAAATTTATTAATCTGTCACTTCACTTTGACGTGACATGATCTTTGAGAAAGGAGGAAGATTTATCCCCCGAAAGCTCAGAAAACAAATTTGTTGAAGTTATTTTTTGAGTTACACGTTTAAAGTTTCGTTCATGTAGTGTTAAGAATTTATGAATTTTCGAGGCAACTTGAAAAAGTTGTCTTTCAATCAGTTTGGTGGCGAAAAACCCAATTAAAAATTAAATGGATCTGTTTGCGCCACAAATAAATTTTAGAAAATATACAGCGGTTTTTGTTATAAATCATTACTGGAACAAAAATTATGTTTATTTTGTTATATCACTTCCCGTTCAACAGCCGGCGTGGGCGTGTCCAAATTAAATGAAGGGATGGTCGCCTGCCGCATATGTTTTCGCGAAACTTTAATGAAATATATGAGAAAGTTTCGCGTTTTTAAGGAAATTTCTGAGAAAGTTTCGCGAAATTTATGAAGTGAAACTTTCGCTTGAAACTTTCGAAAATTTCACTGGGATAAGCGAAATATTTCACTTTTGAAAGTTTCAAATGTGAAAATTTCAAATGAAACTTTCAAACGGCACAACTCTACGTGTAGCGCCACCCCAATCCGTTAACAACAATGAAATATGACGGCATGCTCGGGTCTTTAATATAGTGTTGGTCCAGGTACAACATAACAGTGGACTTGGAAACAAGTTAAATTCCCGACACCCTCGTATCTTTGCAGCTGACCGTCCTGCGACCGCAGGCCATCGAGTGCTGCCTGAACGGCTACCAGAACATGGAGCCGGACCTGGAGCGCGACGGCCTCCTCGAGGGGCTCATCCTCGAGCAGGCGTTCACGATGAAGGTGGCCGAGATGGCCGGCAGGAAGGCGCTCGTCGAGCTGATCGACGCGGCCAACTACAACGTGGCGTCGCTGCTGCTCGACAAGATGGCGGCGGCCAAGTCGCAGGCCAGCCCGATGCTGGTGCAGGCCGGCAACAAGATCGAGCACAGGAAGGCGCAGCAGGCGGGGCCGAGGGGGGACGGCGGCGGGTACGGGGGCGGCGGCAGGCCGCAGGCGCGGTGAGTACCGGCGATTCGTTTCGTTTCCGATTTCGGGAAAACGATCGAAATTAACCCGCAATCAGAGAACAGAGAACTCGACGCGGCGCCTTTGATCTTTGGAAGCCGGTGGTCGCCGTGTTGTCTATTTAGAAAACAGGGCCATATTTAGAATTTAGTGATGGGACAGTGTAGGTCTGTGCTCAGATATTTTAAATCATTCATTTATAAACACAAAACAAATCATACATACTGAAACGATGATTGGAACAGGCAAAAATGTTAATTGGATTTTGAAGGAATATTTTAAATTTAAGGTAGATAGATAACTGAAATATTTAGTAGGAATGGAAAGGCAATTTTTCTTATCTTATTCCAAAAATTTAATATTTTATTGATCTTAAAATTTGATGACTGCCCGAGCAATATTTTTTAAGCAATCATTTTGTAGATTACAAAAAATGAAAAACAAAACATAGGTATTATTGTATGTATTAGAATATTATCTTCATCAGATTAATTAAATATACCTACCCAGTTCTAAAACAGTTTTGATTTGTCTCCTTCATTAAAATCAGTAGGTACCTACGACTATGCGAAAAAACTTGGACATTTGTATGCGAATAGATATACTTAGTAACAAAATATATTTTTTCCATAAAATAAACTTTATTGATGTTTCCATATAATAAGCTTATTTTTGTTTGTACATTTTCAATTTCTGTCTATAATTTTTAATGCTATTATGTACTAGGTACTATATTACAGGCGTGTTTGTCATTATTATGTACTTTAGAAGGGTGCCTAACTTTTCGATAAAAAAAATAAGCGCAATTAGTATTCATAGGTACATACAGTGTGTCCCAGGATTAGCGAATTTATAGGTGTAAATGACAAAAAACATTTCAAGTTGAAAATTGAGCTTCTGTGGTTCCGCCCTGCTTAGTTTGAAACTAATTTTTGACGTAATTTTACTCTCGAAAAATCAAGTACGCCTTGGAAATTTTGAAAATACTGATTTTGTACACTAGTAAAGTGCCCCCTCTGTAGCTTTTAAGACAAAATGTTATTAAAGAAAGTTGTTCAGAATGAAAAACTGAGCATCTGTGCAAAATTTCAAAATCCTAGGCCTTCTTTGATTTTTGTCCCTTTTTTATTGGAAAAGTGGGAAAAAGTGACGTTTTGGTAAAAAATATTAAAAAATATTATTAAAGAAAGTCGCTCAGAATTGAAAATAGTGTACCTATGCATTAAAATAACTTTAATGCAGTAACTCTACTTACACAGACAATAGAAAAACCAAGCACACCTAATGATAAAATAACAGTCAAAAAATTAATGTAGACAATTATTACTAAGTTTAGCATACGTACACAATTTTCAATTCTGAACAACTTTCATTAATAATATTTTGTAATATCTTTTACCAAAACGCCACTTTTTCCCACTTTTCCAATAAAAAAGGGACAAAAATCAAAGGAGGCCTAGAATTTTGAATTTTTGCACAAACACTCAGTTTTTCATTCCGAACAACTTTCTTTTATAACATTTTGTTTTAAAAGCTACAAAATTTCCAAGGCGTACTTGATTTTTCGAAAGTAAAATTCTGTCAAAAATTAGTTTCAAACTAAGCAGGGCAGAGCCACAGAAGCTCAATTTGCAACTCGGATTTTTTTTGTCATTTACACCTATAAATTCACTAATCCTGGGACACACTGTAGGTATGAACACAGGTAAACAGAGTAAACCCACAATAACAATAACGTATGGCCTGTTTCCTGTTTATGCAGACTTAATTTAAGGACAGGATTTATGATTTAATTTAACCCTTATTATGTATTCTATTTATCCACATTTGCTTCATGTAAAATTTAGCCCAAAAAACATATTTTTGATTTGAAAGGTTTTTTTGTTGTTTTGTGCCTTTTGTCTTAAATTACATGTAAGTTCGATAATTTTATTTACGAATGACTTAAGATATTAACTTATTCTTAAGTGAAATCGCGTGAACTACACCATGCATTTTCAGTGTTTTAACTTACTATTTTTAAATTAAATCCTTAAATTAAGTCTGCCTTTAGATACTTAGGTGGAAGGTTATGATAATACAGTAAATTGCACCTGAACAGCAACTAAATCCCAGAGATTTCACAATTAATTACCCACCAATGCTCTTTTGGAAAGGAGAAAAACGATAACCTGCAGTTGTAACTTTTGTTCACCCACGCAGTCTTTCGCTGTGCACATAACGCCCCCACTTTTGTCTCACTCATGATCATAAGACAAAACACTGAACAAAACAACACACTCGCAATAAAGAAAACTTCAAATTAACGCCGCCACTGAAGATCTGTTCGCTCGAAACGCTAAACTGAAAGTGACGCCTCTGTCTAAACAAAAAACATGGCTGATCTAGGCTGCGCCGCCCAGATGCGCAGGCTAGCTCCGCCCCCTTGAGTTTAAATTCTCCCCTTCCTTGTTTTCTGCGTTGGACGTTTTGTCATGGCTGGCAGTTTTACAATGGCTGGCGTTGCAAGAATTGCATTAAATTACAGAGCAAAAATGGTTATCTCGTTATGAAATAATGAATCGAGTTGTAAATATTATCATCTAAAAACCTTAGAAAGTTAAGTATTCTTATTATAGTTCTAATAACAAGAAATGTTGGCAATCTTTGAACTGAATCACCTTTTTCTTGTGGACTCAGCAACATATGCATTGGAATGATTTTTAAGTTTTCTAATTTCAAGATACGCAGATGTGTCAATTAAAAAAATCGTAGGCATGAAAGTAATAGTAGCAAATTAATGCCCTCGTAGATAAAGAGACCTCCCGTAGTCCCAATAATTCCAACCACATTGTTCCTGTATCACCATAAGGAATCCTACAATATTCCCATTACTTGGGCATTACAAATAGGTAGTTTAAAACAAAAGTCATATTTCGTAAATTTTAAAATATTAAGCAGGTAGCTTCAGTCAGGTCTTCAGTTTATTAACTACAGTTTCTACACAGGTTGTTTTAAAGAGTTTACCTACGAATCTATTTTAGGTTTGTGAGAGAGAAATAAAATTACAAAAATAGAAAAATGTTATAAGGAATAATGAACACCGAGAAAAACTACCATGATTAGAACTACTAGACCTAATCTTGTCAGTCCATCCCGATAACTGTGAAAGTTCTTCGGATAGATACATTCACAAGGGAATAGAGTTCAAGTATACACATTACAAATTGATTGAGGAACCTGGTAACAGGTTGCAATAGCGACAAATTGTAAATAAGTCTTTAAAGGTTATTTTTCGGCCCGATTAATAGTTATTTATGTACCAAGGCACTGAAGTTCAACTTTTTATGACTCATGTGGAGTTTAGTTGCTGAGGCCTCTGGCCGAGGCAAATAAACCACATGAGTCATAAAAAGAACTTCAGTGCCGAGGTACATATTATATTTTTCTTGAAATCGGAAAAAAAAATGTTTTATTAGGCAAGAAAATAGTAATAAGGGATCACCCGTCCACGAACCGACTACGCGCGGCGTTGCTTTACTTTACCGATCGCTCTACCTAGGACAAGTATAATGATGTACGGCACCTTCTGACATAAAAACCAAACTGCTGCTTCTTGTGCAGCCTACACAACAAATCTATTGATTTTCAAATTTACTAAAATATGTACACTGAAGGATTGCGCTTCTATAGGAAACAATTTCGCAATGTGTACGAAAAGTTAAATGGGCCTTTATCGGCCGGGTTTTGAATATTTGGTCACTTTTGACGGGCGATTTCTCCGCGTCTGACGTTTGATGTTTACATCTCGCCAAGGCCTACTTATTGAAAAAATCGTACAATAATGGGCTATATTATTGTACGATTTCTGTGCTTTTAATGACGATTTTGGGACATTTTAATGCCGATTTCAAGAAATAGTTATTTATGTACCAAGGCACTGAAGTTCAACTTTTTATGACTTTTAGTTGCCGAGGCCTCTGGCCAAGGCAAATAAACTACATTTATATAATACAAAAATTTTTAGAAATCATGGAAACCATTATTAATGTTTACTAACAATCAAGGTACCTGTTATATTGATAGATTCTCTAATAAAATGGCATACTTGACATCACTGTTACCATTAGAATGGGAAGTATAATGCTGGGTTCCCTTTTACTTTAAAGAGTCCCTGTCACAAATCGAAAACTTTACTCTTCCCATCGTTCTTAAAACTACACTAATTCACTAATTACTAACTGAAATATATGTCTTTTGTCCAATAGCCCCAAAAATCTCCTCAAAAAACCAGAATAATGCAAAAGTAAACACTCGAAACACATCAACGCAAACCGGCGAAATTTCAATGAACTCTGGATTTGGGGTAAATCACAGGTTATAGAGGTTTATAGATAGGACACTCCCCCTCTCCCGCCAAATTGCCTGATTACAGCGCCTTAAATGCGGTGGGGGTAAAAACTAACGTCAATATGGCGTGAATTTTAAATATGGGGGTAAAAACTAAAAGACGAGTTTAACAGTTTAGCCGAGAGTGCCCAGGCCCTGGGCATAATAAAGCATTGCCACGTAAGCCGGAATAAGAAATTTATTAAGGATATTATTTATAGAGTAGGATCAGTAAATTCACAAAATCAGTAAAAAAATTTAAATGATAACTGTCCAAATTTTTCCTATATGTAGATTGTAGATATCAACTAATTGTTCGAAATTGATATTTTTCAAGGTTGGTTATACATTTATTTCAAAAGTACAAGATGAATTTATGAAGATGTTTGGCAATTGTTTTGTTTTAGATTTTAGACCATCAGACAGTGACAGATTTTCCTTACTGATTTTCTCATTTA
Source organism: Pseudeuparius sepicola (assembly GCA_963920635.1). Classification (NCBI taxonomy): domain Eukaryota; kingdom Metazoa; phylum Arthropoda; class Insecta; order Coleoptera; family Anthribidae; genus Pseudeuparius; species Pseudeuparius sepicola. Next base: position 123,271,910 of record OY987299.1, on the reverse strand, counting down.
TGCCTTGGAGAGGGTTGAAAGGTAAATCGATGCTGAGTCGGAAAATAGTAATTTTAAGTTTGGCCCCCGGGAAAAACATGGAAAATTCGATTTTTCAAAACAGAAAAAGAAGGTACTAATTCTCACTTATGCCATGTTCACCGTATGATTTCTTATACTATTCCCACCTCGAAAACCCAAAGGCATAAGTGTAGCGCGTGGAAAAAGGGTTGAATTAAGGGTTTGGCAGATCACACAAAAAATGACATGGTTTACTCACTCCGTCGGTTATGCCGTTTGAAATGATGAAAACTTATATCCTCACTAGCCCAAAAATTGATTGGCAGAAGTGACGCGTGGGGAAAAATGAAAACGGATTTTGTCAGGGATAAAATGAATTGCAATAAAACTTTCTATACTTTCAGAGGCATAAGTGCAGAAATCAGTTGACGAAAAAAAAACATTTTTCCGAGTTATTTTCCGACCCAAAAGTGCATTTTTCCCCACGCGTCACTTCTGCCAATTAATTTTTGGGCTAGTGAGGATATAAGTTTTCATCATTTCGAATGGCATAACTGACGGAGTGAGTAAACCATGTCATTTTTTGTGTGATCTGCCAAACCCTTAATTCAACCCTTTTTCCACACACTACACTTAATGCCTTTGGGTGTTCGAGGTCGGAATAGCATAAGAAACGGTGAACATGGCATAAGGGAGAATTAGTACCTTTTTTTCTGTTTGTATGTTTTCCCCGGGGGCCAAACTTAAAATTACTATTTTCCGACTCAGCATCGATTTACCTTTCAACCCTCTCCAAGGCATAAATGAGAAAATCAGTAAGGAAAATCTGTTACTGTCTGACGGTCTATTTCTGTTACTAACTCAGACAAATAATGTTACTAAACATTTTTTATCTTGGCAGGGTCTGTATTGTATTGAATTGAGTCTATGTCTATTATTTGTCTGAGGGAAACACTGTTTTTGGAAACTGGCCCCTTCTATCTGTTTGAGAATGAACTAGAGAAAGTTCGGCTTTGAGTAAAAAAATGTTGAATGTTCCAAGCTCTGCAATTTATGCCAAAATGTATCCCGAAGAGTAATTCAATTAAGTTGTTGAAATTAACTCTCTTAGGAAGATTGAAAAGCCAAAATGTAAAATAAATTTCTTGTTACAGTGAAAACGGAAAAGGATGGAACGACCGAAACGAAAAACCGAACGAAAAGTGCTGGAGACAAGAGAACAGGGAACGAGGCACTAACCAGTAAGTTTGAGTGAATAAGTATTGTCAACTCGCATAACAAAAAAAAATAGATTGTGATTTTTTCTTGCACTGCAAAATTTCAGCTGTTTAGTTTTAAAAATAAGTTTAAAAAATAGTTATGTCCTGTATGATACTGAATGTTTCTTTTCCCTCTTTTAAAGCAGCCTCAATCATTCACAAAGACTGAAGAGGTATAATCATACCAGCAATTCATGATCTAACTTCGTTTTTGACTTGTTTTCGTTAAAATCTTTTTGTAGAAATTTCGAAAGAGACACGAACTCGAACGAAGAAGCTTCTGAAAGCACGTGGCGCCAAAACAATAAGGGATTCAAGTAAGTTCAACTAAAAAAAACTTATCAAAATACAACTTAAGTTACTCGGTCAGTATTGAATTCGGAACGTAATTATTTGCAGTAGCAACAGAGATGATGGAAGCAACGACCTTTTCAACAGAGACAATGACAAATCCGACAAAGAAAACGACTGGTTTGGCAAAAGCAACAACCGGTTCAACAAGGATAACGACCGATTCAAAAGAGATAACGACCGGTTCGGCAAAGACAGCGATCGGTTCAACAAGGATAACGACCGATTCGGAAGAGATAACGACCGATTCGGCAAAGACAACGACCGTTTCAACAAGGATAACGACCGATTCGGAAGAAATGACCGATTCGGTAAAGACAGCGACCGCTTCAACAAGAATAACGACCGATTCGGAAGGGACAACAACCGATTCGGCAAAGACAACGACCACCAAGATAACGGCGACCGATTTGGCCGCGGCAAGTTCAACAGAGACGAGAACAGGTCGGACAGGTTCAACCGTCGAGATAACAACAGGAACGAGTGGAAGGGCAACGATAACGCGGTAAATAACAGCGCGGACACCTGGGGCGAGGAGCAGCCGGCGGCCCCGGCACCCGTTGAAAGCGGAACGGACGGATGGACCGATTCGGGCCACCAAACCAGCGAATCGCAGAGGACCCCGAGGAATAGAGAGGAGGCGGGGGGATACAGAGGCGGAAGGTGAGTTGAAAATGAATATTCTTTTATTTGTTCATGGTGTGCTTCTTGTACTTGAAAGTACACATAAATCACTAAAGTCAGTTCGAAAGAATACTACTATTATACAATGCAATAAAAATGCTTTCTTCCAGATTTAATAACGATGATGGTAGACCTCCAAGACGAGATGATAGAGATGCGAACGCGAAGCCTGGTTTCAAGAAGAGATCTGACTTTAGAAAGTAAGTGTCAATCGTTTTTATTTGTGAAGTAATAATAACAATATTATTTAATTATGTATTATACAAGGTCATGGTGTAAAACCGGTAATTGGAGAAAAGATCGCTTAATACAAATCCGAAATTAGAAAAATTCTAAAATTAACCATCAAGAAAAACCTGCAACACAGATTGCAGTGTTAGATGTTGTTACGATTTGGTAGTGTTACCAGTAGCAATTTTCTCATGCAATTTTAAAATTTTGAGAAATGTGTGAGTGTGGAAAGTGGTGAAAAGTCACTATCCACACACTTCTACCATCTGTACAATTAAGACTGACAACACCAATAATCTAATAATGAGAGATAAGTAGTGATGTGTTTACTCCCGGGATTTTTAGAAACTCCCATTCCTCCCAGCCTGAAACCTCCCATCTGCCATTTTATTTAGCTGTCAATACTCCCGGAGCTTTGCAAAAACTCCTGGGATTTTTTAAAAACCCTGGAGTTTTCAGAATAATGATTCGTCATTCTAACTGTATGCCTTATATTTTTCCCTTTAAATCGATATAAGTATAATACTTCTACTGAAATGTACAGATAAAAAAATTGCATAAATTAAATAAAGAACAGAATATTAAAGGTTAGGTTTCAGCGTTGGGCATATATGGCTATATATCATATGATATAAGTATTTAATTTTAATTAAATAAACAAAATAAAAACAAAAACAACTGAAAACTTTCGGAAAGTTTCCAATTTTTTTTTTGTTTACTTTAATTAGTCACACTTAGAGCTTTCCAAAAATACCAAATATGTCATATTTTAAGTGAAATTCACTAAAGATATTGTAAAAAGGTATAATATCACAAAATGTAAATGTTTTGCTTTGTAATTCGTATTTCATGATCATAATTCAAATTTCCACTTCCAGATTTTAAATTATTAGTATTATTAATTAATTACTACATACAGTAAAAAAAGTAGGAAGTGACGTTTTTTTTTTTGTTAAAAAAATACTATTATTTTTTGCAGACTTAGCTGGGACAAACAACCATTACTCCCACTAAACCAAAAGTGATATGCAACCGTGTTGTGCAGATTTTTTATTCACTTTACTATAGTCTAATGAAAAATTGCAATAAAAACGCAATCTTCATTAAAGAAAAATCGGTTGTTTGTTGATGATAACTTTTTTGTTTGAAATTAAACTGTTTTTTTCTTGGCGTCATTCAATTCCTTGGAAAAAACTACACAAGTTTAGTTTTTGAACCATCAATGTATCTTAAAAATTACCGACATAATCGCTCGTAACATCTTCATTTTATTAACATTATTTATCTAATTTAATTTAATTTAAACTTATTAAACTTCAGATGTCACAGTCTAATAAAATAAAAAAATATAATAAATATATTTGATCTGTGGTCTATAGCACAGTTCATGATTCTTCTTCGTTCTTTTTTGTATTTTATGACGGCGAATTTAAAATTTCTACATAAATTCCCGGAAACCCAAAGCGAGAATCATGTCAATAGACCATTGTGCTTCCATATAAAATTTATTTAACTAGCCGCATTTAAAGTTAATTATCATTAAAAATTTAAGTTAAGTCTTATTTGATAGCTGTCATTTAGATGTCATTTTTTGGTTCATATTGCCAGGTGTTGAATTATCTCACATAATACCATCCTGAATTTGAGTAGATAGAAATTAACATCAAACTCTGTTCTTTGAAGCACCTAAAAAAGCCTATAGTTTCTGTGTTTGAAGTTAGGTTAGAGCCACGGAATATCAAGGTTAAGGGTTAGGTCTCTGTCACAAGTTCTGACATTTCTGCCCGACATTCTAAATACACCTCGGGAGGCGTCCAAAACAATGCTGCCAATCAAATTAAGGAATGTCATTTCTAGTGTACGGTTAAAGAGAGCTTAAGGACAACCGTGAATTTTCTTGTAGAAGGTTGCTCGCTATTTGTAAATCGACTTGCTCTCTTCAGAGACGGCAGTGAGATGAGCTCTAGCGGCTCCGAGAAGAGCTTCCAGAAGGGCCCCAGAACCAGCTCTCGGAACGAGCGTGGCGAGAGGAACTTCCACAAGAGGGACAACAACTCGAGTTTCGCCAGCCACCCGGCGGAGAACTCGTGGAACGTCAGCTCTGTGACGGCCATCATCGACGCGGCACCGCAAGGCACCGCGTTCACCGTGTACGACACGGTCGGTACCGAATCCAAAGTTATCGTCAGCTGGTTCCACAATCCGTCGCATTTCTATTGCCAGCTGGCCGACAAGCAGGTGAGTGAGTTTTGGAAAAATTCCGACAATTCACAGTTTCTTATTTCTTTTGAGAAAAATATACTGATAATCGTACAGACGGCAGGTAGAATTAGTGGAACTGTTTCGTTAGTTTTTCAATACCTTAATAATAATAATAATACATTTATTGTCAACAAATCATACAATATGAAAAGACAACGTCACTAGAACAGACAGTATTTATATACGCTACATTGTAAAATTATATGGACATTTATCTATAAGATATCAATTTACGGCAGATTTGAACTTGGATTTCATTGATTCAATAGCTCTGATGTCTTCAGGAAGACTATTGTATGCCTTTACAGCATTATAATAAGGACCCCGTTCATAGAATGTTGACTTGTGGATAGGAATGGAAAGTGCTTCTCGATTTCTGGTCAAAATTGTCATATGCTCTGAATGCATACTATTATTAGTTGAAAATACTTCCTATGATTCTTTACAAAGAGAATGAGGCTCTTAAAAAAGAGCCCTGGTACTGTGAGTATTTGTAATTCCGAAAAGTGTGGCTTGCATGATGCTCGCGGATGAAGTTTTTGTATGCAACGAATTATTCGTTTTTGAGCCCTAAAGATATTTATAGCATTTACTGACGATCCCCAAAACAATATGCTGTAGTTTATGACTGATTGCACAGCAGAAAAATAAAATACTCTTAATAATTCCAGAGAAATAATGTCTCTTAATCTACATATCACAGCACAAGCACTGCTCATTTTTGATATTAGGTTTGCTAATTCTGTGTCCCAATGTAGTGTTCTTTGAATATTTACACCCAAAAATTTCGTACTTTGCTCTACTTTAACGGATTTACCGTTTAGTTTTACATAGAGTGAAGATTCAGATGCTCTCAATTTACTGAAAACTAGAAGACTGTTTTTTTCTGTATTTAGTCTCAGACTATTTTGCATGCACCACATTCTCATCTGCTCTGCGACTTCCGAACAAGCTGCAGATAGTTCATTATCAGTTTTTGCACTCTGAATGACAGTTGTGTCATCCGCAAACTGGCAAACAAGACTAGATGAAAGAGAAGAGGAGAGATTGTTTACATATATCAGGAACAATATCGGCCCAAGGATTGACCCCTGAGGGACTCCCTGCTCGATGGGTGAAGGTTGTGACATATAATTTTCAAGATTTTTGTTGATGCAAACTGTTTGATCCCTTTCACTAATGTATGAAACAGGGCTTAAGTTAAAACTGATTTCCAATGATATTTAACTCACAACTTTTTTAATTAAGAGAACTTCGGGTACAAAGAAATTCTACCCGCTCTAGAATTATCTTGATATTCTGATATTGATATATTTATTTTAAACAAGTGTTAAGAGAATAGTTATTTGTTATTTGTGTACCATGGCAATGAATTTGGGCCTTAGAGGCTTTGGCAACTAAATTCCACATGTTTGTTATGAAAAGGAACTTCAGCACCAAGGGACACTATATTTTTTAAATCGGGAAAAAAGAAGTTTTATTAGGCAAAATAATTAAAGAAACGTCACCCATCCATGAGATTACCATGTGCGCCGTTGCTTTCCTTTTATATCACTCTACCTACCTCTACCTGTCCCAGGATAAGTGAGCCAATAGGTGTAAAATGCAAAAAAAAAATCGAGTTCAAATTTGATCGTTTGAAGTTCTTACCTGCTTGTAGTGGAGTCAACTAGGAAAATAACTTCGAAGAAATTCCGGGAGTTTTAGATTTTGTTGGAATGTGTTCGTTTTGATGTCTTGAAACAAAATCCGAAGAGTCCGCAGCGCAAAATAGTGTGCGATTTTTTTCATTTGACAATAACTGTCAAAAATATAGGTTTTTTGTTAATAACATGTTTAACAAGCGTTTTTATAGAATTTAAGTAAAACCATTCGATAGAGCAGGCAATTTCTCAAAAAAATGTATTTACATATTTTTTGTAAAATAATTAAGTAATGAATGATATTTTTTTAGATCATACGTTTCCATGCTTCCTCGTATTTAAGAGGCAGCCGAAATTGAGAGCGGCGCGTGGAGCGCGAGACAGTTAAACAGTAATAACTTTTTACGCACACAACTAATTCATATGCAACAAAGTTTATTGGAAAGTGACACCGTAGAGCAATTAAAAAAATCTTGTAGCATTAATTTCCATGTCATATTATTGTAAAGTTGACCTTGATCAAAATTTCATGCATTTTCACAATAATTGACGTTACATGGCCAATTTGTAATTCTTTTGAGCAATATTACAGCATGTTTCTACTAAATGAATGTAGTTTTTAATGAGCAATATAAGATTACGATAGCAAACCTCGTTTGTTTTTTTTTTCACTTTGAACATAGAGATTTTTCATAAATACTTGCTATCGTATATTTAATATTTATTTCAAACGCTCATAATATCCGCATAAAATTAGATATTGAAACTCAATAGGTGACTTTTTTGAAGCTTAAAACGTTTGCTTTTTGATAGCATAAGTTATTTTAAAGTAATTATCTTTTTTCTTATTTTTAAATCCAAGAATCAAGCTGAAGGAGGTTTCTTACTGGGATGAGACCAATCCTAAGTGAAAGTACACGTTTTAAACTTCCGATTTCCTAGTCAAAAGATTTTTTTCTACATAATTTCCACCCGTGATTATCAGCTTTTGGAAAAAAAAACTCTCTTCATGTGTTCTCAGCCTTCATACAATAATACGAATTCTCTAATAAATATAAATAAATATAATAATTTCCGCTTTCTTTGTCGTAAATACATCTTGTTTGAATACTACTATAGTCCCGATTTTCGATCCACTGAGAACAAGCGTTTGTATGTGTGTATGTATGTACGTGTGTTTGTGAGGCGTGTTAGTCGGCAGGTAGTCGTCGGCAGATGTCATTCTGTTCCCTTGGAGCACAGCTTGTATTGGCATGGGGACGAATGGCACAGCCTATATATATATATATATATATATATATATATATATATATATATATATATATATAAGGTTAGCGAGTGTAAATGTAACAATTACAAGAAAAGGTGATAATGGGCAAACACTCAAAGTTAACAAAAAGAAAAAACTAGTAACCGCATACACGTGTTTCATGCTATTTGGCAATCATCAGTACGGTGTAACATTAACCAAATCAAAAGATAGGCATGATTTGGGAAGCAACAAATGAAGTCCAGGCAGGAGCCACCAGCACATTTGCAGCTTCAGTCAGCACATCCCCTATTTTGGGGCTTGTACTAACATCGCCACGGAGGCTGCTAAAGCGACCTGCGTGGAAATCTTCATAACCCGAGATACAATGACAATAAGGATGTAAGATTAGCGAGTGTAAATGTAACAATTACAAGAAAAGGTGATAATGGGCAAACACTCAAAGTTAACAAAAAGAAAAAACTAGTAACCGCATACACGTGTTTCATGCTATTTGGCAATCATCAGTACAGTGTAACATTAACCAAATCAAAAGATAGGCATGATTTGGGAAGCAACAAATGAAGTCCAGGCAGGAGCCAACAGCACATTTGCAGCTTCAGTCAGCACATCCCCTATTTTGAGGCTTGTACTAACATCGCCACGGAGGCTGCTAAAGCGACCTGCGTGGAAATCTTCATAACCCAAGATACAATGACAATAAGGATGTAAGATTAGCGAGTGTAAATGTAACAATTACAAGAAAAGGTGATAATGGGCAAACACTCAAAGTTAACAAAAAGAAAAAACTAGTAACCGCATACACGTGTTTCATGCTATTTGGCAATCATCAGTACGGTGTAACATTAACCAAATCAAAAGATAGGCATGATTTGGGAAGCAACAAATGAAGTCCAGGCAAATGTGCAAATGTGCTGTTGGCTCCTGCCTGGACTTCATTTGTTGCTTCCCAAATCATGCCTATCTTTTGATTTGGTTAATGTTACACCGTACTGATGATTGCCAAATAGCATGAAACACGTGTATGCGGTTACTAGTTTTTTCTTTTTGTTAACTTTGAGTGTTTGCCCATTATCACCTTTTCTTGTAATTGTTACATTTACACTCGCTAATCTTACATCCTTATTGTCATTGTATCTTGGGTTATGAAGATTTCCACGCAGGTCGCTTTAGCAGCCTCCGTGGCGATGTTAGTACAAGCCCCAAAATAGGGGATGTGCTGACTGAAGCTGCAAATGTGCTGTTGGCTCCTGCCTGGACTTCATTTGTTGCTTCCCAAATCATGCCTATCTTTTGATTTGGTTAATGTTACACCGTACTGATGATTGCCAAATAGCATGAAACACGTGTATGCGGTTACTAGTTTTTTCTTTTTGTTAACTTTGAGTGTTTGCCCATTATCACCTTTTCTTATATATATATATGCCCCGAAAATCCAAGCTATATACAGGGCGTTTCATTAAGTGTGAAGAGGTACCATATCTCAGGAATTAATAGTCCTGGAGCTTTGGGGAAAAATCTTCTTAAGTAAAATGGTCACGAAAAATCACTGGAAATTATATTTAAGTTAGTAGGTTGGACGCTAGGGGGCGTATTCGCAACAGTAAATTTGAAAAATGAGTTTTCTCAATGAGTACTTGGACATGCGCAAACGGTATGCCATCCTTTTTTCAGCATTTTCATAATAAGAACTTGCATACTTCTCATTGGCAGCCTGTTCAGAAACGTGGAAAAATTAATTATTAAAATACAAGATCACGTGGCAATAATAGCCCTTTGGACCCACCCTAACGGTATGCCTATGGTTTTCCGAGGAATTTTCTATTTTGAACTTCATTATAAAACACATGGCAGCCAGTATAAAATCATATCAAAACGCATATTTTTCGAATAATTGAAAACTCAGTTTTTCACATGAAGAACCCAGGATGACTCTCTGATTCATACCTTATTATTGTGAGAATATGTGCCACATAATGCCCTTTGCAAGGCATACTGAGTAAAATCACGGCCAAAAATCTGTTACTATCTCGCGGTCTATGTTTAATTCGAAAATTCCAGGCCTCTTTCCGGACGATGATGGAAGAAATCCAGAAGTTCTACAAGAACTTCCCCAACGAATGCTCCGCCGAGGGCGCCCTGGTCGTCGGCCTGTTCCCCGAGGACAACGTCCTCTACCGGGCGCAGGTGCTCGAGCTGGTCGGCGGTGACTACAAAGTGTTCTACGTGGACTTTGGCAACGTGTCGCTGGTCTCGAAGGTGTGGCCGATCGACAAGAGGTTCATGACCCTGCCGGCGCAGGCGCTGTGCTGCGGCTTGGCGGGCGTGACGCCACCCGGGGACTGTTGGCCGGGCGCCGACAGCTACGGGAAGTACTTCGAGAAGGAGCCGCTGGTTGCCAGATTCGTCAATAAGGATTACGACAACAAGTAAGTGGGAAACTACTTTCACTTTAACTTTTTTAAAATGTAAAATTTACCATGTTTCTCAAATCCTAGAAGAATATAAGGCAGAAACCAATGTACTGACATACTTTTTTAACCTGTGTCCAAGAGCATCGTTTCCAAAATGAAGACATTGAATTTCTTGACATTATTAATTATTACGAGATTATGCAACTTACTTGGTTTTTTTTTATTATGATTTGTTGTTTATTTTGGGCAAATAAAATTATTAACAGGCAAGGACCGGCCGGAAAATTGAGTTAAGAGAAAAAACAAAAATTAAACACGGCATCAGTCGAAATGGTGAAATGGGGGTGCTGTTTAGGGATATAAACTAGGTGTTTGCGATTTTCTTGACCCAATAATAAAGTAAGTTACAGTTTTAATTTTAAAGGCCTAGCCGTAATTTAATTTAAGATTTATTTAGGTATTTACTTTTGAAATTATTTATGGGAATGGGGAACTTGCACAAAAATTAAATTTGAAAAATATTACTTTCAAACGTAATTTTTTGCCATTAAATGAACCACAGTTGACAAAAAAACTCATTTTTTATTTTTATGTAATAAATATAAGCAATTAAAAACTGCATAATTCAAACCATTCTTGCAACGCGCCCTCCTTGGTTGTGACGTCAAGTAGCTCGAGACGCCACCACCATGTATGAACTAATATGGGTGGCACATGTAAACAAACTACAGCACCACGCAAGCTTTGTTTAGAAAGACCAAACGAGAACGTCCTATCCTTGTCTGTCCGTCTTGATATTGTTGAAAACGTTTGAAAAGTATGTGCTGAATTAAATAGTTATTTATATTGCGAGATGCGTAAGCGTACTAATTTTTTGTCCTGAGCAGCAAGTGTCACGTTTCTGACAGCAAATGGAATCCCACGTACCGAGACCTACATCAGAGCCCTCTGTAAATGGGTCGCAGAACTGTTTATTTTAACGTTCGATTTCCATTCTCATCTTCTCTAATTCTGTGTAGCTGTCATTCCTGTCACTGCCTTCTGATCGATCAAGCTATTTGATGTCACGACCATTCCCGCGCTTTTCGTTTCGTTTCAAATGAATAGCTCCCGGTCACAACTTTAATTATTTATTGCAAATTAAATATTGCGATTTGAGGGCTAATATTTGGTATGTGCTCTTTCTATAGATAGGCAAATATATTAAAGAACTAAAAAAAAATTGTTCAAGTTCCCCATTGCTCTGGAAACACAGTTTGATACTTGAAAAATCGGTATTTTTTTATGGAACAACCGATTTTGTTTTCTTTTTTAGTATATTGCACTTATGGAGCTCTACTCAGTGATGTGCATTTTTTTTATTTAGGCCCTTCGCATCTAATCCCTTAATACCGGTTTTCAAAGTTACATCTTGTACAGAGTGTTTATAATTTAGGTTCAAATTTCGAAAAATACCAATGTTTGCACCCTGTATTAACAGGATAAAACATTTCAGTGATATATTTTTTTTTTCATTCGATAGAGGTGTACTACGGCTTTGATATTGCACTATTTTTGTTGGCCTAGTTAATACAGGGAGTTCGTAATAAAAAGTCAAATTGAAGGAAATATCGACTTTTTTTTGTTTATTTTTAGATAACAACTAACAACAAAATAACCAAATATCTCTTAATTTTCATATTTTTTTATTGTCCCTCCTTCAACTTGAATACATTTTTCTAATCTTTTTTTGGCAATGACTCATTACCTTAGCGAGTTGCCAGGGAAGATTAAAAAAATGAAAAATGTATCCAAGTTGAAGAAGGGACAATAGAAAATACAAAAATTTAGAGATATTTCTAACTGACGACATTTATATAAATGATCATAAATGCTCCAAGACTGCCGGACAGTGACCAAAAATGGCAAGACACTTTAGGAATGCCCTGCTCATAAATGCTCAAAATGCTTCTGCTCATAAATGCTCCATCCATCTATACTTTTTTTATGAAAAAATAAATAAATAAAAAACCGAAAATCATTTTTCCGCAATTTTCTCGGAAAATTTGAGATTATGTTGAAAAATGCCTAATACGAAAGTTTTAGACTTTTTTAATATCTACAACTTTTGTGTAGAAAATTTTTCGCTACGAGGTCACATTTGACCGGAAATAGCAAAAAAAAAGACAGTTTCAACCCCTAAACAGCCTATTTCACCATTTCAACTGGTTAATTTTTTTAGCCTCTAAGATCCGCTTTGGCACTGCTTAAAATGTATAAGTCAAAGCAGGATCTACTTGGGGAAAAAGCAAACATCATAATGTGAATCAGTTTTCGAGAAGACCATGAGTGAAAATTTTGTGTTTAATTCCGCGCCTCCCTTAAAATGACGTTTCATAACCCAGTTTAAACAAAGGTAAGGGCAAAAACTTGCAGTCTCACCTCCACAAACACAGTTTCTTTCTTTAATATCAACTGTACATGGGTTTCAATCCTCCTGGGGGGGTCATCTTCAGCAGTGTAACATTACAGAAAATTTAAAGCTTTCAAGATGTAGTCAAATAATGTATGCGAATGTGGAAAATTAATATAAGTAAAAATTATGTCAAAAGGCTTAGTCAAAACCTTAAACAACGTATAGGTAAAATTGTATAGAGGAATCCTGAGGACACTACGAAGTCGCAATATATTGCATTCGCTTACATTATTTGACCACGTCTAGAAAGCTTTAAATTTTCTGTAATGTTACACTGCTGAAGATGACCCCCCAGGAGGCTTGAAACATATGTACAGGGTGTCCACGAGATATTTGACCCCCCCACTAACTTTTTTATTTTTTGAGCTAGAAACACGAATAAAAAAGCATTTTGTAGAGAATTTTATTAATTTCTTTGCGGTTTTATTGCATTTTATATAGGGTGTTTAGAAAAAGAGTGGCAAACTAAACTTATGTTTTTTTAAATGGAACACCCTATATATTTTTGCATTTGTGAAATCTGCTCATCAAGGCAATTAAAATGATGTTAAACTTTGTGGCATTATCTTTTTCCGTTTTTGAAAAACTCCGTTTTCAAATTTTATACTAAATTTATTTAACTCGAATTTGTGGATCTCTTGATAAAGATAGATGATCGATGAAATAACAAAAAAATATTGGTTTTAAACAAGAGAGTAACATAGTAAAACTCCAAAATACTTAGGAGCTTTTACGATTTTCCTGAAATTTTTTATTTCGAGAATATAATCAGTAAAATTTGAAAAGGCTCCTAAACATTTTGGAGTTTCACTATATTACTCTCTTGTTTGAAACAAATATTTTTTGTTATTACATCGATCATCTATCTTTATCACGAGATCCACAAATTCGAGTTAAATAAATTTAGTATAAAAGTTGAAAACGGAATTTTTCAAAAACGGAAAAAGATAATGCCACAAAGTTTAATATCATTTTAATTGCCTTGATGAGCAGATTTCAAAAATGCAAAAATATATAGGGTGTTTCATTTAAAAAAACATAAGTTTAGTTTGCCACTCTTTTTCTAAACAGCCTATATAAAATGCAATAAAACCGCAAAAAAAATAATAAAATTCTCTACAAAATGCTTTTTTATTCTTGTTTCTAGCTCAAAAAATAAAAAAGTTAGTGGGGGGGTCAAATATTTCGTGGACACCCTGTACAGTTGACCCTTATCTTTGTATTCTCCTACTCCACTTCGAGATATGGACTATTTCCTCAAGTTGCCCGGTTTAAAGGTTGTCCGGACCTTTTTTCCAGGCTATACGTGAATGTCATCGACGGCACCGCCGACGTGGCCCGACTGCTCGTCCAAGACGGGCTGGCCGCGGCCGAGATTGTCGAGCCGCCCGTCGAGGTGGGCCTGCTGCTCGGCCAGCAGTTCAGGGCGGTCGTCAAGAGCGTGAACAACCTGTGCGACATCATCGTCGCGCTGGAGTGCGGCGTGGCGCTCGGCTGCCAGATGCACAACGTGGACGACGCCACGGAGACTTTCGAGGACGCGCTCAAGGCGTGCCTGGAACAGACTGTGATCGCTTATGTCGATAATGTCTTGGAGGATAATAGGTGAGTGGTGGGAGCTGTTTCGGAGGAGGAATTTTAAATTGGCGTTGCCAGTTTTATTGGAAATTCATGCTTAATCATATGCAAGGTGAGTTTTTTTCGATGCCCACTATGGGGATCTCGGAAACTAGCAGAGCTAGAACAAAGGTTAAATGGGGTAAGAATTGCAGTTTTGAATGCTCAATCTAATGCCCCTTTTGGATTTTTAAAAAAGTTCACGTCTCACTAGATATTTTGAAAAAGTGATTTTTTGCTATTTCACCAGATCTCTGCAGCTCCGATATTTCTGATTATACAGAAAAACTGTAGAGACAAAAATTGTAGATAATTTTGGGCTTAATAAGATAATCTAATCCAATTTTTTATGTAATTTGTGATTTTGGAGATATGACATAAACTTGTGTTTTTTTAAATGTAAATCATAGTTGGCTGTGGCCTTATAAAATCGGCCATTTTTTGAGCTTTCCAAAGATATAATACTCGGCATTGTTATTACAAAAAATAAAAAGCTATGGCTAATTTTCTGTTTTTTTTTTAATTTTTACGTAGTCAGTCATATTTTCATAATTACGTTCTATTGTATAATAAGACATACTTCAAACTTTCAAATATTTTATTTTTAGCTGGTAACAAAATGTAACAAAATAAAACAAAAATTATCATGATGGAGCTCCACCACATAATTATTTGCCCGTAAGAAATTACCTGATTACCTAGATCAGCTCTATCCAAATAGTTGGATAGGGAGAAATAGATCTATTTCCTGGCCGCCCCGATCCCTCGATTTGTCTGTTTTGGATTTATTTTTGTGGGGAACAGTACAAAATATAGTATGAGACAATTGTTGAATTAAGAGCAGCTGTTTTAGAAGCAATTGCCAATTGCCAATATTGACAGGCGCTCTCTAAGAAAGGCGACAAGTTCAGTTTTAAAAAGATGCAATATTTGCATAACTAATAATGGTGGATTGTTTTGAACACCTTTTTTATTTTAAAAGGTGACCTTTTAAAATAATAATAATTTGTATTTGAGTCTTTTTATTTTTGTTTTATTTAGTTAAATTTTGTTACCAGCTAAAAACAAAATATTAGAAAGTTTTAAATATGTCTAATTATAAAATAGAACGTAATTATGAAAATATTCCATGGCTGACTATGTGAAAATTTAAAAAAAAATCAGAAAATTAGCCATAGCTCTTTTATTTTTTGTAATAACTACGCCGAGTATTATATCTTTGGAAAGCTCAAAAAATGGCCGATTTTATAAGGCCACAGCCAACTATGATTTACATTTAAAAGAACACAAGTTTGTTTATGTCATATCTCAAAAATCACTAACAACATAAAAAATTGGATTAGATTATCTTATTAAGCCCAAAATTATCTACAATTTTTGTCTCTACAGTTTTTCTGTATAATCAGAAATAACGGAGCTACAGAGATCTGAAGAAATAGCAAAAAATCACTTTTTTCAAAATATGTAGTGAGCCGTGAACTTTTTTTAAAAATCCAAAAGGGGCATTAGATTGAGCATTCAAAACTGCAATTCTTTCCCCATTTAACCTTTGTTCTAGCTCTGCTAGTTTATATTGTATTTTTTGGGGGGTTTCAATAAATATACGACAATAATTAAAAATTCATAATATGCCAAATTTTAAGTTAAAATGATATAATTTTAATATAATATCAACATTAACTAAAACTTTTAACTTTTAGTCTAAAAGCTATAGTTATGTTGTTCAAAAATCGCAGTTCTTTTTTTGTTTATTTTATTTACACTTCCGACGTCACTGATTTCGTCTGCCAAAATTGTATGTCTATGATCTCCAACCCTTGTTTGGAAATCTGCCTAAAGTCTATCCAAGTTACAGCGGCAGTAGATATAAACAAAGTCACATGACCGCCTTGCGATCAATTACCAGGGTCGGACTAATATGAGATTCCCAGTGGCTTGTAATTCTGAACTAATTCTTTTAGAAGTTCTAAAATTTGTGTTTCTACCTTTCGTGGATCTTTATAAATTTCCTTAAATTAAGTAGCAAAATAAATTTACAGAATATACTGCTCGCGATGCGATCTAAAATATGCAGGAAACTTGACTGAGGGAAGAGCCGGCCCTGCATTCTGCTCGCTGCATAAACACTTGACATTTTATGACGGCCAGACCAATAAGAGAATAGGTCACGTGTTGGCCAATGTTTTGATCCACTGCCTCTGTAACTTGGATAGACTTTAGAATACCTGGAAAATAGCTTTATCAGATTGTCTATGAAGTGTTTTCAACTGTGTTTCTGTCGTTTTTCTAAGAATTCTCTGAGAAAGAGAGAAAACTGAGTACTTCATTAATCGTGAAAGTGGTGTGAAGAGATGATATGATCTAGAAATTAAGATTTTTGGCCGAGATCCTTTCATCGTTGACTGACGTATTAATAAGACTTCTCACGGCTATAATTTTTGTCGATTTTAGGTTTTTTAGTACACCGCGAAAAGTTGGGTATGGAGGCCCATTCCTTTTTTAATGTCGCCTCGCTGACCAAAATTGCCATATTTTGTTTTCTTACATATTTTCTGTGCGGCCCAAAATAAGCGAGAAAATCGCTTAATAAGAAATAAACAAAAAAAATTCATAGCCTCAGGAGAGACGAAGACCCTTTGTAATTTTCTGGAACTATCTTAGTACCTTTTTGCATAAAGCTTCCCATTTGCCCATTTCTTTTGCAGCACCACTTAGCTGTCCAAAATTGCCACATTTTTGTTTCTCACGTTTTTTTTGAAGCCGCTCGCGAGAAATTCGTGTTGGTAGACCTAAAAAAATCATCCTGTATATTTTATTTTTATTCATTGTTTATTCCACAGCCAAGTTAAAAGTTGATTACGCAAACCAAGATATAAGGCACATTTAAACTATTCTGTCACAAAAGAGTATGGCAATCAATCAAACCATTTTTATAACTTTATATTCAAATGTCAAGCTGAACATGTCTCTCCGTTCACGTCACTGTTGTAGTCAAGGTATCCGAGTATCTGGAAAATGGTGACCATACAACTGAGCAATAGTCTAGTATGGAATACATTAAAGACCACTAGACCATTCTGGTGGCTTCAGTTGAAAAAATTAATAAAAAAAATATTTTTAAAAACAAGCTTTTATTTAAATGCTCTGAAAAGAAGAAAATAAACTTTATAATAAATCAAACCAAGGCAAACCCATAATTTTATTACATTATAAAATTGTATATGATATAAAAGCTTGTCGGGAGATTTTCGCGTGTAAATTTCTTTTATAGAAAAAAATATTTTCTAGTTAGAATTACTTTCAAGATATATAATATTCTCGCGACAAGCTTTTCTATCATATACAATGTTATAATGTAATAAAATTATGGGTTTGCCTTGGTTTGATTTATTATAAAGTTTATTTTCTTCTTTTCAGAGCATTTAAATAAAAGCTTGTTTTTAAAAATATTTTTATACTATTAATTTTATTTTCAACTTTTTAGTTCTACTCTTCAAGCCCTTTCATTTAATGCCCATATTATGGGAAAAGAAAATGTAATCCGTTGTGTTGGAGCGGCGGCCATATTGAATTTAGTGCGATGTCACTAACTTTATTGTTTTCTACTCTTCAAGCCCTTTCATTTAATACCCATATTAAGGGGGTTGACAAAAAAATACATTATCCGCCATCTTAGAGGGGCGGCCATATTGAATTTAGTGTGATGTCACTAACTCTATCGTTTTCTATTCTTCAAGCCCTTTTATTTGATACCCATATTAAGGGGGTTGGCAAAAAATACATCATCCGCCATCTTGTGGCAACGGCCATTTTGAAAGTATTACAATATTGAGTATTGTATATTGTATTGTCACCGGAACTAAAGGTGTATGCAAAATTTCAGCTCAATCGGATGTCAGGAAGTGATTCTAATTTAGCTTGCAAGATTTGACCTAAACATACATACATTGCAAGTTAAATAAAAGCTTGTAAAAAAGCTACAGTTTCTTATAATAAAACCCCTCATCTTAGATCCTTTTTATAGACATTGAATTAATATGTCCAACAAAAGTTAATTTTTCATAAAAAATGACACCTAAATCTTTTACTAAAGATTGAGCTGTTGATCATCAATAAAGTAAACTTCAGTCTGGATAAAATAGAAAGTAGGTCAGTCATGCGCAGTATAGAATTCGCCGATTATTTCTATGAAAGCCACCATGGGCGTCCCCATATTGTTTAAAATTCCCTAAATGGCCTAAATGAAGGTGTTTCCTGCATTTTAACGTATAATTATTACAATAAACACTCCGAAATAAGGTGGCACAATCTACAGCACTCGCCCCCTGCCGTAATGCAAAACCGCGGTTTTCAGTATGCACGGGAGAAGGTACTCGCGACGTGATGCGCCCATGGATTGCGGGCCCCCTGCCGTAATGCAAAACCGCGGTTTTCAGTATGCACGGGAGAAGGTACTCGCGACGTGATGCGCCCATGGATTGCGGGCCCTCTAAAAATAGATATTTGGCAAATAAAGCTTTATATGCCACGTTTGGCAACTCTGTTTTTGATCATCAATCCAAATGCCGCATTGCGCAAGACTGACCTACTTTCTATTTTATTCAGACTGGAGTATAGTTTGTTTCAATTCAGCAATGACTAATGGCACTTGTGTCCCCTTCCAGGTTAGAAGTAACGTTCTACGATAACGACGGCAGCAAACTGACGATACTCAACCCGGACGAGGGCGCCTTCGACACCGTCGACCCCCTATGCCCCAGCCTGATCCTGTCGTCCACGTTGTACGGGTACGTGTCGCACGCGGACGGCGACTCTGTCTACGTGCAACCGTCCCGCTATGCCGACGCCATCCCCGGCCACCTCGAGAGGCTCTTCGAGTTCTACGAGGCCCGGCAGGAGGCCGACGCCATCATACCCGAGGAGGGTATGCTCTACGCGGTCAAGAGCGAGGACGAGAACTGGTACAGGGCGAGGGTGACGAACTTCGACGACGAGAAGGCGACGGTGTGCTACGTGGATTACGGGAATAGGGAGAGCGTGCCGTTTGCGAGCGTGCGGGAGCTCGACAAGCAGTTTGTCGAACCGAACATGATGTGCGTTCAGGTGAGTGTTCGAATCGAGGCAAAATGCCTATTTTTTTAATTTTTTTGTAACCTTTAAAAAGGATATTTTGTCACCAGATCTAAAATTATTTATTTATTTCTGTAAATTTATTACATTCCAAATAGTATACAGGGTGGCCCAACTTCTGTCTGCCTAACTTCCAGAATCGATAGAATAATCAAAATTAAATGATTTTTCCTGTAAACATATACAATATGAAACCCAATAGTTTTCGTTGTAGAGGGTGATTTTTTGAAAGGTATTTTCTTGATATCTGCTAAAATAAGTGAGTTATGTTAATAAAATTTGGAGAATTACTTTAAGGATCAAATAATTTAAATCAGAAGAAAAGGCTTGTATGCACGTCTTAATACAGAAAGAACGAAACTGTTGGTATATTTTACGGACATATATTTTAACTTAGAATCCGAGCCGGCTTTCGCCTTGCGGCATCATCAGGGGCTCACTGAAAATTTGCACAAAAATTGCAAGTGTTAACATAATAAAATTTTGTAAAAAGGTTTGTAAAAAATAATCATGCAATATACAATGGATAAAACACTTACTTGTCAAAAAGACAGAGAAAAACACACAAAAATCGTGCATACTATTCGACAGCAGATAAACAAAACGCCATTTGCCAATTACAACACGTCACGATAAAATTGAAAATAAAATAATAAGGAGGCAGCCAACCACAGACCAAGCGTATGCAACCATACAAACCAGACAAGTGTAAAGAGAAAAGCAGAAATTAAAAAACAAACAAAAGATTTGTAGAAATATTTCTTAAATGGTAAGACAGATGGGTTTGAAACTGAAGCAAAAGTTAATCTGATTATGTAGGCAAAGATGATTATTGTCATTTTTTAACCTACTGATTTCTAATTCTTCCAAGAGATCTAACTAAGACGACTGGACCACTGCCTAAATAATCAGATTAACTTTTGCTTCAGTTTCAAACCCATTTGTCTTACCATTTAAGAAATATTTCTACAAATCTTTTGTTTGTTTTTGAATTTCTGCTTTTCTCTTTACACTTGTCTGGTTTGTATGGTTGCATACGCTTGGTCTGTGGTTGGCTGCCTCCTTATTATTTTATTTTCAATTTTATCGTGACGTGTTGTACTCGTAATTGGCAAATGGCGTTTTGTTTATCTGCTGTCGAATAGTATGCACGATTTTTGTATGTTTTTCTCTGTCTTTTTGACAAGTAAGTGTTTTATCCATTGTATATTGCATGATTATTTTTTACAAACCTTTTTACAAAATTTTATTATGTTAACACTTGCAATTTTTGTGCAAATTTTCAGTGAGCCCCTGATGATGCCGCAAGGCGAAAGCCGGCTCGGATTCTAAGTTAAAATATATGTACGTAAAATATACCAACAGTTTCGTTCTTTATCAAATAATTTAAGTTTACTATTAAAAATGTTATTATTATTCAGCGACAGAAGTGCAGGGATGAGCTAACATATTTTTCAACAAAAAACTGATTCGCAGCTGGAAAATTTACTTTTTCTTGCCCACAGCAAATTTACCTAAAAAAAACTGCTATCTGATATCTCGATACGTTTGGAAGATACAGGGCGTTTCTTCTTTTGTTGAGTTCTCGAAACATGCCATAACTTTTCTGTTTGTGAATGCGGCAAAAATATGTTTTACTTATTTTCTACGTGGACCACAGAAAAAACCTCTACACTGATGAATAATATGTAAAAAAAAAACTACTGAAATCGTAAATATTCACCATCAGAAAAGTTATAGCATGTTTCAGAAACTCAACAAAATGAGAAACGTCCTGTATATCCCTAACGATTCGAGGAATCAGAATACGGTTTGTGTCATTTAACCCATTAGCGCCTTGCGTTACCATATGGCAACGTCCAACAGGTGATCTTTTCGACGCGTCCTAACTTGTCAGAGATTTTATTTCGTTTACGGTAGGAATCTTATTACCGAAGTATTACTGTTTGGAATACATTCGTACTGGCAAATTCAGTTTACATTTGATTGTTAGAGTGTGAGCAGTGCTAGAATATACCATTCAAATAAATCATCGAAAAAAATGGAGCCTCTGTTTGAGTAAGTATGTTTATTTTTATGTGTCACATATTTTTGTTACTTTGGATTTATATTTATGTATAGAATGCGTTAGAGTATTCATTGACAAAATATAAAGTCATTTTACTAAAAACTAGCTGACTTACATATTCGTAAACATGACTGTTGCCATATGGCAACGCTAGGCGCTTACATTCAGTAAATATTTATTTTTCAATTCCAGGAGAGGAATCTCAGTTTCTCAAGCACTAGATATGATTTACAATGATGAAACTTAGACCAATGATTGAAATGCTAAAAGATCGATGTATCCACAATTTTGTTCCGGAATTGAACCTAGCATACGATGAAAGTATGGTAAAGTATTATGGGAAGCACAGTTGCAAACAGTTTATTCGGGGCAAGCCAATCAGGTTTGGCTACAAAATCTGAAGCCTATAGGCTCCAGATTTAGTGTTTATAAACACTAAAGATGGCTACCTAATAAACTTTGATTTTTATCAGGGAAAGAGTCCTAAAATGAATTCGGACTATGATGTTCTATTTGGTAAAGCCGCTAGCCCACTTCTGATAATGTTAGATGAACTTCCACTAGGAAAAAGACAGTTGGGGTATACTTTCTATATGGATAATTTATTTTCTAATCCAGCACTATTTTCTTTTTTGCAATTTCGCGGCTATTCCGCCATTGGGACAATTCGAGAAAATAGAAGTCCAACACAGTGCACCCTAACTAACAACTTGCGTATCAAGTTCGTCCTAAAGGTGCTGGAAGACATGCAGGATCAATAGAGTCCTCAGATAATAGCCGTATTTCAGATATTAGATTTGATAGAATTGACCACTTTGTTCGGCATACAGAAGGCCATAAAAAAAGAAGGTGCGCGCGCAGTACATGCAAGTCCATAATTAGAACAATGTGCTGGAAGTGTAATGTAGCCTTGTGTATTGACTATTTCCAGCCATTCCATTGTCGATAGCATAATCTGCTATTGCATATTATTGAAAATAATATATACTTGACGATATTACACTGTTTCATTGCTTTCCAAATAACTGCCAAAACCTTTTTGATTTCTTATAAAATTAGACACTTTGACTTCACAAGCTCCTAGCGTTACCATATGGCAACAGCCTATATTTCAAAAAGTACTACTCAGATATTTTTGGAATAAAATATTTTCGTTTCAGGGAGTCATTTTTTACAGTTATTTAAGAAAAAATATCGAAATTTAAAAAAATACATAATTCAGGCGTTAATGGGTTAAATGCCATAATGGATTCAAGTGTCATTAAATGTGAGTTGCAGACACAATTTTTTCTATGACCAGTCACAATATCGAAAAATAAGTGCTCTAATTTTCAAAATCTCAAATTTTATTAAAATTTTAATAAGATATTTCACAATATAATCCTGAACGTGCGGATTTGAATTTTTTAGATAAGTTAACAAAATAAATAATGAGACATTTTCTGAAAACCTGTTAATTTTATTTTTGTCTCTCCAATCCATGGGCTGAAATAAAATTGTCCATATATGTTTTTGCTGATTTAAAGTTTTTTGCTGAAGTTAAGTTCTCAATTTCATTCTCACTATCGCACATTCTTGCTGATTTTCGCTGAAAGAAAAGCATTAATTTTAAATTCGACAATCTGATATTGACCGAATATTGGTTGATCGTGCATTTCTATCGGCTATAAAAAAAACTTCTATATAATAAAGGAAAAATATGTATGATAATGAATCTCATTATGGCACAGGTAGGAAATGTCTAATGAATTAAAGTTTGGGAGTATAAAAAGATTTTTGTTGTTCCCCGATATCAGTTGTGTCAGAAAATATGTTAAGGCACCAAATCTGTAGTTCAAGTTTCTTTCCCAGATGGGGTAAACACTAGGGGTGCACTGAGTAGTGAAATGTGGCATTGACTGAATAAGAAATATTTGGCCTAGCAATATTCGGCTCAATACTGAATATTTGGTTAATCCCCCAAATTTATGGTATTTTTCATTAAAATGCTTTTTAAGAACCACTGTGATGATAACTGAACACTAAGCCGACACATTAATATAAAAAATTACCCTTAGGTGAGGAAAGATATAGACCATCAGACAGTGACAGATTTTCCTTACTGATTTTCTCATTTATGCCTTGGAGAAGGTTGAAAGGTAAATCGATGCTGAATCGGAAAATAGTAATTTTAAGTTTGGCCCCCGGGGAAAACATAAGGAAAATTCGATTTTTCAAAACAGAAAAAAAGGTACTAATTCTCACTTATGCCATGTTCACCATATGATTTCTTATACTATTCAGACCTCGAAAACCCAAAGGCATAAGTATAGCGTGTGGAAAAAGGGTTGAATTAAGGGTTTGGCAGATCACACAAAAAATGACTTGGTTTACTGACTCCGTCAGTTATGCCGTTCGAAATGGTGAAAACTTATATCCTCACTAGCCCAAAAATTGATTGGCAGAAGTGACGCGTGGGGAAAAATGCACTTTTGGGTCGGAAAATAAGTCGGAAATTTTTTTTTTCGTCAACTGATTTTGTCAGGTATAAAATGAATTGCAATAAAACCTTCTAGTTTCAGAGGCCATAAGTGCAGAAATCAGTTGACGAAAAAAAAAATTTTTCCGACTTATCTTTCGACCCGAAAGTGCATTTTTTCCCACTCGTCACTTCTGCCAATAAATTTTTGGGCTAGTGAGGATATAAGTTTTCATAATTTCGAACGGCATAACTGACGGAGTCAGTAAACCACCACACTACTTAGAGTAGAGATGCACCAAATACTCAGCTGACCGATTATTCGGCCATTCTTTGGGCATTGCCAACAATTAAGTTGGATAATAGTTATTTTAAATTTGGAATAATTGTTCTTTATATTTTTGGCAAATTATACAGGGTGAGTCACATCTAAAGGCAGAGCCGAAAAAACAAGGTAGAATTCGTTAAAATAAGCACATATGCTTAATAAACATTAGCTCAAAAATGCTTGGTTCTCCATATACAGTGTGTTGAAACTTTTCCAAAAATAACATATATTTTTTAAATTCTTTCGAGTTCGTTTAGGAATTCCAACCAAATTTGGTACATATTATGGGTTGTCATTTTTTAAAATAATTTGGCCCTGTTCAGATGACCAGCGGCTTAGATACAAATAATTTTATTTTAAATGCCAGCATAATCGTCTTGGCACTAGTTTAAAAAATCCGAAATTACGAAGAAACTGTACCAGATATAAAAAATACCAAGAGGTGCTTTTTGTTCCAAATTAAATGGGCTATCCAAAAAGGGCAAAAATTTTGTTTTTTCACAGAACCGTACTAATTTTTTTACAATTATTTACAGTAACTATTTGTATCTACGCCGCTGGTCATTTGAACGGGGTCAAAGTATTGCCCAAAATGGCAACACTCCAATTCATAATGTGTACCAAATTTGGTTGAAATTCCCAAATGGGCCCGAAAGAAATTAAAAAAATATGTTATTTTTGGAAAAATTTCAACACGCTGTATATGGAGAACCAAGCGTTTTTGAGCTAATGTTTATTAAGCATATGTGCTTATTTTATCGAGTTCTACCTTATGTTTTCAGCTCTGCCTTTAGATGTGACTCACCCTGTATTTTTGCAAAATCTTGCTATTTATTTTTCAATAAATTTTATAATTGATCAAAAATCTAAATAGCTTACCCAATAATTAGCCGAATATTCGCCCAATTATTCGGCCTCCGAATATTCGGTGCATTCCTAGTGAATACAATATTAAATAATCTAAAAACGCTCTTTAATTGTACACTAGATTGTGACAGGTAAATATTTCATATCCCTAGAATTCCCTAAGCGGCGGCCATATTGATATTATCGATAGGAGACGGAGGAAAGGGCCGTAATCACCAGAATTTACAGTTTACGCACGCGAATCCTAAGTTTGAATAGATAGAAATTAACATTAAACTGTTCTTTGAAGCACAGAAAAAGGCTATAGTATCTGGGTTTGAAGTTAGATTAGAGTCACAGAATATCAAGGTTGAGGTTAGGCATGTGTCACTAGTTCTGACATTTCTGCCAGACATGCTAATACGCTCCTGGAGGCGCCCAGAACAATGCTGCCAACCTTGTATGACTAAAGTAAGAAATGTCATTTCTAGGGTACAATTAAACAGCGTTTTTCGATTACTTTCCTTTTTTTTTCAGGTGCACATTACCGATCCGCCCACGCCGTTCCTCGACAAATCCGTCGTTGCGTCCATCTATTATGGCGAATTGGGCTGGGAGGGAACCGTCCAAGACCTGACGCCAACCCAGCAACCACCCGCCGCCGAATCCGTTATCGAGGCCCCGTCGGAACCGCCGGCCCCCGTCGAGCCGACCGACGAACTGGAAAACGCGATGATAGAGACGGTTTCCGATGAAGCCACCACCGCGACTCTGACAGACGTGCCGAGCCTGCCCGAGGCGCCGGCGGAAACGAGGGGCGTGCCGGTGCTGGTGAGCCACACGGACAGCCCCAACGAGTTCTACGTGCAGCTGGAGGAGGCGGGCGGCGAGATCGAGGTGCTGCAGGCGAGGCTGCAGGACGAGGCGCCCGGCCTGCCGGCGCTCGAGAACGTGACGGCCGGGGTGATGTGCGCCGCGCCGTACTCGGTCGACTCGCTGTGGTACAGGGCCCAGGTGAGCGTTGGGAAAAGTTAGGTCGGTTCGACTTATTGAGTTTGGTGGCGTAGTCGTACTTGTTTCGTGGAGAGCCACTGCCATCTAGAAAACTGTATTAGTTGCCCTTTTTGAGCATTTCCGCATAAAATATAAATTCTATTGTTACCTAATTGTAGAGATGGGAAAGTTCCCTCTTTGCGAAAATTCCCGGAAAGTTTCCGACCAAAATTTCCGAAACTTTCGGAAAGTTTCCAATTTTCTTTTTTTAATGTTTACTTTAATTAGTCACACTTAGAGATACCAAATATGTCATATTTGAAGTGAAATTTGCTAAAGATATCATAGAAAAGGTATAATATCACAAAATGTAAAAGTTTTGCTTTGTATTTCGTATTTCATGATCATAATTCAAATTTTCACTTTCAGATTTTAAATTATTAGTATTATTAATTAATTACTACCTACAGTAAAAAAGTAGGAAGTGACGTTTTTTTTGTTAAAAAATACTATTATTTTTTGCAGACTTAGCTGGGACAAAAAAACATTACTCCCGCTAAACCAAAAGTGATATGCAACCGTGTTATGCAGATTTTTTATTCACTTTACTAGTCTAATGAAAAAATTGCAATAAAATCGCCATCTTAATTTTTAAAAAATCGGTTATTTGGCGATAACATTTTTGTTTGAAATTAAACTGTTTTTTTTTCTTGGCGGCATTCAATTCCTTGGAAAAAACTACACAAATTTAGTTTTTGAACCGCCAATCTTAAAAATTACCGAGATAATCGTTCGTAACATCTTAATTGCGACACCCTGTACAAAAGTAAAAATAAAACTTAAGGATCAAAGATAAAACCAAATATGAAAGAATAATAAATTCACATATTGTTCATATCATTATTTATCTAGTTTAATTTAATTTAAACTTATTAAACTTCAGAAGTCAAAAAGTCTAAAATAAAAAAATATATTTGATCTGTGGTCTATAGCACAGTTCATGATTCTTCTTTGTTCTTTTTTGTATTTTTTTAGGTTATGTCATGAATCTTGGCCAGGCATTTATGACGGCAAATTTAAAATTTCTACATAAATTCTCGGAAACTTTCCGTGAAAGTTTCCCGGAAAGTTTCCAAAAACGGAAACTTTCCCGACTTGGAAAGTTTCCGTTGCCCATCTCTACCTAATTGAGAGATATAAAGCCCCACGACCGAAAGCTACTTAATGGCAGGCGCCAAATGGACTCGAACTTTTAAACATTATTATTTTCTGAATCTATTGATGTTTGATCTATTATCATAATCTGCAACATGGGAAAAGATTATGGGTCAGGCAATATCCGAATATTTCATCTTTCGCTTCCCGCCGTTCGTAGCAATTTGACGTAGTTCAGCGGTCACGTGGTGTTTGTTCGGCTGACATTTCTGGATGCAAAAGGAGAGTTTATAAAATGTCTGCTACGGAAGGCAACGGCGGAGATCACAATCAACCGCGAGCGTCAACGCAAACGTCGAGTTTATAAATCCACCTTAAATATTTCTTGTTTTGGATGTGTCCCTGTTATTTCTTTCAACAAGTAAATAAAATGTGTGAAAGATCAAAAGGTATTCTTAGGAAAGCTTTTAACCAAAATATAAACCATATAAATAATATAATATAAAAAGAACCAAGTGCCCCATTCTTTATCTTAAAACCAAGTGACAATAATAATAATATGGTGGTTGGTTCTATTTATATAAAATTATGTACGCCTTTAAATAATTGAGGTTTAAAATTATTTTCAAAAACCAACCCATTTTTTATGGTAATATAGTATGACAATTTTAATTTTCATAATTAATATTTTTTTGAATGTATTGCCTGATAATAGCAGTAAAAATGAATTTAAATGTTTATTGAAAAGGAACCATCCACCGAAAATACTCTAAAACTAAATACCCAGAGTCTATCCAAGATACAGCGGCAGTGGATCAAAACATTGGCCACCACGTGACCTATTCTCTTATTGGCCTGGCCGTCATAAAATGTCAAGCGTTTACGCGGCGAGCAGAATGCAGGGCCGGCTCTTCCCTCAGTCGAGTTTTCTGCATATTTTGGATCGGATCGCGAGCAGTATATTCTGTAAATTTATTTTGCTACTTAATTTAAGGAAATTTATAAAGATCCACGAAAGGCAGAAACACACATTTTAGAACTTCTAAAAGAATTAGTTGAGAATTACATGCCACTTGGAATCTCATATTAGTCCGGCCCTGGTAATCGATCGCAAGGCGGTCATGTGACTTTGTTTATATCTACTGCCGCTGTATCTTGGATGACTATAGTGCTTTTATAACTAACCAAATTATTAATAGATTCTTATCTGCCGTGGTGACAACGTTCGAAGTGTCGCCGAACTATTTAGACTGCATGTTTTTCTGCCTTTGATTAACCTTGGTTCGAACCGAGGTATAAATCAAACATACTCATTTACACGCCTTAAGCCTCTTTCAATTTAATAACTTCGACTTTTTTAATGTCACTTTTTAAATTGAAAAACAGAATGAAGGCAGTCTAGACCTCTTGATGTATATGTGGTTGACTTGAAATGAGAGATTCCCGGCTGAAAATAAAATATAGCATTGCTTTTATCGCACGAGTATCACAGCTGACGTCACAGCACCTGCGCACAGACCTCAGAAAATTAATCAAGGATAGAGAGAGTAAGAACAAAAGGTAAACAGAGCCAACATCTTTTTGAGTGGTGCCATGTACCATTGTTTGCAGCATTTCATTTTAAAATAGAAGGGTTTAATAATGGAATTAAATGAAGATACACCTCCCATAATGCTAAATTAACAAATGTAGTTATTAATTTCTTGTATGTAACAATTTTAAACTAAAACTAAATTGCGCTGTTATTATAGTAGCTAATTATTACTTTAATAAAATCATTTTTAAAGTTTTCCGATTTTTTACGTAATCATTTTTCGTGTTTTCAATTGCTTTTCTGTTAATTTATAGGCTATTTATTAATATTTAGGATATAGTGACTGATTTTGTATACAATGGGACCCAGAAAGTGTGTGGTGTGTGGCAAACTGATATTTCTCAGGATAGAACCTATCTCAGGTAAACTTTGTACACACGGGCCTAACGTTTGTTTACTTCGGTAAATTTGCATAAGATGTTGGTTGACTACAAACGTGTGCATTTTGATGCTATTCGTCCCTCTATTCTTGGTTATTTCTCTGAGGCACGGACATACCGTTATGTGTGTATCATGGTTAGCTTTTCCAAAACTTATTTTTCATCACTCATCATAATATGCTATGTTGACGATAATAAATATATCGGCCACTATTATATGGATTATTATCGTAAATTGTAAGTTTACATGTGTCAACGTGTTGGAATTAAAAATAACAACCAAGTCAAACTATCGTCTTTCTTCTTCCTGACTAAATTTTAATAAAGATTGTTGCATTGGTTATCAGATGAAACTGGCTAATTTTGACATTGATTGCATTACAGTTATTCTTTTTATTATTAAAATTACTGCAAAAGATTATACCAAACTAAAATTTGTGATGCTAAAAATATGGTTAATTAACCTGAGTACTGATTCTTTGAGTAGTTACTCGTCTAGAACACCTTCAAGAAATTTGAAACATTACCATACACCGAGTATATTTACAATTTGGGAAACACCTTTATTCTCCTTCCGGACCAGGTCCTAGATGCAGACGACGACATCACGACTGTCCGTTTCATCGACTACGGCAACACGGACGTCATCAACAACCAGAGTACCGAGATAAAGACCCTGCCGCCGGAGCTCCTGTCGCTCGCGGTGTACGCCACCAGGTGCAGCCTGATGGCCAAGCCCATGGAGGAGGAGTGGAGCGCCATGGCGCTGGAGGCCTTCGAGCGGCTCACCGCCGAGAACGCGTCGGCCGAGTTCCTCGATCAGGACGAGAGGACCCACTACGTCGAGCTGTACGCCGACGGGCGCAACGTGAAGGAGGCGCTGATCGGGCGGAACCTGGCGCTGCCCGCCGAACTGGTCGGCGACAACAAGTCGAACTGCTTCATAAGCCACCTGAACTCGCCGTCCGAGTTCTGGATACAGCTGGAGAGTTGCGTCGGCGATTTGGAGTGGATCGCTGAGCGGCTGGCCGGCGCGACCAGTTTTCCGGAACTCGAGGATCTGGCGCCAGGTGAGTCAGACGTTGTTTACTTTTTCCCAACGACTGTCGAAACATACACTCGACAGGGTGACATTAAACAAAGTGCACACGATTATAGATGGCCGGAGCATTTATGAGCAGAAGCATTTTGAGCATTTATGAGCAGGACATTTTTAAAAGTGTCTTGCTATTTTTGGTCACTGTCCGGCAATTTTGGAGCATTTATAATCATTTATATAAATGTCGTCAGTTAGAGTAAATGAGAATTTCTGGTCACTTGTGAGCATTTATGGTCATTAATAAAAAAAATTATTGATTGCTAACCTAACTAACCTACATCCTACATGTACCTACGCGGAGGGTCTTCTAAATCTGTCTTCAGTCTGTAACTATAAACTTTTTTTAAATTTTAATTATTTTAAATTTTTGTATTTTTGTTTACTTTATACTTTTTTAATCAAAAGTCATACATATGGGGTCTTGTTTTAAAGGTCTTTTCACAAGCAATCGAATGGCACCATTTTCAAAAATGTCCATAAATGCTCGAGGCCTCGGTGGACATTTTTAAAAGTGGCCTGCTCAAAATCATAAATGCTCGGACATTTGCCATCTATACACATGATAGAGAACCTAAAAATATATATATAAAAAGTTCCTATATACTAATGTCCAAATGCCTTTTGTTTTCAAGTGTAAATGTTTTAATATGCCGTGCCGGCCAAAAAGTTACAACCATATTGGAACTTTTTTATTCTTAGGATAAAATGTTATTTTCTCGAAACAAGTTATTTAAAAAAGTTGTTTGGAATGTAAGTTTACCCTTATGTGCAAATTTTTATGCAAGAATTCCGACAATGATAAATTCTTGATGTTTTGAAAAAATCTTTAAACTAATAAATTTTATTTCTTTCGGTGTGTCAGACATTGGCATTTTAAGTTAATAAAAACGATTCTGTAATAAATAAGATCATCTAACACAAAAAAATGGCAATAACAAGTGCAGAAAGTGCCACTTTTCCGCATGCGATTGCAGTTGCGGAGTTTAGCCAAGAAATCGAGTGTGGAAAAGACACTTTCCGCAAGAGTTAGGAACACTATTTTTTCTACGGAATAGTGTATACTTTTCCGCACGCATTTTAGTTTAGAAAAATTTGGAAAAAATTTTAGTTTGGAAAAATACGCGGAAAAGTGACACTTTCTAAACTAAAATGCGTGCGGAAAAGTACACT
This sequence comes from Pseudeuparius sepicola, assembly GCA_963920635.1. Taxonomy (NCBI): domain Eukaryota; kingdom Metazoa; phylum Arthropoda; class Insecta; order Coleoptera; family Anthribidae; genus Pseudeuparius; species Pseudeuparius sepicola. The sequence continues at coordinate 123,240,503 of OY987299.1, read as the reverse complement.
TTGTCATTTTGTAGAAAAAAATATATCGTGTTTGGATGATAGACAAGCAATTCTAAAGTAAATCTATGGCACACCGAAAAAATTAAATTTATTTTTAGATTTTTCAAAAAATCTAAAATTTATCGGTCGGAATGCATATTAGGGTAAAATCAGATTTCAAGGAACTTTTTCAAATAACTTTTTTCGAGAAAATAATAAATAAAGCCAATTTTGGCCATTAATTTAATTAAATGTAATTTTCTTGAAATCGGCAGTGAAGTGTCTAAAAATCGTCATTAAAAGCTCATAAATCGGCACTGAAGTAGCCCGTTATTGTACGATTTTTTCAATAAGTAGTCCTTGGCTAAATGTAAACATCAAACGTCAGACGCGAAGTCGTCGCCCGTCAAAAGTGACCAAATATTAAAAACCCGGCCAATAAAGGTCCTTTTAACGTTTGCGAAATTGTTACCTATAGCAGCGCAATCTTTCAGTATAAATATTTTAGTAGGTTTGAATATCAGTCATTTTTCATGGAGGGTGCACAACAGGCCGCAGTTTGGAATTTCTGTTGAGAAGCGCCGTGCCTTGTCATACTTGACTTAGGTAGATCGACCTTCAAAGTCAAGCAATGCCGTGTGCAGTCGGTTCATGGACGGGTGATCCCTTATGATTATTTTTTCCGATTTCAAAAAAATATATAAGTAATATGTTCACTGCACTGAAGTTCTTTTTATGACTCGTGTGGTTTATGAGTCATGAGTCATAAAAAGTTGAACTCCAGTGCCTTGTTACATAATAGTTATTTATGTACCAAGGCACTGAAGTTCAACTTTTTATAACTCATGTGGAGTTTAGTTGCTGAGGCCTCTGGCCGAGGCAAATAAACCACATGAGTCATACAAAGAACTTCAGTGCCGAGGTACATATTATATTTTTCTTGAAATCGGAAAAAAAATGTTTTATTAGGCAAGAAAATAATAATAAGGGATCACCCGTCCACAAACCGACTATGCGCGGCATTGCTTGACTTTACCGATCGCTCTACCTAGGACAAGTATAATGATGTACGGCACCTTCTGACAGAAAAACCCATCGAATTGATAAGTACAATGGAAGTCGCACAGGTACCACTTTCATTGTTGTTTGGGGCAGCCAACTCTAGAGAGAGATAGGTTTCAAATGGCAATAAGTAAGACAAGGACGCCTAATGAACGTGTCAGCTGATTCAGGCAAAGGAGGTATATAGGGATGTTGCATATTAATGGGCAAATTTAATGGGCATGTTCCGTAATTCTCTTTATTGTATGATCTGTATTCCGAAATTCGGGGCTTGTTTGTAGGAATGAGAATTTTTCCATACTATAACCACAATTATGTAAATATTGCACAGAAAAAAGTAGTGAATTGATTAAAAAAAATTACTTACATGGCAATTTTATGTATGTACCTGGAAGTAAATTGAGACAAATAAAATACAAATTCCAAAATAAAAGTTTATTTTAAAATAAAGGCGACAAAATATCTAGGATAAGGTATATATTTTCAACTTTTATTACTTACCCTAACTGATTTAATAATTTTAAAATTCAATTTAATTGGAAAAGCATGTAAGACAGGTAGCTTTTACATATTTTTATATAATTTTTAATGTTTAGGCATCTAACAAAAAGAATTACAAATAATTACCTTATTAAAGGGACCAGAACCTCAAGATTAATTCCATCTTCGACAACGAAGAGCTAGGTTCATTAGCACAATATTTTGCCAGTTTTTCCCTTGATAGTGTTTCTATCATGATTACATAGGTAGGTACTTTTTAAGTTTGCGTTGCCCAAAATTCTCTATGAAATTACTCTCAATAAATTGTTGACTACAAATGCAAGTAAATACTTGTAGACAGTACAAAATTTTTCCTTTTTATTGCTGCAATCCACTTGTCTCTAATATCGCCTTGCCTCTTGGAAAACTGCAAAGTTATTAGCAAAGATTTTTAAGACTTACGAATGAAAAGAAACCCCACTATTCTTATTCATTCCGCCCCGTTTGGTACATCCAAATACACAACAGGAGTTGATCCCCTTTTTTGCAATTTACAACTTAAACAGAGAGAATATAGCCACATAGCTAAATAAAATTTTCTCCGATCCAAAAATAATATTAAACCAAACACCAACTAAGAAAACTCAACGCCGTTTTATACGAAACTGCCACCACGACACTAACTCAAATCAAATATAAATAATACAATGATATTACTCCTATTCGTATTGGGACTTGGGACAGAAGGAAAATTAAAATGACGTTTGACAACGGAACTCGTTTGAAGCACAGGACACAAAAATAGAAAGTTAGGACAAACACCTCTTTTGTGTTATGTGGTTTTTGCCGGAATCAGCTGATTTATTTACTATTTCACTTACTCAAGTTTGGCTGCCAGTTTCTCTCTCTACACTCCTTCCATCTACTTGCCAATTCAATGGAAAAACCAAACTGCTGCTTCTTGTGCAGCCTACACAACAAATCTATTGATTTTCAAATTTACTAAAATATGTATACTGAAGGATCGTGCTTCTATAGGAAACAATTTCTCAATGTGTACGAAAATTTAAATGAGCCTTTTACGGCCGGGTCTTGAATATTTGGTTACTTTTGACGGGCGATTTCTCCGCGTCTGACGTTTGATGCTTACATCTCGCCAAGGCCTACTTTTTGAAAAAATCGTACAATAATGGGCTACATTATTGTACGATTTCTGTGCTTTTAATGACGATTTTGGGACATTTTAATTCCGATTTCAAGAAAATAACTATTTTCACAGGTGTGTCAAATGCCGTCATGATGTTTAATGGTCTCATTTCGCTTATTTGCTGTATTACTTTATTTTAGAGATGGGTTTGTACCGGGTACATTCGTTTGCTCCTTGGAAACATTCATATGTACCCTGAATGTACCGGGTGCATTGCTTTTTTTGCAGTTTTGAATTTGTCATGAAAAGTTCTTTTTGGCAATATCAAATAAGTGATATTTGAATGGAATTAACTGGAAAATTAGAATGAAAATACAGTTTTAAGCATTTTTGGTCTTTTATTCATAAAAATAAATATGTTGATTGTTGCTCTTTGCTTTGCTACATAACGTGTAATAAAATATTAAAAAATAAAAATACATTCTAAAATAATAGGTACCTACATGAAGCAGAAAACAGTCTTCTTACAAAGCAAGTTCTTTGTGTTGCTGTTGCTTAACTTTAAGACTTAAAGACTCAAATCAAATGTATTAAATATTAATTGTTATTGTTGTGAAGTAGAAATGAAATAATAATGAAATCTATTATTGTTTTGTTGTTTTTAACAAGTTCTATAAACCCGGCTTTACACATAAATTATTTCGAAGTAAAAGAAGTCGTTGATAGAAATAATTACACTTATTGTACCAAGGAATGAGATCAGAACAGAAATAAAATAAACTCAGCAAATACTAAATAGTAAATAAATAGTGTTTGGCACAGACAAACAATAATAAACAAGTGGTTGTGGTTGGTATTTGGTAATATAATAAAATTATTATAGGTTAGAATGTGATAAATGCATATACATGTATATGGATAAATGTCATTTATTGGAGGGAAACCACGGGAAACAGGAAAGTTTTGATTTGGACCAAAAATCCCAACTATAATGGCGCCAAATTTGAAATTTTTTAAGTACCCGGTGCAAACCTTTATGCACCTTGGGTATGTACCCATTTGGGAACATTCATATGTTCCCAGGTGCATTCGCCTGCCCATCTCTACTTTATTTTGCTTATTTGCTATATTTTTAGCCAAAATCAAAACAGTGTACATAATTTAAAATTTATTCAAAGATCCTTAAGACTATATTATCTTATATCTGAACAAGAGGACCAATTGTTTTTCCTTTTCTTTATAGGAACCTTATGTGCAGCTCTTTTCCCGGATGACGAAATGTGGTATCGGGCTAGAATCCTTTCAAACACAATAGCAGGAATAGAATTACTTTTCGTCGATTACGGCAACTCTTGCACCAGCAACAGCTTAAGGCAGCTACCCGAAGACCTAGTCGTGACCCCACCCTTAGCCCAAAAGTGCAGTCTGCAACGGCCACCAGGCAAGAATTCTCCTTTTTGTTTTACTAAATTATAGTTTTTTTTTTTTGATAATTTTGTGTTTTCAGGACTACCATACTGGACCCCACAAGCGTGCGAGAAGTTCACCGAAGTCTCCGCCGAAGGCCAGACAATCTTCACGGTCAAGAAGATCAGCACTGGCGAAACGGCGATAGTTGAACTACTAGTAAATGGCGAAGATATAGTGCCGAGGCTACTGCCAAAGACGGTAGACGGTGCAGTGAAGGATTTGGTCAACCTTGAAGACTTTTCCGTGGAGAAATCCGATGGAAAAGCGGAGAATTGCAAACTGGAGGCCATGCCCGGGATGGTGTGGGACCAATCGGCATCGCAGAAATTTGCGGAAATCAACAAAGAAGGTAATGGAAGTTGCATGGGTGATGCTTGGTAAATGAAGATGTTGCTTTGTGCTTATTTGAGCTTTTATTTGATATTTCGAGGATGGCGATGGGTTTTTAGAGAGATTTTAAAGTTTTTGAGTTATTCTTTATGTACAGGCGGCTAGGAGTTGAGTTGTTATATTTCTTGTAAATAAATGTTGGTTTAGTTGCAAACGATTTTCTTTTGGGTACCATCACAATTTAGTATGTTCTTGATTGATTAGCTTGGGCAAATTCTAATATTCAACATAAATTCACCAAATTGATAGTGACGTCAGAACATTTGTACCGATTACAAAAAATACATGATCCACCATCTTGTGGCGGCGGCCATTTCGAAAGTATTACAATATTGAGTATTGCATTTTGTATTGTCACCAGATCTAAAGGTGTATGCAAAATTTCAGCTCAATCGGATGTGAAGAAGTGGTTCTAATTCAGCTTGGAAGATTCAACCCATACATACATATATACTAACAGGGCAAGTTAAATAATTGTAAAATGGCATATTAATAAAAAAAGTGTTAAGGACTCAAAAGATTTACCACTCCTCTCAAATTTCCAGAAAATACTAATATCTTAAATTTAAAAATTGTAATAAACTTCTGGGTAAAAGTTATATAAAAAGAGTTGGTGTTTGCCAAGTTAACACCAAACCATCTATGAAATTATCTTTCCACAAAATGCGATTAAGATTTAAGTTAAGATTATCTTAAATGTTTCATTGATTTTACACCTCTGGTAAAAAAGTAAATAAACTCTACTTAAATATATAACATTTTTTTGCAAATAACTTTAGTTCGTATCTCTGATGATACTATATTTCAAAAACAAACTTCTGATAACTTGACAACTGTGGTCCACAATAAATGTTCAAAGCCTAAACCTAAACCCTAATAAGAAAATGGGAGAAATACGGCATATCGCTTTTGGTTAAAAATGACAATAATTATTTTCCATTTCCACTTCACTACAACTAACAATTTGAAGAAAGGCAATAACATTTCATTATTGCTTGAAATTTTCTTAGCTAAGTTAGCAAGTAAGGTTTTTAATAAGTAATAAACATTGACTGATGTTTGTCTCTTGGGAACCTAAAAATCAGCAAGAAATCAGAGAATATACCTATGGAATGTAATTTCACAATCTGGATGTAAAAGTCTATTCGCATTTTTACAATGCTTTAGGAAGTCATTTTTTGATCTCTGAAAATATGAAAAGGAATGCCATTAACCATACAAAATATAAAGAAAAAAGTCGCGATTAAAAACTAAAAAGGCATCTCCTAGGCCTGGTGCATACAGCTTCTTTATCTTTTAATTTTTCTTTATCTTTAAAAATATTAAATGTCATTGGTCAGTTCAAAGCAAGGGACAAATGCCATTGGTTATTTCTTAAAGATAAAGTAAAATTAAAAGATAAGAAGCTGCATAAACCAGGCTCTAAAAAAAAGCATGTCTCAGTGACTGATTCTACCAGCGCCTTCAAAAAGTATAATGTATAATGCAATTTTATTCACACTGTGTAAAACAATTAAAACAAGGAACAAGGTAGCCACGATTCAAACTGCCAATATAGGGTTAAAAATGGCGGCAAATTCCATCTCTTTTCGTTCCCTACGCCTTACCGATTATAGACCGGGAGATAGTGACAGATTTTTGGACGTGATTTTACTCAGTATGCCTTGCAAAGGGCATTATGTGGCACATATTCTCACAATAATAAGGTATGAATCAGAGAGTCATCCTGGGTTCTTCATGTGAAAAACTGAGTTTTCAATTATTCGGAAAATATGCGTTTTGATATGATTTTATACAGGCTGCCATGTGTTTTATAATGAAGTTCAAAATAGAAAATTTCTCGGAAAACCATAGGCATACCGTTAGGGTGGGTCCAGAGGGCCACGTGATCTTGTATTTTAATAATTAATTTTTCCACGTTTCTGAACAGGCTGCCAATGAGAAGTATGCAAGTTCTTATTATGAAAATGCTGAAAAAAAGATGGCATACCTTTCGCGCACGGTATGCTTATGGTTTTCCGAGGAATTTTCTATTTTGAACTTCATTATAAAACACATGGCAGCCTGTATAAAATCATATCAAAACGCATATTTTTTCTACAAGTGTACTTTTCCGCACGCATTTTAGTTTATAAAGTGTCACTTTCTAAACTAAAATGCGTGCGGAAAAGTAAATGCGTGTGGAAAAGTGTCTTACTTTTCCGCACGCTTGTAGAAAAAATAGTGTTCCTAACTCTTGCGGAATGTGTCTTTTCCACACTCGATTTCTTGGCTGAACGACGCGTAGCGGAGTTCAGCCAACTGCAATCGCGTGCGGAAAAGTGGCACTTTCCGCACTTGTTAGGAAATATACTATTTCGAATAATTGAAAACTCAGTTTTCCATATGAAGAACCCAGGATGACTCTCTGATTCATACCTTATTATTGTGAGAATATGTGCCACATAATGCCCTTTGCAAGGCATACTGAGTAAAATCACGTCCAAAAATCTGTCACTATCTCCCGGTCCATTATTATTAACTTTTATTTGTTATTCACACATGGCTGTTTTTAAACATAGAAGCATATTAAAGTCTATCCAAGTTACAGCGGCAGTAGATATAAACAAAATCACATGAATGCATTGCGATCGATTACCAGGGTCAGACTACTATAAATTCGAGACGGCTTGCGATCAGACATATATAGAGGAAACTCGACTGGGGGAAGTGCTGGCCCTGCATTCCGCTCGTCACCTAGGCACTTGAGATTTCACGACGGCCAGACCAATAAGAGAATAGGTCACAATGCAACCACGTGGTTGCTAATGTTTTGATTCACTGCCTCTATAACTTGGATATAGTACAGTCATCACAGTGTTAGAAATATAGAATATTATTGCACCTGATAGAGTAGAACTGCACAAATATGTTTGAATATTGGGGAAAAAATGAAAATGTTTTAGACACCACACCACTAGAATTGAAACAATCACGCAATTTGACCTTCCAGGATTCTAGGCAGCCTTATTGAATTACTGCTACACGCTGTATCTAAAAATTCAGCTAAAAATTTTATATCTTTTATCTGATGAGTGCCTCCAGATAGGTGAAAGACTCTTGTAAATCTAGTTATAATTTAAACCTCTGGCGCACAGTTTTAGTTTTGGCAAATCATCTGTGCCTTGTAAACTTTGAAAAACCCAATTTTTCACACCAGTATAGTGCCCTTTTTGTGGGTTTTACAACAAAATGTTATTGTACAAGATGGACAACTGAGTAGGTATGAAAAATTTTCAAAGCCTATGCCTACTTTGATTTTTCTGCTAGAAAATTTAAAACAAAAAAATCAAAGTAGGCGTAGGCTTTTGAAATTTTTCACACCTACCTACTCAGTTTTTCATTGGGAATGAGTTTCCTTAAAACCAAAAGGGCACTATACTATACTTCAGTCTGGATAAAATAGAAAGTAGGTCAGTCATGCGCAGTATAGAATTCGCCGATTATTTCTATGAAAGCCACCATGGGCGTCCCCATATTGTTTAAAATTCCCTAAATGGCCTAAATGAAGGTGTTTCCTGCATTTTTAACGTATAATTATTACAATAAACACTCCGAAATAAGGTGGCACAATCTACAGCACTCGCCCCCTGCCGTAATGCAAAACCGCGGTTTTCAGTATGCACGGGAGAAGGTATTCGTGACGTGATGCGCCCATGGATTGCGGAACCTCTAAAAATAGATATTTGGCACGCTCGGCCTTTAAGCCAATCAGAGGCGCTAGAGCTGACAGAAGGAGAACCTGGTTGCCATATCAACGAGGCAAGTGATCAGAAATCGCGGGTTATGGATTATATTTCGACGTGGAAAGAAAGCTTTATATGCGCGTTTGGCAACTCTGTTTTTGATCATCGATCCAAATGCCGCATTGCGCAAGACTGACCTACTTTCTATTTTATTCAGACTGGAGTATAGTGTGAAAAATTGGTTTTTCAAGGCACATGTGATTTTTTTCGAAATTAAAATTATATCACAAATTAGTTTCAAAACAATCAAGGCTGAACTCTAGAAGCTCAAATTTCAACTCGAAAATTTCTCATCTTTTACAAGTCGTTTCGCCTATCTGGGGATACACTGTATACTTGAGGTTGAGGGGCATTAATTTTTCCTTGGAAGAAATTTTGCATGAACGCATATTGTAAGCTTTTTTGCAAAGTATACGGAGAGTCCCTGAAAAGAAAATGAAAACAGTTATCTAACTAACTTGCTCATCATCCTTTTTACACAAAATACTTTTCTTTTTGGGATTCTTTGTATAGATATCAAAACTAATCAACTCTGTTTTAGCTTGTTTCGGTGTTAGCAAATTAATTTTCCATTCACTACACAATTTATTTGAATAAGCACTAGGAGAACTGTTACAATATTTTGCACAGCGGTATTCATTTACATCATTTTCACACTTTTTCTTTCCAACATATCTTGTATAATCGCCCCCGTTTGTTTTAGGCCGCGAGTTCCAAGTGGAATTCATCGACGAGACGACAGTTAGGTTATATTTAGACGGCCACGATATCAGACCTTCGTTGGGTGGCGTCAAGGCTTCCACATTAAACATGTCGCCAAGCAAAGACATCACTGTCGCCTCTTCAGATGACATTATCGACCATATGGCCGGTGGCGATCAGTCGACCTCAATCGAGGATCAGCATGATTCGAATTTCTCCAGCGCCAAAATTAGTTCAGAGTCGACAAGCGAACGAGAAGCGACGAAAGTCGTGACCCCCGATTCTGTGATTGAAGATGCACGAGAAGTTGAAATAATGATGGCAGGAAGTAAAGGGGGGGTCGAGGAAGCTACAGAATTACACAAAAAAGAAACCAGTGTGGGTGTAGAGAGTAGAGTGGAAAAGACTGAAGATGATTTTGTGGAACCATTAACCAGTGCTGTGAAGGAGTTAAATGTGAGCAAATCGGAGGAGGATGGTCCGAAAAGTGTAGAAACGAAGTTGGAGTTAAAGCCAAGTGAAACGGAGTTAAGTGCGGATGAATCAGAGAAGAACAGTCCGAGTGTCGAAACGGAGTTAAAACGGAACGAAACAGAAACAGTGTCACCAAAAGACGTAGAAACAGAGTCGGATGTGAACAAGTTAGAACCAAGTGCTATAGAAACGGAGTTAAGTGTGGATGAATCGGGAAAGAAGAGTCCAAATGTTGAAGCAGACTTAAAAGTGAGTGAAAAAGAAACAATGTCATCAAAAGATGTTGAAACAGAGTTGGGTGTGAACAACTTAGAACCAAGTTCTATAGAAACGGAGTTAAGTGTGAATGAATCAGGAAAGAAGAATCCAAATGTTGAAGCAGACTTAATAGTGAACGAAAAAGAAACAATGCCTCCAAAAGATGTGGAAACGGAGTTAATTGTGAACGAACCAGATGCGAAGAGTCCAAATGTTGTTGCATCACAATTAGAAAGGAATGAAACGGAAACGAAGTCTTCGAGAGCCGTAGAAACAGAATTAAACAAAAACGAATCAGAGGTGAAATGTCCAAGTAGGCCCGGGAGCAGGCAGAGTATAAACTTCGACGAAAAAATTGTTCCTGGCGTGGTTTCTAGGCCGCACACCCCCCTAGAAGAGTACTCTGATGGGAAAGAAGAGAAGTGAGTTTATTTTTGTATCACCTTTTTTAGATATTCATATATTTGTAATTGCGTTAAGTTTTTAAGAAGTCTCGTGGAGTTTACCAAAACATATAAATGGTTAACTTTTATTTTTGTAAGTACCTACGGTTACTTGTTTTCCTTTATATAAATCGTTGTCTTTTTGTTTGATGAAAGAAAAATGTTTTTTATTGTTAATTATTCTACTTAATTTTGTAATTAATTTTTTTGAATGCGAAATATACTATGGAATATTTTACCCCTTCTCCCTCTTTTATTTCCTTGAATGTTGTGTTGTTAACTGTGTTTTGATTTTGCAGATGTACAGTTGTAAAAGATCCGATACTCGAGTTTAATATCACACTATCGGACGCAATAGAGTTAAATGAGTTAGGATCCGAGTCGGAGAATAGGTTCGATAGTTTTACAGAGCAAAAAGTTCTTCTGGAAGAAAAGCCAGATAAGTACGAGGAAATGTGAGTTTATCAAAATGCGTCAAAAAGGACATTGCATATTTTGTATGAGATTAGTTTCTTTAGCGTTTTTTCGTACAGTGATTTATTAAATATTTGAATGAAAAGGCAATAGATATTTTGCAGGGCTGAGAACAAAGAATAGGAATTTCCAGTTGGGACTTATAGGAGACTAATTATTACACATAGATCTTTTAAACCTTAGAACTAGAGAAAAATAATGGAAACCATATGTGGAGTAGACATTTTTCACAAGTGTTACGTAAAAAAAACTCCTATAAAATATGCCATCCCCTTTCTACATATTTTCAAATATATTTGCAATCGTATCAATATTCTTCCCGTCCACGACTGATTTGAATTAATATTTTGATCTGGGAAATTTCAGAGTATATTCCGAATCTGACACCAATTTGAACGATTTCTTATCAGAGTCATTCACGACTATATTAACAGACGCAGTAGATTTAACAATATCCGAAAAAACGTCATTGGATCGGTGCCAAAAATATCGTAGACTTAGCCACGACGATAGAATTATTCCCGGATTTATATCAATATCAAACAATCTTGAAGATAATACAAAAGATGAACACCCTGAATTGGAAGAATATGATAGATGTTTGAATATCTATAGTTTAAGTGTTGAAGATATACATCCAGAAATACTTTCTAGCCAGGAAAAATCCCTTAAAGATACAATGTGAGTCTCAAACTCTCTCTTCGATGACACTATTAGGATTTTTTTTTGTAGTTTCCATTTTTTTTTGTTTTTCTATATTTTATTTATTCTATTTTCATTTGATTATTTTCAGCAGACATAGTCATGAATTAGACCATGAACTCACAGAATCATTTAGCTCTATACTAACAAACGCAGTAGAGACTGCTTTAGACCGGAAAGAATCGTTAAGTACATCTGATTGTAAACGGCAACTAACAGAAACATCTGATGATGACAAGATGTAAGTTTATTTTTTTATCATTTTTTTTTTCTATATTGTTTTATATTATGTATGGTTTTATTTTGATCTGTTGTTTAAAATTACAATACCTTTCCTGGCAATATGCTGGATCCTGCTTCAAGATATTGCCTGTGTTTTTGTTTTACTGACAGGTTCGGAAACTTTGCCTGGTGTGCATGTTGGTGTTAGAACCTTATTAGAACCATAGAACTGTTCCATCCCATTTGGATTAAACATGAGGCAATTCATTCATAAATACCAGGGACCCTTTAAAGTAAGGGGACCCAGCATTATACTTTCCAAAGTGAGGCTGTTTCTTTCCCCATTCTAATGGTCTCAATGATGCCAAGTATGCAATTTTATTGGAGAATCTATGGATATAACAGGTACTTTGATTGTTAGTAAAAATTAATATGATTTATAAAAATTAGACTTGACAATGTTCTGTCAAGAAACACAGAATATGGCAAGTGCCAAATGAATCAAATTTATTTTATATTTGAATTTGGTTTCCTGCAATTATTTTCAGGAATTTAAGTAATATAAATATGGTCAGTGTCAGTGCCGATTTTGCTTATTTGAGAATTTGTCGCTATTGCACCTTGTTACCAGGTTCCTCAAACCATTTGTAATATGTAGGTATAATAGGTACGTACTTGAACTTTCTTCCCTTGTTGAATGTATCTACCCAAAGAACTTTCACAGATTTCGGGATGGACTAATAAGATTAGGTCTTGTACTTAGTTCTAATCATGTAGTTTTTCTCGGTGCTCATTTTTGTAATTTTATTTCTCTCCCAAGGTACCTCACAAACGTAAAATAAACTTATAGTTGTAGATAAAAACTTAAAAAAAAACCTGACTGAAGCTACTTGCTTAATAATTTAATATTTAGGAAATACCATTTTTGTTTTGAACTACTTACTTATACGTAATGCCCACGTAATGGGAATTGTAGGATTACTAAACGTGAGACAAGAAAAATCTGGTTGCAATTATTGGGACTACTACAGGCGGCCGCATTACCTTTAATTGACTATCTGGAAGTTAGAAAACTTAAAAATTGTGTACTATGATGGGAAATATTTTGCCTCCCTTGGAATCTATGGCACTGGCATGTCACATAAAACCTGATGGCAGTTGGACACTGACATATAACATAACCTTGTACCAGCCCACTTATGTGGTCTCCTTGGAGATATACAGAAAACAAGGCTTCACTTTTCCTATGTGATAGACTGTGACATGCTGGGTCCCCTTATTTTAAAGAGTCCCTGATAAATACCAAATATTTACATGCCGACATTATTATAGCAAGGAGAGGTTAGGTGCAAGGTCAATAGGTTTTGGCCGGAATATGGCAGAAGGCAAGTGACATTATGGGAAATCCAAACGTGAATGTGGATATTGCCATACCATTTATTATAATAATAATAATAATTCTCACCCTCACAATACTCCAAACTAGGAGTACCCCAGAAGCAACCACATGCTTGTGGGGGGAGGGGGGCAATTACTATTACAGGGTGTCTACCAACCTGGAAAACCTGGAAATGTCGGGGAATTATTTTTGGTCGGGGAAATCAGGGAAAAGTCAGGGAAATCTATCAGGAAATTTGTGGTTTAATAGATATAAAAATAGGAAATCTTTAATTCTTACAAAAACTAATCAAAATTATATCGTATTCATTTTGATTCTACTCCACAGAGATCACATTATGTTATTTATTTATACGTGATCCCTGTGCTTCTACTATACTTCAACGATAATCTAACTAAATAAGATTTTATGAAGCTATTTATTTTTGTTTTGAAGGTGTTTATTTTTTATGTTTTTTTTTATTTTGGAGAATGTGGAAAAGATATTTGTTTGTTTTATACGTGATTTTATATTTTTACAATAAATCTTGTATCTTTATTTTTTACAGGGTGGATCATTATAAATTGACACCCCCCCCCCCTTAACTTGCTAGTTTTTGAGGTTAGAAAAAAAAAGTTTTTTTACAAAAGTTATAGATACTAATACAAAGTTTTTTGTGACACTATTGGACCTTATACAGTGTGTTCTAGAAAGCCGTGGCAGACATAACTTATGTTTCTTTAAATGGAACATCCTGTATATTTTTCTTATATGTTCGCTCCAACCGTTCGTTCAGAACTAAGCCTTTTTTGAGGGATTACTCCTTGGGTCATAGGCTGCCATGAAAGACAAATGCCAAATTATAGTAATAGCTGACAGTTTGCAAGTATATTCATGCTTTGGAAAATTGGAGGAAAATTGAGAGAAATAAGAAATTTTAAATAGTAGTAATTTAATTTTTATTGAAAACGACAATGACATTTAGAAAAAGGATATATTTTTATATGTTTTTGTGGGGTTAATTAAAAACAGAATTTATTATGACAGACCGAAAAATGTAGAAACACTGAAAGGTAGAATTCGTGAAGAAATCCACATACATATTAAGTACTGAACACAGCAATTTTATTGTTGCTCCAATAAACAGAAACTTAGTAGCAAATATCAATAAATTCATACGTATATCCTTTTTCTAAATGTTATTGTCGTTTTCAATAAAAATTAAATTTAGAACAATAAATCCAACGAAGTTTATTAACTATGTCACTTACTATTTAAAATTTCTCATTTCTCTCAATTTCCATTCTTAATTTTCTCTGAAAACTTAAAATAGCCCATTTTGTTTTCCAAAGCGTGTATATACTTGCAAACTGTCAATAATTGTTACTATAATTTGGCCTTTGTCTTCCATGACCCAAAGTAATCCCTCACAAAAAAGGCTGTTCTGAACGAACGGTTGGAGTGAACATATATGCTTCATTGGAATCGGAAAAATGCGTAGAAAATATACAAGGCTTACCATTTAAAAAAACAAAAGTTATGTTTGCCACGGCTTTTTAGAACACAATGTATAAAACTTTTGTAACAAAACTTTTTTTCTAACCTCAGACACTAGCAAGTTAAGGGGGTGTCAATTTATACTGTACTTTATTAACCTCGTTAGCAACAGTTTCTGCCAAAAAGTTGAAATTCCAAGCCACTTTATAACTTTCTTCGAAAACATAATAGGACATAATTTGCACATTTATTTAATTAATGTCAGATGACATCACTAAGACTAATAGTCTGTTTTTGAATTTTTTTGTTAGTAAGCACGATCGTTCAGAGTAATTTCATCCTAGGGGATCTGTTGACACTTCCATTTTATTTATTCGCATATTTATCTCAGTAGGTAGGTATTAGTTAGGGAATTTTTTGCTTTTTGGTCAGGGAAAACCTGGAAAAGTCAGGGAATTTTAAAAACTCGATTTGGCAGACACCCTTCTATTATTTCGTCTTCGTTGCCATTTGCTAGGGCTGACTTTTTTCCCCATAGAACTAGGATAGCATTCTCTCAAGTACTACTGAAAACCCTAGAAAACCGTAGTAACATAAATCTCTAAATCAAGTCAAACAGACCTGTAGACGTCATTAGTCAAAGATGCCTAAAAGCTGTAACTTTAATGAATAGAGGTCATATAGAGTGGGTGCGAGGCCAACGATAAAGACAGGCCACGGCGCTAACGCATAATCGCGTAGTCACGTGACCAACTTAGTCCTATATAATGAAAGGCATTTTTGGAGATAAGTAGAAAAAACAAATTTCGTAACAATTTGGCAAGTTTTCTTTCATCTATTACATTATTGGTTTTGTGCATCCAAGCTTTCTCTCATTGTTTTTCTCAAAATTTTCAACCTGCCTCAGCTGTTTTAGGCTGAGTGTTAAACGGCACTGCACTCACAATATTTTGGCACATTCTCAAAAATTGTTGGGACATCACCTTCCTTTAGCTTAGGTGATATTCTCTATAGGTACTTTCCTCCCACAACACATTTGTCCACTTTAATTGTTTCACTTTCTTGAAAATGTGTTAGCCACACATACTTAAGGGTTTTTTAGAAATTAAATCTCGGGTGGGATTTGACGAATCCATTTTTGGCGGAAATTTTCATCCCGAGGCAAAACAAATGTTTGTTATGGCGACACTTTCTTCCTGGCTTTTTTAAAATGTGTATAAATATAATATAAACAGACCCAATATTTGGTATTTAGGTTATTTTTTACGAAATAAAAATGAAACTAACCTCAGTAGGTATACTGTAAATATTGATGAGGTCTCAGTTGATCGGCAGGGTGAAAGACCGAATAGAAACCGTATCAGGGCGTGGGTCGACAACGAAAATCCTCGAGTACGTTACAACACTGATTTATTTCGCACAAGGTAAATGGTGAATACAATAAATACACAAACCCGAACGTGGTCAACAGGAACGGCTTCCAGCCACCCGGACCGTCTGAACTCGCGGATCTCCCGTAAGCAGTTCACCCCTCTGTGTCTCAGGCTCCACTGTCCAATACTGTCCCATGTCCATAATAGATAATAGTCCATTCCGGGTTCCCTATTCTGTGGTTCGGGGGAGAATTCCCCTTACAGCGCTCAGGTGTCGCGTTGCGTCGGTGCGAGCGGCACCAATACTCTGGGACGGCACGACTTCCACCCAGAGACCATAATAACACCTGGGCGGTTCCCCTCCGCCAGGACACACGCGCACTAGACGCGAACTTGTTTCTAAAATATAAACTAAGACGTTTAAAAACACTTTAAACATTGAAAACTTCTCAAAACCCAAGCTGCCGCTTTCAGTTATGTGACAAATGACATGTAACGTCGGACTAAGATGGTTACGTGATTTTTGTGCACCAGGGCCTGTCTTTATAGTGGGCCTTGGAGTGGGTGGAAGATGACGGCCACTGTGTTGCCGGGTTGGGCGTGTGAAGACCTGACAGCGTAAGAAGTTGTGGGTTGGCCTTAACACCATTAAAACACAATGAAATTTACTAAACATCGACTATTGGGAATTCAAGCTAAGCGATACGCCACCTGGTGGCCAAATGTACAACTAGTCTCGATGACATTCGTTTTTTCCTGTCCCATGTGTTTATGTTTGAATGTCGGCATTTTTATCACATTGTTATTTTTTTGTTGAGCTGTGTTACATCCTTGTTTATTGTTATTAAATTCATTGGTTTTACCTGGATAGTACAAAGAAGACCAAGCTAAGGAACATGGCTTCTAACAACGGTTATTGTGTGCAATTCCTGGGCCAAAAAGAACACTGAGAGAAAGTTATGCTATATGCGTTTCCTAGGAAAAACACAGGAAAAGTTTATGTTGACACTTGAGACTAGAGATGGGTTTACACCGGTTTTTTTCATATTTAGAAAGGGTGTCAAGGTTTCCACCCTTTTTGGCACCGGGTGTCAAATTATGGCACTAGTTTTTGGCATATTTTGATTGGTGACATCTAGACGTTTAATTTAATACCAAATACTCATATCTAAAAACTATAAGCAACAAAAACATTGCAAGAAGATATAAAAAGTAAAAAAATATGTTGCAGGCGAATTAGAAATTTAGTCGTTTATCTATTACATTATCCTAAATTAAAATAACGATGACTAAATATTGAATAAATGAATAAATGTATTCTAGGGCATACAAAAACAATGTTCATCCTGCATTATTAACTCTAATAAACTAGTTAACGAGAAATAAAAAAAAAGTCATCAGTATACAGGGTGAGTCTGAAATAACTGGCATCCTTTTTTGGGTAATATAGATGGTCATTCTGAACCAGTTTTCTTAATAATTTTTCTACAATTCATCCCCTCAAAATCCCCCCTCTATGAAAACACGGCACTGGCGCCCTGCCAACAACCGAGTAGAAAATGGTAAATCATCAACTATTATAGTATTTTGAGACCGAGTTTACATTATTCGTCAGTGCCGTGTATTTAGGTGGGTAAATTAGAGAAAATTTTCGGCGAAATCGCGTTTCTTCTTCTTTGCTTCAAATCCAGTGGCTTTGCTTCCCTTAAAAAATTCCATCCATTCCAGGATATATTTTGGCTTTTGGTGACATTGAAAACACCCATTTTTGGGTGTCATTAGTTTACACCCTTTGAAACCACCCATTTTTGGGTGCCAAACGTTTCCATCCTTTGAATCCACCCTTTATTTTAAAAATGAAAACACCCTATGGGTGTCAAAGGTTTGGCACCCATAGGTTGGCACCCATAAAGGGTTTAAACCCATCGATGGGTGTAAACCCAAAACCCATCTCTACTTGAGACTAATAATAATGGGATAAGAGAATTAACTCAGGCAGATTTTTTCTAAAAACAAAAAACACAACAGCTACAAGACAAATAAGTAGTAGTATTTATTTTTCAATGGACATGGCTCCACATAATGCCTTTTTTCTTGGAAACTTTATACACCTGTGACATGGTCATTATAATAGTATTATAAAAGCCGAAATATGATTGCATTGCCCTCCAGCTCCTGCCTTGCATAAACAATGTATTTTTTGCTGAATTTTAGCAGTGCGAATAAAGATTCGCACTGTTAAAGAAGTCACTAATTGTCTGATGGAAATCTGACTGCAAAGCACTAGTTTGCAGGCAAAAGGCAAGAGTTTATAAAGTAGGTGTCCCATTCGTTTATTCCATGCAAAATAATGTGCCCTGTAGCAAACACTTTCTCCGTCTTTCTCCCCTTCAGCCACTGATCTAGAGTTAATATTGTTGTAATGTTGCCACAATCTACAAGGCTAAGGGTTATCCGACCCATTTTTGTTCTAAAAATTCTCGAAGAGAAGAAGAATTACGAAAATTGAGTACACACCTGCCCTAGAAACAACCTATAACCACTGTTGGATTTATGAACCTATCTCAACAAAATTAACAACAAATATATACAATTACAAAAATACACAGGAAAACTAAATAAATTGTTAAAAATCGTCAACCGAAAATGTGAGGTTATGAAACAATGTCATCGACGTTAGTTCAACTAATGGCCACTTGGGGCTGCAATCTTAATTTAAATTCCCAATAATTTCAGTCTATTTTACACAATATGTAGGAGGTCATAAATATATATTTTTTGTAATTAATACACAAGTGCAAATTCAAATGCAGCTAATGCTACTCTATAAGCGATGGCACTGAAACCAGGTCAAATTTTGATACCAATGGCCAGGTATTAGTATATAGTTGCAGGATTGTGCATCTTTTCCCCGTTGATACAGATAATAGTAAGGTGGCTTAAGCTAAGTTCATACATTCGCTAATTGCGGTAGCAAATATTAGCACAATAAAATCGTAAAAGCTGCACTTATTTCATATACCCACAATTTTTTTTAAGGAAATTTAGGATATTTTAAACATACCAACTATGCCCTAAACATATAAAATATAAACAAAAAAACTATAACATACGCTAAAACATAATCTGAGTGAAATTGGAGTTCTCGCGCATGCGCCGACGTCAATTTCGCGAGTTATACTTGCGAAATTCGCTATTTTTTTGCCCAGAAATATTGCCAGTTCAAATTAAGAGGGGGTTGCCGACAGCGAAAGTGACGTTAAATTTCGTATTTTTTTAAGTTGTATAGCATAAAATCTAATAACATTTTACCTGGCAAAAATTTAGTACAAACATCTCTGTCTTCATTTTAATCATAAGATATTACAAGCAGTGTTTTGTTTTATAGGTTATAAAAACCTTGGGAAAAATATTAATTCCAGTGCATATGCTTTTAAGATCTTATGATTAAAATGAAGACAGAGATGTTTGTACTAAATTTTTTGCCAGGTAAAATGTTTTATTAGATTGTATGCTATACAACTTAAAAAAATACGAAATCTAACATCACTTTCGCTGTCGGCAACCCCTCTTAACCAATCATAATAATTTCTGCAATTCGCGACTGTATGAACTTGGCTAAATATCGACGGTGGGCGGTTCGACCAAAGAAAATTGGCAATGGCGCCCTCCGCAGCAGCTGCCATCGGCTTGGGAATAATGAAAGACTCGACGATTCTGCATCCCACACCATCTATTACCGAGAAGCTAAACAAAATTCTACAGACATAGTTATTTTACCTGCTGCATTCTGATCAGACTTCTGTTGCCATAGGCTATATTTTCTGTGTTAATACATTATAACAAGTCCAGGTTAGGAACAGGAGCCATGATTATTAGTTGCGTATCAACAGCAACATTGTTATACTATAAATATGCAAACGTGGTATTTGGCAGTGATGTTGGCGTGCTGACAAATTGTAAACAAATCCATCTATTGTTTTTTGCATGTCTATGGTATCAAACCCCATTAAAAAATAGACAAATGTGCATTGAAGATACTTCCCTCGTTTATTTTACGAGGACCGTGATTAAAGGTGACAAGAAATAAACTACCATCCATACAATAAACCTGATAAATTGGGTTTGGTCCAAAAGCAGTTCTGAACCGGTTCTCTGTGATCTAATTGGTTGAAAATAATTCTGGAATTCCTTTTTTACATTCTGATTCGCTAGAAGTGGTTCAGGTTCAGAACTATGCATTATAGTCAAATTATTTTAAGAAGTCCTTACTGGGACTGTCAATTGGTAATTTCACTATCCTAAGTTGGCATCAATGCAGCAAAAAATGCAACCAGGTCATAAGTTCAGGTCAGTAACGAGCCCATTTGCACTAATAACACGAAAAGTAACAAGAACAACACAGATAACGGTAAAACTCACGAAACGTAGAAAACCCGCGAATATTTTCACTGCCGAATGTTTGAACCAGTTTGAACGATCTGGAAAACCTTCACTGTCACTTTGACACACCGAAGCTAAATTTGCCTGAGTCCGCACATAGACACTGCCAAAAGCAGCTGATTATACCAAAATGAAAAGTGTTTCCATGAAGTTTGAAATTATTATTAAAATGAGTTGTAGTCGTAGTTATTTTTATTTATAGCGGTATAATCGTGATTGCAATAGGGTTTTTATTTTATTATGTTCTTTTTTTCGTATCACTTGGGTAACTTTTCACATCATAAATCAATGAGTGACGTCATTAACTGGTTGAGAGACATATACCAATGTTATACCCATGGTTAACAGAAAATTCCTAGGGATTTTGTGGAGAATGTCATCTGACAAAATCGGGACTTCTTTCAGTAATCGGGGTATAGAACAAAGCTAAAACTGTCATCTTTGTCATTCTAATAAGATAACCTGTGCATAGCAGCGCTGTTTCAAGCGATCACCACTGGCGCCACACGACGAAACAAAGTTACACGGTGGCTTAATGTTAAAACACCATTGTTGCTGAATCTTTTATAAAATAGAAACTTGCAAATATGTTTGTTACAACGAATTTAATACTCAAAATAAAATAAAATATTTGCTTGTAACGTCCCTCTAGTTTGACATGTTCACATGGCATATTTTCACACATTTTCTTAAGAAAGCGAGTCTAAGAAGCAAGCAAGAGTATTGGTATCTTTTGGTTTGAAATGAAGTCCATGGCAAGTTGTAGTGTAAGTAAGCATAAAACGCATGAGATTTTTCAGTTTCTTCTTTATATAGAGGACTATATTGGTTCGCTTTGGAGCTATAAAAATACTTTTCCATTTTCATTGTTACATAGGTACGTTACAAAATACTATTTCAAAATATCTAGAATTTTCGCTTCTTCAGCTGGTTGATCAGATCATCCCATAATTCCAAAATAGTGTTTATTCTTCTGCAATTCACTTAATGGTCTGTGCTGTGTGCATACCATTTTCTTCTTGTGCATGGACATTTCATGTTCTCACAAACAAATCTACCTATAATTGTGTTAATAGGATAAAACTGTCAAATACTGGATGCAAAGACAATTCGTTACCGTAAAGAAAGAACTGACATTCCAATAACCACAGAATACCCCCCATAACCTATAATAAGTCGCCATTTTTTTCGTCGAGTAGCGCCACCCCAGTCCGTAAACAACAATGAAATATGACGTCATGCTCGGGTCTTTAATAAAGTGTCGGTCCAGCCTTTATACACAATTTGTCAGTTGGAAAGTGGTTGGAGATTTGTGTTCGCATATGTAGGTATCTACTTTTGATCTAATAAACCCGATTTTTTTATTAAATCAAAGGACTTAATAAACTTTGCATCAAGCACGACAATATTTTAAGCTTCAAACTCTGCTTCAAAAATATGTCACTGGCCTAATCAGTACTTATTAGAATTTCTTCGAAATGAGCAGATTGACCAAGAATTTGAATCTTTTTTCCACTGAAATGTCTTGAAAACCACCAGGGAACAACATTTTGGGAAGCATAGAATTTGCTAATACAGACTAACCTGGACGACACTGCATAGCGCTGTTTGAAGCGATCGCTACTGATGTGACTAGCATGACAAAAAATCGACAGGGTGGTTTATAATGTTAAAAATACCATTGTTGCAGAATCTTTTCTGAAACAAAAATGAATTTAGTATCCACAAGAAAATAAAATGCTTATTTGTTATATCCCCTTTAATTTGACAAGTTTACATGGCATATTTTCTTAAGAAAAGTGGGTCTAAAAAGCAAGCAAGACTGTTTTGGTACCTTTTGGCTTATATCCTTTACTCAATGATAGAACACATTAGATTTTCCAGTTTCTTCTTTATTTGTAGTGGACCATTGGTTTGCTTTGGGACTTTAAACAAATTTGTCTATTTTCATTCATGCAATATGTTACAAAATATTCTTTCAAAATATAGTGTCTTAAATTCTCGCTTCATCAACAGATCATCCCGTAATTCCAAAATAGTGTTTATTCTGCTTTGTGTATATGATTTTCTTCATGTGCATGGTAATTTCATGTTATGAAAAAGAAATCTACCCCTGAAAACTGTGTTAATATGACAAAACTTCGAAATTCTTATTGCAAAGGCAAACTGTAAAGAGAACGTAAATTGTAATAAATTGACACAGAATACCCCCTATAACCTATAAGTTATAATTTTTTTCATGTTCTTGTTTGAAAACGTCATGCTCGGGTCTTTAATATATAGTGTTGGCTCAGCTACAGGGTGTGGCAAAACAGACAGTGCAGTTTTGAATGGCTATTAGAAAACAACAATGCAACTTAGAAATATGGTTGTCCGGACCAAACCATGGTAACAACTGAAGACAGCACGACCCACCCCATACGAGACCCCTCTCAGGTTCCTACTGCCAGCACTCTAGGTGTACCGTTCAAAACTGCAGTATCTGTTTTGCCGTACCCGGTATAATTAGCAGATGATAAATCCTTTAATAAAATAATAAATGGAGCACACTGGATTTCCTTTGGTGAAACCTTTAAAATTATTCTAAAAAACGGTACCTTAATAGTCAAAATATCAACTTTCATTTATTTTAATTCTGAAACTTTCAGGGTACTTCCTGAATGTGACACAAATTTAAATACCTCCTTATCAGAGTCGCTAAAAACTACATTGGCAAGAGTAACAGATTTATCACTAACTCAAAAAGAAGAAAGCTATATTCCAGACATATTTTCTATGCCAGATATTCTTTTGGAAAGTAGCACAAAGGAGGATAACTTTAAATCAAAAGATGACGAGAATAACAAAAATAAGTTAAACATTGAAGATTCAATTTTCTCCACTCAAGGCGCTGATGAGAAAATGTGAGTTTTGTTTTTGTTCAAAATATCTACTGTTTGCTGCAAACAAGTTCTTTTCATTTCTCATTTTTTCTTATTTGTATAGGGATAATGATATAGCCGAGTCATTTGACTCGATACTAACAAATACAGAGGAGTTGAAAAAATTGTTATTTCATGATCATCGTTATGCCCAGACTCTAACTGAAGATGAAAGAATAATTGTTTCAGGGACACCTGATGAAAATATGTGAGTTTTTTAGTACTTCTCACAATACAAAGTGTTTTTAGGGTTTTGACTGTAGCATTTCAATTATTATGTTCTTTTCAGAGACACTATTACAGAACAAAAGACTGATTTGAAAAATTTATTTAACACTATATTAAGTAGTGCCTTAGAAAACGCTTTAATTCAAAGGGAATCAGATATAAGATTTAGTCAGAGGTTCAGTTACGAAGAAAGGATCATTCCTGGAGTTCTATCTGGAATGTTAACCCCCTTTGAAGACTCTAAGTAAGTTTGTTTTCATCTCCTTTTGATCGTAAATCTCCAATTAAATATTTTCAGTTTATGTGAAGAGCTGAATAACACCCTATCTGATTCCTTTATTGAAAGGCTAGAAAAGGCAGTAGAAACAGCTTTAATTCAAGAATCAGAGATTGTATCGCCAACAATCTTAGAAAGCAGAGGAAATTTAAGAGAGGACAACAGAGTTACTTCTCCTATTTCTCCAAGTTCACCGAAAGCAGACGATAACAAAGAGGGGTAAGTAAACGGCATTTACGATTTTTTCTTAGTGACTTTACCTAATAAAAGTGAACTGTTAAAGTAAGTTCTGTAAAATACCTACACATGCAATAAAAGTGAAGTAACATTTAATGTGATCTATTGACAGCAATGGAAAAGTCAAAAGTTTCCAATTTTTATTTTTTAAACTATTTCTAAACTATTATATCTGTTTTTTTTTGTCATTTTTTCCTATTCCCTATTCCAAACTTTGTCTCTATAACATAAGAAAGATAAATAGTACTGGATAGTCATTTCATTTCACTTTGACAGACATGAACTTAGAGAAAGGAGGAAGATTTATTCTCCGAAAGCTCAGGAAACAAATTTGTTGGAGATATTTGGTGGCAAAAAAACCAATTAAAATTCAATGGATATCCCTTACTTTATGATAACCTTGTATATATTATTCTCAAATATAAAATTATCAGAAAATTTAGTATAATAAATAAAGTATAAATAATATTGCCATTGCCAGGAAATAGTGACAGATAAAAAAATGTTGAGAACATTTTTTTATTCAAATGGAAAGCTAGGAAAATGAGTACATTTTTAAGTTGCACAGGGCAGGACTATTTTCTATTATGAATTTTATGTTACTGATTTCCCCAATGACGTCAGAACCTATAGACAGGTTTGTTTTGATAAACGCTTGTTTGTTCCGAAAATGTCGCGAGATTGTCAGAAATTGCCCCTTTTTGTCGAGCCGTAGCGAACTTATTTCGACTTTGGGCTCGGAGGCTGGCGTCGTTAGACCATCCCCGAGTCTTCGGGTGAGGTTCCGATACTTCCGGCGCCCCCAAACAAGAAAAAACATGCGATATCTAAGTGTGATTCTGGAGGAACTATAACTGGGAATCACCGGGTGTACAGTTGGTTGATGGTTGACTTTCTGTCTTTGTTTGTAGCATGTTTTTAGAGTAGTATGGATATATTTAATCTTGGAGTCAAAATAAAGGGCCTTTTAAGTATGGGGCACCACGTCTATAGGTTTTGACGTCATTGGATTTCCCACAATCTACATCAATGGTTAAGGATTTTGGGATAATAACATTTGTCAATTATGACGGAAATTTTAAAATTTCTCCACAAAAATCCAATCCAACTATAAGCCTCAGTTGGAAGAGATTTTGATTTTAAGGGAAAATGCGGAATTAAATTTTAGAATTCAACGCCTCCCAATATGAACCAATAAAATGACACGATTTTTGAGATATTAACCAATCAGGTGACGATTTCATCGATAATACCACGAGTGTGGTATTTTCGCTTATACTCTCTTAGTTACACCGTAGTTAAGCTAAACCAATACGGTGGTAGCTAAAACTGATAGGTAGCCCGATGACTTCTTCACAATCCAAAATTTAATATAGGACTAGTAATTAAATGGTAATTAAATTTAAATGGGGCTAGTTAAGTAAATTTTATATGGAAGCACGATGGTCTAGTGGCATGATTCTCGCTTTGGGTGCGAGGGGTCCTGGGTTCAAATGCCGAAATGTGGCTACTTTTTTATTTTTTTAATCACATTTTCGAAAAGGCAAAATATTTATAATTTTTGTAGTTAATTTATTTAATACGTTTGGTTGTCAAATTATGCATTTGTTAAATTCTCTTCCTAAATACAACTCGTGGTATGCCTAATAATGAGATAATACTTTAATTTATTAACTCATTATAATCCCAATGCTAAGAAAATACCACGCCTGCTGGGCAGTGGGATTATAATTTGTAAAATTAACCAAAGGTATTATGATAACAGGTACACCACTTGTTATATCATCCCAAATAAAAACTGTTGTACTTCAAGGGAAATTTCCTGACCACAACTGTAAACAAATTAGTCTCTTCATCTGTTTCTTAATTAAAAAATTTAAGATCCAAATCCTAATATTAAAATTTGTTTCAGTTTGAGCATTGCCAACTTGGACACACATCTAGATGAGTTTACACCCGAACCATTATTGAAATTTGAAGCTATGTGTCATGAATGGCTCGATCAGGCCTTTGATATTTGCGAGGAGGCCGAAGATATTGCGAATATCGAAAGTGAAATTATTCCGGAAGTTCTTACAAATCCACCATCTCCTGTGAACGAACTGTCAGATGTTGATTTACTGGAAGAATTTCCAAGCTTGACTGACCCTGCACTGGTTTTATGCGACGAAAACATAATCGTTCCAGAGGACTTTTGTGGAATTGAAATTTTAGAATCATTGGAACAGTATGAACAAAGGTAAGTCTTCGAATATGGTGAGAAACCGAAAAATGTTTTATTTTGAAAATCTTTTTTTTTTCATTCATTTATTTATTATTCTCAACCAACTTGACAGTTCATTATAGAGAATATGACAAAACAATTTAAAATTTAAAAAAAAACTAAATTAATGTAATTAAATCAATCAAAAATCACTTTTTTCAATTAGATATTTCTTAAGTTCTTTTTTAAATTTGGTAATATTTGATGTCATTTTTAACGATTTTGGTAAATTATTATATATTTGGATTCCATTATGTAATATTGACTTTTTTCCAAAATTACTTTTTATGCTAATTGTCTTCATTAAATTTGTTTGTCTTGTACCTTGTTCATGTATTGCACCATTTTTAAAAAAGTTTAGGTTTGAGTGTTTTTTATTTTTTATAACAGAGTGTATAAATATGCAAAGTTTTAATTTATAAATACAACACAGATTTAAATATCCAAAAGGTTTATATATGTTTACTGTAGGTTCTAAAAATGGTAGTCTATGCATACATTTTATAATTTTGTTTTGTAACACGCATAATTGTTTTAAAACTCTAGAATTTGCAGAACCCCAAACTGAAATTAAATATTGTAACTATAGCAAAATATATTTTTCTTAAATGCTTCAGTGGTACATAATTGCGAATTTTGTAGAAAAATGCCTACTAGAGGTGATATAAACTAAACTAAAGATTCTATATGGTTTATCCAATTTAAATTTTCATCAATTTGTAACCCTAAAAATTTTATACATTTACTATAATTTCTTGTTTTATTGCATAAAGTTATGGGTTCTATTTTGTTTTTTATTGGGCGTTTATGATTTGTTAAAATTTAGGGTCAGTTTATTTGATTGAAGCCAAATAATTAAAATTTTTAAATCTTCCAAAATATTTGACCGAATTTCTGAGAGGCTATGCCCAAAATAAATAAGAGTCGTATCATCAGCAAATAGTTTTACAGTTCCTCTGAGTTTTAATTTCGAAATTGAATTGATGTAAATTAAAAACAAAAGAGGACCTAATACGGAACCTTGTGGTACTCCACAAATTACCTTTTTTCAGAACTTACCTTATTTTCAATTTGGACATACTGCATTATATTTTCTAAGTACTTTTCGAACCAACAGTAAATATTTCCTCATTCCACTGTTGTACAATTTTCTTAACATTATTACATGATCAACTGTATCAAAGGCTTTAGTTAAGTCTAAGGATAACAAACAACATTTTAGATTTTAATCAACTTTTAACTGGATATCTGTAATAATATCTACCGCTGCAACTTCTGTATCTCTAGACTTTTTAAAACCAAATTGACTATTAAACAGTAAATTTTTACTTTCTAAATAATTTGATAATTTATTATGCATTACTTTTTCTAAAATTTTTGAAAAAACTGGCAATACTGATATTGGCCTATAATTGTTTGGATCGCTAGTATTGCCACTTTTTAATATTGGCGATACTTTAGATAATTTCATTTGTTCTGGAGATATACTAGTTCAAATTGAAATTTTGATTTTTTGCATTTGTGATGCAGTGTAAAAAGTATAATTCGTGGGAATAATTTCTTGAAATTTGGAATCTGAGGGTTTTCAGGGGCGCTGATTAACGCCACGTTATCAGATTTCCGATAAAAAAATCGCTGATACCTTAACTCGAAAATTTGGGTCAAAAAAAAATTTTTAATCCGGCCCTGGAATAATCGTATGGTCATTGAAAAGTGTTTGATAAGTACATCTAGGAGGGTCCTGTATACAAAAAAAAATTCGTTAAAATCCGTAAGCCAGTTCAAATTTTACAGGGGTGTTACAGATCAAAATGAGACACCCTGTATATCTTCATTTTTTAACGTTGCCTCATCTAGAAACATGGAGTTTTCATTGTCTGCTTCTTCATTCAGTTGAATTTGTGTTATTTTCTTAGATAAAATTTGTCCTACTTCTGTGAAATGTTTATTTATTTCTTCACAAATAAGTTTTTTATTTATTATTTTTTTGTGGCCAACTAGGAGGTAGTCAATATTATTTCTAGAGATTTTGGTTTTGTTTCTTAAAAGGTGATAATTTCGTTGAAGTATATTAATGTTCATATATATCACCTATATATTTTCTAAAATTTATTTGTGCGCAAATAGATCCATTTAATTTTTAATTGGGTTTTTCAAACTGATTGAGACAACTTTTTCAAGTTGCCTCAAAAATTCATAAATTCTTAACACTGAATGAACGAAACTTTAAACGTGTTAACTCAAAAATATTGTACCCTGTGTTCTATCTAATTATCTCTACTAACTTCTCTTTGAATAAGTGGCAATAATATTTTACTGTATAATTTTTATGTTCATTTAAACGAACGTTAAATGGCCTACAAGTCTCCCCAACATAGAACTTTCCACATTCACAAGGAATTTTATAAATGCAATTTTTTGAACTTTGTAACTCATTAAATGGTTTTGAAAAAGTTGTCTTTCAATCAGTTTGGTGGCGAAAAACCCAATTAAAAATTAAATGGTACAATCACCTCTATTATTGTTAAATTTTTCCAGTTTTTCATCCAAAAATGTAAGGAATGCTTCATTTTGCATAGAAGGGGGTTTATAAATACCACAGATAGTTAGTTCTAGCACTTTTATCTTTATCGATATATAGGAAAAAGTATTTTCTGTTTTTCCAACACTTCAAAATTAAATTTTCTATTGATAAATATTCCTAGTCCTCCTCCTCGCTTATGTCTTGTTGCAAAAACCGCATTAAATTTGTGAAAATTGTAATGTTTTTCTTCTTGTTTATGTACCCATGTTTCGGATATAATGATTACGTCAATATTTTCATCATTTGCTAAAATTTCGATTTCATCCATTTTGTTTTTCATTGATCTTGCATTGAGGAATAATATTCTAATATTGATGCAAGTAATTTATTCTTTCTTTCGCTTTTGATTTTCTGAAAATATGCAATGGACATTGATCGCTATTTGCTTCATGATTATAATTGTAATTTGTGCTGTACTTTATATTGGATAATTTGCAATTATTACATTTCAGGATTTCTTCCTTGCATTTCCAGTAACTATGTTCCCCAGCACAAATACGACAAACTTGTTTTTTAGGACAATCATTTGCCATGTGTCCATATTCACAACATTTATGACAAACTATAATATCTAAAGATTCTTGTATTTTGCACCTGTTCCAGCCAAGAGATATTTCTGTGTTTACTAATTTATTAAAAGTTGTACCAATAGTTTCAATATACATTATATACTTATTTAGGATTTTTGATTTTCTTGTATTTTTTATATGCAGTTTGTCATCTATATCAATATGATTTAAAGCTCTAAGTTCATCTATAAGTTCTTGATCATTATATTCCTTCTGTGCACCAATTATAACTAATTTTGGAGGCTTGAACTTTGACATTTGAACTATATAATCCTCTTTCAGTTTCTCCTCACTTAACTTTTTTAATTTTTCAATTTCTTCTTTCGAATTTGATTTTATAACTATCCCTCCATTTCGAATTTGTTGTACCTTTTTTATAGATGCATTGACCGTCACAGGATTTACTCTTTTCTGGACATCTTCTTTTGTTGTTTGGCTATTTTGATTCCTCTTGGGTTTTATAATTACCACTGGTAAATTTTGATTTGAAGAAACTATATTTTTCTTCTTTTTTACAGCTTCTGAATGAGACAGGTCGTGATTCATATTTTTGTTGTGCACTGCATCTATTTTTTCTATAAGTAAGTCAAATTTCTTTTCCATTTCAACTATTTTACTAATTGGGTTACTTGCTTCAATCATTTCTAACTTTTTGGTTAAGTATTTAGTTTTTTACTCATTTCCTTAATAATAATTGCTAATTTTCGCACATTAATATCCAAGACATCATCACTATTATTTTCAAAGCACCTTTCACATACCCATTCACTTTTTAGTTTTTTCAATTCAGAAGATTATTTTCTTGTTAATTTTGCACATGTTAGGGGAGTACCAATTTTTTACAATTTGAACATCCAACATCCTTGCTCGATGTCAACATAAAGTTGTCTTTTCAGAATCGAATCTGAATCGGATTTATCTGATTCTGTAGAATTATATCTTGGTATTATGATATCAAATGAAGTTGAAACTGCCTTACAAAATGAACATGAAGAACAGTCCGTAAGGGAGGCCGAAGTTGGACATCGACAAATACATGAAGAACAAATTATTTCGAGACTTTTTTCACGGCTAGATATCATAGAGGAGGAGGTAGAGGCTGAGGAGCAAAGTGGGATGTGAGTTGACTTGTAAACTTTTCTTAGCTCTATAAAAATTTGAAATAGGTTTGTTTACTATTTACATACTAATGCGACCACTTGATTGCGCGTGGATATGCGATATAATTAAGAAATCTTTTGGCTAGTAATTTAACAAGGCAGACGATAAAATAATAGATTATAGCCTAGGTCATCATGAAAAATGATTTTTTTTTATTACAAAAGCAATATATTATATTCGTGCAGTCTTTTCAGGCCACCTCACTTACCCCAGAACAGGAGAATCTGGAATCATGAAGAAAGGATCATACCAGGATATTTCTTTATGTCTATGGATGACGATCCAAACAATAACGATTGTTAATTAGTTTAGTTTTTTTTTACTTTTTTTACGTTTTCTTAAGATTAAGAAATATTTTGAAGACTGCATATATTTAGGAAGTGTATGTTTTTATTTGTTCTTGAAACGTTTAAACTACATTAGAAGGTATTATAAGTTTACTTGTTTTTTTGTGAATATATGGTTTATTTTCTTTAGAAAAGATTTTTTTAATTAAAAAACATTGTCTCTTTGGTAAAAATGTTTCTGCAGCAGATAGTGGTAATAGATCTAGTAAACTGAGGGTATTTTATTAAAAATATATATAAAGTCCACCATACTAATCAGCACTGCAAGATTGTATATAAAATAGGTTCCTTGACAACATGAAAATGACTTTGTGTTACTCGAAACTGCAAGGCATAATCAGTTTTCCTATGAGACAAATGAACTACAATCCATACAAATTATAAATATATTACTGATATTTTTAAATCAGTGACATCAGAGGTGTTTTTTAATGGAGTCAATGATAAAACCCCAAAATCTAATAACTAAAGGAAAAAAACTTTTGAGGCGATAAACATCGACTTGTTTTTCACTGAAAATCTTATAGGTTTCAAAACAAAACAATTGATGACAAAAATAAATATTTTAATTTCATAAAACATAACATCAAAGACTATTTGATTCATCTACTTTACTTATTATTAGAAGTGCTTTTTTCTTTTAATTTAACATAGATTATACAGGTTGTTTCCAATAACTTAATATAAACATAAGTGCATTATTTTATTTTTTGAAAAATATATTTTTTAATAACTTTGAAAATACGTCAGATATTTTTTATAAAACTTGGGGGGTGTAAGCTAGTTGTAGAGACACATCTTTTATGAAAAATGTGGCGCCCCAATTAATATCACGCTGAATATTTTAAATGAAAAAAATTATATGCCGGTGCCAGTGCAAAAACAAAAATTATTCTCTTAATGGTGCTTCATTTTGTAATAAAAAAAATCTCTTGAATTTTTCGTATCTTCAGTAAAAAAATAAAGAATAATTATCTGTACTATGCTACTATGACTAAATAACTAATAGCCATTTTAAATAATAATGATAATGTTGTAATTAATAATTTTAAATAATTTGATCTTACTTCAATAAAAAGTTAAAAAAGTACTCCAAGTGTAGAGAATACTTTATTTTCATAGTAGCGGTATAGGGACATACATTGTTTCTTTATCTTTTTACATTCAAACTATTCAGGGTGATATTAATTGGGGCGTCACTTGTTAAAACTAAAAAAAAATGT
The DNA here is from genome assembly GCA_963920635.1 of Pseudeuparius sepicola. Lineage (NCBI taxonomy): Eukaryota > Metazoa > Arthropoda > Insecta > Coleoptera > Anthribidae > Pseudeuparius > Pseudeuparius sepicola. The sequence goes on along the minus strand of OY987299.1, from coordinate 123,208,414 downwards.
AGTTTCGAAGTGAATATATATATTTTTTAAATCTTTAACACTATGTGTATACAGTGTGTCCCAAATTCGCCCCTCGCCATTGGGATCTGGCTAACGCTACAAACGCACAGAATAGCCACACATAAGGCTATTCAGTGCTACAAAAGATAGAGAGTCGGTCTGGGGATAGTTTTAGACAATTTTATGGCCCATCTGATGCCGCTGTGAAATCAAGGCTAACTGCGATCGTTTTCCAAGCTATTTCCAAAAAGCTGAATTTCCCCATTTTCCTTTTTGTTAAATACCTTAGAAAACGATGGTTATGCAAAGACAGGGCTTTGATATTATTAAGGCACTTTCACTTTCTACTACATCCACCCTTTTTAACGCTAATGTCAGTTTTTTTAACAACAGGTTTTTGTTTTTGAGATATTACACACAACCTTGAACGCCATCTTGGATTTTAAAAATTTGAAATCAACATAAAATTCTGTTTTCAATTATGTATGCCACTAACGATTTTTATTAGTTGTAACACTTAAAAGTGTTGTTTTTACGTAACATTAAGCAGGCCATGACTAGTTTGGCAAAACAAATGCAGCAAACTGTCAGTTGTGTTCTTATGTAGCTCTCGGCTGCTTATATAGTGAAAAACCGGATATGTACAGGGTGGCTCATTGTAAATTGACACCTCCTTTAACTTGCTAGTTTTACAAAAGTTTTAGATACTAATACAAAGTTTTTTGTGACGCTATTGGACCTTTTCTAGAAAGCCGAGACAGACATTTAAATGTTATTGTCGTTTACAATAAAAATTAAATTTCAAATAATAAATCTGACGAAGTTTATTAACTATGTTACTATTTGAAATTTCTCTCAATTCTCTTCTTCATTTTTCTCCAAAATCTTAAAATAGCCCGTTTCGTTTTCCAAACTGTCAATAATTTTTACTATAACACAAAAGAGGCTCAGTTGTGAACAAACGGTTGGAGCAAACATATAACATATATATACTTCGTTGGAATCGTAAAAATGCGTTGAATTAAATAATCCAAAAATATATAAGGTGTTCCATTTAAAAAAAACATAAGTTATGTTTGTCACGGCTTTCTAGAACACACTGTATAAGGTCCAATAGCGTCACAAAAAACTTTGTATTAGTATCATTGGGGTAGTATGGGGGGGAGGCGCCATAACATTACTTTGTCGCATATAGCAAACGGGTTCAGGGGGTGTGGCTAAGTCTGTGATCAATAGGGCTGACACGCCAGGGTCTGATTAAACAGTATTCCTAGTAAAATTATAAAAAATGTAAAAAAACGAAAATTAACAACGACGAAATCAAAAGCTGGGTTTAGTCAGTCAGTCAGTCAAATACATACCTAAAGTCTATCCAAGATACAGCGGCAGTGGATCAAAACATTGGCACCACGTGACCTATTCTCTTATTGGTCTGGCCGTCATAAAATGTCAAGTGTTTACGCGGCGAGCAGAATGCAGGGCCGGCTCTTCCCTCAGTCGAGTTTCCTGCATATTTTAGATCGGATCGCGAGCAGTATATTCTGTAAATTTATTTTGCTACTTAATTTAAGGAAAGGACCCCGCACACTTTCTTAGTAAAATCCGGCTCCCGTTAATTTTGCTAATTTTTTTATATGTTATTCTATACATCATTCAGAACAAGTCCCCATGGGCAGAAAGTCCTAGGACCCCAAGGTTCAGAGATACAGGGTGTTCACAAAATATTGGAGACCCCCCCCTTAACTTTCTTATTTTTGACCAGAAAAAAAAAGTGTTTTATACGAAAGTTGTAGAAAATGTTCTCTACTTTCCAACGCCGTTTTCAGAAAGAAAATCGATCGTCGCGTTTTCAAGGTAGAGACCTAATTTTTTTTTTAAGTGAACACCCTGTATGTGATTGAATTTTTAGATTCTACGCTTCATTCCGATCAAAAGATATATATACTTAATATGTTATATATAACTTTTGTCATAGGAAATTGCATTTTAATACAGGATTACACAAAAACTGAGGTGGCCATGAAACTAGAAACAGTGCAACTTATATGCGCTGTCAAAAATTCAAAAAATAAGTTCGGCGTCAATTAGTGGTACAAGTTCACACAGATTACTGTAGAAGAGAAGAAAAAAAAGTGTTTTGTATGAAAGTGAATTTCTTTTTGTCCACTTTAGAATTGCTACTGCAACAACATACAGCACATGACATATTTATTTCCAGAGGTCAATAGCTCGCAATAACAAGGAAAACTGCACTTTTAGCCACTTTTAATGCACTTTTAGCACCGAGTCAACAAATTGACGTTGTTCTGGTAATCTATGACATAGGTGAACCCGTTTTGGGTCACGTGACAGCTTCTCCCCTCCAATACTACCTCAATGATTAGAATATAAAACTTTTGTAAAAAAAACTTTTTTCTAACCTCAAAAACTAGCACGTTAAGGGGGGGTGTCAATTTATAATGAGCCACCCTGTACAAAAAACAACAGGAATACTACATTGGCAGAATGAGTTTATTATACACACTCTGAGGCAGACAATTTTTCTTACATTGAGGGTCGAATTTGGGACACACCGTATACATTAAAGCGAATACGGACCTATGTTTGTGTGAATTTTGGTTCAGATTAACCCCCTTAAATATTGACATTCAATTATGAACTACCCTGTATATTTTATATATGACTAGAGTATTAGGGTATGGTCAGAAATTAACCAAAATTCTGGTTTGGTCAAGAACGGTAGCCGCACAGGATTGCTCGATCGGACAAAATTCTCCGCGCGCGTGTCGTCAACGCTAGACCTCTATAGTCAAATTATTTTAAGAAGTCCTTACTGGGACTGTCAATCGGTAATTTTGCGATCCTAAGTTGGCATCGCAATGCAGCAAAAAATGCAACCGGGTCATAAGTCCAAGTCAGTAACGAGCCCATTTGCACAATGAATAACTACTAATAACACGAACAAGAACAACACAGATAACGGTAATACTCACGAAACGTACAAAACCCGCAAATATTTTCACTGCCCAAAGTTTGAACCCTTTTGAACGATCCGGAAAACCTTCACGGTCACTTCACAACACCCAAATAAATAAATAAAATTTGCCTGAGTTTGCACCATAGACGCAGCCGCAAGTAGCTGATATACCAAAGTGTTTCCATGACGTTTGAAATTGTTATTAAAATGAGTTGTAGTCATAGTTATTTTTATTTGTAGCGGTATAATCGTGATTGCCATATGGTTTTTCGTATCACTTGGGTAACCTTTCACATCATAAATCAATGAGTGACGTCATTAACTGGTTGAGACACATATACCAATGTTATACCCATAGACCGGGAGATAGTGACAGATTTTTGGACGTGATTTTACTCAGTATGCCTTTCAAAGGGCATTATGTGGCACATATTCTCACAATAATAAGGTATGAATCAGAGAGTCATCCTGGGTTCTTCATGTGAAAAACTGAGTTTTCAATTATTCGAAAAATATGCGTTTTGATATGATTTTATACAGGCTGCCATGTGTTTTATAATGAACTTCAAAATAAAAAATTCCTCGGAAAAAATAGGCATACCGTTAGGGCTATTATTGCCACGTGATCTTGTATTTTAATAATTAATTTTTCCACGTTTCTGAACAGGCTGCCAATGAGAAGTATGCAAGTTCTTATTATGAAAATGCTGAAAAAAAGATGGCATACCATTTGCGCATGTCCAAGTACACTTTACATCGAATTACTCGTTTAAATGATTAAATAACATTCAATTTAAACAGTACTTGGACATGCGCGAAAGTTATGCCATCCTTTTTTCAGCATTTTCATAATAAGAACTTGCATACTTCTCATTGGCAGCTTGTTCAGAAACGTGGAAAAATTAATTATTAAAATACAAGATCACGTGGCAAGCCCTTCGGACCCACCCTAACGGTATGCCTATTTTTTCCGAGGAATTTTTTATTTTGAAGTTCATTATAAAACACCCATGGCAGCCTGTATAAAATCATATCAAAACGCATATTTTTGAATGACGGTAATATTGAATGACGGTAAGTATGATACTAATCTTTTGCGATATTATTTATAAATTAATATTAAAAATAATGTATCCTAAATTTAATTTTAATTTAATATACTGTTTATAAACACCATGAAAATTATGTTTCAGAAAGGTTCAGTAAAAGACGCTTATAGGATTATAGGATATAGCATTTGGTGTTATTGTACCCATACTAGTACACTCTTAGTAAAAGAAAAAAGTAAAAATATGCAAAACAAGACAAACATATTGATGTATTATCTAAAGGAGGCCTTATGCGGCTGTCATTAAGTACATATTTATCCTCAAATTATTTAACTTCCTCATTTTTTTCTTTCTTGATTTGATTTGCCCTTGTTTCATTTGATTTGCCCTTGTTTCGATAATAAATTTCTATAATTCATCCTTATAATTGTCCTTAATTTACAAAAACTTTAATATGTAACTTTATAGTGTTATGTTATTCTTCTTAAAAATGTTAATAGACAATTTTTTTTATAATACCGGCTCCTTTTCTCTAAGAATGACCATCGTAAACTTCGAATAGTATATGATTCCATTTGTTCTTTTTGTAGCCATTGTTTGGATGGTTTTCTAAGCCCCCATGTGAAAGTTGTTGAACCCAAGATGGAATATTATACAGGGTGGCCCACCACAAACTGCATCGATCTGTATATGGAAAACTAAAAGTAGGAAAATTCTGAAAATTTTGCACCTCACCAATGCCGATGGGCGCTGCTCAACTAAAATATTTTGGTGAATCTGGCACTTCCGGTTAAACCGGAAGTCGATATCAACTTTCTTATCTCATATGGAACACCCTGTATATTATTACATTTTTGGATTCTAGGCATCATTTTGGAACAAAAACATGCAACATGTCCTATGTCTAAATCCAACCGTTAATGAGATATTTGCATTTTTCCGAAAAAAATTACAGGTGCAGACCTAAAGTCGATTAGCAATAATTTATACGAGGAAACCGCGTAATTTCAAAATGAATTTTTTGGCGTCGTGTAACAGAAGCCCTGACCTAGTGATCTCTGCTGAGAAATAAATCCGTTCTTATACATTATTTAAATTTGTTTATTATCTGCGGAGAATGCAACAAAGTAATATCAAGAACGTGCGATACATAATCTTCGTTTGTGTAATTTAAGCGCGCCGGCATTATTGTTGACAATAATTTATAAACCAAGTGACATTTCCTCAGCCGCGATTGTCTTTTCAACGTCCACGGCTAATATGATTTTCCAAGCGTTAAGCAAACCCCGCATTTTATGTGCAAAAAGTGGGTTTTTCGTAAATTAATCGAAAATTACTGCATTTAGGTATAGGAAACCTTACACAAAGTTGTCATCATTTTTAGTGGTGAATAAGATCGCATTAAAAAAATGGGGGTTTCCATTTGAAAATTTCGAGATTCAAGCACATTTTGAATGTAATTTTTATTCATATTTAAGAGTAGAGTAGTAGTTTAAGTATAAGAACGGATTTATTTCTCAGCAGAGATCACTAGGTCAGGGCTTCCGTTACACGATGCCAAAAATTCGTTTTGAAATTTCGCGGTTTCCTCGTATAAATTGCTAATTGACTTTAGGTCTGCACCTGTAATTTTTTTCGGAGAAATGCAATATCTCAAAAACGGTTGGATTTCGACATAGGACATGTTGCATATTTTTGTTCCAAAATGATGTCTAGAATCCAAAAATGCAATAATATACAGATAAGAATGTTGATATCGACTTCCGGTATAACCGGAAGTGCCAGATTCACCAAAATATTTTAGTTGAGCAGCGCCCATCGGCATTGGTGAGGTGCCAAATTTTCAGAATTTTTCTACTTTTAGTTTTCCATATATAGATCGATGCAGTTTGTGGTGGGCCACCCTGTATGCGTATGGTCCTGTTTAATTGTATGTGTTTCTAGACATAAATTTGGCAGAATATATTAGTTCTTACGTTTTTAAGATGTACAAATTTAGTATAAAGATATTCAATAATAGTATGAAAACTAAAAACAGATGAAATAAAATACACGAAACACACGCCAAAACCCACACCGCACCGATATACAAATACAATACAAAGTGCTGACGTCACACCAGTCTGCCGACTGGCAAACGTTACGCTATTGAAATCGAGCAATCCTGTGCGTCTACCGTTCTTGGTTTGGTGCTCCAAGTCCGTATCTCTGATTACTAGTTGGTTAAGAATTACAGGAAGCCTCCTGATTTCTTCTGTTAATCAAGCCAGTAACTCTGGTTATCGGTTAGTTAATTCCGGACCATAGGCCTGTTTTGCAGTTACAGAAAAAGATTTTTTATGGCACATTTTTTCCTAAGAATGAAGTTCGATTAAATTTCATTGTATATATATATAATATTTACTGTAGTTTTACGTTTTGTATGTATAGTGAATAAACCTGTGTTGCTGAACAGCTCCTTAAAAGAACATATAAAAGCTTTTAGTCTGGTAGGACTTTGTAGGGATTCAAAATCCCATTTGGATCCATCACCTGTTTTATTTGTTTCATTAATTTGATAGCTGTTTGGCTTTTCGAGTATTTCATGTATTTTGTCTTCCGGAATCCTATGCCGTGTTCTGCGCTGATGCTGCCCTTCAAATTTGACGTGTACTCGTATATGAATGGCTCGATTTTCTTCAAACATTCCTGGGTGAATTCATTCACCGTTATGTTGAGATGCAAGTTACCATCACCTGAAAATGGCGGTTTTTAAATGTATAAAAAGTTCTTCATAATGCAGCCAAACAGATGTGATACCTAGATGTCCATATCCAGTAACCCGAATAACATCGGATCCTAGACGTTCTCTCATTACAGTCACTATGGAATAGAAATGCTCTAAAGGCAGTGTTACATCGTATTTAAATGCATAACCGTCCTGAAGTAGTCCTTCGGATATCCTTTCTCTTAGATCCCATATATTCTGAAACATAATGTCAATAATCAAAAAGTCATTGGTATTTTCTTATAACAAAGAGCTGGACCAACACTATATTAAAGACCTGTGCATAGCGCTGTTTCAAGCGATCGCCACTGGCGCCACACGACGAAAAAAAAAAGACAGAATGGATTAATTTAAAAACACCATTGTTGCAGAATTTTTTATAAAATAAAAGCATGCAAATGAGTTTTACAACGAATTTAACTTGTTATGTTCCTTAAATTTGACAAGCTTACATGGCATACATCCATAGATTTTATTAAGAAAAGCCAGTCTAAAAAGCAAGCAAGAGTATTTTGGTCCCTTTTGGTTTGAAATAAAGTCCATGGCTATAGTTTTAGTGTAAGTAAGTTTAGAAAGCATATTTTTTTAGTTTCTTCTTATAGTGGACCATTGGTTCTCTTTGGGGCTATAAACAATATATTTTTTATTTTCATTCTACATACGTTACAAAATACTCTTCCAAAATGTAATATCCAGAATTCTAGCTTCTTCAAGTGGTTGAACAGATCATCCCTTAATTCCAAAATAGTGTTTATTCTTCGGCAATTTACATAATGGAGCATGGAAATTTCATGTTATCACAAGCAAATCTACCTATAATAAAGTTCTGTTAATATGATAAAACTGCGAAATATTGACGCAAACAGAACTCGTGATCGTAAAAAGGACGGAAATGGTAATAAAGCTAGATATTTAAAATACGGGACATTCAAAACGTCAGAAACTGACATACCTATAACCACAGAATAGCCCTGTTATAACCTCTAATAAGTAGCCATTTTTTTCGTCGTGTAGCGCCACCCCAGTTCGCAAACAACAATGAAATGTGACGTGATGCTCGGGTCTTTCATATAGTGTCGGTCCAGCAAAGAGTCTAGGTAACCTAAATTGGTTCTATGAAATGATATCAGAACTTACAGACGTTGTGCCCCTTCATAATGTACCCTTTGTTTTGTCTCTAAGAATAAAAATATTCATACTACTCTAAAAACAGAAAGTCAACCATCAACCATGTAGTCATTGACCTTTCCCAGTGATATACCTCCGGAACCACTCTTGGATATCGGGAATTTTTTCGTGTTTAACGATTTTTTGGGCGTATCGGAAGCATCGGAACTTCACCTGAAGACTCGAGGGAAAGTCTAACGATGCCACCCCCAGAACCCCGATCTGGAATAACTTCGCTGTGGCTCAACAAGTGCAATTTCTGACAGTCTTGCGACATTTTCGGAATAATTTTTAAGACGTAGAGAACAACACAGAAAACAATCCGATTTCTCGCGAGAAAAAAGCTTAAAATGTCCTCTTTGCAAATCCGAAAAAGTATTAAATCTCTTAGGCTGACCTTTCTCTCGCTTGCTATCTTGATTTCCTCGGCCCACGACCCTATTTAAGAATCTTTTTCGACTTGGTCACTGCGGAGACAGTTTTCAGTGGCCACTGTACATCAGGCATTTATCAAAACAAATCTACATCAGGCGTTTATCAAAACAAATCTATCCATAGGTTCTGATGTCATTGGTTCTATGTACTACCTAAGGGGACTCTCCACAAGTCACCTAACCTCACTTTGCCATTCTAAAATCTTACCTTCATTTTGCTGGGCTCGCTTGAATGCGTTCCATCCAAAACCAGCCCCTCTTCCATTAGGTTTTCAAGGAAGGTCTGCAATTTCTCTTCGTCGTGAGTGGCATTGCTGCCATGTGTTTCCAGTAGCATGTAAAACGGGAATACAGGAAGGGGATTCTTAACCTTCAGGTTGCCGACCACGGCGTCTAACGATCGTTCGTCCACCATTTCGCAGGACGACAATATCTCGGCCAGGTCGTACTTGGCCTTTTTGAGGACTTTGAGGACATTGTCAAAAGATTCCAAACCTGGCAAATGAGCATTTGGAAGTTATTAACTAAAATAACCAATAGTAGGTTCATCTAGTATCGAAAAAATTGAATCCATTTTCTGAATTTCAAGGTATACTCTCGTCAGGGACCCTTTAAAGTAAGGGGACCCAGCATTATACTTTCTTTCCCCATTCTAATGGTCTCAATGATGCCAAGTATGCCATTTTATTGGAGAATCTATGAATATAACAGGTACTTTGATTGTTAGTAAAAATTATAATAATGATTTCTAAAAATTAGGCTTGACAATGTTCTGTCAACAAACACAGAATATGGCAAGTGCCAAATGAATCAAATTTATTTTATATTTGAATTTGGTTTCCTGCAATTATTTCCAGGAATTTAAGTAATATAAGTATGGTAAGTCAGTGCCGATTTTGCTTATTTGAGAATTTGTCGCTATTGCACCTTGTTACCAGGTTCCTGAATCCATTTGTAATAATATGTGTACTTGAACTTTCTTCCCTTGTTCTTCCCCAAAGAACTTTCACAGATTTCGGGATGGACTAATAAGATTATAGGTCTTGTACTTAGTTCTAATTGGATTTTTGGTCGGAGGTTCTAATCATGTAGTTTTTCTCGGTGCTCATTTTTGTAATTTTATTTCTCTTTCAAGGTACCTCACAAACGTAAAATAAACTTATAGTTGTAGGTAAAAACTGTTTAAAAAAAGACCTGACTCAAGCTACCTGCTTAATAATTTAAAATTTAGGAAATACCATTTTTGCTTTGAACTACTTACTTATACGTAATGCCCACGTAATGGGAATTGTAGGATTACTAAAGGTGAGACATGAAAAATCTGGTTGCAATTATTGGGACTACTACAGGCGGCCGCATTACCTTTAATTGACTATCTGGAAGTTAGAAAACTTAAAAATTGTGAACTATGATGGGAAATATTTTGCCTCCTTTGGAATCTATGGCACTGGCATGTCACATAAAACCTGATGGCAGTTGGACACTGACATATAACATAACCTGTGACTGTGACATGCTGGGTCCCCTTATTTTAAAGAGTCCCTGGTTTAAATTAAATTAAACTAGATAAATAATGATAATATGAACAATATGTGAATTTATTATTCTTTCATATTTGGTTTTATCTTTTATCCTTATTTTTTATTTTTTACTTTTGTACAGGGTTTCACAATTAAGATGTTACGAGCGATTATCTCGGTAATTTTTAAGATACATTGGTGGTTCAAAAACTAAACTTGTGTAATTGAATGCCGCCAAGAAAAAAACAGTTTAATTTCAAACAAAAAAAGTTATCGTCAAATAACCGATTTTTTTAACTGACTCTCGTTTATGTACCTAAAAATGCCAGATTGACAGCTTTTGGTTTAGGCGGACATTGAATTGCCACTTTGGTGACAACCCCCAAGGAACCTTCGGAACCAATGAAAAGATGCTTGAGGTGATATCCCGTGTTGTCTTTTTTCAGGGTACTGAGTAGGTCTAGGACCTCACCATCAGCTTTCACCTAAAAATAGATTTAATCATTTGAATTTAGAATTTCTTATTTGGAACTTTTATACAGGGTGAGTCATTAATAATGGCACATAGTGCAACTGCATATATTTTCGGCCAAAATATTACAATTGAGGCTAATATGCCTTATAAAAAGGTTGTTTGTTTAAGAGTTGAAGATTGTTTCTTGAAATTTCATTTTGGCTACATCTCCCAGCATAATCAAGCCGCTGAACTGAAATTTGGCACTGCTATGTTTTTGGGGATGGAGAATAAGCTGAAAATGTCAATTTCTACGTATCTCACAGAGGGCGCCACTTGCGGTGTTCTTGGATCGTGCTTTTACTCGTAACTTTTTTGAGGTTATCTTTTTGGTCCTGCAGGTCCATCATTTTAGTGCATCTTTTCATTCTGCAACAAAGAGGTAATCTTGTTTCATAAGGATCAAATCAACCGTTTGCGTTAAAATTGCCAAAACATGCCCCAAAACACCTTGTTGACTGCAATATTCGATAAATAAAATTAACCTACTGCTTTCAAATATTGCACAACGACTGTACCATTTAAAGCGATAAAAAAAACATATAAACAATGTCCCAAAAAAAATTCACTTTCAAAATAGAACGGATTGAAACTCGACAAAATTTGGACACACTATTTCAAGAAAACGAACGTGTAACATTTCAAAGCAGTAGGTAAAAATTTTATTTTTCGAATATTGAAGTCAACAGGTGTTTTGGGGCACGTTTGCCAATTCCAACGCAAACGGTTGATTTGATCGTTATGAAACAAGAGTACCTCTTTGTTGCAGAATGAAAAGATGCACTAAAATGATGGACCTGCAGGTCCAAAAAGATAACGTGAAAAAAGTTACGAGTAAAAGCACGATCCAAAAACAGCGCAAGTGGCTCCCCCTGTGAGATACGTAGAAATTGACATTTTCAGCATATACTCCCTCCCCAAAAACATAGCATTGCCGAATTTCAATTCAGCAGCTTGATTATATTATTAAGACTCTTAAACAATCAACATTTCTATAAGGTATATTAGCCTCAATGGTAATATTTTGGCCCAAAATGCGGTTGCACTATGTGCCATTATTAACGACCCGCCCTGTATATGCTTTTGTGTAGATTTCTTTATGATAACATGAAATTACCATGCACATGAAGAAAATCGTATGCACAAACCATTATGTGAGCGATGGGATTGTCTTTGTGTGAGTGAATGACGAGTGAATTACGGGATGATATGTTTAACCATTTGAAGAAGCAAGAATTCTAGATATCATACGTTGGAAGAATATTTATGTACAAGAATGAAAATAGGAAAATTTGTTTAAAGCCCTAATGCAAATCAAGAAAATATATAACAAACAAGCATTTTATTTTATTAAATTAATTGTAACAGACACATTTGCATATTTTTATTTTATATTCAAGATTCTGCAACAATGGTGTTTTTAACATTAAACCATCCTGTCGATTGTTTTATCATGTCGCGCCAGTGGCGATCGCTTGAAAAAGCGCTATGCACAGGTCTTTAATATAGTGTTGCTACAATATTTACCGCTTCAAGTCCCAAAACATTCCCCTGGAGGTTGCCATAGCGCAGAAGTCGTAAACCTCCTGCATTTGTCGAAATGTTACCCCCAATTTGACATGTTCCTTTGGCTCCCAAATCTAGAGGCATCAAGAGCTGGTGTTCTGCTAGGTATGTTTCTAGTGCCTCTAGTACACAACCGGCTTGACATACCAGAACACCTGTAAAAACGAATTAGATAAATCAGTTGATTTATTTATATTTTGACTAATTTTACAGCGTCAGAAAAATAATTATAGTTACACCTACTGGCAATCAAGCACTTTATTAATCACCCATATTTCTCCACAGTGTGTGACATGGCAGAATTAAATATGAGGCTGTAGAAAAAGTATAGTGTTCAGTGTTCAACACACAGGGCCGTCACTGGGGGGGGGGGCACCCTCTAGCGACGGCCATGGCACCACATTCAAATATTCATTTTGGTTTTTTCTAAATTTGCTGTACCTATGTTTTAAAATATTCCTTACCAGATCTGTCGTCGGTGCTGATGATATCAGTCATCAAAGAAGTAGAAAGAACCACTTCATCAAAAACAGGCACAGATCCCCCAACCAACCCGGTATTGCCTCCCTGCGGGCAAACGGCTATCCTTCGTTCATTGCAAAATGCCAAAATTTTAGAAACTTCTTCGGTGGTCTTTGGTTTCAGTATGCAGCTACTATAGCCTGAAATTTATAATCAAATTGGATTAGATGTTGTGCAGAGAGTGCGTCAATATTTTAATACCTCTTACGTTTTTGACCCAGTCGACGTTATACGACTCACAGTCAGAAGGATCGGTGATAACCCTGGTATCTCCCAGAAGATCTTTAAAGTATTGAATGTGGTTGTTGTCCAAGGTTGTGTAGTCTCCTCTTTTTACTGCATACCGATCCTGAAAAAGGAAAATTGTTGATGATATTTCTGTCATTGATTAGAAAATTGTCCGCACTTTTTAGAAGGATAGCTCTATGTGGCACTAAATACCAGTCAGGAAAGTGGAACAAACAATAATTTTTATGGCAAAAAAATCAGAAGTTACTTTGTTAGCTGGATAGTCAAGCTTATGCGAAATCCTATCCATTTAAAAAAAGCCTTACTAGGCTCTAGAATGAACTCAAATTAGCGATTAGCGTTGTATTATTTCCATATCGAGACATGTGGATGAAAGTGTTGTTTTGGCAAAAAAATCAAAAAATTTCATTCACTAAAAGTGTTAAAAATATTCTAAAATATAAAAAACATAGTTAGAAACAAATAAATAAAAAGTTTTGTCCTTCACCTTCCGTTTTAATAAATTCACCTACATGTTTCGACCTTACAGGGTGGCCCATCCAAGCGGAAAAAGTGCGTTCCGAGGAGACAGGTTAACATAAAATCGTCATTCAAAAAAATTATATTTTAGTAAAAATTAAGGGGAATTCGATGGTATACGGGGTAAAAAAGTTATCTCGAAAAAACATTTTTTGCAAAATAAAAAAAAAATACCTACACAACCGTTACAAAACCTTTAAGTAATATTCCTGAATATTCAGTTTTTTTGGAATAACTTTCTGGTTATAGCGGAAATGAAAGTAATTTTCTCTATTTTACAACTTACACATTCCATTTCACCATTATAGGATTCCTTTTTTAATTCTGATTCCAACGATATATAATTTGACCTATTTATCTCCAACCGTTTCCGAGACATTTATCAGAGAAGCTCCATTAAACTTGATACATGGTCTCATGGTCAGTGTCTGATGTTCTATCCGAGTAGGCCAAACAATAACACCAAATTTATGACAATCAATTCAGCCATGATAATAAAACTGGCAATCAAGTAGGCTGTATAAGCCTACTAAGAATCTAATTTTGAACTTTCCATTGAGATATATTATTTATTTAATGTATTTATTATTTATTTATCTCCCCCTTACCTTGGTGAGTTGGGGCAAGCTAGCTAATCCCCTACATATGGGCGCCCATTGTCGAAACAGGCCCCTGGGCAACATTATCTCTGAAAAAAAAAGAATATTGTTAATTATTAAAAATAACCCCAATGAACTTCTCAAAATATGAAAACTCGCAATTAATAATAATATGTGATATATTATAGCAATAAGGGATATATGAAAAAACAGAAATTGGTGCCTTTTCTATAATACCTATGTAATAATTGAACCGCACTGCAAAAACCGACTGTGAATAGAATATAGAATACAACTAACTTTCGCACGATTTTTTTCCCCGGATGAGGCATATATCCGAAACATAAGAACGTCAAATATCCACGTGAGCTTATCTATATACGTACATACAACAGGGTGGCCCACCACGAAATGCATCGATCTATATATGGAAAACTAAAAGTAGAAAAATTCTGAAATTTTGGTACCTCACCAATGCCGATGGACGCTGCTCAACTAAAATATTTTGGAGAATCTGGCACTTCCGGTTATACCGGAACTCGATATCAACTTCTCTTAAATGTAACACTCTGTATATTATTGCATTTTTAGATTCTAGGCATCATTTTGGAACAAAAACATGCAACATGTCCTATGTCTACATCCAACCGTTTTTGAGATATTTGCATTTTTCCGAAAAAAAAATACAGGTGCAGACCTAAAGTCAATTAGCAATTTATACGAGAAAACCGCGAAATTTCAAAACGAATTTTTATCATCGTGTAACAGAAGCCCTGACCTAGTGATCTCTGCTGAGAAATAAATCCGTTCTTATACAGGGTGTTCACAAAATATGAATAAAAATTACATTCAAAATGTGCTTAAATCTCGAAATTTTCAAATGGAAACTCCCCATTTTTTTAATGCGATCTTATTCACCACTAAAAATGATTACAACATGACAACTTTGTGTAAGGTTTCCTATACCTAAATGCAGTAATTTTCGATTAATTTACGAAAAACCCACTTTTCGCCCATAAAATACGGGGTTTGCTTAACGCTTGGAAAATCATACTAACCGTGGACGTTGAAAAGACAATCGCGGCTGAGGAAATATCACATTGTTTATAAATTATTGTCAACAATAATGCCGGCGCGCTTAAATTACACAAACGGAGATTATGTATCGCACGTTCTTGATATTACTTTGTTGCATTCTCCGTAGATAATAAACAAATTTAAATAATCTTCGTTTGTGTAATTTAAGGGCGCCGGCATTATTGTCGACAATAATTTATAAACCAAGTGACATTTCCTCAGCCGCGATTGTCTTTTCAACGTCCACGGCTAATATGATTTTCCAAGCGTTAAGCAAACCCCGCATTTTATGGGCGAAAAGTAGGTTTTTCGTAAATTAATGGAAAATTACTGAATAATTTAGCTATAGGAAACCTTACACAAAGTTGTCATCATTTTTAGTGGTGAATAAGATCGCATTAAAAAAAATGGGGGGTTTTCCATTTGAAAATTTCGAGATTTAAGCACATTTTGAATGTAATTTTTATTCATATTTTGTGAATACCCTGTATAAGAACGGATTTATTTCTCAGCAGAGATCACTAGGTCAGGTCAGGGCTTCTGTTACACGATGATTTATACATAGGACACGTTCCATGTTTTTGTTCCAAAATGATGCCTAGAATCCAAAAATGCAATAATATACAGGGTGTTCCATTTGAGATAAGAAAGTTGATATCGACTTCCGGTATAACCGGAAGTGCCAGATTCACCAAAATATGTTACTTGAGCAGCGCCCATCGGCATTGGTGAGGTGCCAAATTTTCAGAATTTTCCTACTTTTAGTTTTCCATATATAGATCGATGCAGTTCGTGGTGGGCCACCCTGTATACGCAACATAATGCCCTTTGAAAGGCATACCTACTGAGTAAAACCACGTCCAAAAATCTATCACTATCTCCCGGTCTATTAGATCTAGATCTTTTTTGTTTCACTAAAGAACAATCTTTTTTAAAAAGATCTGATCTTTAATCTTAATTTAGCGATCTTAGATCTAAAAAAGGATTTAAGGATCTAAGATCTTAGATCTTTAAAAGGATCGAGATCTTTTCCAAAAAAGATCTTTTAATAAGAATTCGGCTTTGATTCATTGGAGGGGGAAACGAATTGTGCAGTGGTAGATCTATTTTTAAACAATCTTAGATATTTTTTTAAAAAACGATCCTGATCTTTTTTGGCGCGATCTTTCCCAGCTCTGGTAGGTACCTACCAGCACAGACCTATATAGTAGTGAAGCTATATATGTCTGTGCTACCAGGTACATCTATTTAAGAAAGTGGGTCACCTATGTTACTCTTCAAGTCTTTTTTAATTTATCACTAAAAAATATTAACTGATTCAACTGATTTTTGTACTATCCTGGTTTGGGATCAAGCGGGACAGTTGTCAGTTGTCCGGAGAATAAAGCATAGAAATTTTCACACACCTCTATATCCATGGACATAGATACGTAGTAGATACCTCCATCAGGGGCGAGCTGACCAGGGAGCCGGGGTCTGCGTGGCAGGCGGGCGGCCAAATCCAGGGGCGGCCACAGGCCGCCCTTCCGTGACAAAAAAATATTTTTTCAGAAAAAAGGGAGTAAGTCTCTACATTACTTGCATTCGCCCTCAAAAAGAATATCGTCAACCATGCAACAACATCATATTGACATGAACCCATAACCAGTCGGCCGTCGGCACTACCTCTATTCTAGTCTTTACTCTGTGGCAACTGCGCTGCGCGGCGTGACCTTGGTATAGACCGCAAATTTCGTAGGGGATATCGACGCTTCAGACCTGAATAATAGTGAGCTAAAAAATTTAAATATCTTTCTTCCATCAGAATATACTGCAAGTCCAAGAACTATTTTAGAATACTTGTTCAAAAATTCTCTCACGAATAATTTTCTGAACACCGCAATAGTCTTCCGAATACTTTTGTGCTCGCCAATTACCGTAGCATCCGCGAAGAGACCATTTTCCAAATTAAAAATTATAAAAAACTATCTAAGGTCTTCTATGAGATTAAACGATTTAGCAATAATTTCCATTGAATGTATCCTACTTGATACAATAAATATCAGTGATATAATATCAGTGTTAAAGCGAGAAAAGTACTATTCATTTAACTTGTATCTTGTGCCTTGTACCTAAGGGATAACCCAATATTCTAAAAATATTTTACTTTTTTGTTTGATTTAGAAGAAAAGGTTTTATTTCTTTTTACAAGTACCTGTATTTTTCTTTTCTGATGCAAGCTATATTTATTTTTAGTTTTATTATGACTTTGTAAACGTAATTTTTTACATTTTTAGTACCTTTTTCTTAGAAAAAGCATTTAATTTTATGTATGCATTTGTATTTTGTTTAAAAAGGGTATTTTTCTAGTGTAAGTGATATTTTATGTTTTACTTGTAGTTTTTGTTTTTATTTTTTATATTTTAAAACATTTTTTATTTTAAAGAAACATTTACCTTGTTCCTTTCAGTTTGGAAATTCTACCAGACCCTGTGGTATTTTCTCGTTATAAGATGGCATTGTGGCCTACTTATTTCCAAAAAAATAGTTGCCTATTCCAAAGTCAAAGCCACCTGCGATATCACAATCGAGGCTAAAAATCCGAAAATCATATTAGGCTTTTTTTTTCAAATAATTTACTAAAAGAAGTTGTTCAGAATAGTTCCAGGACTCTAAATCTAAAATTTTGTCAGAATCAAAAAATATTAAATTAAAAAATTAATTTCCAAAAATAGCAATTGAAGATTTTTCTGCGTTTAGAAAAGTGTGCTATGGAAGTTTTGAAGGCTAGTTATTTTCAAAAAGTAATCATTTCAAAATAAAATTGAAAGCTACGAAACATTTTTTTTTAATTTTTACTGAATTTTTTTATTTAATATTTTTTGATTTTGACAAAATTTTGGATTTAGGATTCTGGATCCGATTCTGAACAACTTTTTTAGTACGTTTCTTGAAAAAAATGCCTAATATGACTTTCGGATTTTTAGTTTCGATTGTGGCATCGCGGGTGGCTTTGGCTTTGAAGTAAACAACTAATTTTTTGGAAATAAGTAGGCAACAATGCCATCTACCTTTGAGAAAAATTTCGTTCTTGTCGGTTAAAAATTAAAGAAGTTATAAGGTTGTTTCACTCTTAAGTCACACCCTCTGTAGGTATTTTTGAGAATATCTATTATCATTTTTGTTATACCTACCTAATAATTTTTGCAATTACCTTGTAGGTAATTACAAAAGACCGAAAACCCTAGAAATTTAAGTTCTTATAACCTGAAAGAATTTTTTTTATTCTGCATACGGGCGGCCAAACATCTAGGAACGCCACTGACCTCCATTTTCAAAAAATACTGCCATATTGCTAGTTTGATGTATTTCCAAGGTACGTGGTTTGAGTTATAATATATAATATATTAAAATTTAAAAAAAAATCAACCAAACTGTCTCACTCAAGTCAACAATCCCTATTGAGACTGTGTTAAGGGTTAGTCAGCAATCAGCCGACACAAATGTTCACAAACCAATGATATACGCACACAAAAACGTAATAAGAGAAATAAAATCTGAAATCCGTGGAATGCCGTATGGTAGAGAGAGAAAGAAAAACAAAGAACGGAACGGATAGAAGAAAGTGATGGATTGCTAGGGGGCCCAGGGGCACAGCGGATCGGGAGCCTTTTTTATTGGAGATGCTGGGACAGATAAGGGGACAGAGCCCCCGATGCCGGATAATGTAGGGCGCCAGATTAGATTAGCGGCCCGAGATGGGATGGAGTCCTCAGCCGCAGATGCCTCCCATCCTGTGTAGATATCGGCAGTAGGTAACTAACGTATTATAGCGTACGACAGTTTTTAATTCACAATAGAATGCTATTGCACGGTAACACAAAGAAAGTCTAAATTCGAAATTCATATACTGTGGTAGATGAATCTCATAATCAAATATAATGTATTATTAACACTGTAATATTTCTTAAAAAATTACAAAAAAAATGCGAAAATTTCCCCATTGCCATGTTTCTACAGCGATTTTATGTAGGTAGGTACGTGTGCAAAATTATATCAAATAAAATATTTTTCTCGAAATCGGCATTAAAATGTCCCAAAATCGTCATTAAAAGCACAGAAATCGTACAATAATGTAGCCCATTATTGTACGATTTTTTCAATAAGTAGGCCTTGGCGAGATGTAAACATCAAACGTCAGACGCGGAGAAATCGGCCGTCAAAAGTGACCAAATATTCAAAACCCGGCCGATAAAGGCTCATTTAACTTTTCGTACACATTGCGAAATTGTTTCCTATAGAAGCGCAATCCTTCAGTATACATATTTTAGTAAATTTGAAAATCAATAGATTTGTTGGGTAGGCTGTACAAGAAGCAGCAGTTTGGTTTTTTTGTCAGAAGGTGCCGTACATCATTATACTTGTCCTAGGTAGAGCGATCGGTAAGGTCAAGCAACGCCGCGCGTAGTCGGTTCGTGGACGGGTGATCCCTTATTATTATTTTCTTGCCTAATAAAACTTTTTTTTTTCCGATTTCAAGAAAAATATAATATGTACCTCGGCACTGAAGTTCTTTTTATGATTCATGTGGTTTATTTGCCTCGGCCAGAGGCCTTAGCAACTAAACTCCACATGAGTCATAAAAAGTTGAACTTCAGTGCCTTGGTACATAAATAACTATTTTACAAAACTAAGGTTTACTTGACTGGTAAAAATTTATTTATGTATTTGTGTAATACTTACCGTCACATGTCAGTTCCATGATAAATATTTGATTTATTTTCCATGTTTCTAAAAACTAAAATTGCAACCATAAAAAATGTTGACACGAGTGGTGCTAAGTTCCAACAATTATTTTATCGTTCTTTTGAAAAGACTCGAGTATTTAAACTTATAAAATATTAAATGGATGTAAGATATAGAGAAACTGTCAAAAGAAGTGTTTTAATTAGAATTTAGTTTTGGCACCTTTTCTGAAAACATAATTTCTTATAAGTAAATTGTTAAAACAGTAGTAAGTTGGCCATGGTAAACGAATTGCAAGTTTTCACACGTACATTAAATCGCAGTAGAAACATCTTTTCCAAATATATTGTTAATTGTTACAAGCTTTTATTTAACTTCACCTGTTAGCATAGCCGAACGAGTCCTAAACACTGCTGTTAGTATGTATGTATGTATGTATGTATGTATGCATGTATGTATGTATTGTATGTATGTATTGTATGTATGTATGTATGTATGTGTGGGTCTTGCAAGCTGGATTAGAACCACTTCCTGACATCCGATTGAGCTGAAATTTTGCATACACCTTTAGTTCCGGTAACCATAGAATATGGAATACTCAATATTGTAATACTTTCAAAATGGCCGCCGCTCCAAGATGGCAGATGATGTAAGTATTTTTTGTCAACCCCCTGCTTAATATGGGTATCAAATGAAAGGGCTTGAAGAGTAGAAAACGAAAAAGTTAGTGATATCTGATATCACACTAAATTCAATATGGCCGCCGCTCCGAGATGGAGGATTACCTATTTGATACCCAACATGGGTATCAAATGAAAGGGCTCGACGGGTAGAAAACAATAACGTGAATGACTTCATACGAAATCCAATATGGCGGCCGCCCGAAGATGGCGGACTAAATTTCTTTACCACCCTCCTGACATGGGAATCAAATAGGTACTAAAAAAGCACAAAATAAAATTGAAAATAAAAAAACTTTTTAAAAATAAGCTTTTATTTAAGCCATGTGCCATGTACTAAAACGAATAAAATAAGTTTAGGTTTTTTCCAAATTGCGACAAGTTTTTGCAAATTGGAAAGCTTGTCGCGAGAATTGTAAAGAAAAAAATGCATACTTTGGCAAATAGGTACTTTCTTATCAACCAATCACTGTTCAATAATATTAATTGGTACCTATACTTTCATCGCCATGTAAATGTTAATGCTTATGCCCATTATCACGTTTTCTTTGTAAATACATTTACACTCACAATCTTACGTCTTTGTTGATCTTGAGTTACGAAGATTTCCACGCAGGTCGCTTTAGCAGCCTCCGTGCTCCGTGGCGATGATAGTATAGTACCAAGAACGTTAAATCTTGGTATAGTACAAGCCCCAAATCCAGGGGATGTGCTGACTGAAGCTGCAAAATGAGCTGCCTGGATTTCATTTGTTGCTTCCCAAATCAGGCCTATCATTTTGATTTGTTGATGAAACACGTGTATGCGGTTAAAAGTTTTTGTTTTTGTTATCTTTGAGTGCTTATGCCCATTATCACGTTTTTTTTTAACTCAGACATAGGTATAGAAAGGCAGAAGCACATTGAAACCGCCCGCAAAAAAACGGCATACCAACTTTCAAACTTAAATTTTAGAACGAAAACAAATTAAAACAGGTACATTTGCAATTACATAGGACTCAATACCAAGTTGAGGTATAAGCAATAAGCATTTTACTTTAAAGTTTCGACTTATAAGTCGAAACTTTAAAGCTTCGAGTTATAAGTCGAAATATTGAGCGTCAATAGGTATTTCGACTTATAAGTCGAAATTTTTGGAGTGGATTTAACGCAAGTGTCCCTTCCAGGCCTTCGCAGACCGTCTATGTGTTATCTATAGAGTAACCCAAATATGCAAGTCGAAACCCTAAAAATATGCGCATAAATATGCAAATAATTTAGTCAAAATATGCAGGAAAATGTTGAAAATATGCAAATTAAGAAATACTTTAAAAATATAAATTTATTGTTTCATTTACAAAAATTTAATATTTTTAAACTCTGATTTCGATTAATTTAAATTTCCAGCTGCTAATCGAACAAAATTAAAGTTTAGTAGCAAATTCATGTGTTATCCGATGGTAAGTTGCGCTTGCGGAATTTTGTTTTTTTGTTATACACAGGGTGGACAAAAAAATACAAAAAAAAATTAAATTTCTTTTTTTTTTACTAGGTGGCTGTGACTTTAAATCCGATATTCGCCTTTGATTCCAAATAACTTTTGTAAGTAACTTTTTACCCTATATTTTAAAAAATAAGGGTACTTTACTCTTGAGTTATTTTGACATTTTTGAATCTACCTCGTATCCAATAAAACATTTAAATTTTGATATACACTGTGTCCCGGATATGAATGAACAGGATGGGGATATTGCAAACGGTGAGAGATAGGGCAACAGTTAAATGGGGAAAAAGTTGGGCAATTTCGAGGTCAATAAAATGGCACAAACGGATTTCTAATATCTTTTTTCGTTTTTGAGTTATTTTGAAAAAAGTAAAATTTTGCGTTTTCGATTTTTTTTTTGAAGTTGCTATCACAGATAGAGAAAAAAGAAAAGCACTTTCTTATGGCACTTTTTAACGGGCCTTAAGATGGCGTTTTTAGATTTGTTCTACAACGTTTCGTTTTTGAGAAACCATCTTCACCTTAATTTTTTTAAATACGGACCTGGATTTTTTTTTGCAGATTTTGAAAGCACTTTTCATTGCAAATACCATGATGTGTGACAAGAAATATTTTAAAATGTCTGCGTCTGCTAAAGTGTTTTCCTCTGTTGTTGTACAGCAAACAGTGTCGCATTGTGTTTTGGAGTAAATTCTTCGCTTTTCATAATTGCGAGAAGAAAGCTTTAAGCCAACGTAATCAATAACTTTTGCCATTTATCGAAGCTTTAAAGTTTCGACTTATAAGTCGAAACTTTAAAGCTTCGAGTTATAAGTCGAAATATTGAGCGTCAATAGGTATTTCGACTTATAAGTCGAAATTTTTGGAGTGGATTTAACGCAAGTGTCCCTTCCAGGCCTTCGCAGACCGTCTATGTGTTATCTATAGAGTAACCCAAATATGCAAGTCGAAACCCTAAAAATATGCGCATAAATATGCAAATAATTTAGTCAAAATATGCAGGAAAATGTTGAAAATATGCAAATTAAGAAATACTTTAAAAATATAAATTTATTGTTTAATTTACAAAAATTTAATATTTTTAAACTCTGATTTCGATTAATTTAAATTTCCAGCTGCTAATCGAACAAAATTAAAGTTTAGTAGCAAATTCATGTGTTATCCGATGGTAAGTTGCGCTTGCGGAATTTTGTTTTTTTGTTATACACA
This sequence comes from Pseudeuparius sepicola, assembly GCA_963920635.1. Lineage (NCBI taxonomy): Eukaryota > Metazoa > Arthropoda > Insecta > Coleoptera > Anthribidae > Pseudeuparius > Pseudeuparius sepicola. The sequence continues at coordinate 123,185,358 of OY987299.1, read as the reverse complement.
GGGTGGACAAAAAAATACAAAAAAAGTTAAATTTCTTTTTTTTTACTAGGTGGCTGTGACTTTAAATCCGATATTCGCCTTTGATTCCAAATAACTTTTGTAAGTAACTTTTTACCCTATATTTAAAAAAAAGGGTACTTTACTCTTGAGTTATTTTGACATTTTTGAATCTACCTCGTATCCAATAAAACATTTAAATTTTGATATACACTGTGTCCCGGATAAGAATGAACAGCATGGGGATATTGCAAACGGTGAGAGATAGGGCAACAGTTAAATGGGGAAAAAGTTGGGCAATTTCGAGGTCAATAAAATGGCACAAACGGATTTCTAATATCTTTTTTCGTTTTTGAGTTATTTTGAAAAAAGTAAAATTTTGCGTTTTCGATTTTTTTTTGAAGTTGCTATCACGGATAGAGAAAAAAGAAAAGCACTTTCTTATGGCACTTTTTAACGGGCCTTAAGATGGCGTTTTTAGATTTGTTCTACAACGTTTCGTTTTTGAGAAACCATCTTCACCTTAATTTTTTTAAATACGGACCTGGATTTTTTTTTTGCAGATTTTGAAAGCACTTTTCATTGCAAATACCATGATGTATGACAAGAAATATTTTTAAAATGTTTTGAGACAATTATACTGAAAATTCCTTTTTTCCATTTTTTTTTTTTCTAATGCGGCCCTGTATTTAATAATAAGAAGTCTAAATATTAATCAGTATTGTCAACAATTTAGCTTACAACTTATCTTTCAATTGGAGAACTAAAAAAAGGACGACACATACGATAATAAAAAATAAATAAAAATCCTCCACCTAGAAGGCTTTGAAACAATGGAACCAATCCCTTGTCATTTGTCATAACTCCCACTGTATCATTTAATTCATGGCCTCCTACGATTTACGGCTCTCTTCGCGTCCTTTCTGGCCTGCTCATTGAAGTAGATGGCGCCACCAGCCGTACCAATTTCAAGATGGCCACCGAAGTCATTTTTGGTCATTTGTCAATTGACAGCGTTTGACTTCGAATTTTTCATAACCTAAAATTTGAGCGTCTTTCGTCTTGCATCTATCTAAAATTATGTTCAATTTATCAATAACATAATTATTATGTATCAAACTGCTATGAGATAATCAAGCCGACAGTTACGAGAATCGAGAATCTGTGATTAAAAAGGATAGCCGATAGCCGCAAATCGATTGTTGTGTTTACGAACTCCGAAGGCGTGGGTCCGTGAGTGACTCCGTGTTTCTCCGGTCTTCGGAATCAACGTTTTGGATTTAATAGGACCTCGATTGTCTTCCGAAAAGAAGTGGAACTTTTATTATTATTGATCTTCATGCTTAACGAGTGATGTTCACCATGGTTGACCAGTGCTTTAAAACTTGATATGATCACACTAAAATAGTGAAAACCTACCTGAAAACCGAGCAGTTGCAAACAAAAATAATATCTGACTTGCAATGTGCTTCTTGAGTATTCTTCATGGAATATGTAGTTCATTGCTGATAGAATGTTGAAGTAGGTATTTTATGTGCGAGTATTATCTGAGGTATTATCGTTGTTTAAACCAGAATGTTGTCAAAAGTAAGATGCCAAACTTTTATAGGTCATATTGAATCAACAGTCAACCATCTACGTGAAATCTGTGTAGGAAAATCATCAGATTCTTGATGTACCGATGGACTGAAAGATTGACGTACTTATGAAATTTTTGTTACGATGCACAAACCTAAATTGCCAGTAATGTATAGCCAAACAACAAAAATTACTGTTACCCTTTGTGTGGGAAATATATTAGTTTGTACATAATATAATGTTGATTACCTGTGATGATGATGTATCTAAAATTTGATTGGGAGAAGCGGGAATGACAAGACTTATTATTCCTTGAAAAATGTCAGGACTATGAACAGCAGGCTATAAATATATATATATTTTTACTATCAATATACTTTTATTTTGTATTTATTTTATTACAATAAAATGTAGGACTTTTTTTGCATTTTTTCCTGGGTTTTGATTGGATCGGGAAGATGTTTTAGTACCTATTCACCCAAGATCATTGCAGTGAAAAAGGTTTGCTTTTAAAAAGTAAGAAAGATATTTCCTATATACTTTTCAAAAGTGGGTGATGTATAGAACTTTCTGTAATTACTGGAAAAAGTCGCAATGATTTAATAGCAGCTAAACTTACTGTGGTTGTTGGTTAAAAAAACTTTACATTCAAAATGATGTGAAGAGGTCACGGTCAGAACGGTTGAAGGAAAAAAAAAACATTTTATACAATATTTTTTTGATACATTACCTGGGATGGCGATAGATTCGACACTTTAGGAGGAGATTTTGGAATATTAGGACTATGTGTTACAAGGGTTATTTCTCTACAGGAGCTATTGGGATGCTGGACAGTGGTAGGCTATAAACACAAAACATACTTTTAATATGAATTATTTATTCAACTAAAAAAAACATCCCAACCAGCAAATTGGTTTTATAATTTCAATAAGTAGTATTATATTAGAGTTATGGAGAACGAGAACACTATTTTGTTGCCTGCAACCATTGAGTGAAGGATATATGTTATATACCCTATATAAGCGATATGAGGTTTGGTACGCATGTTAATCATTTAGTAAAAAAGGCATATGCGAAAATGAGACATTTATATCTGCAAAGAGACTACCTGTCATCTGATATAAAACTCAGGCTCTGTGATGCACTTGTGTTATCGAGTATCTCTTACTGTAATCTGGTATTTTGGCCGGCCTTAACTCGCTGTAATCAAGTTTCGCTTCAAAAAATACAGAACTTTTGCATTCGGTTTTCTTATAACTTAAGAAAATTTGACCACATTTCCGATAGTTTCGTTGCGTCTGGATGGTTAAATCTGGATAAAAGATTTACACTAAATATGGCCTGTTTAGTTTTTAAAATTAATAAATATAAAGTGCCGCAATATTTACATTCCAAATTAGTTAAAATGTGCCAAATCCATAGTCGCTCCATGAGACACTCATCTCTATATGTAGTTCCCCGGCACTCCACCGCACAGTACCAGCAATCTTTTTCCTACTCTGCAGTAAAAATTTTTAACAGTATTCCCACCAACATCAAGGATTCCCTTAGCGTTCCCAGTTTTAGAAATAAATATAAGAAATACATACGTGGCATAGCTGTTTAACTTTGATGTTTTATCGATTTATTACTTTCGAAATTTTCTTTATACATGTTTCCTAGTATTAGGTAATGGTTACGTGGAAGAGCACCTAGTGTGAACGTCGCCATCCTCTAATATTCATGTTTTATATTTCACTGATGTATTCAATAAAGACACTATTATTATTATTATTATTATAAATATATATCCTTTACTCAATGCTGCAACTATGTAGACTTCTACATTTACCTTTACAATGTTTATATTATAAAATGCTTATAAATCAATAAAGAAATTATCATAGAAACGTTTCCATGATAATGTATAAAATATTTCAACTGTATAATGAAATTGTTAGGTTTGGAACGAATTGTTAGAAGTGTTCCTTATCGCTTTATAAAACAGTTGTTCCACAGAATAAATAATTACTCGTTAGTCAGTGCCGGTTCTGACGATGCAACAATATATCGGGCATCTTTTTGTTGCTGCGACTCTATTGCATGTGTGTTCACATTTGAGGTGTTTAGTGCAAGAGTGGCCCAACTCCAAAAAAAATGCTTATTGTGTTAATAGTACACGCTGCATGGATTTTTATTCATATGCAATAACGGCCTATATCGATTCCTCTAAGACGCCTCTAGATGACGCATATAATGTTACTTTGGCATATTGCAATCTGATCATATCAGTTAGTACAAAAAAGGCCCAACATTTGCGAATCAATGACTTAGTTCGAATGTTTTGCGCAATAGCGGCCTATCTTTTAATTAGGAGTTTTTTTTTAAGATTTTAAGCTTTTCTGAACGTCGACTTAGATGTGCTTTACATCAAAAAGGTCAATGTGACACCCTTTCTATGCATAAGAGGGGGAAGAAGGCTCCGAACAATAAGACAAGCAAAGAAAAAATTTAATCTATCATTTTTTTTTCGAGTTTCCCAAGGTATTGGTCCCATTATTCAAAAAACAAAAATCCTGACCTTTGCTACAGTTTGTTCAGCGAATGTTCGGCCCTACGTCACAACTCCTGCCCTTGTCTTACTCATGACTATACGATGGATATCGGTCGTATATTCACGAGCCAGACAAAGACAAGAGTTGTGACGTAGGGCTGAACATTCGCTGAACAAACTGTACTTACCCCCACCTTAAATTTGTCGATAATGTACGGCCTATGCAAAAATGAAACGCACGATCCTGGGTCACTATCTGTTTCCAGGAAAAAATTATTAACTTTTCACGCACCTGTGTCTGACAGTTACAGGAGGTGGGACGAATTTGAACAAAAAATAAAAACTGAACTCTCTGAACCAGCCTTGGCAACTTTAAAATTAAAAGCACTTGGAAAAGGAATTGCATTTGTGAAAGGTAGAGTCCACGTACTGAAATGGCGGAAAAAGACAGTCTAAGTCGAGTCTGTCAACTAGTTGAAGGAAGAGGCAGTGGTTGAGATATAAATTTACTATTACAAATAATCGAATAACGAATGAGTTTATTTTATACATACATCCACATTTCCAAAAGAAATACAAACACTTTTGTATCCAACAAGCAGGAAAATTAAAGCAACAAAGTATAGCAGTTTAGAAAAAAAGATTTATTAGCGTATGTCCCACCATATTTGGAGGGTGACAAATTCAGTTCGTGAGGTAAAAATAATTACGACGATGTGCTTCACTCTGTCGAAGATTCTTAACAAAGAGTTGACTAAAAAATATAAATAATGAGACACTAACAAACTGTTTATGTACCTACTTGTTTATTGTTGCCTTGTTTCTTGCTTGCGATGATGGAGAAAGTGTTTTACTTTTAGGGTCAATCATGAAATATAAACGGCGTTTTTCTCAAAACTATGTTTTAACTTTTGCACTAAACGCCTCATTTAATAGTTGCATCCATTGCAGCAATTTTCTAGTAACAAACTATTACCACAGACCTATATAGCGAAGCAAGTTACTAAAATTTGACATCCGATTAACAATACATAAACATTTTTAACACAAAATATATAAAAAAATATATTTTTAGGGTAATAGTATTATATTTGGTGTTAATCTTAACAATGCAGCGACACCATTTTGACATTTTTCAGTGCGTTGGCATGGAAAAACCCCTAAAAACCTACTAAAGTTGCTGCAACTTAATTGCACAAAAATAGAGCAATTAAGTTGCAGCAACTTAATTGCACAAAAATAGAGTAGGTAGTTTCTATTTGCATGCAACAAAATTGCAGTTACTAATTGCCAAGTGTGAACAATTAATTTCATGCAATTTTGGTTGGAAATCAATTCACATTTAAGAGTAAATCGTTGTCCCAAACTAAGTATTTTGTTTTTAAGCAAACTTGGGCAGCTCAAAAACGAATTATTTATAGGAAGTGGCTATTTATACGTCCGACGCATATGAAAGTCGGTATAAATCTTGCGCTCTGATTGACGAGTTGAGTCACGTGACTTCTTTGGACGTACATTTAGCTCCATACACTTCCGAAGTAAACTCATTTAGATACGTCAGAAGCGCATTTTTCTCAAGCATTGTTGCAATAACGAGCGTGTATGCTCTCCTTTTTCGGCGATGGGCGTTGCGGTATGAAAAAAGAAGTGGTAATTATTTCCAATTGTGTAACCCACCCCCGATTTTCTTGAAATGTTGGCCCTATTTTCGTCAGACATTCGGCGCCCGCCGAATGGTTAAGCCCGATTTATAAACTTTGACGTTTCCGTTTGATGTTTGAAAGTTGGACATCGAAGATTAATTATTATAAACTCAAATTCCGTTAGGGATAACAACGGACCTCCTGGAGGTCCGTTTGGATAGCCAACATTTATATTTTTCCGTTGCCTCTCCGGCCAATGAAGTACCCTCTTAAGAGTCACGTGGGAGGTCACATGTTTTCCCAGTTTATCAGCTGATCATCTGTATTGATTTTGTGTAATATTTTTAATATTAATTATCCAAAATAATGATACAAAGTAATTAACAAAATGTATTTAGAGTTGCAAAATCAGAGTATTGAAATCGAACGACTTCGCTCAGATGACGATTGTTGTTCTATGCATTATTTTTCTGGCGTTGATAACACACAGGTGTACAGAAAATTCTAAACGGAATGGAAAAGTTTATGGCAACAGCAGCTGCATCAGCGTCAAACGGAAACTTCGAAGTTTATAAATCCGGCTTTTTTACAGCGCCGAACGTCGAGCGAAAATAGGGGGTACCTAGCCAAAATTTCAAGAAAATCGGGGGTGGGTTACACTATTGGAAATAATTACCACTTATTTTTTCATACCGCAGCGCCCATCGCCGAAAAAGTAGGGCATACACGCACCTTATTGCAACGATGCTTGAAAAAAATACACTTCCGACATATCTAAAATCAGTTTACTTCGGACGTGTATGGAGTTAAATGTACGTCCAAAGAACTCACGTCACTCAACTCGCCAATGAGAACGCAAGACGTATAACTTTCATATACGTCGGACGTATAAATAGCCACTTCCTTATTTAATTATTTAAACGAAGCATTTTTTTGCAATTCCAACATTAAAGTTACACATGATCATCAATTTCTGAATGCATCAAACAGGCTTCTCATCTGTCTCTGAAACCGATGTGCACATCAACTATCGTGAAAAGATATCTAATATACATTGGTACTAATATAGGACATAAAGAGCATACATAGGGTATACACATCACAGTCCACATCTCGGTCCACATATTTCGTGATATTTCTTTACAAAATGTATCCTAGCTCTTCTTCCAAGCAGATACAATATTCATTGTGCTTGTTAAGTAGAAATTCGGGTAGAACTTACACTAGGTATGTAGTATGTTATATAAAACATAAAACCAGCTTGGTATTATCGTTCGCCATTTACACCGACACTAAAAATTAAAATTATTATAAAAAATATACCTACTCACCTCTGCAAAAATGGTGGGAATTGAATTTGGCTTCAATTTCCTCATGTTGTTTTTGCATATTCTAAAGCTGTCTTTTTTAAAATGTCCAGAACAGATAAACAAGCCATCCGCTTGTTTTATAGGATGGATAGATGTTCCTACACACAAAAACTGATTTTAAACACCACATAATACCATTATTTTAAAATTATACCTGTTCCAGCACTAATAGCTTCGACCCAAGTTTTAAGTTGAATGCTCTTTACTCGGGAATTCAAATAAGGGCAATTGCTTAAAGCGACAATTCGCCACGGAACACAACCTCGGCATTATTTACAATATGAGAGAGGACCCCTGTAAAAAGAACCCAGCTTTTAATAAATTCAAAACACCCCTCACATTCGCTCACTAGTCCAAAAAAACGGCACACGGCGCCGGTATGGTATTCTGTGAAATTCGCTAAAACACTAACACAAACAAGAAACAACACACTAAAACCAGAGAACAAGCTAAAACTATTTAAAATTAAAATCTTTTAATTTTAATCCGTGAACAACAACAACAGGCCAGCAGGGAATATGGAACTCGCTCTTTGACAACAGCCAGTTTATTTCTGACATAAGCAGACATAACCTTTATTATCTTGTGTTTGACAGGAGTACGCCTCGTGGCTCCGTCTTGCGGTCAACTCTCGAAGTACGCGAACGGGTTTTTTCGTTCGAATGAGCAGGCCAGAAAGGACGCGAAGAGAGCCGTAAATCGTAGGAGGCCATGATTTAATTAACAATTTATTTCATTACAAATGGAGGGTGGTTTTTCAAATGACGACAAATTTAACATGTCAGCATGTTATATCTTGTGTCACAGAAATAGTGTAGAGGCCCAACGAATGTATTTTTGCAATTAATAAATGGCAAAACTTATTGATTACGTTGGCTTAAAGCTTTCTTCTCGCAATTATGAAAAGCGAAGAATTTACTCCAAAACACAATGCGACACTGTTTGCTGTACAACAACAGAGGAAAACACTTTAGCAGACGCAGACATTTTAAAAATATTTCGTGTCATACATCATGGTATTTGCAATGGAAAGTGCTTTCAAAATCTACAAAAAAAATCCAGGTCCGTATTTAAAAAAATAAAGTTGAAGATGGTTTCTCAAAAACGAAACGTTGTAGAACAAATCTAAAAACGCCATCTTAAGGTCCGTTAAAAGGTGCCATAAGAAAGTGTTTTTCTTTTTTCTCTATCTGTGATAATAACTTCAGAAAAAAATAATATCAAAAACACAAAATTTTACTTTTTTCAAAATAACTCAAAAACGAAAAAAGATATTAAAAATCTGTTTGTGCCATTTTATTGATCTCAAAATTGCGCAACTTTTTCCTCATTTAACCGTTGCCCTATCTCTCACCGTTTGCAATATCCCCATGCTGTTCATTCTTATCCGGGACACAGTGTATGCATTTTGAGTTTGAAACACGGCGATAAATAAACTATTGCCGTGGTTTGAAATGATGCACCAACTTTTATCAAGAATAAAATTTTCTGAGAAATTAATAATAAAAAAGTTTTCCATTTTGTGTCCAACTTTGTACATACAAATTTATAAATGCATTTATACATAGTAAAAGTAACAATATTTTATTTTAAATTTTCTACATAGGTACTAAATCTAAATATGCATTTATTATAAATTATAAAAATCAGGTTGAAATTTAGTTGTAAAAACAATAAACCACTAAATGTTGCTCAAAATTCTCAATTAAAAAATTTTGTCCAACCAAGTGCCCCATCTTGTAATAAATAGTTGAGGTGGAAGAGGAGTGTTTGGTAGTTTTTCTTTGTAGAACTGAACCCTTATCGGCGCTTCAATATTTACCTATTTATAATTTATTCTGTCCTTTTCAATAATAATTGTACTTTATTAAATAGGTATAATTACCTACTTTATTCGTTTTCAGATCACCAGGATTAGTGCCCATAAAATTATAATTTACCTATATTATTTTGGGAAAACCAGGTACCTACCTAGACACCGACCGCTGTTCCCAAAAATGAATGAAACGCCTGCCAAAGATTTAAATTATCCTAAATTGTTTCAATATGCCATATTTTAAGGATATCCAAATGCAAATATTTAAAAAATGCACAAAGTAGCCTATATAAATATACAAAATATGCGTGTTGCATATTTGGGTTACTCTAGTTATCTATGTCGAAATGCAAGTGCGTGTATGGTTTTCGTCTGCCTGCCCGTCGTGGGGTGCGCTTTTTAATCGCTTGCCATTCGGCGCGCAACCCTCGTCCCCCCACCCCCTTGGGAAATCGCCGGATGGCCGCGATGCACCCCCGTCGGTTCGGCCCGGCAATTCGAATCTCCCGCACACGGCGCCGAACGCGCACCCCACGTTTGTATAGGGCGAACTTGAGACTCACCCTCGCCATCGCCCCTCGCCCCCCCATCGTTCCGTCGATAATCGCGTCTCCCACTGACCTACATTCCGCCTGTTTAGCATTAGACAAGGTCAACTAAGTTATTACATATTTCCATACGGGATGTTTCGGGAACGTAATAAGCTCGAGAGCGGACAAAAGCCTGGCCGCGATAACGAGGTCTGGAAATTCGCAGAAATTTCGTTTTTTTATTATAATAAATTACCTACTAATAAAGTAGCTTAGAAAATCGGTGGAAATGTTTCAAAGTTCCTAAAATTACCACTAGGGGGCGCAAAGTCCATGGCCAACTAGAAAAATGAAATTTTTCCAATTAAGTGATATTTCAAATATTTTCATAAAAAATTCTAAACTTTTTTGTTGCACAGGGTCTCGGACCCGCTATTATTTCTCTAATTTTTGCAGATATAAAAAGTTTGGTGCCACTGTAGTATGCGCTCTACCTGCGTTACGCTACTGTAGTCTGCGCTCTACCATATTTTAGTGTAATGTGCGCTCCACCTGCAATATTTTAACATATATTTAATAAAAAAGAAGTAAAAGACAATGTAAGTTTTAATGATATTTTAGGTGATCTACCTGAATCGTACTGTACTGTTAATGTGTGTTCTACCTGTCCAGATAATAATCAAGTATCAATTGTTAAGAAAACAAATTAAGTAAAAGCAAAGGGTTCTTGGTCAGTATTTAAATCTCCCATTATTAACACGTTTTATTTATTGCTACTGTTTATTAATTAGGGAAAAACGAACCTGACGTATTCCTAAGCTTCTTAAATGATATTCGCATATAGGTACCTGGTACCTAGATAGGTTTTTTGCCAGTAATAGGTAATTGTATAATATTGCATGTACCTAATAATTTTTGTAATGTATTGCAATATTCATTTCATATTTAAAAAATATCATTAAAACTTACATTGTCTTTTACTTCTTTTTTTATTAAATACTTATATCACAGACCTATATAGTAGCGAAGCTATATAGGTCTGTGCTTATATGTTAAAATTATGCAGGTAGAGCGCACATTACACTAAAATATGGTAGAGCGCAGACTACAGTAGGGTAACGCAGGTAGAGCGCATATACTACAGTGGCACCAAAAGTTTTATACAGGGTGAGTCACATCTAAAGGCAGAGCCGAAAACACAAGGTAGAACTCGCTAAAATAAGCACATATGCTTAATAAACATTAGCCCAAAAAAGCTTGGTTCTCCATATACAGCGTGTTGAAAATTTTCCAAGAATAACATATTTTTTTAATTTCTTTCGATCCCATTTAGGAATTCCAACCAAATTTGGTACACATTATACACTGGACGGTTGACATTTTGTGGAATAATTTGACCCCGTTCCGATCACCAGCGGCGTAGGTACAAATAGTTACTGTAAATAATTGTAGAAAAAAAGTAGTACGGCCCTGTGCAAAACCAAAAATTTTGCCTTTTTTGGATAGCCCATTTAATTTGGAACAAAAAGTGCCTCTTGGTATTTTTTTATTTCTGGTACAGTTTCTTCGTAATTTCGGATTTTTTTAAACTAGTGTCAAGGTGATTATGCTGGCATTTAAAATAAAATTATTTGTATCTACGCCGCTGCTCATCTGAACAGGGCCAAATTATTGCACAAAATGACAACCTATAATATGTATAAAATAATTCCTAAACGGGCTAGAAAAAAAATAAAAAATATTTAGAAAAGTTTCAACACTCTGTATATGGAGAACCAAGCGTTTTTGAGCTAATGTTTAATAAGCATATGTGCTTATTTTAGCGAATTCTACCTTGTGTTTTCGGCTCTGCCTTTAGATGTGACTCACCCTGTATAAAAGCTTCAAGGTAAGTATCTTGATTTAAAAAGGTAGACTTGCGGATTATACAGGGTGTATTGTAAAAGTGGGACTAAATATATATTATATTTTTGTTTTTAATAATAAACAACCTGTATACATATTTTTGGATTGCAGGTCCATCATTTTAGTGCATATGTTCATTTTGTAACAAAAATGTACTCTTGTTTCATAATCATACAATCAACCCTTTGCATTGAAATTGGTAAAATGTGCCCCAAAACACCTTTTGAATCCAACATTCTAAAAATAAAATTACCTACCTACCACTTTCAAATGTTACAGATCAACTACCATTTAAAGTAAGAAAAAAATTGATAATAAAAAAAAACCTTTTTAAAAACAAGCTTTTATTTAAGCCATGCACTAAAACGAATAAAATAAGTTTAGGTTTTCGTTAAGATAATTCAATTCCAAATTGCGGCAAGTTTTTACAAATTGAAAAGCTTGTCGAGCAAAATGTTGATGAAAGTAGGTACTTACCATTTAATTTTATTGGACAGTGATTGGTTGATAATAAGCAAGTATCTATTTTCAAAAGTATGCATTTTTTCTTTACAATTCGCGCAACAAGCTTTTCAATTTGCAAAAACTTGTCGCAATTTGGAATCGAATTATCTTAACAAAAACCTAAACTTATTTTATTCGTTTTAGTACATGGCTTAAATAAAAGCTTGTCTTTAAAAAGGTTTTTTGTTTTCAATTTTATTTTGTGCTTTTTAGTACCTATTTGATTCCCATGTCAGGAGGGTGGTAAAGAAATTTAGTCCGCCATCTTCGGGCGGCCGCCATATTGGATTTCGTATAAAGTCATTCACCATATTGTTTTCTACGCGTCGAGCCCTTTCATTTGATACCTATGTGGGTATCAAATAGGTAATCCGCCATCTTGGAGCGGCGGCCATATTGAATTTAGTGTGATGTCACTAACTTTATCGTTTTCTACTCTTCAAGTCCTTTCATTTGATACCCATATTAAGGGGGTTGACAAAAAATACATCAACCGCCATTTTGGAACAGCGGCCATTCTGAAAGTATTACAATATTGAGTATTGCATATTGTATTGTCACCGGAACTAAAGGTGTATGCAAAATTTCAGCTCAATCTGAGGTCAGGAAGTAGTTCTAATTCAGCTTGCAAGATTCAACCCACACATACATACCTATAGGAAACTAACAGGGCAAGTTAAATAAAAGCTTGTAAAATCCCTATGAACAATGTATCAAAAATGTTTCGCTTTCAAAATGGAACGGATTGAAATTGAAACTCGGCAAAATTTGGACACTATTTAAAGAAAACGAATGACGAGTGCCCATTTGGCAACTTTTCTTCATTTTGAATGTACAGTTGATCTGTAACATTTGGAAGCGGTAGCGAAAAATTTTATGTTTCGAATTTTGGAATTAACAGGTCTTGTCAACTTCAACGCAAACGGTTGATTTTATCGTTGTGAAACAAGAGTGCCTTTCTTTTGTAGAATGAAAAAATGCACTAAAATCTATGAATAAAGAACCCCGGGAAGGAGCAAATTTGGGCTTTACGCTGGACCCTGGACCGGTCCAATCTCTGCATATGGCGGCATGCCATTTCCGGTTTACAAAAGTAGTTACCGATGGAATGTTATCCCCCAAACATTTTGTTCTGGTAGTCACGGACTAGCCGCAGGCTGCACAGCTAACCATAATAGATCTCCAAAAAGTACTTATCGAAGAACTACACAAATATCTAATAGCACAAACCACCGTGACAACTGTCAAATATAAAATCAGTCTCCATACAGGGCGATTTCCGTCTCACGTATTTTATAATGCCCACAGATCTTTGGCTCCTTCCTGGGGTTCTTTATTCATTGTTATTCATTGACTAAAATGATGCACCTGCAACATAAAAAAGATAACCTTCAAAAGAGTTACGAGTAAAAGCTCTATTCAAAAACAGCGCAAGTGGCGTCCTCTGTGAGATACGTAGGAATTGACATCTTCAACTTATTCTTCATCCCCAAAAACACAGCAGTACCAAATTTCAGTTCAGCAGCTTGATTACTTTGGAAGATGTATAGTCATAATTCAATTTCAAAAAATGAACTTCAACGCCCTGTATATCGCTTAAACAAACAACATTTCTATAAGGCATACTGGCCTCAATTGTCATATTTTGGCCCGAAATAATTACAGGGTTACCTACTTTATGGACCGTTATTATCGGGACATCCTATATAACATGTTGATATTTGCATTTCCCTTTAGGCTAAAGTTTGAAGTACCTATGTCTAATTATAAAAATAGAACGTAATTATGAAAATATTCCATGGCCGACTATGTGAAAATTAAAAAAAAAAAACAGAAAATTAGCCATAGCCCTTTTTTTTATAATAACTATGCCGAGTATTATATCTTTGGAAACTCAAAAAATGGCCGATTTGATAAGGCCACAGCCAACTATGATTTACATTTAAAAAAACACAAGTTTATGTCATATCTCAAAATTACAAACAACATAAAAAATTGGGTTAGATTATCTTATTAAGCCCAAAATTATTTACAATTTTTGTCTCTACAGTTTTTCTGTATAATCAGAAATAACGGAGCTACAGAGATCTGATGAAATAGCAAAAAATCACTCTTTTCAAAATATCTAGTGAGCCATGAACTTTTTTAAAAATCCAAAAGGGGCATTAGATTGAGCATTCAAAACTGCAATTCTTTCCCCATTTAACCTTATTGTTCTAACTCTGCCAGTTTCCGAGATCCCCATAGTGATCATCGAAAAAACTCACCCTGTATCTATTTTGTCCCACTTTTACAAAACACCCTGTAAAATCCACAAGCCTACCTTTCTAAAGTTCGATATTTACATTGCAACTTTTACATAAAACTTTTTCTATCTGCAACAATTCCGAATCCGATGGTAAGTAACCTTTGATCAAAAAAATCTATAATAGTAGAAATTTTGGCCGAAGGAAGTGGACGCCAGTGTCGCCAGTTGGTCATAGCGTTGACTGACGTATTAATAAGACTTCTCACGGCTATAGTTTCATGTCCTGGAAAGTAGATGGCGCCTCTAGTCAACAATGTATTTTGCATTGTATTTTGTCTCCGGGAAGCGCATGGTGAGCCAGAGAACTGTCAAACATGACAGCCGTGGGCAGTCTTTATTAATACGTCAGTCAACGGTCATAGGTTTAGTTATAAAAACAGGTGACGTGCTTTTTAGAAGTCCTATTCAATAAAAAAAATCGTGGAAATCGGTTCACGTTCATAAAGAATAACCATTTTACTTGAGTGGTGCACAGACCTATATAGCTAAAGCTAGCGAAGGTTCTTAAGAGCGACACACAGTGTGTTTGGTAGATATAAATAACGATAAGATACGGGGATTTTTTTAGTTTAGTTGCCTAATTGTCTATGATGAGATAATTATCAAATTATCGAATTATTCAAATCCAAAGTCAGTTCACACGCGCCAGCTGAAAGTGGTTGGACACCCCTTGAAGGGTTGTGGAATGCTGAGAAGGGCGACGCCATATTTTATGTGATATGTAGAATATGACCAAACCACTAGTACTCGCACTAGTAGAGAGTGTCCTTTTTTTGAAAATCCCATCAAGTATTATTTTTATGTAAAATCTGGCAACACAGCAATATTCAGTACCCGTTAAAAAGAATACCTAAATTTACGTCTCCGCTTAACTTTTTTTTATAGAGCCTCAAAGCCCTCAAAGTTACCAAATGGGATTGGATAATGATTGGATTTTTTTTTTCATATATTAAAAAAATAAATAAAAATCAACCGTTTTTTAGAAAATCGCACTACAATATTAAAAAAAGGAAATGTGCCATATCTTGATATTATTAGAAATATAACTTTATGTGAAAAAAGAATGAGATTATTCCTCGACTTTTCCACCAACGATTACAATGTTTTTTTCGGAAACTATATATATTTTTTTCAAAATTAGTCAAGAGTACTTTTTTGCTTAGAAATAAAATACTTATTGGATTCTTAAAGTAAGTAGATTCAACATTTTGTAAAAGTTCGACAAAAATTAAGATTATGTTCAAAAGTGCTCCGCCCACCAACCGCAAGAGACTATTTAAATATTGATACCTAGTAAAGGGCTTCACACAAAAGAATGAAACTGATCCAACAATTATTAAATTCAATAGCAATAAAATAGTAAATAATAAAAAACCTTTTTAAAAATAAGCTTTTATTTAGGCCATGTACTAAAACGAATAAAATAAGTCAATATCTTTATTGCTGAAAATTATTTAATATTTTATGTTGAGTTATTTGTTTTCAAAAAAATTGTAGCGCGGATTATAAATAATATACATACTTCGGCAAGTAGTTGCTTATCAACAGTGACCATATAGAAAGAATCTAGGTATACTAGGTATACGTAATGAAATTAATTGGTAGGTATATATACATGAAATACCTTTAAGAACAAACTACCTTTATTTTTAAAAATATCAAAAACTTTTACTTAGAAAAGTTCTTTAAAATTAAAAGATGTGTCCGATTGTCACTTTTCAAACAAATCAGCCAACTTCGATTTTTATGATTGCCAAGTGTGGAACTCTTTGTTTTTAAAAATATCAAAAACATTTATTTAGAAAAGTTGTTTAGAATTAAAAGACGTGTCCGATTGTAACTTTTCAAGCAAATCGGCCGACTTTGATTTTTTATTTTTTACCTATTTAAATCAAAGTCGACCGATTTGCTTGAAAAGTTAGGTACACTCGGACACGTCTTTTAAGAGGGGGTTGCCGACAGCGAAAGTGACGTTAGATTTCGTATTTTTTTAAGTTGTATAGCATAAAATCTAATAACATTTTACCTGGCAAAAATTTAGTACAAACATCTCTGTCTTCATTTTAATCATAAGATCTTAAAAGCATATGCACTGGAATTATTATTTTTCCCAAGGTTTTCATAACCTATAAAAGAAAACACTGCTTGTAAGATCTTATGATTAAAATGAAGACAGAGATGTTTGTACTAAATTTTTGCCAGGTAAAATGTTATTAGATTTTATGTTATACAACTTAAAAAAATACGAAATCTAACGTCACTTTCGCTGTCGGCAACCCCCTCTTAATTCTAAACCACTTTTCTAATTAAATGTTTTTGATATTTTTAAAAACAAAGGAGTTTCACAATAATTGACAATCATAAAAATCGAAGTTGGCTGATTTGTTTGAAAAGTGACAATCGGACAGATCTTTTAATTTTAAAGAACATTTCTAAGTAAAAGTTTTTCATATTTTTAAAAATAAAGGTAGTTTGTTCTTAAAGGTATTTCATGTTTTTCTATTTTTTGGGCACCCTGTATAAAAAATCAAAAATTCTCTCCGTAGACCACATTTTTTCGGGAAGCAGAAACTTTTATCCAGAATAACTTTTTGTCGAAAAATGAAATTTTTGGTCCATTTGTCCTCTTGGGGACCCCATCCGCGGACACACTGTATACTTCTAATACTTATTGTCACCAGCACCAAAAGTGTACGCAAAATTTCAGCTCAATCGGTTGGGTGGAACGGTGGAACTGGTATAAAGTTCAGTTGCAAGATTTGACCCACACATATAGGTACTAACAGGTGAATTTAAATAAAAGTTTGTAAAAAGTGATCAGAGGCTACCTAACTGGCTGGAAAATTAGGAAATTGTATTTGATTTCATTTTTGGGCCCATAGAGATCATATACAAATATAGGTAGAGTGCTGGACGATGTTTTTTTTACATAGGATGCACGGAAAATATTTGACCCTTGTCGACAAGGCATTGACGAATTTAAAATCACAAAATAGTGAAAAATAGTTGCATTTTGAGGTATAGTGTTTTGTGAAACTTGACACTCTTTGACAGCCATTTGACAGCGACAAAGGAAGTATATAGGTAAACTACCGTTGTTTGCATCATAGACGCTTTGTGGCATAATTTTTTTCGATTTTCAGCTAATTATTAATAGTTTCTTTGCGTTTTAATTGTTGAGTGTTTTATCTAATTAAGTGATCATCTGGAATATGTTCTGCTCATTTTACACCAGAGTGTTTAAAAACGAAACGAGTCAAAACAAAACGCAGCTAATTGAAAATGCGGTTCCAAAATTCTTCTATTAAAACCACCTAAACCATCATTTAAGTCATGATTGTGGTGTAAGAAACTATTAGTACCTAGCTTATTTGTTTTAGTGTTAAAGTTATAAAGGTAGATGAAAACAAGTCAAGTTCTAGCATCAGTGAAGCAAATTCTAGTAGTTTGGACGAAACTATAGTTTTACAAGTATAAATGGACGTAATAGTTATACATATAGTTATCGAAGTCTTGACCAGCCCACGTTGAGGTGAGCTTAATTTATTGTCAATATACAACTTTGTAGGGAGATGGTAATTCAGAAAAACAACCACTGTTTTGAATTGCGCGGTCTGAAGGTCTAATGCGCATGTTCCATAGGCCCATGCGCAAATCCACAATTTGCCATAAAAAGGGACTTCTTCAGCACTCTATACTTATATATATGATCTCTGTGGTTGGGCCCTAGACCCTCAACCAATTTTTCGCCATCCGGCAGATTGCGCTGGCGCCATATTGTGTGCATTCTAGGCACGGGCGCAGCCAAGGGGGGGGGTTTCGGGGGTTCAACCCCCCCCCCCTCGAAATAAGCAAAATATTACCTAATATTATACCGAAAAAATACGAGGAGTGAAGAGTTAAATTATTATTACGTTTGAATATATGTAGTAATAGTAGCGCCTAGCGCCATCTTTTGACGAGAGGCAGACGCAGTTGCAGCCGAACTATTTTGTATTGTAGGGACACTTTGCGTTGTTTCTCGAGTATTCGCCACGCCCCTCGGTCGAAATGAGCGGAACTTTGTGAAAGTTCGTGGAAGTTTCTGGACGGCTACTGGGCTGCTATATAAGCGGCGCCGCGGCGCTTGACCGCGCTTACGGCAGTATTGTTCCATGCGAACTCGAAGCGAATAAAAGTGAAAAGTGGTGAACGAATAGTGAAGAGAATTAAGTGTACCGTGTAAGTGAGTAATTTTAGTGCACTGTTATTTGATGACCTTGTTAAGGATAGATACGTGAATCATTATTACTGTCGAAAAATGGAGGGGAAGAAAAGGAAGGGTGATAAACCTAAAGGTATGGACTACTGGAAAAAGTGGTGTAGTCAAGGTCAAGGGGTTTCTAATAAAGAAACAAATTTGGATTTAGCTATCAAAGATTCAGCTACCTTGCATGCTGATAAGAAGACTGCCTACCCCGAAATCTAGTTTGGAATGCCTAGATATGTGCGATAAAAACCTTTATCCTAATATTTACACATTACTACAAATCTTGGCTACCATTCCTGTATCTACTGCTACCCCAGAAAGGTCTTTCTCGAGCCTAAGGAGACTGAAAAACTATTTACGAAACACTACAAGTGAAAACAGACTTAATGGTTAATGAACATTCACTATGGAACAGAAATTCATGCAGATGAAGTAGTGGATATACTTAAAAGAAAAAGCCGAAGATTTCTTCTTTAATGGTTTTAGATTTAGCGCAGAGGAACGAAATTAATTTATCCATTTTATTTAAAGTTAAGAACTTTATAAATATGTCGTAGTTTTTCGGATGAATATATAGATATTAAATTTCATGTAAGTATATTTTTGTTGTTTTATTTACTTCTCAAACTAAACCCCAACAAAACTAAATCCTGGCTACGCCCGTGATTCTAGGGGATTTAGAGTGCCTTCTAGGGGAAAAGCGAAATTTGTGGTGGCGATGTGGCGGCACAAAACGACATTTGACAACGGTCAATAACGACCCTCGTGCATTTGACATTGGACAGCCAATGACGTGTGCGCCCAATATGGCCGACCTTTCGGTGGGACAAATGATTGTATTGGAAAGGCAGTCCAGTTTATTTTACGAGGGCCGTGGTAACATCACATCTCTGACCCTCTGCAGTGTTGTTCCGGCTCCGGGTATTACCATTACTTTTGTATAATAGACTCGTACTCGTACTTTTGTAATAGGCTCGTACTCATCGAAGGCCCGCAACCTTGATATACTTATTGTGATCACTTCAACTTCAAACTTTAAGTCCTCTTGCGTCGCGTTTAGAAATTACACATGGCATTTCTTGGTAGTGACGGGTCCCTAGTCCCTATTATATGTAGATTTTATGAAACATTCCTATTCTTTTGTCCACGTAACAAAATAACGCATGAATTCTCTTATAGCTGGTCATTATAGACGGGCGTAATTGTCTTAAAACATCAACGCGCATTCATCGACGCCCGTTCAACAACGTCCGTCTGTGGTGATAATACCGCCACGTATGTACTTGAATGCGCGTTGAAGAAGTACGACGCACTTTTGAACCTGGTCTCGCTGAAAACGTGTGTGCATTGATGAATGCAAGTTGATGTTTTACCGTGAGTGTTAACAAACGCGCATCATTGCCGCGGTTTTCTTCAGTGAAGTAGATTTATATTATTTTAAAATTTCTTCTGTCAGCTGGAGTTTATTGATTATTGATTATTCCGGATTTATTACAATAAAAACTTCAAATTTTGTTTATTATCGCACTATAAATATATTTTCTCCTCGGATATAATAAATGTAGTTATACTACTTAGCAGACAGTTTTTTTTATATAGAAGTTTTATTATTTAACATTTTGTTTTCCTAACTAAAAATGCCATTTTATTTTGTCAAGGAAGATCAAAATAACCTTATCTATTATAATATACAGGGTGTTCGAAAAATAGACGGAGATATTTTAGAGGGTGATTCCCTGTTAAGAAATATGAAAAAAGTTTCTATAAACATGGGTCCGGAAATGCAGAGTTTTCAAGATACAGGATGTTAAATAAAAAAAAAATAAAACATGAAATTATTAATGTCTTAAAAATTATTTACTCGATTCTGTTGAAATTTGGCAATGTTATTTGTTGTATTAAGAGGCTAATTTCGCCCTAACTAGATTAAATTTATTAAGTCCAGTGGCGTCCCGGGGGGCACCTTAGCGAATATTATTATCAAAAAAATGTACGCCACTACCTTTTTTGTAACTTTAATATTTTTTGTTTGATTAAGCATCTAAAAATACAACTTCTTTCCCTCTTGTATTGTTTTCCTATCTCACTTCGTTTTCGAGAAAAAAAAATAAAAACCGTTTTATTGCATGTCACTGGACAAAATTGGTTGTAGTATGTTATGATATTGGAAAAGTTGCAATAACACTCTTTCCTAGAAATGCTTTTGATTATTTGTTTTCCAAGGCACTTGTGATTTTTTTGCAAAAATTGATAAACCAATTTTGTCCAGTGACATGCAATATATTTAACATCCTGTATCTTGAAAACTCTGCATTTCCGGACCCATGTTTATAGAAACTTTTTTCATATTTCTTAACAGGGAATCACCCTCTAAAATATCTCCGTCTATTTTTCGAACACTCTGTATATCGCAAATTTTAAAAATTATTTTTTGTCCATCCTGTATGGGAACAAGATGAAACTTTGTAGAGCTATGTTTTAAGTGACCCTAAACAAGAATCAGTCGTCAGTTTAGTCCTAAAAAAATCGCTAATAGCGCACTTTTCCAAATTTGGACCCTTAAAACTAGTCACAATTGGCCGCATAATATATGTGTTCGGTTTTTAATAATGCGTCGAATGCCATTTTCAGAGAGCTATTCAACAAAAAAAAGTTTTTCAAAATCGGCGCTCAAATGAAAATTTTAGAGGGGTGGCTTACCCTTAAGTGGGATACTCTGTATATGGTAGAGTGAGAGATATAAAAAATTTTAGAGATAAACATCAGTTTTTGAGCAAAACCCATTTTCATCATTCATCTAGGTATAATGTGGAGGGCACCTTGTTTAAAAAATCTCACTGGGGCAATCTTGGCTCTTCGAGTAAGGTAGGTAGATACTATACAAACAGGCTGAAAACAGTTTTTTGAAAACCGGTCCATCTTTCAAAAAAAATACGGAATTGTCACGACTCAAATAAGTGAAACACACTTTTGATGGGAGGCTCTATAGCAAGAGGTAAGAACTGAGGAGCAGAGTTTATTAGCAGGCTAAAAATGTATGTGTCAATGTGTCAACTTCCAGGGGGGCAAATGGCAAATGCCCCACCTTGCCCGCTACAGCTCAATTCTCAATTGCATAGATATTGATAACTGGCATTGCCGATGCCATAGCATTTCACTAGATAAACGCGTTGTTGAAGGGTTAACATTTCTTATATTACAAAAGACGAGATAGAAACCACTTTAGCATTTGAAACAGAGAAAATTTGGCGATCATTTGACGTCTACGCTGTTTACTGCAAACTCAGCTCTCTTGACAAAAAACTCTAATATACCGCGCTATAAAAAAAAGTGAAAACATCATGAAATCGGGTATTTCGTCAACTTTTTATTTTAAACAATTTATCTTTAACAATGTCTTTCACAATTTTCAATTTTGGAAACAAGGTCACTTTGCTGTTGAGGCCATTTCATGTTTCCTAATTTTCAGGCGCCCCGCATATAGAGGAAAGTACAGTCGCGGACAGTTGGTATCGAACGACCTGAAGAGGTTTCTCGTGGCTATCGTTACAGGGCGCGCGGAGACGGCAACAGCGCGCGCCTTCGGCATCGGATGGTTCGAACGGGTGTCTTGTTCCGAGAATTCTTTGCAAGCGATTAAGCCGATGTCACCGAAAGGGTTAAAAAAAATTAAGGAATCAGTATTAAACTATTTATTAAAACAGTTCACAAGTATACAGTATGATTTTTTAAACTACCACCGCGATTTCCTCGCTTATTTTGCGCCCTACAAAAAAAACATGAGAAACAAAAAGGTGACAATTTTGGACAGCTAAGTGGCCCTGAAAAAGTAATCAACATCCATGGTCAACTTGTCGCGCAATATAAAAAAACCTCCAATTGAGCAAAATTATTAAATAGCCGTAACATACCTATTTATTTTAAGATACCGAAGAAAACTTTTATATTGAAAATTGATGGCACTGAGAAGCTTTATGCAACTGGGTGCTCAGATAGTTTCTGAAAATTACACAGGCTCTTCGGCTCTGTTGAGGCCATTGTTTTAGTTATTAAAGGCCATTGTTTTAGTTTATTAAAGTAGTTATTTGGCTCCCTACTGAAAAATCTTAAGAAACAAAAACGTGTAAATTTTAGATAGTTGGTTAATGTTAAAAAAAGAAGTCGGTATCCATGGCCAACTTTTCGCGCAATACCAAAAAAAACTTAAATCAACAAGAATCTGAAAACAATCAATTTATTTTGAAAGTCGAGGGAAAATTTTAATTGGAGATTAGCGGCAATTAGATCACGCAAGAACATTGACAAAAGAAAATTTTCATACAATTTGTACTAGTTTTCCCGCTAATTTGTTTAAAGTGTGAAGTCGAAATAGCAATTAAAAACATCAACAGTTATTCAAATTAAAGACAAATTTTCTCATATTAAAGATCTTGTTTGATCAAAAAAAAAATTAAATAAATTGATAGTTTTGTTTTCACATTTTTGTCGACTTGAGTTTTTTTTTGTATTGCGTGAAAAGTTGGTTATGGATGCCGATTTATTTTTTAACATCACCTAGCCGTCTAAAATTGCCATATTTATTATGCTTATATAAGCTTACTTACATAAAAAAAATATATTTAATGCAGTGATAGGGCCAAAGCGAAAAATGTTTTTCAAATAAATCAAAGTGTGCCAATTGTTTCTAAAATTGGTAGTATGGAGTATCCTTTACTTTTGAACAACTTTTCCTAGCAACTTATTTCCACATAAGAAATGTTAGCAAAGTTTTTATCAAGAGTAACTTTTTGCGGTAAAATTAAAGATAAGAAAGTGTTCCTATTCAACACCTCTTCTGTGGACATACTGTATATACATAGTGTATTTGGAAATGAAAGGAAGGTTTATGGCTTATTATAAATATAAATGCAAATTCTTTATCAGAGGCTCGAGAGTCCGTCATAAAATACTACATAACTCGCCCGAATATTAATTTGCGTATTTATCCTCATCAGATTTTTAGCAAAAGAGCACGCCACTGAAATGGTCGAATTTTCCTTCTCAATCAATATTTATGGCCTCCTTTCATTTCCAAATACACTAAGTATAGTTGTCAGCGGTTTTAGACATTAAGTTAATAAATATTTTGCGTTGCAACAAAAATGTATTTTTATGTTATAATAAAAAAATATGTAGTAACACTAAAAATATATTTAGCTAATAACCCTAGAATTAAAAAAGTTAATTAAAAGGATTTTCATAAATTATTCTTTTCTTTGCAAAATAAGTATTTGTTCCAACATTTAGTTGTTAGGTCTCGTAGTCCTAAACATAAATGATTATAAAATAAAAGGGGTGTCCCTTTTATTTATTTTTTCTTATTTTTGAAGAAATTGGTCAGAAGTTTTAATAAATTGGTTTTCGTGGTGCTGCAATGCTCCATTGTTTCTCATAAAATGCCCTTCAACAGATAAATGAGATTAGGGGGTCACAGACATAAAATTACCCTTGTAACTTAATAGAGAGTTATTGCAGAAACTGTTTTTGGCATTAAGCAGTATTTAAGACGACCTTATTTGAATACTCTCATACGTTATTTATGATTCTGACAATAGTTATTGCAAGTCGTAATTTATGTATCCAAATTAAGGGCTTGTTTACGTTTACTTTATTGTTTTGTATTTCTACACTTTCACTAGAATATTATGTGCTTTTATAATTTTGCTCCGGAAAAAACTGGGAAAACAGCCAAATAACCACGGAACACCAAGGTGAAAGACTAATGAAAACAAACAAGGTGCAAACGCAAACAAGCAACGAACATTTTAGGTTAAGTCCTACTTTCACAGAACACTAGCGTTTTCTGACAAATCAGAATTTATTTTAAGAATTGTGACAAATAAGGTAAAAATAACGTATATTATGGTATACACAATAAACAAAAATAAAGGAAAATAACCTTATTATGGACGACCTTATGTCAAACTACGACTGCGCATGCTCAAATGTCAAAATAACGTCAAAAAAGAGCGCGACGTTATTTATTTCTGCAATAACTCTCTATTATTTAAATTGCATACCTTTATCAATAACATCAGAAGACACAAAGCAGGGACACGTGTCAAGCTTTACACACCTCCCTGGACCTCAATGTGATTACCTGGATAAAATAAAATAATTTCAGGTGATTGAGGACTTCCACAAGCTGGATATAATGATTACGAAGTTTTATTAGAACCACCGACACAGGAAGAATCCGAAAAAACTATAAACCCATTAAAATCTTTATGACTATAACATAATTAAATAAAGGCAAGAAATCAAATGCATTTTCCATTATTATATTATATGTATATTAATATTTAGTATACCCACCTTGGGATAGGATGACTTTCTGAACTCTCCTGCTCATCGAATCTATGAGTTGGCAGCAGAGATCATGGGTTACGACTTCATCCCACGTTTGTTGAATCTTCTGCCAAAGTGGCTCCCTATTTTCGGGTACGAAGTTCTCCATTGTCCGCGCCATTCTGCCCCACACATTCTCAATGGGATTCAAGTCAGGACTCTTCGCCGGCCATTGCAACTTTTCTACGTTGTTTTCGGTGAACCATTCGCGAACTATTCTTGCTGTATGCACAGGAGCGTTATCATGCTGGAAAACGAAGCCATCGGGATACATTTCCGTTGCAGTTGGTAACAATCCGCCTTCGAGTATCTCGCAATAGCGAGCTGCTGTGAAGCGGTCGTCGATTCTCCAACAAATGCCAGGTCCACGGTAGCTTATCCAGGCCCATATGTTGACGGAAAAATGCCCACTCCTTTTCCTGGGTGACACAAATCTTTCGTCATATCTTGAACTCACCGAAGGTCTATATAGATACTCGCACTTTGCCATTGTAATGGCTTTGAAAGATCTTTTCGTCGCTAAATATTACCTTCTCCCAATAATGTGGCGGTAAACGCTGAAACTCTCGGCATATCTGCAACCTGACTTCCTTATTAGCCTCGGTCAGCTGAATTTTGTTGCTGGCCGTGCGAGATTTCAGATTGGCTGCATCTAATCTCCTTCGGGCAGTTCTAACACTTGCTGGAAATTGTGTTGCAGATACTGCTTCAACGGCGGATTTAAACGGATTTGCAAGGCAAAAATTAGCTAGTTGCTCATCTTGTTGGTCAGACGTAATTTTCACATTTCCTCCTCTATGTATGTTTTCCACGCTTCCGGTTTCGTCATATTTCTTCTTTATATTGAAAATGGTGCTTTTAGATACACCAAATTCTTCGGCCAGTCGGGAAATAGCCCAATCATTTTCTAGTTTGGCGATGATACGGTGCTTGACGGATTCACTCAAACGAGGCATAACGAACACTGTTAGTTACTCTCTCGAATTAGGATACTGACTAAATAATTTTAGCCCACCCACCTTAGTATTTATACAAAGGGCTAGGAGCAGGTATAATCGATATTTTCAAAATCTACATCCAATTCAATATTACAATTATTAAGTTAATCCCCTAAATTTAGTTATATTAAGTGCAGGTAGGTATAATTAATAAATACCTATTTAAAAAGATATAAATATCTATATGCTAAAATATTTCAACTCAGGTAATCCGATAATCCATTAATTTTGTGCCATACATTTTCTAATTAATATTAAGAGCCCCCATATCTACTTTTAAACATATTATACAAATCCTTGAAATCTTTAATTTTTGAGATAATCGCTTGATCTGTTTTTTGTCCGAAAGGACTTCAAAAGCCGCTTATTTTAGCAATCCTGCCATTTTCAAATTGCAAATCCAGGGCCGGCTACGATTTTTTTATTCCCCCGATTTTCACAAAAACCATTTAGCCATTTTTTTTATTTAAAATCTGACACGACAGCGTCAATCAGGACAGTCGAAAACCCTTTATATACCAAATTTGAACAAAAAATATAGAGAGAGTTCTATTCTACAGGATGTCAAAATTGAGCAAAATAGGAAATTTAAAGAAACCTCTTCAGGCATCTCTGGCGAGAGAGAAAGAAACCTCTTCAGGCATCTCTGGCGAGAGAGAATTGTCTCTGTTGACAATTAAACTATTTTGACGGGATTCCATGGCACACTTGACTGGCCAAATGCCTGTAAATTTCCTATTTTGCTGAACCTTGACATCCTGTAGAATAGATCTCTCTCTAAATTCTTTGTTCAAATTTGGTATATAAAGGGGTTTTAGGGGGATCCTGATTAACGCTGTATTGGTAGATTTTAAATAAAAAAACACTCAAAAATCGTAGCCGGACCTGGATTTGCCTTTTGAAAATGATAGGAAGGCTAAAAGAAGCGATTTTTGAAGGCCTTTCACACAAAGAATGTTCAGGGATTATCTCCAAAAATAAAGATTTTATTAATTTGCATATGTTTAAAAGTAGACACCCTGTATATTAAATTATTGTTTTTGAGAAATTCTTCGGAATTCTATTGTGGCTCAAATTGACTATGGATTTACCTAATTTCATATTCCTAATTAATACAGGGTGCTGGCAGCAAAGGAAGGAAACTCGAGAAAAAGCAACTTTTATTGTGGTGTTGATTCTAATCTCAGCCTTGATATTTATTATTTTTTTATTTCATTATCATAAATACTAGACGGTATAGTAACATGATAAAATAGTACGAAATATTAAATACCAACACTGGGGTTGGAATTATTACCAGCACAAAGTTGCATTTTCCTCGAATTTTGTTCCTTTGCTGTGAGAGGCTGGAGGCTGTAATTTGCATTTTATGGTTCTATTTTTAGCAGACCGGCCGGCTGCAGACTCCAGCGCGATGTTGCCGTCTCCGCGCGCCCTGTAACGATAGCCACGAGAAACCTCTTCAGGTCGTTCGATACCAACTGTCCGCGACTGTACCTACCCTAATATATAAGACCACATTACAATTTGTTCTGTATTTTGTCCTATATTAATATATTATACAATGAGCAAACTTACGTCGAATACGTTTAATATATAGTCTCTATTTTCACTGCAGTTTATGTAGGATTGCCAAATATTAACAGTTGTTGCGTAAATGAGAATTATGAAGAAAAAGTCAAATCTTCAATTTTTAAAATTGGGTGCCTAATATGAGACAGTTTCATATCCGGGTTTAACAAAAACACTACTTGCCACAAAATAATTTTTATTTCAAATACTTTAAAATAATATCAAATTAACCTAGTATACAACAATTTAGTTACATAACACTTGACACAATGAACAGGTTCCTAATATGAGACAGTCTCATATTCAGGTTTAACAAAAATACTACTTACCACAAATTAATTTTTATTTCAAAAACTTTAAATGAATATCAAATTAACATAGATACAACTCTATAATTACATAACAGTTGACACTATTGAATAATTCAAATTATTAGCAATCTAAATTGGATGAAGCGAGTGTCCTTATGTGAGATAGGTACCTCATATTAGGAACACTGGGATGTCTCATTATTAGGAATCCGATGTACATATCATAGAATTTTTTGCCATCGTTAACAAATGTACCTAATTAAATGCGTTATATAAGTACTCTAATTATAAAATAACTTTTATTCAATACGACAAGCTACAAAAATATACACTTTATCATGTTATTCAGAATTACATTGTAACCGAAGCCCTTAAAAGTTTGTGCACACGTATACGGTTGAAGTAAACAATGTCCTTCAATTTAGATGAGCTAGGCACCATGATACAATAAAGGGGGAGATATGACATCGCGCAGGAGTGGGCGTGTCTAATTTCAGCAGCTGACGTCACCTTGTGAGTAGTACGCCATTATTTATTATACTGTGACCGGGCAGAAAACGTTGTTTACAACAGTAAGCATTTGTCTTATTGAATCAATTATACAAAATGAGGTGTGCTGTCTACGGCTGTGGTGCCGACAATCAGGCAAAAGGTTTTTCGCCTGATATAAAGTTTTTCAGCTTTCCGAAAGATAAAAGATTGCAGGGTATGTGGAAACATTTGTGCAAACGCAATGACAAATTTAATGTTAAAAGTGCTCGGATTTGCTCGAAACATTTTACTGAGAAGGATTATGAGCGAAACCTTAAACATGAATTGCTTGGATACACTCCAAGGAAATACCGACCTCTAAAAAAGGAGGCCATACCATCAACAAACTTACCTTTACAACGTAAACCCCAAAAACTTCAAGAAACGAGAGAATCTCGCAGGGAGGAACGCATTAGGAGTAGGGAAAGAAAGGAAATAATAGGAACTTCTCTAAAAAGGTAAGTTATACACACATTAAGATATATATTTTATTGGAAGTGTTGTACCGAGGGTTCGGTATTGTAAATATTAGGTATTTCATATATAAGTAACTATTGTTGGGGTTTTCCTTCATGGTGCACGTAAACATTAGGCATTTGAAAAAATGTTTTTTTTTGTTGTAAAAAAAATTATAGTTATGATTAGGTTTTAGCGTCGGGTGAAAAGTTCATTGGGAAGAGGCACAATTTTGAGGCACAATTTTGTCAAACTATAATTAGGGGTGGCTTTTGAATGAACTACAGCATATCTGAATTTGAGTGCAATCGGGGGCGGAGAGTTGGGGTGGTTTCCTTGTTAGTTTCAATTTCGATTTACAAATCATTAAACTATCAATTTTACTTTGTTTTAGGTGTGATTATGACAAATACCTCATTGAGATTATTATTTGAACATCTGAAGGTAAGGTATTCCACAAAATACCTTTTAACTTACAGACTTAATCAAGATGTGTTGGAAAACTTTTTTGGAGTTGTACGGGCTAAGGGAGGGCTTCATGACCATCCAGATGCTCTTCAATTTAAATACAGATTACGGTCTTACATTCACGGTAGGAATGAGGGCTCTTTTTCAAGTTTTGGAAACACTGAAGAGGATGACACTCCTGATCTTCCGATCGAAGAAATAAATCTATGTGGACAATATTTTTCTTCGGTTGACAATAACAAGGAACCTGAGGATATTCCTGAGTCGCTAAAATCAGTCGATACCGAACTAAGTGATATTCAGTATGACGGATTGGAAAACTTGGCAGGGTATATTTGCCATAAAATCAAAGATCTTGATGCCTCTACAAGTTCTACATCAAGCTATACATGGGTTTCACATCTAAGTGAGGGAGGCTTATCAAAACCTACTCCTGAATTTATGATCCAGTTGGAAGAACTTGAGAAAATATTCAAATCCTTAAATAAGGATAGTTTATTTATTTCTAAAAATTATTTGAAGAAACTATTAGGCATGAGCTCCCATGTGCTATGTGCAGAGAAAACAAAATTATTATTATTTATTCTCATAAACAACTTTTGTTTGAAACGTTTTTTTCCAAACTAGAAAATAAAAAAGTTATTTTCGGTGGTCAATTTCGCATTAACACCCTGTACCTATCCCACCTTCATCCTAATCTGCAAAAGATAAAAGTTTTGGTAAAAAAGCTGAATGGTTTGTTTGGCATTATGCATTACATTCATAATTAAAACAAAATTTCTGTCAATCACTTTTAAATAGAACACCTGATATTTTAATATTTTTATTTTGCCTATAATGAAATTCAGAATAAAGGTATATTTATTTTGTTTTGATAAATAATTTCATATAACACACGACTAGAAGCTTTAAAATAATCCGAACGACAAATATAATGAAATTTCTGCATCATTCTACATGTAAATATTTAAATATTAATTTCCCGGCACAACTAACTCACAAGGTGACGTCATATGCGCAGATCTGATGAATTTTGAACCGCTACGTATCATATCTCTCTCTTATTGTATCATGGCTAGGCACTGCACTACATGTGGCGGCTTTGCGACTTATATTAGTGATTGTTTGAGACATTGCTCGCTAGATGGAGACTCTTACTTTAGGAGTTAAGTGTGGGGTCTCATATTGGGAACTGTCTCATATTAGGGTAAACCTACTTTCCTCTAGGTATTGCAACGACGTCAAGGCGAGGACACTGTACAATTCAGCCTTTCGGGTTGTTCGCCACGCCGCCGCCCCGACCTCGGCGTCCACCATCGCGGGCGGCCCGGCGCCCCTCATTAAAATCCCCCGGCGGCGGGCGGCCGTGCCGCCGCCCCCCGGCCCGCGCGCGCCGCCGCTGGCCGCCCGGCGGCCGGCCAATGGCGCGGCGCGGCGGCGGCGCGCAAGCGCCCCGCCACCGCCGGATCATTGGGTGGCGGGGCCGGCGGCGGCGCGAGGGTTGCGGGTCGGTGCGCGGGGTGGCGGGCGGATTGTTTCCGCGCGGGTGTGTCGCGCGCGCGGTCGCCAGGTAATTGGCGGCCGGGAGACGTCGGTTTATTGCCTGCTTATGTCTATAGAACATAATATACATACAATATACCTAACATGTATACAATATATTTTATAGGATAGGTAGGTACAATGACGTCAAAACCTATAGACAGGTTTGTTTTGATAAACGCTTGACGCCCAGAACTAATCACAATCTAAGCGCTCCATTAAATGATTCCGAAAATGTGGCGAAATTGTCAGAAATTGCCCCTTTTTGTCGAGCCGTAGCGAACTTATTTCGACTCTGGGCTCGGAGGCTGGCGTCGTTAGACCATACCCCGAGTCTTCAGGTGAGGTTCCGATGCTTCCGGCGTCCCCAAACAAGAAAAAACATGCGATATCTAAGTGTGATTCTCGAGGAACTATAACCGGGAATCACCGGGTGTATAGTTGGTTGATGGTTGACTTTCTGTCTTTGTTTGTAGCATGTTTTTAGAGTAGTATAGATATATTTAATCTTGGAGTCAAAATAAAGGGCATTTTAACAGTGGGGCACCACGTCTATAGGTTTTGACGTCATTGGGTAGGTACCACGGCAATAGATTATATTTATCGCCGTGGTAGGTACCTACCTATGTACTTCCTTTTTTTTATGGGCTAGATATCGGAGATCATTTACCCAGGTCCGAGGCTTATTTCATCCTCCTTCGAGCGGCTGGCAGGGTTAATCAGGCTCGTAGCCATCCCATACCAGCCTATATTAATTGTATATACTTAATCCTAAATTAAACCTAAAGACAAACACAACACCCATGGCACATACCGTGGTGGGACTCGAACCCACGACGTACGGTGCCAAAGCGTGGGTCAAATCGAAAGACCCACTCGGACACCGCCGCCCCATGTACTTCCTTGTTCAATTTAATTATACCTCCACGTCTGTTGTTCGATCTCTTTGTCGTTTTTGTTGGTTTTTAGTTCTTAGTCTCGCCACGAGGGCTTCTTGCTTGTCATTCTGTTCATTCTTGTCTTTGTCAGTTTTATTTTCTTTTTGTCATCGTCTTTCACACGACCGTGTGACGTGTCAGTCACGCAAATCACAAAACATTAAGGCCAGGTCTATCGCTGTCACAAAATATAACATAAATGGGTTGTTCATTACTTCATATTATGGTACCTATGGTAACATAAACATAAAAATTTCCTACAAAACCAGAAATAGGTTAGGTTGGTTAAAAAAGGTAAAAACGTACCACATTTGTATGAAAACTAACACCGTAACAGTTCAATTGAAATAGTATCACACGTGTTACAAAAGTGACAGCAAAAACAACCCTGAATCAAAGCGGTTCAACTCATCGCGGTGGACGGGCACTAACCGCAAGTAACTCCTCCCTCAGGGGAGGCGTGGCACCGCCTCTACTATCCAATTTGGTCGTGCTTCGCACCCCACACCCCACCACATTCCACTATTTCATTCTCTGTTTATAATATTAGAACTACCAGATCAGTATAAAACATAAAACAGAATTTATCCATACACTGATTATAACACACCCCCCACTTGAGAAAAAAATTAAAAAGACATGGTGTAGTATATGCCGTGATTTCGTAATTTTCCTCGCATTTAAACTATAATTTCGCCTGAGGCGCATTTTAGTAAGCATTCCTCTTAAAAGCGGTAAATTAGTAAATTTTATAGAAAGTTTATACGATGTATTTTTACTTTCACGTACCCAAGGAGTCTTGTTTGTAAGTTTGTAATAACTATAAGCTGTAAGCAGGGCGTTCACAAATTTAAAAATAAATAAATTTAGTTCTTGTAATTAAAAATGGCGGCGCGGACGAAAATTTTTCAAGGTCAAACAATTTAAATGAATGAAAAAATAATAATTGTGTTCCCTATACGTAATTTGTCAACTGGTGGTATTTTTTTCTTTATTATACCTAGTGATGAGTCCATAGCAGTAACTAAGAAGTAAGGTTGGTACTCTTTAGTTTTAAATAAGGCATAGGAAATTACAAAATTACATAATCATGATGCCTTTTTCCCTCTCTTTTCTGAGAGTTTGAACCCCAGAACCCCCCCCCCCCCTCCCCCCGCCTATGCGTTAGTTTGTATGTCAGTCAAAAATGGTAAACAATGACTTTGTACTTTTTGAACACTTACTGAACAAAAATGGTTATGGGCCCACCACATCAGTTATTAAAAGACATCACGCAAAGAAACATCCACACCATACTTAATTAAACTATGTATATAGATATACCTAAATACCTACTGCCCATATTTTCTTGCTTCGAATTTTTGTCATTCATTTAAACTGCTTAACCTTGAAAATATAATTAAAAATTGATATTTATTTTATACCCTTTGCTGCGCAATTTCATTTTGTCCCGAACAAAAATTTTAGCCATTTTAGCCACAAACCCCCCAATACCCCCAAGTCTAGTTATGGCCCTGACTAGTTAGTTGTACATTGTACCACTGATATTCAATGGTTGTACAAAATCAAGCGCCGAACGAACAATAAAAAATCCATTGAAATGTTAAATTTATGATACCTACATAAGGTTTTTGTTTTTTTTTAGAGTTTGTAATTTTTAATGAAAAACAACATAATAGCTACTACTTTTTTTGATTCGATGCGAAGTAAGTAATTATGGTGAAAGCGCTGGGATGGCGACCACAGCTCTGTATTTGATTAAA
This sequence comes from Pseudeuparius sepicola, assembly GCA_963920635.1. Lineage (NCBI taxonomy): Eukaryota > Metazoa > Arthropoda > Insecta > Coleoptera > Anthribidae > Pseudeuparius > Pseudeuparius sepicola. Next base: position 123,151,959 of record OY987299.1, on the reverse strand, counting down.
TCACTAGAATAATAGACACAGGCAAATAATAGTTATTTATGTACCAAGGCACTGAAGTTCAACTTTTTATGACTCATGTGGAGTTTAGTTGCTGAGGCCTCTGGCCGAGGCAAGTAAACCACATGAGTCATAAAAAGAACTTCAGTGCCGAGGTACATATTATATTTTTTTTGAAATCGGAAAAAAATGTTTTATTAGGCAAGAAAATAATAATAATAAGGGATCACCCGTCCACGAACCGACTACGCGCGGCGTTGCTTGACTTTACCGATCGCTCTACCTAGGACAAGTATAATGACGTACGGCACCTTCGAACAGAAAAACCAAACTGCTGATTCTTGTGCAGCCTACACAACAAATCTATTGATATTCAAATTTACTAAAATATGTAGATTGAAGGATTGCCCTTCTATAGGAAACAATTTCGCAATGTGTACGAAAAGTTAAATGGGCCTTTATCGGCCGGGTTTTGAATATTTGGTCACTTTTGACGGGCGATTTCTCCGCGTCTGACGTTTGATGTTTACATCTCGCCAAGGCCTACTTATTGAAAAAATCGTACAATAATGGGCTACATTATTGTACGATTTCTGTGCTTTTAATGACGATTTTGGGACACTTTAATGCCGATTTCAAGAAAATAAGTTTAATATGTGCTTAATTATTGGAAAAAGTAGACATAAGCCTGGATAAGCATCATACAACTAGAAACAATTTCGAACTTGAAATTAAACGGATTATTTACAAAAACAGTTGGTATCTAGTAGCTTATACACTGCGTGTTATTATAGGTAAGCTGTGCTATTAGTTATTGTTTATTAAAACGCTCCAAAGGCGTTTTTTTTTTAATTTTGATTTTAGAGGGGGAGTCATGGTCGCTAAATTATACCTATACCACGGGGATTAGCATGGGGGAGGGGGGATACCAAATCAAAATTTGAGTCACATCTTGCCATCATTTGCCATCCTGATCCTGGGTGCTAACATGGGCTTCCGCAGATAATTTTCCAGGGGAGATGGGTCTCTTTGAAGATGGACCTATTTGAAAATAGAAATCAAAAACTTTCAGATCTTTTTGCGATCCGTATGGTGTTTTTCAAAGTTACATGAAAATTTTAACGTGCAAATATAGAAATATCCCGAAAATATGGTTACTCCTACGATTATAAATAGAAGTATCTACAAAGTACCAAGTACCTATACTTACACCTTTTTTGCATAAAAACTTCAGAGTAAATTGAGGAAACATATTGGAAGGCAGGTATTATACAGGGTGTCACTAATTCCCGTCTTGGGCATATACCTGGTATTTTTTTAAAATTTTACCCTGAATTTTACAAAGCTAAAGTAAAGTAGTAGATAGCATAGCAAAAAAGTTTATCAGGATAATAATAAGTAAGTAGGTACCTACTCGTATATCAAATTCGTTGAAGAAAGGAAAAGAATTGTTCATCATGATAACTTTGACGTAACTTCTGTGTTTAATACCTAGGTGGGCCCAGCCCTCTGAAATGTTCTAATCTATAATCTATCTACCTTTATAAGAAATAAAAATGAGCTTCATACTTCACATAGATATTAGGTAAGTATAGGGATACATGAGGTAATACTTAGGTAGGTTTACGTATATTTAAAATGAAAATAGAATTTATGCAAAAGTGTCCACCAGTTGAGTTACGTAAAACGGGGCTACTTGCACACCACGGGGTAACTTGCACACCACGTGCATCGGTCGAGTCTTTTTTTTAATTTATGGGTTATCTCTTTTCTTGTTCTAAAGAGAGTATCTCGATCAGTGGCGAAAGTAGTCTCGTTTTGCAGGCAGTATCCCCAAAAAGCAATTTCTGCATCTATTGGACAGATTTTGGAGAGGAATAAGCCCAAAACTGGCAGAGACTCTTAAATCTGGATTTAGAGCAACTGGTTTGCATCCTGCAAACCCTGACGAAGTTTTGAAGCGCATTCCTGGTGGAGTAGAAGATGCAGACGTAGAAAGAGTCTTAGACAGCAGCTTGATTGATTTACTGAAAGGGCACCGTGGAACAGGGGCTCAGAAAAAACGTAAAAGAGGGAAAAAAGTCGAACCTGGAACTGGTGCATCTTGCACTGTTACAGGTTCTGAAGTTGTTGAAAATCCTCCCGACGTTGCTGAGTAATCTCCAACCACACACAGAGCAACTCCCTACCAGGAAGAGGAAAAGATAAAGAAAGTGCAACTCTTCCCAATGTGGTACCTATCTGCAAGATTAATTGGAAAGACTACAGAGGCGCAATTTACTGGATCCAGTGCACGAAATGTCGCGCATGGATCTGTGGACCCTGTAATACAGACAGCAAAGACCCATTTTTTGTGTGCGAATGATTCGGAAGACAACGAGTCTCCCTTTGATGACAGTGATGCCGACAAGGACTTCCAACTTGACAATTAGCAAGTGTTTTTTGTAAAAATTGTGATTTTTCAGTGACAGAACGTGCCTTATTTTACCAAAGTTTTAGTATGAGAAAGTTTATTTATTTTTTTACAACTAGTTATTCGCATATTTGCAAGCATTTATACAGAATTTGTTTTTCAGTTTATTGTATTTTGATGAAACATATATATTTTCCGATAAAAATATTGATTTTTGATCGGTTTCGAAGGCCATGGTTATTAAATAGGGCTTTCTCCATATGACTACGGGGTAACATGCACTAAATAGGCTTTAGTAAACATTCTGTGACCAACTTCCCACAGGTGTGCAAGTAGCCCCAAATACGGGGTAACTTGCACACCAAAGAAAAAATTTTTATACCAGCCATGTATACCCCTCGATAAGGTCGATACAGTGTAATTTTTTCGAAGTTGTAAAATTACAACGTACGGCGGTACACTGAAAAATGTGCTGAAAGGGTGTGCAAGTAGCCCCGTTTTACGGTACGTAATATTTTTTGATAATTTTAGGTTGCTTAGATTTTTTTCATTAATTTAAACTGTGGCCTTAAAAATTTGAAACAAAAAAAAATATTTTTTTTTTGTGAACCTGAAGTCTAAATACGGCCTTGGCTGCGCCACTGACATTTAGTTATAACCAATGACGTCAAAACCTATAGACGTGGTGCCCCATTGTTAAAATGCCCTTTATTTTGACTCCAAGATTAAATATATCCATCCTACTCTAAAAACATGCTACAAACAAAGACAGAAAGTCAACCATCAACCAACTATACACCCGGTGATTCCCGGTTATAGTTCCTCCAGAATCACACTCCGAGGCCACAGTCGAAATAAGTTCGCTACGGCTCGACAAAAAGGAGCAATTTCTGACAATCTCGCGACATTTTCGGAATAATTTAATGGAGCGCTTAGATTGTGATTAGTTCTGGGCGTCAAGCGTTTATCAAAACAAACCTGTCTATAGGTTCTGACGTCATTGGTTATAACATAGTCCAACTGGTGCAACGTTTCGTTGGACTATGGTTATGTTATGAGTCGCGAGTCATGATCTTGAAAGAGGTAAAGGTGCGACCAGTGGGGAGTGGCGACTTAAAAAAACTGCCGGAGGTGGGAACGCCGTCCAAATACATCGGAAGTGGAAGGGGCCCTTATCTAAACCCCCAGCGCCCAGCAAGCGTATCTCCTATTACGACCTAATCGGCGCGACCGCCTCCCGCCTGCGGCGTCCTCCTCTAATTACACCCCACCCCCCCCGTTCCCCGCGCCCCCCTCCCCCCGCGCTCCCCCCCCCCCCCGCGCCCGCGGCCCCGCGCCCCGTCGGCGCCAGTGGCCGGCCGCCTTCGCCAATCACACGCTGAGTACGATCCGCGCCGGCAGGCACACACACGCGGCGCGACACCCGTCCGTCCGTCGCGGCCGCGCCCCGCACCCGGCCTCCCCTCCGGCCCGTCGCGCAGTGGACTCGCCCGCGGCGCGACCTCAGACTGTGACCGGCCGCCGTCGGCTGGCGACCAGCGACCGCACGAGTTCGATCGGACGTGGACGAGGGACACGCACGCTCGTTTCAAGGTTAGCGCGGCGTCCAATTTTCTGGATTTGGATTTTAATTCCAGTTGGAACTTGGAACGCCTGAAATTATTGTCACGAAATCTTAGCATGAATATTTCTTGACACCTAGGTGTATAACCTATACTCACCGAGATACCTACTCACCTAATACTTTCTTTCGTACATACCTGGGTAGGCACACTTATAGGCACCTACTAGGTAATTACCTACACAGAATGTCCCAAGTTCAAATAGAGGCAAGATACCTACCTATACCCCGATTACTGTAAGAAGTCCCGATTTTGTCAGATGACATTCTCCAAAAAATCCCTAGGAATTTTTTGTTAACCATGGGTATAACATTGGTATATGTGGCTCAACCAGTTAATGACGTCACTCAGTGATTTATGATGTGAAAAGTTACCCAAGTGATACGAAAAAAAGAGCATAATAAAATAAAAACCCTATTGCAATCACGATTATGCCGCTACAAATTAAAATAACTATGACTACAACTCATTTTAATAATAATTTCAAACATCATGGAAACACTTTCGTTTTGGTATTTTGTAATAATCAGCTGCTTTTGGCAGCGTCTAGGGGCGGACTCAGGCAAATTTAGCTTCGGTGTGTCAAAGTGACAGTGAAGGTTTTCCAGATCGTTCAAACTGATTCAAACATTCGATAATGAAAATATTCGCGGGTTTTCTACGTTTCGTGAGTTTTACCGTCATCTGTGTTGTTCTTGTTCGTGTTACTTTTCGTGTTATTTAGTGCAAATGGGCTCGTTACTGACTTGAACTTATGACCCGGTTGCATTTTTTGCTGCATTGATGCCAACTTAGGATATCGAAATTACCAATTGACAGTTCCAGTAAGGCTATTTATACGTCCGACGGATACAAACGTCAGTATACGTCTTGCACTCTCATTGGTCGATTGAGTCACGTGACACATAACCTTACTTCTACCGTCCGATGGATTATGAATCGGCTTGTTTACTAAGTCGATTTGATGATGTCCGGCATTATTCAGACCTATCTTGTCTCATTTTATATTGCGTATGCCCTACTTTTTCCGCGATGGGCGCTGCGGAATGAAAAATGAAGTGGTTATTTTATTATTTACAATGATGTAACCCACCCCCGATTTTCTTGGCGCCGAATGTCGGGGAGGTAGCCAAAATTTCAAGAAAATCGGGGGTGGGTTACAACGCCGAACGTCGCATCGGGCGAAAATACGGGGTACCTACCTAGCCAAAATTTCAAGAAAATCGGGGGTGGGTTACACCATTGGAAATTATTACCACTTATTTTTTCATGCGGCAGCGTCTATCCCCCAAAAAGGAGCAGTGCATACGCTCCTTATTGCAAAGATGCTTGAGAAAAATGCACTTCCGACGTATCTAAATATTAGTTTACTTCGGCTTCGGACGTGTACGGAGTTAAATGCACGTCCAAAGAAGTCACGTGACTCAGCCCGCCAATGACAGCGCAAGACGTATACTGACGTTTGTATCCGTCGGACGTATATATAGCCACTTCCTTCAATAATATACAGTGTGGTCATTTAAGTGTGCAACATATGGGATTTTTTAATTAATTATTGCACAACGAAATTAAAAATATTCCCGAAAGTTGGTGCATGTTCGATAATCATATTAGGCGCACTTAGAATGGTTCCAAGTCAAACAGCATACAGGCTAGGTCAAAAAATATAAAAATTGTAGTAAAGTACCTATCCTTATTTCAGGAAATTCAGCAAAATGTTATTAAGATAAGTTGTCTAGAAAAAGTTATGCCTAAATACCAAAACATGGCCTTCTAAGAAAAGAAGATATTTTTTTGAAAAACGATATAATAATTTCTTGAAATAAATTTCGCATAACTTTGTTCAAATTCAAGCATATTTGTAAAATTAACTTAGATTTTTAGGTAATTTTTTAGGAAATCACAAACTTCATGTTTGTTGCAACGATATTAAACAAATAAACGTTAAAATTCCCCAAAAATTCTTCTGAACAAGGTAAAACATTAGTAATGATAATGTGTACATTAAAAAACTCTCATTTAAGATGCAAAATTTTTATTTTAAATGTTTATAGGTAGGTATTAAGAAACTGCAAAGTAATCGACGAAAAATTTTTTTCTTCTTAGGAGGCTATATTTTGGTATTTAGGCATACCTTTTAATTCTAAACAACTTTTTTTTATAACCTTTTGCTGAATTTTTTGAAATAAGGGTACTTTACTCTTTTACAATTTTTATAGGTATGTTTGACCTACCCTGCATGCTGTTTATCTTGCAACCATTCTAAGTGCACCTAATATGAATATTGAACATGCATCAACTTTCGGCAATGTCTGTATTTTGGTTGTCCAATCAATAAAAAAAGTCCCATATGTTTCACACTTAAATAACCACACTATGTATAAAAAGTTATCTACCTAAGTATTTAAAAAAGAAAATTTAATAGCAAGTGGCTCTGAAACATGCACTGCGTTATTGGGGATCAATGTTGTTGAAATTGACAAAAAAGTAGGTACCTACTTATCGAATATTTTTTTTACAACTGATACGCTCCTATATACAACCAACACCACCCAAATCTAACAAAATCAAATAATCCATCAGTAAAAAGTTACTAATCTTGATCTTGATTGATTAGGTATTCATTCTCATATATCGTTTCACTGAGTTTATTATTTTTTTATTAATGTCACTTATTTTCTCGCATCGACAAAAATACATAATTATATACCTCCGGAAATACTTGCCTGTATTTATATTAGTTGCTCCATAATAATTATTCCAAAAGTTCCAAAAGCAGAAAAGAATAAATATGCCTTATACAAAACGTGGAAAGATTTTTGACCGCCCAAGTCAGTACCCATAGGTAAGTACCTACCTACCTGGTTGAAAAACTTTTTACTTTTTCGACAAAAGTAGGTACCTATAGGACTTACTATTGGAAAAATTGCAACATGAAAAATGTTCAAGAATGAACTAGGTACCTATTATGTACCTACCAGTGGAATGGTGGCACTTGACACTGCTCATTTTTCTCTAGAAATGAAAATTATTATAATAAATATGACCTAACCTAGAAAAATATTCGATAATCAACACTAGTGAAAAAACCTCGAAAAACGCTGTTTAATACGATACGCTTACGGATAAAACAACATTGAGAGAGAAAGAACATTAGCGAACCTCGGAGGAATCATAAAATGTTGAAAATAGTACTCCTAGAACGTTCATAATCATTTTGAACCCACTCCGAATCAAGGTTTATTATAATATATTTTGTATCAAGTTTCGTGGGTAATTTTGCCCTGGACTGGAAATACCTATCCTTTGTTGTCTGCATGATTACAAAATAATCGTTAACGTTTTAGGGACGTTATTTTCATCTGTGACTATAGACTATATTCACTGTTTTCATCATCTCTTCTTATTCGGTTATCTGAAAACGCTTCGTTTATTATTAAATCTGAGCGGTAAAAACGGCTGTATAGCAAACATATGACATACCTATACAGAGTAAGTCACAATTTTGAAATAAAGTAATAGAACATTTCGTTTTGAGCCAAAAAGTTCATGCGAACAAAATGGGTCCGGAAATGTTTGGTAAAAAGATACAGGTTGTTCACTAATATCTAAAAAAAAACGATAAATAATGATATTAGGTTGGTAACTTAAAATTTAGTACACAGTGTGCAGGTATAAAAGGCAATAAACCGAAGCTACCAGCGTTTTGTTGTAATAACCAGTGGCGTACAGAAAGGTAGGATAAGCCTTTTTTTTTCAACAATAATTTCTACGTCCATGGTTTTTGAGTAAAGTAGGTAGGTATACAGAATTTTTGATTTCCCATTACTTACATAATTAAAAAACTCAAATTCAAATTATTATTGTTTTAAAAGGTCACCATTTAAAATAAAAAAGGTGTTCAAACAATCCACCATTATTATTTATGCAAATATTGCATTTTTTTAAACTGAATTTGTCGCCTTTCTTATAGAGAGCGCCTGTCAATATTGGCAATTGCTTCTAATACAGCTGCTCTTAATTCAACAATTGTCTCATATTTTATTTTGTACTGTTCCCCTCAAAAAGAAATCAAAAACAGACAAATCGGGGGATCGGGGCTGCCAGGAAATAGGTCTATTTCTCCCTATCCAACTATTTGGATAAAGCTGATCTAGGTACTCTCTCACGGGCAAATAATTATGTGGTGGAGTTCCATCATGATAATTTTTGTTTTATTTTGTTACATTTTGTTACCAGCTAAAAATAAAATATTTGAAAGTTAGAAGTAGGTATGTCTTATTATAAAATAGAACGTAATTATGAAAATATTCCATGGCTGACTATGTGAAAATTAAAAAAAAAAGAAAATTATCCATAGCTATTTTATTTTTTATAATAACTATGCCGAGTATTATATTTTTCGAAAGCTCAAAAAATGGCCGATTTGATAAGGTCACAGCTAACTATGATTTACATTTAAAAAAACACAAGTTTATGTCATCTCAAAAATCACAAACAACATAAAAAATTGGATCGGATTATCTTATTAAACCCAAAATTATCTACAATTTTTGTCTCTACAGTTTTTCTGTATAATCAGAAATAACGGAGCTACAGAGATCTGATGAAATAGCCAAAAACCACTCTTCAAAATATCTATAGTGAGCCTTGAACTTTTTTAAAAATCCAAAAGGGGCATTAGATTAAGCATTCAAAACTGCAATTCTTTCCCCATTTAACCTTTGTTCTAGCTCTGCTAGTTTCCGAGATGCCCATAGTGGGCATCGAAAAAAACTTATCCTGTATAGGTAGTACCTATTATTATAGTGTTAATATTTGTTGTACGTGACCATAGTACGTATAGACGGTATATTATTACACTAAAGCAACCAGATCCTAACTTTAACATTACGTGCGGTGGGTGAAGTAATAATCATACCTATATAGATATTATAGTACATATTTTTGTATCTAACACCCATGTATTGATGAAACGACGTTACCGTTTACAAAGCTTTATCGAACATTGAACAGTGAGCACCGCCTTCTTAATAATACGCGGCCTATCGCCTATAAATATCCTATATCTATAACCCGCCCGAACTGTCCGTCCACACTTTCTCATGTCGCCGCCGCAGCGGCTCATTCTAACCGCCGAGGCGCGGCCGGCGCACGCGCCTCAGCCGCGCGCTGAATATGGCGGCCGTGAAAGCCGCGGCCGCCCGGGATGTTGGGTGTCCGATTCGCCGCGGACCGACGTGTGCGCAAAAGGTCGGCAACCGGCCGGAGAGGGGGTGGGGAGGGGCAGGGCCCCTTCTTATATTGGGAAAGACGCGATTAATTGCCGACATTGCGGATTGCACGACGGGCGGCTCGTCACACGGTTCGCACGATAGTAGACCGATTCCGATTAGAGGTTGCGCTCTGCGCCGCGGCGAGGGTTCAACGAACCGACCGTGGACGGTTGAGGGTCCATCCAGACGAGCGGATTTTAGCGCTCGAACGGTTGTTACCGCAGACGGTGGTATTGTCTGTTCGGTAAAACTTTCCTTTGGTGTATGTCTGCCCCGATTTTGTTGACATTTTGGCTACCCCCCTATTTTCGAGGTCCCTGAACACGAATCTGACCTCAGTTTTCGGCGCTCGGACGTAGTTTCCGAGAAAATGAATTTTCAAATTTCCTTTGACACCTCGCTATTAACGGCGATATTTGTAGTTATAATCCGGATGAATTTTTACTGTATGCAGCTCAAACTGATCACCACCCTATATTGCACCCTTTGCCACCTCGAAACTTTGCAAAAACCCGCGGAAAAACCGAAATTTTGAAAGATTTTTGCCGGCGCGCCGCCTGTCGGGCAAAAACAGCGGCCGGGCCGGGCGTCAACACGGCAAAAATCTTTCAAAATTTCGGTTTTTCCGCGGGTTTTCGCGAAGTTTCGAGGTGGCAAAGGGTGCAATATAGGGTGGTGATCAGTTTGAGCTAAATTCATCTCAATTATAACACAAATAACCCTGTTAAAAGTGGGGTGTCAAAAGGAAATTTGAAAATTAATTTTCTCGAAAACTTATTCGGCCGAGCGCCGAAAACTGAGGTCAGATTCGTGTTCAGGGACCTCGAAAATAGGGGGGTAGCCAAAATTTCCTATACAGCAACAATAAATCAAAACAACAAATGAAAATAAAAATATCTCGAATAAAACATTTTTAGTTAGGTGCGCATAGCTATAACAATAAATAAATTATAATTTTTTAAAAAAACTTTGACTCCCTGTATATTGGAAACGAAGCATTTCCGGACCTACGTTTATACATATAGCAAACTGTCATTATTTAATCCCAAACTTTTTACAGGTAGTAAACGAGATTACGAATGGTATACAGGTTGTTACAAAGAGATACGGGGTTGGTCAAATTGGGGCAAAGTTGCGCCTTTGGGGGGCCCATGATATGCCGCCGAGAAACTCGAGAAAGTTTCATGAGCTGCTGAGATTTTTGCAAAAACCTAATTTTCCGGAAATGTTTTTAATTTTTCCTGGAAAAACGAAGTTGACCCACCTCCCACTTAAACGAAATATCCCACCAAAAAACTAAAAATGTTATCTTGTAGAGCATAAAAAGTGGCAATGACAAGGAAAAATTAAAAACGATTTCCGGAAAATTCGGTTTTTTGCAAAAATCTCAGCAGCCCATGAAAATGTCTCAAGTTTCTCGGCGGCATATCGCTGGCCCCCCAAAGGCACAACTTTGCCCTAATTTGAACAACCCCGTATCCCTTACGGTTTTCGAGATCTCCATGCTTGCCGTCGAATTTGTAACACCCTGTATAGGTACTCGACATAATAATAATAGTAAAAAAAATAGATTATTATTTTTATTATTATATTTATTATATGATTCTTTTTAGTGTACACGCCTCGGTACGCTCTTTATATCATATTTCTCTTTTTTTGTTACGAATAGATTGGTTAGACAGGGTGATTCAGTTCCGGTGCTCAACATGGGGATCTCGGAAACCGTAACAGATACGAAGTCGGTCAAATGGAGGCAAACTTGCGCCTTTGGGCGCCTAACAATATGCCGTTAAGAAAGTTAAAATAATTTCATGGGTTGCTGAGATATTTAAGAAAAACGGAATTTTTGGAAATTAGATTTTATTTTTTTCTGGCGTCATTTGCGATAATATTGAAAAATAAATTACACTTTTTCATTGCAACTTTTTCCGGACTACGTTCTGGTATTTTTAGATTTTCGGGGCGACGTTTCGTTTTTGAGATAGAGGGATCATCTTAATTTTTTTAAAATACGGACCTGGATTTTTTATTCCATATTTCGAAATAAATCGTTGTCCTGAGTACAACGATGTATGACACATACATATTTTTTTCCGTTTTGGCGGCCAAAACGCACATTTACTACGAAAAAATTAATACGGTCCTGGACTGTGCATTTTCTCTCTTTTTTTCAAAGCTATTCCAATAATTATAACAAGTAATTATTTTATTATATCCAGTGATTAATTAAACTCTATGTTTGTCATATTTTGAAATTCTTTTTTATACTTTAGGTAAAATGTATCTCACTATTGTTATTATTTGTTGTTATTTACCTAAAGTATAACAAAAATTTCAAAATATGACAAACATGGAGTATAATTAATCCGGTAGGTATTAAAATAATGATCACCTGTTATAACTGGAATAGTTTTGAAAAAATAAAGATAGAAAAATGCATAGTTCAGGACCGTATTAATTTTTTTCTTAGTAAATATGCATTTTAGCAGCAAAAACGAGAAAAAATATGTATGTGTCATACATCGTTGTACTCAGGACAACGATTCATTTCGAAATATGCAATAAAAAATCCAGGTCCGTATTTAAAAAAATGAAGATGATCCCTCTATCTCAAAAACGAAACGTCGCCCCGAAAATCTAAAAATACTATGACGTAGTCCAGAAAAAGTTGCAATGAAAAAGTATATTTATTTTTCAATATTATTGCAAATGGCGCCAGAAAAAAATAAAATCTAAATTTCAAAAATTCGGTTTTTCTTAAATATCTCAGCAACCCATGAAAATACTTTTACTTTCTCAACGGCATATTGTTAGGCGCCCAAAGGCGCAAGTTTGCCTCCATTTGACCGACTTCGTATTGGTTACGGTTTCCGAGATCCCCATGTTGAGCACCGGAACTGAATCACCCTGTATTAGTTATTTAGATTAGTTGATAGCTTGGTTGTAAGTTAAGGTCGAGGTTAAAGTTAGGTTAAGGTTAAAGTATGAATAGCACTTGTTGCCGGACATCGCGATACATAAATTGTATTTGTAAAATTATTATTAATATTATATTATTATTATTATATTATTAAATAAATAATATCAATCACACACACATCTACTCTTTACATAATTTAAACTTATACTAGCCGAAAACTCGCCGAAAACAGACGTGCACGCGTGCACGACGTGCTCGTGTTGCCGAAGACCTATCGCAAATGGCCGGCGGCGGCGCCGACCGCGCTGGAATGATGTTAGATGAGGTGCGCGCGCAATTACGTTTTTCCGATTCTACACGACTGTAGCCGAAGTTCTTGGATCTCCACGGGATCTCCACCGGATCTCCACGTATCTCCACAGGATCTCCACGGATCTCCACGGATCTCCACGGATCTCCATGGGATCTCCATCCCGTATGACAGAAGATCTCCACAGTGACTACCCCCTCGGGTGAAGGTGTGCATTCTCCGAGTACCTATACCTACTATAAATCAAGAGAGAAAGAACAAGCACTACCATATCCATTCAACCAAATTATGTAACTTCTAGAGAGGTACAATATTATCAAAACTCATATACGTGTTGAGTTTTTTATATTTCTTAAAATATTGTTGTAGAGTAGATTAACCTCAAATTTTTTTTTTTCAACTTGGTTTCAAAAACCTATTACCTAGGTATCTAGGTCCAATATACATTCAGATCATTGATTGTTAGAGATTATTCCAAAAATTATTATTTTAGTTTATTCTTTAACAGGTGACATTTGGGTCACAAAAAACTTTTGTGTAGGATAATAAAGACATAAGACATATACCTACTTACATTTCTTTCTTTTACATTCCTACATTAATATCTTCCTATAATGGACACTCCCATCAAATATATTTCTTCAATTTAGTTTACTTTGTTGTATATTAACATATATTTGGGATTTTTATTCAGTGCACGCCGCACGTAAAGAATCGGAGATTGGGAAAACCTTTTCCGTGCGCTAGCCTGAAAAAGCCTAGGTATTTTAGGTTATTACTAATACAAAAATGAAAATTACTTAGGAGTTTTCAAAGTATCATAAAAAAGGGTTTACGTGGGACAAAAATACCTTTTCGATGAAATATATTATAGGGTATTTAAAAAAACAGATAAACTCTCCTAGGGATTAAAGAACACATAAGATGAAAGTTCATACATCATAAAGGTGGGGTCAAAACGCATAGATACAGATACAGGGCGTCAAAGTTTAAATGTTATTTTTTTATTTTTCCAAATACTTAACTATTATAATTGAGCAAAAATAGCAACACAAATTTAAAGCACCCCAAAAAAAAACAGTTACCGAATTTAGTGCAAATAGGTATTTTGATTCGTTTAAAAGATATTTGGAAACATATAAAATAACATTTAAATTTGTGCTCCTGGTATCTTTTTAGGTAGTTATGCGTTTTTGATCTCGCAGTTTTATATGAACTTTTCTTCCCTATATACAGGGTGAGTACATTTTTGTTGCAACATTCGATAGAACATGACATTTTAAAATGAAATAAGATCATATCAATACACAAATGCTTCTTTTTTAAGATACAGGGCGTTCAAATTTTGGGGCTTAAATTACATTTTTTTATTCACTGTAGGTATACTTTTCCAATAATTAGAGTTAGAGCGTTGTGGTGGTCTGTTTAACATACTAATTTTTTTTATTAAAATAAATTCTCCAATAACTTGCGATGGCCTGTAGTACCCTATATACATTTTTCTTTTTCGGGGATAGAATCACAAGTGCCGGAAATAAAAAAAAAACAATAATTTGTATGGGCTCACCCCAAGACAAATTTCTTTTATGGAAAGTTGTTATTTATAATAACTATAAATTATCAGTTAATAGATTAAAACAATAGATATAATAATTTTGTTAACACTTTTGGCTTTTCTATAAAAGAAAATAGGTAGAATAATGATGATGATGATAGTTAAGAAGGAAAAAAAATAGCACCAGTTGACTTAAGTAATATTTTTGGGTCATAATATGGCAATGGAAAATTTTTTCATTCACTTAAGTGTTTGTTCTTGAAAATTCAAAAAATGTAAACCCTTCATCTTCATGGCAAAGTCTAGCCCTAATATACGAAGGAACGGCCATGGATATACATCAAAACAATAATTAAATTCCCACATGGTGAAATCAGTCACATCTGCAGAAACGCAGAAATAATTGTTCAATATTTTATTCGAATGAAATTGCCCGTAGAGTAGAGATCCCCGTTCTTTATGCCTCTTTTATTATACGCTGAAAGATACCTAATGCATTCCGCCAAAATGCCAAATAAATGCACATACAATAGGTACCTATCAAAGCTTATCGAAAACAAAAATAATCCACTAATTCCATTGCTCATTACTCATTACTCACTCGTATCTACATTTCGGTATTTGGATTACTGGCAGCAGCAAAAAAAGTTTTAATGGGTCTCATTTAGAGGATAATTTAAGGGCGGAAGTAGATAGAAATCGGTATAAACGAGCAGCAATTAAAGAGCTGGTGAAGTTTGAGAAATATCGCCCATTTAATTACCTATCGAGAGTCGTTCTCGTTCATTATTAATAATCATAGCAGGTTAGCGGCGAAATTCTGGTTGTATAAACCGATAAGAATAATTTTTTATTTAAAGTTTTTGCTTCTCACCTGCAGGCTTTTTAATAATAAGGCTATAGTATGTACCATATGATCACGTATATGTTTACACCCCCCCCCTTATTTGCTATATTTTTGAGGTTAGGAAAAAAGTTTCAGATAAAGGTTGTAGAAGCCAAAGCAAGCCTTTTTCAGCGTTTATTTAGTTCTATACAGGGTGTTCAGAAAAGCGGTGCCAAACCAAACTTATGTTTTTTTAATTGGAACACCCTGTATATTTTTAGATATTTGAAATCTGCTCATTGTCACAATTTCAATGATGTTTTTGCAAAATATTCGACCTTAAAACTTCCAATTTTGCACTTCTGATGTCAATTTTTTCGAAAATGACAACTTTGCGGGTATAACTTTATATAGAAAAAATGTCATAAATGATGATAATTCAGTAAACAAATTACGTTGAACTTAAAACACTCTAAAGTTCATCCATATTTTAAGGGCGAATACTCATCATCATTTATGACAATTTTTCCTATACAAGGGTGTTTATTTTTCCATTCTAAATTTTTTTGCTATAATTCGTATTCTTTTTGATCAAAAACAATCGTTGTGGAACATATTAAATTTGACGCCAGTTTCAAGTTGCTACATATATATTTTATTAATAATGGTTTTAAGTTCCTTGCTGCATAGTCGTGGCATCGTTGCTAGACAATACTTTTTGTACCTAGCAACCACACAACAGGGCACCTCGAACATTTCACTTTTGCTTTCGGACCTGTTGGCGAGCAAGTAATAGTATATTACATAGCGAGAGTTGTAAACAGCTTATTACGTATGAGTGGAAAAGTTGCGCACGAGCCGCGCAGCGGCGAGTGCTGTAATTCCACGAGTATGTAATAAGCTTACAACTCGAGTTTTGTATTATAATTTTTCTTCGACGAAAGAAAAACTATTATAATAGATAAACTATACTTCTGATTATCTGTCAGGCAACAATTAGTATGTTGGTTAGTTGCTATGGTGACGCGGATGCCGCGCTAACAAGAGGCACCCGTGATAATTGCGTTTTAATTAAGAACAGATACGTAATTTTTTTTTCTACTCCTATGCTAGTAACATACCTATTAAGTGGCAGTTTAGGTTATAAGTAAATCCATTGTTACAAACACTGACACGTAATGACTGACCCGTAATAAAAAAAATTACCTGTTCTTAATTAAAACGCAATTATCACGGGTGCCTTGTTAGCGCGGCATCCGCGTCACCATAGCAACTAACCAACATACTAATTGTTGCCTGTCAGATAATCAGAAGTATAGTTTACCTATTATAATAGTTTTTCTTTCGTCGAAGAAAAATTATAATACAAAACTCGAGTTGTAAGCTTATTACATACTCGTGGAATTACAGCACTCGCCGCTGCGCGGCTCGTGCGCAACTTTTCCACTCATAGGTAATAAGCTGTTTACAACTCTCGCTATGTAATAGGTATACTATTATTACGTGTCAGTCATTACGTGTCAGTGTTCGTAACAATGGACTTACTTATAACCTAAACCGTCACTTAATAGGTATGTTACTAGCATAGGAGTAGAAAAAGTGAATTTACGGGGGAGGGAGCAGGAAAAATGTTTATTTACAATATTTGTTTCATATAACATGTAACGTTTTCAAAATTTTTTAAACTATCCAGTAATGGCTTTCCGAAGGGGGGGGGGGTTATGGACTCTTAAATAAAAATCGGTTTAATACGGTCTGTTTTGAATGTAAAGAAATTACAAAGAGGACTGTAAGACCGACCGAAAAGAATTATTCTACTAAAAAATATATACTTAATACACAAATATAAATGCATAAATTTGTTCGAAAGGCCTTCAAAAACCGCTTCTTTTGACCTTCCTACCATTCGCAAAATGCAAATGGAGGGCCGGCTACGATTTAAAAAAAAAACAACAAACGATACTTTTCTTAACATTTTAATTGTCTTTCTAAAATAGATAAAAGAGTACTTCTTAGTTACAAATCAATAATAATTATAGTAAGAAAAATACCACCAAGCTGATGGCACCGCAATACGCAATATGTTTTGCTCGTACAATAGGTCGATTCTATTTTTTTTTTTTCATTCGTTTAAACTGTGTTTGACCTTCATAATTCGAAAAAAAATTTAACAAAAAACATTGCATTTAATTTTTTCAAATTTGTGAATCCCCTTTCGACAAAGTCTACCTATGGACCTGATATAATAGTAGAAGTGAGACTTTTTGTGCTGAGGCCAGAGATTGACGGCCGAACCGAAGGTGAGGCCGTACTGGGCGAAGCACAAAAAGACCTACTCGGAGTAACATATACTATTTTTCTTGAAATCGGCAGTGAAGTGTCTAAAACTTGTCATTAAAAGCTTAGAAATTGGCACTGAAGTAGCCCATTTTTGTACCATTTTAAGTAGTCCTTGGCGAGATGTAAACATCAAACGCAAGACGCGGAGCTATCGCCCGTCAAAAGTGACCAAATATTCAAAACCCGGCCAATAAAGGCCCATTTAACCTTTCGTACACATTGCGAAATTGTTACCTGTAGCAGCGCAATCTTTCAGTGTAAATATTTAAGTAGGTTTGAATATCAAATTTTTCATGGAGGCTGCACAACAGGCGGCAGTTTAAAGTTTCTGTTAGGAAGCGCCATGCCTCGTCATACTTGACCTAAGTACAGCTATCGTCAAAGTCAAGCTACGCCGCGCGCAGTCGGCTCATGGACGGGTGATCCCTTATGATTATTTTTTTTTGCCTAATAATAGTTATTTATGTACCAAGGCACTGAAGTTCAACTTAAATAAATTAAAAGTAAAAAAATATTTTTAAAAAAAGCTTTTATTTAAATGCGCTAAAAAGAATAAAATAATCTTTTCTTTTAAAACTTTTACTATCAACTTATAACGTCATTCCACAATTTATATGATATAAAAGCTTGTCGCGAGATTTAAGTAGTGGTATTTACTTAGTTTGAAAACTTAAATCTCGCGACAAGCTTTTATATCATATAAATTGTGGAATGACGTTATAAGTTGATAGTAAAAGTTTTAAAAGAAAAGATTATTTTATTCTTTTTAGCGCATTTAAATAAAAGCTTTTTTTAAAAATATTTTTTTACTTTTAATTTATTTTGTAATTTTTAGTTTGGCCAGGTGTCTGAGTCTATTCATCTCAGTTAACGCATCATTGTTGCAAGGTCGTTTGCCGGTTAGTTTAGAACAGTCTAGCGCTTCAATGAGGAGACCTTCTAATGATCTAACCCTACTTAAGGCCACGTATGCTTGACCAGGCGCGAAGAGCTTGGAGCCTAAATATACAACGAGACAGGTTGCAGACCAATGCTGTTGACGCCTATCTCACCAAACTACACAAGTCAAAGTTAACTAGTCCGCCATCTTGGGTGTTCCGCCATGTTGGATTTAGAATGACGTCACACATATAATCATGCATTGTCATCCAAATTAAACGTGTGTACAAAATTTCAGCTCGATCGGTTGAAATTTAACTAGTCCGCCATCTTGAGTGTTCCGCCATGTTGGATTTAGAATTACGTCACACATATAATCATGCATTGTCATCCAAATTAAACGTGTGTACAAAATTTCAGCTCGATCGGTTGAAATTTAACTAGTCCGCCATCTTGAGTGTTCCGCCATGTTGGATTTAGAATGACGTCACACATATAATCATGCATTGTCATCCAAATTAAACGTGTGTACAAAATTTCAGCTCGATCGGTTGAAATTTAACTAGTCCGCCATCTTGGGTGATCCGCCATGTTGGATTTAGAATGACGTCACACATATAATCATGCATTGTCATCCAAATTAAACGTGTGTACAAAATTTCAGCTCGATCGGTTGAAGATATCTGCTTCAAAATTGAGTTGCAAGATTCCACCCGAACAAATTACATACATACATACATACATTGCAAGTTAAATAAAAGCTTTTAAAAACTCATGTGGAGTTTAGTTGCTGAGGCCTCTGGCCGAGGCAAATATACCACATGAGTCATAAAAAGAACTTCAGTGCCGAGGTACATATTATATTTTTTTTAAATCGGAAAAAAAATGTTTTATTAGGCAAGAAAATAATAATAAGGGATCACCCGTCCACGAACCGACTACGCGCGGCGTTGCTTGACTTTACCGATCGCTCTACCTAGGACAAGTATAATGACGTACGGCACCTTCTGACAGAAAAACCAAACTGCTGCTTCTTGTGCAGCCTACACAACAAATCTATTGATATTCAAATTTACTAAAATATGTATACTGAAGGATTGCGCTTCTATAGGAAACAATTTCGCAATGTGTACGAAAAGTTAAATGAGCCTTTATCGGCCGGGTTTTGAATATTTGGTCACTTTTGACGGGCGATTTCTCCGCGTCTGACGTTTGATGATTACATCTCGCCAAGGCCTACTTATTGAAAAAATCGTACAATAATGGGCTAGATTATTGTACGATTTCTGTGCTTTTAATGATGATTTTGGGGCATTTTAATGCCGATTTCAAGAAAAACATATTTTTCCGATTTCGGCGCATTTAAGACTCATGTGGTTTATTTAATCAAAAACTTAAACGCGGCACAAGAGTAAAGTACCCTTATTTTGCATCGTAGAGAAAAATGGTATAAAGAGAAAGTTGTCTGCGATAAAAAAGTATACAAAAATAAAAAATCATGGCCTTCTGTTTTAATTTTTTATCATTAGTTGCAGTTTTTTTCATTTGCTCGTGAAGGAAATTTTATACGCCACCATGTTCTAACAATTATTCAACCCATTCGCGCTAAATATGATACTAAAGTTTTTATGTTTGCCGTGGATATTTAATTAGGAATATGAAAAATCCCAGGTAACATGTTGAACAAGCAGTTTTTTGTTGCGTTACGCAAAACTGTCCAAGTTTCGCGACAACAGACTTTGTAAATGGCTTCTTGCACATAAAAGTCTGGTGTGGTAAGCATGGCTGCCAGCCATAATAAACCTGAAGTTAAATACCAGGTTATTAATAAAAAGATTAAAAGTAAGCCCGCATATCGCCTTAATAAAAAATAACTTAATCCTAAAGCCAAAGAGCACAAACTGTCTCCAAGAGGAACAGATGTATCAGATGTGTGCAGAAGGTCTTACTTTTTTCGTATTTATAGACAAAACAGACGAGATATCGCTGCTGGAATAGCAACAGTCGCTATAATTAGTCATTTTTAATTACTACAATTAATCATATTTAACTGCAGTTTTTTTAAATTGTTGCACTCATATGACAATAAATTATTATTTATAATATTTTAATGTTTATTATTATCATAAGAATGATTTATGGTTAGGTTACATGCCTTATTAAGACTAATTAACGGAAAGTTCTCAAGAAATAAACATCTAGTAAAAACTGCCATTCAGGGTGTAAGGTGATTTTAAAATTTGTATGGCTCGAAACATCTTTTTTGAGAAGTTGAACATGGGTGGAACTGTCGTAATTTTACTTTCACAATCTCCGCTTACAATCTGCGAACAACAGATTACAACAGACAACAGTACTTTATCGATTTCGCGTTGTTTGTTTGCCTTCAAAAACACCCAGATTACCTCAAACCGTATAAAAACACAAAGCCGAGTCATGCTGGTTTTAGAATATACCTGCGCGTCCCGTCGCGTCGCCTCGTTCCAAACGGCTTATTCCAAGCTTTGTACTGTCGGCAGAAGAAACGCATTTAGGTATAGAGGAAAACTTGCGTTTCCAGGTAACGGCCCGACAATTTCTAAGGCAAACACTGTCACAGGCATGCGCGCAGTGGAGCTTAGGGCTTATTTACACAGGGATTGGGCCTGAAAAGAAGGAAAAATTGCCTCGAAAATTGCTTTGTGAAATTCAGAGCTTGTTAACACAACAAGTTTTATATTTTATCACAGGGTTTTTAGCGTACCTATATATTGCCTACGGCCAACACCGTCTCTAATATTATTAGTATTATTAATATTATTATTATAACATACCTACGATGCAATTTAAAAGTTATGAAGTCTGTTTTATACAATCCGGGGAAAATGCTTAGGTATCTATGTTTAACTCGTACCTTTTCGGCTTCGGCATATCTTTAAATGTCCACTATTAATCAAATTGAGTGTCGCAATCTTGCAAAAATGTCCTTGGAAGGATGTCTTCTCTCTGGACACCGCTCGTAGTATAAATTGCTCGTTGCATCCGCATTTTCCCCGGATTGTATAAAACAGACTATCATATCCCATTTTTCATAACTTTCAAATTTCATTGTAGATATTAACAAGTTTATATAAATTGCACAAAAAATAGAAAAAAAAATTCTACTCCTATGCTAGTAACATACCTATTAAGTGACGGTTTAGGTTATAAGTAAGTTCATTTGTTACGAACACTGATACGTAATGACTGACACGTAATGACTGACACGTAATAAAAAAAATTACGTATCTGTTCTTAATTAAAACGCAATTATCGTTAGCGCGGCATCCGCGTCACCATAGCAACTAACCAACATACTAATTGTTGTCTGACATATAATCAGAAGTATAGTTTATCTAATCTATTATAATAGTTTTTCTTTCGTCGAAGAAAAATTATAATACAAAACTCGAGTTGTAAGCTTATTACATACTCGTGGAATTACAGCACTCGCCGCTGCGCGGCTCGTTCGCAACTTTTCCACTCATACGTAATAAGCTGTTTACAACTCTCGCTATGTAATATACTATTATCAGCATTTTATAATAAATTTAATTGACAAAAAATAAACAATGCAGACAATATAGTGTTTGTTTGGTATGTATGATGCGTTTCCATGGTTACTCTCAAATTATTTCAAAGGTGTTTTGTTGTAAATTAGTTATTGTCAGATAAGGTGAATAAAACGTCAAAAATATTACAGAAATGTATCTAAATATTGAAACACTTACGAATTAAAATACAAAATATGTACATGTTAAATATCAGAGAGCATATAGAGTTTCTTAAATTTAGTTTACTTTGCTGTATATTTATATTTTAAAGCCATATATTCGGTATTTTTATTCAGCGCACGGAAAGTTTTTCCATGCGCTGTTTCCGTGCGCTAGCCCGAAAAACCCCATCTTTAATTATTGCTAAAACAGATGAAAATAAGGTGTTTTCAAATAAGTATAATAAAAAACATTTTTCCAAGGTTGTTTCAGTTTCTCACCGTTCAAAGCCTACTTGTTGAAAGGGCGCGCTTCCAATTAATTATAAACATGAAATCATAAAAAGCTATTAGTAATTGATAACTACTTAAGTAAATCATTAAGTGTTATATATTTTTGGAATGGTAATTTTTTGCTGTATTAAAAAAAAAAGGGAAAATATACATTTAAAAAAATTATTTTTCATCGGTAGCTCTTAACCATTAACTTGAAAAAAAAAATGTTGTAGCAGCATTGGATTCTACGTAAAAAGGTGCTTTAGGAATGTTTTTACAAAAACACAAAATTTTCAACCCAAAAAAAGTTACGGCCACTTTTTGAAAACGCACATTTTCGAAAAACGCCCTCTAACTCAAGAACGGTGACAGATATCGATTTGCGGGTTTCGCCATTAAGTTTATCATTGAAATGAGCCTCAGACACCGATATCAGATTTCTTCTATCTCCGTTAGAAATAGGATTTTCCCTTTAATACTGTTCAGTTTGGCCCATACCCTGTACAAATCGTCGGTAGAGCTGCCAACCCAACTATACCCATCAAATTCAAATTTTAATACACAAAAAAAATCATTTCATATTTTTTGAAAAATGTTGATAACGTAATTTTGGCCATTGATGACGTGCATCGTGCATCGGTTTTTATTTTGAACCATACGTAAGTTTTGTGTGGCCCCTGAAGCAATATCCAAAATATTTATATTTACAACTATTCATAGGCGTAGCTAGCCTTTTTTCTCCGGGGGGGCTTAAGCCCCTGAAGGAGATGAGATTCAGTAACCCGCAAAAGCTCAAAAAATGGCCGATTTTATAAGGCTACAGCCAACTATGATTTACATTTAAAAAAACACAAGTTTATGTCATATCTAAAAAATCACAAATAAATAAAACATTGGATTAGATTATCTTATTAAGTCCAAAATTATCCAATTTTTGTCTCTACAGTTTTTTTGTATAATCAGAAATAACGGAGCTACAGAGATCAGATGAAATAGCAAAAAATCACTCTTATATCTATCTATATCTAGTGAGCCGTGAACTTTTTTAAAAATCCAAAAGGGGCATTAGATTGAGCATTCAAAACTGCCATTCTTTCCCCATTTAACCTTTGTTCTAGCTCTGCTAGTTTCCGAGATCCCCATAGTGGGCATCGAAAAACTCACCCTGTATACTGATACTGCATAAGTAAAAATATAGATGTACATTGGCGTCTTCGCAGTATTACATATCAATCACAGTAAGCAGTCACGTCCAGCCGTCCAGGTTCGCAGTGATGCCAGGGACTCTTTAAAGTAAGGGGACCCAGCATTATACTTTCCAAAGTGAGGCCTATTCTTTCCACATTCTAATGGTATCAGTGATGCGAAGTATGCCATTTTATTGGAGAATCTATTAATAAAACAGGTACTTTGATTGTTAGTAAAAATTAATAATGGCTTCCATGATTTCTAAAAATTGGAGTTGACAATGTTGTGTCTACAAATACAGAATATATGGCAACTGTCAAATGATACAAATTTATTGTATATTTGAAATTCTTTAATTGTCACATCTGAGTATCTGGAAGTTAGAAAACGGGGGTTGCCGACAGCGAAAGTGACGTTAGATTTCGTAATTTTTTAAGTTATATAGCATAAAATCTAATAACATTTTACCTGGCAAAAATTTAGTACAAACATCTCTGTTTTCATTTTAATGATAAGATATTACAAGCAGTGCTTTGTTTTATAGTTTATGAAAACCTTGGGAAAAATAATAATTCCAGTGCATAGGTATGCTTTTAAGATCTTATGATTAAAATGAAGACAGAGATGTTTGTACTAAATTTTTGCCAGGTAAAATGTTATTAGATTTTATGCTATACAACTTAAAAAAATACGAAATCTAACGTCACTTTCGCTGTCGGCAACCCCCTCTTAAAAATTGTGAATTATGATGGGAAACTTTTTGCCTCCTTTAGAATCTATGGCACTATCTTATCACATAAAACCTGATGGCAGTTGGACACACTGACATATTTATAACATAACTTTGTACCAGCCCACTTATGTGGTCTCCTTGGAGTCTACAGAAAACAAACTTCCCCTCAAGGCTTCACTTTTCCTATGTGATAGACTGTGAAATGCTGTGTCCCCTTATTTTAAAGAGTCCCTGAGTGATGCTAAGTCTGTGAGTGTGGCGTGTGGCGGACTGACGGGGTCGGGTGTGGGGTGAGTGCGTGACGGCAGTGTTGCCAGTGTTCAGTGTTGCCGCTGTTTAGTTTGTTTTATTTTCTCATTAGTGTTTTAGTCAGTGTCTATTACTATACGCAATAACACGAACACGCAACAAGATTAAATCAGCTTAGTAAGGTTTTTAATGTAAACCTATAATGTCAAAAAATTGTAAAAATAAACCGCAGAATTTGTCAGGGGGGCTATTTTTACGCCAATGCAACTATTGTAAACATACAGTGGCGTGCGAAAACACGAAATTTATTGAAAATAAATTATAGCTGTTTTATACTGTCCTCTAATCGCAATAATAATCAATATGATAACTAGGCATGTCATTCATGTTTTTTTCGTAGTGTAGTAAAACTAATCAATAATTAATGCTAAAATATCCACCGAAAAAGATGAATTTCTAAACCCCAAGTCCCAAATCTACGACTATGAATTTAGACGTGAAATGTTACATCATTTACTAGATTGCTTGATTTGCAAACTATACACTTTTCCGCCATGAATAATGCTATTAAATATCTCGTGGTACTGCCAGTGTCCAGAGATATACTAATTACAGCTTTGTTTTCCAGAAAATTGTATTTATGCAACATAATATTAACTTTATTTTAACTAAAAGAGCACTACTACTGTTTACATAGTTAGCACTTTGTAATCATGGCAACCTCGCCTTTGGCGTATTGCAAATAAACAAAATTCTACAGAAACAAAACATTGCGGTAATGAAACCATTTCTGTTTTTTATTTTTCTGAAGTGCTAACCTATTTAGTCAACAAAAAATAAACAAGCTGTCACCAAACTGACTATTTGTACTTGAATATTTTCCGTACCTGGAAAGAGTGGAACTTGATTTTTTTTATTTTGATAAACTATCAAAATAAATAAAAAAAATTCTAATTAATATCATTTAATTGATTTGCCTCTGATTTATTTAAGTAAGTAGGTAGGTACATACCTATAGGTATCCTAAACGGCCATGATTTCCACATGCGTACACATTATTAGCAGAGCATATAAAACAACCAGCAGTCTCACTCCCCATGGCGGGAAAATTCTGCGCACCTGTTCGCGCAGCCGCCATGTGGGCATAGATTCTGTCAAATTGATGCAGTGTCGGGGCAATTGGGCAGTTCTTTTTTGGCTGTATGAGAGATATTACAGTGCCGTGGAGTGTGCTTTTTTTGTAAATTGTGCTTTTTGCTAGTATCTTTAAATAAAGAATCCCAGGAAGGAGTAAAAGCTGCTTGTGCTTACCACACACTATGTACTTTACTAATACTACTCTGTATTTCTGAATTGATTTTCCGGACTACACCTCTGACTTCTATTCCACCAATATGGCTCAAGGTCATTGAATTTGCGGATGATTTCTCAAGAGTAAGTTATACTGCTGGTTGTTTTATATGCTCTGTTCTTAGGTAGGTACAGGGTGGTTTATAAATTGACGCCCCCCTTAACTTCTTAGTTTTTGAGGTTAGAACAAAAAGTTTTTGACAAAATTTTTAGATACTAAAACAAAGTTTTTTGTGACGCTATTGGACCGTGTACAGTGTGTTCTAGAAAGCCGTGGCAGACATAACTTATGTTTTTTTAAATGGAACAAACTATATATTTTTGCGTTTTGAAATCTGCTCATCAAGGCAATTAAAATTATATTAAACTTTGTGGCATTATCTTTTTCCGTTTTTGAAAAATTCTGTATTAACATTTTATACTAAATTTATTTAACTCGAATTTGTGGATCTCGTGATAAAGATAGACGATCAATGTAATAACGAAAAATATTTGTTTTAAACAAGACAGTAACATAGTGAAACTCTAAAATGTTTAGGAGCTTTTACGATTTTCCTGAAATTATTTCAAGAATATAATCAGTAAAATATGAAAAGGCTCCTAAACATTTTGGAGTTTCACTATATTACTCTCTTGTTTAAAACAAATACTTTTTGTTATTACATCGATCATCTATCTTTATTACGAGATCCACAAATTCGAGTTAAATAAACTTAGTACAAAATTTGAAAACGGAATTTTTCAAAAACGGAAAAAGGTAACGCCACAAAGTTAATATCATTTTAATTGCTTTGATGAGCAGATTTCAAAAATGCAAAAATATATAGGGTGTTCCATTTAAAAAAAAACATAAGTTATGTCTGCCACGGCTTTCTAGAACACACTGCACACGGTCCAATAGCGTCACAAAAAACTTTGTATTAGTATCTAAAACTCTTGTAAAAAACTTTTTTTTTCTAACCTCAAAAACTAGCAAGTTAAGGGGGGTTGTCAGTTTATAAACTCCTGGACAAAATTAACGCAACATCATAAATTTGCCACTTATTTGATCCTATTTTTTTTCTGAAATTATGATCCGATATGAATGATTTTTTTTTTGCATTGTAGGTTGGTTCCTTGACAATGTCATAGTTTTCACTGTTTATGATAAAAAGTTCATTTTCGATTTATACCGGGTGTAACAAAAATTTTATGTTTTTTCCGAAAATTCGTATCACCCTGTGGAGTATAGTAGCAACCGAAACATATAGCAGTTGACATTAGACGGTAGGTCCATCTTTCTTTAACATTTTCTTTTTTGGTTTACTTCATTTTCTCTGTTATTAAAGGAGATACACTGTTTTATATCGTAACATGTTTTTATAGACTTTATTATTCAACACAGTCATTGTTAAATGTTTTCAAGTAGGCTATGGAACTTTTCTGACATTTCAAGCGATGTGTCAACAGATGTTGTGTTTTAAAGTTACAAAGGTCATATAAAATTCGCCATACCGATAAAAACTGTGCGGAAATCGACCAAAAAATTTATCGGCAGAAGAAGCAGTAAGAGCTTTAACTTTGGTGGATGAAGGCTATTCGATGTGTCATGTTGCTAATGTGATAGGAAGACATCGTTCGACTATAAGTCGTATGGTTATTTAACGAGACAGGATCTTACTCTCGAAGGTCAGGCCAAGGGCGAAACCGATGTACCGATCCAAGGGATGAGCGTTTTATTAGGCAAACTGCTCTAAGAAACAGGAATATCACTAGTAGGTACTAGGCTAAAAAGTGAGCTTAGAACTGCTCGCCATCATACAATATCGTCTCGAACAGAATAGTCGGGCAACTGGGCATATGAAACGAACGTTTAATAAGCAGTTTCTGAACAGTTTTTTATCGGTATGGCGAATTTTATTTGACCTTTGTAACTTTAAAACACAACATCTGTTGACACATCCCTTGAAATGTCAGAAAAGTTCCATAGCCTACTTGAAAACATTTAACAATGACTGTGTTGAATAATAAAGTCTATAAAACATGTTACGATATAAAACAGTGTAACAGAGATAACGAAGTAAACCAAAAAAGAAAATGTTGAAGAAAGATGGACCTACCGTCTAATGTCAACTGCTATATGTTTCGGTTGCTAGTATACTCCACAGGGTGATACGAATTTTCGGAAAAAAACATAACATTTTTGTTACACCCGGTATAAATCGAAAATGAACTTTTTATCATAGACAGCGGAAACTATGACATTGTCAAGGAACCAACCTACAATGCAAAAAAAATCATTCAAATCGGATCATAAATTCAGAAAAAAAAATAGCATCAAATAAGTGGCACATTTATGATGTTGCGTTAATTTTGTCCAGGAGTTTAGTTTTCGTTTGAATAAAATGTAATGACGAGGAAAATCCCGGGACAAACTCTCTTATTATTGTTAACGTTAACACTTGCCGATTCTAAGCTAGTGATGTAAGAATTCGAATTAAAATACTCGCTTAATCCGAGTATTGAAATCCTCGGATTAATCCGAGTATTTTACTCTGATTCAATACGAACTCGAATTCACGATTTTTTATTCACGACACGGACACAGGCGCGGGCTCGGGCGACTCGTTCATGTTCGGCAATCCTCGCCTCGCCTCGTCCTCGTTCATATTATACCAATCTCTGGACGCTGATTATACCATATACCCGCTTTTATTCGATATGGTTTAGTATTCGGATATGCGATATACGCGCAGCCCCCACCCGCATCATATAAAAAAAGTTTTAATTCGAATTCGGAATTAATCCGAGTATTATTTTCATTCGAATTCGAGTAACCGAGTATTTAAATCATCCGAGTATTTACATCACTAATTCCAAGCATTATCTGGCTAGCCTCGCCAAGGGCCGGGCTGTTCAACGGCCGCCGAGCGCCGACAACGGCGAACTCGTCCGAGGTCAATGACATCGACAGCGCGCCGGGAGGGAAGGACGGGCGGGGGAAGGGGAAAGGGGGGGGCGGGGAGGGACGATCAAATCGGCTCCTTACTTTCAAGGTCAGCCGCGCTCCCGCTGACCCACTTCCCACTTTATTATTTACGCCCGCGCCGCGTCGCTTTTCGGTGGCGATGGTCAGTAACAAAAACAAATAATACTAACAGACATCGTCGATGGCTATCCCCTCGGTGATGACTGATGGAGAGTTGACTCATTTGAATGGTAATAACACAGAAAATATAGTAGTATATTTTCAGTGGTAATAATAATTATTATTGCTATCTGAAACGGTTCACTCATTTAATAAAACAGAAACTCATCTCCTACCTTTTGGATACATATTGGTAGGTATAGGTACTTATGGGACTGCTACTTTTATTAGGTATTTCCTAGGGACTCTTTAAAATAAGGGGACCCAGCATGTCACAGTCTATCACATAGGAAAAGTGAAGCCTTTAGGGAAAGTTTGTTTTCTGTCTACTCCAAGGAGACCACAAGGGGGCTCATACAAGGTTATGTTATATGTCAGTGTCCAACTGCCATCAGGTTTTATGTGACATGCCAGTGCCATAGATTCTATAGGAGGCAAAATATTTCCCATCATAATTCACAATTTTTAAGTTTTCTACTCAGGATGTGTCAATTAAAGTTAAAGGTAATGCGGCCCCTGTAGTAGTATCAATAATTGCAACCAGATTTTTCCTGTATCACCTTTAGTAATCCTACAATTCCCTTTAAGTGGGCAAATAAAATTTCAAAAATTTTATAATGAACACCGAGAAAAACTGCATGATTAGAACGACTAGTCACTAGACCTAATTTTATTAGTACATCTCGAAATCAATCAAATTACTTACCTGTTATATTCATAGATTCTCCAATAAAATGGCATACTTGGCATCACTGATTATATTAGAATGAGCAAAGAATAGGCCTCACTTTGGACATTATAATGCTGGGTCCCCTTATTTTAAAGAATCCCTGGGTATTACCTACCACTTTCTAGTCACCATCCGCTTTTTATCTACAGGATGGTTTTTTAATTACCACCGCGATTTCCTCAATTATTTTGCACCCCACAAAAATATAACGTAAGAAACAAAAACTTATCAATTTTGGATATAATCTACTTAGGTGATGTTCAAAAGAAAATTGGCATCCATGGCCAACTCGTCGTCTAATATAAAAAGAAAGGCAGTGTATGCTTAAGACCACCACACAGAAGTGAAAAATTAATACGGCATTACAGCACCAACTTTTTAGGTTAGGTATGTCTTATTATAGAGGTATATTTACAAATTCCGTCAAATTTATACATGCAGTGACTGGCAGAACGGACGCAACAAGTTGGATTTTAATTAATTTGTGCCGATATATGAAACAATTTTATAAAATGATTTTGTAGGTATAAAAGATTTTATTAAAATCTGTGTAAAGGACCTGTTTTGTATTAGCAATGTTCCCTACCATAACAGTGTTTATGACCTTGGTTATGAGCAGGGGCCGATGGGGCACGCGGACTACCTGGACATTTCCCGCACCGGTCCTGTGAGCTGATGGGCCCAATCATAACATGCGAAAGACCTTTTTCTCTTAGGTTAAAATGGATGTTCTACCAAAATTTAGTCCGCATCATATTAAAAAATAGGTACCTATATCTTTATTTTTTTGCGAACTTTAACATCCTGTAACTTCCTTAGGGTGCCCCAAACACATTGAGTTTATATGTACAGTACAGTCTCGAAAACGTGAACTAATTAATGATGGCCGTGTTCATGTTTTCGAATAATTCACGTTACAGAATATGGTAGGTACAATAAACATTAAAACGCAAGAAAAATAAAAATAAGCCTCTATTATTATGCAAAATGCGTAAACTAAAAATATTAATTAAAAAAATTGTGCATATTATAGTACACACAACTTAGTTAGTAAAAAAGTCCAATAAACTCAAATTGTCGGGACGAGTTTTTAATTGAGAGGATGCTGGTCTGTTCCCGTAGTCTTTGTAAGACCTGAAGATCGTCATGGTCAATATTATTCTGTTCAGAGCATTCCAACCTTTTATTAGAGGAGCTAATTGCTTCATTGTGATTTACTCTATTTGTGATTGGACCATCAGATGATGGTAGATACCATCTACCGTGTTTTGGTCAGGTTCATCACTAAGGTCGCCCACAGTTTCTCCTTTTCCTTTACTGCAAATGTCTTTATTCCGCTACTCTAAGTCATCGAATTGGTAGCTTTGAAATTGATGTTACCAAAACATCTTTAACACTTAATTTTTCCTGACGAAGGGTTGCCAGAGGTTTGTTTGTCCTCATCAGGGTCTTCAGCAGGTTCTGCCAAGATGTTTTTCCATCATTTTTTAATTATTACTGGATCCAGTTGTAAGGTTAGATAGTTTGGTATCTTATTTGGCGCCATAGCACAATAAATGCACGTGTGTTAACAGAACTCAACCCAAACACTAACCTGCTGCATCTTGTTTCTCACTATTGCGCAACAATAATAAAGCGGAATACAAAATGCGATTCGATCATTTTTTCGCGAATGTTCACATTTTAGAATACTAATTTTGTATCGTTCACGTTTTAGAGTATGCAGAGGACCGAAACCAAACGTTCATGTTTTTGGATGTTCACGTTATGTCAAAGATATATTATATCGTTGCGTTATGGTATGTTCACCTTTTAGAGACTCCACTGTATATGATAATAGCGCTATTTTTCAAAGTTCTATTGTTTCTCAAAGTTTGTCAATTTAAAACTGAAACAACCTGTTTCATCCAAATGAATTTTAGTTACCTACTACTATAGTAGGCGCACTGAGAGATTTCGTCCGCGGGGAAGCGGGGAGCGCGGAGAACGATTTGTCGCTATTGGCCGACTGCAACAGTGCAAAAAATGCACCGCGCTTTCGTATTCGCAATTAAAAATAGAACCAAGGCGAGGTTCAGAGGACTGATTATCTCTAGGCGTGCGCGTCGAAATTTATAGTTTTGGAAACTTGTTAGTATTCTTATAAGTATCTTAGCTCAGACTAAAGATAATATAGACTCTCCTTTCTTATGGCATTGTAATCAACCAGCATATACAATACGGAAACAAAACATTCCTTGTGATAGTGGAGCAGCTGGTTGGACAAAGCCCACCAGTAGCGTGTGCAAAAAATTTTTTTATGGTTAAAGAAATAAATAGAACAAGGAAAATTTATATCATTGGGGCCTAGGTATTTATGGTTTATTAATTTGAATGAATTTTTAACTCTGGCAATACGGATTCTGAGGTGGAATTCATGTAAAAATCACAAGAAATTACAACAATGCGAAAGGCAGTTTCCTTCCTAGGAGGTGCAACGCCTCTGAACTAGTTGTAACTGACTTCACTTACCTGTGAAAGGTTATGCGATTCTGTAAATTACTCATATCACACACAAAGCACTTTATGTACTTATTCCCTTTTTAATGTCCCTTGTATAGTTCAACTTAATAAACAATCTATCGATCACAGAAAACGACACAAACGGAAGAATTTGCACGAAACATCTGAAACGCCACGACAACAGACGCACACAACAAACACCGGCTACAACGTGGCGGCGGCGATAGCGGCATTGCCGAATTGTGCGATTCAGCGCAATTTACAACTTTTCGTTATATTTTTTCACAAAATATACTAAAGCGAAGTATAATCTTACCCACTTATTTTTATTTAAATATCCCATTATTATATAACGTAATCAAAATTGCAACGTAGGGAAGCTACGTTTTCTTCTCCATTATATTCTAATATGTTTTTAAATGTTCCTATGAATTCTATATAGGGTAAGTGGCAATACAACAAAGTTTTGTATTGGTAAACATAGAAATGTTGGCCACAAAGTTTTGTATTTGAAGTTTCGTATATATTATCTTTAGTCTGAGTATCTTAGTATCATGCATCGTCCAGGGTGCGCAATACACAGCCAAGCACGAGAGATTATTTGAAAGTGGAATTTTTATGTTTTTTTAAATCTCCTTCTTCGTCGACACATTGTGCACCCTGAACGACTCATGATCCCGAAAATACTAAGAAGTTTTCAAAACTATAAATTTCGACGCGTACGCCTAGGGATAGTCAGTCCTCTGAACCTCGCCTTGGTTCTATTTTTAATTGCGAATACGAAAGCGCGGTGCATTTTTTGCACTGTGGCAGTCGGCCAATAGCGACAAATCGTTCTCCGCGCTCCCCGCTTCCCCGCGGACGCAATCTCTCAGTGCGCCTACATTACGTTTACTATACTGTTTACATGCATTTTGATTTTAAACCCACTTTTTTTACAAAAAAAGAAAAATGTAGTTTCCAAAGGGCGGCCATATTGAAATTAGTGTGATGTCACTAACTTTATCGTTTTCTACTCTTCAAGCCCTTTCATTTGATGCCCATATTAAGGGGGTTGACAAAAAATACATCATCCGCCATCTTGTGGTGACGGCCATTTGGAAAATATTGCAATATTAAGTATTGCATATTGTATTGTCACCATAACTAAAGGTGTATGCAAAATTTCAGCTCAATCGGATGTCAGGAAGTGGTTCTAATTCAGCTTGCAAGGTTCGACCCACACATACATACATACGTACATACTATGGCCAAAAATCTAAAAAATTCAAAATTTTTAATGTAACTTTTTCATTTTTGGCATACGGAAAATTGTTTGCAAAAACTGACACAATTTGTGTGAAGTTGGTTAATATAGACAATAAACGTTGTAAAATTGAACTATTTTTTTTATCTAGGTTTAAATTCATTTGAATGAAATATGTGATAGGTATATGTGATTAGAGAAAAATAAAAAAAAATCAAATCTAAAGTCTATCCAAGATACAGTGGCAGTGGATCAAAACATTGGCCACCACGTGACCTATTCTCTTATTGGTCTGGCCGTCATAAAATGTCAAGTGTTTACGCGGCGAGCAGAATGCAGGGCCGGCTCTTCCCTCAGTCGAGTTTTCTGCATATTTTAGATCAGATCGCGAGCAGTATATTCTGTAAATTTATTTTGCTACTTGATTTGAGGGAATTTATAAAGATCCACAAAAGGCAGAAACACACATCTTAGAACTTCTAAAAGAATTAGTTGAGAATTACATGCCACTTGGAATCTCATATTAGTCGGACCCTGGTAATCGATCGCAAGGCGGTCATGTGACTTTGTTTATATTTACTGCCGCTGTATCTTGGATAGACTATAGAGCTTTGAAATCTCGTACTTACAGTAATATAAAATTGAAAGTCGGAGTTTGTATAGGTACGACATTTTTGTAAATTTCGATATATAATGTAATTTTCAGAAAAAAAAAATTGACAGATAAAGAAAATGACGTGATTTCTTTTGAATAAGTACATCATTTGCGTTGCAGGCGAACATTTTTCAAATGTTCAAGCTCCAACAATTAAAAATATTACCGTAAACTGGTCTTTTCTCTATGTTAACCATGGGGCCCATAATCGTTTCTAGCCAAGAAGTACCTACTCCTTTTTCTTTCACAGAACCAGTGTCACCAATAGAAATTTGTTTTGGTGTGAGCCCATAAAAACAATTTTTTAAAGCGAGCATACCTCAGACAAATAATAAACATAGAGTAATAATTCAATACAATACAGACCCTGCCAAGATAAACAATGTTAAGTAACATTTTTTTGTCTTTAGTAATAGAAATCTACAACAAAACAATGCAATGATTGCACCATTGCCAAACTTCTTCATAAATTTATCTTGTACTTACAAAATAAATGTATAACCAACGTTAAAAATATCAATTTGGAACAATTAGTTGATATCTACAATCTACATAATATAGTAAAAATTTGGACAGTTATCATTTAAAAATAAATTTTACTGATTTTGTGAATTTACCGAGGAATTTACTGATCCTACTTGGTCTATAAATAAGATCCTTAATAAATTGCTTATTCTGGCTAACGTGGCAACGTTGCACGAGCTCTTTGTATTCGATGCGCATTTGCTTTATTATATACCAACAGCTGATCTAGAGTTCGTCGAGATTTCGCTGGTTTGTGTTGTTTTTTTTTAGGAACTTTTGGTGTTATTGGACAAAAGACATATTATAGTGAAGATAGTAATTAGTGAACTAGTGTAGTTTTAAGAACGATTGGAAGAGTAAAGTGTTGGATTTGTGGCATAGGAAGCGGGCTTAAGTGTCAAATTTGTTGTTTTTGTTTTGAGTAGGCATTTTTTATGTTGGCAGTGACTATAGAATATAGTCACTGCTTTGGCCCTTCGAATCAAGAACCCCGGGAAGGAGCAAATTTGGGCTTAACGCTCGACCGGGACAGTCTCTGCATATGGCTGGATGCCGCTTCCGTTTTTACAGTGGCGCGCAACTTTGAGTTGTTTCGACAAACTAATCGAGGCAGAAATCCTCATTTTTCGTGAAATCAGTACCTTCAATACAGGCAAAACCGAGGGCAAAACATTATAAAGCACGTTTATGTCTTTAAGTTTAGGAATCCTTGATAATACAGCAAAATAGCTTTATACGTGTGATTTACTAATTGTCCTACACTCACTGGGATTACTATGGTTTTCTAGGGTTTTCCGTACTACTTGAGCGAATGCTATCCTAGAAAAAAAAGTCGGCCCTAGCCGCAAATGGCAACGAAGACAAAATAATAGTACTAATTAGATTGTCAAATTCATATTTACTTTTTCGAAATAATAACTTCTGTGATAAACTGAGTAAAAAAGGATCAAAATTATTAAGACCAACACACTTATGTAGGTATTATTTAACTACCAACTGTCGTAGTTTTTGCAAAATCTCAATTGCAAACTGTTTTGATACATTGTTCTGTATCCAACCTACGAGTGCTAAGTAATGTCAGAACAATGTTCAACACTTACAACAATACGGCGTTTGCTGTGTGCCTACTGTGCCTCGATCGGAAAAATATCCAATTCGGGAATCGTTCTGTATATTATAGGTACATTTAATAAATTATTATCGGTGTAACGGTTCGCTTAATATTTATTTATAAACGTTGATAAATCATCAGATAGCACAGATAACGGTTGAGTTATCTGTGCAGATAGCCAGTATCAGTAAATAATATCAAATCATTCACAAATAAATTTGAGAATAGCCAATTTACTTAGCAAATCCCAAAAACATATCAACAACGAAATGTAATGCCGCAAAAATGGCGGAAAATCTGCTCACATGACGTATGTGGATCACTTCACTTTCAAACAGTTTTAAAATACCTGTCCCTGTTTTTTTTTTATATAATTTTACTCTAAAAAATATTTTCTAACAAAATTCTACTATGATTAATTTGGCAAAAAAACTAACCAGTACTGTTCTCGACTATAATACCATTTGCTCATCACCGTCTCCTGTCCCGATCCTAAAATTTCATATTATTATTACAAGTTTTTATTACCTATTCATTCACTTCAATAAATTACTATATAGCGATAAATAATTAGAAAACACATACCTATCTAAATTGCTTACAACGTTGTATATCTAATAATTAGCTTTAAAATACACAGTAAAAAATAACTTGTCCCACAAGGGGTGTTTCATTACCGTCTACGCCCTACGGGTCTATACCGCAGTTTTGGTAGGATCTTTGACCACTAGGTGGACAAGGCCGTATTTTAGTATTTTTCTTCATAAAAAAAAATTTAGTGTATACCAAAAATCTTGCCAACTTGCTACTGCCACATTTGTGACACATAATCAATGCATGCTGTGTACCAAACGTTAATTTTTTTAGAATTTAAACATCCCGTATCTCGAAAACGAGGCGGCTGTGGATAAATAGTTATGCCACAAAATAGTAATGTTTTATGGTTTTATATCACCTATTGAAGTGTCCTAGAATAAAACTAAATCACCTTGTGTACAGGGTATCCCAGGCTCTACGTTTCTCAGATACAGGATAGTTCTCTTTTTGATATTGAATTATGGCGATATCTCCCAAAATAATCAAGCTGCTGAACTGAAATTTGGTACTGCTGTGTTTTCTGGGGTGGCAAATCAGCTGAAGATGTCAATTTAAACGTATCTCACAGATGGCGTCGTTTGCGCTGTTTTTGGATCGTGCTTTTACTCGTAACTTTTTGAGCTTATCTTTTTGGTTTGAGGTTATGTTTTTTGTGTTTCAGGTCCATCATTTTAGTGCATCTTTTCATTTGCAACAAACGTGTATTTTTGTTTTTAACGATAAAATTAACCGTTTGGGTTGAAATTGCCAAGACGTGGCCCAAAACACCTGTTAACTCCAACATTCGGAACATAAAATGTTCAAGAAGTTCCAAATAATGAACGAAAGCTTGGTTATTTGAAAGAAGTATATTAAATGTTTTTTTGGCTGCAAACCCATTTCTACAATTAATTACT
Organism: Pseudeuparius sepicola; assembly: GCA_963920635.1. NCBI lineage: Eukaryota > Metazoa > Arthropoda > Insecta > Coleoptera > Anthribidae > Pseudeuparius > Pseudeuparius sepicola. The sequence goes on along the minus strand of OY987299.1, from coordinate 123,114,906 downwards.
TAACACAGCCGTAATACAAGACATTAATAAAATTTTCACCCTACCGCTTTTAAATGTTTTAGATCAACTGAACCATTTCAAGAGAAAAAATCCCTATGAACAAAGAACCAAAAATTATTCATTTCCAAAATGGAAAGTATTGAATATGACAAAATTTTGACATCCTATTTCAAGAAAACCACTTGTTTTGAACAATGCGCATTTGGCAACTTTTTCTTATTTTTTTTTCAAATATTAGTTTATTTCAAAATATTTCATTATTTTATTAAAGAAATCGTCAACCTCTATTCAAAAATGCCCTAGTTCTTTGTTAATTTTACTGATAGATATCAATATAATTTTTTATATGAGTAGATAGTAGTAGATATCAATATAATTTTTATTAAATCACAACTTATGGACGGTCATGATAAAGCCTCGTATAAAGCTTATAAAGCACACCCTCTGAAAAAATGATTTATGGGTAAAACATGCGTGGTTTTAGTCGCAGCAGTCAGTTTTTGAATATTTGCAAAAACAATTAGAATAATTTCGCTCAGCTTTGTAATACCTACTTAATATTACCTAACACTATTTGAAAAAACCAGGTACTCGCCAGGCATCTCGCAAAATTAACTAACTAACATCTAGTGAAAGGTAGTTTGATAGGCTATTTGTCGAGATGTCTCTTGCCACTTTAGAATTAAGATAAAAACAAGTTCTTTGTTGGGCTCAAAATAACTCCCTTTCGTCGATGTTTACATAAAAGCGAAATGCTGCCTGTCCACTGAAAATATCGAAAGCACATCGGAAAGCAAATCCATGAAACCCAGAAAAGAGACGAAATTGCAAACAATTTTTTTTGCGCGCAGCATTATAAATTGGGCTTCTACGTCTCTGGTTCGGGCCCGAAGGTCCGTATATTTTTTCTGGCCGCCCGAAGGCCGGGCACACAATACCCAAAAGCACCCAGACGGGTTGCGCGGCTTTCCGGTCCCTTCTGGCTCCAGGTAGAAATTTGTGGAATCCTAAATTTCGAATGGCATGTTCTCGGGCCCGGCAGACGGCACTAAAAAGCCAAGGGGACGTTCTAGAGGTCAAGATTTTCGAATAGCATTTCTAGATTCCCCATCGGCGTTTCTTTGCCGGACAAGAATGTCCGAAGAACATTGTCGGAATGTTTGGGTGTCGGGGGGGGCAGAGGATGTTTGAAAACTCCTTTGGAATAGACGGCAATTCCCGGAAAATATAAACAAAAACGATAAAAGAACCACAATAAGACACGCGGGACTATAAGAAATAAATCGAGCCATGGGCACCATCTCAGACATAATTAAATCAGTGAGTTTGTATCCTTCGTCTGGCGCATCCACAGTCATGTCCTAATCTACCTATACATGTGGTTTTGAAGAAATTACGTAAAACCTGTAGAGAAGTTTGTACCTCTAGGCTATGGAGTTAGTAAAATATGTTTTTTTTATCAAACACTACAAATCCATCTTCCAACGTGTGTTATTATTAACCTACGACCTTTTCCAGAGGGAGGGTTTATACCTCTTGACCACCCTTCCATAAAAGCTTGCCGAGAACTTTGAATATTTTTGTCTTTTCATACTTTTGAAACAGTATGTCCCTCGTTCAACCAAGTTTCATCCAAGTAAAAAATGTTTCTTCCCTCACTTCGAAATCTTCTTATCGCCCGTAGGTATTCTCTTTCCCAACTAATGATTTCTGGTTTGTCTATGAGAATAGACTTTCGGTTTTGTTTCTCCCAGCGAAAATTCATGTCCTTAAAGACTGTCCACAATGCGGTTCTTCTCACTTCGGGAAATCGTTGTCTTCATTCAAGCTTGTAAGATTTTATTTAATGACGGTAGCTCTTTTTTGAATTAAAACTTGTGAACTATCCTTCTTATGGCATATAGTAAAACATAGGAGAGAACGCTAGAGACGCGTGAATAGGCCATAAAATTGCTGCCGCCACAGGCGTCGGTAATAACGGCGTTGAAAATTTTTGTAGTCAGTTGAGGATAAAATAAGTAATTTGAAAGCGTTATTAGTTGCCTCCTCATCGCAAACGACGCAAACCCTTATTACGTTTGCGATAATTTCCCTGGCTTGGCTATGTATGGTCTTTCCGCGGACACTGGTCATTATACAACCACTACTAACACCGCAAAACGCAAATTGTCTCACTTCGCGCACGGCTATGAGGCGAAGACTAGTGTACGTGATATTTGCGACCGCCAGTCGCTCTACGAAATATTCAGCTTGGAATACTGATTGCAGGATGAATCTTTACTGGGCTTGCTAGGCGTTGCCGGATCGCAAAAAACCTGTACAATTCTGGTGCACTAGCGTAATGGCTTTGGTTTATTATATTTCCTAAAGAGAATTATATTTGGAAGTTTGGCAACATTCGAAATTTTTTACTCGCATTCTTGAGGCTCGTATTCTCTGGTAAGGTAGACTATACTTAGCATCGCTGTCGATTGGCGTTGGCTTCTTTCCTGTTTTTTTCTTTGGCTTCATTAAGTTCACCTGTGGTCCTTCTTTCTTTCAGAAATCTATAAATGGTTGCCTCTCGAACATTCCACAACTATGCTGCGAACAGTGCTAGAGGGCTGCTGATGTACTAGTGCATCGTGAACATTTAAAACTATATAGTTTTTTCTCTTGCAGAAAAATGGCTTTTGCAAACCTGGTTCGAGGGTCTTGGTATAAAACATGAACTCAAAGCCATACTACTATACTGCCAAACCACAAATGAATATATTTCACGTTTATGATTATTCCATTTATGGCAAATAGGTGTAATTACCTACAATTTTAAGTGTCATAATTAATATAAAGTAATAAAAGGCATAATAAGGGTTTTAATATTTGCCTATATTAAAATTGCCAGGAATTAAGATAATTACCTACATCCTAAATACTATACATAATTGCCTCAAAAGGGGCATTAATATTGTAATCTAAAAAGATAACTTCTTTCTTTTATGTTCAATGTGTAAATAGGAAAATTATCCATGAAAATATGGTTGTTGTCTGAAAGAGATTTTGGCAATTAAAAAACAAAATTCAGCATACGCTAGTCATTTGATAGACAACAACCATATTTTTAAAGATAGTTTTATTTATTTTACACGCATTGAAAATAAAAGATAATAACGCCGCCTCTGGTTTACGATCATTTTTTGGCCCTGGAACCTCCTCTGTGCTATCAATTCTTTTTGAACACAGTATGGTATAGAAACGGCCAATATCAGATGGTTCTGCAGCACATGCAGCGGGTCAGCTTCCAGTATTTTTATGTTTGTGTCAAGAACTAATGAAAAACCAAACTTAAAACTGTCGAAAGTAGAAATCTCTGCAGATAAATTGCGAGATAAATTGTTAACTGTCGAAAGACTACAAAAATCATCGAAAACGAAGATGGAAGTGCCACCTAGCGCTACACATAAAAAACAACCAATAATAAAAATACTCTCATCTATCAGAAATCTAGAGGAAAACTTGGCAAGCAGTTCTAACAAAAACGAACATTCGACATAAAGTATTTGGCGTAAAGTAAAAAAAGGACACTGAGGAAAAAAATCAAAGCAAACACGACAAAAAAGAATTACAAGGAGACGGTGGATTTATAGTAATCCAGAAAAGATGGATGGATATTTGTCACAAACCTGGAGAAAATTACAACACGGGCACAAATTAAAACATACCTGAATAAAATATGTGGCAATACATGCGAAAGAGGAATTTAAGGAATGGTGAATGTCTGACTTCCTTTAATATTCGCGTCCCTTTCCAATATCACAGACCTATATAGCTTGCTATATAGGTCTGTGCCAATATGTATAAAGACGCCGTTAGAGATGGAAAACTTTGGCCGACAGGAACTCGTCTGGTTCTGGTAGATAGATACTTGTTCCGTAAAAATACAAATACTATTATCGAGAACCAGCAACCATACCAAGAGAAGTTTTTTTAGATCAAACAATACGGAGAATCACCAATAATTAGTGATTATGCACGTTAATATTCAAGTAGGATTTACCAACAAAGTCGAAGATTTGGAATTGCTTTTAAATACTGAATTATCGTATATTAGGATTGCCATGAATAGAAAAATAATAAACTGTCCTGTTAACAAAAGTTTGACATTTGTACCTGTAGAATTATGATAATTTAGAGAAAAATTTAGGTATACAGAACATTGAAATGACAAGTAGTATCAATTCGATGATACAGAAGATAAAAAGAAACAAACGGAAAATCATTTTTTAAACACCTATTTACAGAAAATTCCTGTACTTGTGTATAGAACACAATAAAATTGTCCAAAATGGCCGCCCCTTTTGCTTAGGACAAAAAAACTATTTTTTTTAAATAACCAACGTTTCGTGGTTTTACTTAGACTTCTTCAGGGCTATTTTATTGGTAACTAGCGGCTTTTCCCGGCTTCGCACGGGTAAACATATTTATTTATATCCCTAATTTAAATCGATTAACAATATAGCCTATGTTACTCAGTGAAAATGTAGCATTCTGTTAGTGAAAGAATTTAAAAATTAATTTAATTTAATAAAATCGGTCTAGTTTTTTGAATTTATTCATTACAAACAAAAATACAAATCTTTTCTCTTTATAATATTAGTATAGATATGACAATATTTTTGTAAAAGTATACTTAAAATTGTAGGAAAACAGTTGTTACTAACACAATCAGTTAGGTATGTTCTTCAATTCCTTCTATATAGCTTTTCTTATTCATTCAATATTTCACAAATTTCTATGTGATCCAAGAGCCAAAATCTCTCTGACCCACCTCATTCTCATTACAATTTGATCTTCTGTTCAAATTCAAATATGTATAAACACAGACTTTTTGAAAATTTGGCCACATATTTCACAGTTATTCATATCCTCGGTCCTATAGTTTATTCTTGGAATTCTCCCCGTTTTTTTAAAGCTCAAATTATGTTGGGTAGACATTATAGAGATATAAAAATTAATTTTGTGATGGTGGGTGTGTAATTTATAAGAACTAGGTATAATGATATTTTAATGCGAATATAAAAATGTTTCGGCAAATTTTCATTAAAATGTGCCGCAGATGAAATTTTCTAGCAGTTTCAAATGCAAATGGTAATTCCAAAACTTATTAAGCTAATAAAAAACGTCGTAAAAACAATAATTCAAATAATTACTGTCAATGATAATAATATAGGCGAATTCACTCAATTTCAATATAACCAAAATCGATACCTAGGTAGATCTAACTCGAGATCTAAGTTTTAAGCAGTGACTATAGAAAGTATAGTCACTGTTTTAAGTCTGTAGGTACTGTATATGAAGGGTAGAGGTAAGGAGGACCCACATACCTGGTTGCTATAGGTATATAAGAGGACCATCTTATTATATGGGTGTTCGGCTCAAAAACTGTCATCTAAAAGCATTAAGTAAGGGTTCAGGAAGTCTCCAGAATGGCGCTCGTGTTCTCACCGGGTATGACCCGAACTTAGCGGTTGTAGACAAAGTGAAGTTTGCCGCCGAGTAGAAAGTAGCACAGTTCGGAGGTATGGAAAAATATCTAATTGATTAACTAACCATCTATAAAACTAATTTTCAGAAATGTATTAATTTTATTATCATTTAAAAATATTATTTCGTTGACTGACGTATTTATAAAGACTTCTCCCGGCTATAGCTTTATGTCCTGGAAAACAGATGGCTCTGATGGCTAACAATGTATCTGCATTGTATTTTATCTCCGGAAAGCGCATGGTGAGCTAAAAATGTGTCAGACGTGACAGCCGTGAGCAGTCTTTAATAATATATCAGTCAACGATTATTTGCTTTGAAAACGGCGCCTCTAGAAGGCGGATGTTAACCTTTCCTTGTCTAATGTCACTACCAACTTTTGGCGCTTTTTTTTAAATTGGTACCCGGTGGCAACAGCAGCGCCATCCTAATTTAATGGTTTTGACGGTCAATTTTATAACACAGAGATGGCCCTCCCTACCTCTACCCTCCATAGTACTGTACAAACATGTATCAATCATAGAAATAATATCCAGAAGCGGCAAATTTGGCGCTGCTATAAAACGGCTACGGCGAGTGACACGTCACTGCCGCACACGATACGCTGCATTAGCCACTATCACCCGCAGTTTTGCCCTTTTCAACCTCCCTATTGACCGTATATCTATGGTAATATTTTAAAAATCTGCTATAACATGTTAAAAAACTAGACCAAGTTTTTAAAAGAGCTGATTTTCTCAAATTAACTAAATAACAACCGAAGGATACTCATCTCGCTGTAGTTGTCCCTGCTCATAAATGAACCCGTGGAGTCGTTACCCAGACCACGTCTGACAAAAAATATATAAGTATATAAGTATATCCATTTATGCCGCGATAGTAAGTTTCTACTGTGGTAATATGCACAATGAACATCCCTATTGACTATGAAAAGCAATACGGTATTTTGTATCTATCGAGGTATCTATTGTTAATCATTTCATGTTATTTCTTCAATTTAATTTATTTTCAGTCTTTTCATAGCCAAGTTTTGTTGCTAGACTTACTATAAATTCAAGAAATTGGTTAGGTAGGTAGGTACGGTGTTTGGGTTTGAGTGAACAAATAAAATGGAAAGTGTATTTATTTAAATTTCTCAGTAAATATTTAAATAATCTAAAAACGCTCTTTAACTGTACTCTATAGAAATTTCATTTCTTAATTTGGTACTTAATACAAGGTTGGCAGCATTGTTCTGGGCGCGTGCAGGGGCGTATTTAGCATGTCTGGCAGAGATGTCCGAACTTGTGACAGATGCCTAACCTTAACCTTGATATTCTGTGGCTCTAACCTAACTTCAAACACAGAAACTATAACTATAGCCTTTTTCTGTGCTTCAAAGAACAACGTTTAATGTTAACTTCTATCTATTCAAATTTAGGATTCGTGTGCGTAAAACGTAAATTCTGTTGATTACGACCCTGTCCTCCGTCACCCTATCAATAATATCAATATGGCCGCCGCTTAGGGAATTCTAGGGACGTGAAATATTTACATGTCAATCTGGTGTACAATTAAAGAGCGTTTTTAGATTACCTGACATAATGTGCGACCCATTTGTTTTCGGGTGACCTAGTTTTTGTGATGGAATTTTATTTTTTTTTGTTTTCTTTTGTTCTATATAAGCATAAGACTAATACTAATAATACCAAGGTCTTAAAGTTTAATTTTATTCGTTTTTTTTTTCATGGCAAAGGCTAATTTTGAATTTTTGAAAATAAATAAATACCTACCTTATGTGAATTTTTAATTTTTCTACAAAATCGTTATTAGGTAAGTATTTGAAGTTTTTTGGTAAAATTTGGTACAGGCCCGTCTTGAAGGGTGCTGAATCCACAGATTTTTTCTAAAAAAATCGCTGATGTGTTTTAGTAATTTTGGCATAGCAGGCCTGTGGATTTGGTATGAAAGAGGTCATTTTTGCTCAAAAAATGCAGTTTGTCAATGTCTACAAATAAAATCCGGGTCATATCGCACAATTAATAAACATTTTACAATGTGGCTCGAAAACACATGAGGCACACTGTACAGGGTGTCGCAGTCGCACATAACGCGATGAACCAGACTTTTTCGGTAGCTAATTCTAAAGATAAATTGATGGTTCAAAAACTAAACTTGTAAAGAATTTTCCGAGGAATTATAATATGACACCAAACGTACTATACTATAAAAATACCCTTTTCCAAAAAATTTAGAAGTTGGATTTTAACACGGTACCTATATTAGTAATGAGTATACGGCGAGTAACAACAAGTTGTTGGTCCTTATTTCTGACTGTCGGTTTGACCGGAAGTCAACATCACTTGCTCGAATTTTTGACATAGTGTATATATTTTGGATTTTTTGGGTTCTTTTTGTAATTCCAACCATATAATATAGTTTTATATATTTATCTCCAAAAAATAACCAAGCAGCGAATTTTAATTTTTTGATAAATTTCGTCAAAATATATGATAAATTATTCAGATCTTTGCATGGAATGCTAAAAGTATATTGTTAGAAATAACTTATACATATAAAACTATATAAGTATTTGGTTGGAATTAAGAGAAGAAAAGGAACCTAAAAACCCAAAATATACAGAATGTCTTAAAAATAAGACCGGTCAAACCACGAGTAAGAAAAAATCCAACTTCACGCAATTTTTTGGAAAAGGGTACAACAGCTCGTATATTAAGTTTGACGCCGTATTCGAATTTCTCGGAAACTTCCACACAAGTTTGGTTTTTGAACCATCAATTATTTATCTTTAAAATTGTCGAGAAAATCGGGTTTATCACGTTAGCTGGGACACCCCGTACATGTTAGGTATTTTGATTCTTTGAAATATGAAAGAGACGATATGTAGGTAGGTACGTATTAATTTAATAACAAAAGTCACAGAGAATAAGTATAGAATAGTTTTCCTTGTGAATATTAATTTGAAAAAATGGGGGCTTAAAGCGTTGGGTGAGGATTATCAACGCACATAGTGCCAACCCAAGTGTGTTTTTAGTGTTTGTTTTTAAAATTACTAGGTTTTTTAAAGAACCAATGCTCAACTCAAATACTACATTATATTGCGCATATTTGGACAAAAAATTAGTCAAATCTGATGTCTCGTTTGCGAAAACAAGAGCACATGCGTTGAGATATTCACCAGAGCCACACTCAGGCACGACCTTTATTTAATTTTAGTTTTACAATTGTTTACATAAAAATATTTCGGAAAAAATTATTGGCAGCATTAATCAACGCACATAGTGCCAACCCAAGTGTGTTTTTAGTGTTTGTTTTTAAAATTACTAGGTTTTTTAAAGAACCGATGCTCAACTCAAATACTACATTATATTGCGCATATTTGGACAAAAAATCAGTCAAATCTGATGTCTCGTTTGCGAAAACAAGAGCACATGCGTTGAGATATTCACCAGAGCCACACTCAGGCACGACCTTTATTTAATTTTAGTTTTACAATTGTTTACATAAAAATATTTCGGAAAAAATTATTGGCAGCATTAAAAAGGTTCAAAACATCGATTAAATTATTTGTGGCAGTGTCTAAATAGCTGAAAGCAACAAGATAAAACAGCGTAAATATACTTTTGCGATCGAGTACGTCCCTGTTGCCAGGCGCGCTGATATTTTATGGCCTATTGACCAATCGCCTTGTTTCGCGAAACGTCGTCGAACACGTGCTTATAATACGCCAGGCGTAATAAGAATTGCTCGATTTTAGTATATAGGTACCTGAAATGTATTTTCTTCTTCTGTGATATAAAATTACCAGAAACTTCCCCCAAAAATTAACGCACCATGCACCAAAAAAATACCCAAAAGTTTAAAGTACATTTTTGTCAAAACCAATAGTCCGATTTGGGCGAATTTTTTTTTTAATGATAGGTTGTCTCTTCCAGAACGTTGGTGTACTAACTGTATTTGCATAGAAACCTCTTTTTTATAAATACCGGGTGTCTCAAATTATAGCCTGTTTTTTGGTGGTGCGTTAATTTTTGGGGGAAGTGTATATTGTTTATCCAAACGAGACATCAGATTTGGCTGTTTTTTTTTGTCCAAATATGCGCAATATAATGCAGTCTCTGAGTTAAGCATTGGTTTTTTGAAAAATATATGATTTTCAAAATAAACACCAAAAACTGACTTGGGTTGGTAGTACTTTAATGCCATGTGCGTTTATGCCACTTAAAGTATAATAATTCTAATAAACATACCTAAGTACCACGTACCTACTACTGATTGATAATACTTTTTATTGCAATGAATAACAATTGTGACGTGACTACATTATGATGTGAATATGATGATAACCGGAGTGATAACCTCTCAAGGTTATTCACGCGCATATTATGTGCTCATTTTTTTACCTTGCAAACTTCACCGAGCCACACTTAACTAGACACTTCACAACATAACCCTCCAAGTTGCCGATAATCCACACGCGAAACTCGGAGACCGTCGGCAAAACTAAAAAAATAGAGATGAAAAAGAGCGCGGCGCGAGGCCGTTATTATTGGGTCGTTTTTCCAGGACGGCGCGAAACGACAACGGGCAACGGGCGATGCGGGGCGCACTAGACATTGACATTGCATTTGGCCGCGGTCGACGATCGGCATCGGCGGCTGGGCGATGCCGATCGGCCGCTGTTTTTGCGTCACTCGGGCGGGGGGGGGGGAGGGGGGAGGCGGGCGGCGCCGGCGGGCGAGGCAGGCACGCGGCCCTCCGTCCGCCGTAGCCGCGGCCTACTACGACGGGTGACAGGCCGGTGTCCGTAAACACCAGGGATGATAATTTATAAACCCACCCTTCACGTTCAGTTTTTTATCAGTTCTGAACTGTACAGTTGGCCTGTTCAGTCCAAAACCCAACGTGAAGGGTGATTCTCGGCCGGGCGCGTCTCGGATTTGGCCTCTCCGGCGCGATCGAAGTTTATTCGACATGCTAAATATTTTTAACTGAACAGTCCACAGGCCTGGCCGGAACTGAATCGTGTAGTGCCGAACTTCGGCCGAGGTCTCATCGAAACAAAGATAGACGTATTAAGACAATTAGCGCATAAAACAAAGAAGGTTAGTGTCACATGTAGATCGCGCGGGCAAGTGTCAGTTTTGCTTCAGGTTTTGGGAAGGTATCCAGTGCAGTAGGGCGTATTATTGGCATTTTTTAATAGTTTTATTAAGGAGATTTTCAAGTAAGGTTCACCGATGTCTGCAGAATTACTTGCACCATTTGTTGAGACATACATAAATTTGTAGTGTTTATGGAAGCTAAAGTCGAAGGCATATATTCGAACAGAAAGTTGCAGCTAATTTGGCCTCGGGTCAAATGGCTTCCCACATAATTATATTTTGTTTTTGTATCCTCTTACCTTTCTTTAATTTTTTGGGTCTCCTCTTCTTCTTTCAATAAACGAATGGCGACTGCTGTTTTTCGTTTTTCGACATATTCTTTAAAATTCTCACCCTCCAGCTATGGATTAAACGTCTTCGATTTTGCCGGTGAACTGACCGAAAATGCCAGTTTGTTTATCTGAACGTGTAGGGTGAAAAGCGGCACAGTTCCCGCCTTTAGGCAAAAACTGTCAGTTGCGGCCTTTGAGGACAAACCGGAGCGTGAAGGGCCCGCAATTTAAATTCATAATTTTTTCCAAGAATAGTGATATTTCTACCTATACCCGCAATGGGTAGCTTCGCCAGTCGATAGGTACTCAATTTGACATTATTGCATTGCGCACTAGTGTAGTTTGAAGCTATTGTAAACTATTGATAACAGCGCTAACTTCAGGCTGGGGTATAAAGCTGGGGATCTGTCAAACGATAGTTGTAGTTCAGTATTAAGAAGATGATAAAATTTCACGTCCCCAATAGATTTTTACCGAAAGAAAGTTAGCGGCTTTATGGGACTATAAATTTTGGCAACTGGTAATATCATACCAACATCCAAGTTCTAATGGATTTGCCGGTGTTTTCATATTTGAATCGTTCGAGAAGGTAGACTACGACAGCTGTTTCCCCTTATTAGGTTCATCAAGGCAGCCATAACCTTCCCCAACGACTCAAACCGAAACGGTAGCACTTATAATAGTGTAACTTGCACTTGGAGGTGAGAAACCAACCAGTGGCGCCATCTAGCATCAAGCTGATAGTACCAGAGTCGAAATTTCACAAAACATAGTAGACACCTACAAGAAAAAGTTAGGTTGGTGTTGAATCCAGAAATTTATGGTCCCATAAAGCCGCTAACTTTCTTTCTGTAAAAATCTATTGGGGACGTGAAATTTTATTATCTTTTTAATATTTCTACGGCTATAAGATGCAAGTTTCACAAGGATAGGGCTCCCGGTCAGATCCTTGTTGATTTCCACAAATTTGGAAGATACAGTGGTGAATGGCCAATGAGCCTGTTTCCTGTGTCGCTTCTTCTTCACATTATTTTGTAGTTTTCAGTAAGTGTATCGTGATGGAGGCGACCACCCGAGGATGGACCAGGATCGGATTCTCTTAGGTGGTATAATACCTCTCTTCATCTTGGTATGGTACCACAAAACAGCAAATAGTGACACTAAATGGTGAATTATTCGATGCCAACATAAATATTACTGTTGGGGAGCAAACAAACAAGGCTAGCTTTAGGGCGGAACTTTCGCCTCTTTTTTCTCAAGGTCGAATTACCAACGGACTCGTCTACGAGCAATTTCCGTTTGTCTGGAGGTAGTAGCAGCGTCCAGAAATATACTAATAAGTCCGGGCACTCGGCCTTGTGTAAACAAACGATTCCCTCTTGCCCTCTCCCGCCGTCATCGAAGTACCGCGATCGAGCCGATCGATATCTTATAAGAAAATAAGCTGTTGTACACGGTGTAGCTGCGAGCGGTTCGTTCGCATTCTACCGGATGCGCGCAAAATATTACCGCAAGATATTACCGACCGACCGTGACTGTGTTGTAGTGATGCCTAGTAACGATTTTTACTACAGTGCGGATGGCTGTAAAACCAGTTCAAAAGACTATATTACCTTTTTTCATTTCCTAAAGACCCTGCAAGGTAAGATTGAGTTTGAGGTACCCTATACCTACAAAAATTAAGACATTTTTATGTGACATTTGAATACTGAGGTATTAATTGAAGAATAACATACAGGGTGTCCAACTTTAAAACTGTACAAATCCGTAAAATCTTCATTTTTGGAGATAATCGCCTAAACTTTTTTTTTGTTTGAAAGGCCTTCAAAAACCGCTTCTTTTGATCTTCCTGCCATTTTCAAAATGCAAATCCTGGGCCGGCTGCGATTTTTTTATGCCCCCGTTTTTCACGAAAACCATTTAGCGATTTTTTTATTTAAAACCTGAGCCCACAGCGTTAATCAGAACACCCCAAAACCCTTAAATACCAAACTTGAATTAAAAATATACAGGGAGTTCCATTCTGCAGGGTGTCAAAGTTGAGCAAAATAGGAATTTTATACTCATCTGCCAAGTCAAGGGTGCCATGGAATCCCCTCAAAGCAGTTGAATGGTCAATAGGACCACTCAAGGTGTTGGTGTGCAAAAGTAAAATACAAAATATGCAGAGTGTCCTTATCTGTGCCATCTCAAATTACTGAATTTTTGGAACTTTATAGGTACGGGTCAAAAATCGTATATATCAAAACTGCTCCACACACTATAAACGAACTAAATCTAAAAAATACAGAAGCCTGCCAGTCAGTAAGTCCATATTAGTTAAGTGGCTGGTGGGCCACAACCGGAAACGCACAGAAAATGTATCATCTTAGACAGTGACTTTGTTGAGAAAGGTCCAATAATTTAAATTGTTTTTATTTATTGGTTTACATTTTGTAAAGAAATAAATTACTCTTGTGTTCATTAATATTTTTTCAATGATTCCAGAGCACTCCTGACCAATATAAAATTTAATAAAAATTCAGAATTTTGAGATGGCTCAGAGAAAAATACCCTGTAAATTTTTGTAATAAATCTTTTTACGCACCAACATTTTGAGTGGTCCTGTTTACCATTCAACTGTTTTGAAGGGGTTCCATGCCACATTTAAAATTCGTATTTTGCTCAACTTTGACACCGTACAGAATAGAACTCCCTGTATACTTTTTGTTTAAATTTGTTATATGGGGGTATATGGGGGTTTCTGGGTGTTCTGAGTAACGCTGTGGGGTCAGATTTTAAATAAAAAAATCGCTAAATGGTTTTCGTGAAAATCGGGGGTATAAAAATCACAGCCGGCCCTGGGTTTTCATTTTGAAAATGGCAGGAAGGTCAAAAGAAGCGGTTTTTGAAGGCCTTTCAAACAAAAAAAAGTTTAGGCGATTATCTCCAAAAATGAAGATTTTGTGGATTTGTACAGTTTTAAAGTTGGACACCCTGTAGATATAATATTAAAATATTGAAAATTTGAAGGTGCCAGCAATGGAAGAATGCCTTAGGGTTCATCGGAGAACATAAATTTGCGAATATTCCACCTGAAGAGGCATATAAACCTATAATAATTTGCAAGGCACATTTTGATATTTTGATGATCAGTCATTCACTTCGTCCGGAAAACGTTTAGTAAAAACTGCTGTCCCCTCGACTGTCCCATTAAGATTATTGCCAGAAGCTTATGGTACGACGCATGCTTGTGTAGGTACGTATGCGTAATATTTTGTTTTGTATTGTTTATGTCAATTTAAATATCAAAATATTTACTAAAAAGTAGATATGATTAGTTCGTTAAATATTTATTTGTTATTTATGTTTTTGTCTGCTCTATGTTTTGTTAGGCTTTATTAAAAATGAACGTAAAACATAAAAAATTTGTTCCAACCAAAGTCTACAGATATACCTACTAATTATGTAGATTCTGGTAATGCCTATCTTGTATTTTAATTTAACTGCACCTACCAAAAACTAACGGTACACTTACCTACACAAATAATGTTGTACCGAAGTCTACAAATAGGTATACTAATATTTGTAGACTTCGGTAAATAATGGAAAGTCAATATGAACCTGCCCCCGTGTAACTAGCTTGGCGGCGATTTCGTTTAGTCGCCCTCGTAAATGCGAAGCGTGCGAGGTGACGCTGATTTACGACCGGTCGCAAAAAATTGTCGGCTTTTCCGAGAGATCAAAGAAGTGAGCGGACTTTAGTATTTCCAGACTTTGGCGAGGGGCTCGGCCTACCTCCGGGCGGCGCCCATGGGGTAGCGGAGGGTGAGCTCGTATCGATCGGAGGGGCCCACCCCCGTGGGACGGGGGGCGGCGTGGATGCCGGGACCGTACGAGGGCCGGCCAGGCCGGAGTCGATGGGATTAGACAATTTATTTATGGGGATGAGAGAGGATGCGAAGAGAAGTCAAATCCGTTTTGTATTTATTACGGGTGCGCGGCGGTCGGACCGAGGAAAGGATTTCATGGAGGTGTTGGTCGGTGTTGATTGGGTGTTGCACGTACAAGAGTGAGTGTGGCGAGTTTTTTAATTTTACGTCTGATTACTGAATTAATTTTAACCTCAGATTACAGACAGTCGGTGGCGGATTAAGCCCGGGGCGGCAAAACGAATTGAGGAATTGATGTTGTATGTGTTCTAGGCTCCGCCCCTTTTGAGCGCAGGACAAAAAAACGGGAACATTTCAGCGCAGAGACAAGTAAGCGCGAGACGAAAGAACGCAGGACAAAACAGCGCCGGAAAGAAGATCCCTGGGTCAAAATAGCGCATGGACAATTTTGGACAGTGTGTTTTAGGCCCGCGCGTATAAACGAAAATAATTATTGTCAGTAGGTACCCATTTCTGACTTCAGCTAGGCCAAAAGTGAGCGTCATAGTTTTTTGAGACACCATGTATATTTTGCCGCAAAATATACAGGGTGTCTCAAAAAACTGTGACGCTCACGTTTGGCCTCTGATTTTTTGAGACACTCTGTATCTTTTGCGCAAAAGATACAGGGTGTCTAAAAAAAATCAGAATCCAAACGTGAGCGTCACAGTTTGTGCAAAAGATACAGGGTGTCTCAAAAATATCTTAGGCCCAAAATGAGCGACACAGTTTTTGAATCACCCTGTATATTTTCCGCGAAATATACAGGGTGTTTAAAAAATGTATCGTTCACTTCTGGCCTAAGCTGAAGTCAGTAATGGGTACCTACTGACAATAATAATTTATGTTTATAAATAAGAAGCCTTTGGCATCGGCGTATAGCTGCAGTTTGCTTTTTTGGGCTCAAAATGTAGGTCCTTTCAATTACTGAAGTCCAATAATTATTACATATCGAGTTTTAAAATTTCGACCTTTTTGTGATTTGACCTTTTGTGTTTCGACTTTTTGTGATTCCACATTTTGTGATTTAACCTCTTGTGATTGGACCTCTTGTGGTTCGACCTTTTGTGATTCGATATTTTGTGATTCGACCTTTTGTAGTTTCGACCTTTTGTGCTTCTATCTTTTGTTTTTCGATCTTTTGATTGGCCAATCGGCCATTACATGTTCAAACCATATTCCGCAAACTTAAAAAATTTGCTAGTTACGATAACTAAGAATTTGTCCGGCGCTATTTTGTCATACGCTCTTTCATCTCGCGCTTACTTATTTTTGCGTTGAAATGTCCCCGATTTTTTGTCTTCGCGCTATTTCTTCCGGCGCTGTTTTGTCCTGCGTTCTTTCGTCTCGCGCTTACTTGTCTCTGCGCTAAAATGTCCCCGATTATTTGTCCTTGCGCTATTTTATCCTGCGCTCAAAAGGGGCGGAGCCGTTCTGGTTACAATTTGTAAAAAATGAATAATAAGTATACAGTGCGTCCCCACATATAGGTGAAACGACTCTTGTGAAACACGATAAAATTTTGAGTTGAAATTTGAGCTTTTGGGGTTCCGCCTTGATTGTTTTGAAACTAATTTGTGCCACAATTTTAGAAAATGTGGACACAAATGTATTACATGTTCTTGATATAACTACTTATCAAACTTAAAAAAAACGCCCCCTTGATGAAGAAGTGGGAAATTAGTTTTTTGCGAATAAATCGAAAATGATAACATTTGGGTATAGGGAACCAAACACAAACTTGCCCTAATTTTTTGTGCTGAATACGGCTACTACAAAAAATCGGGGTTTCCATTTGAAAATTTTGAGTTTTTGGCATTTTTTGAATTAATATTTGAATAATTTTTTGTGAGCACGCTGTACAAGATCGGAAACGTTCTTTATGGTATTTTTATCTGCACCAAGCCTTTGACTACAAAATGGCAATAGCGCGTTACGAAATATGTAGCCTTTATGAAGAAACTGTCAATTACGCACGGGTCTGCATCTGTAATTTTTTCTCTAAAATGGCAAATATCTCAAAAAGGGTCGAATTTAGTATAGGACATGACATGTACCTAGAATTTTCCGTAGAATCCAAAAATTCAATAAAATATAGGGTGTTCCATTTAAAATAACGAAGTTGTCATCGACTTCCGGTATAACCGGAAGTGCCGCCATGTTGAAAATATTTTAGATGAATAGTACTCATTGACATTGGTCAGCTGCCAAATTTTCAAAAAAATTCTGTTTACTTTTTGAGATATCGATCGATGCAGTTCGTGGTAAGACACCCTGTATAGTCGATGGTAAAGGTTAATATTACCTTCCGAATTAAAAATATCAACGATCTAAACTCCGATTAAAGTATTTTTCAGTTATTCAGTAATTAAAATTTGCAACTAAATATTTAAAATTATTATTGATTTAATTTTTATTTTCACCGATTTTTGTGTAATGCAAAGTTAACTTATAGATAACTTGAAATTTACATCCGAATAATATTATGCTTTGTAATATAAATTAAAATTAATATAAGTAACTAATATCTAATATAAATCTACCAAATATAAGTAAATTCTCAAAATATTTGGTGTGTGTAAATGGGCTCGTTACTGACCTGAATTTAGGACTCGGTTGCATTTTTTCCTTTACTGATGCCAACTTAAAACGTTGAAATTACCAGTTGACAGTCCTAATAATTTCTTCTAGCAAGGACTAGTGAGGATATACTCTGCGAGTGTCGCCTCTTAATCCGAAGCAGACTCAAACATTTCGAAAAGATTGATATAAATCCAAACGAAATTGGCAACATGGCCCCAAGGAAAATACTGAGCTTTATAAAAAGCTTCGGTGACCTCGGCATTTATTAGAGTAGGGTCACTCACAAAAGATCTGCATAGGTCGCAGTGAAGAAAAGCCACTAGGGCCAAACGACCCCCAGAACAATCTACAATCTAATATCAATTGGAATAAATAACACCCGTACAATGGAACCCGTATCTCCGGCTGCTGTGCCTACGGCCACAAAATAGGAGTGCCGGGTTCCAGTCCCCAATTTTTTCAATTGATATAATTTACCTGATATGCCACCATTCTCTATGTAAGCCATTAAAACATCCTTTATTATTTATAATAAGTACATGTATTAAAAAAATCTGTCTTTATTGGAATGAATATTTTATCAAAAATTAACCTCCTTCAAAGCATTTGAAAACGCGAAATAACTATTTCGAAGATTCCAATTTTCTCGTACCTATACGTGTATTAACCGAAACATGTTATTTATAGGGATCACGGAGCATTCGACCCCTCTTGCACTGCCCCCACCCACACCATCCCTCTAATCCAATATCCACCCCGTATAGATGCCCTCTAAAGAACGAGAACGCTCGTCACGGTCAAGCAGCAAAGAAGGGGGCAGAAACGCATAGGCGCACCTTCAACTTTCAATTTTTTTTATCTACTTCTACAGTTCTACCAAAGCAACGCGAATATTCTTCGCAAAACAAATCCCATATGAAGTTTGCTTTTTATATTCCCACAACCAGCTTAAATTTCAAGCCCTGAACATATGTAGCCGGCAACGCCGCACTGCCTACAAATAAAAATGTCAAATTTTTTAATATTGAGTTAACCCATCATTACCAAAAGTTCTCTAACTCTTGATGAGGTGCTGCAAGGTATCAGTGACTATTAGGCCAGGGAAAATAGAATTTGACCTAGAAAAAAATATTAACTGCAATTTTGTTTTACCATATCAAAGTTAAAAGTAAATACGTTGGGAGAAACCAAAAATTAAACATTTTGAAAAAACGGAACCTTGAGTTACCTCAAAAAACACCTATTTTTCGTTAGAAATTTCGAGCAAAAATGTTAACTGGATTTTTTTAGACTCTTTAGGTAAAAAAACTTCCCTTGCTAACATATATTAAGAAATTAAACATTTTAAGAATATGGAAGTAACTTAGATCGACAAAGAGGGATAAAAATCGGATAATTTTCTATTTCGGCAAAAGCAAAAATATTAACTACGTTTTTAATGCAGATGATCATATTCCCTTTTACA
The DNA here is from genome assembly GCA_963920635.1 of Pseudeuparius sepicola. Taxonomy (NCBI): domain Eukaryota; kingdom Metazoa; phylum Arthropoda; class Insecta; order Coleoptera; family Anthribidae; genus Pseudeuparius; species Pseudeuparius sepicola. The sequence goes on along the minus strand of OY987299.1, from coordinate 123,095,987 downwards.
AATAGAATGTAACTTATACAAAATTAAACATTTATTTACGGCGCATATAGGTCAACTGTCACTTCTCATTTCTTTAGGAAAAGCAAAAATATTAACTGTTTTTTTGTTTAACTTTTTACAATGTAACTATATTAAATCACATATATTATAGCGAAATTAAACATTTATTAAAATACTTCCGTTACAAATTTTTGTTTAATTTCAAAAAATTTAACAAGACTTAGTATCCACTTACAAAGTTTAACAAAAATCAGCCAGTTAATAATTTTGCTCTCAAAGACAGCTTCAAATTTCTTTAAAATGCGATTTCCCGCGAAACAATATGTTTAATTTCGCAGAACAAACTGTTAATACTTGATTTTTAAGGTAATTATAAATAATAAAAACGCAGTTAATATTTTTGCCCAACAAAATATTACGCAAAATGTCATTTTTACATCATTCGGATACTTGCGCAACCGTAATCTGTTTAATTTATCAATCTCAACTTTATATACCTTACTTACTAATAAATGCAGCTTAAAATTCGCAGTTAATATTTATACCGTCTTTATTACAACAAGAAAATGTATTTTTCTAAAAAACGCCCACACGCGTACATTTATTTTGTATAAAAAACAATTCTGGCGTTCGTTTATTACCAATATTTTGTGATGGCATTATAAAAATGCGGTTATGAATTTTGTCTAGGTTTCGCTATTTTTTACCGTAATTTCCCTGGCCTATATTTCGATGTCTAATTGCCTATTTTGGGTGCTCCTTAAAAGAATAATATTATTTGGCAACGCAAAGTAAAATAAAAACATCTCGGAAGTGGGTTAACTGACTCTGAACGTAGCCAGAGACTGGTCTGCTTCTTTCGACAAAGAAATAGTCCGGCTTTTCCATCAACGTGGGCCGTGACATGACAGGGCTTCGCTGTTTTCCCCACGTCGACCGTTTCCGTAGTAACCACGGCCGCCTGCGTTCTTTCCGTCGATAGGGGCTGGGGCTTCGAAACACCCCACGAGGCAAACTGCTGGACGGTGCTCGTCGACTCGCGTCGAGTGACAGATAGATAATGTCCGCATGGCTTGATTGAAGAACATATAGTTGCGTAGCTGTGACTATACTAAAATCAAATAACTCTTACGCCTGATGTAAACAAAGAACGTGTGCGTTGAGATTTTCGTCAGAGCCGCACTGAGGCACAACCTTTATTTAATTTTACCTTTACAACTGTTTACGTCAAAATATTTCGGAAAAAAATTATTGGCCTTATTAAAACGAGTCAAAACATTGAGAAAATTATTTGTGGCAGTGTCTAAATAGCTGAAACCAACAAGATAAAACGCTTTTGCGGTCGAGTACATCCCTGTTGCCAGACGAGCTGATATTTTATGGCCTATTGACCAATCGCCTTATTTGAAAAATTGAATTTTCCATGTTTTCCCCGGGGTCCAAACTCCAAACTTAAAATTACTATTTTCCGACTCAGGCATCGATTTACCTTTCAACCTTCTCCAAGGCATAAATGAGAAAATCAGTAAGGAAAATCTGTCACTGTCTGACGGTCTAAGTGACAAAGTTACTAAGGCGTAGAAGGGCCACAGCGGTGATTTTTTTTAAATTTCGACTTTTTTCTCGAAATTTCAACATTTTTCTCGAAATTTCGACTTTTTTTTGTATTTATTGCACTCTCACTCTATACCAGTGTTGCCAATTGGCGCATAATTATTTATTTCATATTATTTCAAATACTTGATAAAGAGTGGAGAGAGTTGGCACTTTTAGATTTAAAAAAAAATGGACCTGCAGTGCAATGATGTGGAACAGTTTTGGGAAAGCATTTTTTATTTAAAGAATGCTGCTAATGTAAACCTATTTTCTAATGTGAAGAAAGTAATATGTCTTTTATTAATATTACCGTTTTTGAATGCATCTGTAGAAAGAATATTTAGTGCATTATACAATATTAAAACTGACAAAAGAAGTTTGTTAAATACTTCGACCCTGAGGTCAATTTTAGCTACAAAGGAGGGTATCGAAATTAATATACAATAATAGACAATAAACAAATGATGGAAGCCGACATATGGAAAGAAAAAGCCAAAGATCAAGACTAAAATTTATTTATCGTACAAAGTTAAGCAAAATATAGGAATTTTAAAGGCATTACGATTTTTATTAAGTACATTACAAAAGGCGATTATTAAATAAAAATAAGATACACTGTCTTTATATAAACGTACCTACTATTTAAATTTATAAAATTTTAAAATTATAAAATCTCTGGACGAAAATTCAATTTTCAGATTTCACGAATAAATTTCGTTTCTGTCCATATTTGCCCCTTCATTGCGTTTCGCAAGTGTTAAAACCGCACGCGTTCGTTTGCCGCCCCCGAATTTGCCTAATTTGACAGGCCAATTCCGCAAAGGGGAATAAGAAACGGGGCGCGAATATCATCATACATCCGGCGCAATTTCGTCGGCCTCATCCCGGCAAAGCCCCGGGAACAACACTCCAATTATGCCCCTCGTCCCCCCGGGCGTTTTGGGGGGGAAACGCCCGGCGCCCTCTGCCCCTTCGGGAGGGTGGCCAGGGGGGCGACGGGGCCCCACCTCATAAACCGTGCTTTTTGCATAATAACGTAATTTTATAATGGAGTCTAGTCTACACGTTCTGCGCCGGTCGTCTTTGCATATTTCGGAATGCGAAAGTATCATCATAACCATAGTAGCTTCACTTGGCCGCGGCACTTCGATCGGCCACTATCGGCCCGATATATCCTTGAATTTTCCCGAAAAGTAGAATTGGAACCACAGAAGGAAGCGCTTCGTTACCGCCGCCTTCACCATTATCTCAAGCCGACTAGACTATAATAGATGAACTGTGTCTTGCATGGGACGAGAGACAAGGGGATGACTGCCCCGGCCATATCCGGAGTGTTCCTTGACCCTTCCATGTGTTATATCTTCGGTGGTATTATATTGCATCTGCGGTATTGTGTTTACATGGGAAGAATTAAGAAATTACAAAGAAGCCGTCCTGTCCTGTATTACTATATAACTATACTTCAGTCTGGATAAAATAGAAAGTAGGTCAGTCATGCGCAGTATAGAATTCGCCGATTATTTCTATGAAAGCCACCATGGGCGTCCCCGTATTGTTTAAAATTCCCTAAATGGCCTAAATGAATGTGTTTCCTGCATTTTTAACGTATAATTATTACAATAAACACTCCGAAATAAGGTGGCACAATCTACAGCACTCGCCCCCTGCCGTAATGCAAAACCGCGGTTTTCAGTATGCAGGGGAGAAGGTATTCGCGACGTGATGCGCCCATGGATTGCGGACCCTCTAAAAATAGATATTTGGCGCGCTCGGCCTTTAAGCCAATCAGAGGCGCTAGAACTGACAGAAGGAGAACCTGGAATTCGAGGTTGCCATATCAACGAGGCAAGTGATCAGAAATCGCGGGTTATGGATTATATTTCGACGTGGAAAGAAAGCTTTATATGCCACGTTTGGCAACTCTGTTTTTTATCATCGATCCAAATGCCGCATTGCGCAAGACTGACCTACTTTCTATTTTATTCAGACTGGAGTATAACTGACGTTCGTTTATTTTTAATTTTTGATAAAATTGCTCTTATATAGGTACTTAGAAACTTCTTAGTGCTGCTGGCCCTTAATAATATTATAAAATTTTATTTAAATGCTCTAAAAAGAATAAAATAAACTTTGAAATAATTTAAACCAAAGCAAACCAAAAATTTTGTTTCACTCAAAACAACACCACTCAAAAATGTATACACAAAACCAAAATCCGTAAAATAAAGCGCAATCCTTATTTCCGTACATGGCACTGGTTATACTGGCCTAACTGGCCTACGTCGACACCTGCTCCGTGGATTTCGAAATGCCTTCCAATCAAATTGCCAGGCTTGATTTCTTATTGGCTGCCTCCTTGACTGGGTCGAAGTCAACCGCATAAAAAGCTTTGAATTTTATCGGGTAATTTCTGCTGATAGGTCTGGTATTTTTACCAGTAGCAGAGCGTGGTAAATGCTATGAAATAGATCGCGCCCCGTACGAGTATATCACTGTGTTCCAAGTGAGTTCATTTATATTTTACCAGGGTAGCTCGATAATATGCCACCTCGGCAATAAAATACGATACAAAACACTTCTTTTTTAACCATATTAAACCGCACTTGATATTGGTAGTAAAAAGAGACGAAGGAGGCAGAAAATATTGTAGTAAAAACAAGTGACTGCAAGCTCCCCTAATATAATATCACCACACTTGCACTGTTCGACAGCTGGCCACTTGTGCAGCCAAATGGGGTGGATAGGCGTAAATAGTTATAATCGATATGACTTTTTAAAGACCTTTTGACAATATTATATGGTGCATTAACCTTTACGTTGTGTTTGACGACAACCTTAAAAAAACCTTAAAAGAAATATTATGTTGTATATTTTTGAAAACTGTGTAACGCTTATGTCCTATATTCTTTTTCTGACGCCAATTAGAGTTTTTTTATGCGGTTTCAAGTGATTTTAGAAATACTATACCTCGTGCTAAAAAAATGTGAGTTTGTCGTATAACATTTTTCTCTCCTAATAAGGCATTTTTCTCTCCTAATAAGGCGTTTGCTGACTGACAGGGTGTTGACATTTTTTCATGAAATTGAATTATGACACTATATCGCAAAATAGTCAAGCGGCTAAACTGACAATTGACACTGCTGTGTTTTTGGGGATGGAGAATAAGCTGAAGATGTCAATTTCTACGAATCTCATAGAGGGCACCACTTGCGCTGATTTTGGATCGTGCTTTTACACGTAACTTTTTTGAGGATCTTTTTGGTCTTGCCAGGTCCATCAGTCTAGTGCATCTTTTCATTTGCAAAAAAATGTAGGTACTCTTGTTTCATAACCATAAAATCAACCGTTTTTATTGAAATTGACAGAACGTGTCCCAAAAGAAGTTTTAACTCCAACATTCAAACCTAAAATTTTTACTTGTCGTTTTCAGATGTTACAGATCAACTGTATCGTTTAAAGTGAGAAAAAAGTCTCTATGAAAAATGAACAAAAAATTATTCACTTTCAAAACGGAAAGGATTGGATTTGACAAAATTTGGACACCCTATTTCAAGAAAACCAATGGTGTGTTGACCAATGTCCATTTGGCATTTGTTTTCTTGATTTCAGAATGTACAGTTCACCTGAAACATGTGAAAGAGGTAGGTGAAAATTTTATGTTTCGAATGTTGGAGTTAACACGTTAACAGGTGTTTTAGGGCACGTTTTGGCAATTACAACCCAAACGGTTGATTTTATCGTTATGTAACAACAGTATCTACACTTTCGTTGCAAATGAAAATATGCACTAAAATGACCTGGAAGACCAAAAAGATAACCCTTAAAAAAGCTACGAGTCAAGTGTGTTTAGCAATACTATAACTCTGTAGTAGGAAGTCATCGCTTCAATAATGAAGGGACATAGATATGTACAGGGTGTCCCAGGTTGGATGGTTTGTTATTTTTTTTTTATTTTTGTTCTCAAAGTTTTCTTATAGTTTTTGAACTCTAAAATTGAATTGAATTAAAATTGACTTTAATGTGACAAGTGACTAAAGAAAGGTTGCGGGTTGCACAAATTATTCGTTATACCCCGATTACTGTAAGAAGTCCCGATTTTGTCAGATGACATTCTCCACAAAATCCCTAGGAATTTTCTGTTAACCATGGGTATAACATTGGTATATGCGTCGCAACCAGTTAATGACGTCACTCATTGATTTATGATGTGATACGAAAAAAAGAACGTAATAAAATAAAAACCCTTTTGCAATCACGATTATACCGCTATAAATAAAAATAACTATGACTACAACTCATTTTAATAATAATTTCAAACGTCATGGCGACACTTTCATTTTGGTATTTTGGTATAATCAGCTACTTGCGGCTGCGTCTATGGTGCGTACTCAGGCAAATTTTATTTCGGTGTTGTGAAAGTGACAGTGAAGGTTTTCCGGATCGTTCAAAAAGGTTCAAACTTTGGGCAGTGAAAATATTCGCGGGTTTTGTCCGTTTCGTGAGTTTTACCGTCATCTGTGTTGTTCTTTTTGGTAGTTATTCATTGTGCAAATTGGCTTGTTACTGACCTGGACTTATGACCCGGTTGCATTTTTCCTGCTTTGATGCCAACTTATAGAATGGCGAAATTACCAATTGACAGTCCCAGTAAGGACTTCTTAAAATATAATTTGACTATAGTTTACAATCATAACTACTATAGCTTTTTAGATAATAATTGATCATATACAGTGTGTCCCAAATTCGATGCTCACCATTGGGATCTCGGTAACTACAAGAGATAGCGAGTCGGTTAAATGGGGAAAGTTTTAGACAATTTTATGGTCAATCTGATGCCGCTGAGAAATCAAGGCTAACTGGGATCGTTTTCGAGTTATTACCAAAAAACCGAATTTTATCATTTTCGTTATTCTTAAATATCTTAGAAACCGATGGTTTCTCAAAGACAGGACTTTGACATTATTAAGGCACTTTTGTCCAGCCTTTTAAGCGGTAATGTCAGTTTCTTTAAGAAAGTTTTCATTTTCGAGATATGACTCACAACTTTTGATTTTCTTATGGACGCTATCTTGGATTTTTACAAATTCGAAATTTACATGAAATTCTCTTTCCAATGATGTTTCACACTAATGATTTTTTCGTTAGTTGTAACACTTAAAAGCGTTTTTTTGCCTAATACTAAGTAGGCCATGACAAGTCTGTCAAAACAAATGCAACAAACCAAACATTGAATCCAAATTTTTGTTGAGATCTGGATTCCTTAATACCATATGGGTTATTAACAGCCCAGTAATGGTGCTTATGTTTATTAAAAATGCCACTGTTATGAAATCTTGTTTCATCGGTCCAGCAAATGTTTAATGGAAAGTTATCAATAACTTCACACTGATTGTTAAACCAATGACAGAAATCAAGTCGGCGTTCAGTATTTCCCGGCCTTAACTTTTGCACTATCACGGGGTGATATTTTTTGTCAAGTATCTATGAATAGTCGTTTTCGGCAAAAGAGTTCTGCGACTTATCTCTCGAAATGAAATCGTCGGTGCTTCATTAAACTTTGTTTAATGTTTTCAACATCTATTGGCGCAATCGATTGGAACCATATTTCGGTCTGGGCACAACAAAACTCTCATGTTGTTCTAAATTCCTACTCAATCTAAGAAAAATTTAACGGTGAGGCTGCTGCCTTTCAGGGAATAATGTATGATAAACTCTTTTTGCCACTGTACTGTTTCTATAGTTTTTTGTGTAACAATAATTGTACATATCCACCTTTTCGCAGAACTAAACGGCATTTTTACACATATCTCAAAACACTGACGGCTTCATAACAATAACAACAACTGAGAGTTTCATTTGTTTTGACAGACTTGTCATGGCCTACTTAGTATTAGACAAAAAAAAAACGCTTTTAAGCGTTACAACTAACGAAAAAATCATTAGTGTGACATATCATTGCAAAGAGAATTTAATGTAGATTTCGAATTTGTAAAAATCCAAGATGGCGTCCATAAGAAAATCAAAAGTTGTGAGTCATATCTCGAAAATGAAAACTTTTTTAAAGAAACTGACATTACCGCTTAAAAGGCTGGACAAAAGTGCCTTAATAATGTCAAAGTCCTGTCTTTGAGAAACCATCGGTTTCTAAGATATTTAAGAAAAACGAAAATGATAAAATTCGGTTTTTTGGTAATAACTCGAAAACGATCCACAGTTAGCCTTGATTTCTCAGCGGCATCAGATTGACCATAAAATTGTCTAAAACTTTCCCCATTTAACCGACTCTCTATCTCTTGTAGTTACCGAGATCCCAATAGTGAGCATCGAATTTGGGACACCGTGTATATTATGTTCAATTTTCCGTCTAATACTAATACTTGTTGTTTGTAAAAAAGCGGTCCTGTATCCTAAATTCCATTATTTGTCTGCGTGTATATCCACCGGTATTACCGTAAATTCCCGATTAATAAATGCATTACTCTATAACATTATCGTGCCTGACACCCATTAATTACTAATATGAGGCGATATGAAAACCGAATGATGGCGCCATGGATGATTTTCCGATAACAGCCCACATTTCCCCGTTCCTATTGTCGTCCCCGGCGCTCAGGGCGGATCGCCATTCACCCCTTCACCCTTGGTTGAACCCGAAAAAGGGGCGCCTTTCGGGCGGCCCGCGATAAGAAAGGGAAATGGGACCTAAGAGCTCGGGGGCTTCTCGCGGGGACGCCACAAAAGCTTAATTTCTTCTTTTGTCGAGATTTGTGGGAGTCCTGAGAGTATAGGGTGTCAAACGCAATATAACACATAACGTGTTTCCTACGGCTTCTTTTGGAAATAGGGAATTCGACCATGTTGGTACAGTGTAGGTGAAACTTAGAGTTCCTGGATTGGGAGAGTTAGGACAACAATGTCACTTTTTAACAGAAAAAATAATGTTTCAAAAGTCCTCAATTTTGTAGATGAAAAATAATTTAAGATAGATTCCATGGGCCATGGGCGGCATGGGCGTAACAAACTTCTGGCCACAGGACTCTCTATATAATAATAATAATAATAATAACTTTATTCCCTTCGATGTAAGCTCACAAACATATGGAAAACGTCAAATAGGGGCTGTATGTACATATACATCCATAAGTCTAATACAAAAGTACAGGAGTAATGTCAAAACAATAGACATATTACACAGTGTATACAAACATAGTCTTACTTGCAAATACAATAAAAATGTTAAGAACATTTTAAAAGTATACATACATAACTATTTTAAAAGTAATAATGTCAGACAATAGACAGATCATACAGGGTATACATACATAATATTAATTACGACAAATAAAAAAAAGAGAAAGAAAATATAACAACATTTTAAAAGTTAATGTCCGAATTGAAAAATTCATCTATTGTATAAAAACTATACAAAAGCAGTTTAGCTTTTAATTTCTTTTTAAAAATGGCTACAGTTTTGGAGTCTTTAATATTAGATGGTAGTTTATTGAATATTTTGATTCCTATAAATTGAGATGATTTTCTACTCACCTCTAAACGAACCGCTGGGATTCTTAGCTGATTTTTTGTTCTAGTATTGTAGGAATGTATATCTTTATTTTGTGTTAAATTACATTTCCTTCTCTAAATAAGTACAGCTACTTCATATATGTAAATTGAAGTAACTGTTAAAATACCTAATTCTTTAAATATAGTTCTACATGAGTGACGGTTATCTAGATATTTAATACAACGAATGATCCTCTTCTGAGCAATAAGTATTCCCGGCAATACTGAGGACGCACCCCATAAACAGATACCGTAGTGAAGTCTAGAACTTACCTCGGCATAATAAACCGTGATGAGCTGAGCAAGAGAGAGAACAGTTCTTAAGTTTCGAAATAAGAAACACTTTTTATGCAGTGAACAAATCATATCTTCACAGTGAAGCTTCCAGGACAAATTTTCATCGATTTTCACACCCAAAAACCTCACATGCGATGTCTGATCGACTTTTATACTATTAATTTTAATATTTAACTCTCTATTTGTAGTGTTCTGATAATTGTGAAATCTGATGAAGCTAGTCTTTTCCAAGTTCAAGTACAAAGAATTCTCCTGAAACCATTTCATTAAATTATTTAAATTTATATTGCAGCATCGTTCCAAATCCGAGTTATCCCTGTCGGACATTGCTATAGATGCATCATCGGCATACAGAGTGTAGTTGCACTCATCTCCCAAGCCTGTTCCCATGTCATTAACATAGACAAGAAAAAGTTCCGGTCCCAAGATCGAGCCCTGCGGAACCCAAGATATTAGAATTGACCACGCCTATACCAGAATCCGAATCTACAAAATTCAAAGAAACAAACTGTGTACGATCTTTTAAAAAGGATGATATCCATTCTAATGAATTTCCACGTATGCCATAGCGTTCCAATTTATCCAGAAGTATATCGTGATTTACACAATCAAACGCTTTACTAAGGTCGCAAAAGATTCCCACGGGACTCTCACCAGCTTCCATATGGGTCAAAACATTGTCTGCAAAATGATGAATTGCATCTGCTGTAGATAAACCTGATCTAAAGCCAAATTGCTTGTTGTTTATTATTTTATGTTTATCAAAAAAGTTTTGAAGTCTGTCCAAAAAACAGTATTCTAATATTTTTGAAAACACAGAAGATAAAACTATTTGTCTATAATTTTCTTCAAGGAGTTCATCACTCTCTATATATGTATCTATATGTAGTTGGTCTGTGATACACGCGCACAAATGGCGGGTTATCATTTAATTACTATTCACATTTCGCCTTTTGTTCCTGTTAAAAAGTTACTAAGTATATTATTGCCAACTTCAATAAATATTATACCATTATTATTTTTCTTCTAATCTCTAATGTATACAGGGTGATTCAGTTCCGGTGCTCAACATGGGGATCTCGGAAACCGTAACAGATACGAAGTCAGTCAAATGGAGGCAAACTTGCGCCTTGGGGCGCCTAACAATATGCCGTTGAGAAAGTTAAAATATTTTCATGGGTTGCTGAGATATTTAAGAAAAACCGAATTTTTGAAATTTAGATTTTATTTTTTTCTGGCGCCATTTGCAATAATATTAAAAAATAAATATACTTTTCCATTGCAACTTTTTTTGGACTACGTCATAGTATTTTTAGATTTTCGGGGCGACGTTTCGTTTTTGAGATAGAGGGATCATCTTCATTTTCTTAAATACGGACCTGGATTTTTTATTGCATAATTCGAAATGAATCGTTGTCCTGAGTACAACAATGTATGACACATACATATTTTTTCTCGTTTTAGCTGCTAAAATGGACATTCACTCTATCTCAAAAACAAAACGTCGCTCCGAAAATCTAAAAATACCAGGACGTAGTCCAGAAAAAGTGGCAATGAAAAAGTATAATTTATTTTTCAATATTATCGCAAATGGCGCCAGAAAAAATAAAATCTAATTTTCAAAAATTCGGTTTTTCCTAAATATCTCAACAACCCATGAAAATATTTTAACTTTCTCAACGGCATATTGTTAGGCGCTCAAAGGCGCAAGTTTGCCTCCATTTGACCGACTTCGTATCTGTTACGGTTTCCGAGATTCCCATGTTGAGCACCGGAACTGAATCAGCCTGTATAATGTAATATAGAAGAATATGTTTGATGGATGCGCTAGTTATTGTAATGTCGCATGTGTTTTGCTTTCTCTTGTTTTTGCCATGTTATAAAGTGAAATTTATAGGATTAAAGTGGACATTTAGTTATCTCCCACGCACTACACTCCCACTATATTATTATTACTGTTATTGTGTTATTAAATCGTATTTGATGGAAAAATCCACAATTTACCTATGAAAAAGTTAAGAGGGTAATGAAGGTCACAATTAAACTGTAAGTTTTGCCAACAAATGCGATTTAGTAATAAAACTGATGATTAAAATGCAAATTTGTTAAAATTAATGTATTAAATGTATACATACGAGCCCCGTCCCATATTAGTTGGCCCAGTCAATCTAAATGTGGCAATTATTCAATAAACTTGAATAGAAATAAAATATAAGAAAATAATGGTTTCTTTCAGTCAAATCAGTAACAAATTAACTTGGAAATATACAAAACAGTATTAATTTACTAGATAAACTAAGAAAACATAAGAACAGTAGTATCCAATGCAAAGTTTTGGCTGTAGATAATAAGGCACCCTACTATTTAATCAATGCTACCACTGTGTTACGTCACCTTTTCTACTTGTAACAGCTTGCACACGTCTAGACATGGTATTGGCTAACTCCTGGCAATCATTTCGCTCTTAGTTCTGGTACGGTCCTCGCAGGTGATAATCGTAACTTTTTCATCATGATATGCCATAAAGCTTCAATTGGGGACAAATCTGGGCTACTGGATACCCATGGTAAAAGCGGAATATTATTTTCCAACAGCCAGTTTCTAACCCGTTTTGCTGTATGACATGCAGCACCATCTTGTTGAAAAATAAATTCACATCCAGTTCTTCGGCATTCCTCTAACGTAGACTTTAGGTATGTTTCCAAAATATAAATGTATTTATCGGCATTCACAGTACCTTCTACAAAGTGCAGGCTACCTACTCCTTTAGCAGACATGGATCCCCAAACCATTACCGATGCAGGAAATTTGACTTTTCTTTTCAAACAGTCTGTATGATACGCCTCCTCTTTCTTTCTTATTACCCTACTCCGGCTATCACCTACACACACTTCAAATCTGGATTCGTCACTCCAGTGAACTGAATCCCATTGTTGCTGAGACCAGTGTCTGTATTGTTTTGCCCAATACAACTTATTTTTTTTTCTGTGTGTCAGTGAGTAATGGTTTTTCTTTTGCCTACAAGATTACTCAAAAAAATGATTTAAAACTGCAGATACAAATAAACTTTAAATCTACCTTGTACACTTTAAAACCCAATTCCATAGCAACCCTGTGGCATGTTGTTCTAGAAAACTTCTTCCCAGTTGCACTATTCCATAAAATACTTATTTCTCCATAATTAGAGCGGCGGTTTTCAACAAGTATTCTTCTTAAAGCTCTTTTATTGATATCAGTAACTCTACGCTTTCTTCCAGTTTTTTGCTTCTGGGCGATAGAGGTTGTTTTTTTGTATAAACGTATGATGTTTCGAACTGTATATCGAGATAAATTGACAATATTACCAATTTCTGATGCCGATTTGCCTGATCGTGACAAAGAAATGATTATCTTCCGTACATCCTCACTAACCGCCTTTCCTCGCGTCATTTTAACAATTTTTTAAGAGTAATATTGACTTAACACTGGGTGTATGAGACTACTGAATAACTTACAAATGTCAAATGAAATTAGTTGTCACAATGAGTTTGTTTATTTCAAAGCCATCTTGATATTAAATTTTTATTACATTGGCTCTGCATAGTCTGCATCTACTATAAAATACGTTCTAAGTAATGTTTCTTTGCTTACAATGGAATTATTTAGAAAATGTGTAAAATAATATAAAGCTGGCCAAATGCAAGTAGTAAATAACGTTTTAGTAAATTTACGAATCCTGGTTTCGGATTAAAATACCGAATTATAGTTTTTAGGGAGCTGGGCCAACTAATATGGGACGGGGCTCGTATATAATATAATCTAGAATACATCCGAACAATGCCTTTTAATGTAGGTGACCTCTGCTCTAGTTTCTGTCCAGTTCCAATTTCCAATAATTTCATCAGCTATTGAAGATTGCATGGTCTGGATAAATTACTACTACTTGTTGGATACAATCCAAAATAACATAATTTATTTGTGGTTGTGTATAGGATTTTGTGTTAATTCTTAATATAAAATACGAGGTAAAATACAACTTATTCTATAGGACATTTTCTTTGCTCTTTTCTCTAGTGTTTTCTGTAATAATAATTCTGCAGAACATTTTGTGATATTGGAGTCATCTAAAATAATTCCCAGAGCTTACACTTCTTGCTAACATGCGCGCTAAACGCACTAAACCGCATATATATTTTTTTCGCCAACCCAGGTGTTTGCTATTATTTCTAATAATCGGGCAGCTGCAACTAATGCTTGAAAACTAATGTGCAATATTTCACATTTTTTCTTTTGAATTATTTGATGTTGAATTACTTTAATGTGGAAAAGTCATTCTTTTAGTGTCATATTTCCTTGCTGCAATTTTTGTCAACTCAAAACTTAAACTATTCGATAATGTTATTCATATTTAGGCCTAATAAGTTTTCTTATCAAAGGCAACCAGACATACACTATTTCAGTTTCCTATTAAAAAAAACTCCGCCCTTGAGTTCCCATTATTTTTCTTTAATTTGACATAAATCATAACCTAAATACAAAAAAAACTATAATGTGCATACAGTTTCTATGGATATCTAAAATTTTTATGGAGCAAAAGGTAGAAAATAATCTAGCTATCTCTATAATGCCCAAAATCGGCCAATAATGACACTAATGACTTTATTGTCCCAACTCTCCCTATCCAGGTGAAACTACTATTGTATAGGACAAAAAAATTTAGAATTGAAATTTGAGTTTCGGGGGTTCAGCCTTGTTTGTTTTGAAACTAATTTGTGACATAATGTTAGTTTCGAAAAATCACTCAAGCCGTGGAAATTTTGAAACAAAATACTCTTTCATTCTAGTAAAGTGCCCATTTTGTAGGTTTGTAGTTTGATTTTTTTGGCATTTTATCCCCCTTTTTTAAGAAGTGCCCTCTCTGTGATTTACACGTCAAATTGCTATTAAGGAAAGTTGTTCATAATGAAAACTACACTCTATTCAAACTAAATGCAAGTGGCGCGTAAACATTTACACGATAGAAGCACGTGAACAATTCTGAGGGCTAATACGAGGCAGGGCCGCATTAAGGACGATCTCTATGAATTTTATAATATGAAATATTTTGCCTGCAAATTTCTACTATTAAAAATCGTAGCTCTAACAATTAATAAACAGCGAAAGAGTTATATCGGAAAAAAAGGTCCACTTGCAACTCAATACACCTCGGTAAGAAACACCGACTCGCTGCACTCGCCCGCCGGGCCAGATCACGTGCGTATCACGCTCTAGCCATGCAACAACTTGTGTTTATGTTTCATTTGCGTTTAGTTTGAATAGAGTTTAAGAGGTCTGAAATTTTTCAAAAGCCTAGGCCTACTTTGTTTTTTTGGCTGCTGAAGAATTTAAAACGTACAAAATCAGTTACTTCTGATTTTTTATTACAAATTAAAACTTTTTTTGCTGACTTACTTTATTCGAAAAAATGAGACAATAAAAAATAATACACTATTCAATAACCTACTGAATATACCTTGTTAAATTAGCCTTAATTTTTACTTTATTCCACTATTCAAGTGTATAAATAAAATGTTAATCATCATCTTGCTCTGCTTGGTCTGCTTGGTCGTTGTGCCTAGTTATTTGTGTCTTTATCTTGGTCAAGTGAGAGATTTCTGCTAGAATTCCCGCCGCAAAACAGAGGATGAGCACAAGGAAAATCATCGTCAACCAGAAGCACAGGAAGGTTGCCGGGTCGAGCTTCATGAGGAAGCTTTTCGTCTTTTTCTTCTGCCTTCTCTTTTTCTCTACCTGGGGGCCGGCGCACACTGTTTCTATTGGAACGGCCACCACTCTGGCTGGCCTTGACGCCATATTGCTGCGGTTCTTCCGGAGTTTCAGTCAGTTCTTAAACAATATACTTGTTTAACAAGAAAATTGAAAAACTGACATGAGTGTCAAACACAATGGGTGAACAATAATTTATTTCACCATGTGAATCATGTGATCTGAATCACGATACACCTACCCACGGTATGTCACTAACGAATCCGAAAACAAGGCAACTCTGCGCATCTACGTCAGTTGCGAATCACGAATTCTAAATAATGCGGCGGCTGCGGTTGTGTTTTACGATTTTTTATAGTTTACAGTTTAATGTGTCAAGAAAAAAGTGTAAACAACTGACTGATCGTCAGTCCAGCTCGACAGTGCTTTGAAATAGGCAAAAAATGCTGGGATGTGCAGTCAGCGTATCAAATTAAATGTGTTATTTTGTCAACAGAATATTCATTCATTTATCTAGTAATAAATTCTACATATTTTTAACAACATTTATTTAAAAGAAATAAGCAAAAACCCATAAAAAAGTATCTATTGCTGTGTAAAACATATGGAGCAACTTAAATTCTGATTCGCAACTGACGTCACAAGATGCGCAATGACATACCGTGGGTAAGTCTATCGTGATCTAAATGGCATTTTGTGGTAAATCATGTGCGTGACTGTAAATAGTAGCCACTAAACAGGGTGGCTTATTATAAGTGGCTCACTGAACATATTTTATCTCGGCTATTTTTTGACAGAAAAAATCGGGGAGCGCGGGTGCGATGGACAGCTCTTCCGGGCGACCTTCTTTTGTCATAAAACGAAAGTTGCTGTCCATGGCCACCTACGAAAACTATGCCAAAATAAAAAATAAAAAATAAATTTTTAAACCGCTGTAACTTTTCTATTTCTAGAGGAACACACAATTGTTTGCAAGAACTGTCAGAATCAGTTTTGAAATTGAAAATTTGGGCTCTCTTGAGATCAAAAACTAAATTATCTGGAAACAAATCTAATTTTATAAAGCGAAATATCCCATTCAATTTTATATGTCACACTTGCCAGTTTATTCTGTATTTACTATACAAATTTGAGAACAATTTATTGGTAAAATTTGTGATTGGTATAAGATCAAGTTTACCCATAGAAATAAATAATTAATTATGACGTTAAATTAAAGTAGGCATTAAAAAATTAATAATAAAGTGGTTTACATGCACTTAATGAAATGTCGAATAGCTAATCCAGAATTATTATTTTAAATAATAAACAAATACTAAACTCATAGACCTAGTATTTACACCTATACTTTTTACAACAAACAACACCACATTCTTTAACATTTCCTCTCTTCAGCTTCAGAATTTCAGCTGCTGATTACTTCAATTATTTTCATTTTTTAATATTACACGTTTTTTGTGGGCTTGACAGGTCCAGTGTTAAGTAAACTTTTCTGTTTAGGTAACCTCTCATATGAAAAATTCCATTGGAGATGTCATTATTAACGTCATAATGCTATCATTGTACAAATTATTTACATGGGTAAATTGATCTTATGTCAACCTCAAATATTACGAACTTTCCTTTGACAAATACATATTTGTATCGATATTTAGTAATAAAAATTAATAGAATGTTAAAGCCAGTGGTATAGTTCTCCTTAGGGCAGAATGCGTGCGACGCAAGGGGGAATAACTCGTAAATATTATAGAATTAGTCACAGTCCAGGGGCGTAGCTCAATTTTGTGTAACTCACTGACCTAATTTTCATATAATTGTTATTTAATTTATAGTTAAGAATATTATTATTCTTAACGGCGATGCCTTAGACTATGGAGGAAGGCAAACCCTAACATTGGCAATTATTTATAGTGCTTGAGAATGCAACGTTATTCCCTGTTTAATTATTTTGCGGACGTTAACTCCCGAACATACGAAACGCCACTGAGCACTCTGCCAAGCTTGCCGGCGGCCGAAAAAGTGAGCGCTGTGTGGTAGCCCAAATACGCAGTTAACTTTATGTACTACAGAAACAGGAAACAGGCACAAAACGCGTTGGCTAACTGGTTTTGTCGGCTTTATTGCCGTATTTCAAAGTTCATGGTAGACGCGACGCTGTTGGAAAAATATAATAGGTGTTTTAGCACACGCGTTAAAAATAAATGATAGACAAAAATGAATAAATGGTCGCGTGATGCGAGCTTTATTTTTTCGGTATTACAGTGTTCAGAAATTCGGCTTCAATATGCTAAAACTTGTATTCGCCAATAAATAACGACTACTCGTATAGGAAATCTCGCAACGCTGCCCGCATTGTTTAGAAACGTTTTCTTTCCTGCGTTGAACTATATAACATTAAATTGCTTCTTTGGAGCCTTGCCTATCTACTTACGAAAATTATTCAACGACTGGTTAGTTTGGGGAGTTCAGGGACCGGTGGCGCTGTGAGCCAGAAACGTTTCATTGAATATTTTCCATCCGAGTACTCCATCCAACGTCTCCAACGATTTGTCTACTTACTAACGTACTAATAGTTCGTCAGTAGACGAACAAGGCGAAATAATATAAATTAATATCAACTTGAAAATCAAAGCAAAAGCCCGAAGTAAAATCCTTATAAGCTAGAAATAAAATCCTTATAAAGATAAGTTTATTTTACCGCGCATACACACATCTTAGAAGTAATAAAGAAGACGTGGAGGCATCTCCGGAATTTCAATTTAGCCCGATTTAAAAACTCGAAAACCAATAAAGGGGACGACATAAGGGGGGATACGTCAGAAACCATCTCCTCAACCCATGAGAAATCTTAAGTGGCTTTATTTATATTGCAGTTCTTTACTTACTTTACTACTGATTATTTTCTGATATTATCTTTCCCGGCACTCCATACATAAAAGCATGGGCGCCCGTAGACAATGTTCTAGAAATCGAAAACTTGTATAAGTATTAAATTCTAAGAAAATTTAGAAATTGCAATACGTGGTGTAATAGTAAAAAAAATAAATGTAACTATCGCAGATTAAATATTACGAAGGGAGATTGAGCGAATATGTTTTTGAAAAACACATAACTTTATTTAACAACGTATGTACAGGGTGGCTCACTATAAATTGATACCCCCATTAACTTGTTAGTTTTTGAGGTATATTCTAGAAAGCCGTGGCAGACATAACTTATTTTTTTTAAATGGAACATCCTATATATTTTCGGATTATTGAGTTCTACTCATTTTTCTGATTCCAACAAAGTATATATGTTACAAGTGTGCTCCAACCGTTCGTTCAGAACTGAGCCTTTTTTGTGAGGGATTACTCCCTGAGTCATAGGTTGCCATGGAAGACAAATGCCAAATTATAGTAGTAATAATAATTATTGTTGACAGTTTGCAAGTTATTCACGCTTTGGAAAACAAAATGGGCTATTTAAAGATTTCAGGGAAAATGAAGAAGGGAAATTGAGAGAAATGAGAAATTTTAAATAGTAACATAGTTAATAAACTTCCTCAAATTTATTGTTTGAAATTTAAATTTTATTGAAAACGACAATAACATTTAGAAAAGGGATATATTTTTATATATTTTTTGTGGGGTTATTTAAAAAAAAATTATTATGACAGACCCGAAAAAATGTAGAAATATTGAAAGGTAGAATTCGGGAAGAAATCCACAACACAGCAATTTTATTGTTGACTCAATAAACATAAAGATAGTAGCAACTATCAATAAATGTATTGAGCAAGATGGAGGCCATCTGGAGCATTTGTGATACGTATATCCTTTTTCTAAATGTTATTGTCGTTTTCAATAAAAATTAAATTTCATACAATAAATCTATTAACTATGTTACTATTTAAAATTTCTCATTTCTCTCAATTTCCCTTCTGCATTTTCTCTAAAATCTTAAAATAGCCCATTTTGTTTTCCAAAGCGTGAATATACTTGTAAACTGTCAATAATAGTTATTAATATAATTTGGCATTTGTCTTCCATGGCAACCTATGACCCAATGAGTAATGGGGACAACAAAAAAGGCTTAGTTCTGAACGAACGGTTGGACCAAACATATAACATATAACAAAAATATACGAGGTGTTCCATTTAAAAAAACATAAGTTATATCTGCCACGGCTTTCTAGAACACACTGTATAAGGTCCAATAGCGTCACAAAAACTATTCTTTAGTTAAAATTTGTAAGGAAATTTTGAAAAACAGGTTCTTGCAAAATCCTGTTTGGAAGACAATTTCATAATTTGACACCAAATTAAAAGAACAGGCAACAAAAGTTACAGAGAAAGTGGAGTTTTATGTGGAGAATGGAGAACCCTGTATAGAGTTGCGGGTTGCGGGAGTTCTCTTCATGTTTGATTTAATTTAATTTGGGCTCGAACCGGTCATTGTTATTGCTGAAAGCCCAGAGTAAACGCGAATCGTAGTCGAAATGACTGCGAACGCACTAGAACCGTACACTATTCAGAGTGCCGGGGAGTGTATTCGTCATGATCTGTCAAAACCGGGCCGCTCAAACGACGATTAATCCAGCGCTGATCCCCGGGGAGTTTCCCCCCAACTCGCCTACATAATATCGCACTAAATCAAGAGCGCGGGGAGCCTCACCTGAGCCCCACCCGCCCACCGCATCTGGTTCCAATTTAGAATCAGGGGGGATAAAGAATTGTTAGATTAATTTGGGATCTGGTGTCTGTGATGATAGATTTTTTGCAAGCTTGAAATTTTTTAAAAAGCTATAAATTAAAGGCACTCGTCTCACTCCTTCCATTTAATAATGTACAGGGAAACATTCTACTCCGTTAATTTTTTCGTTTTTAATTTTGGAAAAAATGTAAATATGAAAATTGTATACAATTTTCTTGCGATTCCAGTTGTCTATTCAGAAAAACAAATTTTACAGAAATATAGAAAAGAAACCACGACATGTTTCAACTGAGAATATGCAGGAAGCAGGAAGCAGGCTTTTCATACTTCGTGGAAAATCCGACACATTCTAATACGCGACTGAATTTAAGATGCCAACGCCCCGAGGGGCACTATGCGAACTAACTATATGGGCCATTGTCACCTCTAGCTTTGGGCACACTTTGGGTTTACACTGCGTTGTTCTTTGTTCTTGTTCATTGTTCTTGTCGTCTTCTATATATTTTGTGGTCGTCTTCATAAAGTTATTTGGTTATTAGGTAAAAGTTCCCCCCGACAATCGGCGCCCGCCGATTGTGGGGCGAAAACAGCGGCCGGGCCGGACGTAAACACGGCACAAATCTTTCCAAATTTCGGATTTTCCGCGGGTTTCCGCGAAGTTTCGATGTTGCAAAAGATGCAAACTAGTGTGATCAGTTTGAGCTGCATATAGTAAAAATTCATCCGGATTATAACCACAAATATCGCCATGAAAAGTGAGGTGTCAAAGGAAATTTGAAAATTTATTTTCCCGGAAACTACGCCCGAGCATTAAAAACTAAGGTCAGATTCGTGTTCAGGGACCCCGAAAATAGGGGGGTAGCCAAAATTTCAAAAAAATCGGGGCAGACATACACCGCGGGAAACTGTACTTACTTATTATAAAGTTTAAACATTATTGTTTATGAATTAGGTAATTGCAAAGGCAACAGGCAACTAAAAATGAACTAAAAGCAGAATTCGAAATAGAGAACTTTGTTGGTTAAATTGAATTGATTCGAAACTTGTTCCATCTCGAAAATGTTTTCAGGAACAAACGAACAAAAAATGTTTAGGTTAGGACCTCGGCGATCGAATCAAGACGGTTTTTCGTCCGAATCTCGCACTAAAACTTCGTAATTATACTGCATAACACTTTAGCCTGTTCAAATTCCACTTCTGATAACTGTGGGAGGCCTTTTGGGCGTGGTAATCATAATAAAAATAACATTTTACTTGCTTTATTTCATTTTCTAACAACTCTTCTTTAACTCTTCTCTCTTTTTTGGCACAAGTGTGGGAATATTTAAACATTTGAATTCAACTGTTGTTATTTATCACATTATTATAATAGTCCACTTTAGAAAATAAAGCTTTTTTGACTGATTTTGAACAAAACAAAAAACATAATATACGGATCAACAAAATGGCATGGCCCATAGACTTAGTTTAGCATTGAGCCTACAGGGGGCGTATTTCTTATATTCAATCGCGTATAAAGATGCATCGAGATATTTGAAAATATCATGGAGCTCAGTCCAGAGAGTATTAAAATGCATAAGTTTAGAGTTTAGACCATATTGATATCGCCCAGTTCAAAGACTGTATACTGTATGACAATGATAATCATAGAAGGTGAGAATATTGCCGTTTATTTAGTGTTTAAGAGACAAGCGGAAAATGATAGGTTTATAGGTGCATATTTTTATCACTTGTAAATTATCGTATGTAATATCACAAGTGCCGGAAATTTTATCCATAATTTTTTCGAAAGTGCTATTTTGCCTAGAAAGATCACGAGTATAAATTATTGGTCTTTTATTTTCTGATAAAATCCCGAGGGGGAAGCTCCAGGGATTTTATCTCTGAAAATAAAAGCCCAGTCTGTACGAGTGGTTTTGCTAATGGGCAAAATAGGGCTTGACAATAAAATTATCTAGAAAAATTTCCGGCACGAGTGGTATTTGGCGAGATTATTTCACGAATACGATTTAATAATTTCTGTATTAATTTTTTCTATGTTTACATTTCCAAAACAACTCATTTTGAACCAGTTTATTGACAGCTTCGACTGTAGGTAGCGTCATTCGAGTAAACAAACATGACGCTTCGATATCCAAGGCAAATGCGATTATACCTACACCCTGTTAGCGTTGGTTTATTTTCTAAATGTGTGTCATAAATTTAAACGGAGACGGAGATCTAATAACAACAATTTAGCAATGTAAAACAATGCTTAATAATACCGCAACATAATTTATAAGCTGCATAATTTAGAACAGTGTTGTAAAACACACCAATTTTAAGAAGTACGTGTTTGTATCGAACAGATTCGCTGTTGGTATTACGTATAAGGTATTACCGCTTTGCTTTTGCACAAGTGCAATTATCGCTAGCAGAGGCATATGATTGGTTGGATTTTTGTGGAAGGAGCTACCTTATTGGATGCAAGCAGTATGAGGGAAATAATCACTACTAACTACTACTAGACATTACTATTCTATTACTACTCCTGCGGTTATTACTATTACAGATTCTATATTGTCGACTGATGAAGCCACTTTTACAACATGTGGCGTTTTTAATAGAAGAAACACTCACTATTTGTCATCAGTCGAACTTAATAAATGTTTGGTGTGTTATTTTTTAATCACATAATTGGTCCAGTATTTTTTGAAGGTGGTTTAACTGTACTAAAATTTTTACAGCTCTTAAGGGGAGAAAAATCTGATCGATTGAATCAAGTTAATGAGCCAAATATTGTTTGGCAACAAGACGGTGCTCCAGCACATAAATCAAATGCCGTCAACAGGCACTACTTTTGTAGAGTTGATTGGTTCAAATTGAACTATTTTATGGCCTGTCAGAAGCCCAGACGTGACCCCACTCGATTTCTTTGAAGGACCGGTTAAATAATATCGACCAAGTTAAAGAAAAAATAATATCTCAGGAGATCAGAGAGATGAACGAGGCAGGTATCGAGGCTAACTACAAGAGAAGTTTATTAAGAAAGTATGCTCTACTTGTTGCACAAAATGGAAGCATTATAGAACACCTTCTATAAATTAATTAAATTCATAATAAAGTATCACGTTCCATACATAAATATGCCTTTTATTAAGACTAAAATGACAGAAAAAATAAAATATAACTTATGGGAAATTTCCACAGCAGTATTGGCTTTGTTGAATTTTCAATATATTATTGTATATGGGCCTGTTTCACACTTTTTTTTAATTTTTGATTATTAATCTTAATAGTAAATAAAACACAAAAATATTTTTTTTCCGATTTTTTTTCGACCGGGAAATGCCCTAAAAACGTTTTTGCAATTCAAATTTCTTGGGCCCGTGACGTCACGGGCCCAAAAAGCTGATTGGCTACTGTTTTGCGACTTTGACACGATTTACGGCAATATCATCGAAATTCGATTGAGTGAACAAGGCCCATAATAGAACAAAAATTATTGTTCTGTGGCATTAATTACATTCATTATACTTAGTGTAAACTGTCAAATCTCCATAATAACTGTTTTAAATTTTCCATGGCAATTTTGATTTCGTCCGAGATACGATTTTGTGCAAACTATAATACTAGAGCAAACATAATACAGGGTGATTCAGTTTTATTCTGCGACACTTCAACAGATGATAGAAAACCAAGAAATAACCGCACTTTCTTTTATAAACTATATCATTTTAAGGCCTTATTAAAAGTTACAGGGTGTTAAAGTTTTAAGAAACATCTTTATTGAATATTTACCAAACTAGTTGATATATTTAAGTCATATTTGGTACACGTTATAACGGCATGGGTTAGCATAAAACCTGTTTATATCAAACACCTTGAACAACCAGTGGCGTAGAGGTAGGTAATTAGTATAATTGTTTTTAGAAAAAAAAAAGAACCACCTTGTATAGCAATAAAATGTATTCAATTTCTTATGTAGATTTTAATTTTAAACAAAAATGCCCTCTTGGTAATTTTTTGTATGTGTCATGGTTTCGTGGAAAATTTGATTTTTGTATTATTTCGGGCTATTTCTGAAAAATTATCTAAAAAATTTGCTCCATAAGTATCACTTAAAGTGGACATAATGTGTTTGCTACTTGAAATAAAGTAACTTTTTCCAACAAACTTACCTATTTAAGGCTATACTTTTGAAGATACGGGGTCTAATACATTTAAGAAAGATACAATTAATGTTACGCTCTGTATCTTGAAAAGTAAAACCTTGAATGGGCAAGTTTATTGGGAAAAGTTACTGTATTTAAAGTAAGAAACACATTTGTCTGCTTTGAGTGTTACTTATGGAGCGAAGTTTTAAGTTAATTTTTCAGAAGTTACCCCGAAATAATACGAAAAAATCAAATTTGCTATGAAACCATGACACATATGAAAAAATGCTAAGAGAACGTTTTTGTTTACAATTAAAATTTACATAAGAAATTGAATACATTTTATTGCTATACAAGGTGGTTCATTTTTTTTTCTAAAAACAATTATACCAATTACCTACTTCTACGCCACTGGTTGTTCAAGGTGTTTGATATAAACAGGTTTTATGCTAACCCATGCCGTTATAACGTGTACCAAATATGACTTAAATATCTCAACTAGTTTGGTAAATATTCAATAAATTCCATATATTTCTTACAACTTTAACACCCTATAACTTTTTTATAAGGCCTTAAAATGTTTTTTATAGAAGAAAGTGCGGTTATTTTTTGGTTTTCTATCACCTGTTGAAGTGTCGCAGAATAAAACTGAATCACAATGTATAACAATGTTGTGTAGAAAATTCTGTACTGCCAGTTATACAGGGTGTTCTGGAAAAGAAGGCCCACCCATTAACCGTAGGTTCTTGACGTCAAAATATGGCGATTTCACTATACTTAACTATGTTCAAAAATGCTTCCCTTGAAAGATTCAGGGAGTTACGGTTGAATCTCAAAAATCGATTTTTGGTAACAATTTTGTCAATTTTAGAGATATCAAGTTGAGATTTTGTACAAGTTAATACTATTTATGTCCAATTCGACCACTTTCACGTCTTAAAAAACATTGTTTTCAAAATAAATAGATTTTTTAAATATAACATGGAAAATAATAATGCATCCCAAGCCAAAAAAAGTTGTTATAGACATGACTGCCAAAGTCGTTCTTTCTTAAGAAATATACGAAGTGCGGTTTTTAAACTTGACAGTTTACACTCTGTATCTTTTCTAAGAAGGATGCTGGAACCTATGCTTATAAAAACTTTTTTCTTGTCTTGGGTTATTACATTTCATGTAACGCACGAAAAAAAAATTGTTTCTGTTTTTGTCATTCGCCGCAGTGAAAAACACCTATACTAAAATCAAATAACTCTTAGGCCAAGAACGTGTGCGTTGAGATTTTCGCCAGAGCCGCACTGAGGCACGACCTTTATTTAATTTTGCTTTTACAATAATTAATTGTTTACGTTAAAATATTTCGGAAAAAAAATTATTGGCTTAATTAAAATGAGTCAAAACATCGATAAAATTATTTGTGGCAGTGTCTAGCTATAGCTGAAAACAACAAGATAAAACCGCGTAAATACACTTTTGCGATCGAGTGCATCCCTGTTGCCAGACGCGCTGATATTTTATGGCCTATTGACCAATCGCCTTATTTCGCGGAACGCCATCGATCACGTGCTTTTATTTACGCCAGGCGTAAGAGTTACTAAATTTTAGTATAAAGGGTTCAATCTAAAACTAGCCCCTATTTGGATTTGGTGCACGGGCGTAGCCAAGGGGGGGTTTCGGGGGTTCAAACCCCCCCCCCCCCGAAATAAGCAAAATATTACCTAATATTATACCGAAAAAATACGAGGAGTGAAGAGTTAAATTATTATTACGTTTGAATATATGTAGTAATAGTAGCGCCTAGCGCCATCATTTGACGAGAGGCAGACGCAGTTGCAGCCGAACTATTTTGTATTGTAGGGACACTTTGCGTTGTTTCTCGATTATTCGCCACGCCCCTCGGTCGAAATGAGCGGAACTTTGTGGAAGTTCGTGGAAGTTTCTGGACGGCTACTGGGCTGCTATATAAGCGTGACCGCGCTTACGGCAGTATTGTTCCATGCGAACTCGAAGCGAATAAAAGTGAAAAGTGGTGAACGAATAGTGAAGAAAATTAAGTGTACCGTGTAAGTGAGTAATTTTAGTGCGCTGTTATTCGATGACCTTGTTAAGGATAGATACGTGAATCATTATTACTGTCGAAAAATGGAGGGGAAAAAAAGGAAGGGTGATAAACCTAAAGGTATGGACTACTGGAAAAAGTGGTGTAGTCAAGGTCAAGGGGTTTCTAATAAAGAAACAAATTTGGATTTAGCTATCAAAGCTTCAGCTACCTTGCATGCTGATAAGAAGACTGCCTACCCCGAAATCTAGTTTGGAATGCCTAGATATGTGCGATAAAAACCTTTATCCTAATATTTACACATTACTACAAATCTTGGCTACCATTCCTGTATCCACTGCTACCCCAGAAAGGTCTTTCTCGAGCCTAAGGAGACTGAAAAACTATTTACGAAACACTACAAGTGAAAACAGACTTAATGGTTTGGCTCTAATGAACATTCACTATGGAACAGAAATTCATGCAGATGAAGTAGTGGATATATTTAAAAGAAAAAGCCGAAGATTTATTCTTTAATGGTTTTAGATTTAGCGCAGAGGAACGAAATTAATTTATCCATTCCATTTAAAGTTAACAACTTTATAAATATGTCGTAGTTTTTCGGATGAATATATAGATATTAAATTTCATGTAAGTATATTTTTGTTGTTTTATTTACTTCTCAAACTAAACCCCCCCCCAAAACTAAATCCTGGCTACGCCCGTGATTTGGTGACTCCCAAAACGAAAAACGGATTCCTCAAACGGCTTGTCGCCTTCCGCACGCGGAAAATCCTTTTCGGAAAATCGGCTTTCCCGGAACCGGCCGTCCGAGGCATGGCCTGCCAATTTGGCCGTTTGTCTTTCCAATGGGCCGTAAAAGCGGTCCCGCCTTGCTGGGGGAACACGTCGGAATGCGATGGGCACGTAATAAAAAGACATAAAAAGTTTGGAGGGGCCCGCTCAGCCGACATGGATATCTCGTTGAGAGGATGTGGAACTTTATCGTGAAAGCGGGGTTTTTTCAGTTTGCAAACAAGTCACTGTCAATCCGCATTAACGTTTCTTTAAAGTACAACAACTGTAAGCATTAGGTATGCATTATGCATATAGCCCAAGAAGCAGGTAGGTACCTCCTAACCTGGATCGAAAACTGTACACTAGTTGGTTGTAATTTTTTCTTCCTATAGGCCCAGACGTGCTGATAACTTGCAAGGTAATAATAGTTTTCTTGAAATCGGAAGTAAGGTGTCCCAAAATCGTTATTAAATCCACAGAAATCGTACAATAAATGGGCTACATTATTGTACGATTTTTTCAATAAGTAGGCCTTGGCGAGATGTAAACATCAAACGTCAGACGCGGAGAAATCACCCGTCAAAAGTGACCAAATATTCAAAACCCGGCCGATAAAGGCCCATTTAACTTTTTGTACACATTGCGAAAATGTTTCCTATAGAAGCGCAATCCTTCAGTATACATATTTTAGTAAATTTGAATATCAATAGATTTGTTGTGTAAGCTGCACAAGAAGCAGCAGTTTGGTTTTTCTGTACGAAGATGCCGTGTCTTGTCTTACTTGACCTAGGTAGAGCGATCGTCAAAGTCAAGCAACGCCGCGCGTAGTCGGTTAATGGACGGGTGATCCCTTATTATTATTTTATTGCCTAATAAAACATTTTTTTTTCCGATTTCAAAAAAAATATAATATGTACCTCGGCACTGAAGTTCTTTTTATGACTCATGTGGTTTATTTGCCTCAGCCAGAGGCCTCGGCAACTAAATTCCACATGAGTCATAAAAAGTTGAACTTCAGTGCCTTGGTACATAAATAACTATTCGTCCGTAGAATTTGCTGTATATGATTAGTCGCAAGGTTGGTGTTTTTTTAGTTTTCCTAATTTAAAACAAACATTTTTTTGTTTAAAACTGTTTTTTGTCTAAAACATGTTTTTTCTTCAAGTCTCAAAATTGTCATTAAAAGCTCAGAAATCGGCACTGAAGTAGCCCATGATTGTACGATTTTTCCAATAAGTAACCCTTGAGTAGATGTAAACATCAAACGTCAGACGCGGAGCCATCGCCCGTCAACAGTCACCATATATTCAAAACCCGGCCAATAAAGGCCCATTTAACTTTTCGTATACATTGCGAAATTGTTACCTATAGCAGCGCAATCTTTCACTATAAATATTTTAGTAGGTTTGAATACCAATCTATTTTTCATAGAGTTTCTGTTGGGAAGCTCCGTGCCTCGTCATACTTGACCCAGGTAGAGCGATCGTCAAAGTCAAGCAATGCCGCGCGCAGGCGATTCATGGATGGGTGATCCCTTATGACTATTTTTTTGCGTAATAAAACATTTTTTCCGATTTCAAAAAAATATGTAATATGTACCTACCTCGCCACTGAAGTTCATTTTATGACTCGTGATTTACTTGCCTCGAGTCGTAAAAAGTTGAACTTCAGTGCCTTGTTCAAATTGAATGTTATTTAATCATTTAAACGAGTTATTCGATGTAAAGTGTACTTGGACATGCGCAAACGGTATGCCATCTTTTCTTGAGCAGTTTCATAACAAGAACTTGCATACTTCTCATTGGCAGCCTGTTCAGAAACGCGGAAAAATTAATTATTAAAATACAAGATCACGTGGCAATAATAGTCCTTTGGGCCCACCCTAACGGTATGCCTATGGTTTTCCGAGGAATTTTCTATTTTGAACTTTATTATAAAACACATGGCAGCCTGTATAAAATCATATCAAAACGCATATTTTTCGAATAATTGAAAACTCAGTTTTTCACATGAAGAACCCAGGATGACCCTCTGATTCATACCTTATTATTGTGAGAATATGTGCCACATAATGCCCTTTGCAAGGTATACTGAGTAAAATCACGTCCAAAAATCTGTCTATCTCCCGGTCTATAACTTCTTCTTGATTTGCGTATCAGCTTGACAGTAGATAATTAATTTTTGTTGATAAAGGGAGATGTTTTTGAGATAGATAGTGTTATTGGGTGTATATTTTACTATTGTCGTATCGGGATATAAAGAGCGGCAACAATTTTGTCTTTATTGGACCTCGGCTTTATCCTATTCGTTTTTATATCCGCTATAGTGGCGCTTTCCACTATATATTTTTACTGTTATTGGAAGGCATAACCGAAAAATGCGCGAAGGTAACCATATTCACTTTTTTCTTCCCCGCTGAACATTTATATTTTTACACTTTACCACCTTTCTTAATATTATTGTTGAAGATAAGAAATATATTTATAACAAGTTCAGAACAATTTCCGTTATAGATTTGAATACACAAAAATGATTATCCGATAAATATGTCAGTTTTTCAAAAAAATCCAAACAGTATGATTTTTTCAGGGTTGCTTGCGGAGTGCCTCCTGAGTGTTCAACCAAAATATCACACTCGAACTCCTGTACGAATTGCGCTATAGGGTGATGTCCTAAACATTTATTTAGAGCAAAATGACCTCAATAAAAGTTGTAGGGGATCAAATTGTGAACAACTTTTCTTTGTACATTTTTTTGTATCTTCTCTAATACTTAACGAGTTGCAGCGCATTGTAATAACAAAAATTCGGCACGCTGCACGGGTAGTCTTGTAAACATTTTTTACAAAAAAATTACTTTAATAAAAGCTTTACAGGACCGAATTCTAATCAACTTTTCCTTATCATTTTTTTTGTATCTCTATAATACTTAATGATTTACAGGGTATTATATGGCAAAAATTCGTTTAGGTACCACAGGACTGGTTTTGTAAACATTTTTTTACAAAAAAAATGAACTTATTAAAAGTTGGAGTGGAACAAATAATTTTATAATAATTTTTTTTATTATCCAAGTTACAGCGCATTTATGACAAAAATTTCGCGGTTTTGTCCAATTCCTACCGATTAGTTAAAAACACGTGGATGTCATTTTTCGGTTTCCACTGGTTTGTGGTTTGTTAGTAATCTGCATTATGCGAAAGATAAAATCGTTCATGAAACTTATTTCCACACCACCCCAAAGGGAGTTTTGGGCGCATTTTTTAACGTGATGTCGATGAAAATTGTGTTTTTGCTCTGCAACTCGTTAGTTATGTTCTAGAAGTTGCTACCTCATCATAGAAATTACGCCGTAGAAACTACAAACTCAGCACAGTCTAGATGGACTCTCGAACACCTTGAAATCTTGCGAATTCTGCTTTCCTTAATTTATATAAACTATCGCGCTCCACATTTTTCGACTTTTGACTATCAGACTCTGTACTAGTTGCCAATAAAAAACTTTGCATTTTTTAAAAAGGTCTTGTTCCGATCCCGTAAGTTAAGTGGCGCAGTCGTGCGGATTGTTTGAGTTGCGTGGCGCCATCGGTCTCGCGCTTCTGGAGTATCGAACTCCCAACAAACAAGAACTTCAAGATCCGATTGAAGCTGCAGAGCCAGGAAGAGACCAAGGTAAGGGCCAATCCGTGTTTCCTTTCCCTTGTCCTTTCTGTGGCAAACAGGTCAGTCTTAGGTCCCTAGAAATCCAGTGTATATGTTTTTCTAGTTGAATCTATTCATAAGATTGCGTCTTGCGAAATATTAGAGCATATAATACTTCAAAAGATATAATTAAGTTAGGTTAAGAAGTTCAATTTCATTTTAAGTTTCAATTTTAAATTTCAAAATTGATTCACTCGAAGATATTTCAAACTCGTTCCGTTCTCTAGATTTAAGTGATAGTGATAGTGATAGTATTGGTACAATTGAAGAAGAAATCATGAATAATCAACCTCAACCTGCACAAATCAATTATAGTCTGCTTAGATTGTATGTCGATACAATTCCAAATTTTAATGGAGACCCACACACTCTCGAAATTTTTATAGAACATTGTGATTTTCTTATTTCCACATATTCCAATGCAAACCCCGCTGATCCCATAAATACCTTCCTAATACGAGCTGTTATTGGAAAATTAACAGGACACGCTTTAGTTATTGCTGGTAGTAGACCTGACGTAAGAAATTGGGCAAATTTAAAAGAATTATTAAGACTAAGTTTCGGTGACCAAAGAAACCTTGATTGCTTAGTGCAAGAAATGCTTGTTTCGCGTCCCTTCAAAAATGAATCTTTTCGTAATTTTGGGCAGAGATTACAAAAGTGCCGTAGTTCCATCGCTTCTAAAATAATTTCAATGGAAATGACTAACGAAGAACGTGCTTTTAAAATTAAAAATTATGATGAACTTTCACTAAAAACCTTTATAAGAGGTCTATCTGGACGTATCCAAGATATGGTTCGTTTAAGAAATCCTGACAGTCTAGAACTCGCAATATCGTATGTTATTGAAGAAGAAAACTTTATTTTATTCCAAAAGTCTCAAACAAGTAATTTCCAAAATTCAACATTACCAAATAAAAATCCTCAACACTTTCCAAAAATGAATTCTTATAATAATCAACAAGCTATAACACCACGACAACAATCAATGTTTCCGCCAAATAATAACAATTTTTCGCAAAATCAAAATTATTCCCAAAATCAAAATTTTCCCGAAAGAGCTCAATTCCCATCTCAACCTATAAACATCCAACCTCGACAGAATATGCCTTCCCCTAAATTTTTTACCAATAAACAAGTATTTGGAGCCCCTAACACTTCCAGAAATGTTTTTAAACCCACCGGTATAACTCCGCAACATAAACCTGAACCGATGTCTACTATATCACGAATTCCTACTATACAAACTCAATTCAGAAATAATTTTCCAAAAAATTACCAAACTCCACAACTCCACAATATTGAAGAGGCAGATTTTAGCTTCGACGAAAGTCTCGAAAACCCGGAAAATCCCGATGAAATTTTTCCCGATTTTTACCATGAAAACTCCGATGAAAATTTCGTACCGAACGAAACTTATGAAAGTTTTGAAAATTTTTCCCAGGCTTCGAATCCACAGAACCCAACGTAATAATTTAACGTATATAGAAATTCCAGAAATTAATGCCAGATTCCTTATAGATACAGGTAGTTCCCGTAGTATAATTAACCCCGATGTAGCTTATAAGTTTTACAGTAATTGCATTTTTCATGAAGATTTTAGTATTCAGACCTCTCACGATATTACTTTTCACAATGAAATTGCCATAATTCCACTTTTCGACATTTTTAACGTAAATCGATTTTATAAATTTTATATCTATGATTTTTCCCCAAAATATCACGGTCTTATTGGCATGGACTTATTGAAAAGACTACGATCAAATATAGATCTCGACAATAAATTACTAAAGACTCCCAAAGTTCAAATACCTCTACTTTCGGAAAACTCCAATTCAAAACAACAGAAAAATTTCCAAAAATGTTATCACTCTTTAATTATACCACCTCGAACTCAAAAAATAGTTAAAGTTCCAGTATGCTATAAAAATGGCCTCGGTATTTTAGATTACAATAATTTTGATAACAATTTAGAATCCCCTCGTGCTGTAGTTGATATTCAAAATTATTTCGCGACAACAACAATTATAAATCCAAATTTAGAACCCTTTGAAGTCATAATTACTGAACCTTTAGACGTTGAAATTTTAAACCCTAATGAGATTAACTTTATCGACAAAATCGAAGATAATTCGGAACTCTCAGAAACTGAAGATAATCTACTAAAACAAATTTTAAAAAATATTAGACTTGATCATTGCAATTATGAAGAAAAGTCCGCTTTACGTAAACTTTGTTATTCATACAGGGACATCTTTTACTGTGAAAAAATACCTCTTAGCTTTACAAATAAAGTCAAACATAAAATTAATCTCACAGACGAAAAACCTATTTTTACTAAATCGTATAGGTTTCCCGAAATCCATCGACAAGAAGTAAAATCCCAAATAGATAAAATATTACAACAAAAAATTATTGAACCATCCACATCCCCGTGGAGCAGTCCAATCTGGATCGTTCCAAAGAAACTCGACGCTAGTAAAAAAAGGAAATGGCGAGTAGTCATCGACTATCGTAAGTTAAATGACAAAACTATTAGTGACAAATATCCCCTTCCAAACATAACGGACATATTAGACAGACTAGGACGTGCGAATTACTTTACAACACTCGATTTGGCCTCCGGTTATCATCAAATTGAAGTTGACGAAAATGATGTACCCAAAACTGCATTTTCTACTGATTCTGGACATTATCAATTCTTACGAATGCCATTCGGTCTTAAAAATGCACCCAGTACATTTCAGAGATTAATAGATAATATTTTACGTGGTTTAACAAACGAAATTTGTCTCGTATATTTAGATGACATAATAGTTTTCAGTACATCTCTCCAAGAACATATAATTAATCTCAAAAAAGTTTTCGACAGACTACGTGACGCGAATTTTAAAGTACAACTTGACAAATGCGACTTTCTACAAAAAACTGTTGCTTACCTCGGACACATTATTACATCAGAAGGAGTGAAACCCAATCCCGAAAAAATTTCCTGCATTCAAAAATTCCCCATTCCTAAAACTCAAAAAGAAATAAAATCATTCCTTGGATTACTTGGATATTATCGCCGCTTTATTAAAGATTTCGCAAAAATAACTAAACCTTTAACTCTCTGTTTAAAGAAGAACGCTCAAGTTACTCATAGTCAAAAATTCATAGAAGCTTTCAACACATGTAAGAAAATTTTGTGTAATGATCCGATATTACAGTATCCTGACTTTTCCAAAGAATTCATTCTAACTACTGATGCTTCCAACATCGCTATCGGCGCAGTATTATCCCAAGGCACCATTGGACAAGACAAACCTATTGCC
This sequence comes from Pseudeuparius sepicola, assembly GCA_963920635.1. NCBI lineage: Eukaryota > Metazoa > Arthropoda > Insecta > Coleoptera > Anthribidae > Pseudeuparius > Pseudeuparius sepicola. The sequence continues at coordinate 123,062,107 of OY987299.1, read as the reverse complement.
TATGCCTCACGCACCCTAAATGACAGTGAACAAAATTACAGTACTATTGAGAAAGAGTTATTGAGCATTGTTTGGGCTTGTAAGTACTTTCGTCCCTACCTCTATGGTCGAAAATTTACAATAGTTACCGATCATCGCCCCCTCACGTGGCTTTTTAATTTAAAAGAACCCAATTCGAAATTGGTTCGTTGGCGTCTCAAATTAGAAGAGTATGATTACAAAATTGTTTATAAAAAGGGAAAGTTAAACTCCAATGCCGACGCACTCTCTCGTATAAATTTGAATATTCATGAAACCCAATCTGTTATCAATAATCCAGGAGATATAAATCAAGAAACTTTCGAATTTTTAAGGAACTATGTAGAAAACCCAGAAAATTTTGAACTACCCAGTACAAGCCAAGAAATTTCTAACAGTAATGTAAACAATACCCAAGCAAGTTCATTAACGCCAGACACTCACACAGCTGACCCCGTCCCGCGAACGAAACCTAAGATAATAATTCACTTCGACATACAAATCCGACCTCCTGATAAACCTAGACCGACAATATTAAATGACGCACCTATTGAAATTAGTGATGACGAAACTGCCCATTCCCTCTCAAAAGAAATATGTAATGAAAGTTTACCTATTTTGGACGAAATTATCAATAATAAAACGAATCAAATACATATTTTCAAAAATAACGTCGATAAACTTTCAGTAGAACAAGAAAACTACTTGCACCAAAAAATTATGACAGTCAAAATTCCTTTAATTTCAAATGAGCAATTAATCCTAGATTTTCTAAAACAATATCTAAGACCAAACACTACGTATCATATTTATTTTAATCATTCGCAATTTATAACACAATTTTCAAATATTTACTCAGAGCATTTCAATCGATTAGGTCCCAAACTGATAATATGTACAAAATTAATTAATACCATAAAAGACAAAGAGGAACAGTTGTTACTAATAAAAAATCACCATTTAGGAAAAACGAATCATCGCGGAATACAAGAAACACTAAATTATTTAAAGAGAAACTATTTTTGGATAAATATGAAGTCCGATATTACTGCATATATAAATGCATGCGAAATTTGTCAGAGAACCAAATACGGTAGAAACCCTCCATATGTACCTCAAGTATTAACTGAAACTCCTTGTAAACCATTCCAGTTAGTTCATGTCGATGTGTTCTATTATGACACCAGAAACTATTTAACTTTCGTTGACGCTTTCTCGAAATTCGCGCAAGCTACATTAATTCCCGGAAAATCCGCTACAACCATATGTGATGCTCTTGTAAAATATTTTTGTTCTTTTGGTACTCCTCAACAGATCATTTTAGACAATGGACGTGAATTCAATAATGAAACGGTTAAAGAATTATTAAAATTACATAAAATAGATATTCATTTCACTACACCAGGCCACCACGAGTCAAACAGTATAGTAGAACGTTTCCATTCCACAATAATAGAACACCTGCGAATTTTAAAAGAATCTTTCCCTAACGAAACCGACTTAATAAATTACGCCGTTTTAGGTTATAATTGCTCAATACACAGTTCGACGACATTCACGCCTTTTGAATTAGTATACGGTCATACGGACTTAAGAAACCCCGAAATTTTTACTCCTAAACACTTCTTCTCAAACTATGTCGAAAATCACGCGGAAAAATTAAAACACGTATATGGTGACGTCCAAACGAGGTTAATAAAAGAAAAAGAAAAGATTGTTAATACGAAAAATGCAAAGGGCAATACAAATCCTACTTTTAAAATTAATCAAATTGTATTTAAGAAAAATCCCCTTAACAGAAATAAAAAGAGCAACAAATTTATAGGTCCATACGTAATTATCGAAATTTTAGAACATAATAAATTCAAAATAAAAAACAAAAATAATAACAAAGAAGAAATAATTCATATGAAGGAGCTAAAACAACCTCCTTTGTTACAGGAAAATGAAGCTGAGAATCCTTCTACTTCTGCTGCAAATAATAGTGACATTTCAGAATAAAATAGAAATATCCAAAATCAACTCTCCCGGAATTCTCCCCTTTGAATTAGGCCAAGCTCGCGTTATAAAAAGTAAACATGTTTTCTTATATGATATAAATTTACTAGACATAAAAACTCAAATTGATGGGATAACAAACATTTTTCAAAACATTAATTCCTCACTCGACTTTGGAAGTTGGAATTTTCTACTTAGAAATTCTCGTAATATTTCAGAACACTTATATCCTTTAATTATCGAACTTAACGAAAAATATGAAAATTTAAATTTTAATCACAAACGGAAACGACGAGGTCTTGTAAATTTAGCAGGCACTGTACAAAAATGGCTTTTTGGCACCCTGGATGCTAATGACGGTCAACGCTATGATAATGCTTTAAAATTACTAAAATCTAATCAACAAAAAATTGTCTCAGAAGTTAATTTACAAATGTCTCTTTCTAAACAGTTAATTCAAAAGCAATCTAAAATTATAGAAGACATTAATTCCAATCAAAGGAAAATCGCAAAGTTAGTTAATGAAATCCAAAACAATATCTCCAATATTACCAATGAATTTTACCGATATACGACCTACATGTCGATAGTTGAACAAATTTTTATAAATACTAATATCATTATTACTTTACTAGATAATTTAGAGAATGCTGTCACCTTTTCAAAATTACATGTAGCACACCCCGACATTTTGACAAGGCGAAATCTTGTGGATATTTTGAACGAACTTTCTAATCAATATAAAAAACAAGAAATTCTTAATATAAAATTAGAATCTTGGTATTCAATAATTAAGACTAATTGCCATTTTTCGGAAAATAATATAATATTTGCCATGGAATTCCCTATAATACATCCTAGTACCTTTCAATATTTTCATTTATTTCCAATCCCTACGGATAAAAACCTAATCATTATACCCCCAAAACCTTACTTGGCCCTAGAAGAAAAGGCTCATCAATACATGGAAGAACCATGCCCGCAACTTGACGAAATATACATCTGTAACCTAGAAAATATTCAAGAAAATAATGACTGCATAACCACCTTAATAAATGGTCATCCAAATCAATGCAACCAAATTCCGATCGTACCACCAAAATTTATCATCAATAAAATTAATAATAAATATTTCATAATAATCAGCGAAGAAGAAATTCAAGCCACTTCTACATGTCCAGAAAAGAAGTTTCATACTCTACAAGGCAACAACTTACTTCAGATACCCTACAACTGTACATTTCAATACAAATCTTATGAAATTGGTAACAAAGAAACAAAAACCATTGGAAATCCTTTATTAATGCCTAAAATTCAAAATCCATCAATAATCAAGATCGAAACAAGAAGAAGCCCCCTGAAAATCGAAAATGTAAACCTTCAAGATATTCACCAATTGGAAAAACAAATTCAAGCGTCAAACCCGATCAGCATAGTCGACATCGATACTTCAACTCCGATAGATTGGATATTATGGATCACCGTAGGAAGCATCGTCATCATCCTGATCACCTATACTATTTGGAAAATGAAAAATAAATTCAAAATTTTGAAGAAAGAAGAGAAGACAACGTCGCCTTCCATCCTGTTTACTCCGGAAGTCTCCACTTAAGGCGGGAGGAGTTATGTTCTAGAAGTTGCTACCTCATCATAGAAATTACGCCGTAGAAACTACAAACTCAGCACAGTCTAGATGGACTCTCGAACACCTTGAAATCTTGCGAATTCTGCTTTCCTTAATTTATATAAACTATCGCGCTCCACATTTTTCGACTTTTGACTATCAGACTCTGTACTAGTTGCCAATAAAAAACTTTGCATTTTTTAAAAAGGTCTTGTTCCGATCCCGTAAGTTAAGTCGTTAGGTAGTCGAGTTAATCAAAAAAATTATAATAAAATTGTAGAATATTTACTCCTCTCTAACTTTTATTAAGGTCTTTTTTGTAAAAAAATGCTTACAAGATGATTGTCCTGTGGTAAACAAATTTTTGTCATACAGTGACCGGCAGAAAGTTGGACACAAATTGAAAACTTTTTTATTATTAATTTCTCAGAAAATTTTAATCTTTATAAAAGTTGGTGCATCATTTCAAACTCAAAACGCACATATCAAAATTTAAATATCTCTACAAAAATTGTTTGTAATCAAAGGTGGATGTCAGATTTAAAGTTACAGCCACCTAGTAAAAAAAAGAAATTTAACTTGTTTTGTTTTTTTTTTTCACCATCCTGTGTATTACAAAAAACAAAATACCGCAAGCGCAACTTATCCTCTGATAACACATGAATTTGATACTAAACTTTAATTTTGTTCGATTAGCAGCTAGAAATTTAAATTAATCGAAATCAGAGTTTAAAAATATTAAATTTTTGTGTCCAACTTTCTGCCGGTCACTGTATAATGTAAATGATTAAGTATTAGAGATACAAAAAAAATATAAGGAAAAGTGATCAGAATTTGATGCTATAAAAAACTAAATCGCAATGCAATAATTATAGTATGCTAATTGATGGAAAAAGAACGATAGTCGACCATATACAGTACTGTTTCGGGACGGTGATCCCTCACCAGTATGGCTCACCCAGTGGCGCACCCAGGGAGGGGGGCCAAGGGGCCTCGGCCCCCCCCAGACCTTTTATATTTTAAAAATTCTCGAGGATGGTATCGTAGATGTACTGTTCTTTTTATCTGCCTGGCAGAATGTTTGCCCTGTCTGAGCCACAAGTTCACCGGTCACCTCACCAGAGCCGTAGATAAGGCGCTGCTCCATTGAGAAAAAAACGAAGAAAAAAGACATCATGATGATTTTTTATATATTATACCTCATTTAAACTGAATTTGCCATTAAATTTTCAAACAAAATTTTTGCTTGCGGCGCATTTTAGTGTGCAGACACCTCCTAAGTACACTTTTTATTGCCCGCTTAAAAACAATAATCTCTATTGCCCGACCTTCAAACAAATTTCAATTTACCTACACCTACTACACTGGCCAGAAAATGTTATAAAATGTTGCAAAAATTATAAACATAATCGGGCTCTTTGAAAGAATATGATAATTTATAGGGAACTATGAGCACTATAACTTTTATTTTTACTTCCACATCACAAAAGGGTGTTCAGTGTTGTTTTTGACAATTGCTGGATTTTTGTCAGTTAAAAAGTATTCTTGCTTACTGCACAAATGATTAGGTATGGGCCCACATAATTAGCAAAAAAAGTACCTTTGGCGTCAAATTGTATGTTCATATTATATTTGACCTTGAAAGTTTCACAAATTTTCGCCTGCGGCGCGATTTGTAATAACGAAAATTTAATTACATTTTTTACCCCCCCTTTCCCCACCGACAAAGTACCGCCCTGTAGGTACCTATATCCCTCACTTCTCAAATAATGTGTACTGCCCTGACTGGAAAGTCGTTTGCCCTGCCTGAAGTTTCTGTCTGGCTACAGCCTCGAGTTGGCCCCCTCCAATAATATTTTCTGGGTGCGCCACTGCGGCTCACCCGACTATCAAGTGGTATAGACAAACGTGCCTAGACGATGAACTTACTAAGGAAAATTGATGAATTTTCATCAATGTTTTCGGTTGGTTAACCGACGCCGTGGAGACGGTAGATGGCGGGTCTCGGTATTTTTGGCGTGAGCCTTTGCCGATCAAGACCAGTGGCTTTGTCCCGCACCTTCGGGTGTGCTATCGTTTATAATACTCCATGATCAATTAATTGCTTCGGTAATTAATTGATTCCTTAGTATATAGTAGGTATATGCTAATTATCACTTTAATCAAATCGTCAACAGACACCTCAAATCGCCCAACATGGCAACGCCGCCGGCCGTTCAATCTTGGCATTTGTTTTGTTTTCGCCCCGTGTGTCATATATTCTCTGATTGGTTAAGTGTGCATTTTTCGTGTTTTCAAGTGTTCTTTTTTGTTAACGTATAGACTATTTATTAGTATTTAGGATATAGTGACTAATTTAGTATACAATGGGACACAAAAAGAGTGTCCAAAGTGATAGTTCTCAGGGCGACATAACCTATTGCAGGTAATGTTTGTTTGCTCCCTCTATCCTTGGTTATTTCTCTGAGTGCATAATAAACTGTAGGTGACTTTCCAGCGGCTCTAGTGAGTGCTATACTCGACAGACAACCGTGCGGCGCTGCCGGCGCCGTTTTTACAGCTCCATCGGGACGACGGGCGATGCTCGCGGTTTATGTCTCTCCGGGAATGGGCCCGGGCCCTTCTGCCTTCCACCCGAGCGCCGGATGCCGCTATGCATACGGCGCGGTTTACGTCGTTTACGGGGCCCCGAAGGGGCATCTCGTCTCGGACGACGGATGAATATATACATGCCCCAGGGGCGGCTAGTGTATAAGAGCTGCAGAGCTGCAGAACTCCCAAAATCTTCAATTGCTTGACTAATTTTTAATTTTTCAATTATTAATTTTTTTTTTTTAATTAAAATTATTGGAACAGTATATTTTCGGCCGGGAGTGCTAGTATAGTAGGCCTTGGCCTTCGATCCGCGCTGACCCGAATGCGAGTACGACGACGCCCGAACGCGATACGCGAGAGAGACGTGTCTAGTATAATAATTCCAATCGACCAACTAATATTTTTCGCGCGGACAACGGCCGCTAACGGCGCGCCTTACACACAACCTAGCTGGGCCAATTTCGAGTTCTGTGCTCGCCGGTGGATCGTGGCACCGTGGACCCCCTCCCTTCGCCACGCGCCGCACGTGATCCTGGGTTTAGATAGCGAAATTTAACCCGAAACGGAGCTGCTTTGACTTGCAGTTCCTAGCCGAAGTCGGGTCGCGTAACCGCGTTGTTTGACGGACGGACGGATTGTTTGACGGGCGGACGGACGGAAGGGTGCTGTTACTGTTAGGTTAGGTCGCATTTGTTGTTGTGTGTGTGTAACAATACTGGAATATAACAATGAATGTAGTGTATGATTTACTTAATGTAAAAAAATTCTCTCTCTACACTTTTGAAGAAAAAGTGAAGCTAAAAGAAGAAGGACGGCCGTTGCCCGATATTTCAATAGAAAAGTGTGGTTCAAGCCGGGGAAAATCGTATAAAAGGATTTTTACACGAGACATTTACGCTAGAAACGACTGGATATGCGGCTGCAATAAAAAAAATTCTCTTTTTTGTTTTCCGTGCCTTTTGTTTGGTGGGGACAAATCTTGGACCACAGTTGGTGTAACCGATTTAGTGCACCTAAGCGAAAAAATTAAACGTCATGAAACATCGAAAAGTCACTTAAACAATGTAATGAACCTGGGTCTGTTGGGTAATGTTAATATTCGTGAAAAGCTGGACACTGCATATTGGACGAATATTCGATTGTTTAACGAGAACGTTACAAAAAATAGGTACGTGTTATCCAAAATAATTGATTGCATAAAATTTTGTGGATTGTTCGAACTGGCACTTAGGGGTCACGATGAAACTTCGACATCCGAAAACCCAGGAATTTTTCGTGGTCTTATAAATTTTACCGCTGAACTTGATAAAACAGTGGCGGAACATTTGAGAGATTCCACCGTGTTTAAAGGTATATCCAAAGAAATTCAAAATGACATTTTGGATTGTATGTTGGAGGTTTGCCGCGAAAAAATTCTAGAGGAGATTCGAACAACTTCATATATTTCTATTATAGCAGACGAAACAACAGACGTCTCAGCCAAATCTCAGATGGTTGTAATTTTTAGATATATTCAAAATGGAGATCCCGTAGAACGGTTTTGGACTTATTTGGAGCCACAAAATTTAAATGCAGAGAGTTTGACTGCTGATATTCTTAGTGTCTTAGACCCTATTTTAGAAAATTCGAAAGACAAGTTAATTGCCCAAAGTTACGACGGAGCCGCGGTAATGAGCGGCAGAAATACTGGTGTTCAGGCACGAGTCAAAGAAAAGTACAACTTTGCTCATTTTGTACACTGCTATGCCCATCAGCTAAATTTAATTATGTCTAAGGCAGCATCTACAAGTTCCCAAGTTCGACTCTTTTTTGGAAATCTTCAAGAAATACCTTCATTTTTTAAAAATTCTCCGCAACGTGTAGCTGTACTAAATAGAATTGTTGGAAAAAGAATTCCCCATGGTGCACCAACACGTTGGAATTTTAATATTAGAACAGTTAACGTCGTTTTTGAACACCGAGAGTCTATGCTTGAATGCATGGAAGAAATAGAAAATTTATTTAGCAACCAAACTGTATGTAGTGCAGCTTCTTCAATAAGAAGGATGTTACAAGATCCAAAGTTTATTTTTTGGTTAACATTTTTTCACCGTATCATGCCACACACTGATATTTTGTACAATGAATTACAAAAAAGAAAAATTGATCCTGTAGAAATTAACAAAAAAATACAAGTTTTTGAGCAGAGCATTATAACAGTAAGAAATTCAATAGAAGAAATTATTAACGAAGCCAGGGACATAATATCTTCACTTGATTGTGGAACAATGCCTTCTAAAAGAAAAAGAAATAATGACAGTCAGTTTGATCACCGTATCGCTGCGTTAGAAGTTTGTGATATAATTATTAACTGCGCTAAGGATAGATTTGATTACAAAAATCATTTGTTAGCAGCCTCATTGCTCTATTCCGACCAGTTTGCTAACTACATTAATTGTTTTCCTGATGAAAAATTAAAAGCAACTTGCGACTCGTACCCTAACCTTGATAAGGAACGTTTAAAAACAGAACTGTCAGTGATTTACTCCAGACCAGACTGCAGAGACCTACAGGGAGCGATACCTTTTTTAAAATTACTCATTGAAAATAATTTAACAAATTCATTTCAAGAAACTAAAAAGCTCTTGGAAATACTGATAACCATTCCCATGTCAACAGCAGAAGCCGAACGTTCTTTCTCCACTTTAAAGCGCATCAAGACTTTTTTACGCAATTCTATGGTGGAAGAACGTCTGGTGGCACTATCGATGCTTTCGATGGAAAAGAAAATTGTGACCGAAACTATAAACTTTAACGACAAAGTTATAGACCAATTTGCAGCAAAAAAAAATCTAAGAATTGACTTAATCTTCAAAAAGTGACTATTTTCTGTTAAAGTTGAAATGAAGACGAGTTTATGTTAGTGAGTTAAATGTACAGTTAAATTTAATTCAATCTAAGTAGACAAACTCATACGAGTACTACCCAATAGTGTACGAGAACGAGTTCTAAGCTGTCAGGAAAGTACAAGGCAAATATGAAAATATTGGTAAGTTTACTAAGTTACATGTTTAGGCCAGGGTAGATAATTTTTGAGACCAAAAAAATCTAGTACAGCATGACACTCATTGGAAAAGGAAGAAAATATAGCAAATATTTACGGGCGATTTGGGGTACGGGGGCGGAAGGGGGTGATGTTTTAAGGGTTGAAAACGGTTTATCACGATTTCCGGCAAAACTACAACTCCTATGGAAACAAGTTAAATGGCAAAGTTGTAGGTAATATAAATATGTACAACTTTTGTTTTTACACTTTTTTCACATAACCTCAAAGTATCCGCGAAAAATCGAAATAACCTATTTTTTGGTTTTTAATTTTTATCTCCCTCAAAAAATTTTTTTTGCGAAATTTGGTGGAAACACCTTATGTCCCAAATACGCTGTAATTTTTTCGAATCAAAATATTTATTTGGCAGAACTCACAAATTTTACTGCCACGAGCCGCCACTGACATGCCCGTGCGCGGGAGGTGTGCCTATAATGGTTTACTTTATGCGTTATGGAGGAGATGGCTCTGGGGAAGCATAGAGATAACAATAACCGTAACGATCGTCCCGTATTGGAGATAACCCGTCGATGGATGGAATTAATTTGGACACGTTCCAAAACTTTTTCTTTTTCTTTAATATATTTGCCTATCTACAGAAAGAGCACGTACCAAATATCATAGACCTAGTATTTACACCTATACTTTTTACAACAAACAACACCACATTCTTTAACATTTCCTCTCTTCAGCTTCAGAATTTCAGCTGCTGATTACTTCAATTATTTTCATTTTTTAATATTACACGTTTTTTGTGGGCTTGACAGGTCCAGTGTTAAGTAAACTTTTCTGTTTAGGTAACCTCTCATATGAAAAATTCCATTGGAGATGTCATTATTAACGTCATAATGCTATCATTGTACAAATTATTTACATGGGTAAATTGATCTTATGTCAACCTCAAATATTACGAACTTTTCTTTGACAAATACATATTTGTATCGATATTTAGTAATAAAAATTAATAGAATGTTAAAGCCAGTGGTATAGTTCTCCTTAGGGCAGAATGCGTGCGACGCAAGGGGGAATAACTCGTAAATATTATAGAATTAGTCACAGTCCAGGGGCGTAGCTCAATTTTGTGTAACTCACTGACCTAATTTTCATATAATTGTTATTTAATTTATAGTTAAGAATATTATTATTCTTAACGGCGATGCCTTAGACTATGGAGGAAGGCAAACCCTAACATTGGCAATTATTTATAGTGCTTGAGAATGCAACGTTATTCCCTGTTTAATTATTTTGCGGACGTTAACTCCCGAACATACGAAACGCCACTGAGCACTCTGCCAAGCTTGCCGGCGGCCGAAAAAGTGAGCGCTGTGTGGTAGCCCAAATACGCAGTTAACTTTATGTACAATAGAAACAGGAAACAGGCACAAAACGCGTTGGCTAACTGGTTTTGTCGGCTTTATTGCCGTATTTCAAAGTTCATGGTAGACGCGACGCTGTTGGAAAAATATAATAGGTGTTTTAGCACACGCGTTAAAAATAAATGATAGACAAAAATGAATAAATGGTCGCGTGATGCGAGCTTTATTTTTTCGGTATTACAGTGTTCAGAAATTCGGCTTCAATATGCTAAAACTTGTATTCGCCAATAAATAACGACTACTCGTATAGGAAATCTCGCATTGCTGCCCGCATTGTTTAGAAACGTTTTCTTTCCTGCGTTGAACTATATAACATTAAATTGCTTCTTTGGAGCCTTGCCTATCTACTTACGAAAATTATTCAACGACTGGTTAGTTTGGGGAGTTCGGGGACCGGTGGCGCTGTGAGCCAGAAATGTTTCATTGCATATTTTCGATCCGAGTACTCCATCCAACGTCTCCAACGATTTGTCTATACCTACTAACGTACTTATAGTTCGTCAGTAGACGAACATATTATGGTCGAAATAATATAAATTAATATCAACTTGAAAATCAAATCAAAAGCCCGAAGTAAAATCCTTATAAGCTAGAAATAAAATCCTTATAAAGATAAGTTTATTTTACCGCGCATACACACATCTTAGAAGTAATAAAGAAGACGTGGAGGCATCTCCGGAATTTCAATTTAGCCCGATTTAAAAACTCGAAAACCAATAAAGGGGACGACATAAGGGGGGATACGTCAGAAACCATCTCCTCAACCCATGAGAAATCTTAAGTGGCTTTATTTATATTGCAGTTCTTTACTTACTTTACTACTGATTATTTTCTGATATTATCTTTCCCGGCACTCCATACATAAAAGCATGGGCGCCCGTAGACAATTTTCTAAATTTTAATTTTCCAAAACTTTTTCTTTTTCTTTAATATATTTGCCTATTTATAGAAAGAGTACGTACCAAATATCAGTCCTCAAATCACAATATTTAATTTGCAATAAATAATTAAGTTAAGTTAAGTTGTGACCGCAAACTATTCGTTTGAAACGACACGAAAAGCGCGGGAATGGTTGTGACATCACACCGCTCGATCGATCAGAAGGCAGTGACAGGCGTGACAGCTACATAGAATTAGAGAAGGGAGAATGGAAATTGAAAAATAAGAACAGCCTAAAACTCTAAATTTAACAAGCACTTCTTTAACAGAATGGTAAGGCCACGGGAGTAGTAATTCGTAGGTCCCGGGTTCAATGCCACACAAAGCCCATTTTTTATTCTCACTGCATTCTACCTCTTATATTATTTATTACTGATTATCATTTTTAGTAATAATTGGGCAATGGTTATTTATGGAGATTGTTGGTGCTGGATATTAAACACGATCTCCACTTAAAATAAAAACTATATTGTCGATTTGGCAAATTTTTATTGAACTATTATTTACAACTATTTACTTAGTTGCAAAATATTTTGTTTTTTTATAACCGGCCAAATCTTCATTCATTTAAATTCAAAGTACCTACCTCTAATATGAAATTGCCGATATAGCAGATGTCGAAGATAGTTTTAAGGGCCGATGCAACGCGGGCAAAAAAGTGCGCTTATACGCATCAGTAGTGGTCTATAGGGGGTTCTGCATAGTCCCCCTACCCTTTTTTTGGTTCCCTACTTCTTTTTCGTACATTACCTCCCACCCCTACGCCCCTGGTAGGCCACGCCCACTTTTCCCCTGCCCACTACGCACGCGCACCGAGCGTATGATGGCGGCGTAATGAGTAATTACAATGCCGCGGATGTATATTCCCGCGAAATTCGCTCAATAAATGGTTATTTATCGATTATTTACCATTTGTACGTGAAGAACTATTTTTGGTCACTGGTAACTGTTTTAAGAGTTTTTTTTACATATAATAATAATAATATGTTTATTCAGGTGTAAGTAATGTTACAGTTTCCAACAATATAATATACACCGCGATTTTCTCGCTTATTTTGCGCCGTGCAAAAAAAGCGTAAGAAACAAAAATGTTGCAATTTTGGACAGCTAAGTGGTGCTGCAAAAGAAATCGGCATCCATGGCCAACTTGTCGCGCAATATTAAAAAAAACCTCAAATTGAGCAAAACTATTAATAGCCCTGGAATGTTTATTTTCAGAGACAGAGGAAAACTTTATATTGAAAATTGATGGCACTGAGTAGCTTTATCCATCCACGTAGTCAGATAGTTTCAGCAAATTACACAGGGTCTAAGTTTTTTTAGTACAGTGTATAACCAAAATGGTTGTGATTGAGCGCCAGAAGCTTGAACTATTTGTTGGTTACAATCTATCTATTTGCCAATTGTAATTTGTACAATTTAAGTGAAGAAAAATTTGCTATAATAAGTGAAATAACTGAGCAGTAAATTTGATTATTCACAATTTAGAATTTGTTAAAAAATTTAAAATGTTAAAGTTTACAATACAAGATCGGAGATGTTCTTGAGCTTAATATAAAAACAGTAGTAGCACGAAAAGTTCACGTGAGCATTTAAAGTCTTGTTTACGAGCACCTCGAAAGTGTGGACTATTGGATCTCACCGAGTGAGTACCTTGAATCCTTCCCAAATTAAAGCTGAGTAGTGGCCACCATTGATCCAAGCTCCTTTTTCGTGGATTAAGACCTCGGCTAGGCCTCGAGACTCGAGCGGTCGTGGGGTGTCCGACCTGGTGCTGGAAGGTGTGCTCAATACTCTTAAGCCGGGTTGTAAGGTTGGTGTGCTGGTACTCAGTTGTAGTACCTGCAGTCGAAGTTTCGACGCTTTTACAATAGGTAGTTAAATTTCTTAAACGTAAAAAAAGGTTGAAAATAAATTATATCTGTACAGATTTTTGCAATTGAAATTTGTTAAATTTAAATTAAGGACTAAAGCATGTGACTTTGACCTATGATGAACCCTGAGACATTAAATTGACGATAAAATTAAAGTTTTAAAAATAATATCCGAGAACGTTCAATTATCCTGACTAAACCTGTCTTATAAATTTACTGTACAATATTTACAGATAAAAGGTAACATGAATAAAATACAAAAGATCTAGCGACTTCCCGATTTCACCTCTTGGCAAAATACAAAAACAATAGCCCTGTAAGCTATGTAAAATAAGAAAACTGTCGTGAAGTCTACATCACGTCGAACAACTTAAGTGTGGGGCATAGAGTGATTCTGTGCAAAAACGTGACCTAATATAAACCTTATATAATTTAAATAACCAAATGTTGGCTACGACCCATCACGTGAAGTCCACAGAACAAGGGAAACAGATTCCGAATGAGATTGCTACGGCAAAGTCGACAAGAGTCGGATACAGATAAAATCAGTAATCTAAGTAGCTAACTCACCCGGAATACTGCCTTCTGTAACTCCCTGTGGTCCTCACGCTGTTGGTCGCTGATTGATGTGGGAAAAACCCTCCACGACTTGTCCACAAGGTTCGTAGACACGTGGTGATCACATATGAAAAAAAAAAAACAGAAAACTTATTAGCACAGTAAACCCAAAAATACACGATATACCAAACCACTTAAGCTGCTCGCAAAGATGAGTATTAAATTCCGGAAAGAGATTTCCCAGCGGAAAATTGGAATGAATAATTCGGAACTTAACCTCACGTGATGCACACCTTACTAGTGATAAAATGGGAAGCCGGTCGATTTTTGTCGCGGCCTCTATTTATAACCTTTTCGGCAATGTATGACGACTTCCGGTTTCTAGTACACTTTAGAAGGTTTTTTAATAAGTGAAGTTATTAATAAAAAAATTCAAAAATATTATACTCGCAGATCATGGAAAACAGATAGCAGTGTCAACTATCTCTTACCACTGTTACTCGACAAGATAGAAACGTCGAACACAAAGATTGACGTTAGTACCCGGAATCACCGTGGCGCTTAGTCAATCGCAAACTGAATAAAGTGAATATTATCTTTATAATTAACATCAGACAGTGATTACAACAATGTAATTGTTCTAATAATACGTACCTTCAATCGATGAATAAAATGTAAACACTTTTGCGACCGGCGCAGGCGGCGCATACCCTTTTTATAAATGGTTTGTTTAAGAACACCAAGGTAGGCAACTTATTATGCATCAGCTTGTATAGGTGGTTGCAGATAGCAGGGTAACATTTGTAAAAACGGTACGTATATACGGGGTGTGACGAATGAATTGGAATTAAATAACGCATTTAAACGCTGTTACGGAAATTAGATAAAATTTTCGTTACAAGTGCGAAAAGTTGGGCATGGAGGCCCATTCCTTTTTTAAAGTCGCCTCGCTGACCAAAATTGCCATATTTTGTTTTCTTACGTATTAAATATACAACGATGTGTGAATTTTCACATAAAAATAATGTAGAAATTGATATTTTTATAGTTGTTTCTATGAAGTTTGATTTTTCGATGTTTCCACTTTACTGCCAACCTCTATGCGCAATGCGCCTTTCAAAGCTGTCACAATCCGCTGACTGTGGACGCTACCCGCACTACTCTCCGCTTTCCGCCCTGCTCTCCGGTGCGCTGTCCGCGTTATGTGTGGCCGCGCACTTAGTTGAAATATGCATGTATCATTGAAAATGGGACGCCTAAAGTGCCTTGTTTGTGGTATTAATAATTCATTGACCTACATAACCTAAAAATATAATTTGTCTATGCCTCAAAAGATACCTACCAACCAGCTGTTGCCACCAACTTTATTTCCATGCCTAACTTTGATTAACCCTGCGGCGTCGAACCAAGAAAGGCGATTCCTTAGGAACATCTGAACTGGCCCATTGTTGCGGGTAGACCCTTATTCCGAATCAAACGCAATAAATTTCCGTACACTCCCCCTAATTGTGGGAACTTCGCAGACACTACAACGAAACTATGGCGAAACGTGCGAGTCATTTGGAAGACAAAGTTTATTTTATCTGCCGGCCATTATCCGGAAACGGCGCCTGGCATACGAAACGTCCGACTGCGAGACGGAATATATATCTGGGGCTGGCGGGGGAGGGGGGGGGGGGAGCTGCCCCCCTCGCATCCGGGCGGCCTTAACGCGAGTTGGGGAAAGTGCCGGGAAAGGCCTAAACTGTCCAACTTCGTACGATGCGAACTTGGTAATTTGCCCTGGGACGCACAGTCCGTCGGGCTAACCAGCTCCGGCCCCTTTGATATGCGATACCGTATATCGCGCCTCTCTAACAATAAGCTGTCGATCTGTTGAATGCGTAGTTAGCAGTTAGTCCAAGTTGCAACATAGTGTTATGACTTCTGTTATTACAATTCGAAAGTTCCCAAAACCCGAGTAACTTTAAAAGCTGCCTAAATAGACTGTGACCCACAATAGGGGTGTTATTTAGTGGCAAATAAATAAATTTGTTTCCAGACCAAATATGCCCTTAAAAAACTTCACATAGGTAATTTTATTCAAAAATCACAGGTAATGATTTGTAGCTTGACTAGCAGTTATTAATCTACAAAGACGTATTTATCTTTTTGTAAAAAGTTAGTCCATATTTGCTTTGAAGAGGAGAAAATTGTAGGTATAACCTTAAAAAACTGCTCAAAATCACGCATAGAAAATAGCGAACGGCAAAAATCTTTCAAAATTTCGGTTTTTCCACGGTTTTCGCTAAGTTTCGATGTTGCAGAAGGTGAAAAATAGTGTGCTGATTAGTTTGAGCTACGTAAAGTAAAAATTCATCCCGATTACAACCACAAATATCGTCGTGAAATTCGGGATGTCAAAAGGAAATTTGAAAATTCATTTTCTCGGAAACTATACGTCCAATCGGGAAGAACCAATCATACTTTGATCCCCTACAACTTTTATTAGGGTCATTTTGCTTTAAAAAAATGTTTAGAAAACCACCCATATTGTTTAGGAAACTTATAGCTCAATCCGTACCATTAGTTCGAGTGTGATCTTTTGGTTGAACACTCAGGAGTCAGTCCCCATGCAACCGTGAAAAAATCATCCTGTTTAGATTTTTTTTGCAAAACTGACAACTTTATTGGACTAACAGTAAAATTGAGCAATTTTTCAACATGTCACCAGCCTGATGATGCTATGTCACAAGAGCCCCTACCTACTCTTAATTAAAAAGGTAATCATCATGTGCAGTCTCTTTTTGTGCCAGAGTCCTGCTACTAAAACTTGGGATACACTAAAGTTTATGATATTAGATAATAATCTTGCGAAAAAGTTCTTATTGGAGTCAATATATTCAGGTTCTTATTACCTCGCATATAAAGTTTCGTTTCGGTGATTTTCTCGGGAACTCTCAACGATTTTTAATAAAACCGAAGCCACCTTTATTTGGCTCTATGGCAAATAAGTTCTACAAAACTGATAACATCTCTAACATAAAACTCATTGGTAGTTATGGTATAAATGAACAGCATAAAAACGCTTGGGCGGCGTTTGCTGTTATTTGAATTTTATTTAAATGCTCTAAAAAAGAATAAATAAACTTTCAAATAATTCAAACCAAAGCAAACCAATAATTTTGTTACACACAAAACAACACCACACAAAAATCTATACACAAATCCAAAAGGGCAATCCTTATTTTCCTGCACGGCACTGGTTATACTGGCCTGACTGGCCTACGTCGACACCTGCTCCGTGGATTTCCGAAACGCCGACCAATCAAATCCCTACGCTCGCTTTCTTATTGGCTGCCCCCTTGACTAGGTCGACGTCGACCGCATAAAACCCTTTGAATTTTATACAGGTGATTTCTGTTGACAAGTCTGGTATTTTTAACACTAGCAAATCGTGGTAAATGCTATGAAATAGATCGCGCCCCATATATGACTGTGTTCCAAGCGAGTTCACTTATATTTTACCAGGGTAGTTCGAGAACAGGCGCCTCGGCAATAAAATACGAGACAAAACACTTTTTTAACCATATTAGATCGAGCCTGGTATTAGTAGTAAAAAGAGATAAAGGAGACAGAGAAGATAGATATTGTAAGTAAAAACAAGTGACTGCATGCTCGCCTAATATAATATCACCAATACTTTCTTGGGTTACACTGTTCGACGGCTGGCCACATGTGCAGCGAAATGCGGTGGATAGGCGTGCCATAATTTCACAGATCTTAGGATATACTTGCGTAAATATTTATAATCGATATGGCTTTTTACAGACCTTTTGACTATATTACAGTGAAACCTCCCACAGGCGGACACCAATGGTTCCAACTTTATTGTCCGTTTGTGGGAGGTGTCCGCTTATGGGAAAAGCTGACTGAAAGAATTCACCGAAATAATGACAAAGTATGTTTTTATATGAATAGTCCAAGAAAATTATGCATGGACAAAAAAAATCTTATCAGGTGGATATTTTCAGGGTTGATTGTGGGTAGCATCCTGAGTATAACCCCAAAAAATCAACATCGAAGTCGTGTTACGAATTACGAACCCCGCAATAGGGGTGGTTTGGCAAACATTTTTTTTTGCAATTTTTTTTTCTTATGTGCATTATTACATTCTCTACAACTTTCCCTTGTGAAGTTTTTTTTAACTTCAATACTTCATGAGATATAGCTAGCTAAAGTGCTTTTTTATAAGGGTGAAAAAAACTTCTTTAAAACAAGCTGATTTGCGTGTAATCTTTTGTATAAGTACTTAGGAGTGCACCCCCAGTTAACCCTGAAAAAATCAGCTTGTTTTAAAGAAAAAAAAATTTTTCACCCTTATAAAGCACTTTAGCTAGTGGTGATCTTTTACCTATATCTCGTGAAGTATTGACGTTAAAAAAAACTTCATAAGGGAAAGTTGTAGAGAATGTAATAATGTACACATAAGAAAAAAAATGCAAAAAAATGTTTGCAAAACCACCCCTATTACGGGGTTCGTAACACGACTTCGTTGGTGATTTTTTGGGGTTATACTCAGGACGCTACCCACAACCAACCCTGAAAATATCTACCTGATAAGAATTTTTTTTCTCCATGTATAATTTTCTTGCACTATACATATTGAGTAGGGGTATCATTCCATCTTTATCCTTTAATATGAATCGTATATTACACCAACTTTATTCCACACACAGGCTGAAAATACAGCTCTGAATATGTTCCCGAATTAAATAAGTCTGTTCATTAGAGTTTCGCGTCCGCATATGAGAGTCTTTAATCTATTTCTGGGAAAATTACACTGTCCGCGTCCGTCCAATAGAGAGTCCGCTCGTGGGAGAACTCTGTACGTGCTAAAACGTATGTCTGTGTTTGGTTCTAGAAAAAATGTCCTCTCAAGAGAGATGTCCGCTAGGAGAGGTTTCACTGTATATGGTGCATTAACCTTTACGTTGTGTTTGACGACAACCTTAAAAAAAAACCTTAAAAGTGAAGTATATTATGTTGCTTGTGGAATATGTATATTTTTGAAAACTGCGTGACGCTTATGTTCAATATTCTTTTTGTGACGCCAATTAGTGACTTTAAAAATACTATAGGTACTTAAGGTGTCGATTCACTTTTTATGTTTGGGACCTTAAGGCTTACAAGATGAAGATGTCAACAAAATTAGACTGTTTTGCAATATTCATACTTTTTTATACAAAGCTTTAATTTCAAAGGTACAGGTCACCAAAGTTTTTAAATAATATGTTAATATTGTTTCTTTATTTTTTTACATTTATTTGTGTGAGCGTTTTTACTTTGAAATATTTAGGTGTGTTTCGGTTTAAAGCCCGCCTCCTTCGAAATGCAGCGACGTTGATCCCAGACAGGGCGGGAAAAGGTGACGCTGGAAATCCCCCGCGGGGGTCTCTGAACACGCGACGCGCGCAATTCTTCCGCTTTTATTAATAAAGTAGGCCGGGGGCACGTAACACCGTTACAGGCGCCGACGTCTGCTGCATACCCCCACGAGATATTGGGGACGGGGAGGGGTGGGAGGGGGAGAGGGGCGAACCGGCAGACGGAAAATTTCGATCTGAGCGAAACTGGCGAAAATCGTTTTAAAGATACCTTAGTAGGTATATTGGAATTTACGAAACGCTACTAATATACCTATACAGGTACAGGATGAGCGAAACTCGACGTCCCAGGCCTACAGCGGGAACACGAAAACTCAAAATAAAATTTCGAAAAGGGGTTCTTAAATGGGACATACTAAGCTCCAATTTTGACCGAAAATTAACTTAAAAAGATGATAAAATTTCACGTCCCCAATAGATTTTTACAGAAAGAAAGTTAGCGGCTTTATGGGACTATAAATTTTCCCAACTGGTAACATCTTACCAACATCCAAGTTCTAATGGATGTGCCGGTGTTTTCATATTTGAATCGTTCGAGAAGGTAGACTACGACAGCTGTTTCCCCTTATTAGGTTCATCAAGGCAGCCATAACCTTCCCGAACGACTCAAACCGAAACGGTCAAGCTGATAGTACCAGAGCCGAAATTTCACAAAACATAGTAAACACCAACAAGAAAAAGTTAGGTTGGTGTTGAATCCAGAAAACTACAAGGGGAAACAGCTGTCGTAGTCTACCTTCTCGAACGATTCGAATATGAAAACACCGGCACATCCATTAGAACTTGGATGTTGGTATGATATTACGAGTTGCCAAAATTTATAGTCCCATAAAGCGACTAACTTTCTTTCTGTAAAAATCTATTGGGGACGTGAAATTTTATCATCTTTTGAATATTTCTACGGCCATAAGATGCAAGTTTCACAAGGATAGGGCCAGATCCTTGTTGATTTCCACAAATTTGGAAGATACAGTGGTGAATGGCCAATGAGCCTGTTTCCGGTGTCGCTTCTTCTTCACATTATTTTGTAGTTTTCTGGATTCAACACCAACCTGACTTTTTCTTGTTGGTGTTTACTATGTTTTGTGAAATTTCGGCTCTGGTACTATCAGCTTGATACTAGATGGCGCCACTGGTTGGTTTCTCACCTCCAAGTGCAAGTTACACTATTAAAAGTGCTACCGTTTCGGTTTGAGTCGTTCGGGAAGGTTATGGCTGCCTTGATGAACCTAATAAGGGGAAACAGCTGTCGTAGTCTACCTTCTCGAACGATTCAAATATGGAAACACCAGCACATCCATTAGAACTTGGATGTTGGTATGATGTTACCAGTTGCCAAAATTTATAGTACCATAAAGCCGCTAACATTTTTTCTGTGAAACTTAACTTTTTTGATGTATGGGAAAATGGCCGCTGCGACGTCATCTATATTATTTTCCCAGAATCATACCATTGATAAGAATGAATGGGGATCTTGCAAACGGTGAGAGATAGAACAACGGTTAAATGGGGAAAAAGTTACGCAATTTTAAGGTCAATAAAATGGTACAAACAGATTTTTAATATCTTTTTGTTCGTTTTTGAGTTATTTTGAAAAAGTAAAATTTTGCGTTTTCGATTTTATTTTTTTCTGAAGTTGTTATCACAAATAGGAAAAAAAGAAAAACACTCTCTTGTGGTACTTTACAACATTTCGTTTTTGAGAAACCATCTTCAACTTAAGTTTTTTTTAATACGGACCTGGATTTTTTTGCAGATTTTGAAAGAACTTTTCATTGCAAATACCATGATGTATGATACGAAATATTTTTTAAATGTTTTGAGACAATTATACTGAAAATTCCTTTTTTTCCATTCAATTTTTCTATTGCGGCCCTGTATTTAATAATAAGAAGTGGAAGTCCTAGTGTAACTCTTACCTTTCTAGATATGTTGAGTTGCAGACCGATTTTCTCCAACTTCATAATAAGCTTGAAGCATGTCAGAGTATTCTGTTGCAGTGAAATTCATTTCTGCTTACCTATATTAGGTATTTATTAAAGTCAATTCAAACTAAGTTCCATCAAATTCTTAGCATTTGCTTGAAACTAAATGTCAAATACTTAATAAGTCCTCTTAAGTGTGATTGTTTCCAAAGGTAACTAGATCATTATGCCACTAATGTTTAATATGCGTGGGTCGTGGGTACAAGGTACAAGGTATACGTGCATGATGGCTGAATTTTGGGCGTTCACATTAATTTACAAGTTAACTGTGGGTAAAAAAGTTCTGAGCATAATAAATGAAACTGGTTGGCACAAGTGGCGCCCTCTGGCGGTTGCGGATATTGCACTATAACATAATTATGTGACATAATTATCTATGTATGTGTGCAAAAGATCATTAAAATCTATCAAGCCGTTTAAAAGAAAAAACACGGGTCACTTTATTTTTGGAGTAGAATACCGCTGTGCTACGGGTGGCATTTGGTTTTGAATAACCCTGTATATACGTTACTGAAGTGATCTAAACTCATCGCCCAGGCCTACTTTTTTAAAAAGTGACATGCAAAAAATATACCATTATAGTGGCGTATCAATTTTCAAAAATTTGTTCGTAATGGATTAAATAATTCCTTGCCGGGGCCCCGCACTTTCATCCGGCACCCAGCCCCACAATAGCTTGAGCCGATCCTGAACCCCCCCCCCCCCTAAAATTTTCGCTAGATACGGCCCTAGTTACACTGTTCGACGGCTGGCCACTTGTGCAGCGAAATGCGGTGGATAGGCGTCCCATAATTTCACAGATCTTAGGATATACTTGCGTAAATAGTTATAATCGATGTGGCTTTTTAGAGACCTTTTGGCAATATTATATGGTGCATTAACCTTTACCTATGTTGTGTTTGACTAAAAACCTTAAAAGTTAAATATTATGTTGCTTGTAGAATATGTATATTTTTTGAAAACTGCGTGACTCTTATGTCCTGTATTCCTTTTGTGACACCAATTATAGTTTTTTTATACTGTTTCAAGTGACTTTAGAATAGTATATTTCACTACAAGTCTGGAAATAAAGATTTTTCCGTGCGCGCGTGGCAAATTCCCGTGTGAGGCGCAGCCGAACAAGAATTCATACAAGCACGGGAAAATCTATTTCTGGACGTGTAATGAACCATATTTTTTATTATACTTCTTTGAAAACGGAAACTTATAAAACATTTTATCGGCATATTATAATAAATTTAATTGACAAAAAATAAACAGTGCAGACAATATTGTGTTTGGTATGTATGATGCGTTTCCATGGTTACTCTCAAATGATTTCAAAGGTGCTTTGTTGTAAATTAGTTGTTATTGTCAGATAAGGTGAATAAAACGTCAAAAATATTACAGAAATGTATCTAAATATTGAAACACTTACGAATTAAAATACAAAATAGGTATATGTTAAATATCAGAGAGCATATAGAGTTTCTTAAATTTAGTTTATTTTGCTGTATATTTCTATTTTAAAGCCATATATTCGGTATTTTTATTCAGCGCACGGAAAGTTTTCCATGCGCTGTTTCCGTGCGCGAGCCCGAAAAACCCCATCTTTCATTATTGCTAAAACAGATAAAAACAAGGTGTTTTCAAAGAAGTATAATAAAAATACTTATACGTATATGTTTTCGAAACAGTATTCGGTTGGCTCGATATTTCCCATCCGTATAGGATACCTTTTGCACTTAGGTATAAAATCTCAGTCGGACCGACAAGTTTTACGCGCCGTTAGAAGCTTTTTGGCGTTTCCTTAAAAATTTCAGCCGGTCCCCGCGATATAATCAAATATTTAACGCCCCAAAAATCTTAGGAGCACGGAGGCTTACTTTATGCGTCTCTGGCCGGGTGCAAGGGACCAAACTTTCCCTTTTCCAGATCCTGGGTTCTTTTCTCCCGAGCCCGGCCCCGTCTTCCTTCATAAAAAGTTAATCTTGATTTGGATTCCGCTGATTTGCATCCGGGCTTTTGAGGAAGAAGGGTGAAGCGGAAAGCAGCATGCTTTTAGTTCTCGGTATCTAAATTCAGATCTACGTTTTCATTGTATGTTGACGAAGGCAGTTCTTTTTATTCGTAATCTAATGTAAAGTTAATTTTCTAGTATACTAGAACGATAAAACTAGGTAGACGGGTTGTAAGTGGTTCTGAGTTAGAACCCGCTAGTAATTTTCCTAAAAAAATCCCCAATGGGCTAATAAATAATAATTTTTTTACATTTGCGTACATATGTTTCGATCTGCTTATGAGATCATCCAGACCAAAATGGATATATACTGAATACAAGTAAATAAATCATACCACAGATGTTTCAGATGTAGATATTTACTTGAAAACATAAGGTTTGAAATTGTCATATTATGCTCCGAAGATGATCTCATAAGTAGATCGAAACATATGTAAGCAACAAAAACAAACACTTTTAATTTACAAACAATAAATACAAAAACTGATGTTTATTTGACAACTGTCGTTTTTTGATTTTTGGTCGACTCCCAGTAATAAATAATAAAAAAAATTTACACGACCAGGAAATTTTTTTTTTATAAATGAATAATAATAATAAATAATAATACATTTTCCGCCGGGATTTACCCGAAAAAAAAATATTTTTCTACTCCTATGCTAGTAACATACCTATTAAGTGACGGTTTAGGTTAGAAGTAAGTTTATTGTTACGAACACTGATACGTAATGACTGACCCGTAATGACTGACCCGTAATGACTGACACGTAATAATAGTTATTTACATTGCGAGATGCGTAAGTGCACTTTTTTGGCCGAGAAGGTTGTTTAAAGACGCGAGTTGCCTCGGTCATTAAAAGTACCTCCGAGGCGAATACTTTTTTATGCCATGACCGTTTAGTATACAGGGTGTTCCAAAAAAGTAGGACCAATGGCAACTTAATTTTTTTAAATGGAACACCCTGTATATTATTGGATTTTTGAAATCTGCTCATCAAGGTAATCAAAATGGTATTAAACTTTGTGGCATTATCTTTTTTCGTTTTTGAAAAATTCCGGATTCAAATTTTATACTAAATTTATTTAACTCGAATTTGTGGATCTCGTGATAAAGATAGATGATCAATGTAATAACGAAAAATATTTGTTTTAAACAAGAGAGTAACATAGTGAAACTCCAAAATGTTTAGGAGAATTTTCAAATTTTACTGATTACATAATAATACAATATGTTTTCTCGAAATAAAGAATTTCAGGAAAATCGTAAGAGCTCATGTGTTCTCAGCTTTCATACAATAATACGAATTCTCTAATAAATATAATAATTTCCGCTTTCTTCCTCCTAAATACTTCATACATGTTTGTATGCTACTATAGTTCCCATTTTCGATCCACTGAGAACATGCGTTCGTATGTGTGTATGTATGTGCGTGTGTTTGTGAGGCGTGTTAGTCGGCAGGTAGTCGGCAGATATATGTCATTTTGTTCCCTTGGAACACAGCTTGTATTGACGTGGGGACGAATGGCATGTCCCCGAAAATCCAAGCTATATATAGGGTGTTTCATTAAGGGTGAAGAGGTACCATATCTCAGGAATTAACAGTCCTGGAGCTTTGGGAAAAAATCTTTTTAAGTAATATTGTCACGAAAAATCGCTGGAAATTATTTTTAAGTTAGTAGGTCGAACGCTAGGGGGCGTATTCGCGACAGTAAATTTGAAAAATGGGGTTTCTCAAAAAATAACTAAAAAGTATAAAAAAAGAACAATTTTTGTTAAGGATTTTTTGCTCTTGCTCTTCAAATAGAGGTGAGACGGGCGGATAAACCTGGACTTGAAAAAATGCTGCTAACTCCGGTTTGGTTTAACCGAATTGGTTGAATGTGGGCTTGTTGAAGAGAGATTTCCTTCTTCTATCAAATGATTGTCCAGTAAGATCATTTTGAATTTCGTGGTCACCGCTAGAGGGCGCAATTCGAAAAATTTCCTTTTTATTAAAATTTTCTCCGAAATTTTAAATTCAATGACATAGGTATTTATTCTGTTATAATCGAAAAGTAGATTACATTTACAACAAAAAATACTTTGGTATTTCGATATTTTCATTAGTTTCGGAGTTATCGCCAAAATAACTAATTATTAACATGTTATTTGAAAGAAGGTATAGGTATTTGTTTTCCGTGGTCAAGCATGCCGTGAAATAAATACAAATCTGCTTGAGCTTTTCGTAAATAGCTAGATTTTCACTTTCAATCAGCATCTCAAGATACGGTTTCAGTTTAAATTTCGCGAAATCTTGAAGAAAATTCGATTATTCTTGCATTAACTGCATTTTTACTGGCGTCATTTTGTTTTTAATTTTTTGACTTCGTATTCATAATCAGCATCTCAAAAAACATAAAAATATACATAAAAATAATGATTCTACAATTAATTGTAGACGATTTTTGTGAAATTTCGGTGAAAAATCGATTTTTTTTTGTTTTTTTTTAAAGCGCACTTTTTCAACCCGCGGACTTTTAAATAAAAGTATGTTTGAAGATGTTTCGTTTCGTTTCGTCTACGTTGACTCCACTAAATTGTGACTCCAAAAGTCTCAAGAAGATTCATTATAATTAATAATTATTTTCTGACAATGGCATCCTACCCATCCCACCTTAACCTCCCTACATATTATACACTGTGTCCCGGATAAGAATGAACAGCATGGGGATATTGCAAACGGTGAGAGATAGGGCAACGGTTAAATAGGGAAAAAGTTGCGCAATTTCGAGGTCAATAAAATGGCACAAACAGATTTCTAATATCTTTTTCGTTTTTGAGTTATTTTGAAAAAAGTAAAATTTTGCGTTTTCGATTTTATTTTTTTCTGAAGTTGCTATCACAGATAGAGAAAAAAGAAAAGCACTTTCTTATGGCACTTTTTAACGGGCCTTAAGATGTCGTTTTTAGATTTGTTCTACAACGTTTCGTTTTTAAAAAACCATCTTCAACTTAATTTTTTTAAATACGGACCTGGATTTTTTTTTCAGATTTTGAAAGCACTTTTCATTGCAAATACCATGATGTATGACAAGAAATATTTTTAAAATGTTTTCCTTTTTTCCATTAATTTGTTTTCTAATGCGGCCCTGTATTTAATAATAAGAAGTCTAAATATTAATCAGTATTGTCAACAATTTAACTTACAACTTATCTTTCAATTGGAGAACTAAAAAAAGGACGGCACATACGATAATAAAAAATAAATAAAAATCCTCCAGCTAGAAGGCTTTGAAACAACGAAACCAATAACCAATCCCTTGTCATTTGTCATAACTCCCACTGTATCATTTAGTTAACAATTTATTTCATTACAAATGGAGGGTGCTTTTTCAAATGTCGAAACAGTATAGAGGCCGAACGAATATATTTTTGCAATTAATAAATGGCAAAAGTTATTGATTACGTTGACTTAAAGCTTTCTTCTCGCAATTAGGAAAAGCGAAGAATTTACTCCAAAACACAATGCGACACTGTTTGCTGTACAACAACAGAGGAAAACACTTCAGACGCAGGGCCGTAAAATTTAAAAATATTAAGTTTTCGAAGTAAAAATAAACTGCAAGTTAAATTGTTGTCAATACTGATTAATATTTAGACTCCTTATTATTAAATACAGGGCCGCATTAGACAAACATGAATGGAAAAAGGAATTTTCAGTATAATTGTCTCAAAACATTTTAAAAATATTTCGTGTCATACATCATGGTATTTGCAATGAAAAGTGCTTTCAAAATCTAAAAAAAAAATCCAGGTCCGTATTTAAAACAATTAAGTTGAAGGTGGTTTCTCAAAAACGAAACGTTGTAGAACAAATCTAAAAACGCCATCTTAAGGCCCGTTAAAAAGTGCCATAAGAAAGTGCTTTTCTTTTTTCTCTATCTGTGATAGCAACTTCAGAAGAAAATAAAATCGAAAACGAAAAATTTTACTTTTTTCAAAATAACTCAAAAACGAAAAAAGATATTAGAAATCTGTTTGTGCCATTTTATTGACCTCGAAATTGGGCAACTTTTTCCCCATTTAACCGTTGCCCTATCTCTCACCGTTTGCAATATCCCCATGCCGTTCATTCTTATCCGGGACACAGTGTATACCAACATGTTCCCTATACACTAACATCCAGACTTGGATAAGTCTTATCCCCCCATCACCCCCAGACCAGGCCCCCCACCCCCCAGCCGCCGCCGCCGAGATTATGCTAATGATTTACGCCGGCCGCAAAGATGAAATCTCGCGCGCGGGGGGGAGGCACCCCGACCTTCCCCCTCATAAAGGGGTCCCCGCCGGGGGGGAAGGGGGATTATCGAGGCAAGTGTGCAAACTCGCGGCGCTCGCAATCAGCGACGGCTGGGTGCGGATTACCGGGCCCTCTGCCCGCATATCCCGCCGCCCGCAATATGGCGGCCGTTTCCGCTTCCCCAGTCAGATAATTGCCCGAGATCTATGGATCTATCATAAGACGGGGTGTCCCTAAAAGGTCTTTAAGACCCTCGACGAGATATAGTGTAGCCCAAGGAAAATCGTTTGTGCGAAGTGGCTTCGTTTGGGCGCAATCCGGCCCTGAAGTTTTCATTTTAAAATGCTTTGTGTTGTTGAAGATTCGCAACATTCTGTTGCTACAGGCTCTTTAGTCCTTTATACGAGTAATGTCATTATACTAAATTTTATCAAAATCATGCTAGCTGGCGTTTAAAACCTATAAGATATAGTCCTCCATATACGGCAGAATGCGTGCGACGTAAGGGGGAAGAACTCGCAAATATTATCTATAGAATTAGTCACAGTTCAGGGGCGTAGCTCAATTTTCTGTAACTCACTGACTTAATTTTCATATAATTGTTATTTAATTTATTGTTAATATTATTCTTAACAGTGATGTCTTAGATTATGGAGGAAGGCAAACCCTTATAACATTGGCAATTATTTCTCGTCCTTGAGAATGCAACGTTATTCCCTGTTTACTCAAAAACTTGCCAGCGGCCTAAGAAATGAGGTCTGTATGGTAGCCCAAATACGCAGTTAACTTTACGTACTATAGAAACAGGCACAAAACGCGTTGGCTAACTGATTTTGTCAGCCGACTCCTTCACAGAAGTGCTGTGTTGCCGTATTTCAAAGGCGATGGTAGAGGCGACGATGTTGAAAAAAATATAATAGGTGTTTTATCACACCGCGTTGAAAATAAATGATAAACAAAATTGGGTAAGTGGTCCCGTGATGCGAGCTTTATTTTTTCGATATAACAGAGTTCAGAAATTCGGCTTCAATATGATAAAACTTGTATTCGCCAATAAATAACGACTACTCGTATAGGAAATTTCGCAACGCTGCCCGCATTCTTTAGAAACGTTTTCTTTCGTGCTTTGGACTATATTATACAGGGTGGTCCAACTTTTATGTATATCTAAAACTTCGGAAATTTACAGAAAAAGTTAAAATAAGTAGATTTTTTCATATAAACATGTATCAAAATCCTAACGGTTCTCGTCAAAGTTCAGTTTTTGTCGTTTTTTTTCTCCTAAAGGCATACAGCTAAGGCAAACATATTTGGTACACACATTAAAAATAATTGGGTTTGTCTATTTTGACCAGTGCCGGAGACGCAGGGGTCAACCATCATATTTTTTAATAAAAAAATGGTACGCCACTGGAAAAGTAATCTTTTTTACCTTTACTTATCTTCCCAATCAATTCTAAGAAAAAAATAATCTCGACTTTTTTCGAAAAAAGTACTGTTTTTACAAGCTTTTATTTTTGAAAAATTAATTTTCGTACGTTTTTTTAGCAGAAGAAAATCAAAGTACGTCTACCCTTTTGGATTTTTGCACACCTACTCAGTTTTTAATTTTGAACAACTTTGCCTAATAACATTTTGTCCTAAAATTAACAAAAAGGGTTTCTAGATTCGAAGAATCATGTGTCTTGGGAATTTAAAGAAAAACGATTTTTTGCATCAGTAAAGTGGCCTTTATGTAGGTTTTACGACAAAATGTTAAAGGAAGGAATTAAAAACTGAATAAATGTGCAAAATTTTAAAAGCCTAGATAAACTTTGATTTTCTTCTGATAAAAAATTTAAAACGCACGAAAATGTTTTTTCTTGAAATCGGCAGTAAAGTGTCCTATCAAAACCGTCATTAAAAGCTCAGAAATCGGCACTGAAGTAACCCATTATTGTACGACGTTTTCAATAAGTAAGCCTTGGCGAGATGTAAATATCAAACGTCAGACGCGGAGCCATCGCCCGTCAAAAGTTACTAAATAAATATTCAGAACCCGGCCAATAAAGGCCCATTTAACTATTCGTACACATTGCGAAATTGTTACCTATAGCAGCGCAATCTACACTGTTAAAAATGTACTTAAATTTACAGTCGTTATCATGTAAATTTAAACAATTTTTACTCGATCTATTGTGTATCCTTTAGAATTTCTGCAACATTTAAGAATATTTACATCATTTCAGTAAATATTCGAATATTTTAGTAATTTGCCAACTTTAAAATAAATATTACATACCAGTAACGTAATATTGCTACCCAATATCGTATTTTTTCATTTTTAGTTTGAAATTTACACATTCTTTGAAATTTACTTGATAGTTTGTGTATTAAAAAACAAAGGACGCCGGAATCGGCTACCGCCACGGCCGACCTCCAGTTTAGTTCAGTCCGATATTATCTTGTGCGGAAGAGAGTGTTTGTTTTCGGGGCGGTCATCACTTGTGTTAGGTGAAGCCTAGTGGAAATTTATATAAAAATAAATAATAATAATTTAGGGTACCACTGGTCGTCACCAGAGGTCGCGCCGCGCATCCCTAAAGTGCACCGGCAACGCTGCAGCAGAAAGTGCAGAAGCCCGAAATCGAAATATTTATTTTTAAATATGATATTTATAGAAATTTGCGTGAATAATCTTTTTTTAGTCAAATTTATATATTACGCATCGCCCAAAAGTATATATTACAGTAAACGCAAAAACATATATCAAAACACGATATATTAATTTGGTGCGCACAAAGATTTTTTACGAAATTTTAAAGTTGTGTTTAATATCGTTGCAACTTGCAACAAACATGAAGTTAGGTGATTCCCTATTAGGTTAATTTTACAAATATGCTTGAATTTAAACAAAGTTATGCCAAAGTGATTTGGTTTTGATTAATTTTAAATATTTTTCTAAACAGATAAAATAATAACAATAATAATATTAATGATAATATAATAAGAGACCAAGTAATCCTGCTGAAATGTAAGCGTAAAATTCAGGTAAGTTGATTTAAATATACTATAAATTCATAGCAAAATATAAACCAAAAATGTGTAAATTTACCAAATATTAACAGCAATACTTTCAATAATTATGTAAAAATACATAATATCTTACGAGAACCTACACAAAACTAGGTAAATTTATATACAACAAGAAAGTAAATTTACGAGCTGATGTAAGTATATTATTAATAGTTTTGGTATTCCTAAAAATTTAGTTTTGTAATTTTCAGATGTTTTCGTAACTTTTATACTAAATTTTTAGGCAGGCGAGAATATTATATGTACATTTACAAGCTTATATTAGTACCTTTAGTAAGTTACTACCGTATTTATACATTAATGTATAAGTAAATTTCACAAGTAATTTTACGGCATGTCTGTAAAATTTAGGTTTGCTAGTAATAATACTCGAAATAAGTATTGTAACAAGTTTACAGTGTTTTTTGTGTAAACTCGCAAAATGATTTTTAACAGTGTATCAGTATAAATATTTTAGTAGGTTTGAATATCAATAGATTTATTATGGAGACTGCACAACAGCAGCAGTTTGGTTTTTCTGTTCATACTTGTCTTAGGGAGAGCGATCGTCAAAGTCAAGCAACGCCGCGCGTAGTCGGTTCATGGGCGGGTGATCCCTCATTATTATTTTCTTGCCTAATAAAACATCGGCAACTAAATTCCACGAGTCGTAAAAAGTTGAACTTCAGTGCCTTGGTACATAAATAACTATTTTTTGAAAAACGGTACATTTTTCGAAAAAAAAGGCAAGAATAGTACTTATCCAGTGCCGTACAATTTTTTTTATTAAAAAATATGATGGTTGACCTCCCCGTCTCCGGCACTGGTGGAAGTAGATAGGCCGAATTATTTTTAATTTGAGTGTCTAAACTGTACCAAATATGTTTGCCTTAACCCTTAATTATCTTCCTTTAGGAGAAATTAAAGAAAACTTGAAAAAAAGGTTGAACTTTGACGCCCTGTATAACGAAAACCGTTAGTGTCATGTCTCTAATTGAGCTAATTTACGAAATTTCGTAAACAAGTGTGAATTCACACTTGTGTGAAAAGCTGAAATTCACAAACTTTTTACGAAATTTCGTAAAAAAAGTGTGAAAAGTTGAAATTCACGAACTTTTTACGAAATTTCGTCAAAAAAGTGTGAATTCTAAAAAAAAGTAGTATGTGGCCCTTCTACGCGAATTTAGACAGTTATGGAAAAAAGTTTCAAACAAAAGTTATTTTTATTATTCAGCAAAATGAAATGTTATTAAGAAAAGTAGTCTAGAATTAAAAGATATGCCTAAATACAAAAACATGGCCTCCTAAGAAAAAATTTTTTTTTTGAAAAACATTAATAATTTCCTAAAAAAATTGTTTTAATATTCACCTTAAACAATTTCATAAATCAATCAAAATTAAATCAATTTAAAACATTAGTAATGATAATCTGTATATTAAAAACCTCTCGTTTAAGGTGCAAAATTTTTATTTTAAATGTTTATTAAGAAGCTGTGGAAATTAATTGACGAAAAAAAATTTTGTTTCTTAGGAGGCAATGTTTTGGTATTTAGGCATAGCTTTTAAGTATTCTAAACAACTTTTTTTAATAACCTTTTGCAATTAACAAAAAAAGTCCCATATGTTGCACACTTAAATGATCACACTGTATACCAAAACTTAAAAATTAGGAAGGAATTATCAAGACCAAGCATGGAAGCCACAAAGCCATAAAGTATGGTCTAGAAGATAATTTTGAACCGGTTCTTAAAATGACCCTTTAAGTAGGTATAGTGCAATAAATTAAAAAGTATTTTGGGTAAGATTTTTTTATATTCTGTGACCAATGAATCTAACAGCTTCAGCTGTCGACAGAAGTTTAATAAAAATATTAAAAGGGAGGAAAAGAAGAAAGGTGATTGGTTTAATTTTTTTTTTAATTTTGTGGTAATGTATTTTCTCTTACCTACTTTCGTGGAAACCCAATACACATGATAAAATAAAAAATAGAAAACAATTATTTCTAAATTAGCTGCCTCTATTTTACATACCTACTATAAAAACAACAATATGGTGTATAAATAGGACGTTGCAATTTGTGGGAAATTTAATAGAATATCCTTCGAGTGAAACTAGTATAATGGGGTTATTTTCCCATATTATTTTCAACAAAAAAACTTAATAATAATATTTCATGCGCCTGACAGGACCTACCATTTGACGAAATTCTCCCATAGTCTAAGGCGATCTCTCGTGCGAGAGCCATATAATTATGCCTTGATTAAAATTAAAATAAAATTAAGCGAGTAAAATCTTATCGCGACGACGAAATCTCCAGGAAACCTTTATAAAACGCAAAGTCGCTCGGCGTCTCCCGGCAATTTCGCCGTCAGGCCATAATGAAGAATGCAAAATTTATTGCAAAATAATATCGGATAGAACCTCGCATCAAAACTGCAACAGATGACAGGACCGGAACTGAGAAATTTGTGGGGTAGTCCCAGACACAATATAACCAGAGAACAACCTTGTTCTCT
Organism: Pseudeuparius sepicola; assembly: GCA_963920635.1. Classification (NCBI taxonomy): domain Eukaryota; kingdom Metazoa; phylum Arthropoda; class Insecta; order Coleoptera; family Anthribidae; genus Pseudeuparius; species Pseudeuparius sepicola. Next base: position 123,028,780 of record OY987299.1, on the reverse strand, counting down.
GATATAACTATACTAAATTCGAGCAACTCTTACGCCTGGCGTAAACAAGAGCACAGGCGTTGAGATATTCGCCAGGGCCGCACTGAGGCACGACCTGTATTTAATTTTAGTTTTACAATTGTTTACTTCAAAATATTTCGGGAAAAAATTATTGGCTTAATTAAAATGGTTCAAAACATCGATAAAATTATTTGTGGCAGTGTCTAAATAGCTGAAAACAACAAGATAAAACCGCGTAACTACACTTTTGCGATCGAGTACGTCCCTGTTGCCGAGTCGGGTGAAATTTTATAGCCTACCGACCATTCGCGGAACGTCATTGAACACGTGGTCTTATTTACGCCAGGCGTAAGGATTGCTCGATTTTAGTATAGTCTGATAATAAATGGCATTGTAATCATTCAACATACAGTGTGGCCCGTTTGGAATGGAATTTAGCCGTTTTATTTCCAAGGGCAGGTCATAAAAACTCTATTTTAGCGCGGAAGTTTCAGGTCTTAATCTCAATTTTCAAGGCCTACTATGAATTTTTTTATAGTAAAAAAAGACGAAAATCATTTAGCGATTTTTTTATTTAAAATCTGACACCGCAGCGTTAATCAGGAGACCCCAAAACCTCCATATACTAAATTTGAATAAAAAATATGCGAATAGATAGGATGTTTTTCTCTGGGCCATTTCCAAAAAAAAATCAATATTTTTGAATGGAGACACCTCTGTAAAATTGTTATTTTTGCTCCGATTATGATGAACTTTTTTTAGATTGTAGGTCCCGTAAAAGTGTGTTCTGTGACAAGTGGATAAATTTCTACTACAAGAAACAAGGCCTACTTTGACCAACAAATTCTCGAAATTGTGCCTAAAAAAATGGTCAAAGTAGGCCTTGATTTTTGAAGTAGAAATCTATCGACTTGTCACAGAACACAGTTTTTTTAGACCTAGGTACAATCTAAAAAAAGTTCATTATTAGTTATAAATATATAACTGTATGAACGCCTTTCTAAGAAAAACTGTTATTGGTATTATTTTTTCTATTAAATCATCAATATTCCGGGATGGAATTTTGTAAACAAGGTCCATTTATTTCCAAACTCATTATTTAAAAATTCTTTTACAATGTTGGCTTTGTGTGGTGGAGCACCGTCGTGTTGAAACCACATGGTTCTTCTTAAATGCAATGGCACATTTTCCATGCGAGAACTGGCAACCGTTATTGCAAAAATTAGAGATTATATTCGTGTAATACAAAGTATATGTACTGAATCAAATTAGCCTTGGCTTGATCGGGTATCCATGGACAACAATTGACAATTGATAATTTATTATTCTTACCTGTCATAATTGAAATACCTTCTCTTGACATTTAATAATGTATCCATATCCAGTCATTGAACTTATCATAAAACTTCAATAATGGTAACACACAATGAAAAAGTTGATATGTTATTTATAGGGAGAAATATCCTGAATGTCACGTTCCTGATCACAAAATGATCTAGTTCGCCCCTGTGAAGTTCCCGGAGCGGGAGGAGCTGCCACAAGGCACGTAACGGCCTTTAATTATTATTATTATTCCAGCATTACGGATTTTCGCCGCCGCCGACAGCGAGACATGCCACCTGAGGGCTCGAGTTATTTTTTGTTCTTTCAAAAAGAAAGTCTACCGTGGTACGGTTCAGTAATTTTGTTTGTAGGTAACTAAAATGCTTGCGTGTAACTCCAGAAGCAGCCACAAGCTGGTGGTGCTAAAAAGAGGTGCATGGTAAATACTTATTAGAGAGAGTCCCTTCATTGTAGAGAACAGGAACTCTAATAATAATTACTGTTATCCTTGCTTCGATCTTCAATGCCATTTGTGATCTAACTAAAAGTCGTTTCAATGGGTTTGGAGACCGAGATTATATCTTATTACCATCTGGTAGCACTAGGTATCATATTAGGGCACTTGACAAAGATTTGTTCCTAATGAAAATTTATAGAGAATAAAAGGCCTTACATTCAAATTAGTTTTCTATAATTTGATTTTTAAAAAAGGTGCCCACAGCTCGTGGAGGCACTGATTTGTAAAAACCGCCATATGTGACAAAAGTGCACCATGGGACAAATTAAGAAGTTAGTTCTATTCAGTAAAGTTCCATTCAGTAAAGCTACTATACTTCAGTCTGGATAAAATAGAAAGTAGGTCAGTCATGCGCAGTATAGAATTCGCCGATTATTTCTATGAAAGCCACCATGGGCGTCCCCATATTGTTTAAAATTCCCTAAATGGCCTAAATGAAGGTGTTTCCTGCATTTTTAACGTATAATTATTACAATAAACACTCCGAAATAAGGTGGCACAATCTACAGCACTCGCCCCCTGCCGTAATGCAAAACCGCGGTTTTCAGTATGCACGGGAGAAGGTATTCGCGACGTGATGCGCCCATGGATTGCGGACCCTCTAAAAATAGATATTTGGCGCGCTCGGCCTTTAAGCCAATCAGAGGCGCTAGAGCTGACAGAAGGAGAACCTGGAATTCGAGGTTGCCATATCAACGACGCAAGTGATCGCGAAATCGCGGGTTATGGATTATATTTCGACGTGGAAAGAAAGCTTTATATGCCACGTTTGGCAACTCTGTTTTTGATCATCAATCCAAATGCCGCATTGCGCAAGACTGACCTACTTTCTATTTTATTCAGACCGGAGTATAGTGATGTGTGTTCATTCATAAAAAATATTCTAACGTACGGCCAATTAGAATTGTGAGTAATTTCTATAATGCTATAATTATAAACAATATCAATATCTTCTATTTAGTGTTTGGACATACCCTGTAATTTTAAAGAGAAAACTTACTTGGAGTTTTGCTGTAACATTCAAAAAGTGTGTTTTCTCCGAGCAAATTTCATATTGTCTATACATATATTGTATACAGAGTGTAGGTCAATATATTAACTGCATTTTTCATTTAAATGCCTCTAACTTAACAACGTATAGGAAATGTCAAAATCCTGTGTTTTTTCAGATATTTAATTTTTCTTATACTCATATTTTTGAAAAATTTTATTCAAAAAATGGATGATGAACATTTTAACTCCCCCCCCCCTAACTTTTTTGTGCGTACGCTTATTTTTGATAATTGTAGGTATGGCCCCGTTAAAAAATCGTATTTTTTAAATATTAAGCTCAAATTTGGTATAAATAATAATTGAAAATTATTGTGCACAGTTATATACACAGTTCATATTAAGTGACGTTTAAAGATTGTCAAATTATTTTAGGATTAAAAAATATTGTATAAATTTGCAATTAAAGGCATTTTTCTTCATTTTTAATCAACTGGTCCATTATTTTAAAACTTTTGAAACTGAAACATAAAAAATATCAAAATAGGTAAGTAAACCTAAAAACTATATTAAAAAATAAAAAAGGATCTAAGTAATTTTAAAAATTAACAAAACTCTTATCACAAAAAAGGGATTGAAACTGACTTAATTCTTACTTTGCGATTCTCTTGCCCTGTCTGGCAGAATGTTTACCTTGCTTAAGCCACAGGTTCACCGTTCACCTTATACAGGGCCGTAGTTAAGGCCCTGTCCCATTGCGGAAAAAAGAAACGAGAAAAAAACACATCGTAATGATGTGATTTTGTAATTTTGTATACCTCATTTAAACTAAATTTGTCCTTAAAATTTCTAAAGAATTTCGGCTGCAGGGCCATTTTTAGTGAGCAGACACCTATACTTTTTTAATACCTGCTTAAAAACAATAATCAATATTTATGGCTCCACGTTCAAAAAAATTTCAGTTTACCTACGACACTGGTTAGAAAAATATTTGGAACAATTATATAGGTATGTATACGAATGGCCCTTTGAAATATTATGATAATTTATAGGATGACGCAAAAATTTCATGAGCACTAAGACTCAATGTCAATGTCAATGTCTCAATGGCTTTTTTCGACCTGTAGCGAGCAACACGCATAATTTTAAACTTTTGGTCAATACAAATTTTAATCTAAGTAATTACTCACATTTTGAGACAAAAATTATTTAAAAATATTTATCACATTGGCCGTCATTAGCATTTGCGCATATTTTTCGAATAAATGAAAACTCAATTTTTCATATGAAGAACCCAGGATGACTCTCTCATTCATACTTTATTATTGTGAGAATGATGCTCTTTGAAAGGAATACTGATATATGGTAAAATCACGTCCAAAAATCTGTCACTATCTCCCGGCCTTTAGGCTTTAGTTTATTTAAAGTATCGTTATATAAAAATACCCTCGCGTCCTGCAAGCTGCCACACTTGCCAACGGAAGACTGTTTATCGTGCCAAAAATGTAAACATCCCTTATTTAGTGGCAATTTCGGTGCTGCCCCCCTTGTTTTCAATTATGAACTAGATTCAATTACACTTTCACGTCCTCACATAATCGCCGATTTAGGTGTAATTTTTGATCAAAAACTTAGTTTTTCTAATCATATTGAATCGGTAATCACCCGTGCCCTAAAGGCCTATGGGTTTATTATTAGGAACTCACGCGATTTTCGTGACATTTCCACTATGAAATTATTATACTTTGCTTTTGTAAGGTCGAAACTAGAATATGCGTCCCTAGTATGGTGCCCTTACCATCAAGTATTTGTCAATAATTTGGAAAAAGTCCAAAGGAGATTTCTCAAATATCTGTCTTACAGGTTAGATAACAGGTACCCGGAGATGGGTACGCCGAGCGACGAGCTGTTGTCTAGACACAATTTAACAAGCTTGCAGGTGAGAAGGTCTGGTTACTCGGTTGTGTTTCTTCATAAATTAATATCAAATGTCGTGGACAGCCCTCAGTTGCTGGCAAACTTAAATTTTCTCGTGCCTCGAATCTCAGCTCGCAAGGACCAGACCTTCTACCCAGGTAGGCCGAGGCTGAATGTGCTGAAGTTCTCGCCAATGCACAATATCTGCAACAACTATAACGCCATTTGTTCGAGTGTCGACATATTCAAATCACACATAAATTCGGTCACTTCCTCTATTCGAATGCAGGAGTAAGGTGAAGTTAATTGAGGTCAATTAAGAGTTGAAGTGGTTGAATGTGTGTTTTATTATATGAGCACCTCAACTTTTCGCTAGTTCTTATCTCAAGCAACAGCATACTGTTAAGTTGTTTCTAGTGATAAGTTGTTTCTTGTTAATACTTAGTTAGGAGTAATTATTAATGATCCATGTTATGTTTGTTATCTACATGTTATTCCACCCTTTAAATGGCCTTGGCTGTAGGGTGAAGTAAGTTAAATAAATAAAAATAAATAAATAAATAAAAAACCGCAGAACCCCAGACAATTCGTTACAATTAAAGGACGGGGCCCGCCGCGCCGCGGGCCCCGCCGGCGGATATCGTTTCACGCTCTGGGAGCCGTTGTTGTTGGTTGCCACCCCCCCCCCCCCCGCCCCTCCGCAGAGGCCCCCGCAGCCCGCAGCCACCCTCATGGCGCGGCCGTCTGCGATTATACCAAATCTCATTTGTGCTAGCTCAACGACTAGGAAGACAGTTTGGACGGAATAGGGAAAATTCAAAATTCCGAATGACTGGGACAGAAGTAGGGGAGAGTCGGGTAATATCGGACAGTGGGTAGTATCGGACGACAGCATCTTCTCATGGCGTTCCGAATTTGTCAGAAAATGCTTTATTAGAATTGCCCTAGACACATATGTTCAGTATGAGGCCGAGCTTTGAACGGTACACGTCGTGTGCTTTATTTTTTATTTTTTGCCCAAAACAAATTTCCCGGACATAAAATTTACCAGTCTATATTTTATATAAACGGTAAGTTCTTTTAAAATGTTCATATTATATAACATTTGTTGGTTATTTTGGAATATAAAAATGGTTTTATGGAAATAATCGGAGGGTCGTAAAAAATAAGTTCGCCACTTTTTTCCAACGGTGCTGTTCGGACACACATATTTCGGGTGATATCGGACACACTGATATTTTAACTAAACATTCTTATTTTCATATTAACTTTAAAAAATGCCCAAGAACACAAAAGGAAAAAGAAAAATTGACCAACTAGAGAATTACATTGGAAAAAATAAAAATGTAAAGGACAAAAAATATAGCAAAGATAATGTGCTCTGAACAGCAACAAGAAGCAACGGAGTGTATCATCTGTGGTGAAGACTTAGTCGCAAATTGGATACAATGCACCTAGTGCCATGGTTGGACCCATAAAAATTGTTCTGAGGCAGAAAAACATCAGGTTTATTATAAATGCGACATTTGTAAGGAGAATTAAATCATGTCCGATACTACCCGACGTTTTCAGAAAATTACAAAAAGAGGCTCACTTTTGTTTTTAACGAGTGGAGTTTTTGTTTAAAATTTTTTGTTTAATTTTATTATGTATTCTATTCTGCAAAGAGTATAGTTTATTTTAAGCAAAAATATGTTAATATATAAATTTTTTTTATAAAAATTATTTCAATTTTTCGAAATGTGTCCGATATTACCCGACTCTCCCCTAATATAGGTCTGCAACGTGTCCCTAGATCGTTATAGAGAAATAACCGAGAATAGAGGGAGTAAGAACAAAAAGTAAACAGAGCCAACATATTTTTGAGTAATGCCGTTGTTTACAGCATTTCATTAATTCAAAAATGTAGCTATTAATTCCTTGTATGTGACAATTTTAAATTAAAACTAGATTGCCCTGTGATTATGGTATGCTAATTATTACTTTAATAAAATCGTCAACAGTCACTTCAAATCGCCCAACATGGCAACGCCGCCGTCCGCAGTCGCATTCAATCTCTCTGCATTGTTTATGTTTTTAGCCTGTGTGTTTACGTGTCTATTTTTCGTGTTTTCAAGCGTTTTTTTTTTTTGTTAATTTATAACTATTTATTAGTATTTAGGATATAGTGACGTAGTACACACGGATGTAATGTTTGTTTACTCCGGCAAATTTCCGTTAAATATTGGTTGACTACAAACGTGTGCATTTTGATGCTTTTGCTCCCTCTATTCTTGGTTCTAGGTGTAACCGTTGAGTGAAGAATAAATTCACTCAACGGTGTAACTAAGTCCGTGAATAAAAACCACAGAACAATAGACGAATCCCGTGATAATTTAGCCTTAAAACAATGACGATGTCTGCCTACAAAACTTTGGGTTTTTTGTTGAGACACTGTCGAGGCTTCACAAATATTGCGGCTTTGAAGACTCTGTTCTTTTCACTCGTCCGTTCCAAACTGGAATATTGTTCTGTTATTTGGCATCCAATTTATGAAACCCATGAAAAGCAATTAGAGTATGTTCAAAGAAAATTTCTTAAATTTCTTTATTATAAAACTCACGGCATGTACCCTCCTCGTGGATATGACCATCAGGCACTTCTTAATGAATTTAATATGTGTTCATTGATAGTTCGCCGATCCGTTTCTGGTGTTTCCTTTTTATATAACTGTATCCGAAACAATATAGATTCTCCTTTTTTTCTTTCTAGACTAAACATACGAGTACCAAGACCTAATTCACGGCTAACATCTACATTTTACGTTCCCTATGCTCGTACTAATATAATGTTTAAGTCGCCAATTTATTTTACATCCAGTCTCCATAATATGTTGCCTGATGAATGTGATCTGTTTGATTGCTCCAAGCCTTCCTTTTTGAGGTGTGCCATTGAGTGCTTTTCATAATTTCACGTTATGTGTTGGGTAATATTAGTATTAGTCCGCTGATAATTGTACTGTACAGGGTAGATACCCTGCGTGGGGCTCCCTATACTATGTTGATTATATTGATTGAGCTGTGCTTACTTTATAATCAGTTTTCTTTATTTTTTCTGTGGTGCTATGTTCCCTTTATATTTATCTTTGTATGTTGTCCTGTAAATGGATTTTTCTGTTGGGCAATAAATAAATAAATAAATAAATAAATGACACGAAAAGTTCCACCCTAGCGTTATGCTTGTTTATCAGTGTAGTCAAAATAATATTTTCTTGAAATCGGCATTAAAATGTCCCAAAATCGTCATTAAAAGCACAGAAATCGTACAATAATGTAGCCCATTATTGTACGATTTTTTCAATAAATAGGCCTTGGCGAGATGTAAACATCAAACGTCAGACGCGGAGAAATCGCCCGTCAAAAGTGACCAAATATCCAAAACCCGGCCGATAAAGGCCCATTTAACTTTTCGTACACATTGCGAAATTGTTTCCTATAGAAGCCCAATCCTTCAGTATACATATTTTAGTAAATTTGAAAATCAATAGATTTGTTGTGTAGGCTGCACAAGAAGCAGCAGTTTGGTTTTTCTGTCAGAAGGTGCCGTACATCATTATACTTGTCCTAGGTAGAGCGATCGGTAAAGTCAAGCAACGCCGCGCGTAGTCGGTTCGTGGACGGGTGATCCCTTATTATTATTTTCTTGCCTAATAAAACTTTTTTTTTCCGATTTAAAAAAAAATATAATATGTACCTCGGCACTGAAGTTCTTTTTAAGACTCATGTGGTTTATTTGCCTCGGCCAGAGGCCTCAGCAACTAAACTCCACATGAGTCATAAAAAGTTGAACTTCAGTGCCTTGGTACATAAATAACTATTACGTTGGCATTAAATAACTCACTATTTATTGTTACCAATTTCATAAAATTCCCAATATTAGTCCTACTTTTTCCCTGTCACCTATTTACTATGAAAAAATTGTATAAAATTGCAAAATCGTTTACTAATATCCACCATTAATGCGTGCTTTCTCATTAATAAACGATTTTTCAAATCAAATCTGCCGAGGCGCTAATGTTTTTCATTTTTCAATATACTCGTATCTATCATCTATAGGTATCAAGTTTTATAGTATCGTAGTTCTCAAAGGTGTTTTGGAATAGAAGTTTACGAAAACTTTCACTTAACTCCACCAGAAGTGGCAGAAAGTGCAAATATAGCATCCTCAAGTTTATTGCCGGAAAAAAAGCAAAGTCCTCTATCAGAAAACTTACGTCAAATTTATTTCGTGGTGCATAGAGAAGCAAGTAACACGTTACTCGGAAACAGTGTTGCTGGTACTTCTCGAGCATGCGTAAAAAAAAATGCCTAATCGCAAGTTTATGGCCAAAATATTCAATGCTTAAAGCAACCCTAATCTTGAAAGAAAGCGTTGATGTAAGTAAATTTAATAAATTAATTGCATTTATCAAGAAACAGAAAGAAGAATATGTGCCGAAGAAATCAAAAGTGCTTCAGAAAGAACACATAGAAAAGTTTATTAGTTATGCCCACAACAACCTCTTCTTAATGGCAAAAGTATAAGATAAAACTCTAATAATAATATAAAACATGTCCTTGAGAAGAATAGTTATCCTATTAAATTTATTGAGCAAGTATTTCAGGATTGCCAACAAAATAACAATGCTAATAGAATTAGAGAAATAAATCTGGTGGACCGATCAGTAAATTTAATTATTCCTTATATTCCTGGACTATCAGAACAGTATTTAAAACCAAAAATACATTAAGATCGATGCTAGTTAAGACGAAACCATTTAATGAGGAACAAAGTTCAACAAATTGCATTTATAAAATTCCTTGCGAGTGTGCGGAAAGTTCTATGTTGTGGAGACTTGTAGGCCATTTAACGTTCGTTTAAAAGAACATAAAAATTATATCAGGCAAAATCAAATTTCGAAGTCGAAAATATGTGAACACTGAACACTCTTCTAATAACAATCAAAGGATTTTGTGGGATAGGTCCAAGCCAATTCTCAAAGAAGAAGTAGGAAATAGACGAAAAATTAAAGAATCAGCATTTATTCTAGGAAATACAGAAAACTGGGTTGCTGAATGTTATTCAAAGAGAAGTTAGTATACATAATTAGATAGAACACAGGGTACAATATCAGACAGGTGGCTAGGCTCTAGTTTCTGTTGTCATGACATTTTAACCTGAAATGTATTAATCTGCGTCATTTCACTTTGACGTGACATGATCTTTGAGAAAGGAGGAAGATTTATTCTCCGAAAGCTCAGGAAACAAATTTGTTAAAGATTGAGTTACAAGTTCAAAGTTTAGTTCATTTACTGTTAAGAATTTATTAATTTTCCAGGCAACTTGAAAAAGTTGTCTTTTAACCAGTTTGGTAGCGAAGAACCCAATTAAAATGTAATGGATCTAATAAGTAACATTTTCTTCGATCGTGTCAAAAGTTTTGTTTTTGCATTTACCTGAGTTTTTATTTTTTCCCGAAAACAACAACAAATGCTTAAAGTCTTAATTTAAATTAATTTTAAAAAGTTGGTGTTTTGTTCCACATGTCTGATTACACACTGTACGAAAAAAGAAAAAAAATGCCACAACTTCAGTTGCCGAGTGGTCTAAAGCCTCATAGACCCCCCGCAATTCCAAACGCCGGGGTTCAATCCCCAAGAAAAATTTCAGAAGGTTACATTGAGAATTCATTACAAAATAGAGTTGAAATTGCACAAAAAATCGTATGTAAACCTACTACAAACTCTACCAGCACCAGCGCTGAAATACCTTCTGTCCTAAAAAATGATTTAAGCCTAAATTTAAATTCAGAATGTTATACAACTAATAATAATTCAACGGTACTTTATTTAAAGCACAGTTGACGGAAAAATATTGTAACTAACTCGTGTCTTAAACAGCTATTAATGATCTCGAAAATTAACGCGTTCGCTATGCTCACCCGTTAAAACATCTCGATCATTAATAAATAGGCCTTATTATATTAATACACTTGTTGGTTAAATAACTATTAATCTTCTCCAGCGCCCAGTGACCATCCCATTGTTATTTTTAATAGATAGCTAGAAAACGTCTACTATCCTCAAGTCGTTGGTGCTATATACCTAGCCAGCGCGATATAGCGCGATAATAATCTATCTACATCTACCTGGCCCTGGGGGTTGAAATTTGTCACGGCACTAACGAACTGTTCCCCTGGAAACCCGAGCGAGAACCATAGGCACCTCGAAATCCAGAAATTACCAGAAACCGCCTCCCTTACGACTGAGCATGTAATTAGAATGTGAGCACAACGGATCCCTTGTAAGATCGTAAGTGTTGGGTGGCAGGGTAATATGAAAAAGTTTCAAATTTACCCAAGAATTTGACTCGTCTATATCCCGATTACTGTAAGAAGTCCCGATTTTGTCAGATGACACTCTCCACAAAATCCCTAGAAATTTTCTGTTAACGATGGGTATAACAATGGTATATGTGTCTCAACCGGTTAATGACGTCACTCGTTGATTTATGATGTGAAAAGTTACCCAAGTGATACGAAAAAATAACATAATAAAATAAAAACCCTATTGCCAATCACGATTATGCCCCTACAAATAAAAATAACTATGAATACAACTCATTTTAATAATAATTTCAAACGTCATGGAAACACTTTCATTTTGGTATTTTGTTAAAATCAGCCACTTGGGCCAGCGTCTATGGGGCGAACTCAGGCAAATTTTGTTTCGGTGTTGTGAAAGTGACAGTGAAGGTTTTCCGGATCGTTCAAAAGGGTTCAAACTTTGGGCAGTGAAAATATTCGCGGGTATTGTACGTTTCATGAGTTTTACCGTTATCTGTGTTGTTCTTGTTCGTGTTATTAGTAGTTATTCATTGTGCAAATGGGCTCGCTACTGACCTGGACTTATGACCCGGTTGCATTTTTTGCTGCATTAATGCCAACTTAGGATGGCGAAATTACCATTTGACAGTCCCAGTAAGGACTTCTTAAAATAATTTTACTATATCTAACTACACACATTACAATAATTATCAGCCATGACATCTAAAATCAGATTTGATCCATTCCAATTTTCAAAGGGAATCCAGTATCCCTGTTGAATTTCGTTTTATTTGCAATTTTCCGCTTTGTAATATGTAGGTATACTAAGTTTTAAATTTTGAAAAAACAAAAACCTTCTAACTCCTATACAGGGTGGTTTATTGGGGATGGTAAATTCCTATCCCAAAGATAGGGGATCAAAATATGACTATTGAGACCATTATGCCTTATACAAAATGTTGTTTGTTGAAGTTCTTTTCTGGAAATTGAATTATGGTTATATGTTGTATCTACCAAAATAATCAAGTTCCTAAACTGAAATTTTGGCACTGCTATTTGTGTTTTTTTAGATGGAGAATCAACTGAAGATGTCATAATTATTTATACGTATCTCACAAAGGGCGCACTTGCGCTATTCTTATGTTTCGTACTTTTATTTGTAACTTTTTGAGGTTATTTTTTTGTTTTGCAAATTCATAACTTTAGTGCGTCTTTTGATTTTTCAACACAAGTGCATAATTGCTTCATAACTATACAATCAAAATCAAATCAATTGTTTGCGTTGACATTGGCAAAATATCAGGCAACTCCAAAATTCGAAAAATAAAATTAACACCTACCGCTTTCAAACTTTACAGATTAAATAATAGGGTAATTGACAATATTTTAATTGCTCTAAAATCATACTCAGTTTACAGTAGATGCACCAACATAATACTTAATAAATGAAGCAACGGCTTTTAACCCGTATATTTATTTATGATAATTAACGACGAAGTTGAACAGTTTTCTTCAGGCTGAAATCTACAGTTTCGTCGTTTTATTGTCTAGAACACCAAACGTGACAACCTCTGCGCCTGTCAGGAGAAACGGCATTGCAATGTTGCCGGTGCCCGTTTGCAATAATTCGTGGCGCAAAGGCAAATTTTACTTTTCTATTCAAATGTCTCCAGTTTGCTTATGAATATCTATTATTTAATGTATTGCAAGCTATTAGCTTTAACTAATGCAATTTCAGACAAAAATGTTGTTACATAAATACTTTTTTTATTACGAATGTGTTCCGTGCATTGACACAAAATGGTATATGTTTATGCTGCACACGCTGGAAACTATATCCTTCATCTCTGTCACGTGACACTTTGGTTACATTATGTGCATATGGAACATAATACGATAAATATTCAGACTTCAATAATGCGGAAATATTCGCGTATGTGGCAACGCCACCCGCGTCATTCCGTATGTTGCTCAATCAAAACATTAGTAGATATCTGCGATTTATTACAGTGTTATTCTTATTTATTAGGTTGTATATTGTTTGTGTAGTTATCGTCTTGTGTTCTACTTACAGTTTTATAATAATTTTTATGATTAGTTTGCAGGCATTTTTCCGTTACATCTTTGTTGGCCTGAGCCCCCCAGGCCCCATTTTCTTAGTTTTCATTGTTTTCCCTGTAGAGCTTCCATGGGTTTTCTAGAAATTGACTAGAACTTTATGATCTGTGCAACTGTCATTGACCAGGAATATTCTAGAGAAGTCTCCAGGCTTCCATTTTAATATATAAGCCCTGTGAAGTGGGCCTGAGTTGAAGTTGAAGGTTATAACGCGATTTTGGTGCGATTTTTTTGGTGCTGATAGAATATTCTTGGTCAGTGACAGTATCTGACAAGTTTATTTGTAAAGGCTAAACAATAAAGGTGGTAACAGTTTGGACTGCGATTGTTGAGATTTAGTACAGTATAATAAATAATTCATCGGTAAAATTTTAAAGCGGTGGGCGAAAATTAATTTTTTTTATGTTTTCGATCACATTTTGCCCCGTAGCGGTTTTATCATTATGAAATAAGTATATACTTTTCTTGAAAAATGCACTAAAATTATGGACCTACAAGAAAAAAAGATAACCCCAAAAAAAGTAACGAGTAAAGCATGATTCAAAAACAGCGCATAAGTAGGGTCGTCTGTGACATACGTAGAAGTTGACATCTCGGCTCATTCTCCATACCAAAAAACACAGCAGTGTCAAATTTCAGTTCATCAGGTTGATTATTTTGAAATATATAGCCATAATTAAATTTCAAGAAAATAACTTCAACGCCTTGTATCTCTTAAACAAACAACATTACTTGTATAAAATAATATAACAATAAAAATGCAAAAAAGAAGAAATTAGCACAAACTTTTGAAATGACGTTTGGACACCAATCTACCTGGTTGGATACTTAGCTTTAGTTTTGTGTAAAATATTTTCTGGTTTGGTACTACATCAGGTCGATGCTAGATGCTAGACAGTTTTTGTGGTGGGTTTTCTTACATTCAGCTCCAGGTTGCGAGATACTATACATACAGTGTCCTCCAAAAAGTTCGCACCATAGGGGGAAAATTTTTAATTAATTTTTTATTTTGAAATTTAATTTTGGGGTTTATTTTTGCTTGAAAAAATATGAAAAATGACCCATTCAAACGTGGTCATGTCACTTTCGATATCTGTCAGAAATTACATTTAAAAAAAATATATCGCCAAAAATGGGTTTATTTGTTAAAATATCGGTTATTTTCAATTTTACGTAAGTGTACCAAATTTGAACGCTCTAATAAAAGATTTTGCCAATTTTTAATATTTATTAAATTTCTGAAAATTTTAAAAACTTGTAACTTCCAGAAACCTTTTTTATATTACTATCTTGATCATTCATCTATTAACTTTTTATTACTAATTACCGATAAGAAAAGGTATTTCTCAAAAGAAAACGATATTAACGCTTTAAAATTCTGTTATGTTTGCTGCAAAGTTGATGTACCGTCTAGCATTTAGGGTACAAATTTAGTTACATTACATTTTCCAGTTCTAAATTGATGCCAAAATAATAATAAATTAAATTATCATCAAACTATTTTACGTATCTAAGCAAAATTCTTGACTTTTGTGGAACAAATAATTATTATTTTTAAGTTTAATTTCACATTAATCGATATTGATGAGTAGGCCATGGAAATAATTGAAGCAATTGTTTTTATTTGACAGTTTAATTAATACCTACTATTGAAATTAAGAATTGTGAAAAGAATTGCTTAAATTCTCTCCACGGCTTACTCATCAATATCAATAATGAATGTGAAATTAAACTTAAAGGTAATAATAATTATTTTGTTCCATAAAAGTCAAGACTTTTGCTTAGATACTTAAAATAGTTTGATGATAATTTAATTTATTATTATTTTGGCATCAATTTAGAACTGGAAAACGTAATGTAACTAAATTTATACCCTAAATGAGACATAACAGAATTTTAAAGCGTTAATATCATTTTCTTTTGAAAAATACCTATAAAGCTAGTGATATAAAAAAGTTTTTAAGAAGTTACAAGTTTTTAAAATACTCAGAAATTTCATAAATATTAAAAATTGGCCAAAAACTAAATTTTTTATTGGAGCGTTCCAATTTGGCACACTTACGTAAAATTGAAAAAGAAACAAAAATAAACCCATTTTTGGCGATATATTTTTTAAAATGTCATTTTTGGCAGATAGCGAAAGTCACATGACCACGTTTGAGTGGGTTATTTTTCATCATTTTTCAAGCAAAAGGTAACCCCAAAATTACATTTCAAAATAAAACATTAGTTAAACATTTCCCCCCTATGTGCGAACTTTTTGGAGGACACTGTATACAGTTAATATAGTTTGTTCAGCGAATGTTCGGCCCTACGTCACAACTCCCGTCCTTGTCTGACTCGTGAATGTACGACCGATATCCATCGTATATCCACGAGTAAGACAAGGACAGGAGTTGTGACGTAGGGCCGAACATTCACTGAACAAACTGCATACCGTTATAATAGCTATCATTTCGGTTTGACTTATTGAAGAGGGTTATGGCTGCCTTGATGAGACTGATAAGGGAAAACAGCTGATAGACCGGGAGATAGTGACAGATTTTTGGACGTGATTTTACTCAGTATGCCTTTCAAAGGGCATTATGTGGCACATATTCTCACAATAATAAGGTATGAATCAGAATCAGAGAGTCATCCTGGGTTCTTCATGTGAAAAACTGAGATTTAAATTATTCGAAAAATATGCGTTTTGATATGATTGTATACAGGCTGCCATGTGTTTTATAATGAACTTCAAAATAAAAAATTCCTCGGAAAAAATAGGCATACCGTTCGGGTGGGTCCAAAGGGCTATTATTGCCACGTGATCTTGTATTTTAATAATTAATTTTTCCACGTTTCTGAACAGGCTGCCAATGAGAAGTATGCAAGTTCTTATTATGAAAATGCTGAAAAAAAGATGGCATACCTTTCGCGCATGTCCAAGTACTGTTTAAATTGAATGTTATTTAATCATTTAAATGAGTTATTCGATGTAAAGTGTACTTGGACATGCGCAAACGGTATGCCATCTTTTTTTCTGCATTTTCATAATAAGAACTTGCATACTTCTCATTGGCAGCCTGTTCAGAAACGTGGAAAAATTATTTATTAAAATACAAGATCACGTGGCAATAATAGCCCTTTGGACCCACCCGAACGGTATGCCTATTTTTTCCGAGGAATTTTTTATTTTGAAGTTCATTATAAAACACATGGCAGCCTGTATAAAATCATATCAAAACGCATATTTTTCGAATAATTGAAAACTCAGTTTTTCACATGAAGAACCCAGGATGACTCTCTGATTCTGATTCATACCTTATTATTGTGAGAATATGTGCCACATAATGCCCTTTGAAAGGCATACTGAGTAAAATCACGTCCAAAAATCTGTCACTATCTCCCGGTCCATGAGTGGCAACAATCTACCGCCTTCAAATTGTCTGTACATCTAATTATTGTTTTTTGTTTGTTTGCAGGACATCCTTTGTTTCCTGCACGGTCGTCGGAAATTCCATATTTTCGGTAAGTACCCCCCCCCCCCCACCAAACGCCTACAATAAACAAATAATGCAAACGTGGCGGAAAGGCAGATACGACGATATCGCCGTGTTTGTACAAAGATTGTGGCAGTGTTTACTCACCCCGGGACCCTTCGGTCGATTTTATCGTTTGTTTGTTTATATTATTCGGACCACACGCATAGGCCTGGAGCCTGGGCTTGGCCTGTTGTGTTTGGGGCCCCTGCTGAAATTTTACAACGAACGGAACAACAAAAAATTCGCTTGTGTAGAATCCCTGCAGTTATTAGTATCCATATTGTGCATTTTATTTCACTTGGCGACATAAAGTATTAAAACATTGTGGAAGAATTTCGGAATTATTACATAGTTGTGGAAATAACTTCATCCATCCCCATCACATTTCAACCCAAAAGTATTAAGTAATGTTACCATGCCACAGAATAGAAATTGGAACCGATAGATCTATTCTGTGAAATACCAAAAAAAAAAACATTATAAAACTAGGAATCCATCAATTTCCTAATGAAAGCCATAATATTTAAACGAACGCATCAAAACAAGGTAAAATAAATTTAAAAGATTCCCACAAGAAGAATATTCCATGGCCTACTGTTATTAAAGTACCCAAAAATTACAAGTGTTTTTTAAAAGAATGAAATGGGTAGTGCCATCTAATTGACCATAGTTCAAAACACGTGGTACAACATTTTAATATTCTAAGTTATACAGGGGGTTCCCCAAATAGGGCCAAAGTTCGGAAAAAAAATTGGGTTTTCCAGAGTTCCCTGTTTAAACGAAAGGGCATATTTTGGTGAAATTTTGTCGAGAATCGATTAAGCTTTGCCTTCAATATTATTTTGTAGTATATTCCCATTTATACCGTTGACCTTTCTGAAATAAATCAACTACCTGATAAGACCCATTGTGTACAGGTATACTAGTTTACTGGGTGCAGGGGTGGGCTTAGAAGTTAATATTTTACATGACTGGTTAAATTGTTGCTTACTATTAAGTTGTAATGGAAATTACAAAATTTCTGTTACAAAGTGCCTTTTGGCATTTTCGGTATCTGTCACTCTTTCGCCGCAATGTACTTCTATTTCTACATTTTTAAATGTTAACTTTGTTAACTTTATGTACAAAAGTTACCAAAGATATCAGATTGCAGGGTTTAGGAGACGTTAAATGATTTAAATTAAGGTCCTGAAGGTTGCGCCAATTGATATGTACTTGTTGGGTGGCCTTATTTATTATTAATAATGGGTATTTATTATTTTCTTCAGGGCTGGACTAATTTTTTATTTTTTAATTAGTGGTATACCGATTACCCTTATCTCCGTCGCTGGTTAATTTAGAAACTTGATATTGCATTCTGTTATGAGACCCTCCATGAATCTTGGGTGGCAAATTTGGTTTGAATATCTAAAACGAATAAATAAAAAAACTCTTTTTAAATGTTTAACGCCCTGTATCTCTGAAACGAAGAACTTTACGACCTATGCTTATATGCGCAATCCACCTTCAAATGACTTTTTCTATCCCCTGTGAAAAATTGTCGTAAACAAACTGGAACACCCTGTATAATGTAGAATTACCTGGATATACAGTGGTTAAATGCGATATTATTCAATGATCATAGACAAACACTTTTCCAATTAGTCCTTTTCTGAAGTGAACGATTGATTAAATTAAGAAGCATACAGCCCAGTGCAAAACGAAATGTTAATCTCTCTATCAACAAAATACGAGAACAATTTGGCAGAAGAGTAGTTGCCTTTAGCGCGTTGAAAAATTTCAAATATTCCTTAATTGAGTTGCAGGTTGGCTCAACTGGAACCCAAAAAAATCGAGGCATTCTTCTGTAATTGCTAATTAGAAAGATATTTTCGGAATTGTATGTAACAGTCCGAGTCGGTGCTGAAGTTGATAAAGTTTTATGAGGGCAGTAGTTTATTCATATCATTGAGATAAACCGACATAAGCACGTAATTATAGCCAGAAAAATGATAATAATTTATAAATAAAGTAGGTATAATTAGATAACTCATAATATAAACTCTGTTGAATTTATCTAACAATAATAATAATATAGGCAATTCACAAAAAAAAACAGGATAAACTATATAAATAAAGCCCTAAATAGCCCCTAAATTATACAGGGTGAGTTTTTTTCGATGCCCACTGGGGATCTCGGAAACTAGCGGAGCTAGAACAAAGGTTAAATGGGGAAAGAATTGCAGTTTTAAATGCTCAATGGAATGCCCACTTTGGATTTTCAAAAAAGTTCATGGCTCGCTAGATATTTTGAAAAGAGTGATTTTTGCTATTTCATCAGATCTCTGTAGCTCCGTTATTTCTGATTATACAGAAAAACTCTAGAGACAAAAATTGTAGATAATTTTGGGCTTAATAAGATAATCTTATCCAATTTTTTATGTTGCTTGTGATTTTTGAGATAGGACATAAACATGTGTTTTTTTAAATGTAAATCATAGTTGGCTGTGGCCTTATCAAATCGGCCATTTTTTGAGCTTTCCAAAGATATAATACTCGGCATAGTTATTATAAAAAATAAAAGAGCTAGGGCTAATTTTCTGATTCTTTTTAAATTTTCACATAGTCAGCCGCATGGAATATTTTCATAATTATTACGTTCTATTTTATAATAAGACATAGGTACTTCAAAGTTTTAAATATTTTATTTTTAGCTGGTAACAAAATGTTACAAAATAAAACAAAAATTATCATGATGGAGCTCCACTACATAATTATTTGCCCGTAAGAAATTTCCTAGATCAGCTCTATCCAAATAGTTGGATTGGGAGAAATAGACCTATTTCCTGGCAGCCCCGATCCCCCGATTTGTCTGTTTTGGATTTCTTTTTGTGGGGAACAGTACAAAATAAAGTATGAGACAATTGTTGAATTAAGAACAGCTGTTTTAGAAGCAATTGCCAATATTGACAGGCGCTCTCTGAGAAAGGCGACAAATTCAGTTTTAAAAAGATGCAATATTTGCATAAACAATAATGGTGGATTGTTTGAACACCTTTTAAAATAATAATAATTATTATTATTATATTTAATTTTTGTTTTATTTTGTTACCTTTTGTTACCAGCTAAAAACAAAATATTAGAAAGTTTGAAGTATGTCTAATTATAAAATAGAACGTAATTATGAAAATATTCCATGGCTGACTATGTGAAAATTAAAAAAAAACAGAAAATTAGCCATAGCTCTTTTATTTTTTATAATATCTATGCCGAGTATTATATCTTTGGAAAGCTCAAAAAATGGCCGATTTAGAAAGCCACAGCCAACTAAGATTTACTTTTAAAAAAACCCAAGTTTATGTCTATCTCAAAAATCACAAACAACATAAAAAAATTGATCAGATTATCTTACCCAAAATTATCTACAATTTTTGTCTCTGCAGTTTTTCTGTATAATCAGAAATAACGGAGCTAAATAGAGATCTGATAAAATAGCAAAAAATCACTCTTTTCAACATATCTAGTGAGCCACGAACTTTTTTAAAAATCCAAAAGGGGCATTAGATTGAGCATTCAAAACTGCAATTCTTTCCCCATTTAACCTTTGTTCTAGCTCTTCTAGTTTCCGAGATCCCCATAGTGGGCATCGAAAAAACTCACCCTGTATACCTACCTAGTGGTATTCTCGCTGAAATCATCACCTGACTGGTTAATATTTCTCAAATTAGGTATTTCATTTCATTGGTTCATATTGACAGGCGTTGAATTCTTGCACTAGAAGATTCGTTTTAAAATAGTGATAGGTGATAGGTAATTTTCTATGTTATTGTGGTCAAAAATTCCATTTTGGCATTATTTGCTTGCATTATGTGACTTGGACGCATTACAAATTCACAGGATTATACACTTTGTACTTTGTGCGGCAATAGCACATATTATTTATTGAGCAACAGCTGGCGGTGGTTCCAAACGAGTCGCATTATATTTTATCGGCCAGCAGAGCAACCCCTCATTATCTGTAATTAGAACGTTGTCAATCAGGCGTCGTTAAGTGCACATAGCGACCGCGCCATCTTTTTTTTATCTGTTTACCGCCGTTCGTGTGTTGACTCAATTTATTAGCGGCGATAAATGTTTTTAGCATAAGGGCGAGTAAATTGACCATAAAAAGTTGGTATGTTTGATGTTGACACACAAGAGGGCGGGTGGACAGGTGCAGGAAATGAAAAAAAGGCTAAACAAAACTTTGCGAGGTGCTTATAAAGTTAGAGGTACTTGTTCAGTTGGTCTTGGTAAATGCGATTATGAGGACCTATTGTGCCCAGTAGTAAACTGTTGAGACACCCAGAGCAAACTTGGTTGATAGATTTTTTGCATAGAGATTTTTTAATTTTACATTTTATAAAATTGATTTTTTGAAATCGGCACTCAATAGTCAAGAGCTCAGAAATCGGGACTGACATAAGTCATTATTCTACGATTTTTTCTATAAGTTGGCCTTGCCGAGATGTAAACAAACCAAACGACAGACCGTTGACTGAAGAGTGAATTCACCCAACGGTCAGACGCTTCCGTCGATCGTCAAACGTGGCCAAATATTTAAAATTTTCTATTTTCATTCTTGCATGGGTAATACATTACAAAATACTGTTCTAATATATAATGTCTAGAATTCTAGCTTCTACAACCGGTTGAACAGATCATCACGTAATTACAAAATATTGTTTTTCTACTCCTATGCTAGTAACATACCTATTAAGTGACGGTTTAGGTTATAAGTAAGTCCATTGTTACGAACACTGACACGTAATGACTGACATGTAATGACTGATGCGTAATAAAAAAAAATACGTATCTGTTCTTAATTAAAACGCAATTATCACGGGTGCCTTGTTAGCGTGGCATCTGCGTCACCATAGCAACTAACCAACATACTAATTGTTGCCTGTCAGATAATCAGAAGTATAGTTTATCTATTATAATAGTTTTTCTTTCGTCGAAGAAAAATTATAGTACAGAACTCGAGTTGTAAGCTTATTACATACTCATGTAATAAGCTGCGCAACTTTTCCACTCATACGTAATAAGCTGTTTACAACTCTCGCTATGTACTATACTATTATTCTTCTGCAATTCACGTAATGGCCCAGGCATACTATTTTCTTCATGACCATGGAAATTTCATGTTGTCACAAACAAATCTACCTATAAAAGCTGTGTTAATAGGATACAACTGCTAAATATTGAACGCAAAGAGAGTTCGTGACCGTACAAAGGACGGAAATGGTAATAAAGCTGGATATTTAAAATATGTTACATTCAAAGCGTCAGAAACTGACATACCTATAACTACGGAATACCCCCCCCCCATAACCTATAATAAAGCCTGGTTCATACAGCTTCTTTATCTTTTAATTTTACTTTATCTTTAAGAAATAACCAACGGCATTTGTCCCTTGATTTGAACTGACCAATGACATTTAATATTTCTTAAAGATAAAGTAAAATTAAAAGATAAAGAAGCTGTATGAACAAAAGAACGTTAAACCAGTTTAACGTTCTTGGTATGAACCAGGCTTAAGTCGCCATTTTTTTCATCGAGTAGCGCCACTTGAGTCCGCAAACAACATTGAAATATGACGTCATGCTCGAGTCTTTAATTATAGTGTTGCTACCATCGAATTGATAAGTACTATGGACGTCGCACAGGTGTGATTTTCATTGTGTTTGGGGCAGCCAACTCTAGAGAGAGATAGGTTTCAAATGTCAATAAGTAAGACAAGGACGCGTAATGAACGTGTCAGCTGATTCAGGCAAAGGAGGTATATAGGGATGTTGCATATTAATGGGCGAATTTAATGGGCATGTTCCGTAATTCTCTTTATTGTATGATCTGTATTCCGTAATTCGGGACTTGTTTCTAGGAATGAGAATTTTACCCGATTTCAATTCGATGTTTTCAACAGCATTTTGAATATAACCACAACCACATGTAAAACATGAACAGAAAAAAGTAGTGAATTAAAAAAAAAATCCATGGAAATTTTATGTACCTGGAAGTAAATGGTGACAAATAAAACACAAATTCCAAAATAAAACTTTATTTAAAAATAAAGGCCACAAAATATCTAGGATAAGGTGTACCTACATTTTTATCTTTAATTACTTCTCTTAACTGATTTATTAATTTTAAAATTTAATTTAATAGGAAAAACATCTAAGACAGGTAGCTTTTACATATTTTTTAATATTTAGGCATCTAACAAAAATAATTACAAATAAGTACCTTATTAAAGGGACCAGAACCTCAATTTCCATCTTTGACGACGAAGAGCTAGGTTCATTAGTACAATATCTTGCCAGTTTTCCCCTTGATTTGAGTTTCTATCATAAGATGACATGGAAAGTAAAAAACTGTAGTCTGTAGTAATTACATATTTTTTAAGTTTGCGCTGCAATCGCTGTCAATAAAATGTTGACTACAAATGCAAGTAAACACACATGCAAGTAAAGACTTGTAGAAATATCCAGCTTTATTACGATTTACCTTCCTTTTACGGTAACGAATTGTCTTTGCGTCCAGTATTTGGCAGCTATATCCTATTTCCAGGTAGATTTGTTTGTGATAACATGAAATTTTCGCGCACTTGAAGAAAATGGTACGCACAGACCATTAGGTGAACTGCAGAAGAATAAACACTATTTTGGAAATTATGGTATGATCTGATCAACCAGCTGACGAAGCTAAAATTAAAAATATTATTTTGGAAGAGTATTTTTTAACGTATGCAGGAATGAAAATAGAAAATTTTTCTTGAAATCGGCATTAAAATGTCCCAAAATCGTCATTAAAAGCACAGAAATCGTACAATAATGTAGCCCATTATTGTACGATTTTTTCAATAAGTAGGCCTTGGCGAGATGTAAACATCAAACGTCAGACGCGGAGAAATCGACCGTCAAAAGTGACCAAATATTCAAAACCCGGCCGATAAAGGCCCATTTAACTTTTCGTACACATTGCGAAATTGTTTCCTATAGAAATGCAATCCTTCAGTCTACATATTTTAGTAATTTTGAATATCAATAGATTTGTTGTGTAGGTTGCACAAGAAGCAGCAGTTTGGTTTTTCTGTTCGAAGGTGCCGTACATCATTATACTTGTTCTAGGTAGAGCGATCGGTAAAGTCAAGCAACGCCGCGCGTAGTCGGTTCGTGGACGGGTGATCCCTTATTATTATTTTCTTGCCTAATAAAACTTTTTTTTCCGATTTCAAAAAAAACATAATATGTACCTCGGCACTGAAGTTCTTTATTTCATAAAAAGTTGAACTTCAGTGCCTTGGTACATAAATAACTATTGTTTACAGCTTCATAGCGAACCAATAGTCCTCCATATAAAGAAGAAACTGAAAAATCTAATGCGTTTTATGCTTTCACATACTACAACTAGCCATGGACTGCGTTTCAAACCAAAAGGTACCAAATACTCGCTTTTCTTAGAAAATGTATGGAAATATGCCATGTGAACTTGTCAAATTAGAGGGACATAACAAACAAATATTTTATTTTATTTTGAATATTAACTTCGTTGTAACAGACATATTTGCACGTTTTTATTTTATAAAAGATTCTGCAACAATGGTGTTTTAACTAAAACCACCGTGTAAATTTGTTTCGTCGTGTGGCGCCAGTGGCGATCGCTTGAAACAGCGCTATGCACAGGTCTTTAATATAGTGTTGGTCCAGGTTAGAGGCCCTGTATGACACGGAAAGTGACAGTTATTCGTTGTTATGTTAAAACGAATAACTGTCACTTTTCGTGTCATACAGGGCCTCTAGTCCAGGTTAGGACAAAGAGTTTGATGTTTTACCAATGACGTCAAAACCTATAGACGTGGTGCCCCATTGTTTAAATGCCCTTTATTTTGACTCCAAGATTAAATATATCCATACTACTCTAAAAACATGCTACAAACAAAGACAGAAAGTCAACCATCAACCAATTATACACCCGGTGATAGTTCCTCCAGACAAGGGCGTAGATAGCTTTTTCTTTCAGGGGGGTAATGGTAATACCTACTATTTATAATTCGTCTGTTCCCCAATTATTAGCAAAGATCATAATCTCGAATAACATGATCTTTGTTATTGGGTTTTATTGCGATTTTATAGGTGGGTAGGTATGCATAAGTATAAAGACTACTATAAAGCCAAATAAAACCAACACTAGTAATATATTGATTAACAATAATAGGTACTATATACTTAAAACAAAGAACAATGAAACAAACTCAAAATAAAAAATGATAAAAAATATAAAAATAAAATATATACTTTTTCTTTGATGAAAACAGAAACAAAACAAAAAAAATAACAAGAAAAAAAATCAGTCTTTAAAAATCCTAATCTTAAAAAAACATTTATAAACTAAAAAAAATCAGTCAAAATATAAAAAAAATAAAAATATATGCACACATAAACCAGTTTTTATAGAACTAAATCTAAAATCCTTTTGATACTATTATTGGCAAATCTGTTTAGCACCGCTTCAGGGCAAGGTTTTATATCCCTGTGAATATGCAGAAGCGCCAACCCTACAAGCCTCTCCTGTCCCATAGTGGACCTCAACCAAGGTTTGAGTCTTTTTAAAGATGAAAAACTTCTTTCGGCCGAGGCTACACTTACAGGCAGTGTACACAGAATTTTCAAAAGTTCATATATTTCTGGATATACAATTATAGGATCACACAAAGGTAATGTTTCAAAAGCCGAATTTGGCAGACTTTCTTTGCTAAAATTTTTAAATTTAATTTTCCAAAGTTCTATTTCGCTTAGTAAACTAGCAGCTATCAGATCCTTACTTTCATTGGTAAATTTGGATAAGGTTCTGGTTTTCTTGGGAGGGGTAATTACCCCCTCTACCCTCCCCGTATCTACGCCCTTGCCTCCAGAATCACACTTAGATATCGCATGTTTATTCTTGTTTGGGGGCGCCAGAAGCATCGGAACCTCACCTGAAGACTCGGGGGATGGTCTAACGACGCCATCCTCCGAGCCCAGAGTCGAAATAAGTTCGCTACGGCTCGACAAAAAGGGTCAATTTTTGACAATTTCGCGACATTTAATTTAATGGAGCGCTTAGATTGTGATTAGTTCTGGGCGTCAAGCGTTTATCAAAACAAACCTGTGTATATCTAGGTTCTGACGTCATTGTGTTTTACCTATTTTGTGTTATGTCGTTTTTGCAGGAATCAGCTGATTTATTTACTATTTCACTTACTCAAGTTTGGCTGCCAGTTTCTCTCTCGACACTCCTTCCATCTACTTGTCAATTCAATGGTTGGTTCTGGTAATACTCTCAAAATGGTCAACCCCTTAATATGGGTATAAAATGAAAGGGCTTGAAGAGTGGAAAACGATAAAGTTAGTGACATCACAGTAAATTCAATATGGACCCAGCTCCAAGATGGCGCATTAATTCTCTTGAATTGAGAAAACAATAAGTAAATTAATAGTAAAACAATATTTTTAAAAACAAGCTTTTATTGCTTTCAATATACTTATATTCGTTCGACAAGCTTTCATATCATTTACAATTTTATAATGTAACAAAATTATGGGTTTGCTTTGGTTTGATTTATTTCAAAGTTTATTTATCGCACTTTTTAATTGGCTTTATTATCCCCACCACAGAAAATATACGCTACGCGCAGCGTATATTTTCTGCGATTTTAGACACGGGTAGGGTATATTTTCTGTGATCCCCACTAAATATAAAAGTTATTGATACAAATATGTATCAATAATGTATCACATTGCAAAATGTAGTCCTTGGTTCTAATAACTTCTTCTCAACTATTACGTACGTGTTTTTAAAAAATGATTATTTTTCAAATATTTCTGACTATGGTCCTATTCTGCACTATTCTGTGTTCCAATTCCTGGTAGCGATATTAGTTCTGCTTACGCGACGTTACATGTGACCGTCCCCTAAACATTGCAACAAAAGAAAACCGTACATCTGCAAAAAAAATATTCCGACCAAGCAACAATCTAAACTGCTTACAGTAATTACTCGGCAACCCGCGTTCGTGTTTCCAGGTCTTATCGAACCGACCACGTCGGGCGTCCCGCGTCCGTTATCCGTTTCCTTTATTACTGCCGCGTCACGCGTCACGCGTCATCTTCTATCACGTCCCCGAGATATGCGTTTCCGCTGTTCGGGCCGTTCGGATGATCAGTGGCGGCCCGTGGGTTTTGGCAGCGGGTGGGCAAGGTGACACCCCCCCCCGCAAAAAATAGGGAAATAGGGACATGTTACTCTAGTTAGTGAATTTACTTTTGGAATCGGAAACTCGTTAAGTACGCCGTAAACTGACTTAGGTAGGTACCTATCTATCGCAAACTTTCCAAAAATAAACAGTTCAGCAAGAACCAACGAGAAGGTCAGAGTGTTTTCTTGCCGGGATGGGATGGGGTGATTTCGCGTGTTTTTTTAATGATTCGTTGATATGCTTTAAATCCGAATTACCCGACGAATTCCACGGAGATTTAGATTTTTCGTTGAACAGCAAGCAAGGCCAGCAATATAGTTTATTGGTAGTTTCGCTTGCCGTTAACCAATCATATTTATTGTACCAATTAACGTTAAAAGACCGATTGCTACCACGATTATCAGAATTTACCAATCTTTTCATTTATGCGCGAACACCTTTTCATCATATTTTAACTTTTAACATATTAAAGCGCCGATTTAACAAAAAATTTACTATATCACCTGTACCTGTGATACCTGTACTGTTATTGTTGTTATTACTGCTTACCAGCAGCCCCTGCACCTGCAGAATAGTTGCCTCGACTGCTTGGTCTTGGTCGCACCCCCGGCACTCCATTATCCCGATCGCGAAAAAATAGTAGCACCTACGAAAACGACTCCGTAAAACTGAATTAGAATTAAGTTATCATTAGCACGCGGCCACGCGGCCTGGAGCCCGAAGAGGGAGAGATAGCAATAACAACAAGTGCATGCATCGCATCATCTGCATGACAAGGAAGTCGAAGTCGGACGTTCCTCCCCCAGCGTTCAAAAAATGGGCTCGCCGGCGCGCCCGAGCCTCCTTTCCCAACTTCCCTATGCCTGACTGCCTGGCTCAGCGGCGCCTATCCCGGCCGGAAAATCAAAAATTCAGTTTGCTGTTTGTTTTGTAATGTACCTAATAAACTAATAAGATTTGAGATTTGAAAAAAAAAAAAAAAAACAAAGGAACGTACGTTACTAGTTACTAAGTACTTTCGGATTTGATTGATAAATGATAAATGGTAAGTATAAAGTAGGTATAAGTATAACTTTTTTGCAATTCGAATGTAGATCTAAATCGGTTTTCGTTTTCTCTTTGCCCTTTACATTCATTCTAATTCTAATTTATTGAAAATTGGACCGATTATGCGATTGTGATTAATGAACTGAACGTGAACGTGAATATACACGTATACTTTACATACCTTACCGAAATAAAAACGTAGTTAGCAACTGACTGTTAGTTACTAATAGTAATAGTTACACACTTACATAGACATGGATTCATTTTTCCTGAATTTTCGCGACTTAATTTACCTATGTAAATGCGTTTTGACTCTGCAGACAAACGGCAGCGTTCGGTCGCCGCTTCCGGCCGCTTGCCGCTGAGTCGGCTCGTCTGGTGGGCCGGCTGGAGTCCCGCCCACCCAAATAACATTTAAATGCAGAGTATGCGTAACCTACGTTTATATCTTCGCGCAGCTCGGGCGCGTAGCTCTCGTCGCAGACGTATAGCTTGGCTAATAAGGCTAAGATTTGCCCGGTACGGGCTGGCCCATCGGCATCTGCATCGGCTGGGAGAGCCGCGCACCGCAGTTTGGGAAATTCCATCGCGCCCTCCCATAATAATTACCAAATTCAAACATTTTGAAGCTATAGCTATATGTCGCAGGCGTTTTCATCAAACGCGAGAATCATCTTTCTGCGATGGGGTATTTGCCTAGCAATACTTGCCCGACAAATTAAAAATATAAGATCATAGAAGTATCAGAATTAGTTACTACAATATCTACAGTAACACAATAGACATACTTACTTAATCTACCACATACGGTACATCCACGGTTATGTTGTCCAATAGGAAAAACCCGGGGAAAAACTTCTTTATTTTTCATTTTATCGAAAAAAGTTACTTTCTATAAAAAGTTTTGCTTGTTCTTAAAATAAGACTGGCAACGGAGTGTTGAAAAAATTGAAAAAATGTAAAAAATACAAGAGTAAACTGCCTTTATTTTGTGACGATAATTTGGAAAAAAGTTATTAGGAAAAGTTGCTCAAAATTAAAAGCTGGTCCATAATACCAACTTTTGAAAAAATCGGCTTACTTTCATTTATTTGTAATCGTTTAAATTATTTAATACAAATTAAATTATTCCAAATTGACAATCC
Source organism: Pseudeuparius sepicola (assembly GCA_963920635.1). Taxonomy (NCBI): domain Eukaryota; kingdom Metazoa; phylum Arthropoda; class Insecta; order Coleoptera; family Anthribidae; genus Pseudeuparius; species Pseudeuparius sepicola. The sequence continues at coordinate 122,999,600 of OY987299.1, read as the reverse complement.
ACAACTTTTAAACATATTATTTACTCACACCGCCAGCACATGTTTTCAAAAAAACTAATTCAGAGAAACTTCTTCTAATCTCATCTAAAGATATTGAAGAAACGTTTCTATCTTGTCTGTAGTCAGAATAGGTTCGAAAAGTGGTATTGTAGACTATCTTTTAATTTTGAATTTTCCTAATAACTTTTTCCATATCTTCACAAATAAAAGTTTGTTTAGTCTTGTACTATTTTACGTTTTTTCAATTTTTATAATATCCAGTACAAGAAATTTTAATTACATATGCCAGCCCTCTTTTAAAAATAAAAAATAAGCAAAACTTTTTATCGAGAGTAACTTTTGTCGATATTTATTGGACACCCTCATTGTATAAGTGTAATAACTAAGTTTTTACCAAGTTTTTACCTCATGTTTTACGTCAGAAAAAATGGGAGGCGAAATAGCCTCTCCCCCAGCCCAGTTTCTACTTAGATACTTACACAAATGCCTATGATACTTTGGTGCATGACCTCAAAAGTTAATTTAAATTACAAAATTACTTACTGATGGATTATTATCCTCAAACATTTAGTTTTGGCAACCAGGGAAGAACCACAAGCCGCAAACCTAAAGCCGGGTCCACACTTGCTAGATAACACTGCTATATAGCGAAGTTTATGCTAAATGTAGCCGATTTCCTTCCTATATAGCTTGCTAGATGTTATCCGTCTTGAGTCGGTAAATTCCGAAAAGATCAAAAGAAGTTATATAGCACTGCTATTTCAAACGCGTCCAGACTTGCTATATTTCATGTCAACAACTAATCAGTGTTGCGCATAAATAATTTTATCCAGTATACTTAGTTTTGTCTTATTAAAAAATGGAGTGGAACCTGGAACAAACATGCAAATTAATTGAGTTATACAGGACAAATACGGAACTATGGGACACGCATAGCCCTCTGTATAAAAATAAAGAAAAAAACATGATGCTTGGAAGCGAATTGCAGAAGCGCTCAATTTGGAAAAAGAAGAAGTGGAAAAGAAAATGAGATGCTTAATCGGGCAATTTCAAAGGGAACAAAAAAAAAATCGGGAACTGACTTCTTGATCTTAGTGTAGGTCGAACCCAAAACCGCTTTTTTCTCGTTTTTTTATACCCTTGGTAAGCAAAATTACGCACGCCGCTGCTGCAAGGAGTTGGTTTTCTGTACTTGAAAGATTCATCTTGAGTGTGGACACGACCGGGTTTTTGAAACAAAAGTTACATAGCGCACAGTTATATAGCAATATTATAGTAAGTCTGGACCCACTCAAAAAAGTATCCAAGTTCCACAAATTGGCACCTATCACCATTTCACACTGTCCTTTCTATTAATACAGAGGCTTATAATAATAATTACTGAACCTAGTCATCAATATCTGATATGTGTAGTTATAATTACTTATTTTAATCGACAGAGAAAGAAATTAAACACTATAATAAGGAAGTTGGGTCCAGTCCATCGCCGGTTTTAGCTTGACTACCGCCGGGTGATAAGTTTAAAAAACGCGATATCTTTCCTCTCAATGTTTTACTTTTGCCCAAAAAGCTAAACTTTTTAGTTGGGAGGTAGTCAGAAATAAAAAAAATAAATTGAATCTTTGTGGTACAAAATTGCGCCGCAGGCAAAATTTTTTAAAATATTCAAGGTCAAACAGTTTAAATTAACGAATAGAAATTCCAAGCAGAACATATTCTGGTTAACTGTTTTTTTTTGTTTACTATGACTCATAACATTTGTAGCCAAGAAGTCCTACTCAGTCTCAGTCTTCTTTTATAGAGCAACTGCGACACCAATAGAAATTTCGAAATTTGTTTTAGTGTGAGCCCATAAAAATTCAGGGGGTGGAGTAAAATCTTCAACGTACAGATGAATAAGATGATGAATAGGAGAACGTTTTAGATGTTATAATATATGTTTGCAGACGACGATCAAAATTAAGGTGTCGCGTCGTGACTGACATAGCTACAAAATGTGATTTATTTTTAGTTATTAACCGCCGGGTGCTATTAGCGCCCTAGCACCCCCCTAAAACCGGCGCTGGTCCAGTCCAGTCGTCAAAGGGGTGAAGGTAGGTCAGTTTTCCACATTGCTATTTGTAGTTTTTGTATTAGGTATTTACCCCACAGTTTCTGTTCATCTGCAAATTATGATTATCCCCAACATAAATTAACTGAAAAGTTAACTGAAGCAGGCTTCTTCATTAAGTACCTACATTATTCCGTACATCTCTATTTTTACCCCATTGCACTCTTCCTATTATATTTCCACTAAAAACGACAGACATTATGGTTTCATGTACGCCACCACGTGAATTAAGTTTAAATCTCTCTAGCAAAAAAGTGAACTTGTGTGTCTTGTAAAGCAAATAATTATATTAAATCCAGGAAAACATACAGTGTGTCCCAATTTGATACTGGACACCTCAGAAATATATGAAGGGCAAGGAAAACAAATGGTCTTTATTTTTTTATTGGTAGTACCAAGGGAGAGTATATCATAGGCGGTGGTATTTGGATGGCGTAATTATTTCATGGCCTGCTATGATTTTTTAAAATAGCAAATTTTCAAGAAACCCCATTCGGTTTTTTACGACAAAATGTTATTAAGAAAACTTGTTCGGAATGAAAAACTGAGTGGATTCGCAAAATTTCAAAAGTCTGGGCCTACTTTGATTTTTAGATTTATCTCCCACTTTTTTCTTAAAAAAGTGTCCTTTCTGGAGCTTTCACGTAAAAATTTTATTTTTTCACGATAATCAAGTTTCCTTAATAATATTTTGACGTAAAAGCTCCAGAAAGGACACATTTCTAAGAAAAAAGTGGAAGAAAAAGACGAAAAAGCTAAAAATCAAAGTAGGTCTAGCCTTTTGAAATTTTGCGAATCTACTCAGTTTTTCATTCTGAATAAGTTTTCTTAATAAAATTTTGTCGTAAAAAATCCTTAATGGGGTTTCTTGAAAATTTGCTACTTTAAAAAATCATAGCAGGCTATGACATAATTACTCCATCCAAATACCACCGCCTGTGAGATACTCTCCCTTGGGGTTACCAATAAAAAAATAGAGACCATTTGTTTTTCTTGACCTTCAAATATTTCTGAGGTGTTCAGTATCAAATTGGGACACACCGTATATGTGAACAAGCGGCAATAAACATAAGGAAAAACCGTTGATAAGACTTCTCACGGCTATAGCTTCATATCCTGGAAAACAGATGGCGCCTATGGTCAACAATGTATTTTGCATTGTATTTTGTCCCCGGGAAGCGCATGGTGAGCCAGAGAACTGTCAAATATGACAGCCGTGAGCAGTCTTTATTAATACGTCATGCAGTCAACGGAAAAACAGTTAAACATGCCTACTACGAGTTCGACAAAGTTTCCGCTCTCGGCTGCGACGAGTCGCCGCTGGGGCCGACCTACAGGCCCGACCGTTTGTTTGTGGAGCCGGGGGGTGAGGCGGGGGGTGCGGGGGGATGGGCAGGGACCGGGTCGGGCCGAGGCTTTTAAAAATTATATTGTAAGTATGAAATCATTTATTTTACTTTAATTTTTAATTTTTTTATTACAAAAAGCTTGTAGATATTGTAGATATGCATTTCAAGTTAGAGGTTTTTTGTATTTAGGTTATGGTTTATGCCAAATTTAAGAAAAATGATTGGGAATCATGGGCGAAGTATTTTTTTTTAACTAAAACAGTGCAATATATCAATCTGGTTGCCCTCAATAAGAAAACTTAGTTGTAAAAGATGAATAAATAACCTTATCGAATATTTTAAGTTTTTAGTTGACCAAAATAATAGCTATTATCTATTATTGTTGTACATTTTAGTCCTTTTCGAAATTATTCAAGCTAGAAATTTGTAGGTAAATGTAACGTTACCAGAATTGTAACGTTTTTAGCTAATTATTGTTTTTTTTTCTACAGTGTGTCCCAATTTGATACTAGACACCTCAGAAGGACAAGGAAAACAAATGGTCTCTATTTGTTTATTGGTAGTCCCAAGGGAGAGTATCTCATAGGCGGTGGTATTTCGATGGGGTAATTATTTCATGGCCTTCTATGATTTTTTAAAATAGGTAGCTAATTTTTAAGATACCCTATTAGGGATTTTTTTAAAACAAAAATGTTATTAAGAAAACTCGTTCAAAATAAAAAACTGAGTATAATTGCAAAATTTCAAAAGTCTAGGTCTACTTTGATTTTTAGCTTTTTCGCCTTTTTCTCCCACTTTTTTCTTAGAAATATGTCCTTTCTGGAGCTTTCAAGCCAAAATATTATGAAGTTAACTTGATCATCGTGAAAAAATAAAATTTTGACGTGAAAACTCCAGAAAGGACACTTTTCTAAGAAAAAAGTGGGAGATAAATCTAAAAATCAAAGTAGGTCTAGCCTTTTGAAATTTTGCGAATCGACTCAGTTTTTCATTCTGAAAAGTTTTCTTAATAAAATTTTGTCGTAAAAAATCCTTAATGGGGTTTCTTGAAAATTTGCTACTTTAAAAAATCATAGCAGGCTATGACATAATTACTCCATCCAAATACCACCGCCTGTGAGATACTCTCCCTTGGGGTTACCAATAAAAAAATAGAGACCATTTGTTTTTCTTGACCTTCAAATATTTCTGAGGTGTTCAGTATCAAATTGGGACACACCGTATATGTGAACAAGCGGCAATAAACATAAGGAAAAACCGTTGACTAACGTATTAATAAGACTTCTCACGGCTATAGCTTCATATCCTGGAAAACAGATGGCGCCTATGGTCAACAATGTATTTTGCGTTGTATTTTGTCTCCGGGAAGCGCATGGTGAGCCAGAGAACTGTCAAATATGACAGCCGTGAGCAGTCTTTATTAATACGTCATGCAGTCAACGGAAAAACAGTTAAACATACCTACTACGAGTTCGACAAAGTTTCCGCTCTCGGCTGCGACGAGTCGCCGCTGGGGCCGACCTACAGGCCCGACCGTTTGTTTGTGGAGCCGGGGGGTGAGGCGGGGGGTGCGGGGGGATGGGCAGGGACCGGGTCGGGCCGGGGCTTTTTACAATTATATTGTAAGTATGAAATCAATTATTTTACATTAATTTTTAATTTTTTTATTACAAAAAGCTTGTAGATATTGTAGATATGCATTTCAAGTTAGAGGTTTTTTGTATTTAGGTTATGGTTTATGCCAAATTTAAGAAAAATGATTGGGAATCATGGGCGAAGTATTTTTTTTAACTAAAACAGTGCAATATATCAATCTGGTTGCCCTCAATAAGAAAACTTAGTTGTAAAAGATGAATAAATAACCTTATCGAATATTTTAAGTTTGTAGTTGACCAAAATAATAGCTATTATCTATTATTGTTGTACATTTTAGTCCTTTTCGAAATTATTCAAGATTTGTAGGTAAATGTAACGTTACCAGAATTGTAACGTTTTTAGCTAATTATTGTTTTTTTTTCTACAGTGTGTCCCAATTTGATACTAGACACCTCAGAAGGACAAGGAAAACAAATGGTCTCTATTTGTTTATTGGTAGTCCCAAGGGAGAGTATCTCATAGGCGGTGGTATTTCGATGGGGTAATTATTTCATGGCCTTCTATGATTTTTTAAAATAGGTAGCTAATTTTTAAGATACCCTATTAGGGATTTTTTTACAACAAAAATGTTATTAAGAAAACTCGTTCAAAATGAAAAACTGAGAATAATTGCAAAATTTCAAAAGTCTAAGTCTACTTTGATTTTTAGCTTTTTCGCCTTTTTCTCCCACTTTTTTCTTAGAAATATGTCCTTTCTGGAGCTTTCAAGCCAAAATATTATGAAGTTAACTTGATCATCGTGAAAAAATAAAATTTTGACGTGAAAACTCCAGTAAGGACACTTTTCTAAGAAAAAAGTGGGAGATAAATCTAAAAATCAAAGTAGGTCTAGCCTTTTGAAATTTTGCGAATCTACTCAGTTTTTCATTCGGAATAAGTTTTCTTAATAAAATTTTGTCGTAAAAAATCCTTAATGGGGTTTCTTGAAAATTTGCTACTTTAAAAAATCATAGCAGGCTATGACATAATTACTCCATCCAAATACCACCGCCTGTGAGATACTCTCCCTTAGGGTTACCAATAAAAAAATAGAGACCATTTGTTTTTCTTGACCTTCAAATATTTCTGAGCTGTTCAGTATCAAATTGGGACACACCGTATATGTGAACAAGCGGCAATAAACATAAGGAAAAACCGTTGACTAACGTATTAATAAGACTTCTCACGGCTATAGCTTCATATCCTGGAAAACAGATGGCGTCTATGGTCAACAATGTATTTTGCATTGTATTTTGACCCCGGGAAGCGCATGGTGAGCCAGAGAACTGTCAAATATGACAGCCGTGAGCAGTCTTTATTAATACGTCATGCAGTCAACGGAAAAACAGTTAAACATGCCTACTACCAGTTCGACAAAGTTTCCGCTCTAGGCTGCGACGAGTCGCCGCTGGGGCCGACCCACAGGCCCGACCGTTTGTTTGTGGAGCCGGGGGGTGAGGCGGGGGGTGCGGGGGGATGGGCAGGGACCGGGTCGGGCCGGGGCAGAATTAAACCCAGCGCGCAGCTCACGTTTCAAGTTGAAGGACACGTCTGACGATGGTTTTTGCCGGCCCGCCACAGGGGCACAGTCGCCCGCGAAATTGACGTAAAATTAAATATTCACCAGATCGAAGAACGCAAGAATGCGGACATAGATTTACCAATGTTGCAAAATTTTCGACGTGAAAAGTATTTATTGACATCTACTCTGTTCGCTTGGCGGTTGCGTTTAATTCTATAGTGTATTCGAAAGGAACCTTGATGAATCATTTGTTAGAGAAGGGAGTACTACGGGCGATAAGAAGATTTGGAAATGAGACTTGGATGAAACTTGGATAAACGAGGAACATACTGTTTCAAAAGGAAAGACAAAAATATTCAAATTTCTCGGCAAACTTTTACGGAAGGGTGGTCAAGAGATATAAACCCTCCGTCTGGAGAAGGACGTAGGTTAATAATAACATACATTAGAAACGAAGATGGACTTCTTGGGTTTATTAGACTTTGAATCCAATTCTAGTAAAGATTACCACGAGGAAATGACGGCCGATGTACCTACCTATTTGAAGAATATTTTCAGCAAGTGATGGAACGGATACCAAATAATTCCATACTTGTAATGGATAATGCAAGTTTTCATTGTAGACTAATGGAGAAGCTTCCAACGAATTCTTGGAGAAAAGCGAATATTATCTCTTATACCAGGCCCTCTCGATATCTCTCGAAACTGTTAGTGGAAATAATATAATGTCTTTTTATATCCGGTAGTTAAAACATTTTTTTGGCAAAATTTCATCTGATATGCATATACAGGGTGTTCCAGCGGAAACGTAACAGGCTCTATAACGGCCGAGAAATTTTTTTCTTGGAAAAACGCAAAAATAGGTAAATTTTGTTTGGCAGGGGCATCTTTTGGCTTAAAATTGATAGATCTATGTGCAATCCCCTGAGCAGAGGTTGAACCCCTTCAAAATGGGAAGGGGGTTCATGTCGCACACCTTTGGAAACGTCTCTCAATTCTCTATACACCTGCATCAGATTTTCGAAAATCGATCGACTTTTCAAAAAGATGCACCGAGTAAAGAAGTGGTCGGGGGCCTTAAGTTATAGAAAGCATGTTCAGCAACATTATTTTGACGAAAATTTGATAAACGGGAAGGAAAATCAAACTTTATTGTAATAACATAACATTGTGCAACATTTCAGGGGTGATTTGTCGACATTCATTTATAATACCGGGACGCAGATCTTTCTATTGTTTAACAATACCAGACAATAATTGAAAATGAATGTTTTGCATTTCACGCTGTATCTTTTTGAAAAGTCGATCGATTTTCGAAAATCTGATGCAGGTGTATTAGAGAATCGAGAGACGTTTCCAAAGGTGTGCAACATGAACCCTTCCCATTTAATTTTTTCGAAGGGGTTCAACCCCTGATCAGGGGGTTGCAGATAGATCTATCAATTTTATGCCAAAAGATGTCCCCCTGCCAAACAAAATTGACCTATTTTTTCGTTTTTCCAAGAAAACATATTCCCTGCCGTTACAGAGCCTGTTACGTTTCCGCTGGAACACCCTGTATACAGGGAAAATTGTGATAGAAATTCATAAAATAAGACTACTTTGTGGCAGGTATAACCCCAGGAAAGAGATATAACTTTTTTCCACAGCGCTCTCGTTTTCGAGATAACTACATACATGTTGTTTAATAATTTCTCAAAAAGTTTAACGTTTTATTTTTTATTTTTGCAACCATTAAATAATTAAATAACGAAATTTGGTACTGGTCAAGTGTCAAGTAAATAATATGACAAAATATAATGTTTTTGTCAACCATCCAAGTGACAAAAGTAACAGTACCTACATGGAAAAAAACTATTATTAGATTTTTTGAAAATCTGATTTCGGGCGTATATTTTAGGTACACCGTTGAGCCTAAAGAGAGTTGTGAGGTCACCATCCATGCCTGTCAAATATGACATTTAAAATTAAACATTTGGAAAAATAGGATTTGCCTTAGAAATATCGAAAAAAGTTATTGAGAAAATGTGTTCGTATTGTACTATTGAGCCTCTATGCCAATTCTTAGAAAGATATGGGGATATTGTTTTTTTTTATGTTCCTGGAATTGAAATAGAAACCATAAAATTCAATACAAACCTGTAGCTTATCATTTTGTTGGAAAAGCCGAAATTTTGAATGTCGCCGAATGTCGGGCGAAAACAGCGGCCGGGCCGGACGTAAACCCGGCATAAATCTTTCAAAATTTCGTTTTTTCGGCGGGTTTTCGCGAAGTTTCGATGCTGCAGAAGGTGCAAAATAGGGTGGTGATCAGTTTGAGCTAAATTCGTCTCGATTATAACCAAATATCGCCGTGAAAAAGTGGGGTGTCAAAAGGAAATTTGAAAAATTCATTTTCTCGGAAACTACGTCCGACCTCAAAAAACTGATTCGTGTTCAGGGACCTCGAAAATAGAAGGTAGCCAAAATTTCAAAAAAATCGGGCGGTGCATACACTACGTTTCCATCAGAGCCGGTTTAAGAGGCCATGGGGCCTTAAGCGGATATATGTGTATAATAAATGGCATTAAATTGCTTCCAACGAAATTATTTCAAACTGTTCGTAAGTATAACATTTATTTTTACTATTGGTTCGGCTAGATTAAAAAATATATCTTTGTCTACAAACTAGGCAGCAACAGAAATACGTACTATGTACTGCACAAAACAGACATTCACGTTGACAGCTGTAGGCTGTAGATTGTAGATATTGACATCTCTTAATTGAGCTGTACGTAATTCATTTTGTCCAATTTCGATACTTACTATGAGTATATTGAATATAGTTCGCAATTCTGATTTTTACATTTGCTCAATTGGCTTTCGTCGAATATACTTCTCTCTTTTTGGTTTAGGGTTCTCGCTTTCACTGGCCTTGGTAATGGTGGCTGGAGTATCGCTGATGAGGAGCATACCTCGGATGAACCAGCAACTGGTTCAACCAAGAGAACAAACAATATTTTTTGACATCCTCGTAATTTTTTAACATTAATGCCAACCGCTGACCACTATTTTTGATGGCATCACGTGAAAACTGTAACCCACATAAAAATAAAGTATGACATGTTTCCAGAAAACAGGATTTCGATACTGTATCATCCTGAGATGCACTACTATTGGTGAGATTTTAAAATAGCGGGAAAACCTACCAATGACATTCCGAGTTACGAATTTAAAAATTTAGGTTGGCAATATGTTCGTGCATTATGGCTTCCACCTGATTTGCCAAGAAATTGGATGCACAGTACCTAGGTCAAAGGTTAAAGCACGTTCTCCCTCCTTCTGTCTATTTCTCATCGGACGCCGAAAGTGGATCGTACCGAGAGGCCCGGTCTGTCCGGGCCCCTCTGGACGTGCGGGCCCTGAAGCGGCCGCTTACTCCGCACCGACGCTGGTTTCCATAATTACCTTTGTCAGCAGTCAAATTCACAGCATGCCCCAACGAAAATGTTTCATCCGCATCAACGTCGAAAACCGTTTCTCCACGCCACTGGCCGCCCCTCTCCCCTCCGCCCCCCCCCCCCTAGCGCCGAGGGGGGCCGGGAGGGTGCGCGAGGGGCGGCGAGCCGCCAACCGAGCGGCGGCGGCGGCGGCGAGCGTGGGGCCCGGGGCCCCTCGCAGATGTTCAGCTGTTCGCCGTTCGGGGCCTCGAACCTCGAAGTGGGCTCGGCTCAGTCGTCGTGGCAACAGGCGGACAAACGGCGACGGCCGTTGGACGTAATTTGTGGGGCCCGTTCATCGCTCTTGCGGTTGCCGAGTTGGTTTTCCCCAGGGAGCTGCGAGTTCGAGCAGTGGTGGTGGTTGTGGTTGGCGCGTAACGGTGGATGGTTGTGGTTTCTCGTTTAATAATGTGGTGACAGTGAAAAAATTGGTAGAGGAGGATTTTTAAGAAATGGTCCTGGGGAGACGTCTATTTTTTGCGAAAAAAACTGGAGTCAGTACAAAGACATCTTATGAAAGTGCCTATTGGAATTTTCCGCGAGGGGTTGTCAAAATTTTGGTTGGCAGTGGAAACTCGATCTTTAGACTTATTAACTTTGATTCTGAGAGCGGTGGGGCTTGATAATGCGACAAAAAATAGACACAAATTTAAACAGTACCATTTCCGAAACCCCAATGGTGAGCATTAAAAAAGTGACCACCCCGTATAGCAAGTTAATACTGTATTGCCATCCAGTTCTGTGCTATATGTTTAAAGACACAAGTCTCTAGCTCATCGGGAAATTAGTTTAAAATCGATGGCAAAATTTGACGAACGAGACGAACAGGATGACAAAAAAGCGAGTTAATAAAAACGTGGTAAAACTACGAGTAGTAAATGGTACTCTAATACTGAAACTACATTTCTTCTTTTACCCATATATAATATAATATATTTTTTATTTTTTATTTTTGGAGTCAGTACAAAGACATCTTATGAAAGTGCCTATTGGAATTTTCCGCGAGGGGTTGTCAAAATTTTGGTTGGCAGTGGAAACTCGATCTTTAGACTTATTAACTTTGATTCTGAGAGCGGTGGGGCTTGATAATGCGACAAAAAATAGACACAAATTTAAACAGTAGCCGTCATTTTTTTCACTAAAAACAGCTACATAAGTATTGCGAAAGTTTTTTTTAACATTGACAACACGTTGACAGAAGACGTTTTTGAGCAAACATTGGGCAAATCAGTGGTACCTGTACTCTCAGTTGTCTTGCAGGAACTGGAATAAACTGGCGCTTGAAGTATAGAGTGTTGTTCTAAATAATTTTTTAATTAATGTGAATATTTGGAGGAAAATTGTGTAAAAAAAACCTAAGTACCTACCAATTTTCATCCGAATATCGACATTAATTCGAAAATTCTTTAGAGAAAACAAAAATACAAATAAATATAAACTATTTTCTATCTATTAAATAAATATTTATATGAACCTTTTATCTTAAAAATACCTGAGCAATCGTCCTCTGAAATGTCGGACACTTATTAAAAAACACCCTGTATAGGTATAAATTACGTTGTGTAATTAGGTGTACAGTGCTATTCAAAAAGTTTGCACCAAATGGGGAATATTTTTAATATTAGATTTTTTGAAAATCTATGATTTCGGTCTATGTTGGTGCATGTTTTAGGTACACTAAAGACGATCAATTTTAAATATCAAATTTGACAGGCATGGGCTTTGACGTCACGACTCTCCTTAGGCACAATATCACATCCAAAACATGTCCGGAATAAGATTTTCAAAAAATCTAATAGGTAATAAAAAAAGTCCCATTTGGTACAAACTTTATGAATAGCACTGTATATTGTATATATTATTTTAATTTAATCCATTATAATAGGGAATATGTCAGAAATCACCACATCCTTCCGATGTGGTGAGAAAGCAATATTGTGGAAATAATTGAAAATTGGAAAAGTTTATGTAGGTAGTTTGAGTTTTTCAAAAATATCTCGGGGCCATGGATCTCAAATATCCTTTTTACAGAAAGCCTTTTAAAAGGGTATTTTTTTCTTTTTTCGTTGCATCTATATAATAATACTTACGAGAATACTTATTAATATTAATAGCATATTTAAATAAAAAATTGTTTCAATATAGGTAACACGTTTTTTAAAAGGACTAAAAGTAGGTTTAATAAAATAATATAATAATATAAAATTATCTATTGCATGCACCCTTCTTCGAATCTTTATGATTCTGGGAAAAATTATTTTATACTTTTTCATCCGTTTTTAAAAAACGTGGTATAATATTAAAAATATAGATTTATATTTTATTATTTTCTGCTTTTTAGTCTTGTGTTTTAAATTTTAAAATCGATTTTAAACATCTTGAAGAGATTATGACAGAGATGTGACAAATTTCATATTGTTTAATCGTTATTTTCCTGAAAAATTAAATAAAAAAGGAATCAAAATTAATATCATAAGATTTTTATTTCAATATTAAAACAAATTAATTCCAGACCCTTCTTAATTCCTATCTTATGCGGTGGTGCTGAAGGTTTTATATAGTTGCCGCTTTCTTGCAAACGGTTAAAACACTCGCTTTCTTGTGGGTCTGTTTGTTTATTTGTCATCCTTTTTCTTAACGTGTTTTTAAAAAGTTATTTTTATTTATTTATTATCAGCTTATGGCTCATGATTATCTGTTCATAAATTTCCACTAGTCAAATATTTTTATTTAATATTCATATTTTTTTATAATAACAAATATGTATACAGGGTGGTCACTTTTTCGATGCTCACCATTGGAATCTCATAAACGGTAAGTCAAAATCTAGCAGCCCTAGAGAATTTTTGAGTCAACTAGTGAAAAGAGCATATCTGAAAACATAAGAATACAAAATTTCGTAAAGTTAGGTGTTCTAATAAAAAAGATATGAGCTATTTCCGGAATTGGCAGTTTTCAGTTTTTTCAGAATATTTCAGAAACGGACTGAGCTATCTTCGATTTCTTTTCAGATAATGAATCAGGACTAAAATGCGCAACTTTTCTTTAAATCAACTACCCTTCTATCTTTTACCATTTCCGAAACCCCAATGGTGAGCATTGAAAAACCCCGTATAGCAAGTTAATACTGTATTGCCATCCAGTTCTGTGCTATATGTTTAAAGACACAAGTCTCTAGCTCATCGGGAAATTAGTTTAAAATCGATGGCAAAATTTGACGAACGAGACGAACAGGAGGACAAAAAAGCGAGTTAATAAAAACGTGGTAAAACTACGAGTAGTAAATGATACTCTAATACTGAAACTACATTTCTTCTTTTACCCATATATAATAAAATATATTTTTTTGTTTTTATTAACCGATTTTAATGAATGTTGCACCTAATAGTTTCCAAGTCCTATATCGGCAGTAGCTTTCATTTTCAGTCTAATAAATCGAACATACCTAAATATTTCAATGATGGAACTCTCCACAGACAAAATATATGTAACTAGACAAATTTTTCTTAAGAAATAAATCCTGGCCGCGGTGGCGATGTTCGTAGCGTCGTCGAACTATTTGCACTGCATGTTTTTCTGCCTTCGAATCGAGGTCCAGGCAAAGTTTACAGAATATCTGTAAACTTTGGTCCAGGCAGATGTATGCTCGCACCTCTTTATAATAGAAAAACACCGCTGATTGCCAAGCCGCTGGACAAATTGTGGATTTATGGTATTTCCCCTTAATAGCTTTATCTGTGTTATTTACTACACACGCTACGATTTTCTATGGATTTCAGTAGTACTTGAGCGAATGCTATCCTAGTTCTATCGAGAAAAGTCGGCCCTAGACACAAATGGCAACGAAGACAAAATAATAGTAATTGCCCCCCTCCCCCGCACAAGCATCCACTTGCTTCTGGGGTACCTACTCCTAGTTTGAAGTATTGTGAGGGTGAGAATTAGGTATTATATTATTATTAATACATCAATCTGTCTACTGTCTACTGTTTGTAAATTTGACGGGATTGCATGCCACTAAATTATACTATACACGATTCACGAGATATATAGGGTGTATCTTTGATAGGTACAGAAATTTTAATCACGTAATCGGGGACGTTCATAAAACCGAAAAATGAAAAAAAATTTTTTTTAATCGATGTTTAGAAAATGGGGCAAATCAATCTTTATCCGTGCTCAATGCACGCCGCTGGATCGTCACTAGAAGCGCTGAGAGGGGAGGTCTAACCTCTCCCTAGGAGATGGAGGGGAATAACGTTAGATTAGGAAGGGGAATACCGCGACGTTGCCGCATGTCAGAGTGGAATAAATTTGCTTGCAGAATTAGGTACCTAGGTACCTTTGAAAATTACTGCTGGTAGGTATCCACGTTTTTTTATGATGTCGGTTGCTGTGACGAACTGTTTATTGCTTTCTTCACAGGCGCACACAATAATTTAACAAACACGTCAGTTTTTATCACTTTACTGTTATTTTAAGTCCCTAGGCAGCAGAAATGTATCCGAGCGCCGCTCGGAGAAGTCATTGCTAGAAAACTCATTGCTGATTTCACACTCATAATTTTTTGACAAGTCTTTTGTGGAGTAGGTATCTACCTACCTACCTATTTTACAACTGATTTTCAGGCCGCAATTTTTTTATACTAATAATTAGCCATCTCTTGGGACACCTTGGGATAATAAATTTCTGATCGGCAATCAACTGAATAAAGTATTTGTTTTAAAATACAAATTATCTGTAAAAATTGCAAATTTCCACAACCACCCATAGGGTAGAGCGTAGAGCAGCGGCGCGTTACTTTTTTTTAGCGAGTGTTCGCCTGTAGCCCTATCATCTCGAAAAAAGTGGGGGAAGACTGTAATTTGACGTGAATTTAACGCGCGGCTTCGATTTGTTCATAGTTTTTAATATTTTTCAACCCTTGCCCGATAGTGCGCCACCTTTAAACCCCCTCAGGGTTGTGGTCCTATGTATTATCTACTTTTAAAAAATTATTCGTTTCCGAAAAAAGTGGGGGAAGACTGTCATTTGATGTGAATTTAACGCGCGGCCCCGATTTGTTCATCGTTTTTAATATTTTTCTACCCTTGCCTGATGGTGCGCCACTTTTAAACCCCCTCAGGGTTGTTGTCCTGTCTATTGTCTACTTTTAATAGTATATTACACACCGAGGTGTCTCGAGATAAAGTAAACTTTCCACCCGGGCGGGAGGGCGGGAAGTAAAAGTCAAAAAATTGACACTTTCAAACTTCTAAAAAGTCAGAAATGTCGATATTACATACATGGTTGTAAATAAAAAATTATTCGGTTCCGAAAATAGTTGGGGAAGACTGTCAAATTGGCGTGCTTATCATTTCCGCATTTTTTAACCCTTTGCCGTTTCGGAACTCTCTCAAGTTAATTCCTTACCATTCCTCTTACTTTTCGTAAAAACTTGTTGGCGAAATGTCGCGTAATGTCCCCAAAAACCGAAAAACAGCGACTCCTCCTGGTGAATTTAAGCTTCTGCGTGCCCTTGACTACTGCCCGACATTCCTTCGCCGAGATTCGCCAGGCGCGGGCATATGACGTTGGCGTCGGGCGCTGGCGTCCGACGCCAACTTCACACAAAAACGACGCCGCGCCGAATCGCGCAATAATTACAATTACGAATGAATTCACTGGCACTAATTCACTCGATTTTGCTCCATTTCCACGCCGCCCGGCCCGGCCGACCTACTAAATTACAGCTGGGCGAGGAGCGCAAGCGCGGGGCGCCACTTGACATCGACACTACAGGTGATCCCCACTACTCATAACTAGTGCGCGATATTAGCCAATCGCGGCTCGCGGCTCGCGGCCCCTACTTCTCTCGGGGCGGCGCTACTATGTTGCCAAGTGTGCTGAAAATTTACCTGATTTAGTAATTTAATTCCGTATAAATTTAATGGTGTAGTGGATTTTTACATGGATTTACCCGTTTTTGTGCGTAATAATTATACGAGATAGTAGATTAACTTATAACGAAAGAAACCCCGTATAAATCCGCGAAAATCAAAAATCGGATTTAAGGGACTTTAAGTCAGTTTGGGGACATGTCGGCATAAACGGCAACACCGAATAGTGGTATTGAATGGTATGGGGGAAAGCTTGTGCGCCGTCACCGTACCGCCGCGCCGTAGCCGACGCGCTAGTCGAAGATCGTCCGTCCGATTATTATGGGATTTAACAGCTGATTGATATCGATCCGCGTCCGCCTGTAATTTTTGGGAGCGCCAGCTTCAACAAGCAATTTATTATTATACAGAATGCCTTACGTGTGGCTATTCTGTGGTATAACAATTCTGTTTCCAAAACGTGGACGCGTATGCAAACGTCGCGTCTCACTAACCGATATTGTTCCGTTACTTTGCTTTGTTTTACGAACTGTCGTCGGAACTGAACCTGCTTCTGTACATTTTTCCAGATCCGTTCGCCATTTTTTTGGACCAGCAGTGATGTCCAAACCTGTTGCAATTGCCGCTACGAATTTGCAGTGAAATAACAAGTGATTTTTTCATATTTCCGTTAAGAAATGCAGTGTTAAACGTTCGCGGCCTTCGTATGAAAACAGTGCTAGATAGGTTCCTACTAGGTACCCCAATTACGCGCGAGGATAAAAGAAGCAGCTTCAAGGGTTCGCGAAAATTCGGGTTTTATTAGACGCATACGGTATGGATCTAATTGTACAATCCACCTAGTCGAGTCCCCGTTGGAATAAATCAGCTGAGGGAAACCGAGACGTCCCTAATATTTGGCATCGCGCCGCTTTAAGTGTGCAGTGAAAAAAAAAACAAGTGTTTTGTTCGTATTTCCGTAAAAAGAGACTATGAAGTGTTATACCTTCGCGACCATCGTATAAAAACAGTGCCACTAGTTAGGTAGGTACTTAGTGCTTTATGTGATTTTGTGAAGATTTTTGGATAGTATCTAAACACAAGAAAATAGTAAAAATAATCGATGCATCTCAAAGGTAGGCTTTTTCATGCTATTCGTCGAGCTATTCGCTAAAAGAACCTTTAAGGAGTTGTCCAAAAATTATTTATTTATTTATTTAATCTCCACATACACCAAATGATACATGGTTGCGTCAATATTCTTCAAATACTGCGAAAAAGCCTCGGAAAAAGCGATTCGACTGGCAACCAGTTACCTAGTGCTTCTTGTGATTTTCGAGAGGATTTTTGGATAACATAAGAAAGGAGTACGACACCCGCAAGGAAAATCATCCAGGCATCCGAAAGGTAGTTTTTTTGCATGCTATTCGCTAAAAGAACCATTAAAGATTTGTTCAAAAACTAGTTGAAAGACTATTCCTGAAATACTGTGAAAGAGCTATACGTCTGACAACGCTGCACGGCGGAATTGGGGGGGATCCGCCGGAACCGGCCTCAGTTCCAGCTGGTCCCGGCAAGGTCAAGGACCCATGGCCGTAGCGTCGGAAAAAGGGGTTTTAATAGCGTTTTAAAAAAAATTATTTCTGACGTTAATATGCACTTTAGAAAAATTTTAATTGCATAGGCGTAACAAGTGCATTTTTCCCGACCTGCCCTTAAAATTTCTGTACTTATCAAAGTTACACCCTGTATAATACGATAAAAATTATGTCGCATTTTTACTTGAACAATAAATATACTCGTTATAGCGGACACGAACTCAAGTTTTTATCTTCTATAATTTATAATATAGTTGAAATTAGTAAAATATTGATTTCTCCAAACGATCGCACTATCCGGCAACGCCGCGACCGCCGCGCCGTCAACTATTTCATGTGCTTCGATTGTCTGGGTGCACATTCGAAGTTATATTGTTTCCTAGCACAGTCTTGATTTGGTATTGTATAATATGTTGAATGATTTCCGCCATTTGTTATTGTTGGTCTAGTTATATTTTGCCTGGGGAATGCGCTTTTTCCTCATTTACGCGGCAGCGGGAAAAGCGCGTTTTCTCTCCCACTTTCATTATTTATTTTTAACGAGTGCGGCTGCGGACCGTGACTGCCCCGCTCGGCGCTGCGTGCTTTTTTTCCATGAATCCGTGACGATGAAAGTGATTAAGGAGGGGTGGGGGAGGAGGGGGGGCAGGGTGGAAAAAGCGGTCGAATTAATGCGCCCAAGGCTGCCCCTGGCCGTATCGGATTCCCAATTAGAAAAGGAAAACGATCTTTCTCCCAAATTGGACCGGGCCCCCAGAATAAATTGGAAGACGCAGATGCTTTACTCAGACGACATAAATACCTTGGTCCCAGTAATTATTTCTTAAGATAGGTATACAGTTCCACACGTATCTCGCGTGGAATATAATATACTTATACCACATTATCTGTGCTTATACTTACCGATTGTAAACAAGAAAGTCCTCTCGTCACTTTTTGTATTTCTCACAAATTTAGCGTCCTTATTAATTTGAGAATGTATACTAGGAGATTCCCGTATATTATATTGTATTCAGATTTTGAAAGAACAACGCGTGGTGTATTCCATTGTAAGTATTCCATTGGCAGGGTTTTTTATTAGTACAATATTTATCAGTACCTACCCAAATAACATTTTCGATTATCTTTAGGATACCGTTAGTTTTATAACAGCTTTTTAATAATAATAAAAGCAAGTAAAGAATTCTAAGGTTTTAATACGTGTCGTATAGATGACCGGCTACTGATAGTCTTATAATAGGGTCATGATCTGTTGTTTGTAACCTTTTTAATAAAACCCCGAGTTCCTGTTACCAAAAGTTTTATAACCAAGTTATATTATGGCCTTGGCAACTAGGATTTATACAGGGTGATTCACGTAAGTGGTTCATTAGAAGTTTACGGGGAAGAAGTGCGAATTTTAATTTGAAATTTTGGTACTTATATAACAGGTTGTAAACTTTCTTTCTAAAATATTTTCAATTTCCGATCACTTCCGGTTATACCGGAAGTCGATAGCAACTTTGTTATGTCAAATAGAACATCCTATATTTTATTACACCATTTGGTTCCCTATCAAATTCCAAATCTTTTTTCTGAATAGAATGTGTACCCTATTCCTAACCCTTTTCGAGATATTCGCAAATTTTTTATTTTTTTGAGTGTTGCAGCCATCGACCATAGTGATGATAACTTTGAAATTTATGAATCTGGAAAACTGAAATTTTGGACTGTCGTAGGTGAAAGTTAACTTTATTAAATGGTCTGTATGCCATTTCAAAATATTGTACAGGGTGTTCGGGAACAAATTCCCAATATCAATATCGAAAAATTGAAAAATCTCATTTTTTTCAAATGGAACCCATATTTTTTTTATTGCACCATTGAAATGCTTGTGAAAAGACAGTCCAAAAAGATATAACACACTATATGTCTAAATGAAGCGGTTGCTTCGTTATTACGCAAAATACGTATTTTTGCTGCTCCATATCAAGAAACAACGGACCTTTTCTAATAGGCGGCCATGGATTTTTCATTTGTGATTGTCATTTATTGTGTTCCAAACAATAAAATATTAACTGTTGACAAGAATGGCTCAAATTAACTATTCTAACGAAGATATTTTGAATATGTTTTACACTCATGGAGAGTGTAAACGAATTTTAGAAAGAACAATTAGAGTTTTTAATGAAAGGCATTTACATTTACCACCTTTGACGAAAAGAAAATTCAGAAAGTTCGAAGGAAATTTCATAGTCCATGGCAAGGTCCAAACAAAGAGAAGCAAATGTAAATACGTAACAGGTAAATAGCATAATATGAATAAAGTGTTTTACTTATACCTATGTAGTTTCTTGTTTTTTCATATGCATAATTATTATGCAATTATTATTAGTATTATTTAATTTTTTATTGATGCTTCTCAGGGAAAAAATATTGTTAAATAGCCCTTAACCTTGTCATATAATTGCGTTATTTCATTTTCCATGGCCCCCTATAATGTGACGCTCCTTGAGAAATGGCATCTTTGTTGATACAGAGCAGAAAAAATACGTATTTTGCGTGATAACGAAGCAACCGCTTCATTTAGACATATAGTGTGTTATATATTTTTGAACTGACCAATTTTTCGATGTTGATATTGGGAATTTTTTCCCGAACACCCTGTACAATATTTTGAAATGGTATACAGACCATTTAATAAAGTTAACTTTCGCCTACGACAGTCCAAAATTTCAGTTTTCCAGATTCATATATTTCAAAGTTATCATCACTATGGTCGATGGCTGCAACACTCAAAAAAATCAAATGCGAATATCTCGAAAAGGGTTAGGAATAGGGTACACATTCTATGCAGAAAAAAGATTTGGAATTTGATGGGGAACCAAATGGTGTAATAATATATAGGGTGTTCTATTTGAAATAACAAAGTTGCTATCGACTTCCGGTACAACCGGAAGTGATCGGAAGTTGAAAATATTTTATAAAGAAAGTTTACAACCTGTTATATAAGTAACCAAAATTTCAAATCAAAATTCGCACTCCTTCCCCGTAAACTTCTAATGAACCACTTACGTGAATCACCCTGTATAAAAACCTCAAGTAATATAAATTCCCTTATGTAACTGAAAAAAAAATGATTTCGATCTGAGCATATCCTATAAGTAATAAGATTATAAAATAAAATAACAAAAAAAAAACTTACCTATAGTGTGAAACAAAATAACGAAAAGCAAATAGAGCTGTGAAACACAAAGCACGTGTTGAATAATTTATTTATTTATTTTGTTCACTTATGTTATATTCTTCCCTATTTCGTCTTTATTACTGCTATCTTCGTCTGAATTTCCATTGCTTTCTGCATTTTGCCCATGCATTCCGCACAACTGATAAACTAGAAGTACTTTTGCCAGGTTTTTGCGTTTTGCGTTTGCATAATTTTAAATGACATTTTGCTCTTAAAACAAACACAATAGACATCTACCTAATCACATTTTTATTAATAACTTTTCTGGTGTAGGTAGTAAAAACTAAATTACAGCAGGTACAGTACAAGAACAGTAACAATTTCGAAGATTTAAATACGATCGAGCTGCTCTATTACACGTTTGGTCGCTCCAAGTTGGATTTTGGTGCCATTATTTGGAACCATGCCATTAATATTGAATCTGTATAGAGGAGGTACTTACAATATGTTATATTTCGATTAATTATTAGTTGAACTGCCATCTCAATCCTTTGGTAGTTTATAAATTACTTGATCTGTAATTGCATTTTCTAAATTACATTGTAAGTAGGTACCTACAATAAAGTTATTAATATTAAATGGTGAGATTTCATTAGATAATAGAAGGAAGATAATTTTTGTTAAATTCTTATTTAATTGACTGTCCTTTTATTTTGTCTAGAAAAGATTTTTTGGTTCCGCGGTTAAGTGCTATACAAAGTTCAACGTTTTTAATATCTGCACTAGATCAAACATAATGTTTCAATGTCTTACGTTTCAGATAAAGTTAAAGCGTTGAGTGATATTCCTTCACTCAACGGTTAAAGTTAGAGTTATATTTTTCTTTATTGTCATTATTTATATATTTGTGTTTTATTGTTTCCTATAATTGGGTGTCTCTATACCTGTTGGAAATAAATGCTTTGTTTGTTTGTTTGTATAATTGTATAATTCGTTTTTACTGAATATGCGCATGCGCGTTCTACTAGTATAATGGTTACTTGTATTTTTAGTTGCAAAATTTACTTTTAGTTTTATTAGGTTTCCAAGTGTCACTAAACGCGTGAATTTTCTGGAGGTAGAATCCGATTTCACCCGATGCAGGAAAAGTTGCACGTGGATTTACTGCTCTCCTGAGGTTAATCCTTTTCTTTTAGAGTTATGATTAAAGTATAAAATATGGAGGATTTAAAGAACAAAATACTATATGTCAACTTTGAGAAAACGAACTGTATTTTTTCCTTTTCCGGATTCAGCATATGCTGGAGTGCATTTTTTTTCAATAATTGATATCCTTTACCTGATATGCCACTCAAACGTCCTTTATTATTTCTGCAAAATTTTTGACAGCTTTGTCAATTTTTTTTAATTTTTTTTTATTTTAACATCCTACATATTATGTAGAGATTAAATTTTTGCAAAATACTGACTTTTTTAGAATAGGACCTTGTGTTGTTGGTTGTTGTCTTTAATTTGGTGGGTCGATTCCTAAAATCAACCGGCAAATACGGCCCCAGTGCAAATTTAAATAACCACTTTAATATAAAATTTAAAAAAGTTCGCGCATTCCTGCAAACTCAAAACGCAGTTTTCAAAATTTGAATATGTATCTTATTTCGTATACGGGGGAGGTTCGAAAATATCAAAGAGGCCCAAGAGTCTTAAAGCACCCTTATTTTTAATTTTAGAGAAAACATGTATTACGAAAAGTTGTTTAAAATTGAAGATAAGCCCAACAATGAGTTTCTATTTCATAAAACACCCTTTCGGCATTATTTAATATGCCAGTTCCGTTTCATATACCTATAGGATTTATCACGTGGACAGCATCATCTGCATCACAAAAATATACCAAAATTGTAGTAACACAACCATAGCCATTGAAATCACTACACTACACAAGTCCTGAAACAATATAATTATTATAGAATCCGATATAATAATAATAATAATAATTCTCACCCTCACAATACTCCAAACTATAGGAGTATCCCAGAAGCAACTAAATGCTTGTGCGGGGGAGGGGGGCAATTACTATTATTTTGTCTTCGTTGCCATATGCGGCTAGGACAATCAGTAAATCACATAGCGGTGTTTTTCTTTAAAGATATATGCATGCGCCTGCCTCGAACCAAGGTCGATTGAAGGCAGAAAAACATGCAGACTAAAAGTCAGCGCCGGTACGAGCGACGCCACCGCGGCCCCATATGTTTATATATATTTTTTTACTTTTCAGCTATTTATTCTAAATTACTATTATTCCACAAATTGCACCACTTTCGACCCACCCTGTTTAATAATAAAAACATCAAATATACTTACTCTCTATTTAAGAGTCTATTTTTTCCTCGTTTTTCCCGCAATATGAAATAAACCTAAACAAACCCCTTTGTGTGGTGCCTACGTGACCAGACTATGAGACATCTCCCGCGTTACTACAAGCCGTATGGCAGAGACACAGCATCTGTAAACGAGTTAATAATTTGTGATACTAAGTATATACAGTGACGTCAGGACAAGTCTCGCTTGCTGCGTTTCGGCTGACGGCGACGGCCTGGCAACCTGAAACCGCCGGTCCACATCACGTGCAAGCCGCGTGCAAGTGTGTATATTGGTTTCATCTCAAAAGCAAATATACTTTACAATATTCTACAAATTTCGTTCGTTAAAAACATCTATCGAAAAAACTAGGTAATGAACGGCATCCTCCTATAAGTGTCCATACCCCTTCCCGATTTTGGCCATTTTTGCACTAGAAAAAAATCCCACCAATATATTTCTTGCTCGCAGTTTTTGGCCGAATATTCCCTAGCCAGGGCCGGCTTTGGTTATCTGAAGATTTCCAGCGCGGTCTTGGTAAATTACCTCTTCCGTCGACAGCATCGTCATCCTTCACCGGGTGGGACAGTGACCGATCGAGACCTGGCCAAAAACAATGGCACCCCGGCCACGCGCCGGGCACGAATCAATAGGCCGCCATTTTTCACGACTCAAACACGCCGCATAATCTACGCCGCGCAATAAATTCGATTTGCGGTCGGACCCCCGCGGGATGGGGGGGCGCGACCCCCAAAAATTCCCCTGGCGATTTCACGCACGGCCGGCGCCGCGACGGCAGCGACGGCGGCGGTCTGAGACAGTGTAACATCCCACCATCGTTGGTTGGAGCTCAGAGAAATAAGCCCAGATAAAATATTTAATCAGTGAACGTAACAAATATTTGTTTGCGTGCCCAGACTGATTCCGTTTTTCTTACGTTCCATGCACGTCTCGTGTCCCATTGTTCAAAATCATTACACTAATACACAACTATAAACTTCACGTTTGCACTCACTTCACGCTTACTGGGAAACAATATAACATCGAATCCGCACCCAGACAATCGAATCACATGAAACAGATGACGGCGCGGCGGCCGCCGCGTTGCCAAATGGTGCGATCATCTGGGAAAAATAAATATTTTATATATAGGAATTTCAACTATTGTACCCATAAAAGATAAAAACGCAAATAAATCTGTACAATAATATACTGGGTGTCCCAGAATATGTGGGCAATCTCCCGGATTTATACAGGGGACGTCAAAATAACATGACAGGGTGTTGTAGTTCATTTTTGGAAATTGAATTACGGCAATATCTCCCAAATTAATCGAGCTGCTGAACCGAAATTTGGCACTGCTGTGTTTTAGGCAATGGAGAATAAGCTGAAGGCATCGATATTTACGTATCTCACAGAGGGCGCCACTTGCACTATTTTTGGATCGTATTGTAGCTCGTAACTATTTTGAGGTTATGTTTTGGGTCTTGCAGGTTTATCATTTTAGTGCACATTTTCATTTTGCAACAAAAGTGTACTCTTGTTTCATAACGATAAAATCAACCGTTTGCGTTGAAATTGGTAAAACGTTCCTCAAAACACCTGTTAACTTCAACATTCGAAACATAAAATCTTTATCCACTGCTTTCAAACGTTACAGACCGACTGTACCTACCATTTAAACTGAGAAAAAAATCCCTATGACAACGTACCAAAAATTATTCGCCTTCAAAATGGAAAGGATTGAATTTGACAAAATTTGGACACCCTATTTCAAGATCTGTAACATTTGAAAGCGGTAGGAGAAAGTTTTATGTTTTGAATGTTGAAGCTAACAGGTGTTTTAGGGCACGTTTCGCCAATTTAAATGCAAACGGTTGATTTTATCGTTATGAAACAAGAGTACCTCTTTGTTGCAGAATGAAAAGATGTACTAAAATGATGGACCTGCAAGACCAAAAAGATAACTTCAAAAAAGTTACGAGCTATAACACGATCCAAAAATAGTGCAAGTGGCGCCTTCTGTGAGATACGTAAAAATTGATGCCTTCAGCTTATTCTCCATGGCCTAAAACACAGCAGTGCCAAATTTCAGTTCAGCAGCTTGATTATTTTGGGAGATATTGCCATAATTTAATTTCAAAAAAATAACTTCAACACCCTGTATCTCCGTAGGGGGGGGGCCTCTGGGAAATTTTTTGGTGCTGGTCTGGTATGCGCTCTACGTGAAAATATGACCTACACCTTCAAGTACTCTATTCTGTTATGCGATCTACGTTAAAATTATACCGTTTCATTCACCTGTTTGGGGAGAAAAGAACTGTCGCAAACAAGTATGCAAATAGAAATATAATAATAATTTCATTAATTTGCATAATTGTTCTTTGCACCCCAAACAGGTCAATAAAAACCCTATTGACCTTTATGATTTTATTATAACCGTATTGTCCTTATTATTCACGATAAATATTTGGATGTACAGTCGCGGACAGTTGGTATCGAACGACCTGAAGAGGTTTCTCGTGGCTATCGTTACAGGGCGCGCGGAGACGGCAACATCGCGCTGGAGTCTGCAGCCGGCCGGTCTGCTAAAAATAGAACCATAAAATGCAAATTACAGCCTCCAGCCTCTCACAGCAAAGGAACAAAATTCGAGGAAAATGCAACTTTGTGCTGGTAATAATTCCAACCCCAGTGTTGGTATTTAATATTTCGTACTATTTTATCATGTTACTATACCGTCTAGTATTTATGATAATGAAATAAAAAAATAATAAATATCAAGGCTGAGATTAGAATCAACACCACAATAAAAGTTGCTTTTTCTCGAGTTTCCTTCCTTTGCTGCCAGCACCCTGTATTAATTAGGAATATGAAATTAGGTAAATCCATAGTCAATTTGAGCCACAATAGAATTCCGAAGAATTTCTCAAAAACAATAATTTAATATACAGGGTGTCTACTTTTAAACATATGCAAATTAATAAAATCTTTATTTTTGGAGATAATCCCTGAACATTCTTTGTGTGAAAGGCCTTCAAAAATCGCTTCTTTTAGCCTTCCTATCATTTTCAAAAGGCAAATCCAGGTTCGGCTACGATTTTTGAGTGTTTTTTTATTTAAAATCTACCAATACAGCGTTAATCAGGATCCCCCTAAAACCCCTTTATATACCAAATTTGAACAAAGAATTTAGAGAGAGATCTATTCTACAGGATGTCAAGGTTCAGCAAAATAGGAAATTTACAGGCATTTGGCGAGTCAAGTGTGCCATGGAATCCCGTCAAAATAGTTTAATTGTCAACAGAACCACTCAAAGTGTTGGTGTGCAAAGATTCAATACAGGGTATTTTTCTCTGCCCCATCTGAAAATGCTGAATTTTTATGACTTGACTCGCCAGAGATGCCTGAAGAGGTTTCTTTAAATTTCCTATTTTGCTCAATTTTGACATCCTGTAGAATAGAACTCTCTCTATATTTTTTGTTCAAATTTGGTATATAAAGGGTTTTCGACTGTCCTGATTGACGCTGTGGTGTCAGATTTTAAATAAAAAAATGGCTAAATGGTTTTTGTGAAAATCGGGGGAATAAAAAAATCGTAGCCGGCCCTGGATTTGCAATTTGAAAATGGCAGGATTGCTAAAATAAGCGGCTTTTGAAGTCCTTTCGGACAAAAAACAGATCAAGCGATTATCTCAAAAATTAAAAATTTCAAGGATTTGTATAATATGTTTAAAAGTAGATATGGGGGCTCTTAATATTAATTAGAAAATGTATGGCACAAAATTAATGGATTATCGGATTACCTGAGTTGAAATATTTTAGCATAGATATTTATATCTTTTTAAATAGGTATTTATTAATTATACCTACCTGCACTTAATATAACTAAATTTAGGGGATTAACTTAATAATTGTAATATTGAATTGGATGTAGATTTTGAAAATATCGATTATACCTGCTCCTAGCCCTTTGTATAAATACTAAGGTGGGTGGGCTAAAATTATTTAGTCAGTATCCTAATTCGAGAGAGTAACTAACAGTGTTCGTTATGCCTCGTTTGAGTGAATCCGTCAAGCACCGTATCATCGCCAAACTAGAAAATGGTTGGGCTAGTAGTTAAGTAAAGCGGATCCTGGCTCAAAGATGGCCGCCATATGTGAGCCAGCTTCCGCATAAGGGTTTTGAGCCTGAGCCAGGATCCGCATAGGGTTTTCGGGGATAAAATCTAGCGGTGGGGGGGATTTGTGTGGGGGGATCCCCTCCACTTTTTTTAGTATATATTTCGATGGTTGATTGGTAAAGTACACAGTTCTCACTTTTAACTTAACTAAATAAGATTAAAAGTATGGCATCGTTTGTGACCCATTTAAATAACAGTTTGTTCCTGAAGAAATTCATTAGGGTCCAAGATTTGGAAGTCAACCGAAAGTTTGAGGTACATGCATTTACGAAAATAAACACCAAGTTCGGCGAGAAGATATCCTTGGAATTCGACGATTTCAAAACAATTTTACCGCAAAGGTTCACGGTAGAATTTACAGAAGAACGAATTGAGCAAGTAAACAAGGACATTTTCAACGGGCGAAAGTATTATCTTATTAGTTATGGACCTGTCGGGAAAACAACTAATATTCAATTTTCCGTCCAAGAACCGGAACAGCTATAAAAATACTTTGGAGTCTCACATTCGAAAATTACAGAAACTAAAATATGAAATTGATATATATGAAATTAATAAGAACTTTAAACAATTAAAAATAAAATATATATAGCATAAGAGATGTTTCATTTCTTCTACCCATAGTAAATTAATAAAATAACAAACTACCCAGCAGGTGTACAACAAAGTAATAGTATAAAAAAAGTGCAAAACTGAAACTTGAATTAAAACCAAACACAATTTTTTCTTGCAGCTTGATGTAGCTCCAAACAAAAAATAATAATGCCTAATGATAAAAATTCTAACAAAAATAATAATTTCTGTGCCCTCTAAGGAAGTCCATACATAGTCCCCATGCAAATTCCCCATGTAAAGTCCCCATTTTAAGTCCCACTTAAGCCGCCCACTTATTTTAAGTCCCACTTAAGCCGCCCACTTTAGACGCCAACTTTCGACGCCAACTTTCGACGCCAACGTCTCAGTTGGATGCAGTACTTTTATAAGGATCTACTAAGTAGGAGGAAGCTTTTCAGTTCCCACCTACAATTCTATAAACAGCCAATCCAGCGCAGATAGTGACTCGAACCATTTTTGGCATAATTCCAGAGAAAGTTAACCCTTTCAGAGTTTTACACCCGACCGTTCAAATTAGTTACACCTTCACCTGGTTTTAGTACCTTGAATCTTTTTGTGCCGAGTCAACAAAAATGCAGACAAGTTTGCCCCCTTTTACTTTTATAGCAGGCTGTTCACATTCTTTAGACTTTCACCTGTTTCTAAATCTTCTTGCGCGACCCTTCCTTCAAGGGATAATCTTACATAACAATGATCCACTTTTAAATGTTTTTTGTCAGACTTTTTTTTTATAGTCCTGTAAATGGCATGTTATAAAAATTTACTGCCTGGTAGTTTTATAGCAGACTGTTCAAATTATTTAGATTTTCACCTGCTTGTAAATCTTCTCGTGCGACCCTACCTGAGATTTTAATAAAAAAAGGCTTTCAATGTTAAAACTTAAATGAGAATATTTTGCTGTTATTGTTATTTTGATAAAAAAAACTGTGTACATTATTAATATTCCACTTAAAATTCCT
Source organism: Pseudeuparius sepicola (assembly GCA_963920635.1). Lineage (NCBI taxonomy): Eukaryota > Metazoa > Arthropoda > Insecta > Coleoptera > Anthribidae > Pseudeuparius > Pseudeuparius sepicola. The sequence goes on along the minus strand of OY987299.1, from coordinate 122,970,767 downwards.
CGATAAAAATATTGCTTTAAAGTGGGTTAGTAAGGAATAGGTAAACAAAACTAAACAAGAAACCAGTATATAAATAAAACAAACTAAAATTAATTAATGTTTTGTTTTATTAAAATAATTCATATATTTTGTTACAATAAACTTATATACAAATATTAGCACTGTCGTTGTCTGCGTAGACGGTCGAACCAGCCTTCATAATATGCATAATTATAAGTCGTTCGATTTCGTATTATGTCCTCATTATTCGCAAATCGAAAATACCCTGCCACATAGCCAGATTCGTATTCGATTTGACGCTGATGATTAAACCACCCTGCGTAGTACGCCTTATTATATGCAATGATATCAGATTTAGCCATGTAAATGTCATTAGCGTTCGCAAAACACTGACCGTATCTGATCCATCCATCTTGATATCCTGCACCATATTGAACTTTATCCATTTTCACGTCACCCTCCAGAAAACGCCTATTCTTACCAGCCTGATGATCAAACCATCCCGCGTATAAACCTTCATTATAGTGCCTCACATGAGTGTCCCTTAATCGCCTAATTGGATTTGCGTTTTCTTCCGTTTTCCACTGACTATACGAACTCCATCCTGCACTGTATCCATCATCTGTCACTTTTCTTTTATTCTGAGAATACATCTCAACGAGTGTTATAAACTTTTGCCACAATTATCTAACTGAAGCAATATTTAATTCTTTGTATTGAATTGAATTTAGTGAATTTTGTTAAGGATGTGGCTGCCTTTTATATTTAACGTAAGCATTGCCTATCCCCACTCAACAGCGTTGTCGTCTAATTAGAAAATAGAGCAATTTGAAGTAGAAAATTTTTTGGCAACGCCGAAGGGGTGGAGTTACCCCCACTCCCACCAGAGCAAAGTTAACGCCTAAATTAAAAAGTAGCAACGTTGAGAGCCATCCCCACCAACGCATTCATTTTAAAATCTACAAAAGGGTGTAGAAATTCAGCAAAAGCATCAGTTTTCTAAATTTTGTTGAATTGTGTTCGAGTTTTGTCGTGTGTTATTTTTAAATTTATTACTTTGCTTATAATTATGAGTGTGTTCCAAACTAAGGCGATTGTCCACTACAATGCTGTTGTGAGGGTAAGTCAAAACTTATTTTTTTATAATTATTAAATACGTTATTTCAATTTGCTTCGAGAAACTATTTTGCTTTTTCGCATCAGAAAATTTTTAGCCAACTTTTTTCTTGTTAGCCGCAAGTTGGAGATTTTCTTATGCGAAAAATATTTTTTTATTTGCGATATACTAACATTCAATAATTATTATAGTCACCATCTGCTTATAATCTCATCGAGACGCTTGCGGCAGAGGGGTCAGTTGAAAATTCATCTGAAGAAAACAATGTTGAGCATGTAAGTAGACATGTTTATGAATTCTAACAAATAATAAATGTTTATCTTATACTTATAGTATTCCGAAGTGGACGATGAAAGCATTAGAAGCGCAACATCGTTTGCTGTGTCGCAGATCGAGCGTGAGCTGGCACATGAACAATCGGCATATGTACAGCCTGCACAACCTACCGAATCGGCACATGTGCAGCCTGCGCAATTGACATATGTACAGCCTGAACAACCCGCACCTGAATATTCGGCACATGTGCAGCCTGCGCAATTGACATATGTACAGCCTGAACAACCCGCACCTGAATATTCGGCATATGTACAGCCTGCACAACCTGCCGAATCGGCACATGTGCAGCCTGCGCAATTGACATATGTACAGCCTGAACAACCCGCACCTGAATATGAGCAACCCGCGCAACCTGCAGGGCATGCGTCGCCTGCTCAGTCTGAGCAAACCCACCGGCAGAACGTCTCCAGTCCTGTGAGGACTGTTGGGAAAAATATGGAGACGTTGAGAGCGGTTTATAACAGGGGGCGCCGCACAAACAGGTTTCCGGATGACAGCTTCGATTTTGAAGATCCAACAGCTGGAGGACGTCACAATTTGGAACTTAATAAAGTGCTGGAAGATAATGTTGTCGTCTTACAGCTTCAAAGTAATAAGCTGGCCAAAAACAAGGCTGGTTTAAAAAATAAAATAGATAGGTTAGATAAATTAAGAAAAATTTTAGTAAATAGGATTAGTATAATAGAAATAGATGAAGCGCGTGTGAATAAAATATTAACTAGTTATAAGTAAGCATAAGTTGAATCATATATATATAATATTACACATAGTTTTAAACCAACGCTTTGTTATTCATTTCTCACCCAATACCATTATAAACAGCAAGCAATAAAATTTTATTACGTGCAATACAGAGTCGCTCGGTAGCTAAATACAAAAGTAATATTTTTCTCCTAAGCAGACCATACTTTAGCATAAGCGTACGTGCACACTTCCGGCTGAGGGAGATGTAAGAAAGGTAAAAAATATAGTCAGGGGATTTTACATAGCGATCGTCCTCGCTCGAACTCGCACGGACAAGCGGTAGCAAGCGGATACCTAAAATCCCAGAACATTTGTAGTATCAAACTGTAGTTTTTAAGTAAATATTTTATTAAACGTTTATTTTCTTATATTCGAGAATTTAATTTAAATAATAATAATAAAACAATTATCCAATAATACATTTCATTTACAATAATACCAATGGTCTAGTTTTTGCACCTGTTTTACATATTAAGCATGTATCTTGCCGAAAAGCTATGCTTTAGCATAACCGTACGTGCACACTTCCGGCTGAGCGATGTAAGAAAGGTAAAAAATACAGCCAGGGGATTTTACATAGCGATCATCCTCACACGGACAAGCAGTAGCATGCGACTACCTAAAATCCCAGAACATTTGTAGGTATCAAACTGTAGTTTTTAATAAAATATTTTATTTCACGTTTATTTTCTTATAGTCAGGAATTTAATTTAAATAATAATAATAAGAACAGAATTATCCAATAATACATTTTATTTACAATAATACATTTTATTTACAATAATGGTATAATTTTTGCACCTGCTTTACACATCAAGCAGGTGTCTTGCCGAAAAGCTATGTAAAGCTTTTCTTTACAGGCACTACACCGCATGAATCTTTGCAAAGGCATTTCTGTCAAAGAAAAATGTAAAGTTTCATGCCGATGCTTCGCATTGTCGGTGAAACCATTCAGGGAAACCTCTGTAAAATCTACCACATACGCACGGTAACAATTTAGGCACAAACGCGCCCTTTCTGTTACCTTTACATATGCGGCAGATACACAGAGGCCCCCCACTGTCCAGTTATTATAACCCTCGGTCGGGTTAATGGGTACACTTTTCGCCACGACGGAGTCATCGCGGCCAACGTCTACCCCTTCATCTTCGTCACTAGCATCATCGTCGTCAATGTCGTCGATGTCTCTTCTCAATTCTGCAGGCACCGTTTTCTCAATCTCTTCTTTTTCTTCTAACGCAAGTTGGTATAGGGAATTATGTATGGAGGCAGCCATTGTTATTAAATTTAATTTGTTTGGAGAAAAACTGTAACTGATGTCTATTGAGATATCTCCAGAGTTTTTATAGTCTAAAACATCAACCTGTACGAGATGTCTAGGAGGGGATCCCCCCCCCCCCCCCTTTCTGATGATGCCAAACTGTTTTCGTATTAAAAGAGGGGTATAAAAGGCACACTTTAGCTAAGTGAACCAATGTAATCGTCTAAGTCTATTCAAGAAAATGACTCCATCCATAAGATACTTGGTAGATGTTGATGGTTTCCACGTCAACGGAAAATTTTTAGTTAAGGAACTTGGAATATTTGATATGAAATGGAAACAGTCCACCTCCAAATATTATTCTGTTGGAAGCTATTACGCTCTCAATTCAAAAGACGCCAGAACCGCAAGGTGGGTCACTAACAATCTTCATGGATTGAGATATGAGGATCAGAAAGGCGACCAACCGCAAGACGACATCATCAAAGAATTTCGGCGTCTGGGCTTCAATTCAGGTGATCAAAACATTGGTTATAAAGGCGGACATGTGGAGTTGGATCTCTTAAAGGCAGCAGGATTTGGACATTTAGCCTATAATATAGAACAACTGGGATGTCCCAAATTTGATATTATAGTCGGGGAAAATCCTGAATTATATAATCAGGTTAAAAAAAATCAATGTAAAAGACATTTGCAAAATTTACGAAAACCCGTGCACTGTCCTCAGGTAGAGTTATGTGTTTTTGCAGAATACATTTATAAGTGTTTGTAATATATTTAGTTAGTAATAGTTTTTTTTAATACGTTTTTTATATTATCCTGTACATACAAATAAATATTTTAACATATCTTTTGTGTTTTATGTCCTATTTAAATATATGCTATAAAAAGTGATACATTTTTTTTAAATTTTAATTCCTCCATTTCAGAAAACTGTATTTTTTGCTGTTTTTTATTTTGAAATAAATGGAACAACTAATCTGCATATTTGAGTTATTCCAAATTTCATAAAGATTGCAACTACTGATTTTCTTTTATGAATTGACGTGTGATCAATACAATGAAAATATTAGATTTTTAATACAGGTCGTGCCCTCTATTTCTGTAGGGAAACAACTACAGTCGTGCTTCAAAAGTACTACCAATTGATCGATATTTCGCCGAATACTTTACCCTTGCAACAGGTATGCGCAAGGGGGTTCGAAAGATACCGCTGGGTGGTTCGAAGGCCCCGCCGTCGAGGGCGCGCTATGAGTCTCAGGAACGCGGCGGCTGTCACAAAGAGAGAGATGGGAGATATGGAACTGAAAATTTGGAGCACTCCAAAGGCGAATGATCTAAAGGCAAAGGCAAATGATTCAAAGGCAAAGGCAAATGATCGGAAGGCAAATGATTCGAAGGCAAAGGCAAATGATCCAAAGGCAAAGGCAAATGATCGGAAGGCAAAGGCAAATGATCCGAAGGCAAAGGCAAATGATCGGAAGGCAAATGATTCGAAGGCAAAGGCAAATGATCCAAAGGCAAAGGCAAATGATCGGAAGGCAAAGGCAAATGATCCGAAGGCAAAGGCAAATGATCGGAAGGCAAAGGCAAATGATCCGAAGGCAAAGGCAAATGATCGGAAGGCAAATGATTCGAAGGCAAAGGCAAATGATCCAAAGGCAAAGGCAAATGATCGGAAGGCAAAGGCAAATGATCCGAAGGCAAAGGCAAATGATCGGAAGGCAAAGGCAAATGATCCGAAGGCAAGTGATCCGAAGGCAAATGATCCAAAGGCAAATTAAAAATATAGTATGAATGTATTGTAACAATGTGTTAGTATATAATAAAGATAAAATTAAGTATAATTGTCAGTGTTTTATTCCCCACCTACGTGATGTATATGTGTGATATTTGCGGTACAACATTTTGTAGATCGGATAGTTTTACAAGACACAAGAATATTCACAGAACTATTATTTTTATGTGTGAATTCTGTAGTAAAACGTTTTCGAGAAAAGATAACTTAAAAACTCATAAAAGAATCCACCAACTTCAAAACGACTTAGTTGTTAGCGAGGTCGTTGGATACAACGATTCGAAAGACGCGATGCAAATCCATCAGCAGACAGTTTCACTTCCAGTAGAAAACCTAGATATTGTGCAAGAAAGTAGTGCTAAATCTAAACACGGTGTACTGTTTCCAAACTCATTTAGGGCAATTTTTTGTGGACCTAGCGGATGTGGAAAAACCAACGCTTTACTTAGTTTAATATTTAATGAAAACGGACTAAAATTCGAGAATATTTACTTGTACAGTAAGTCACTGTACCAACCCAAGTATCAGTTATTGCAAGACGTGCTTAAACAAGTTAGTGGCGTTGGATATTTTCCCTTTAACTCAAACGATGATGTAATTGGTCCATCAGAGGCTAGAGAAAATTCGGTTTTCATATTTGATGACGTGCCTTGCGATAAACAAGATAAAATTAGAGAATTTTATTCAATGGGACGTCATAAATCTATAGATGTTGTCTATCTTTGTCAGACATATTCTAAAATTCCTAAGCAATTAATACGAGACAATTGTAACATGATTATTCTGTTCAAACAGGATGACGTTAATCTGAAGCATGTCTATGATGAACATGTGTCACCAGATATCACCTACGAGCAGTTTAAAAACCTTTGCTCATTTTGTTGGAATGGTAGTGTTTTTGGAACATTAGTGATAGCCAAAGACTTTAGTTTAGATAATGGGCGATACAGAAAAGGATTTGATAGCTATATAAAACTCTAGTGACTCGGTATCTTTATTAGTAGCCAACATGCCCTTGACATCACAAGAACAAATTCAGAGAGCACAGCGTGCTAAAAAAATTAAAGAGCTAACTAGATCTATTAGAAGAAAATATGCTGCGTTAAAAACGGGTAAATCTGAGATGGATGAGACTTTAGATAAGATATTCAAGCCCGTAAAAGATTCTCTAAGCGAAATAAAAAATAATATGAAAGTTAAGGTAGGATCAAAGCAACAAACTGCAATTCGGATAAAACCTAAGATAGAATTATTTACTAGTACGCCAAGTAAAAAGTTACCGTCTGAAATATCGGGAGAAAATACATTACCTACAACGGTCTTAGAATCATCTCAAGTAACTGAATACGATGATGATGTTGAAGATGACGCAGATTATGGTTATCCTGAAACGGCCTTACCATACATTCAAAATTTCATCTCAAAATCTGCTGATATTGATAATACTTATGGTCCTAAACTTGATCGCAGTACCTACACATGGACCTTAGGAAATAAACATATCGATTTTGATAAAGACACGGGAGATATAATAATCGATAACACTCCTTTCAAGAGCACCGACGGACTTTACCAACTCATTTTCTATGAATATCCAGAATACAGTCAGGCGGATTTGTTAAATTACAAGAAAATTTTAATGTTAACTGGTGTTCACCTTACATCGAATGGTAAATTGAGGGGTTCTCACAAGACCAAATACCTTAATATCATTAGACCTCTAATAAAAAGTAAAACTCAAGATGCGCAAGGTACAGGTATGCAGCTTACTTATAACACAAAACCCATAGAGTACGTATACTGGGATAATGTCAATGAATTAGTAGATAGGTTGAAGTTACTTGTAGCTTCTAAAGATGCCGGAAACACTTCTCACGACAACGAAATCGCAGCCATCTTAAATGAATTAAAGGAAGCTAAAGTTATTTACTAGAAGTATAATTACTGTCAATATACAGTTAGTTACAAAATGACTCTTAACAAGTTCGGACGCTCGTCGAAATACAAAAAGGCTAGCGGCATTGTGCACTCTCCTTTGTCCCAAAACCAAAAATTGAATAGCGATGCTTCAGCTATTTCATTTCAATATAATAAAGATAACGAAAAGCTTAGAAATATATTAGATGAGCGTCATAACTTTTTATTACGGTCAGTAAACGACTTTAAAAATAACGTTTCCCAGCAAATACAGGATTTTAAAGAGTTGTTAGAATTAAATACTGTTGCTTTGCAAACTGCCATAGAGAAAATAACACAAGAGCAGGATGTGATTAAAGAACAACTGAAATTGGATAAACAAAAGAGCGGTGTAAAGTAATTTCATTTTAAGTTGGAATTGAGCAGTTGAACAATGAATTTCGGTCATAGTGATGAAAAAGTTCGGTTAGTTAGGGAACTCCATAAACCAGCTCGAAAAAATTATCCTCGACGTCGAACTATTATCAAAGGCTTAGATGATCTTTGGCAAGCCGATCTTGCTCAGTTAGATCAATATGCTTACTGTAATAGAGGTAATAAATTCATATTAGTTGTAATTGACTCTTTCTCCAAATATGTCTGGTGTAGACCGCTACAATCCAAGTCTGGAGCAGATGTTACAAAGGCTTTTAAAGATATTTTAAAAAACAGTGGGGGACGCAAGCCTCACAATTTACAAACCGATCAGGGCAAAGAATTTTACAACTCTGAATTCCAGAAATTGATGAAAACTTTTCAAATTAATCACTACAGTACATTTACCGACAAAAAGGCAGCTATAGTGGAAAGAGTAATACGAACTTTGAAAGAAAAATTATTCAAGTATTTCAGTCTAAATGGAAAATATAGGTGGATTGATATTTTGCCTACTGTAGTAAATGAGTACAATAATAGGAAACATAGAACGATACAAATGAAGCCTGGTGAAGTTAACAAAAACAACGAGCAACATTTAGTCACCAATGTGTACAACAGTCACTTAAAAGTTTTCAAAACTCGTAAATTTAGGAAGGGTGACATTGTGAGAATAAGTAAAGCTAGACATGTATTTGACAAGGGATATCGACCTAATTGGACAACGGAGTTGTTCAAAATAATCAAAGTACAACACACCAATCCTCCCACATATTTGTTAGAAGATTTACGTGGAAGAGCTATAAAGGGTGGTTTTTATAATGAAGAATTGCAAAAAGTGGCAAATCCTGACATCTATTTGGTGGAAAAAGTGCTTCAAAGGAGGAGGGGGAAAGTTCTTGTGCGATGGCTCGGGTTAGATAAAAGCCACGACTCGTGGATAAGCGAAACAAACATTGTGTAGTTCTCTCGGTGAACGAACCGCCAAAATGTCTGACAGTGGTTACGAATCCGATGTAAGCAGCAGTGAAAATGATATTGTAGAAGATTCTTTGCTTTTGGCAGCATGTTTTCCGATCAAATCAACTAATGGATTATTCATTCATACAGGGTTGAGTCTCAAGAAATATTTTGAGCCAGCAGTAATCATCACATACCTTTGTCATGATCGGACAGTAATTTCCTTGAACTACTCTGAATGGAATAAATTATTGGAACATGTATGTGAATTTATTAATAATGGTGGAGCTCCAATGTTTGCCAGATTCGACTCACGTATGGTTCTAAGTACGGTGATTGACGCCGATAGAAATCAGCACGTGTCGCTTAGAAAAAATAATGTGTATGTTTATTTTACCGAGGCAGATATTTTTGAATTGTTAAACGTTAGCATAAGTGCATCTTTGAGATTTGGCTTTTTGCTCCGCTTTGATTTTTATGATTTCTATTGTAATTTCTTAGATAAAGTCAATCATCTAGTAGTAAGTAGTAACTTAAATGAAACAGACATTATATTAATATTATGTAATATTACATTTAGTATAGAAACCTTTTGTATTTTTGAACTCTTCTGTTTTTACAAAGAGTTTCTGTTGGCTGATTTGTATAGGAGAAGGTTGGTTTAATAAAACAACGTTCTACAAATATGGGTTTTTTGAATTTTCTCTAGCCTCTGATGGACCAATTACATCATCGTTTGAGTTAAAGGGAAAATATCCAACGCCACTAACTTGTTTAAGCACGTCTTGCAATAACTGATACTTGGGTTGGTACAGTGACTTACTGTACAAGTAAATATTCTCGAATTTTAGTCCGTTTTCATTAAATATTAAACTAAGTAAAGCGTTGGTTTTTCCACATCCGCTAGGTCCACAAAAAATTGCCCTAAATGAGTTTGGAAACAGTACACCGTGTTTAGATTTAGCACTACTTTCTTGCACAATATCTAGGTTTTCTACTGGAAGTGAAACTGTCTGCTGATGGATTTGCATCGCGTCTTTCGAATCGTTGTATCCAACGACCTCGCTAACAACTAAGTCGTTTTGAAGTTGGTGGATTCTTTTATGAGTTTTTAAGTTATCTTTTCTCGAAAACGTTTTACTACAGAATTCACACATAAAAATAATAGTTCTGTGAATATTCTTGTGTCTTGTAAAACTATCCGATCTACAAAATGTTGTACCGCAAATATCACACATATACATCACGTAGGTGGGGAATAAAACACTGACAATTATACTTAATTTTATCTTTATTATATACTAACACATTGTTACAATACATTCATACTATATTTTTAATTTGCCTTTGGATCATTTGCCTTCGGATCACTTGCCTTCGGATCATTTGCCTTTGCCTTCCGATCATTTGCCTTTGCCTTCGGATCATTTGCCTTTGCCTTCCGATCATTTGCCTTTGCCTTTGGATCATTTGCCTTTGCCTTCGAATCATTTGCCTTCCGATCATTTGCCTTTGCCTTCGGATCATTTGCCTTTGCCTTCCGATCATTTGCCTTTGCCTTCGGATCATTTGCCTTTGCCTTCCGATCATTTGCCTTTGCCTTTGGATCATTTGCCTTTGCCTTCGAATCATTTGCCTTCCGATCATTTGCCTTTGCCTTCGGATCATTTGCCTTTGCCTTCCGATCATTTGCCTTTGCCTTTGGATCATTTGCCTTTGCCTTCGAATCATTTGCCTTCCGATCATTTGCCTTTGCCTTTGAATCATTTGCCTTTGCCTTTAGATCATTCGCCTTTGGAGTGCTCCAAATTTTCAGTTCCATATCTCCCATCTCTCTCTTTGTGACAGCCGCCGCGTTCCTGAGACTCATAGCGCGCCCTCGACGGCGGGGCCTTCGAACCACCCAGCGGTATCTTTCGAACCCCCTTGCGCATACCTGTTGCAAGGGTAAAGTATTCGGCGAAATATCGATCAATTGGTAGTACTTTTGAAGCACGACTGTAGTTGTTTCCCTACAGAAATAGAGGGCACGACCTGTATTAAAAATCTAATATTTTCATTGTATTGATCACACGTCAATTCATAAAAGAAAATCAGTAGTTGCAATCTTTATGAAATTTGGAATAACTCAAATATGCAGATTAGTTGTTCCATTTATTTCAAAATAAAAAACAGCAAAAAATACAGTTTTCTGAAATGGAGGAATTAAAATTTAAAAAAAATGTATCACTTTTTATAGCATATATTTAAATAGGACATAAAACACAAAAGATATGTTAAAATATTTATTTGTATGTACAGGATAATATAAAAAACGTATTAAAAAAAACTATTACTAACTAAATATATTACAAACACTTATAAATGTATTCTGCAAAAACACATAACTCTACCTGAGGACAGTGCACGGGTTTTCGTAAATTTTGCAAATGTCTTTTACATTGATTTTTTTTAACCTGATTATATAATTCAGGATTTTCCCCGACTATAATATCAAATTTGGGACATCCCAGTTGTTCTATATTATAGGCTAAATGTCCAAATCCTGCTGCCTTTAAGAGATCCAACTCCACATGTCCGCCTTTATAACCAATGTTTTGATCACCTGAATTGAAGCCCAGACGCCGAAATTCTTTGATGATGTCGTCTTGCGGTTGGTCGCCTTTCTGATCCTCATATCTCAATCCATGAAGATTGTTAGTGACCCACCTTGCGGTTCTGGCGTCTTTTGAATTGAGAGCGTAATAGCTTCCAACAGAATAATATTTGGAGGTGGACTGTTTCCATTTCATATCAAATATTCCAAGTTCCTTAACTAAAAATTTTCCGTTGACGTGGAAACCATCAACATCTACCAAGTATCTTATGGATGGAGTCATTTTCTTGAATAGACTTAGACGATTACATTGGTTCACTTAGCTAAAGTGTGCCTTTTATACCCCTCTTTTAATACGAAAACAGTTTGGCATCATCAGAAAGGGGGGGGGGGGGGGATCCCCTCCTAGACATCTCGTACAGGTTGATGTTTTAGACTATAAAAACTCTGGAGATATCTCAATAGACATCAGTTACAGTTTTTCTCCAAACAAATTAAATTTAATAACAATGGCTGCCTCCATACATAATTCCCTATACCAACTTGCGTTAGAAGAAAAAGAAGAGATTGAGAAAACGGTGCCTGCAGAATTGAGAAGAGACATCGACGACATTGACGACGATGATGCTAGTGACGAAGATGAAGGGGTAGACGTTGGCCGCGATGACTCCGTCGTGGCGAAAAGTGTACCCATTAACCCGACCGAGGGTTATAATAACTGGACAGTGGGGGGCCTCTGTGTATCTGCCGCATATGTAAAGGTAACAGAAAGGGCGCGTTTGTGCCTAAATTGTTACCGTGCGTATGTGGTAGATTTTACAGAGGTTTCCCTGAATGGTTTCACCGACAATGCGAAGCATCGGCATGAAACTTTACATTTTTCTTTGACAGAAATGCCTTTGCAAAGATTCATGCGGTGTAGTGCCTGTAAAGAAAAGCTTTACATAGCTTTTCGGCAAGACACCTGCTTGATGTGTAAAGCAGGTGCAAAAATTATACCATTATTGTAAATAAAATGTATTATTGTAAATAAAATGTATTATTGGATAATTCTGTTCTTATTATTATTATTTAAATTAAATTCCTGACTATAAGAAAATAAACGTGAAATAAAATATTTTATTAAAAACTACAGTTTGATACCTACAAATGTTCTGGGATTTTAGGTAGTCGCATGCTACTGCTTGTCCGTGTGAGGATGATCGCTATGTAAAATCCCCTGGCTGTATTTTTTACCTTTCTTACATCGCTCAGCCGGAAGTGTGCACGTACGGTTATGCTAAAGCATAGCTTTTCGGCAAGATACATGCTTAATATGTAAAACAGGTGCAAAAACTAGACCATTGGTATTATTGTAAATGAAATGTATTATTGGATAATTGTTTTATTATTATTATTTAAATTAAATTCTCGAATATAAGAAAATAAACGTTTAATAAAATATTTACTTAAAAACTACAGTTTGATACTACAAATGTTCTGGGATTTTAGGTATCCGCTTGCTACCGCTTGTCCGTGCGAGTTCGAGCGAGGACGATCGCTATGTAAAATCCCCTGACTATATTTTTTACCTTTCTTACATCTCCCTCAGCCGGAAGTGTGCACGTACGCTTATGCTAAAGTATGGTCTGCTTAGGAGAAAAATATTACTTTTGTATTTAGCTACCGAGCGACTCTGTATTGCACGTAATAAAATTTTATTGCTTGCTGTTTATAATGGTATTGGGTGAGAAATGAATAACAAAGCGTTGGTTTAAAACTATGTGTAATATTATATATATATGATTCAACTTATGCTTACTTATAACTAGTTAATATTTTATTCACACGCGCTTCATCTATTTCTATTATACTAATCCTATTTACTAAAATTTTTCTTAATTTATCTAACCTATCTATTTTATTTTTTAAACCAGCCTTGTTTTTGGCCAGCTTATTACTTTGAAGCTGTAAGACGACAACATTATCTTCCAGCACTTTATTAAGTTCCAAATTGTGACGTCCTCCAGCTGTTGGATCTTCAAAATCGAAGCTGTCATCCGGAAACCTGTTTGTGCGGCGCCCCCTGTTATAAACCGCTCTCAACGTCTCCATATTTTTCCCAACAGTCCTCACAGGACTGGAGACGTTCTGCCGGTGGGTTTGCTCAGACTGAGCAGGCGACGCATGCCCTGCAGGTTGCGCGGGTTGCTCATATTCAGGTGCGGGTTGTTCAGGCTGTACATATGTCAATTGCGCAGGCTGCACATGTGCCGATTCGGCAGGTTGTGCAGGCTGTACATATGCCGAATATTCAGGTGCGGGTTGTTCAGGCTGTACATATGTCAATTGCGCAGGCTGCACATGTGCCGAATATTCAGGTGCGGGTTGTTCAGGCTGTACATATGTCAATTGCGCAGGCTGCACATGTGCCGATTCGGTAGGTTGTGCAGGCTGTACATATGCCGATTGTTCATGTGCCAGCTCACGCTCGATCTGCGACACAGCAAACGATGTTGCGCTTCTAATGCTTTCATCGTCCACTTCGGAATACTATAAGTATAAGATAAACATTTATTATTTGTTAGAATTCATAAACATGTCTACTTACATGCTCAACATTGTTTTCTTCAGATGAATTTTCAACTGACCCCTCTGCCGCAAGCGTCTCGATGAGATTATAAGCAGATGGTGACTATAATAATTATTGAATGTTAGTATATCGCAAATAAAAAAATATTTTTCGCATAAGAAAATCTCCAACTTGCGGCTAACAAGAAAAAAGTTGGCTAAAAATTTTCTGATGCGAAAAAGCAAAATAGTTTCTCGAAGCAAATTGAAATAACGTATTTAATAATTATAAAAAAATAAGTTTTGACTTACCCTCACAACAGCATTGTAGTGGACAATCGCCTTAGTTTGGAACACACTCATAATTATAAGCAAAGTAATAAATTTAAAAATAACACACGACAAAACTCGAACACAATTCAACAAAATTTAGAAAACTGATGCTTTTGCTGAATTTCTACACCCTTTTGTAGATTTTAAAATGAATGCGTTGGTGGGGATGGCTCTCAACGTTGCTACTTTTTAATTTAGGCGTTAACTTTGCTCTGGTGGGAGTGGGGGTAACTCCACCCCTTCGGCGTTGCCAAAAAATTTTCTACTTCAAATTGCTCTATTTTCTAATTAGACGACAACGCTGTTGAGTGGGGATAGGCAATGCTTACGTTAAATATAAAAGGCAGCCACATCCTTAACAAAATTCACTAAATTCAATTCAATACAAAGAATTAAATATTGCTTCAGTTAGATAATTGTGGCAAAAGTTTATAACACTCGTTGAGATGTATTCTCAGAATAAAAGAAAAGTGACAGATGATGGATACAGTGCAGGATGGAGTTCGTATAGTCAGTGGAAAACGGAAGAAAACGCAAATCCAATTAGGCGATTAAGGGACACTCATGTGAGGCACTATAATGAAGGTTTATACGCGGGATGGTTTGATCATCAGGCTGGTAAGAATAGGCGTTTTCTGGAGGGTGACGTGAAAATGGATAAAGTTCAATATGGTGCAGGATATCAAGATGGATGGATCAGATACGGTCAGTGTTTTGCGAACGCTAATGACATTTACATGGCTAAATCTGATATCATTGCATATAATAAGGCGTACTACGCAGGGTGGTTTAATCATCAGCGTCAAATCGAATACGAATCTGGCTATGTGGCAGGGTATTTTCGATTTGCGAATAATGAGGACATAATACGAAATCGAACGACTTATAATTATGCATATTATGAAGGCTGGTTCGACCGTCTACGCAGACAACGACAGTGCTAATATTTGTATATAAGTTTATTGTAACAAAATATATGAATTATTTTAATAAAACAAAACATTAATTAATTTTAGTTTGTTTTATTTATATACTGGTTTCTTGTTTAGTTTTGTTTACCTATTCCTTACTAACCCACTTTAAAGCAATATTTTTATCGAGGAATTTTAAGTGGAATATTAATAATGTACACAGTTTTTTTTATCAAAATAACAATAACAGCAAAATATTCTCATTTAAGTTTTAACATTGAAAGCCTTTTTTTATTAAAATCTCAGGTAGGGTCGCACGAGAAGATTTACAAGCAGGTGAAAATCTAAATAATTTGAACAGTCTGCTATAAAACTACCAGGCAGTAAATTTTTATAACATGCCATTTACAGGACTATAAAAAAAAAGTCTGACAAAAAACATTTAAAAGTGGATCATTGTTATGTAAGATTATCCCTTGAAGGAAGGGTCGCGCAAGAAGATTTAGAAACAGGTGAAAGTCTAAAGAATGTGAACAGCCTGCTATAAAAGTAAAAGGGGGCAAACTTGTCTGCATTTTTGTTGACTCGGCACAAAAAGATTCAAGGTACTAAAACCAGGTGAAGGTGTAACTAATTTGAACGGTCGGGTGTAAAACTCTGAAAGGGTTAACTTTCTCTGGAATTATGCCAAAAATGGTTCGAGTCACTATCTGCGCTGGATTGGCTGTTTATAGAATTGTAGGTGGGAACTGAAAAGCTTCCTCCTACTTAGTAGATCCTTATAAAAGTACTGCATCCAACTGAGACGTTGGCGTCGAAAGTTGGCGTCGAAAGTTGGCGTCTAAAGTGGGCGGCTTAAGTGGGACTTAAAATAAGTGGGCGGCTTAAGTGGGACTTAAAATGGGGACTTTACATGGGGAATTTGCATGGGGACTATGTATGGACTTCCTTAGAGGGCACAGAAATTATTATTTTTGTTAGAATTTTTATCATTAGGCATTATTATTTTTTGTTTGGAGCTACATCAAGCTGCAAGAAAAAATTGTGTTTGGTTTTAATTCAAGTTTCAGTTTTGCACTTTTTTTATACTATTACTTTGTTGTACACCTGCTGGGTAGTTTGTTATTTTATTAATTTACTATGGGTAGAAGAAATGAAACATCTCTTATGCTATATATATTTTATTTTTAATTGTTTAAAGTTCTTATTAATTTCATATATATCAATTTCATATTTTAGTTTCTGTAATTTTCGAATGTGAGACTCCAAAGTATTTTTATAGCTGTTCCGGTTCTTGGACGGAAAATTGAATATTAGTTGTTTTCCCGACAGGTCCATAACTAATAAGATAATACTTTCGCCCGTTGAAAATGTCCTTGTTTACTTGCTCAATTCGTTCTTCTGTAAATTCTACCGTGAACCTTTGCGGTAAAATTGTTTTGAAATCGTCGAATTCCAAGGATATCTTCTCGCCGAACTTGGTGTTTATTTTCGTAAATGCATGTACCTCAAACTTTCGGTTGACTTCCAAATCTTGGACCCTAATGAATTTCTTCAGGAACAAACTGTTATTTAAATGGGTCACAAACGATGCCATACTTTTAATCTTATTTAGTTAAGTTAAAAGTGAGAACTGTGTACTTTACCAATCAACCATCGAAATATATACTAAAAAAAGTGGAGGGGATCCCCCCACACAAATCCCCCCCACCGCTAGATTTTATCCCCGAAAACCCTATGCGGATCCTGGCTCAGGCTCAAAACCCTTATGCGGAAGCTGGCTCACATATGGCGGCCATCTTTGAGCCAGGATCCGCTTTACTTAACTACTTGGGCTATTTCCCGACTGGCCGAAGAATTTGGTGTATCTAAAAGCACCATTTTCAATATAAAGAAGAAATATGACGAAACCGGAAGCGTGGAAAACATACATAGAGGAGGAAATGTGAAAATTACGTCTGACCAACAAGATGAGCAACTAGCTAATTTTTGCCTTGCAAATCCGTTTAAATCCGCCGTTGAAGCAGTATCTGCAACACAATTTCCAGCAAGTGTTAGAACTGCCCGAAGGAGATTAGATGCAGCCAATCTGAAATCTCGCACGGCCAGCAACAAAATTCAGCTGACCGAGGCTAATAAGGAAGTCAGGTTGCAGATATGCCGAGAGTTTCAGCGTTTACCGCCACATTATTGGGAGAAGGTAATATTTAGCGACGAAAAGATCTTTCAAAGCCATTACAATGGCAAAGTGCGAGTATATAGACCTTCGGTGAGTTCAAGATATGACGAAAGATTTGTGTCACCCAGGAAAAGGAGTGGGCATTTTTCCGTCAACATATGGGCCTGGATAAGCTACCGTGGACCTGGCATTTGTTGGAGAATCGACGACCGCTTCACAGCAGCTCGCTATTGCGAGATACTCGAGGGCGGATTGTTACCAACTGCAACGGAAATGTATCCCGATGGCTTCGTTTTCCAGCATGATAACGCTCCTGTGCATACAGCAAGAATAGTTCGCGAATGGTTCACCGAAAACATACCTCGCCATATGCTACAGAGCCACTTGGATTTTGTGGCATGGAGAAATTTAAGGAAAGACGCTCCATGTAGATTCCTATCATTTTTGGAAGACATTAGAGGAGTCTTTTTGTGATTAATTATATAGTATTTCATTATTTTTCATTTTAATATAAAAAAAATAAGTACAGGGTGTTCCCGTAATTTTGACCCACCCCTAGAGCCTATATTTTTCGAGTTAGAAAAAAAATACTTAAATGAAAGTTGCAAGGTCTTTTCGGAACCGCTAGAATCCGTTACTAGATAAAACAAATGCGCGTCGCAAATTTATGAAAAAATATAAACTTACTTTTTTAATGGAACACCCTGTATATTTGTGGATTTTTGAATTGCACGCATTTTTCCGATTCCAACAATATAAATATGTTTTATGTTTGCTCTATCGCATGATATTCCAAATTGCAGATAAATACGATCTTTATATTTAATTAAGGTTGCCATGGAAAAACATTTCAACTTAGGCAAGGCCATTCCTGTCAATCCATTATTTTTGGGACAATACACCTTGGTACCCTACAACTTTCATTTAAGTAATTTTTTTCTAACTCGACAAATAGAGGCTCTAGGGGTGGGCCAAAATATACGGGAACACCCTGTACATACCAATATCTATTATTTCTTATTAATATTAATCTAAACAATCAATAAAAAATGTAAACTTATACTGCAAATCACATATAATTACTGTAGATCGCAAGCCAGACCAGTTCGTCATACTGTAGAGCGCATACCGGACCAGCACCAATTTTTTCATAGGAACTTTTCATGTTATTTTAATGTCCCCTATATAAATCCGGGAGATTGTCCACATACTCTGGGACACCCGGTATAACGTAGGTATAAATGTCGGCACATTTATAATCTATATTTGTATTGTTGAAATAAAAATGTGATAATTTATCATATATCTTGTGAACAGTATAATAATTGTTTAGGTGTAGGTAAATAGTAAACCGATACTATATTAGTCTGTTTGTAAATGAAAGGATAATTTATGGCTCATTATAAATGCAAATTCTCTGAGAGGTTTTTAAGAGAAATACTAAGAGGTTTTTAAGAGAAATACTAAAAAGGTTTTTAAGAGAAATACTAAAAATATGGATAGTTTAGAACAGAAGTAATGTTATTTATGAGGGGATCCCTGTAAAATGCCTCCAGATATAATACACAATGGAAATTGGGACCGATGAGCAGGTACATAAGCGCAGAGTCATTATAAAAACGTTTTTTTTTGACATTTAACAAATTTATTTGAACTTTCTAATTTATTTCACAGCAAGCATTTGCACTGATAACTGCATAAATAACAAAAAATAATACATTTTACTACTCCCTAGAATGTAACAACTCTCCATCTTCAGAATATAATAGACCCATTTTCGCAAACAAGCCTCGAAAAGGGTTGAAAAGTACATCGATGTTGAAGGGAAATTATTTACGAGTGGCCCCTGAGGATAACATGGAAAATTCGATTTTCCTTAAGAAAAATTAAAAGGTGGCTGTTGCCCATATTGTCAGGCCAGCCGTGTTCACTAAATGATTAATTAATAGAACCTGGTTTCGGGAAACCAAAGGCTTGAGTGTTGCAGGTGGCTAAAGGGTTGAAATAAGGGCGTAATCTTGTAAGGAAAAATGTAAGGAGATTTTGTCCGATTTTTTCACACAAGCCCATCGAAAGTATGAAAATGTACATCGTCACAATCCCGAAAAACATAAAAATACATATTAGGTATACATAATTAACATATTATATATTTCTATTATATAGGAATATCGAATTTTCCATATGTTATAACCAGGGGCGACTCGTAAATTTCCCTTCATTCTACTCAGCATCAATATACTTTTTAACCCTCTTCGAGGCGAAAATGGGGCACTATCTGACGCTGACGGTCTATAATCACTACTACTCGTAGAACTGCCATCCCTAAAGAAATTATCAGAGGCTCGACAGTCTGCTCTATGACTACATCAATTTCCCACATTTTTCCTCTTTCTTAAGAACGTGTTCTACACATTTACGCCAATCAATTTACTGCAATCACCTGTTACTTAGGAGTGCACCCCCAGTTAACCCTGAAAAAATCAGCTTGTTTTAAAGAATTTTTTTTCTCCACGACCATTCGTGAATGTAAGCATTCTAAAATCATTTTATTTTTTCTCACTCTAGAGCGAGATGATTTATTCTTAAATACTTGCTTCTCGAGTGTTTTGCAGGTATTTCCTGGATCTTAATATAATTTTTGTAATCTATTGCATATAAATACACAATATAATAATATAGGGATACTATTAATATTTCGTACTAATAATAATAAATCATTGCATTATTTTATATATTTTCATTCCATAACAAGACAATGAATGAATATACGCTAATCGAACTAAACACAGCATAGAGTGCCATGGATTTCAAGACTATATTCATTTAATTTATACCCTGACGTCATCGATACCAGCATAACAGCGTTGCCAAACTTTATGACAAATTGCAAATACGAAGACTTCAGCTGCCACAATATTTGACTTTTAAACCATTTACAATTTAGTTAATGTACACAGTGTTTTCTTAATCTGAAACCTTAATAGGCCATTTGAATAAAAGTAAGGAAAAGCTTAATACTAAAAAAAATAAAAAAAAATTGAAAAAATTCACTATTTCCGAATAATTATTTAAAAAAAATTTTTGGACCAAAAAAAGAAAGCAGTGGAAATTTACAAAGAAAATATTTCCCTTAATTCAAAATCTTTTATAATATTTTCTTTTAAAATTTTAAATAAAAGCATTTGCTTAAGTTTTATTTACACTACCCAATGAATTTTGTGCTGTAAATCATTATGTTAATATTTATTAAAATAAAGACCTCAAACAATTTTGAATTAAATTTTATTAAGTATACTTAATAACTAAATATGAACAATGAAATAATAATAATAATAAATAAAAAACAATTCTGGGCCATTAACTCTACATACAAAGAGAGAAAGAAAAAACCTGTAGTCAACATGGATGATTTCGACCAGCAATCCGAAATGTGATATATGAAATGTATAGGGACAGTATGTTAAAGAATTTTGCCAATTTGCCCGAATATGCTTCTAATTTTATAATTATTCTTTTAGAAAAGCACATTACAGTGAACACCCTAAAAGCGAAATTAGAAGAGAGAGATATTTTTCATGGTGGTAGAACATCTTCATGGAAAATATTGAGGAACATTGGATTTAAGTACCGTAAAGATGATCCCCGACGTGTACTTATAGAGGTGCTTAATATTGCTCTAAAACGTATTAAATTTTTAAGAAATTATATATATACAAGCAAAAATGGAAGGAACACGTCAGTTTCTTTACCTGGACGAAACATGGATTTTCCAAGATGGGACTATCAGCAAGTCTTGGCAAGATGATAGCGTTAAATCCGTTAAGAAAACTAAAGTTTTTTTAAAAAGAAAATTTGGTTGATTCAAAAATTGCACTCCTCTTCATCGTCTTCGTAGTCACTATCCGAGTCACTATCAAGATTAATGATCAAGGGGTGTATGTCTTCCCGATCAAAAGCCACCTCCCTTTCCCACCAACGACTGATTTCTTCTTCAGTGTGACGAACAGTTTTTGCCCAAACTTCTGGAGTAGCCTGTGCTAAGGCTTGCCTCCATACCAATAACGATTTCTCCACCGATCGTCCATCTTCACCAACATGGTCGTTGTAATATTTTTTCGCAATACCCCATATATTTTCTATTGGATTGAAGATGCAGTGGTATGGTGGTAACCTTAACACAGTATGTCCCTTTTCTACGGCGATTTTGTCCGCCACATATTCTATTGGTGGTTTGTGCCTGTAATAAATGAAAAAAATAGTAGGTACTTCAAAGGTAGCAAAGTCAATTTTCAATTAAAAAAATGTTTAACTATAGTAATTAGCAATACCATTCTAATAATATAAGATTAAGTACCTTCTGACTAAATCAATCAGTTGAGTCTTGAACATAGACTTTTCAAATGGAATGTGATTTTCCTCCAGCCATGACTGAATTTCACTTTTTCGAGAATTTGCTGTTGGTGCTTTGTTAACTATTTTACTATGATAGGATGCATTGTCCATGACGATGATGGAAGGTGACTTCAAGTTTTTTAGTAGTTGGTGTTCAAACCACTTCAAAAAATTTTCATGGTTCATTTCACCATGATAATCAGCTTGTTTAGTTTTTGAGCAAAACACCAGCTCTGCACCATCAACAAAACCATGTGTCGTTCCAGCATGCACCACACTATATCTTAAAAAAATACTTTGGATATTTGTTTTATGTACCTATATTACTAGTTACGTACCTTTTGCCCCCAACTTTAGTTGTCTTAACGGATTTAACGCTATCATCTTGCCAAGACTTGCTGATTGTCCCGTCTTGGAAAATTCAGGTTTCGTCCAGGTAAACAAACTCTCGTGTTCCTTCTCTTCTTGCTTGCATATAATTTCTTAAAAATTTAATACGTTTTAGGGCAATATTAGGCACCTCCATAAGTCCACGTCGAGGATCATCTTTACGGTACTTAAATCCAATGTTCCTCAATATTTTCCATAAAGATGTTCTACCACCATGAAAAATATCTCTTTCTTCTAATTTCGCTTTTAGGGTGTTCACTGTAATGTGCTTTTCTAAAAGAATAATTATAAAATTAGACGCATATTCGGGCAAATTGGCAAAATTCTTTAACATACTGTCCCTATACATTTCATATATCACATTTCGGATTGCTGTCTGTTCGAAATCATCAATGTTGACTACAGGTTTTTTTCTTTCTCTCCTTGCAGGTCGAGTAGCTGGTCCTTTTGAAATAATGGTTTTGACCGTGTCAAAACTAATTCCTAGAGCTGCTGCAACCCTCTTAATAGAAACAAAAATATGATTTTTTGGAAATTATCGAAATTTATATCAGTGAAATAAAATAAAAAGTACTTACATCTTTTACAGCACAAAGCGGAAGCAGCGGTCCCCCGTTTTCCCTTTTCCTCTCAAAATATTCGCTTAAGGCACGCACCATACCCTGCGCGCGTTTATCGAGATTTTGAGAATCTATCTTGCGCGGCATTTTTAAAATTAGGTGACAGACTGTGTCAAAATTTTAACGAAAAATTTGAATATTATCATTGCAACCCAGCCCTATTATGCCAACATGACAGATGAAAATTTAACTATTATTTGTGTGGCATTTTTTTAGTGTCACTAGAATTTATATTGGCAGCAAAAAACACCAAACGATGACGTCAGGGTATAAATTTAATGAATAGGCTCAACCTCGCTGTCAACAATAGCGACGTGGGCGTGCGCGTCATAATAAGTATTTTCGAACGTGTTTTAAGTTAAATAAAATGAGTGAAAAATCGAGTGAGTTTGATATGGAATTTCATAATACTCCACCTGAAATTACATTCACGAATGGTCGTGGAGAAAATACAGTTTGTTACTCGGTTAGAATGAAAAAATTCGATACTCGTGGTTCTCACGATCGCTAACGCTCGCGTTCGGAATCTTCCACTCGTATCGAATTTTTTCATTCTAACCTCATTACAGAATCTACTATTCACCCTTATAAAGCACTTTAGCTGGTGGTGATCTTTTACCTATATCTCGTGAAGTATATATAGAAGTTAAAAAAAAACTTTATAAGGGAAAGTAGTAGAGAATGTAATAATGAAAAAAAAAAGTTTGCAAAACCACCCCTATTGCGGGGTTCGTAACACGACTTCGTTGGTGATTTTTTGGGGTTATACTCAGGACGCTACCCACAACCAACCCTGAAAATATCTACCTGATAAGAATTTTTTTCTACCTTTATAAAAAAATGACAATTTTCTTGGACTAATAGGACAAATTAATTGATAGTTATGTTTAAGCCTGCAAACGTCATTTTTGGCACAAAATTTAAAATATATAAAAAACGGTTAGGTTAGGTAATAATGAAATAATAATAATAATATTTCTCCCCCTCACAATACTCCAAACTAGGAGTATCCCAGAAGCAACCACATGCCTGTGCGGGGGAGGAGGGCAATTACTATTATTTTGTCTTCGTTGCCATTTACGGCTAGGGCCGACTTTTTTCCCGATAGAACCAGGATAGCATTCGCTCAAGTAATACGGAAAATCCTAGAAAACCGTAGTAATCCCAGTGAGTGTAGGACAATTAGTAAATCACACGGATAAAGCTATTTAGGAGCAATACCGTGAACCCACATTTGTCCAGCGCTCTTGGCCATAGCGGTGTTTTTCTTTAAAGACATGTGCAAGCGCCTATCTCGACATCGGTTCGAACCAAGGTCGATCGAAGGCAGAAAAACATGCAGTCTAAAAAGTCAGCGCCGGTACGAGCGAAGCCACCGCGGCCCTAGTCTAGAATTTTGCGTAGAATCTAAAAATGAAGTAATATGTAGGGTGTCCTATTGTATAAAATAGATAAGATGGCATCAACTTCCGGTATAACCAGAAGTGCCATCATCTTGAAAATATTTTAGCCGAATTGCCCCCAACGATTTTCCAGAGTGTATTTTATGTTATATACGAGTTTTAATAACGTAGTATCTCAAATTACATTAAAACTCCCAAAAAACTTTATTAAGAGATTTCATGTGTAAATAATAATTTTGACATTCATCCTTTCGTTGCTTCTCTCAGTCGTATTTCTTCCGATTAATGCCATTATTGTATACCTATACTTTATTTAAATGTCAAAAATTCTTCTCGATCGGTACCTACTAAATTTTCTACTCTAAAATTTTCTTGCATTATTACATCTTGAATCGTGTATTCCATATTGTTTATCGCATCTAATTAATAATTTGATTTCTTCTGCCGACTAGAAAAGAACTGCTCGTTATTTCGCAAAGTTCTTTGTAACGGGGGCGGAGGATTTCAATTAAGGTTTTTCCCCCCGAAAGAAACAATGTTCCCTTGGCCCGGACCGGCGATCAAACAACATTGATTAGCGACCAGACCAGAAACCTCGAGCGACCGGGCGACGGGGCCCTAATTATCCGAGCTTTGTGTTGCCGCGTCCGCCCCTGCACGGTTCGTTACTTTCTTTTTCTGGGGGCCCCCGGCCCCGGCCGTCCCACCCCCGGGGGCCCTAATGGTCTCCGAGCGGCGATCTGGGCGGCCGGAATTGAGAGCGGACAGAAAATTGTTATTTGCGATTATAGTCCCACTCCTGCCCTGGAAATAATGTAGAGTTTGGAAGTGATCAAAAATATAAGTAACGGTCCATCCCAAGCCCAACGTTCACATGGCTGCTTATTTAATTCATAATTTATGGAATGATCTAAAGATTTCAGAGCGCGCACATTTTTACTTACTTCATCGTGTAATTTGCCGAGTTCTGAAAAAGATTCTCGCTGGACTCCAATGTGTCACCATCAAACTCATGATTATCATTAATAAACTCTAAATTGATCAAATTTATCCCATAATTTCGTACACTTTAGTAACCTGTCTTCCAGCTCCCCTGCATTTTCCTCTAAAAACCACGTAGGTACTGCATTTAGGTAGTTTTGCTTTCAACATTTTCCTTTGAGCTACTAAAATTTCAACCATAACTATTTTTTTTCAGTATCGTAATAAAGATAAAAATATACACCACCCTGTATAACAGATAGATTACTTAATCTGGAAAAATGGGATTCAAAGAAAGGAAATTATATCTCTATGCTTATTATAAATGATTTCATCTGACCTTGTTGCTGCTGGTCTGAAGGTATAATTCCCTGAAATGCTCCTCGGAGACCTGATGCTCCGAATTCTTGAAGACGTGTTCAAACACTTCTGGAAGCTAGTGTTCTAGTGCTGGACTTGCCGTCGTTCTGCCTGGACTCGTTCTGTCTTAAAGTTGGTTCTTTCTGGTCCTCAAATCCGGCTCGAAGGACCAAATGGTGTCCAGTTTGTTCAGCGAATGTTCGCCCTACGTCACAACTCCCGTCCTTGTCTGACTCGTGAATATACGACCGATATCCATCGTATATTCATGAGTAAAACAAGGACAAGGACTGTAATAAAGTTGGCAATGAAAGCGTGGTAAACTCGATCTTTTGCTAGATATTCAAAAGTACGTCAGATATCAAAAGACAAAAATATCAATAGCAAAGACGTAAATTCTTATTCGGTGGCAAAATACATCAATAAATGCAGTAATGATACTTTATTGTATAGGTACCTAATCAAAATTGTAGTTTTCACAATTTGTGTACCTACCAAGGCACCGAAATTCAACTTGATATTTTTATTTATTTTATAAGAAGGAATTTCGGTACCGAGGGGCACAACATACATACATTGTATACAGGGTGATTTATTGGGAATAACTAGATCCTATTGTTTATATTTGTTTTGTTGCCATGAACAGGTCGCAGTCTAATACCCGATAGTACAGAACGTAGCGGGGTTGCCAGTTGCCAGTGAAACACAAAACACATCATTTTATCTGAAAATGGCACTTTATAGCCTATATTGTTTCTTTGCAACACCAAACTAGTTTCCAATATACAGGGTGTTTCTAAATTATGGTGCCAACGTAATATGACAGGTAGAAAATGTCATTTTGAACAAAAAATTTCCTATAAACATGGGTCCGAAAATGCATAATAAAAAAGTTTACAGGGTGAGAAAGGTACAGTTTGAAAAACATATTTTTCCCAAAAACTTCTACAGAAGTTATGCAATTTAAATGAAACTTGGTACAGTCCTTTAGTCGCTAAAGTGCAACAATTTAGTTTAAAAACAATTTATTCCCATCGCCCAGAGGCGGAGGGGCGGGGTAGCTCAATGGGTTTTATACTCATAACTTTTTTGAGGTTAGGTTTTTGGTCTTGCAGGATGATCATTTTCGTGCATGCAAAAAATTAGTATTTTTTCGTTTCTATTTTGCAGGAGCCATAATTACTGTTCAAACAAATTAATTGTTATGAAACTCACGTTTTTAAAGGATAAATATCTTCTGTGAAATCGAACTGGCATATCAAATAAAGTGGTTTTATTTTCTATACAGGGTAAATCATAAAAAATGCTGAAAAAGTGTTTTTTGGAAAATAGAAACTTGAAACTGCATTTTTGGGCTTACCCTTCAATAATTCTAAACATACATTCGGGGAGCCAAGAAACTGAACTAGTTCAATTGGTCATCGTTTGGCTATTCACGTAAGCTCGGTGATGAACCAATATATTCTTCTTCTGCTTCTGTGTTTTTCCGGCAAAATATACTTGTTATGATACACTTGGCATTTCAAATAGTTTATTTAGCAGGCACAAGCTGAATAAAAGGTCTAATGGTCACTATTTTCTATTAAAGTTGAAAGAATCCTCACTTGGACAACTTGCTCGATTAGCACAATAACACCTTTTTCAGCCCATAATGTAAAGAAACAGTTATTACGCTTATGAGCGAGGCCAACGATAAAGACAGGCCATGGCCACAGATTCCTGTAATCTGTGCCATGGCGCTAACGCATAATATAGTCCTATATAATAAAAAGCATTTTTGGAGATAAGTAGAAAAAACAAATTTCGTAACAATTTGGCGAGTTTTCTTTCATCTATTACATTATTGGTTTTGTGCGTCCAGGCTTTCTCTAATTGTTTTTTCAAAATTATCAACCTGCCTCAGCTGTTTTGGGCTGAGAGTTAAACGGCACTGAACTCAAATATTTTGGCACATTCTCAAAAGCAGTTCACCCGTCTGTGTCTCAGGCTCCAATGTCCATGTCCATTCCGGGGGTAGAATTCCCCTTACAGCGCTAACGCGTCGGCGCGAGCGGCACTCCTGGACGGCACGGCTCCCACCGAGAGGCCATAATAACACCTGGGCGGTTCCCCTCCGCCAGGGCACAAGCGCACTAGACACAAACTTGTTTCTAAATATAAACTAAGACGTTTAAAAACACTTTAAACATTTAAAACTTCTCAAAACCCAAGCTGCCGCTTTCAGTTTTGTGACAAATGACATGTAACGTCGGACTAAGATGGTCACGTGATTTTTGTGCGACATGGCCTGTCTTTATCGTAGGCCTCGGCTTATGAGTTTATACCCCACATGTCTCCAGTTTTAGTGACTTCGTATTTTTAAATTTTCACATGGGCCTCGCCACGGCCACCCCAGAATTTTTTATTTTTATTCATTAGCCAGGTTCCAGAGCGCAGCATGCACAGTGCGTACCGGCATACCGGACTGTTTGTTTATTTTTTTCCACAGGTAATTTGGCGCAGGTGGTGTCGTGGAATGCACTGGAAGTGTTGATTGTGTGGGGACGGCGGCGGCCTGCTTAGCCACAAAAAAGGAGTCGGGGAATTTCCGGAACAAATGAGACATATTGGTGTGGTGTGCTGGTTAGTGGTCGACAAAAAAAAAAAGAAAAAATAGTCGAATATGTGGAGGGCGAGTAGAGCCACTTATTAAAAGCTTTTATTTAACTTGCAATGTATGTATGTATGTATGTATGTATGTAATTTGTTCGGGTGGAATCTTGCAACTCAATTTTGAAGCAGATATCTTCAACCGATCGAGCTGAAATTTTGTACACACGTTTAATTTGGATGACAATGCATGATTATATGTGTGACGTCATTCTAAATCCAACATGGCGGATCACCCAAGATGGCGGACTAGTTAAATTTCAACCGATCGAGCTGAAATTTTGTACACACGTTTAATTTGGATGACAATGCATGATTATATGTGTGACGTCATTCTAAATCCAACATGGCGGAACACCCAAGATGGTCATTAGAAGGTCTCCTCATTGAAGAGCTAGACTGTTCTAAACTAACCGGCAAACGACCTTGCAACAATGATGCGTTAACTGAGATGAATAGACTCAGACACCTGGCCAAACTAAAAATTACAAAATAAATTAAAAGTAAAAAAATATTTTTAAAAAAAGCTTTTATTTAAATGCGCTAAAAAGAATAAAATAATCTTTTCTTTTAAAACTTTTACTATCAACTTATAACGTCATTCCACAATTTATATGATATAAAAGCTTGTCGCGAGATTTAAGTTTTCAAACTAAGTAAATACCACTACTTAAATCTCGCGACAAGCTTTTATATCATATAAATTGTGGAATGACGTTATAAGTTGATAGTAAAAGTTTTAAAAGAAAAGATTATTTTATTCTTTTTAGCGCATTTAAATAAAAGCTTTTTTTAAAAATATTTTTTTACTTTTAATTTATTTTTTGCTCATTCATCCCAATTTACGGACATTATATTTATGGGAATAGTAGATTTTGTTTGTAAAGCTTTACAATAATTATTTTTTCTCGAAATCGGCGGTAAAGTGTCCCAAAATCGTCATTAAAAACTCAGAAATCGGCACTGAAGTAATCCATTATTGTACGATTTTTTCAATAAGTAGGCCTTGGTGAGATGTAAACATCAAAACGTCAGACGCCGTCGCTCGTCAAAAGTGACCAAATATTCAAAACCCGGCCAATAAAGGCCCATTTAACTAGTCGTACACATTGTGAAATTGTTACCTATCCTATAGCAGCACAATCTATCAGTATACATATTTTAGTAGGTTTGAATATCAATAAATTTATTATGGAGGCTGCACAACAACAAGCAGTTTGGTTTTTCTGTTCGAGGGCGCCGTACGTCATTGTACCTGACCTAAAGTCTATCCAAGTTACAGCGGCAGTAGATATAAGCCTTAAGTAAACGAAGTCACATGACCGCATTGCCATCGATTACCAGGGTCTGACTAATATGAGATTCCAAGTGGCTTGTAATTCTGACCTAATTCTTTTAGAAGTTCTAAAATTTGTGTTTCTACCTTTCGTGGATCTTTATAAATTTCCTTAAATTAAGTAACAAAATAAATTTACAGAATATACTGCTCGCGATCCGATCTAAAATATGCAGGAAACTCGACTGAGGGAAGAGCCGGCCCTGCATTCTGCTCGCCGCGTAAACACTTGACATTTTATGACTGCCAGACCAATATTAGAGACATCCACTGCCTCTGTAACTTGGATAGACTTTAGGTAGAGCGATCGTCAAAGTCAAGCAACGCCGCGCGCAGTCGGTTCATGAACGGGTGATCCATTATTATTATTTTCTTGCCTAATAAAACATTTTTTTTCCCGATTTCAAAAAATATATACAGTGTGTCCACGGATTGATGTCGGAATAGGTGTAAATGACAAAAAAATTTCGAGTTCAAATTTGACCATTTGGGGTTCAGCCCTGCTTGGATAGAAACTAATTTGTGCCATATTAGTAGTTTCGAAAAATCAAGTAGGCCTTGACAGGAACGATTTATTTATTTTCTGTGTAGGTTAAGTGCCTTTTCTGAACAAGATATCGAAAAATGTTATTAGAAAAAGTTGCTTAGAATTCAAAATTATGTCCCTGTGCAGATTTTCAAAATAATTGGCCTACTTTGATTTTAATCCATTTCTGGCAGTTTTTTATTAATACGCTAAAACCCACAGGATATAACTACCAAACTGCACTGAACAGTTAAAAAAAAATAATAAAAACATGCCAACTTGACTGAAAATGTGTGTTCGGCAATATAAAAGTTCAACTACCTAAATGAAATGGACTAAAATCAAAGTAGGCCAATTATTTTGAAAATCTGCACAGGGACATAATTTTGAATTCTAAGCAACTTTTTCTAATAACATTTTTCGATATCTTGTTCAGAAAAGGCACTTAACCTACACAGAAAATAAATAAATCGTTCCTGTCAAGGCCTACTTGATTTTTCGAAACTACTAATATGGCACAAATTAGTTTCTATCCAAGCAGGGCTGAACCCCAAATGGTCAAATTTGAACTCGAAATTTTTTTGTCATTTACACCTATTCCGACATCAATCCGTGGACACACTGTATAATATGTACCTCGGCACTGAAGTTCTTTTTATGACTCATGTGGTTTATTGGCCTCGGCCAGAGGCCTCGGCAACTAAATTCCACATGAGTCATAAAAAGTTGAACTTCAGTGCCTTGGTACATAAATAACTATTATTTTTTATTACCCATTTTCAGCGCATTTATGACACTCTCAATAGTGTTTTGGTGCTGTAACTTGAGATAAAAAAATTGTAAAACAAAATTGCAGAGCATTTACCCCTCTCCAACTTTTATTAAGGACCAGTCCTGTGGTCCTGTGGTTTTTTGTCATTTGTAAATCATTAAGTATTAGCGTTGAATGAAATATAGCGGATATGGCAATATTTCAGTAAACGGTATTAGAAACAAAAACAATTATAAGAAAAAGTTTTTGAGGAAAAGTTGTTCATACTGTGATCCCGTTCAACTTCTATTAGGGTCATTTTGCTCTAAAAAAACGATTAGGAAACCACCCTATAGCGCAATACCAGGAGTTTGAGAGTGATCTTCTGGCTGGACACCCATGGAGGCAGTCCCCAAACAACCCTGAAAAAATCATCCTGTTTGGATTTTTTTGCAAAACCGACATCTTTATTGGACTAAGTAAGGTATAGTAAAAAGTTATTTATTTTCATATTTTGAAAAGACACGATTAATAAAATGGTTATTTTAAAATTTTAAACCAACCAATAATTAGAATATTTTTGGGGATATTTTTTGGGCAAATTTTAATTTAATAATTACTCATTTTGCTACCTATCATTTTTAGTTTTTTAAGGATTTCCATTTAATATACAGGATCAAGTTTAAAATTATTGTTATCTTCCTCATTTTTGAGTTAAAAAATATTTATTCCTAGATGCCGTTAAAAAGTCATAACTTAAGAAACTCTAAACTCCCTGTATAAAGTAAATATGTCTACGTGTTACTATAATATCTCTAAAAAGTCGCTCAAAAATAAATTTTTTACAATTATATTGTAAGTATGAAATTAATTATTTTATATTAATTTTTATTTTTTTATATTACAAAAAACTTGTATATATATATATATATATATATTGTAAATATGCATTTCAAGTTAGGGGTTTTTTGTATTTAGGTTATGGTTTATGCCCAATTAAAGAAAAAATGATGGGGAATTATGGGCGAAATATTTTTTTGTAGTAGGAAACTAAAACAGTGTACCTAATATATCTGGTTGCCCTCAATAAGAAAACTTAGTTGTAAAAGATGAATAACCTTATTGAATATTTTAAGTTTTTAGTTGACCAAAATAATAGCTGTTATCTATTATTGTTGTACATTTTAGTCCTTTTGGAAATTATTCAAGCTAGAAATTTGTAGGTAAATGTAACGTTACCAGAATTGTAACGTTTTTAGCTAATTATTGTTGTATTTTTCTATATTCTAATATGCTTTTAGATGATTTAAATTGCTTTCTTCGATTAAAACCCAATTAAAAATTATTATCACTATATAGACGCCTAAAATAACTTATTGTTTGTGTGTTTTGAGATACCTACACGAATGTGAAACATTTATTCTGTTGTGTTTTTTTTTGTCTAAAAAATCGAAGAGTAGACAAAACAAAAGTTGGGTGGCATCCTTTGACCCTAACATTTTTTGGGTAGCAATTATTTTTCTTAATTTTTTACTACTTATTGTAAAATATTAATTTACGGTTTGGTTTAGAGATATTTCAAGTTAATCTATTTGGATGTGTTGGATTTTTTGTTTAATTTAAGCTTGTCATTCCCTGTGATAAAAAAGATTTGAGCATTTTGAAAATAATTTCCCCAGCTCTTTACTTTACGTCTATACAGTGTGTCCCGCGACAAACTGCTGCGATCGATTTCTCGGAAAATTGTGGAATAGACAACCTTATACAAAGTCAGCCTTATTTTTAATTATAAATATAAGATAAAATTTAAAAATAGGGTGGTTCCATTTGAAAAAATGGCTTTTAATTTAATTTTTAATATTAGTTTTTAATCACTCTGTGTTTATTCATTATCAAAATATCAACACAGTACACTAAAGTAGATCCCCTTATACAAGCAAACCAACCCCAATTAAATAATGAAGGCTTTCATCGTTGACTGACGTATTAAGTCAGTCAACGCTTTCATATAGGAGAAATTAATTGATAGTTATGTTTAATCCTGCAAACCTCATTTTTGGCACAAAATTTAAAATATATAATATATAAGGGTTAGGTTAGGTTAGGTAATAATGAAATATGTCTAGAATTTTGCGTATAATCTAAAAATGAAGTAATATATAGGGTGCCCTATTGTTTAAAATAGGTAAGATGGCATCAACTTCCGGTATAACCAGAAGTGCCACCATCTTGCCGAATTGCCCCCATAGACTTCAGTAAAATGCCAAATTTCTTAGTATCTCAAATTACATTAAAACTCCAAAAAAACCGTATTAAGAGATTTCAAGTCTAAGAATTGTAACGATTTTTCTATATTATAATATGTTTTAGAGGATTTAAATTGCTTTCTTCGATTTCAAACGGATATTGAAGGATAAAAAGTGCTACATTTCATTAGGGCATTCCCAGGCATTGATTTATACGATACGGTCCTGTCATTCGTGGCGTGTAATCGCTTAGAGTAAGGCAATCTGTCTGCGTCCCTGGCGGAGGCGACAACAAAGGATCGTCGTTAGAGTGTGGCTGATGTAGGTTTCCCGTGGTTTTATTTAGTATTATTTTATTATTGTCCAATAAAAAAATTGCAAAATCTAAATGCAAACTCTGCCTGATAAAAAAATCTCGAGATGTAACGTATGGTTTGTCAAACCCTTAGAAAAGTAATTATTCTTCATTTAAAACTTCCCTAATCTCGGCTGTCTCGTTGCTCCCCGCCGACTCGCACGAAATATGCCGCGTGCGCGCCTTTCGCACCTAAATCCCCGCCTCTCCATAGACGTAACTAGGTCGTATTTTTAGGGGGGCTGATCAGGACCGGCTCAAGATTTTGCGGGGCCGGGTGCCGCATGAAAATGCGGGACCCCGACAAGAAATTATTAAATCCATTAGGAATAAATTTTTGAAAGTCGGTACGCTACTTACAAAGGTATATTTTTTACATGTCATTCTGTAAAATGGTAGGCCGGGGCTACGAGTTTGGATCACTTCTGTGACGTATATAGGAATTAATTTCGAGTGGTGGAGGGACAATTTTTGTGTCTATTTTTAAACAAGGGCATTTAAAATAATTCTAAAAAAAGCACCGCAGGCGAAATTTTTTAAAAATTTGAAGAAAAATTACATAAAATTAGTCTTGGGAAATCCCAATATCTTTAAATTTACAAGCTGGAGTGAATATTTTCAAATTCCGAAATGGGTTCGGTCCCGCCCTTCTAAATACGTTACTGATTGGATCACCCTGTACCACCCTTGAGGTGCCACACCCAAAAACGTTAATTTTAAGGCTTCAAAAAATAATGTATAGGTCTCTCTACTGGTAATTTTGAATCATCTTTAATTCATTTAAGAAAAAACATTATGAAAAAGTAGAGGTTTCCGAGTAGAAACCAGAGAAAAAATGTTGGGAATGTCTGCTATTTTGTGATGCAAGATTATTTACATAGTACATATTATAACGAAACAACAATACACTGGATGAATAACAAAATAAAAGTCTGGAATCTGGCACAGCAAAAAAAGTACATTCTCCGACGCCCGTCTCGTCTCTCTTTCTCTCGGCAGCAGGCACGGTGTGTTCGCTCTCGCTTGCGCGTTTAAATTTCAGTCGGATTTTGTGGGGGCACAAGGCGCAAGCGCAAGATTCCGCAAGAGCAAGCGATTCGTCGCGACTGGTGAATTTAAAAAGGCGCGTGCGGTATTCGTCGTGTTGCGTAACGTTGCGTTTTTAGAATGTTAGATCTATTCTGTTTACGAGAAGCATAATATCAAAGTCTAGAGAATAATGTAAGTCGGCGCACTCGGCCTTGTGTAAACAAACGTTTCCCCCCTGCCGTCTCCCGCTCCCTCGGCCCGCCGTCATCGGAGTACGGCGATCGATATCTGATTTGATAAGAAAATAAGCTTATAGACCGGGAGATGGTGACAGATTTTTGGACGTGATTTTACTCAGTATGCCTTGCAAAGGGCATTATGTGGCACATATTCTCACAATAATAAGGTATGAATCAGAGAGTCATCCTGGGTTCTTCATGGGAAAAACTGAGTTTTCAATTATTCGAAAAATATGCGTTTTGATATGATTTTATACAGGCTGCCATGTGTTTTATAATGAAGTTCAAATAGAAAATTCCTCGGAAAACCATAGGGATACCGTTAGGGTGGGTCCAAAGGGCTATTATTGCCACGTGATCTTGTATTTTAATAATTAATTTTTCCACGTTTCTAAACAGGCTGCCAATGAGAAGTATATGCAAGTTATTGTTATGAAACTGCTGAAGAAAAGATGGCATACCGTTTGCGCATATCCAAGTACACTTAACATCGAATAAATCGTTTAAATTATTAAATAACATTCAATTTAAACAGTACTTGGACAAGCGGACAAGCAGCATTTTCATAACAAGCACTCAATTTAAACAGTACTTGGACAAGCGGATAAGCAGCATTTTCATAACAAGCACTTGCATACTTCTCCTTGGCAGCCTGTTCAGAAACGTGGAAAAACTAATTATTAAAATACAAGTTCACGTGACAATAATAGCCCTTTGAACCCACGCTAACGGTATGCCTATGGTTTTCCGAGGAATTTTCTTTTTGAACTTCATTATAAAACACATGGCAGCCTGTATAAAATCATATCAAAACGCATATTTTTCGAATAATTGAAAACTCAGTTTTTCACATGAAGAACCCAGGATGACTCTCTGATTCATACCTTATTATTGTGAGAACATGTGCCACATAATGCCCTTTGAAAGGCATACTGAGTAAAATCACGTCCAAAAATCTGTCACTATCTCCCGGTCTATATGTAGCTGAGAGCGGTTCGAGGCTGATTTATGACCAGTCGCAAAAAATTGTTGTTTTCTCCGAGAGAACAAAGAAGTGAGCTGACTTATAGTATTCTCTAGACTTTGATAATATCTTCGCACATCCTTTACATTTTAGGGAGGGCTAATAGAAAGGTAGGGGGGGGCTAAGCCCCCCCTAGCCCCCCCTAGTTACGTCTATGCGCCTCTCCCCTAAAATCCGCCGCCGGCAGGCAACGGCCCCTTTCCCCACTCTTCCCCCCTTTCGACGTCCCGACGTCCCCGGGATAAGCCCCGCCGGCTCCGCTCCGTGCGGACGCCGTTATTTATGGCTTTTTTGCGAGATGAAATTTTCGCCCGGTGCACGAGCATACATCACGCGGACGCCGCCGCCGTCGCCAGCCCGGCAGTTCCCGTTCGTCGGCCGTGGAAAATGTAGCGGCGACGCACGAGGGCGAGGGGGATCAGGCTGGAAGGGTCCAGAACGATCGGAGCGTAACCTTTCCCAACGGCCGATAGGCGGACAGGCCCAGGGCCACAGCCGACTCTAGGAGAAGCCCTGAAGTAGAGAAAACTGGCAACATGGCTTGCGGGTCTGCGCGGCGTGGCCTGTCGCTCCCTGTCAGTTGATTTTACAAGAAATTTACCAGAATTAATTTGCGTAGTGCCGGTAGTGCTATCATCGCCAGATTGCTACGACGAGGCAGTGTGTCTCTGGGTGGAAACAGACAGCCCGAAGTGCTGGCCACAGCTTTTTTATAAATTTGTTTTGTTTATGAAAAAAATTAAACATTTCTCCAAAAATTCGAAGTGAAGAATCGTTCCTTTACAATTTCAAGCCTCAAGATGCCTAGAACTGTCGAGGGAAGCTAGAACTTAGTTATACAGGATGATTTTTTTAGGTCTACAGCCGCCATTTTCTCGCTTATTTTACGCCCTACAAAAAAAGCGTAAGAAACAAAAATGTTGAACAGCTAAGTGGTGCTGCAAAAGAAATCGGCATTCATGGCCAACTTGTCGCGCAATATTAAAAAAAACTCAAATTGAGCAAAACTATTAATATAGCCGTGGAATGTTTATTTAAGATACAGAGGAAAACTTTTATATTGAAAATTGATGGCACTGAGAAGCTTTATCCATCCACGTAGTCAGATAGTTTCAGCAAATTACACAGGGTCTTCGACTCTCTTGAGGCTTTGAAAATTTTTTTGTTTATTTCTCATTAAGCGATTTTCTCGCTTATTTTAGGCCGCACAGAAAATACGTAATTTGGTCAGCGAGGCGACTTTAAAAAAGGAATGTGATCTCCATGCCCTACTTTTCGCACTATAGTAAGAAAACTTAGAATCGACAAAAATTTTCATGGTCTCAAGAGAGCCGAAGACCCTGTGTAATTTGCTGAAACTGTCTGACTACGTGGATGGATAAAGCTTCTCGGTGCCATCAATTTTCAGTATAAAAGCTTTCCTCTGTCTCTTAAAATAAACATTAAATCTCTATTAATAGTTTTGCTCAATTTTAGGTTTTTTTAATATTGCGCAACAAGTTGGCATGGATGCCGATTTCTTTTGCAGCACCACTTAGCTGTCCAAAATTGCAACATTTTTGTTTCTTACGCTTTTTTTGTAGGGCGCAAAATAAGCGAGAAAATCGCGATGGTAGACCTAAAAACTCATCCTGTATATCTGGCTGTAAGTCAAATCGTAATAATAACTTGAAGTAGCTAGGTTTTCTTTGCTTGACGACAAGCGGTCAACTTGTATTCATTTTGGGAATTAAAGGAGCTTTCTAACAATCCAACCATTGTTTAGTATTGTTGCAAAGTTTCTTTACCTAATGTTAAAGTCAAAAGATAATTTAGAATGTATTATGAAATTGACCCTAATTAACTGCCGTTTCAATCAGAAGAGATTACTCTCCTTCACAAAATGCTGTTCTCCGTTCGCTTATTGTTTGTATTTTTATGAAAATTTAACCATAAGGGAATATACCTATAATTTGCTGATCGCGCACTTTGAGAAAAATTCTCACAAAATTCGACTTACAACAAAATTTAGTACGCTCTATTTGCCCAAATTTACCATATTATTTGTCGAAAATGTACCTATCCACACCAGGAATCGTACTTATTATAGATACTTATAATTCTGTGTATATTTTGTTACTTGTTACTGATTTTATTGTCTGTTAAACAAACGTACCTACTTACTTAGATACTCAATTATTGAAACAAAGTTCACAAATGTATTTAATTATAATTAAAAAGAGGGTTGAACATTTATTAGAAAAGATGAACTAAGCCAAAGTGCAGACTCCCCTATACTGCATGGACCCGTTGAACCGTCCCGCTGCAACGTTGCCATATGTTTGCACAGGGCTTGTAAGCTTGAGAAAGTTGTGCCAGGGCCCAAAAACTTAAGCCTATGACCTCGCATACGAACAGTTTCCTTGTAACTTACAAGAGATGGCATCACTTAGAAAACCTGATTTGCAAGGAACAGAATAATGTTGACAATTTAATTCAAATTTCCCAAAAATATTATAATAAAATATATTCAAATATATCAAGATCAAGATCATCAAGATTATCAATATTTTGACACATCTCGTCGGGTATAGCCGAGGCACAAGGGATAGAAGGCCTGCAGTTTCGATCGATGACGTCACACACTCAGGCCAATTCTAACTAAGAGATTCTATGCGTTGCGCTATTTTGGGGAGTTTTAGAGCCAATTTATTTTTATTTTCCAGATTATTTATTAACACATCGAAAAAATCGAAAAATGTTAGGCACAACAGAAAATAAATCATTCTAAACAATTCAGTTCGTAAGTAACAAACATAATAAACTCAAAGAAATTCAACAATTATTAAAGGTGGCTTTATGCAGCACTCCTTATCGCTTCTCTATCACGCCATTATCATTTTATAGAGCAGATTACAGCAGAATACAAAGATAACAGTGGGTTATCTTCTAGTGAGATAGTAACGAAATTTTAAGGAAATAAAAACTGCCTAAAAATGTCGTGCAACAAGCAACATTATGAACATTTATCTTTTTATTAATGATAATGAAGTGGCAGTGAAGTACGTAGAAACAAACGTAACAAGCTCAATGAAATTAAAAAAAAACACTTGCACGCAAATTGCTTTAGCGATTAAGTACGTAGAAATAAATATAATATAATGAATGAAAATAAGAAATATCACTTACTCGCTAATTTCTTTAGCTTTCTCTTAGCTTTTTGCGCCATTATTCTATCATTTTGAATCTTTCGATAATTGTCGAGATATAATATGTTTGCCAGTGTAGGCAAACATTTTACAATTAACTGATGATAGGATACATGGCAAGAACAATTATTTCCTTCTGTTGAGAACGACATATTTTGCAGAATTTTGAGACAAATTTCCAGTAGTTTAACAAATCTGTAATTACGTATTGGCCCTTTTTTTTTCAATTAAATTGTGATATTCGGCCTGAATACCCGAATTGCGCTAAACAGTATATAAGAAAGGATAACTGAATATGAGGATTTGTAGCTGTATATGCTACACCGTGCCGTAAAGCCGCGTGCCTCGGTGCGCCTCGACTGAGAACTGAGAGCGTGAACGAGGCAGGCGTTTGGCACGGCCTGACAGTGTGACATTGCAGCGGAGGGGAGGGGATGGCTGCAAGCCTTCTATCCCGCTTGCTTCGGTATAGCCGGCGTCTTCCTCCCGAATTCGATCCTTGAGTTTTTCCAAGGTTTGAGGCCGATGTCTAAAATCTTTTTCCTTCATGTGGCCCCATAGGAACAAGTAACAAATGCTCGAATTAGGTGAGCGCGCGGGCCACCCCACGGCCCCCTCATAGAGCGGCATAGAGACAAGGCGGGCAGGGAACATCTGTCTCAGTTTCGTCATTGTAACTCGGGCAGTATGGGCCGTAGCCTTGTCCTGTTAAAGCCAGATGTCTCCCAAATAATATGTTTTCTCCATAAGTTCTTCCAATTGAGGTTCAAAAAAATGTCCAACATGGAAACATACCGTCACGGTTTCTTCATCCTCTTCGAAAAAATAAGCCCCAATCACCCTACATTTGGAAACCACGAAAATCTTTGATAACAAATGCCTACCTTCTTCTTTCAAATAAAATGTTAATAATTATTATTCTTTTGGCGATAACTCCGAAACTAATGAAGATATCGATTTGAACCTCGGTTATTTTTTGTTGTAAATTTAATCTACTTTTCGATTATAACAGAATAAATATGACAGCATTTTTTCAAGTCAAGGTTTATCCGCCTGTTTCACCTCTATTTGAAGAGCTAGAGCAAAAATCCTTAACGAAAATTGTTCAGAATTTGCTGAAGAGTGCAATAAGATTTTTGATACACCTTTATTAGTCTTTTCTTTAGAACTCATTTTTCAAATTTACTGTTTCGAATACGCCCCCTAGCGGCCGACCTTCGAATTATTTCCAGCGATTTTTCGTGACCACATTACTTAAGACTTTTTTTCCCAAAACTCCAGGACTATTAATTCCTGAGATATGGTACCTCTTCACCCTTAATGAAACACCCTGTATATTTAAGAATAAAGACGTTTTCGCCACAATCAAGTGAATTTGAATTTTGGCATTATCCGCCATTATCCGCCTTTTTTAGAAAATTGTTATTTTTCTAGCTTTCATGTCAAAATGTTATTAAGGAAACTTTTCATGATAAAAACTGAAAAGTGTGAAAATTTTCAAAAGCCTAAGCCTACTTTAATTTTTTTAGCCCGTTGCAGTTTTGGTTAAGTGCCTGTTAAGGAGTCCCGGGCTCGAATACCGGCTTATTTATCTTTTATACGTTAATACTTGAAAGTTGTAAAATATTGATTTTCCTAGACGATTGCACTACTTGGCAATGCCGCGGCCGCGTGGTCAACTGTTAGATTATTTCCTAGCAAGTGCATACTTGTTGTTTGAACTCATAGTTTATAGTTGTGTATTAGTGTAATAATTTTAAGCAATGAAACGTATGCGTGGCATGTAAGAAAAACGAAAATATTTGTTTTGATTTAGTACTTTATATGTCGAATAATTATTGCAATGCAATGCAATTATTAGTTCTATTTCGTCTGGGCCGTTCACCGTTTTTAAACGCAGCCAAAAACCACTTTGGTGGTTTGCAAGAATTCTGAAATTTATTCCTGGCACACGTTCAAAAATAAATAACAAAAATTAAGAAATATTCTACACAGCTCGGCAGTCCCGTATCTCACGTCAAAGCCACTTGATAATTTCAGCGCGTTCCGTTACCTGCCCAGATATTTATTTAATGAAGGGCCATCAAATAACGCGCGGCCGCTGAAGGGCCAGCGAAGGGCCGTCCCCCGTTTATTTTTGGCGCTTTTCGAGTGCATTTCTGTGTAGGATTTTCGGTCGGTGTGCGACGTCATTAGCGGGTTTTTTCGCTGTCAGTCGCCGCAGATAAATAATACAAGTCATAGCGCAGACATGCCGGCGGCTGGATAGGAAAAATAGTTTTTTGGCCGCCGGGATATAAATATTCATCATGTAATATTATACGGACAGGTGGGGGGTCCCAATTTTTTTGGACGGGGACGTGGAAAATTTGGCAGCTGGGACGATTTTAAATATGAATGGACTAGCCGGACCATGCAGGCAGCTAATATTAGAAGTTTAGCGGATTACCCTGGCGTATTCCTTTTTTTTTTCAGTTCGTCGCAGTTTTTAAATAAAACGGAATACATATTTTTAAGGTAATACTCCTTTTGCTGTCAAAATATGGCGAAAACTCCACTTCACTACAACCACAGGAAAACAGCAGCCGTTTTTCTGTGCCCTGTCCAACATAAAAATTTGCTCTTTTCCTTATGTAGGTGGGTTCCAAGCTTTTCATTATATGAATGGAAATATCCTCTCAACTTTTTTTTTTGTACCTGTTTGAGTCAAACTTCATTTTTTCTTATTTATTCGATGTTTTCATGCAAAGAAAACATTTTTATTATTCGTGTTGAAAAGTTGCATCAGAAAACGAATAAATTTTTAGGCTGGACAGGGCGGACATGCAGGCTAGGACTATTTTTATTTATAAATTTATAGTAGATATCGATTACCCGAATCCCATATCTACGTCATTGGTTAAGAGGTTAATCCTTGGTATTGTGATATGTTATAAGACTGTTTATCCACATTGTGTACCAAATTGGATTTGAATATGAATTGTGGTCCGGATATAAAAACAATAATTCTAAAAATCTAACGCCCTCTTTTTTTTGCTTAAAAACTACCGAAGAATGGGGAACTCAGCAACTCTGTATGTTTTCAGCTCTCGACTACATCTCGAGCTGAAAACTTCATGCTTCGTGCAACAAATATGCACTTTTTGCACTAGTTGCACAAATAAGTATTTTTCTAAGTATAATAGAATTGTGTTTTTCGCATTGCAAAAGGGAAACTTTTTCAGGGTATTATATGGGGTGTCTCAAATAAAGTCCGATTATATCCTTAGTTTTTGAAATAAAAAGACCAGCTTAAAACCAGGATGATGCAGTTTTTCTGGGGAATCCGAATCTAGCTTCAGAATTGATATATAGGGTGTTCTCGGAAAGTTACGGACAAAAATACAAGGTGTCTATTTAAGAAGGGCCACTACTTTATTTGAAAAAAAAATTGCTTATTTGATGAGGTAACTTTGCGTAAAAACACACATGAGATCCATGGCCTACTTTCCGAGATATTTTTCAAAATCCCGAAAATCGCCGAAATTTCTTCGGCATGTAGGAACTTTCTCGTTTCAAGAGTTATCGAAAAAATTTCTTAATGTTTGTGGGCAAAACTGATTGCTTTAAACCTAGTTTATCAGAATTTGGAAACATACCATGGTTTGTTGTGTGCTTTCTCAACACTTAATTTTTTTATTTATAGCTGTCATGCACACTAGAAAATTTTAAAAATGTGGTAAATGTGCAAGATATCGATACCACGCAAGAAATTTCCAAGATTTCCAATGTAGTATGTTGGGAAAAAATTCCTAAAACATGAAGGTAGGTACAGGATTCGAGGCCACGGCTCGCTACAATAAAATGGGCACATTTTTCGGTGGGTACTAAGAGAACCCCCATTAAACCGTGGCATTGTTTTAAATTCTGATAAAGTAGCATCTAGTTTTCTCCGCAAATGACATTGGGAAACATTTTTCGGTAATCTTGAAACAAAAAAGTTACAAACCGAAGAAATTTCGGAAGTTTTCGGGTTTTTCAAAAATATCTCTGAAAGTAGGCCATGGATCTCAAATGTTACACAAAGTTACCCTGTCAAAAAAGCAATCATTTATTTCAAATAAAGTTCCGGAAAAATAAATAGTAAGATTTATTGGGGGATTTGTTGGGGGAAAATTGTTATTTGTAAAACAGGCATTAATAAAAAGAGTATTGTGTGTAGGCGCTTGTAAGCCTGCCGTGGTTTCAGCACAACCACAACTGGGCACTCCTCAAGTTGGTGGCGCTCTGAGGTCGGTACTTGTTAAATTTAGAGGTACTTTTAGACGTCGAAAATTGACTTTTTCAGCTTATTCTCCATCTCTAAAAACACAACAAACACACAACACAACAAATTTCAGTTCAGCAAGCTTGATTATTTTGGGAGATATTGCTATAATTCAATTTCAAAAAGAGAACTAAAAGGCCCTGTATCTCAGAAACGAACAACTTTTTTCTTCATTTCTCATTTCATTTTTGAGAGATAGCGAAAGTCGCGTGACCATGTTTGAGTGTTTCATTTATCATTTTTTAAAGCAAAAGTTAACCCTCTTGTTAAATTTAAAAATAAATTATTTTCGAAAAAAATTACCCCTATGATGCAAACTTTTGGAGGGCACCCACCCAAGTCTATAATATTCTAGGAATATTACGAAAGTGGGAAGTCCTATTGATGATCTTTTTGTACCAAAACGGGCAGGTTGAACTGATGCCCTGGAAAGAGTTTTTTAGGTAAATAATCCAGGGTGAGGAAATTCCCAAAAAAAGGAATTCTAGCAAACCCATGCCCAAGT
The DNA here is from genome assembly GCA_963920635.1 of Pseudeuparius sepicola. NCBI lineage: Eukaryota > Metazoa > Arthropoda > Insecta > Coleoptera > Anthribidae > Pseudeuparius > Pseudeuparius sepicola. The sequence goes on along the minus strand of OY987299.1, from coordinate 122,927,348 downwards.
CTTAAATGGACTATAACCAAAGTCTAGAAAGTTTAGAGAATACAAGTCGTTGCACTCGGCCTTGTGTAAACAAATGTTTCCCCCTTGCCCTCTCCCGCTCCCTCGGCCCGCCGTCATCGGAGTACGGCGATCGATATCTTATTTAATAAGAAAATAAGCCTACACAGTGTAGCTGAGAGCGGTTCGAGGCTGATTTACGACCAGTCGCAAAAAATTGTTGTTTTTTCCGAGAGAACAAAGAAGTGAGCCGACTTATAGTATTCTCTAGACTTCCTCTAGACTTTGCTATAACTCTATTGTGAAAGTTTACTAACCCCTTCCCCCTTGCCCCCTCACACCTCATTGGAACATTTCTTCAGCGAAAGCTACGGCAAACGAGCTAAGCTTTTCAAACGTATCGGCACACTCTTAATATTTACACAACATTAATCGAGATGCAAGGCAGGGCGCGCGTTTATCCCCATTTCCCTTTTTATTTCCCCCGGCAGCCCTTCGGATTTCCATACTCCGGGAACCTCCCGGATTCCCATCTTATCCCCTGTGCATTTTTCAACGTCGTCCCGTCTCGCTCGCTCCCCGAAAACTTTGACGCCATCGGGACAAAGCCGTTTATCAGCGACGCGTTCGCTCGATTTGTCTTTGGAGACTAATTAAAACGCGTCCCTTTGATCTGCCACTGAAAGAAAATAAGAGATAAACGTTGGGATTTTAATTTTATTTAGGCGGAACGTGGTCCGTAGTTTATTCACCCTTCACCCTTTCAGATGAAAAGTATTAAAATGTCATCAGGGCAGGTACCTAATTACCGAAAGATTTGCAATAATTGCATATTGTTAATATTGTATTGAGTATTCACTTAAATTCGACTTCAAAACTTGAAAACTTTTCATTATAGCTGCCATGTAAACAACACTTTAGCGAATTTCAGGTGAACCAATTTGGTTTATGGGGCAAGTTCTCTGCTTCTCAATCTGATAGCCCGGATTCAAACCCCAACCATTCCTCAATTTTTTTTGTGAATATGTGTAAATAATTTTGAACTTTAGACACAGAATAAATAAATTACTTTAAAGTAATAGCAAATAAAAAACAAACATTAAATAAACACATCCGTCATATTGCATTTAGTATGACGTCACTTACTTTATCATGTCGCACTCATGCCCAATCCAGTGGCGTAGTCAGAATTTTTTATAAAAATATGCCTAATATGATTTGTTCAATTTTGACCCAAAAAATATGTCGTAGCGTAGTAGGCCTTGTTTTTTTAAAATAAAATGTGCTGTTTTGCCCTAAAGTAGGTACAGTTTTTCATGACCTATCGTTAAAAAATCGATCAAAATCGGATGATAAAAATATAAATTTTTATGGATTGTTCCAGTTTGAAGTGGGTCACACTGTATATGATAATAAGATTGAGTTTCAACTTTTATATGTATACGGAGATTTGTGATGCGAATTTCGAAATGTGGTTTAGGATAAACATAATATTAGATAACAATTATATTATATATTATTATATTAGACACAAGCTTTTAACAATAATTATTAAAAGCTGTCCCAAAGTGTGAAAAAAGAAGAAAATTTATAATAAAGTGTGTAAATTTTTTATTTAAAAAATGTTTAGAATGACCATTCCTAATTTGTACTTTTGTACCCAAATTTGTATGGAATAAATGAAGTCAGTTGGAACAGCATAAAAACGCTTGGGCGGCGTTTGCTTTGCAAAACATGATCGAGTCTTATAGGATAGGCGGGGCGCGACCCTTAATAATATAAAAATTTTATTGAAATGCTCTAAAAAAGAATAAAATAAACTTGGAAATAATTCAAACCATAAGCAAATAAAGCAAACCAATAAGTAATTTTGTTTCACACAAAACAACACCACACAAAAATCTATAGACATAACCAAAATCCGTAAAATAAAGCACAAACCTTATTTCCGTGCACGGCACTGGTTATACTGGCCTAACTGGCCTACGTCGACACCTGCTCCGTGTATCTCCGAAACGCCGACCAATCAAATCGCTACGCTCGTTTTGTTATTGGCTGCCTCCTTGACTAGGTCGACGTCGACCGCATAAAAACCTTTGAATTTTATACGGGCGAATTCTGCTGATAAGTCTGGTATTTTTACCAGTAGCAGAGCGTGGTAAACGCTGCGGAATAGATCGCGCCCCTTTATCACTATGTTCCAAGTGAGTTGTTCAATTATATTTTACCAGGGTAGCGAGAACAGGCTCCTCGGCAATAAAATACGAGACAAAACACTTTTTTAACCATATTAAACCGCACCTGGTGTTAGTAGTAAAAAGAGATGAAGGGAGACAGAGAAGATAGATATTGTAGTAAAAACAAGTGACTGCATGCTCGCCTAATATAATATCACCAATACTTGCATGGGTTACACTGTTCGGCGGCTGGCTACTTGTTAGTGATGTAATGTATCGAGATACATGTATCTAGATACTGTATCTAGATACTTTTTATGTACCTAGATACATATCTATATACTTACAAAAATCAGGATCTGCTTTAGTATCTAGAATATCTGATCCTTTTAAAAGTATCTAGATACTTAGATACTAGATACATTTTTTAGCCAAGATGCCAAGGGGTGCCACGTGCCTATATTTAATTTTAAAAAATAAACAATGCAAATAATAAAATGGGGTGTGATTTAGTGATTTTTTTAAAATACCGTACATAAAGTACCTACTCAGTGCTAACTTTGGATTATACACGGTAAACTACTAACCCAAAACTTGTTTTGATTAGTCACAATCTAAACTTCACATTCGTCTAAAGTTTCATACAATCATTTATTTTGCGTGTGCTATAATTTTTTTATGTATTTTATTCTCCTATTTTAAATACTAATTTCATTTTCTGCCATGTCTTGAAAACTGTTTTTATAGTACTTTTGAATATATTAATTTTTAATATTTTTTTATTAATAAAATTTTTGAATTACCTAATATCTGTGTTGCTGCTGTTACTCCCTAAAACCTACATCATAAGAGAAAATAACTAAGTAGGATATGGTGAATGCTTCGGCATTCAAAAGTAGTGTGATTATTACTAAGTTATTGTGAGTTTGTACTAGGTGAGACTCGATATTATTATTCATTATTCTTCATATGCGGGATGATAGGGCTACAGGCAAACACCCGCTTAACAAAAGTAACACGCTCCTGCTATGTGTAAATTTGCATATATTCAAGGAATTAGGTATCTGACGATATGGCAAATGGCAACGCTGTAGTAACAAGCTATCGCTTCAATAATGAAGGGACCTTGACCTTGCTACCAGTGGCTCCCAAAATGAATGAATGAAACAAGTGTGTGTAGGTAAAGTAGAATTGTTTAGACTCTAAACAATTCTACTTTACCTACACACACACACTTGTTTCATAAAAAATATCTAAGTAGATAAGTATATTGATTGCCTTATGAGGTCTGAAATTTTCTTAATTAACTGATAGTATCTGGAAGTATCTAGATATTTTTTAACGTATCTGTATCTGTACCCAGATACTTTGGAAAAAATGTATCGGTATCTGTATCTAGAATCTAGATACATCTGCCAGGCAGTATCTGTATCTGTATCTAAATACCGAAAAAAAATTATCTGTTACATCACTGCTACTTGTGCAAAGGCGAAATGCGGTGGATAGCCGTGCCATAATTTCACAGATAGGATAGGTATATTTGCGTGGATAGTTATAATCCATATGGCTTTTTAGAGACCTTTTGGCAATATTGTATGGTGCATGAACCTTTACGTTGTGTTTGACGACAATCAAACAACTGGCAAATGCTTAGTCTGACGTAACTTTACGTTAAATATCTGTTTATGGTACTAGAGAGGAGACTTGTATTTGAGTTTTTTTTGCACAGGATTATCACTGAGCATAGACGTAACTAGGTCGTATTTTTAGGGGGGGCTGATCAGGACCGGCTTAAGATTTTGCGAGGCCGGGTGTCGCATGAAAATGCGGGGCCCCGACAATGAATTATTTAATCCATTAAGAAGAAATTTTTGAAAGTCGGTACGCTACTTACAAAGGTATATTTTTTACATGTCATTCTGTAAAATGGTAGGCCGGGGCTATGAGTTTGGATCCCTTTTGTGGTGTATATAGTAATTAATTTCGAGTGGTGGAGGGACAATTTTTGTGTCTTTTTTTAAACAAGGGCATTTAAAATAATTTTAAAAAATGCGCCGCAGCGAAATTTTTTAAAAAATTGAAGAAAAATTATATAAAATTAGTCTTGGGAAATCCCAATATCTTCAAATTTACAAGCTGGAGTGAATATTTTCAAATCCCGCCTTTCTAAATACGTTACTGATTGGATTACCCTGTACCACCCTTCAGGTGCCACACCCAAAAACGTTAATTATTTTAAGCACAGACTAACGAGTAATAGCTATTTATTCTGTGTTTTAAGGCTTCAAAAAATAATGTATAAGTCTATCTACTGGTAATTTTGAATCATTTTTAATTCATTTAAGAAAAAAACATTATGAAAAAGTAGAGGTTTCCGAGTATAAACCAGAGAAAAAATGTTGGGAATGTCTGCTATTTGTGATGCAAGATTATTTACATAGTACATATTATAACGAAACAACAATACACTGGATGAATAACAAAATAAAAGTCTGGAGTTGGGCACAGCAAATGTACATTCTGCGACGCCCGTCTCGTCTCTCTTTTTCTCGGCAGCAGGCACGGTGTGTTCGCTCTCGCTTGCGCGTTTAAATTTCAGTCGGATTTTGTGGGAGCAAGCGATTCGTCGAAACTGGTGAATTTAAAAAGGCGCGTGCGGTGTTCGCCGTGTTGCGTAATAACGTTGTGTTGTCAGAATGTTAGATCTATTCTGCTTACGAGAAGCATATCTTCGTACATCCTTTACATTTTAGGGAGGGCTAATAGAAATTTAGGGGGGGATAAGCCCCCCCTTACTTACGTCTATGTCACTGAGTTAGATACATCTTTGTAAAGCATAAAAAGAAATCGCAAGCAATTTCGTTTCAATTCGGCCCAACCCTCAACCCAGTCCTCCGCCACGCCGCGCCGGCCGCGCCGTTCTCCGAGCATTCGGAGATAACAGAGCGGCGGTCGGCGGGCCGTCGGGCCCCGCATCGATCAGCTGACGGGGCCAGTGACCCAGTGGCGGGCGGGCCCGAGGCGGGCCGACGCCGGCCGAACGCCCGGCCGCGCTTTATTTATAGACGTTTATGGCGTAACCGGCGGTCTCAAGGACACCGTCGCGGCCGCGCCGCCGTCTGGCCGATTGACGGCTGTTCCGCGCCGTTCGGTAATCGGGACTTTCTATTTTTATAAAAGTCGGCACAGGCGGCCTGTTGTGGCCCGGCACGGTAAACAGAAAGGTTGTTGGACTTTGTTCTAGTCTTCGATGTATTGCTAAAGTCTCTTGAAACGGCATATAAAAAACTCTAATACCTAGGCGTCAATGTCAAAAAAAGAATATACCTAGGACATAAGCGTCACGCAGTTTTCAAAAATATGCATAATATTCTACAGACAACATATTATAATCCAGTAAATTTAATTGGATTTATATGGGTAATAATGCAATTCATTGGGTAAGAAAAATTTTCTTATTCATCCATAGTACATCATATAGAGAGCTTAAATCCGAATTTTCGACCATAAACCCTTTGCAGGTTTTCCGCCATCTTGAATTTAGTGGTAAATTAGTTTTTCGCGGATAACAGCTGTAGTGTTAGACGTATACATGCCCAAGGTGTTAACATATTGAAGGGACCTATTCAGCTTATCGCTTTCCTAACAATTCTGTGTTTAGGCTAGAAATAGTAAAATAAACCAGATACATCTCAAGGGTTTTGGGAATGCTAAAGTAGGGATAAGAGGTTAGAGGGGAGTCGAGTTCGGGCGCTCGAAACGACTAGTTGACTTTTATATTTGTATTTCTTGCATATACATTAATATAATATTTTATATAGTATTATAGTTTCATTTCTGGCCCACAAATTGTCAGAAGTGGGATAAATAGTAGATCGCGGAAACGGTCGCGTGTGCGTGTTGTTTTGTGCCCACTGGATTTATCATTCTGCTGAAATGGCCAATAGAGGAGTTGCACGGTTCTTCGATTGTCCAGCCTCAACTTCATGCGCAGTGGAAAACACCAGCCAACGTTCAACCACTCCGCCGATGACAATTGAGCAGCAACTGGGGCTGCTGCAACAGGAGGTAGTTTTGTTAAAACGTTGTTCGGAGGTCAGTAAAAACCAAACGTTCTCTTGGGAAAATATTCCCGATTTTAATCCTGGCAAAAGTGACATCTCCATTAACAAGTGGATTAGGCTGGTGGACCACAAAAATTGGTACCTAAATTTAAGGGACCTTTCAAGGTCACAAAGGTACTTGAAAACGACCGATATATCGTTCAGGATCTTCGTGGTTCCAAAGTGTCTATCTCTATAGTAGCAGTAGACAGTTTGAAACCCTGGGTCGTATTGAATGATCAGGAGAGCCAACCGATTAATTGTAACGCAGTTTATATATAAGTTTACATATAAGTTTACATATTATTATTTCTATTATACAAGTAAGTAGGCATTTACTAATATAGTCTAGGCCTAAGAGGAGTAAGAGTAGATATTTACCTGGTTTGAATTTACTAAATACGTATGGCAAAAACGAAAACTATATTATTTGACCTGTAATAAAATGAAATCCATGTCTGGCAGAAAATATTTTATTTGTGTCTATATACTCGCATATATACATATATTTTGATTATTGCATATAGTCTGTATAATAAACATGAAAAAGCTCGGTTATAGGGAAGCATACTATATATAACAAATACCTATGAATCGAATGTTCACACTGTGTGCGTGGATACCTAGAAATTTCCAAGAAACAAAATTGGCTTGGTTATTTTTAGAAGCTCAACCTATGTCGCAAGGTTGAATGCCTTAAATGATAGATGTCCCCACGTCTATGCAGCTTAAGAGATGATGATGTCCTGAATAATGGTTTTGTTTGTGGAATTCCTGATTCAGTTGAAGTCTCGGTTGAAGCCTTTTTCTTTTTGTTAGGGGGAAAAGGAAAAGGGGGGGGGGAAGAGGGGTAAATAGAGAAAGGGGTTAATAAAATTCTTATAGGTTTCATTCTGTGATTTTGGCTGTTTTGGGATTTCCATAGATAATTCTATACACATTCAGATGCTTAGTCAATGAGAATTAGTGCGCTAATTCGCTATTATTAGAGAGGCGACAAAAGAAAGTGAACTGACTAAATGCCCGATGGTCGGATGCCTATCACACAATGATAAATATGCCCATTAGTAGTCGAAGTTATTGGTTGACATTTTATGAAGTTGAACTAGCAAAGTATAAATATATATGCGAAATAATGGAAGCCATTAATGCTGAGGTGTTAATTGATGTATCAAAATCAGAACAGATTATAGAATGTAAAGGCCAGACATGAAGCTGAACAGAGGTTCAAAGATTTGTTACTTTAGGTATGTTCTTCACTGACAGGCAGCTTCTCTACACCTTGGGACACCTGCAGCGGATATTCATTCCCATGACACACTCCTGCAGCCAGGGCTGCCATGACCACAGCATTTTGAGGGTTCGAGGACGAACCTTTGTCAGGATGGACGAACTGTTAGACGTATACATGCCCAAGGTGTTAACATATTGAAGGGACCTATTCAGCTTATCGCTTTCCTAACAATTCTGTGTTTAGGCTAGAAATAGTAAAATAAACCAGATACATCTCAAGGGTTTTGGGAATGCTAAAGTAGGGATAAGAGGTTAGAGGGGAGTCGAGTTCGGGCGCTCGAAACGACTAGTTGACTTTTATATTTGTATTTCTTGCATATACATTAATATAATATTTTATATAGTATTATAGTTTCATTTCTGGCCCACAGTAGGTATTTTCCATTTTACCAAAAAATAGTCGATACCATTTTTAAAGGAAAAAAGGTGCTCTGCAAATTTGTTCTCTTGTCATTTTCTTGAATTTTGCATATATATAACAAGTCATAAGCAAATAATCGAAAGCGGTTGCAATTTTTTTCACATCTAATATCTTTTTATCTGCTAACGACTGCGCGAAATTTTCTTAACAAAATTTGTTCACTACAAAATTATCTATGATATTTGTCTGAACTACTTTTTTCTATCAACGATAGTTTATTTCCGCTAGCGTCTCAAAGTTGCGCGCAACGTCTCCTAGCACCTCGTAGCGTCCAAGTACGCGCGGACCTACTTTGCAAAATTTCCCATATTTTTTATACCTGACTGTACTTTATGTAGGGCATAATTATAATTAATAGGGTATTTAACCGTTTTTCAAATATTATTTTGTTGAAAGCCTGTATTGATGCAGACTACACTAGTAAAATTCTAAACTAAAAATTTTACCTCCTTTGGGAGAAAATTGAGTTCAAAATTGAAGACCTCGGTGCAAAAACCGGACAAGTCCACTTTTGGTAAAATTGACTTTTTCCAATACATTTATGTATTAAAATATCGCCGATCGATTGGTGCAAGAATCAGCCAAGTCCAAAGCATGATTACGTTGATATATAGCTTAAGGACTTGGCCGCTCGCATTCTTGGGTGCAAGAACCAGACAAGTCGGGGAGTTTTTTTTTTCATTTTCCCAAAACTTGTAAACTATGGACTTGTCCGGTTTTTGCACCGAGGTCTTCAATTATTTCCGTTTTTAACGGTTTTCTTAATTTTGACGTCATAATAATTTTGAGCTATGTGAATAGGACCGCGAAGCCTTGAAGCTTTATTCGTTTATTGTACGTTGCCAACTCGTGTGATTTTTCCTTGCTGGTCGAATATTTTGTTATTCTAGCTGTGTTCTATTATGGAAACTCAAATTGTCAACATAAAGTTGATTATACAGTTCAAATTTTCTGACTGTTTTTAACTCTGGTTATTGGTTCGGACTAGTTTGAGATTGCTTCCTAGAACAAACCTATTAATTGCAATAAATAATAACAGCAGTTAACTTTATAAAAAAACACACTGTATTCCGTAAAGATATAATATACTTTCTCAATGTTTGTTGAAGAATAGTCGGTCTTTGGAGTACAGGATTTACTTCTGAATACAAGTCCGAAAGGGGATCTTGCAACGGTGCAGCAAACTAGTATAGTCAAATTATTTTAAGAAGTCCTTACTGGGACTGTCAATTGGTAATTTCGTTATTCTAAGTTGGCATCAATGCAACAGAAAATGCAACCGGTTCAGGTTAGTAACAAGCCCATTTGCACTAATAGCACGAAAAGTAACGAGAACAAGAACAACACAGATAACGGTAAAACTCACGAAACGTAGAAAACCCGCGAATATTTACACTGCCGAATGTTTGAACCAGTTTGAACGATCTGGAAAACCTTCACTGTCACTTTGACACACCGAAGCTAAATTTGCCTAAGTCCGCACATAGACGCTGCCAAAAGCAGCTGACCAAAATACCAAAATGAAAAGTGTTTCCATGACGTTTGAAATTATTATTAAAATGAGTAGTAGTCATAGTTATTTTTATTTATAGCGGTATAATCGTGATTGCAATAGGGTTTTTATTTTATTATGTTCTTTTTTTCGTATCACTTGGGTAACTTTTCACATCATAAATCAATGAGTGACGTCATTAACTGGTTGAGACACATAATACCAATGTTACCCACGGTTAACAGAAAATTCCTAGGGATTTTGTGGAGAATGTCATCTGACAAAATCGGGACTTCTTACAGTAATCGGGGTACCTATATTATGTAACAATGATTATTTTAACTAAACGAAATGATTTTCAAATCGAATGGCAGTAGGAGTATGTAATTTTTGTTACTAATAAGGCGCTAAGGCATAAAAATAATAGCATTAATTTTAAATTAAATTTATAGCAAAAGTAAATTAATAGCAGTAATCGGGGTATAACGATAACGGTGCCGTCCTAACCTAATCTTGATGTTTTGTGGGTATCGAAACATAACCTAGCTTTCTAGCTTTGCCGTTTTCGCGTTTCGCAAGATTGTTTCGCTTTGGCATCTCGCTTTAAAAATTGTGAGAGCATAAATAGGTATGTGAATTTCCGGAAGATTGTCTGAACTTGCTTTAACAAAACCCACATTCACTACAGGAGGAGCCATTACTTTACTCTTTGTCAACTTCTTCGCACTGAAACAGAAAGCAAATTAAACACTCTATCTACTCTCATACCTATACAAATGCATCAGGTAGGTAGGTATTTCTTGGAATTTAAATGATTACCTATTTATATTCTTTAGGTACCTACCTACAATCAAATTGAGAAAGAGTGCTTACTAAATTATACTTTGCTCTCAAACACTTTTATCTGGGGATTGAACTACCTACTAGGTACCAATATCAATTTTATGGTACCTATATTCATTTTTCTTTGTAATTGAAACTATAGGGTTTAGGATTGTACCATGTACATAAGTTAAGATTTGCATTTGTAATTAATTAGATTTTATTACACTATCTCTCTCAATTTCAAACACAAGCACAATTTTTAATTATATTATATAGTAAAATTATTATAAGAAGTCCTTACTGGGACTGTCAATTGGTAATTTCGAGATCCTAAGTTGGCATCGATGGAGCAAAAAAAATGCAACCGGGTCAAAAGTTCAGGTCAGTAACGAGCCCATTTGCACAATGAGGAATACTACTAATAGCACGAACAAGAACAACACAGATAACGGTAAAACTCACGAAACGTACAAAACCCGCGAATATTTCCACTGCCCAAAGTTTGAACCCTTTTGAACCACAAAATATATATAGGTTTTTACTTTCACAACACGGAAAACGGAAATAAAATTTGCCTGAGTACGCACCATAGACGCTGCCGCAAGTAGCCGATTTTACCAAAATACCAAAATGAAAGTGTTTCTATGACGTTTGAAATTATTATTAAAATGAGTTCTAGTCATAGTTATTTTTATTTGGAGCAGTATAATCGTGATTGCAATGGGGTTTTTATTTTATTATGTCCTTTTTTTCGTATCACTTGGGTAGCTTTTCACATCATATATCAATGAGTGACGTCATTAACTGGTTGCGACACATATACCAATGTTATACCATGGTTAACAGAAAATTCCTAGGGATTTTGTGGACAATGTCATCTGACAAAATCGGGACTTCTTACAGTAATCGGGGTATAAGAAAGGAGCAATGATAAAAATTTACATTGCCTACTTGTTTACCTTATTTTAATCCTTGATTGAATGAATGAATTAATACCTCATTTAGTCCTTTACTATTATGGCGACGCGATAAACAATGGTTTTAATAAAATATAAAATTCAAAATCGTTTGGAACCCCTCAATAACTTTGATAAAATTACAAATTTTGAAATCTAAACAAAACTCCAGCTGATATTATTTGACTAGTGACATATCAAATCACAAAATAATAAGATTAGGTCTCCAGTCCAAGTCCGTACCACATGATAAAAAAACGAATGAAAATGTTCGGCTCGTTGTTATGACGTCAACACGCGGTCGGGTCCCGAACGCAAATTCAAATAAATTCAAATTTTATTTTGAAAATTCTAACTTCGTGGATACTTATTCGGGAAATAAAAAATGGTTAAAGCTATCTTAGGACTTGATGAATCAAGTTATGTGCAATTTATTTGAAAATTTGATTAGAGGAAACTACCCTATTGTGTACGTGCGTAATAATTTATGGCACAAGGACGAAAAGTTGAGTTTTTCGGACGGATGCAGACTTCACCGGCCGAGGCGCATTTGAAGCTGGCGAACGGCAGGAGTACGTGTATCATACAATATTTTTTATTCGAATGTGCGTAGATATATACACTTATTTAAAAAAGTAGAAAATTAAGATCAGAAATAATGATACTGTTTAGTTTTCATTACAATAAATCCTAGTTACCTATGAACTTCTAGTCGGCGATGGAATAGAGCAAACTATTGAACAGCCAATGTGCCTGAACATAAATTCAGTGTATACTCGAACGGTCGTTGTGCTAGCGACAAACCATGAGCGATTGTTTTGTATCCAAACGAACGTACAAGTAACGGCCCTCGTAAAATAAACTAGACCGCCATTGGGCCCCAGTCCCTCTACAAATTTTTAGCCATCCGGCAGAGGGCGATGGCGCCCGCCATTTGTGTGCATTCTAGGGGATTTAGAGTGCATTCTAGGAGAAAAGCGAAATTTGTGTTGGCAACGCAAAATGACATTTGACAACGGCCAACCGCACGGCCCTCGTGCATTTGACATTTGACAGCCAATGACGTGTGCGCCCAATATGGCCGACCATTCGGTGGGACATATACAGGGTGAGTCACATCTAAAGTCAGAGCCGAAAACACAAGGTAGAACTCGCTAAAATAAGCACATATGCTTAATAAACATTAGCCCAAAAAAGCTTGGTTCTCCATATACAGCGTGTTGAAAATTTTCCAAAAATAACATATTTTTTTAATTTCTTTCGATTCCATTTAGGAATTCCAACCAAATTTGGTACACATTATACACTGGACGGTTGCCATTTTGTGGAATAATTTGACCCCGTTCCGATCACCAGCGGCGTAGGTACAAATAGTTACTGTAAATAATTGTAGAAAAAAAGTAGTACGGCCCTGTGCAAAACCAAAAATTTTGCCTTTTTTGGATGGCCCATTTAATTTGGAACAAAAAGTGCCTCTTGGTATTTTTTTTTATTTCTGGTACATTTTCTTCGTAATTTCGGATTTTTTAAACTAGTGTCAAGGTGATTATGCTGGCATTTTAAATAAAATTATTTGTATCTACGCCGCTGCTCATCTGAACAGGGCCAAATTATTGCACAAAATGACAACCCATAATATGTATAAAATAATTCCTAAACGGGCTAGAAAAAAATTAAAAAATATTTGGAAAAGTTTCAACACTCTGTATATGGAGGACCAAGCGTTTTTGAGCTAATGTTTATTAAGCATATGTGCTTATTTTAGCGAATTCTACCTTGTGTTTTCGGCTCTGCCTTTAGATGTGACTCACCCTGTATATGTATGTATATCTATATGTGGAATGATTGTATTGGAAAAGCAGTCCAGTTTATTTTACGAGGGCCGTGGTTCAAGTATACACTGAGTTTCTGTTCAGACTCATGGACAGTTCAATAGTTTGCTCTGTTCCAACTAGAAGTTATAGGTAACTAAGAATTATATTGTAAGGAAAAATAAACAGTAGCATTTCCGATCTTAATTTTCTACTTTTTGAAATAAGTAGATAGTATATATAGGCATCTAAGCACATGCGAATAAAAAATATTGTATAATACAAGGATAAAAAGTTGTTTTTCGTACTCCTGCGGTTCGCCACATCCGCCCGAAAAACTAAACTTTTCTTCCTTGTACCAAACAATTAATTATTATGCTCTACCACACAATTAATTATTATGCTCTACATAATAATATATCAAAATAGTCAGGTATAAAAAAACTTGGGAAAATTTGCAAGGTACCGGCAAGGTATAGCGCGCGTATTGGACCCTTACGAGGTGCCAGGAGACGTTGCGCCAACTTTGAGACGCTACCGGAAATAAACTATTGCTGATAGAAAAAAGTTGTTCAGACAAATGTCAAAGCACAGAAAATATATCCAGTACAGAAGGCTCCTTAATGACAGCTGTCAAATGGACTCCAACTTTTAAGCTTAATATTTTCCAAATGCAGTGATATTGAGGTCCACTATTAGATGATCGCTAATCTATAAATTGGGAAGATTATATTGTAGGAAAATATCATTTCATAAGAAATGCAATGTCCTTGTTTTCGGAGTCTGAAGTTGGAGTCCATTTGACAGTTATTGTTAAGGAGCTCTCTGTTGTGGAACTATATTTTCTGTGGTCAAAGGTAATTTTGTAGTGAACAACTTTGGTTCCTTTTTTCTCGATTATTTTCTTATAACTTGTTATATATGCAAAATTCAAGGAAATGTCAAGAGAACAAATTTGCAGAGCACCTTTTTTCCTTCAAAAATGGTGTGAGCTATATTTTTGGTAAAATTAAAAATACAGCTGTTATCCGTGAAAAACTAATTTACTCTAAAATTCAAGATGGCGTAATATCTGCAAGGAGTTGATGATCGAAAATTCGGATTTAAGCTTTCTATATGGTGTATATCGATGGATAAAAAAAATTTTCTTACCCAATGAATTGCAATATTAAACCTTAAATTTACTAGACTAATAATATTTCACTTTTTAAGGTTTTTTAAGGTTGTCGTCAAACACAAATGCACAAATGCACCATATTATATTGTCAAAAGGTCTCTAAAAAGCCATATCGATTATAACAGTTTACGCAAGCATATCTTAAGATCTGCGAAATTATGGCACGGCTGTCCACCGCATTTCCCTGCATATAAGTGGCCAGCCATCGAACAGTGTAACCCATGCAAGTGTTGGTGATACTATATATACAGGGTGAGTCATATCTAAAGTCAGAGCCGAAAACACAAGGTAGAGTTCGCTAAAATAAGCACATATGCTTAATAAATATTAGCTCAAAAACGCTTGGTTCTCCATATACAGCGTGTTGAAACTTTTCCAATTTTTTTTTTAATTTCTTTCGAGCCTGTTTAGGAATTCCAACAAAATTTGATACATATTATGGGTTGTCATTTTGTGCAATAATTTGGCCCTGTTGAGATGAGCAGCGGCATAGATACAAATAATTTTATTTTAAATGCCAGTATAATCACCTTGGCACTAGTTTAAAAAATCCGAAATTACGAAGAAACTGTAATACAAATAAAAAAAAAACCAAGAGGCGCTTTTTGTTCCAAATTGAATGGGCTATCCAAAAAATGCAAATTTTTTTGTTTTGGCACAGGACCGTACTACTTTTTTTACAATTATTTACAGCAACTATTTGTATCTACGCCGCTGATCATCTGAACGGGGTCAAATTATTGCACAAAATGGCAACCGTCCAATGCATAATGTGTACCAAATTTGGTTGGAATTCCTAAATGGGTTCGAAAGAAATTAAAAAAATATGTTATTTTTGGAAAAATTTCAACACGCTGTATATGGAGAACCAAGCGTTTTTGAGCTTATGTTTATTAAGAATATGTGCTTATTTTAGCGAGTCCTACCTTGTGTTTTCGGCTCTGCCTTTAGATGTGACTCACCCTGTATATATTAGGCAAGCGTACAGCGTACACTTGTTTTTACTACAATACTTACTATCTTCTCTGTCTCCTTCATCTCTTTTTACTACCGAACCAAAAAATACTAACCCTAACCCTACCCCGACCGCGCGCAACGCACCCACGACCAATAAAAAACCACCCCGCGCGGGCTACTCCGGACCACCCTCCTTCGCGCGCCCTTCGTCCCCCCCCCCCCCCCCCGCTCCGCGCAAATGCCATCGGCAAACGAAGCCCCGAGGGGACAACGCCCCCCCCCCCACTAGCCCCCGGGCCCCAAACGAATTGCGCCCCCCCCGCAAATACTAATCATCCCCTCGGCCTCCGGCGCGTCACGCTCGACGGGGCAGGCGATCATTAAAAATGGCCGCCGCCCCCCCCCCCGCCGGGGGCATCGCGGGGGGTGGCGCGAATTAATTTGGAGATGGGTGTGGGGGAGGGGTCGCAGGATGACAAATAAAAAGATGCGGAGCGGCCGGGGCAACAGGTTGGGCAGGAGGAGGAAGTGATCGGTTGGAAAGCACTTTGAAATTATTGTTTGCCACCTTGCTCGATACCTACTCGCCGACAGTGGCGCGGAAATAATTACCGGCAGTTACGTTGGTCGTTCACGGGGCTCCGGTTCTAATGAATGATGTCATAAAGTAGCCCTTCGTGACGTCTTTAAACGTTGACATTTACAACCGGTATTAACCCAGGTCAGGAGGTGACTTAATGGCTGCGTTCAATGCGCTCCCAAATCTGTAATCGCTGCCAGCCAGGGACTCTTAAAAATAAGGGGACATAGGAAAAGTGAAGCCTTGACGGGAAGTTTGTTTTCTGTAGACTCCAAGGAGACCAAAAGGGGGCTGGTACAAGGTTATGATATATGTCAGTGTCCAACTGCCATCAGGTTTTATATGTGACATGCCAGTGCCATAGATTCTAAAGGAGGCAGAATATTGTATATATTTTCATAATTCACAATTTTTAAGTTTTCTAACTTGCTAATTTCCTTTTCAGCGTCACCTAGATACTCTAAGTGTAAGTATTACGATTTACAATTTACACTTTGCCTTGATATAGATTTTCGCCCCTATATCCGCGTCGTGACTGAGTACTTCGTTTATGTCATTTTGATGTCGAATAAACGTTTATCGATTATCCGCACTTCTCGTCCTCCCCACATATACCGCCTTGCCATATTATCGCATCCCATATTTCCTATATAGGGGAAGTATTCGCGAAGCCCCAAAAACGCGTTAGCTAACGCGTAATATCACCTATGGTTTCATTTTTCGCCATTATCGCGAATGACTTCGTAAAAAGTGAATGGTAAGGTATTTATGTTTATAAAGAAATGGTAAGGGGCAAACTGGGTGTTCTAGGGTTTTGAGCAAGATAATATATGATATCTGGGGTCGAACATTTTGTTACATTTAATGCTTTTCGTATCTCCCTTAAATGTAGGAAGGAGATGACTAATTAATTTCGATGTGCATTGAAGGGTGGGGAGTGGAGAGGCAGAAGATGAAGGAAAGATAAATAAAAAGAGGTGGAATAGCCAAGGGCAACAGGTTGGGAAGGAAGTAATTATTTCAGAGCACTTTGAATTTCTTGTTTACTACAGTCACTTGAGAATAAAATTATGTTACGAGTATATTGAAACCACATTTTGCTGTTATTTTCACATACCTATAGCATATAAAACATATAACAAACTAGGCAGGAATATTTTTCATTTCGAAAATATGCAATTACATAGCATTTTAGCTTCATAACTAGCTCTGCGTAGGCACTTTATGCACAATTTCCGTACTTAAACACCACCTAACCTAGAAATTACGAGTATGCGAACTGGTTCTGATACATTATTATAAGTCCACAAGTCACACCCCAACTCTAAAATACAGGGGTCCCCAAATCGATTTAAGAAAATATAGGCATGAAAGACAAAAAAATGAGCTTCTGGGGACCAGCCCTGCTTGACTTAGAAACTACATAATGTAACAAAATTCTAGTTGGGAAGAAGCACCTTTGAAAAAACTAATTTTTCACACTTTTTTGTAGGTTTTTCGACAAAATCTTATTAAAAACTCGTCGAGGGCAAAAAACTTAGTACCTAGGTTCGTAAAAATTGAAAAGACTATACAGGGTGGCTTATACAGGGTGAGTTTTTTTCGATGACCACTATGGGGATCTCGGAAACTAGCAGAGCTAGAACAAAGGTTAAATGGGGAAAGAATTGTGGTTTTGAATGCTCAATCTAATGCCCCTTTTGGATTTTTAAAAAAGTTCATGGATCACTAGATATTTTGAAAAGAGTGATTTTTTGCTATTTCCTCAGATCTCTGTAGCTCCGTTATTTCTGATTATATAGAAAAACTGTAGAGAAAAAATTTTGGGCTTAATAAGATAATCTAACCCAATTTTTTATGTTGTTTGTAATTTTTGAGATATGACATAAACTTGTGTTTTTTTAAATGTAAATCATAGTTGGCTGTGGCCTTATCAAATCGGCCATGTTTTGAGCTTTCCAAGGATATAATACTCGGCATAGTTATTATAAAAAATAAAAGAGCTATCGCTAATTTTCTGATTTTTTTTTTAATTTTCACAGTCAGCCATGGAATATTTTCATTTAGATTCAATTACGTTCTATTTTATAATTAGACATGCTTCAAACTTTCTAATATTTTGTTTTTAGCTGGTAACAAAAGATAACAAAATAAAACAAAAATTAAATATAATAATAATAATTATTATTATTTTAAAAGGTGTTCAAACAATCCACCATTATTGTTTATGCAAATATTGCATCTTTTTAAAACTGAATTTGTCGCCTTTCTCAGAGAGCGCCTGTCAATATTGGCAATTGCTTCTAAAACAGCTGTTCTTAATTCAACAATTGTCTCATACTTTATTTTGTACTGTTCCCCACAAAAAGAAATCCAAAACAGACAAATCGGGGGATCGGTGCGGCTAGGAAATAGGTCTATTTCTCCCTATCCAACTATTTGGAGAGAGCTGATCTAGGTAATCAAGTAATTTCTTACGGGCAAATAATTATGTGGTGGAGCTCCATCATGATAATTTTTGTTTTATTTTGTTACATTTTGTTATCAGCTGAAAATAAAATATTTGTAAGTTTGAAGTATGTCTTATTATAAAATAATAAGTAATTATGAAAATATTCCATGGCTGACTATGTGAAAATTTAAAAAAAATCAGAAAATTAGCCATAGCTCTTTTATTTTTTTATAATAACTATACCGATTATTATATCTTTGGAAAGCTCAAAAAATGGCCGATTTGATAAGGCCACAGTCAACTATGATTTACATTAAAAAACACAAGTTTATGTCATATCACAAAAATCACAAACAACATAAAAAATTGGATATTAAGCCCAAAATTATCTACAATTTTGCTCTGTACAGTTTTTCTGTATAATCAGAAATAATGGAGCTACAGAGATCTGATGAAATAGCAAAAAATCACTCCTTTCAAAATATCTAGTGAGCCATAAACTTTTTTAAAAATCCAAAATGGGCATTAGATTGTGCATTCAAAACTGCAATTGTTTCCCCTCTTAACCTTTGTTTTAGCTCTGCTAGTTTCCGAGATCTTCATAGTGGTCATCGAAAAAAAAAACTCACCCTGTATAAGTGGCTCACTCAAAATATCTCGGCTATTTTTTGAAAGAAAAAAATCGGTGGCAGGTGTGATCGATTGCTTTTCACATGCAAAAAAATTTGTTTTCATAATTTTTATTTAAATCTTTTTTTATTATTTTTGTTATTTTCTCAGGAATATAATTTTTTTTTGTGATATTGTCTTACATACCCAGGTATGCCCCCCTCCCCTTTGAAAATGGATATGACCGCGCGTTACATGCTTATCGCATACCACATTAATTTGGTAGCTATGCCTTAGGCTATTTGGAAATAAATGAGAAAAACTATTTTTTAAATAAATTTATGACTATTAGTAGGATATTATTATACCCGAGGAGAAATAATTCTTACTTTTATCATGTTTTTCCTTTTCGAGGATTTTATTTTCCTGCCGGTAAAATAACGCGTATTTTCCCGATCCTCGAGGGGGTAATCACCTTTATTAACCCCAGAGAACCTCCATTGTCCGTTAGCAAAAACTGCGGGCGAATTCTTTGTTTGTAAAATCGCAAAAACCCCTCGAAAACTTTCTCCATTCCCCGCAGTTATTATTTCCACCGCCAGCCGGGTCCAGGCCCGGTCCGAAAACTGCACGTTTGAATGGAAAGTCGGCCCCATTGTGCCCGCCGCCCGCCCGGCCCCCCGCCACGGGCCGGATTATAACTCGCCGTTTTCGTGGAATTCGAAAGCGGGAAGAAAGCGGTCGATGGTGCGTTTGTGTGCGTGAGAGGGCCCTCCAGTTGCGCCGGGCCAGGCGCACTAATGAACGCGGTCGGGAACTTTCGGATTTCGAGGTTTGCCGAAGTGTGGAAAATATAATTGGAGGTTTGGATGGGAGGCTTGAAAGTTGGGCGGAAGTTTGGGGATTTTGGGGGGATTATTTTCCGAACAGCGGCGACTAAGCATTAATATTTATCATTATCTTCGAGTCTCACTCTGTGGAAGCTTTACCAAAGTCTAGAAATACTAAAGTCGGCCCACTCCTTTGATCTCTCGGAAAAGCCGACAATTTTTTGCGACCGGTCGTAAATCAGCGTCACCTCGCACGCTTCGCATTTACGAGGGCGACTAAACGAAATCGCCGTCAAGCTAGTTATACGGGGGCAGGTTCATATTGACTTTCCATTATTTACCAAAGTCTACAAATATTAGTATACCTATTTGTAGACTTTGGTACAACATTATTTGTGTAGGTAAGTGTGCCGGTAGTTTTTGGTAGGTACAGTTAAATTAAAATACAAGGTAGCTATTACCAGAATCTACATAATTAGTAGGTATATCTGTAGACTTTGGTTGGAACATGAATAAAAATGCAATTTTTTATGTTTTACGTTCATTTTTAATAAAGCCTAACAAAACATAGAGCAGGCTAATACATAAATAACAAATATTTAACGACAAAGAGTTAAACTAATCATACAGTGTGTCCACGGATAGAGTTCACGTAGGATGTAAATCACAAAAAAAATTCGAGTTGAAATTTGAGCTTCTGGGGATCAGCCCTGCTTGGTTTTAAACTAATTTGTGACATCATTTTACTTTCGAAAAATCACGTATGCCTTGAGAATTTTGAAAAAACTAATTTTTCTAATCAGTAAAGTGCCCTTTCTGTAGGTTTTACGACAAAATGTTATTAAGGAAACTTGTTCAGAATGAAGAACTGAGTAGGTTTGCGAAATTTCGAAAGTCTAGGCCTACTTTGATTTTTTGGTATTTTTTCCCACTTTTCTTCAGAAAAGTGCACTTTGGGTAGCTTTCACATTAATAGTTATTTGTGTACCAAGGCACTGAAGTTCAACTTTTTATGACTCATGTGGAGTTTAGTTGCTGAGGCTTCTGGCCGAAAATAAACCACGTGAGTCACAAAAAGAACTTCAGTGCCGAGGTACATATTATATTTTTTTGAAATCGGAAAAAAAATGTTTTATTAGGCAAGAAAATAATAATAAGGGATCACCCATCTACGAACCGACTACACGCGGCGTTGCTTGACTTTACCGATCGCTCAACCTAGGACAAGTATAATGATGTACGGCACCTTCTGACAGAAAAACCAAACTGCTGCTTCTTGTGCAGCCTACACAACAAATCTATTGATTTTCAAATTTACTAAAATATGTATACTGAAGGATTGCGCTTCTATAGGAAACAATTTCGCAATGTGTACGAAAAGTTAAACGAGCCTTTATCGGCCGGGTTTTGAATATTTGGTCACTTATGACGGGCGATTTCTCCGCGTCTGACGTTTGATGTTTACATCTCGCCAAGGCCTACTTATTGAAAAAATCGTACAATAATGGGCTACATTATTGTACGATTTCTGTGCTTTTAATGACGATTTTGGGACATTTTAATGCCGATTTCAAGAAAAATGTTATTAAGAAAACTTGTTCACAATGAAAAACTGGATAGGTGTGAAAGAATTTCAAAAGCCTAGGTCTACTTTAATTTTTATGCGTTTAAAATTTTTTAAAGTATACCTAGGCTTTTGAAATTCATTCACACCTATCCAGTTTTTCATTCTGGACAAGTTTCCTTAATAACATTTTGTCGTAAAACCTACAGAAAGTGCACTTAAAATTCCCAAGGCATACGTGATTTTTCGAAAGTAAAATTATGTCACAAATTAGTTTAAAACCAAGCAGGGCTGGTCCCCAGAAGCTCAAATTTCAACTCGAAATTTTTTTGTCATTTACACCCTACGTGAACTCTATCCGTGGACACACTGTATATCTACTTTTTCATCCTGTAGTAAATATTTTGATATTCAAATTGACAAAACAATACAGAACAAAATATTACGCATACGTACCTGCACGACCATGCGTCTTACCATAAGCTTCTGGCAATAATCTTAATGGGACAGCCGAGGGGACAGTAGTCTTTACTAAACGTTTTCCAGACGAAGTGAATGACTGATCATCAAAATGTGCCTTTCGAATTCTTATAGGTTTATATGCCTCTTCAGGTAGAATATTCGCAAATTTATGTTCTCCGATGAACCCTAACGCATTCTTCCATTGCTGGCACCTTCAAATTTTCAATATTTTAATATTACATATTACATCTATATTATTATTCAATTAATACCTAAGTATTCAAATGTCACATGAAAATGTCTTAATTTTTGTAGGTAGGTACCTCAAACTCAATCTTACCTTTCAGGGTCTTTAGGAAATGAAAAAAAGGTAATATAGTCTTTTGAACTGGTTTTACAGCCATTCGCACTGCGGTAAAAAGCGTTACTAGGCATCCCTAAAACACAGTCACGGTCGGTTGGTAATATCTTGCGGTAATATTTTGCGCGCCCCCGGTAGAATGCGAACGAACTGTTCTCAGCTACACTGTGTACAGCTTATTTTCTTATATTATAAAATATCGATCGGATCGATGAGGAGGGGAGCGGGAGAGGGCAAGAGGGAAACGTTTGTTTACACAAGGCCGAGTGCCCGGACTTATTACTATATCTCTGAACGCTGGCTTTACTTTATTAGGAGACGTGCAGGAACCGACTATTTTCTCAGCGGTTCTCAAGTTGAACATGGGCGCCCGCAGGGGGAGGGGGCAAAAAACTTTATTATTTTAGTTTATTTCGAACCCGTTTTAATTTTCTAAAAATAAAAATTTATCGTTAGAAAAACTAATATTAAAATAACATCATTCCCATAAACGAAACAACACGACAACAAAAAAATATCAAATCATAAACGAAACAAAAAATAAATATTTCTCCGTATCTATGAATAAATATCGGATATAAGTACTCTTTGCATATTAACATAAAACAAACACCAATGTTACCAAAGCCTACATAGACATATCTAATATTGTATAATATTGTGTAAGCATGTACAAAACAACTCCTATAGGTAAATAAATATTTCTACGTACCTAATATGCTTCTTACAATACTCATTTTATGATGTAGTATACCATTACACGATATGTCCATGTAGACTAAATTTTTTTTCTCAGACAAATAATAAACATAGACTAACAACCTAAAGGCTGCATTGTAATCAGCCATCATAAAAAATGCCTACTCAAAACAAAAACAACAAATTTGACACTTAAACCTGCATCATATGATAAGCAGAGGTTATGTTTCCTATGCCACAAATCCAACACTTTACTCTTCCCATCGTTCTTAAAACTACTAATTCACTATTTACTAACTTAACTACCTATATGTACTTGTCTTTTGTCCAATAAACTCAAAATCTTCTAAAAAAAAACAAGAATAACGCAAAAGTAAACATTCCAAACACATCAATACAAACCTGCGAAATCTCAACGAACTCTGGATCAGCTGTTGGGGCATAATAAAGCAAATGCGCATCGATCACAAAGAGCTCGTGCGATGTTGCCACGTTAGCCAGAATAAGCAGTTTATTAAGGATATTATTTATAGATTAAGTATTATTAAGGATATTATTTATAGATTATAAATAAAATTTATTTACAACATTTAATGTTAAAATTTTTACTATATTATGTAGATTGTAGATATCAACTAATTGTTCCAAATTGATGTTTTTTAACGTTGGTTATAAGTACCTACATTTATTTTGTAAGTAAATTTATGAAGAAGTTTGTCAATAGTGCAATCATTGTTTTAGATTTCTGTTACTAACTCAGACAAATAATGATACTAAACATTTTTTTTCCTGGCAGGGTCTGTATTGTATTGAATTTATTAGTCTATATTTATTATTTGTCTGAAATTTTTTACTAATGACCATTTCACATAATATAAGGACCCCTGTATAAAATATAGTATACAGTGTTCCACGGATGGACTTAACTATACTTGTAAAAAAAATATATTTTCAATTCTTCGAAAAAAAGGCATTTTTTTACAAAAAAAAAAATTCTGCTTGTCCTTAAAATAAGATTGGCATCCAAAAATTTAACACCACTCATACTGGGTAGATAGTGAAAAAAGTTATAAAGAAAATTTGTTCAGCGTGATAATAAATCGTCATAAAGCGTCAAATAAATGATTTTCTGTAAATAGTACGACAAAATTGTATTAAGAAAACTTCCTCAGAATGGAAAACTGCGCATGATGAAAACATTTGACGATTCTAGGCCTACTTTGTATTTTGGAAAATATTGGAGGAAAGTTAAAGTAGGCCTAGGATTGTCAAAAAATTTTTCATCATACACAGTTTCCATACTTTGAGTAACTTTTATTATAGAGTTTTGTCGTACTACCTACAGAAAATTATTTAATCGAAGAAAAATAAGAACAAATAAAAAAATCACGCTGAACAAATTTTCTTCATAACTTTTTTCAATATCTGTACAAATAGAAGCAGTTTACTCTTATGCGAATTAACGTTTCTTTAATTTTCTGGTCACCCAGTATAAGTAATGTTAACGTTTTCCATGCCAATCTTATTTTAATAAAGAACAAGCAGACTTCTATATCAAGAATGACTTTTTTCGAAAAATTAAAAATAAAAATTTGTACTAGTAAACGGGGCCGCGGTGGCGTCGCTCGTACCGGCGCTGACTTTTTAGACTGCATGTTTTTCTGCCTTCGATCGACCTTGGTTCGAGGCAGGTGCATGCACATTGTCTTTAAAGAAAAACACCGCTATGGCCAAGAGCGCTGGACAAATGTGGGTTCACGGTATTGCTCCTAAATAGGCTTTATCCGTGTGATTTACTAATTGTCCTACACTCACTGGGATTACTACGGTTTTCTAGGGTTTTCCGTAGTACTTGAGCGAATGCTATCCTAGTTCTATCGGAAAAAAGTCGGCCCTAGCCGCAAATGGGAACAAAGACAAAATAATAGTAATTGCCCCCCTCCCTCGCACAAGCATGTGGTTGCTTCTGGGGTACTCCTAGTTTGGAGTATTGTGAGGGTGAGAATTATTATTATAAACCTAGTTAAGTCTATCCGTGGACACACTTTATATAGGGATAGTCACATCCGCAACAGATGATGCAAAATTCACGGTTTTTAATTGAACCGTATACATAATATTTGTACATATTATATTAAGTCGGCATGTGTTTTTGAGTGGTCGATTGCCGTATACGGTCTGTGTTTGTTGTTGTTTGAACAATAACCACCAATAGTTTGTTTTCGCATACCATCCAACTTTAATCACATCTGCCGGTCACCCCAGTGGCGTAGATAAAGTAGATATAATAACTCCCTAAACTTGATGGTTTTTATTATTGTCTTTCTACACTTAGCTCTCACATTTTTTTAACGGAGTTCTCAGAAACATTATTAAGTAACCTATCGGTTTGAGCCTAGATAGGTACTAATCCTCAGACCCATGCCTACAATTTTGTATTACCTCACCGTTGAGATTTTGTAAATAAAGAATATATACCTATTCTTTATGCCCACTTGGACAATTTCTGACATAAGAACTTGATTTCAAATATTTTTATTAAACGATCCTGAAAAAATCAGCTGTGAAAAAAATCAGTTATACCTACATATACTCCCCTACCATGGAACAGTTATGATGTCATACAATTTCATTTATTGATTTATTTCAAAGTTTATTTTATTTCTTTTCAAAGCATTTAAATAAAACTTTGTTTTTAAAAATATTTGTTGATGGTTCTTTATAGTTCAAGTGCAAGTTTCGCCAAATACAAAATCCAAGATGGAGGTCGCTGTCAAATCTCAAAAATACGTAGTGCCTTAAAAAATATATATAACGGCTTAAAAAATGTTCAAGAAACCAAGTACCTACTACCTGTACTACTGTTTTGTCGTAGGACACAATTAATGAGTACTTTAACAAATAATGCAACAACAGCAAATAAACTAACGTCGTGGCTATAATATCTGCAACAATCTCGGAATGATCCGAAATTCCTGTCTACGCCATTGCATCGTTTTGTTTTTGGACAGGGACCAGAGGCCCGTTCCCCTGTTTGGGTTCAGTTATTATTAATGGCACAATTTTCCATTTTCCGATATTGCACTCTTCGGTGCGACGCGTCGGGCGACGGACACTGTTTAACCCGCACGCCTGGCGCCAGTTGATTGGAAATTATTACAAGTGGCCCTCCATTATTTACCCGAACGTGTTTTCGTTGTACCGGGCTGTAGGTACACGATATGTTTACTTAAAGTACCTTTTGCGTACAATATTATATCGACAAGTTTTATAAGAGAACGTTAGGTATCCTAAGGTATAAGGGATAGTTAGATAGGCCTGTTCTCACAAGCACAAGCAAGCCACAACTAAAGCAGAGCCAATCAGCAGGCATCAAAACAATCAGAACAGTCAGATAATTTAAAATCCGTCAATCAGATTCGCGACTGTTTTCTGATTTCGGTGAGAACAAACTCATTTCAACACAGTCGATGAGTATGTAGGTTAGGTTAGGAGCTATCACCTCGGATATTGCACAGTACCTTTCGTCGTCACATCTGCATATTCGTCTGTCGTTTTAATCCATCTGACTTCACTATGAAATTTTACTTTACATATAACAACACCATTTTTGCACTAGCGGTCGATAGAATAAATACCTATTATACCTACGCGCCACGCGGTAGGGTCACACGTCACACACAAACTGATAAGCTCCGTCGCGCAACACGTTCGACAAACAAATGATGCAATGGCTACGATTGTCTAAGATTTTACACCCGTAACTGGCGAAATACCTTCCCCCTCTCATCTTCCTAACACGAACTTGTGTTATACGTTCAATTTAACACCGCTTAGTGCTAAAAGGGACACCGAATGGTGTTAAGGAACACCGCGTGGTGTAAACAAACACGAAGCCATGTTAGAAATATAAAAAAAAATTCACCCGTAAGTGTTAAAATTAACGAATTTGTTGTAGTGTGAATTTTACCAATTGAGGTTTGGTTAAGATATTTGGAATCCACCAATTTTCCTGTCATTTTTTCACCAAATTTCTTTCACAATGTGCACGAAGATGATTTACACCGATTTTTTTTACTGTGTATGCAGGCATTGCGGCATTGCTATTATTTAATAAACTATATTATGAACACGGCAATATTTGTAATAGTGCAAACTCCAATCATAAGGTTATGACATCGAATCACAAAGTATAAAGTTTATATTTTAAGGGATCAGCTGACACATCACAAATCGCTTATCAATTATATAGGTGACCTAAAATTGCTTCACACATGTCGGTAAAGAAGAAAGAAGATCACTATATTTTAAGGTACATATATTTTTCAAATTTCCAAGACTTTGGGATATTTAGATTATCTAGGTGACTCTAGTTCGAAATTGCAATCATCAAATCAATTTTAAAATTGTAATCGCACTAGCCCATATGTTTTTCTGAAAACTGAAAGAATAATAGGTCCTATATCTGATGTAGGACCTACCTAAGTATTTAAATTGTAGGTATTGTGTCTGAATTCCTCGTAAACGGTTTTACGACGCTAATAAAAGAAAATGGGATGACAAACGGCAGAGAATGGCATTAAAATGGCTGTATGAATGGAGAGTAAATATTCCTCGGGGGCAGAGCATCGTCTGCCGGTCACATGACGTCTTCCCAAGGGCTCTGACACGCGATTCTTAGGGGGAAGAAGAAAGATGGCGTACTTAAGAACGCTGGTAGAATGAGAGGGAATTGATCCGATGTGCTCGCAACGGCCATAATAACTACCTAATTCTCTGAGCCAATTTCGTTTCTCATTCGATTTTTTTTGTCTAAATCCAAATAAGATTGGGATTATGTTGTTGAAAATAAGTCTTTCGACAGCGGTTTTTTTTTTTTTTTTCAACAACAGCATAGAAAGAACCGAGAAAGAAAAATCCAAGGATCCAAAAGTAGTATATTATGGAACGAGCATGAACGTTTAAAATTATGTAGGTACATAATAAATAAATGAATAAAAATAAAATAAATTTATGATTTTTATGAAGGGTGGCAACATTGCAGACTTAAATTAGGTTGGTGGAACTTCTAAAAAAATTTCATGGAAAATCGAAAATGTTATTTTCGAATTTAAAAAATACTTCATAGACGTGCTGCGGGGGTTTAACTTTACCCATGGTTAAAATTTTTGCACGAGTCAAAGACTCGTCCAGCGTAAGAAATATTGCGAAACATTAGAGAGTCGACTGATGGGAAATCATAAAACGCGGTCGATATAATAATAATATCGGACGAGCCAATCGGCGAAAATAAATACAGAGGAATATGGATGAGGATTCTTTGGCGAAAATGTATTGAAATTTCCCAATTTATATTCATAAAGGCCCAAACCGGCGAGAAAAACAACAATGTAATACGTGACGTGAGACGTAAAAAACGCGTGAAATTATTGGGGACAAAATTGAGGCGGGAGGGGTTGCAAACTTTGGCAACGCGAAAAATTGAATAAAACTTGAAATTGGCTCCGAGCATCAGGGACACGTCTTATAGGTAAAGGTGTAGGAAATTGTAAATCTCCCTGTCATACGTTTTGGCAAATCTGGATCAAGGTTCACAAGCGCCGCAAAATTTAATTCTAAGTAGAAATTTTTCTATAAAAGAAATTTACACATGAAAATCTCCCGACAAGCTTTTATCAGCCTTTTATATCATATACAATTGTATAATGTAACAAAATTATGATTTATTTCAAAGTTTATTTTCTTATTTTCAGAGCATTTAAATAAAAGCTTGTTTTTAAAAAATTTATTATAACTAATTTATTATTATTTTGGTTTTCTCTGGACATGTTTCTAAGTCTGTTCACTTCAATTAATTTACTACAATCTACAGTTTGTTCAGCGAATGTTCGGCCCTACGTGACAATTCCCGTCCTTGTCTGACTCATGAATTATACGACCGATATCCATCGTATATTCACGAGCAAGACAAGGACGAGAGTTGTGACGTAGGGCCGAACATTCGCTGAACAAACTATAGTTATTCTACAAGGAGACCTTCTAGTGACTTGACCCATACTTAAAGTCGAAAATATTATGCTTGGTCAGCAGCGAAGAGCTTTGAGCCTAAATAGCCAACAGCATGGTCGACCGTACCACTCTGCATTTTGTGCACACCACTGAGAAGTTCCCTCGCTGGTAGTCAGCAGAAATTAAGCAATAAAATTTATCCGCCATCTTGGAGCTGTCGCCATATCGAATTCAATGCGATGTCACTAACTTTATCGTTTTCTTCTCTTCAAGCCTTTTCCTTTGATATTCGTTTTAAAAGTATTACAATATTGAGTATTGCATATTGTTATTATATTGTCACCAGAATTAAAGGTGCAGGTATGTATAGTTCAATCCTATCTCAAGAAGTGGTACTAATTCAACTTGCAAGATTTTACCTAAACATACATTTCAAGTGAAATAAAAGCTTGCAATAAAAAGTAATAAAATTGAAAATAAAAAAAAAACCTTTTTAAAAACAAGCTTTTATTTAAGCCATGTACTAAAACGAATAAAATAAGTTTAGGTTTTTGTTAAGATAATTAAATTCCAAATTGCGACAAGTTTTTGCAAATTGAAAAGCTTGTCGCGGGAAATGTTGTTGAAAGTAGGTACCAATTAATTTTATTGAACCAGTGATTGGTTGATAAGCAAGTACCTGTTTGCCAAAGTATGCCTTTTTTTCTTTACAATTAGCGCGACAAGCTTTTCAATTTTCAAAAACTTGTCGCAATTTGGAATTGAATTATCTTAACGAAAACCTACACTTATTTTATTCGTTTTAGTACATGGCTTAAATAAAAGCTTGTTTTTAAAAAGGTTTTTTATTTTAAATTTTATTTTGTGCTTTTTAGTACCTGTTTGATTCCCATGTCAGGAGGGTGGTAAAGAAATTTAGTCCGCCATCTTGGGGCGGCCGCCACATTGGATTTCGTATGAAGTCATTCACCTTATTGTTTTCTACCCGTAGAGCCCTTTCATAGTTTGATACCCATGTTCGGTATCACATAGGTAATCCGCCATTTTGGAGCGGCGGCCATATTGAATTTAGTGTGATGTCACAAACTTTTTCGTTTTCTACTCTTCAAGCCCTTTTATTTGATACCCATATTAAGGAGATTGACAAAAAATACATCATCCGCCATCTTGGAGCGGCAGCCATGTTGAATTTAGTGTGATGTCACCAACTTTATTGTTTTCTACTTTTCAAGCCCTTTCATTTGATACCCATATTAAAGGGGTTGACAAAAAATACATCGTCCACCATCTTGGAGCGGCGGCCATTTTGAAAGTATTACAATATCGAGTATTGCATATTAAACTAAAGGTGTATGCAAAATTTCAGCTCAATCGGATGTCAGGAAGTGGTTCTAATTCAGCTTGCAAGATTCGACCCACACATACGTACAGTCGCGGACAGTTGGTATCGAACGACCTGAAGAGGTTTCTCGTGGCTATCGTTACAGGGCGCGCGGAGACGGCAACAGCGCGCGCCTTCGGCATCGGATGGTTCGAACGGGTGTCTTGTTCCGAGAATTCTTTGCAAGCGATTAAGCCGATGTCACCGAAAGGGTTAAAAAAAATTAAGGAATCAGTATTAAACTATTTATTAAAACAGTTCACAAGTATACAGTATGATTTTTTAAACTACCACCGCGATTTCCTCGCTTATTTTGCGCCCTACAAAAAAAACATGAGAAACAAAAAGGTGACAATTTTGGACAGCTAAGTGGCCCTGAAAAAGTAATCAACATCCATGGTCAACTTGTCGCGCAATATAAAAAAACCTCCAATTGAGCAAAATTATTAAATAGCCGTAACATACCTATTTATTTTAAGATACCGAAGAAAACTTTTATATTGAAAATTGATGGCACTGAGAAGCTTTATGCAACTGGGTGCTCAGATAGTTTCTGAAAATTACACAGGCTCTTCGGCTCTGTTGAGGCCATTGTTTTAGTTATTAAAGGCCATTGTTTTAGTTTATTAAAGTAGTTATTTGGCTCCCTACTGAAAAATCTTAAGAAACAAAAACGTGTAAATTTTAGATAGTTGGTTAATGTTAAAAAAAGAAGTCGGTATCCATGGCCAACTTTTCGCGCAATACCAAAAAAAACTTAAATCAACAAGAATCTGAAAACAATCAATTTATTTTGAAAGTCGAGGGAAAATTTTAATTGGAGATTAGCGGCAATTAGATCACGCAAGAACATTGACAAAAGAAAATTTTCATACAATTTGTACTAGTTTTCCCGCTAATTTGTTTAAAGTGTGAAGTCGAAATAGCAATTAAAAACATCAACAGTTATTCAAATTAAAGACAAATTTTCTCATATTAAAGATCTTGTTTGATCAAAAAAAAATTAAATAAATTGATAGTTTTGTTTTCACATTTTTGTCGACTTGAGTTTTTTTTTGTATTGCGTGAAAAGTTGGTTATGGATGCCGATTTATTTTTTAACATCACCTAGCCGTCTAAAATTGCCATATTTATTATGCTTATATAAGCTTACTTACATAAAAAAATATATTTAATGCAGTGATAGGGCCAAAGCGAAAAATGTTTTTCAAATAAATCAAAGTGTGCCAATTGTTTCTAAAATTGGTAGTATGGAGTATCCTTTACAACACCTCTTCTGTGGACATACTGTATATACATAGTGTATTTGGAAATGAAAGGAAGGTTTATGGCTTATTATAAATATAAATGCAAATTCTTTATCAGAGGCTCGAGAGTCCGTCATAAAATACTACATAACTCGCCCGAATATTAATTTGCCTATTTATCCTCATCAGATTTTTAGCAAAAGAGTACGCCACTGAAATGGTCGAATTTTCCTTCTCAATCAATATTTATGGCCTCCTTTCATTTCCAAATACACTAAGTATAGTTGTCAGCGGTTTTAGACATTAAGTTAATAAATATTTTGCGTTGCAACAAAAATGTATTTTTATGTTATAATAAAAAAATATGTAGTAACACTAAAAATATATTTAGCTAATAACCCTAGAATTAAAAAAGTTAATTAAAAGGATTTTCATAAATTATTCTTTTCTTTGCAAAATAAGTATTTGTTCCAACATTTAGTTGTTAGGTCTCGTAGTCCTAAACATAAATGATTATAAAATAAAAGGGGTGTCCCTTTTATTTATTTTTTCTTATTTTTGAAGAAATTGGTCAGAAGTTTTAATAAATTGGTTTTCGTGGTGCTGCAATGCTCCATTGTTTCTCATAAAATGCCCTTCAACAGATAAATGAGATTAGGGGGTCACAGACATAAAATTACCCTTGTAACTTAATAGAGAGTTATTGCAGAAACTGTTTTTGGCATTAAGCAGTATTTAAGACGACCTTATTTGAATACTCTCATACGTTATTTATGATTCTGACAATAGTTATTGCAAGTCGTAATTTATGTATCCAAATTAAGGGCTTGTTTACGTTTACTTTATTGTTTTGTATTTCTACACTTTCACTAGAATATTATGTGCTTTTATAATTTTGCTCCGGAAAAAACTGGGAAAACAGCCATAACCACGGAACACCAAGGTGAAAGACTAATGAAAACAAACAAGGTGCAAACGCAAACAAGCAACGAACATTTTAGGTTAAGTCCTACTTTCACAGAACACTAGCGTTTTCTGACAAATCAGAATTTATTTTAAGAATTGTGACAAATAAGGTAAAAATAACGTATATTATGGTATACACAATAAACAAAAATAAAGGAAAATAACCTTATTATGGACGACCTTATGTCAAACTACGACTGCGCATGCTCAAATGTCAAAATAACGTCAAAAAAGAGCGCGACGTTATTTATTTCTGCAATAACTCTCTATTATTTAAATTGCATACCTTTATCAATAACATCAGAAGACACACAGCAGGGACACGTGTCAAGCTTTACACACCTCCCTGGACCTCAATGTGATTACCTGGATAAAATAAAATAATTTCAGGTGATTGAGGACTTCCACAAGCTGGATATAATGATTACGAAGTTTTATTAGAACCACCGACACAGGAAGAATCCGAAAAAACTATAAACCCATTAAAATCTTTATGACTATAACATAATTAAATAAAGGCAAGAAATCAAATGCATTTTCCATTATTATATTATATGTATATTAATATTTAGTATACCCACCTTGGGATAGGATGACTTTCTGAACTCTCCTGCTCATCGAATCTATGAGTTGGCAGCAGAGATCATGGGTTACGACTTCATCCCACGTTTGTTGAATCTTCTGCCAAAGTGCCTCCCTATTTTCGGGTACGAAGTTCTCCATTGTCCGCGCCATTCTGCCCCACACATTCTCAATGGGATTCAAGTCAGGACTCTTCGCCGGCCATTGCAACTTTTCTACGTTGTTTTCGGTGAACCATTCGCGAACTATTCTTGCTGTATGCACAGGAGCGTTATCATGCTGGAAAACGAAGCCATCGGGATACATTTCCGTTGCAGTTGGTAACAATCCGCCTTCGAGTATCTCGCAATAGCGAGCTGCTGTGAAGCGGTCGTCGATTCTCCAACAAATGCCAGGTCCACGGTAGCTTATCCAGGCCCATATGTTGACGGAAAAATGCCCACTCCTTTTCCTGGGTGACACAAATCTTTCGTCATATCTTGAACTCACCGAAGGTCTATATACTCGCACTTTGCCATTGTAATGGCTTTGAAAGATCTTTTCGTCGCTAAATATTACCTTCTCCCAATAATGTGGCGGTAAACGCTGAAACTCTCGGCATATCTGCAACCTGACTTCCTTATTAGCCTCGGTCAGCTGAATTTTGTTGCTGGCCGTGCGAGATTTCAGATTGGCTGCATCTAATCTCCTTCGGGCAGTTCTAACACTTGCTGGAAATTGTGTTGCAGATACTGCTTCAACGGCGGATTTAAACGGATTTGCAAGGCAAAAATTAGCTAGTTGCTCATCTTGTTGGTCAGACGTAATTTTCACATTTCCTCCTCTATGTATGTTTTCCACGCTTCCGGTTTCGTCATATTTCTTCTTTATATTGAAAATGGTGCTTTTAGATACACCAAATTCTTCGGCCAGTCGGGAAATAGCCCAACCATTTTCTAGTTTGGCGATGATACGGTGCTTGACGGATTCACTCAAACGAGGCATAACGAACACTGTTAGTTACTCTCTCGAATTAGGATACTGACTAAATAATTTTAGCCCACCCACCTTAGTATTTATACAAAGGGCTAGGAGCAGGTATAATCGATATTTTCAAAATCTACATCCAATTCAATATTACAATTATTAAGTTAATCCCCTAAATTTAGTTATATTAAGTGCAGGTAGGTATAATTAATAAATACCTATTTAAAAAGATATAAATATCTATGCTAAAATATTTCAACTCAGGTAATCCGATAATCCATTAATTTTGTGCCATACATTTTCTAATTAATATTAAGAGCCCCCATATCTACTTTTAAACATATTATACAAATCCTTGAAATCTTTAATTTTTGAGATAATCGCTTGATCTGTTTTTTGTCCGAAAGGACTTCAAAAGCCGCTTATTTTAGCAATCCTGCCATTTTCAAATTGCAAATCCAGGGCCGGCTACGATTTTTTTATTCCCCCGATTTTCACAAAAACCATTTAGCCATTTTTTTATTTAAAATCTGACACCACAGCGTCAATCAGGACAGTCGAAAACCCTTTATATACCAAATTTGAACAAAAAATATAGAGAGAGTTCTATTCTACAGGATGTCAAAATTGAGCAAAATAGGAAATTTAAAGAAACCTCTTCAGGCATCTCTGGCGAGTCAAGTCATAAAAATTCAGCATTTTCAGATGGGGCAGAGAAAAATACCCTGTATTGAATCTTTGCACACCAACACTTTGAGTGGTTCTGTTGACAATTAAACTATTTTGACGGGATTCCATGGCACACTTGACTCGCCAAATGCCTGTAAATTTCCTATTTTGCTGAACCTTGACATCCTGTAGAATAGATCTCTCTCTAAATTCTTTGTTCAAATTTGGTATATAAAGGGGTTTTAGGGGGATCCTGATTAACGCTGTATTGGTAGATTTTAAATAAAAAAACACTCAAAAATCGTAGCCGGACCTGGATTTGCCTTTTGAAAATGATAGGAAGGCTAAAAGAAGCGATTTTTGAAGGCCTTTCACACAAAGAATGTTCAGGGATTATCTCCAAAAATAAAGATTTTATTAATTTGCATATGTTTAAAAGTAGACACCCTGTATATTAAATTATTGTTTTTGAGAAATTCTTCGGAATTCTATTGTGGCTCAAATTGACTATGGATTTACCTAATTTCATATTCCTAATTAATACAGGGTGCTGGCAGCAAAGGAAGGAAACTCGAGAAAAAGCAACTTTTATTGTGGTGTTGATTCTAATCTCAGCCTTGATATTTATTATTTTTTTATTTCATTATCATAAATACTAGACGGTATAGTAACATGATAAAATAGTACGAAATATTAAATACCAACACTGGGGTTGGAATTATTACCAGCACAAAGTTGCATTTTCCTCGAATTTTGTTCCTTTGCTGTGAGAGGCTGGAGGCTGTAATTTGCATTTTATTTTTCTATTTTTAGCAGACCGGCCGGCTGCAGACTCCAGCGCGATGTTGCCGTCTCCGCGCGCCCTGTAACGATAGCCACGAGAAACCTCTTCAGGTCGTTCGATACCAACTGTCCGCGACTGTACATACATACTAACAGGTGAAGTTAAAATAAAAGCTTGTAAAAATACAGCATGATCATGTGATTTTGTAATTTCTATTTAAACAATTTTTCCGAGTCATAAGCGGCGCGCGGCCCTTAATAATATTATACAAGTTTTATTTAATGCTCTAAAAAAATAAAATAAACTTTGAAATAATTCAAAACCCAATAATAGTTATTTATGTACCAAGGCACTGAAGTTCAACTTTTTATGACTCATGTGGAATTTAGTTGCCGAGGCCTCTGGCCGAGGCAAATAAACCACATGAGTCATAAAAAGAACTTCAGTGCCGAGGTACATATTATATTTTTTTTGAAATCGGAAAAAAAATGTTTTATTAGGCAAGAAAATAATAATGAGGGATCACCCGTCCATGAACCGACTACGCGCGGCGTTGCTTGACTTTGCCGATCGGTCTACCTAGGTCAAGTATGATGAGATACGGCACCTTCTGACAGAAAAAACAAACTGCTGCTTCTTGTGTAGCCTACACAACAAATCTATTGATATTCAAATTTACTAAAATATGTATACTGAAGGATTGCGCTTCTATAGGAAACAATTTCGCAATGTGTACGAAAAGTTAAATGGGCCTTTATCGGCCGGGTTTTGAATATTTGGTCACTTTTGACGGGCGATTTCTCCGCGTCTGACGTTTGATGTTTACATCTCGCCAAGGCCTACTTATTGAAAAAATCGTACAACAATGGGCTACATTATTGTACGATTTCTGTGCTTTTAATGACGATTTTGGGACACTTTACTGCCGATTTCAAGAAAAACTAATTATTTTGTTGCACACAAAACAACACCACGAAAAAATTTATACACAAAACCAAAATCCGTAAAATAAAGCGCAATCCTTATTTCTGTGCACGGCACTGGTTATACTGGCCTAACTGGCCTACGATCGACGTCGGCCGCATAAAAACCTTTGAATTTTATACCGGTGATTTCTGCTGATAACTCTGGTATTTTTGCCAGTAGCAGAGCGTGGTAAATGCTATGAAATAGAAATATCACTGTGTTCCAAGTGAGTTCATTTATACTATACAATAGTGCTTGCTGTAATAGTGTATACTATAAGGAAAAGTTGTTGAATTAAATACTAGAATGCCAATTTTCATACTAATCGTCCAACTCCTTGAGTGAAAGAAGCAGCCCTGCTAGGATTTGTGGGTTTTCTTGCTAGTAATCTGATCATTATTGCAAATTCTGACACTCTTTGGGATGTTACAGATGTAGAACAAGTTTTGTATGCAATTTTGCGTAGGTAAATGGAAGTAGCCTTGAGAAAGTGTATAAGAAAGTAGCCCTTTACCACGTGGTGGCCATAATACCCATTTTGGTGATACACAGTGTTTCAATTAAGTTAATCTACTGTTAGCGGTGTGCCGGACCATTTCAAATTATTAATGATCGCCCATTCTCCTATTTTCCCGACATCTCCATGGCATAAGAAATAATCGCCGGACCAGACCCGGTCGATACATCACCACCGAACCCTCCCATTGTTGCCCCCTCGCACCCCCCCCCCCCAGGTCCGAGTCGGGCCTCGCCGGATCTCTCGCCCCTGGAATTCGAGATGGACGGGGGCCAGAAGAAGTGGGTACCTGCCGTTTTTGGCCAGTCATCGCGCCGGTCTACCTGGCCGATCGTCCGTCCTCGTCGAGGGCACGGAGGTTACATCGAGCGGAAGAGAGATGGAGGACGAAACGGGACCGCATCGCCACCATTGTACCGGGCCGATAGGCAAATTAAGGGACGGGCCCCCGGCCCCGAGATGACTTATTTAGCTGCGGGCCTTTGTGGGGGACCCGTCCGCATTTTCATATGTTACCGACAAAAAAAAGCGCTCGGCTTGCCGTGGGTCGACAACGAAAATCAACGGTTACAACACTGATTTATTTCGCACAAGGTGAATGGTGAATACAATAAATACACAAACCCGAACGTGGTCAACGGGAACGGCTTCCAGCCACCCGGACCGTCTGAACTCGCGGATCTCCCGTAAGCAGTTCACCCCTATCTGTGAATCAGGCTCCACTGTCCAATACGGTCCATATCCATAATAGTCCATTCCGGAATTCCGGGCTCCCTATTCTGTGGTTCCGGGGAGATTCCGCTTTACAGCGCTCACGCGTCGGTGCGAGCGGCACCAATACTCTTGGACGCCACGACTCCCACCGAGGCCATAATAACACCTGGGCGGTTCCCCTCCGCCAGGACACACGCGCACTAGACACAAACTTGTTTTTAAAATATAAACTAAGACGTTTAAAAACACTTTAAACATTTAAAACTTCTCAAAACCCAAGCTGCCGCTTTCAGTTATGTGACAAATGACATGTAACGTCTGACTAAGATGGTCACGTGATTTTTGTGAGAAACTTTTCGTAGCTGAAAAACGTGAATGAAATATGACGTCATGCTCGGGTCTTTAATATAGTATGTCGGTCCAGACTTATCTATTTAAATCTACCACAAAATATCTGGTCAACTTTATTTTTTGCAAAATCTGTCTCCTGTATTTACTGTCTTTCTGCCATATTCTTAGACCAGTGTTGACACTGTTAACGTTATGCATTAGCGTATTCTAACCTATAAATTTTAAATGAAATAAAAATATGAAAATACTTACTTCAACCTCGAATATATTCTTTATATTTGTTTTAAATTTGTTATCGCCGTCACTAATGTATTCAAAATCTTCAGGGAGATTATCCAACCAAGCTCATTTTTTTATTTTTTAAATATCTTAACTAACCACTAGGTAGGTATGATTAGTAATTATGTTCATATAAAATACAAATATTTTCTATGATTATGTTACACAGGTGTTCGGAAATCAAGGCCCGAGCGCATGCTCTTGGCGGTATATTATGTTACAGACGAAAACGAATAAATACGTCTGTAACTTATGCAGAGCTGTTCGGCAAGCCGAGGGCTTTTTCTTGTCGGTAACATATGAAAATGCGACCCGTCCGGCCCGGGCCGCTCTCTCGGTCAATCGAAGACAGGTAGAGGAATAATAAAAATCAATTTTTTTGTTTAGTTATAAGAATTGGTGTTACTCTTCTAATAGTCAGCGTGGGAGAAAGTAGTGGCGTTCTTGCTCATTCGAAAATAATAAATAAATCAAACAATATTGTCCAGATAGCTGGAACACAAAGCAAGAAAACATTTTTTAAGGGAATGCTGTCCAGTGTGCAGAACGCGGAACAACGATCACTCGCATATTATATACCCCGATTACTGTAAGAAGTCCCGATTTTGTCAGATGACATTCTCGTCATTCTCCACAAAATCTCTAGGAACTTTTTGTTAACCATGGGTATATCATTGGTATATGTGTCTAAACTAGTTAATGACGTCACTCATTGTGATGTGAAAAGATACCCAAGTGATACGAAAAAAGAACATAATAAAATAAAAACCCTATTGCAATCGCGATTATACGGCTACAAATAAAAATAACTGTGACTACAACTCATTTTAATAAAAATTTCAAACGTCATGAAGACACTTTCATTGGTGGTGGTGCGTACTCAGGCAAATTTTATTTCGGTGTTGTGAAAGTGACAGTGAAGGTTTTCCGGATCGTTCAAAAGGGTTCAAACATTGGGCAGTGAAAATATTCGCGGGTTTTGACGTTTCGTGGGTTTTACCGTTATCTGTGTTGTTCTTGTTCGTGTTATTAGTAGTAATTCATTGTGCAAATGGGTTCGTTACTGACCTGCACTTATGACCCGGTTGCATTTTTTTGCTGCATTGATGCCAACTTAGGATGGCGCAATTACCAATTGACAGTCCCAGTAAGGACTTCTTAAAATAATTTTACTATACCGAATACTGACTGATCATCGTTCTTCGTGCTGCTGTATTTTGTGCGTATTAACCGCAGTAGAAACTTAACTATAAGCTATAGGCTATACACTCTCAAAAAGGTAATCTTAAATGCTGAGAATATGGTTTTTTCAAAGCTATTTATTCACCTGAAATAAATTATTGCTCCCATGAAAAAAATATTGTACAGCCAAATGCAAACAGATTCATAAAGCAAGTTAGGCCACTCCTCTTAAAGTTAAAAATAACTATTATTTGATTCAAAAATAAAAGTGGTAATTTGATTTTACCATGTATTTAGAAATCAACAAAATCGTATTTCTTAAATCAAATAATGATTGGTGTAAAATGAAGCAACATTAGATCTTTAAATGAATACTGTTCAATATATTTGAGTTCAAATTTTTGTCATATTATGTCAAGAGTAGTTATTATTATTATGAAAATTCTTCCTCTTTATTCAAGTAAGTAAATGTTTGTTTCACCTCAAATGTACGAACGTTATAAAAACCGACAAAAAATGATTCGATAATATACGCATTCCAGAATAGTGCACTCCAATCAGCATCCAGAGAGACTTTGCTTCAATCACGAACACCATATTCTTGAAATGTATTTCTTAGGGAGGAGAAGCGCCGGCGATAGGGAAGAGCCAGGCCGTGGCCAATTTTTTTGCAGATGCGTTTGGACTTGTCACACTTTTCCGAGCACTTTTCATCCGCGCTCGATGTGTTGTGCAAAAACTAAAATCATGGACTCAAGACTGTAAGGGTGGGGGTTGGAAAATTTGGTGTCTATTTTCGAAGGTAGGCATATATATGTTATATAAAATATACCATCATATTACCGGTATTATATGTAGGTGTAGTGTAGGTAGGTAATAATATATTTTTCTTGAAATCGGCATTAAAATGTCCCAAAATCGTCATTAAAAGCACAGAAATCGTACAATAATGGGCTACATTTTTTCAATAAGTAGGTCTTGGCGAGATGTAAACATCAAACGTCAGACGCGGAGAAATCGCTCGTCAAAAGTGACCAAATATTCAAAACCCGGCCGATAAAGGCTCATTTAACTTTTCGTACACATTGGGAAATTGTTTCATATAGAAGCGCAATCCTTCAGTATACATATTTTAGTAAATTTGAAAATCAATAGATTTGTTGTGTAGGCTGCACAAGAAGCAGCACTTTGGTTTTTCTATCAGAAGGTGCCGTACATCATTATACTTGTCCTAGGTAGAGCGATCGGTAAAGTCAAGCAACGCCGCGCGTAGTCGGTTCGTGGACGGGTGATTTTCTTGCCTAATAAAACATTTTTTTTTCCGATTTCAAGAAAAATATAATATGTACCTCGGCACTGAAGTTCTTTTTATGACTCATGTGGTTTATTTGCCTCGGCCAGAGGCCTCAGCAACTAAACTCCACATGAGTCATAAAAAGTTGAACTTCAGTGCCTTGGTACATAAATAACTATTTCTTGAAATCGGCATTAAAATGTCCCAAAATCGTCATTAAAAGCACAGAAATCGTACAATAATGGGCTACATTTTTTCAATAAGTAGGTCTTGGCGAGATGTAAACATCAAACGTCAGACGCGGAGAAATCGCTCGTCAAAAGTGACCAAATATTCAGAACCCGGCCGATAAAGGCTCATTTAACTTTTCGTACACATTGCGAAACTGTTTGTTATAGAAGCGCAATCCTTCAGTATATACATATTTTAGTAAATTTGAATATCAATGGATTTGTTGTGTAGGCTGCACAAGAAGCAGCAGTTTGGTTTTTCTGTCAGAAGGTGCCGTACGTCATTATACTTGTCCTAGGTAGAGCGATCGGTAAAGTCAAGCAACGCCGCGCGTAGAAGGTTCGTGGACGGGTGATCCCTTATTATTATTTTCTTGCCTAATAAAACATTTTTTTTCCGATTTCAAGAAAAATATAATATGTACCTCTGCACTGAAGTTCTTTTTATGACTCATGTATTATTTGCCTCGGCCAGAGGCCTCAGCAACTAAACTCCACATGAGTCATAAAAAGTTGAACTTCAGTGCCTTGGTACATAAATAACTATTTTCTTGTTAATAAAAGATTAATAAAAGATTGTGTTGTGCATACGTCTCGATATAGCGAGTGATCGTTGTTCTGCGTTCTGCACACTGGACAGCATGCATGCCCTTAAAAAATGTTTTCTTGAAATCGGCAGTAAAGTGTCCCAAAATCGTCATTAAAAGCTCAGAAATCGGCACTGAAGTAACCCATTAATGTACGATTTTTTCAATAAGTATAGGCGAGATGTAAACATCAAACGTCAGACGCGGAGCCATCGCCCGTCAAAAGTGACCAAATATTCAATACCCGGCCAATAAA
Organism: Pseudeuparius sepicola; assembly: GCA_963920635.1. Lineage (NCBI taxonomy): Eukaryota > Metazoa > Arthropoda > Insecta > Coleoptera > Anthribidae > Pseudeuparius > Pseudeuparius sepicola. Next base: position 122,885,602 of record OY987299.1, on the reverse strand, counting down.
GGCCCATTTAACTATTCGTACACATTGCGAAATTGTTACCTATAGCAGCGCAATCTATCAGTATAAATATTTTAGTAGGTTTGAATATCAATAGATTTATTATAGAGGCTGCACAACAAGCAGCAGTTTGGTTTTTCTGTTCGAAGCCGCCGTATCTTCGCCATACTTGACCTAGGTAGAGCGATCGTCAAAGTCAAGCAACGCCGCGCGTAGTCGGTTCATGGACGGGTGATCCCTTATTATTCTTTTCTTGCCTAATAAAACATTTTTTTTCCAATTTCAAAAAAATATAATATGTACCTCGGCACTAAAGTTCTTTTTATGACTCATGTGGTTTATTTGCCTCGGTCAAAGGCCTTGGCAACTAAATTCCACATGAGTCATAAAAAGTTGAACTTCAGTGCCTTGGTACATAAATAACTATTATTTAGTTTTTACGTAGATCATTGGTGCAGAGAAAAATGTTCTTTTTAAAATAGATTATATATTTTAATTAATAAAATTGCTGTAAGAGACTTTACTGCAAATATAGTATTTTATGTTAAATATTAATGTATTTTATTTTATTTTTGTTATTTAACTTTTTTTTCAATAAAAAAAAAATAAATCGAAATCATTTGTGGTTTTGTGTTAAATTTTTTAGAAAAATTCCCTACCATCTTACATACTTCCTACCATATACGAGATAACGTATTAATAGGTTCATATAGAGCATACAGTTATCTTACAAAGTTGTATAGTCTAATCAATGGGTTTAAAAGGGTGCCTTCGTAACGCAAAAATAGTGCGAGATTTTTTTTAAAGAATTCAGTGCTGAATAGAAATGGTTCCAGATATTGTTGCCTAATAGGGTTAACAGTTATACATATAAATAATATATTATATAATATAAATATTATTTACACTATAAAAATAGTTTAACACTTTTTTTTACAATAAGAAAATACCCATTAGGTTACTCTTTTTTAAAATATTTTTTTTTCCATTCGAGTTTTAAAATAAAAAATTAGTTAATTTTCACCTGCTATTTTTAACGGTCTGATAATTCAGAATTCATTAGATACTTTATTGTGTGAAACGACCCTTTTAAAGGAAAAAACAACAATTGAGTTTGGAATTTAGTTCTTTTGTTTTGAAACTAATTTGTTACATAATGTTTCCTTCGTAAGATCATGTGTACCTACATGCATTGGAAATTTTGAACATTCTTTCTTTATACCTACTCTTAACAACACACCTACAGGTGCAGAATTTAAAAATTATGGGCATATTGTTTAGATTTTAGATGGTCAAAACACTCAAAACCATGCAGATCCGTAAAAGTAAATCAATTGTTCCATAAAAGTAAATCAATTGATTCAAAGTTTGTCCAAGAAGCATAATTTTAAATTCTTGACAACGCTCGCGTTGCCTCGGTCTTTAAACAACCTCCTCGGCCAAAAAAGTGCACTTATACGCATCTGACAATGGCAATGTAAATAACTATTTTCTACTCCTATACTAGTAACATACCTATTACCTAAGTAACGGATTAGGTTATAAGTAAGTCCATTGTTACGAACACTGACACGTAATGACTGACACGTAATGACTGACACGTAATGACTGACACGTAATAATAGTATATTACATAGCGAGAGTTGTAAACAGCTTATTATGTATGAGTGGAAAAGTTGCGCACGAGCCGCGCAGCGGCGAGTGCTGTAATTCCACGAGTATGTAATAAGCTTACAACTCGAGTTTTGTATTATAATTTTTCTTCGACGAAAGAAAAACTATTACAATAGATAAATTATACTTCTGATTATCTGACCGGCAACAATTAGTATGTCGGTTAGTTGCTATGGTGACGCGGATGCCGCGTAATAATTGCGTTTTAATTAAGAACAGATAATGTAATTTTTTTATTACGTGTCAGTCATTACGTATCAGTGTTGGTAACAATGAACTTACTTATAACCTAAACCGTCACTTAATAGGTATGTTACTAGCATAGGAGTAGAAAAAAAATTACATATCTGTTTTTAATTAAAACACAATTATCACGGGTGCCTTGTTAGCGCGGCATCCGCGCCACCATAGCAACCAACCAACCTACTAATTGTTGCCTGTCAGATAATCAGAAGTATAGTTTATCTATTATAATAGTTTTTCTTTCGTCGATGAAAAATTATAGTACAAAACTCGAGTATAGTAAGCTTATTACATACTCGTGGAATTACAGCACTCGCCGCTGCGCGGCTCGTGCGCAACTTTTCCACTCATACGTAATAAGCTGTTTACAACTCTTGCTATGTAATATACTATTTGGCTACACCGATATAGAAGGTGAGCGGTATGGGGCGGAACTTTCGTATCTTCTTTTCAAGGCCAAATCCCCGGTGGCCCCGTCTATATAGCGGGGCATCGGGCCGCGATCGATCCCCCGAAAAATGTGTCACTGTCGGCGGCGGCCCTTTGCGCCCTTTGTCCGACCGAGAGGGCCAGGTGGACGGAAGGGTTCGATCGGGGGATTAGGATTGATGGGCGGCCGAGCGCCGGCGGGTCCCCCGGCCCTCCGCCGCATTCGAAAATCGCTGCACGGTATACGCAGGCGAATACGCTAGCGGTGCAGTGCACCCCTTTGCTTTGTCATTATAGGGGATGCTATAACCCCGACCCTTCGATCATTTTCGATGGGCGATCGGTTATACGTGCGCGATCGATCTATGGGGGTCGGTTAGTGTAGTTTCACATTCGAATTGAGTTCGCTATACCTTAACAATACTATATGCAGGGTGTAACTTGAATGCATAAATTTTTGTTTCGACCTATGGAGTTTATTAGCTCTTATGATACGACGCGCCGCCAGTCCGACGCGACATCTGATTGCAGCCAGCGGGCCGTGGGCAATGACTAGAATTTGCAATAGGTCGATAATCGTTTTTTGGCCACTGTTAACACTCGACGAGCTCGTGTAGAAAAAAAAGCTAAAATAAAAGAATCGAAAAATAAGGTGCTCAAAAGGAATCACGTCATTTTTTTATCTGTCATATAACACGAAATTTATTGGTTTGATAATTTCTAAAATGTTGTTTAGAAAAGTTGTTCTCCTGTCAATGTTCTACTTGCCTCTGTACCAGATTTCCGATCTTTAGAAAATATAGTTTTATTATCTTATATTTTTTCTAAATAACAATAAAATATTTCATTCAAATTAAAACCTACATAAAACAATTTAATTCTAATAATAATATAATATTTACGGCTTACATGCATTTTCAGGGGTAATATAACAAGTGGTGTGCCTATTATCGATAATACCTTTCGTTAATGGACAAGTATACTTAGGAATGAAAAATAATTTTTTGCCTTGGAATTTGTAAAACATGTCTAGATAATCACGAAACCCAACCAACAGATTTTTTTTCCCATTAGTTTGCTCAAAAATTGAAAAAAAACGGTCGCAAAAGTAGGGAATGTGACGTCACGATCCCTAATTTCAATAAGTACCTGCTATTTTCTTAGTACTTATTTCGTCTTTTTTTATATAACCAAGCATTCCCAGGCAAATTATTAGATTCAGTTTGTATGCGCCTGATGAGAAATAATCAAATTTCGTAGCATTTCATGAAATATTTGGATTTTACTGATCCCATTCTGAACTTATTAGATGCCCCCTATAAAATATGACAGATGACATATTACTCAATGCTTTAAAGAAAATCGTCGGCAACGCCGCACTTTGCATATAACCTCACTTTCGCCCGCGGAACGCCGAAACCAAGGTTAATAACCTTAGTGAAAACTAAATAAATTCTATTCTCAGTTTTAAAAGAATCTTGCTGTGAATACTTTATTTTTTCGGTTTATAATGAAGGCAAGATTTGTTAAAGCTTGTCCTGATAACTTGCCTTGCATAGATTTTGATATGGTGTGTCAATTTTATCAATAAAAACGGGGAGCAAAACATGGAGAAATGAAGAGGTATGTTTGTTATTTGATTTGTATATTGTTTTAATATTGCTTAATGATGATGATATAGCTTAAATTCTGGTTTTAGGAAGACTAGAGAATAAATATTATGGTAACAATGTTATTGGAGACACGCAGAGGAAAGAACATAGCAATGAATGCATAATGCCCGGTTAAGGCAAAAATTACCCCCGAGCACAAAATTAATAAGAAAAATGTTAATGATACTGTGGTTAAAAATGAAGAAATTCAACTGAATAGTTATGGAAGTAGGTATATTATGTTGTAATTACCCAACATAAGCAGATTAGTCCTAAATTATGCACATACCACGATGTACGAGGATCATACATCGTGGCACATACGTAGATACAGCTTTTTGTGCTTCTAGTTTAGTTGCTAGTACAGTAAAGAAATACTTATTGTGTATATACCTATAGTTAAGATATGGGGGAGGGGGCGTGGGGGTGTCGCACAGCCCAATGTTGAAATCGATTATCAAAACAAGAAATCATGCGTTTGTAAAAACGATCGTTGATATCTACATGTGAAAACCATGATTCAGAACTAATTTAAATAATCTAAAGTCAATGCAAGTTCGACAGCAGAGTTTCATTCGATATCAAGTGCTTGACCGTCAATGACTTTTTGCGGGTATTTTTTTCTTGTATGATCTAATGAAGTATTTAATTAATTAAGTCCGTAGTAGTACACTTTGTCGCATCCATTTTGATGCGGAAAGTTGTACTTTTCTGCACTAGTGACATTAACTTTGTCAACTAATAGAACTAAGCACGCTTGTAACATTTTTGCACATATTAATGGGAAACTTATTTTAGATGAATGTAAGCTGACTTCCTGGAAATAGCGAAGAATCATGGACAACATCAGTAGATTGTTATATTGGAAAAAGTCAACACAAGTGCAATAAAAAAATATGAAGGTCTACCTTACAGGATTTAGTTGACAAAGACATACCGACATACCTCAATAATTATTATACATTGGAGTAGTATGACAGAAGATTTTTAGCAAAAATCAAAACATATTACAAGGAGGGACTGTCTGACATGTTAAAAAACGAAAAATGCCCTGTATCTCCAAAACGAATCAAGATTTTGAGATTCAACTGCTTTTCACTGCCCTCAAAAATCGAGCACAGTACACCTACCCCCCAAAAAAACATCCAGTTTGTTGCACTCTGTGCATGCGACATGAAAACTATTATTTGATTTTGGAATATTTTCACTAAATTTAATAGATAACTTATTTGGGGTTTTGCCACAGAATGCAAAATAATGTTTTTTTTTCTTGCAAATTAAAGAAATCTTAATTTTTGGCCGGCTGCTGCATTATATTTTTTTATTTTTAACTTCCATTAACCACAATCACAAAATATGCTTATGAAAATTTATTTTCCAGAAAAAATAGGTATATAATATGTATAGTGAAAAAATCCTAAAGAATTATGTCATTTTTTGTGAGGATGCTTCGGCAATCACAATATAATTTACCTAAATGGGTCTAAAATAGTTCAAGCTATGACAATAAAGTTTTTCGACTGAAAACTTGGCTTTATTGCGTTTTACATGTTATGTTTCTAACATCACCAAGAATTGGCACCTTCTCCAATATTCTAGCGTTACATTTTTGAACCGATGCAGGTCTAACTACTAACTTAATTCTGTAAGTAAGGGCTCATGAAATTAAAGTAATAAATTTTTTATATTCGGACCAGGTATGTGCTTGACGTCTAGAGGATTGACTTTTCTCAGTTTAGTTTATAACCAATCAATGCTGTTGATTAACACTAGCACAGAATAAATAGCTTCACAACAGAAGCGTCCATAAAGACGTGTCAAAAATTATCGAGCCTCCATTTCAATTTACAGGAAAATAACCAATAACTTGTACATAAATTTGGTCCTAATACAATCTCTTTGCAATGTGGATTAATGTAAAATCAAACAAAATGCACAATGTTTATCCCTTTAGAAGATATTTCGCGTCAAAGCGAGCATCCTTTTGACACATGTCCTTATGGACGCTTCTGTTGTGAAGCTATTTATTCTGTGACACTAGGTATTGAGGCTAAAATATCATCAGTTTCTTCAAACAACTAGCAGTCGCTGGAATATACTTGATAACAAGTAAAAAATCGTTTGGCAGAGCCACTAATCTAAAATCGTCAGCTAAAATGTTATCCCTGGTTGGTTCTTTATTGTCTTTAATATATCAGCAAGTCTAGATATCTAATTTGTGCAAGTTCAGTTAGGTACTTACGAATTGTGTCGTTTTATAGATAAAATCGACTTGTTTCCAATAAAAAAAAAGGTTTTGTAAACCAACCAGCATAACGTCCGAATCATCAATACCAATACCTAGTGCTCCCAGCATTTTCCTCAGCAAAATAGAATGGTTCATTTCCGTCATGGATTATTAGAATGAATGGTGAAAATAGTTCAAATCATAAAAAATAAAAGCTTGTAAAACACGCGGGATCCGATGTTCCGATTTGTGACGCCACAAAATAGGTTATGTTTATGTTCTCGCAGGCTGACAGCTTGGCATTGAGGTGCGGCGTTGCCAAACCTGGTGCCACGGCGGTAAATTTAGGGGAAAATAAAATGCAACAGGTAGTTACGTATATTGAACTTTAAAAATTAATTGCGGCAAAACGGGGGCGAAAAAAAAATTAAAAAAAATACAGCAAGTATATCTCACCCAATACTATCCGATGAGCAAATAAAAAAAAAGTGGTGTATTAGTCCATTGTATACAAATTATAATCCCAAAGCTGAAAATACCACGACTGCGCAGTTTTCTTAGCAATGGGATTATAATGAGTGATAAATTAACGAAAGATATTATCTATTATTATAGGCATACCAGGAGTTGTATTTAAAAAGAAAATTTAACAACTGCAAATAATTTAATAATTATTCAGTGTGTTATGTAGGTACCCATAATTTATCAACCCAATTTCATTTAGATTGAGCTTTCGGTTCTGAATGAATTTTGTGGTAATAGATAAATAGATAATTGACGATTAATATGTCGACTGAAAACATATTTTCTAGTTTCTATAAGTCCTATAGTAAATGCGGTAATGTGAAGAAGTTATCGGGTTATCAGTTTTAGCTGTAACAATATTAGTTTAGCGTAAATAAGACGTAACTAAGAGAGTAGGATTTCAGCGATTATTTCCCTCATATACTGCTTGCATCCAATAAGGTAGCTCCTTTCATAAAAATCCAACCAATCATATGCCTCTGCTAGCGATAATTGCACTTGTGCAAAACCAAAGCGGTAATCGGTAATACCACTTGTGCAATTATCACTTCGTTGCTCAGCAACCGCGAATCTGTTTGATACAAACACGTACTTCTTAAAATTGTTGTGTTTTACACTGTTCTAAATTATGCAGCTTATAAATTATGTTGCGGTATTATTAAGCATTGTATCAATGAATTTATATAACTTTTACATTGCTAAATTGTTGTTATTAGACCTCCGTCTCCGTTTAAATTTATGACACACATTCAGAAAATAAATCAACGCTATAATCGCATTTGCCTTGGATATCCAAGCGTCATGTTGTTTGTTTACTACAGCTACTACAGTCGAAGCTGTCAATAAACTCGTTCAAAATGAGTAGTTTTCTCAGAAAAATAACCAAGGATAGAGGGAGTAAGAACAAAAAGTAAACAGAGCCAACATCTCCATTGTTTACAGCACTTCATTTCAAAATAGAAGGCTTTAATAATGGGATTAAATTAAGGCACACCTCCCATAATGCTAAATTAACAAATGTAGTTATTAATTTCTTGTATATGTATCAATTTTAAACTAAAACTAAATTGCGCTGTAATTGTAGTACCTAATTATCACTTTAATAAAATCGTCTTAGATACCTCAAACCGCCCAACACGGCAACGCTGCCGTTGCTGCCGCGGGCGCCGCGTTCGTCAACTCGACGGTATTTGTATTGTGTTTGCCCAGCCAGTCAAGTTTTCCGATTGTTTACATATCCATTTTTCGTGTTATCAATTGTTTTTCTGTTATAAGCTATTTATTAATATTTAGGATATAGCGACTGATTTTGTATACAATGGGACGCAGAAGGTGTGTGATGTGTGGCCAAATTGATATTTCTCAAGATATAACCTATCTCAGGTAAACGTTGTACACACGGGCCTAATGTTTGTTTACTTGGGTAAATTTGGATAAGATGTTGGTTGACTACAAACGTGTGTATTTTGATACTGTTGCTCCCTCTATCCTTGGTTATTTCTCTGAGAGTCGTTTTGGAAATGTAAACATAGAAAAAAATAATACAGAAATTATTAAATCGTATTCGTGAAATAATCTCGACAAATACCACTCGTGCCACAAATTTTTCTACATAATTTTATTCTCAAGCGCTATTTTGCCCATCAGCAAAACCACTCGTACAAATTGGGCTTTTATTTTCAGATACAAAATCAAAGGGAAGAGAATAAAAACTTAGCCTAAGAAAATTTAAAAATTGTTTTTCGAAATCACTGTAAACGTACGTAATATATGGAAGAAAAAATTAATTTTCTGTTATATATTTTGGTCGAATTCCCAGTAGGTATAATAATTGAGTCTTCGGATAACCATAATTGCAGATTCAAGATTTAAGTTCACTTTGTAAAAAACCTTAACGAATTCTTTAAATTATTTTTAGTCCTAAAAAGGGCTGATTTTATACAGGGTGAGTCGAAGTTAAACCGCCATACTCAAAATTTGAGTAGTATTTTTAAAAATAAATGGGGTTCTTCATGTAACATTTTGTCCAAAAACGCTTCGTTTTCAACATACAGGGCGTCAAAGTTTTCTTTTAAAAACAGAAAAATTTAGTATTTTCGGTTCCATTTATGCTATCGAGTTGAAAATTGGTACTTTTATGTTTTCTGGGACGGCGATTATGAATTTTCTATCAACTTTCTTCTAGCCGCTAGAGGGCGTTGGCTACGTCGTTACTTTCGAACAAAAGTGTTTTAAACTTTTTTGGCGTTGAGAAATCTGCATTTTAGTCAGCGGAATATTAAATTATATTCGATTTTGAACAAAAAATGTCTCTTGTAAAAATACGAAAACCTTAACCGTTTTCATGAAAAACGCAATTTTGTGTCGCGGTGCGCGTGAATTCGAAAAAATTAAAATTTCGTAGTAGGCTGAGAAATGGGATGTATTCATTTGGAATTCTTTATTTACAGTAGGTATTGTCCTAAATTAACATTTTTTGTGAAATTAGTAATAAAAAGAACTTTAACCAAGACAGCTTTATAACGAAAAAATTATAATAAAGTTGTCTTGGTTAAAGTTCTTTTTATTACTAATTTCACAAAAATTGTTAATTTAGGACAATACCTACCGTAAATAAAGAATTCAAAATGAATAAATCCCATTTCTCACGCGCACCGCGACACAAAACTGCGTTTTTCATGAAAACGGTTAAGGTTTTCGTATTTTTACAAGAGACATTTTTTGTTCAAAATCGAATGTAATTTAATATTCCGCTGTCTAAAATTTTTCAACGCCAAAAAAGTTTAAAACACCTTTGTTCGAAAGTAACGACGTAGCCAACCCCCTCTAGAGGCTGGAAGAAAGTTGATAGAAAATTCATAATCGCCGTCCCAGAAAACATAAAAGTACCAATTTTCAACTCGATAGCATAAATGGAACCGAAAATACTAATTTTTTTCTCACCCTGTAGATTTGTTGTTGATTCTTGTAGACTCTTGATTATTATTGTCGATTCTTGTAGATTCTTAATTATTGTTGTTGATTCTTGACATAGACACTTACCAATTCCAGTATATCAAATAAAACATTTGGGTCGATAATCTATTAAATTTCGTTGTATAGGTCCAAGTACCTAAAATAAATCTAAAATACATTTTATTATTGCAGATTTTGCCTGGACAGAATATAGAACAGTATAAGGTAAGTAACTCAGGCTGTTACTAAAAATAGCAACAGTTAAAACAAAGTAAAACGCACTTTTTTAAAAATCGATATTTAGATATCTTGCGCCCCACAACTTTTCTCGGAATACCAAAAAAACTCAAATCGAGAAAAATGCCTGCGGAAACCAAATTTATTGTGCAGAGATTAACGCCTATTATATCACACAAGAACTTTGATAACAGAAAATTTTATACATAGATATTAGTATTGCAAGTGTGAAGTCGAAATAACGAAATAAAAAATTTAAAATAAAAAAAACTTCTTAAAAACAGACTTTTATTTAAGCCATGTACTAAAATGAATAAAAATAAGTTTAGGTTTTCGTTAAGATAATTCAATTCCAAATTGCGACCAGTTTTATTTTGCAAATTGAAAAGCTTGTCGCGCGAAATGTTGATGAAAGTAGGTACCAATTAATTTTGTTTAACGGTGATTGGTTGATAAGCACGTACCTCGGCCCGTACCTATTTGCCAAAGTATGCATTTTTTCTTTACAATTCGCGCGACAAGCTTTTCAATTTGCAAAAACTATGGTCGCAATTTGGAATTGAATTATCTTAACGAAAACCTAAACTTATTTTTATTCATTTATTACATGGCTTAAATAAAAGCTTGTTTTTAAAAAGTTTTTATTTTAAATTTTATTTTGTGCTTTTTAGGACCTATTTGATTCCCATGTCAGGAGGGTGGTAAAAAAATTTAGTCCGCCATCTTGGGGCGGCCGCCATATTGGATTTCGTATGAAGTCATTCACCTTATTGTTTTCTACCCGTCGAGCCCTTTCATTTGATACCCATATTAAGGGGATTGAAAAAAAAATGTAATCCGCCATCTTGGAGCGGCGGCCATATTGAAATTAGTGTGATCTCACTAACTTTTTCGTTTTCTACTCTTCAAGTCCTTTCATTTGATACCCATATTAAGGGGTTCGACAAAAATACATCATCCGCCATCTTGGAGCGGCGGCCATATTGAATTTAGTGTGATGTCACTAACTTTATCGTTTTCTACTTTTGAAGCCCTTTCATTTGATACCCATATTAAGATGGTTGACAAAAATACCTACATTATTTGCCATCTTGAAGCGGCGGCCAAAAAAAAACAAAATTGGACTTGACATAATATTAAGTCCAAAAAAACCAAACATCAACAAAAGGCAAACAAAGTTAAGTATCAAAATAAGACTTTTATTAAAAAAAACACTTAATTCTGGTGTTTACTATATATATTTTTGTACACTTTTATTAAGATATTAATGAGAATCTTCTTCACCATGCTGCAAGTTGTGGTAAAAATCATGGAAGGTTTTTGGAATCCACGGTAATAGCTTTTGAAGATGTTAAGATATTTTTGCGGTTTTTTTTTTTAATTTTATGGGCGCAAAAAGGGTTTCACTAAATATAATTAAGCTACTGAGGATCACTATTTAATTACACGGCAGTGTTGTTTCTAAAAAAAATTAATTTCAATTATTACTAATTTTCGGCAGCATTTCAAAAATTCTGGCAATTCATGAAGATATTCTGGCTAGTAATTTGTTATTTTAACTGAAAAAGACCAGACAAACAACACAATAAAAGGCCGCATCGACGAGGCGTGGCGTGCCGATAAAAACAATGTGAAAAATGAGGTTATGTGGACTTAACATATTAAAGGAAAGCGCCATCTATGAGGCAAATGATATCAAGGTCCCTTAACATAGTGTGTCTCGCAGGCAAATAGTGACTTAACATTATTTATAAATATCTAACTTTGTTATTAATACAGATAAGTGGACGCTATAAATACCAACATAAAAAGCATGTAATTCTGATGAACTTAACTAAAAAAAAATGAATTTCAATTATTACTAATTTTCGGCAGCATTTCATAAATTCTGTCAATTCATGAAGATATTCTGGCTAGTAATTTGACCAGAAAAACAACACAATAAAGGGCCGCATCGACGAGGCGTGGCATGCCGATAAAAACAATGTGAAAAATGAGGTTATGTGGACTTAACATATTAAAGGAAAGCGCCATCTATGAGGCAAATGATATCAAGGTCCCTTAACATAGTGTGTCTCGCAGGCAAATAGTGACTTAACATTATTTATAAATATCTAACTTTGTTATTAATACAGAGAGGTGGACGCTATAAATACCAACATAAAAAGCATGTAATTCTGATGAACTTAACATATAAAACTCAATTTCAGCAAAAATGGACATAACATAGTTTGGCTCTGGGGTACAGATATTGTATTGTCACCGGAAATAAAGGTGCATACAAAATTTCAGCTCAATCGGATGTCAGGAAGTGGTTCTAATTCAGCTTGCAAGATTTGACCTAAATATACATACATACATACAATCATACATTGCAAGTTAAATAAAAGCTTATAAAAACAGCACCAGTTATTTAATTTGCTCTTATCAAAGTTCTTGTGTATGCTCTCATATCCTGCGATTTTAAACTCCGCGGTCTTCCGAAAAACTCAGCATTTTGTCCTTGTACCATAAACTACTATTATGTGAAAAATGTTAATTATGCGAGATCTTGTCAAAGAGTTTCCTCGTTATTAAAACTGAACTCGCCCTTGTACCTATGTCAAAATTCCCGCCGAAAATCTGTTCCACGTTATTATTCGCACAGCATTCCCAAACGTCGCCGCCACAAAGAACGGGCTAGATTGCCCCTCCTCGACGGCCATATGGAAAGGATTAGGGCCATTTGCAAAATTTGACATTCGGAAGACCGTTTGCAATATCGCAAAATGTAAAGTAAGCCCGCCAGGGCCGCAGTCCCTCGTCAACGTCATTGGCACAAAGCGGCGGGGGTAATTGCCCTCTCCTCAGAAGTCATCATTTTGCGCATTATGCACGCATTTGCGGTGTCCGTCAATTTGCATAAGGAAAGAAAAAAGTTTTTAGTTTCGAGTCGTTATCATTAGTGGCTATAAATCATTAGTGTAGCCAAATATTCCACTCGAGCATTATTGTAATAACAATGGAACAGGTAGGTACTGTATTAATTACAAAGTCGAAAATATCAAAGTGAAAATATTTAAAAATATACAGTGTGACCGTATTTCGAGTCTATACACGGGGATCTTGGATATCTTAAGAGATACAAGGTCGGTTAAATTGGGGCAAAGTTGCAGAATAACTTAATGTCGAGTAACACGGTAAAAAAAATTTAGGTTGGCCCTTCTCGTTTTGAAAATAATGCGAAAAAACTGAAAATTGCCGTTTTCGTTTTTATTTTTTATTTTTTAAACGAAAACGATGGGGCTGGATATTTCTAAGTTAAACATGACATCTAAATATGGCCTCGCATTTTTTTGGCACCTCCCTGGACAAAGATATGACGATCAACTTTTATTTTTCTTACGGGCGCCATATTGGATTTTTGCATTTTTGAAAAGAGAATTTTTTTTCTTGTTAAAATGATACCTATGTCACACGAATAATTAATGGGTAATTGCTTTACAAAGACAACATTGTGTTGTTGGGAAGATAAGCTAATTCTGAAGAAAACAATTCACAATTCTAAAAAAATTCAACAAACGTTCTCACAGAATGAATCTGCCACTCTCAGATGTTGTAGATTGAATTGTTGATAGAGAAGAAGGATGTACCTATTTAACGAAGGAACCCAATTAGTGTGCAAGTCGTCTTTTTCTTATCTCGAGAATTTGGGAACTACAGAAAAAGTTTCATACAAAAGTAAGGTAAATTCTTATCTTTTTAAGGTTTGGTATATAAATTAGCGAAAAATATCAAGGTTACGTTTTTTTAATGGAACGGCCCTCTTTTTTATACACTATGTTACTTAGCGTTAGATCAAATTTTTTTATAGTTTTTGAACGATTTGCAAGTACATATATATGTGTGTTTTTTTCGACGATTTATAGACGGTTTGTCGGACCCCAAATAATATGATTCCCTTATTTTGCATCTTTATATTGTGCTGTATATATATATATATATATACACACCCAAAATGTCTAGGGATCACCCTAATTATTTTAAAATTTATGCCACAACTTCTCTGTTTTGGAGTGGCCCTCTAATTCTCCTGCCTTAAATCCTATTGAAAAGGTTTGGGATAACATGAAGAGTCGCGTTTTGGATGTTGGGAATGGTTTTATAAATCAACAAGAACTGGAAAAAGCAGTCCAACGAGTTTCGAGAGAATTGGATCAAGACATGATTGATAGGCTAATTTTAAGTATGCGCATAGACGTTGCAGGACTGTCATTAATAATAAAAGAGGACATTCTGGGTATTAAATTTTCATAGTTTTTGTTAAGTTATTTTTTTAAGTTACATTTACTTCAACGAATTTTGTGATATTTGTGAAATAAAAAATGTGACTGTATTTTTGGGGAAAGTTTCTATTTTTTATGCGAGTGCTATGTATTTTCATTTACTTTGAATAAAAAACATTCAAGAAATGGGCGATTTATTAATTTTTTAAAAAAATATAAGAGTGATGCCTAGACAATTTGGGCGAGTATATTTTTTAAATTGTGTTTAATAATAATTTTTCTTGACTCTGTAATTGTAAAAATCCCAAAATGAAAATTTTTCTATTGACAATTTCTCCAGATTGAGTTTTAGGCACTCCCAGGAAATAACAAAGAAGTCTTAATTTAATTTCTTCATCGGCAATCAAATTTAGCTTATTTTTGTAAAGGTATGTAGTAGAATTGAGGGAATTGAGAAAATTCTATCACTTTTTACGATTTTTACCTACAGGGTGTCCAACTTTAAAACTGCGTAAAATCTTCATTTTTGGAGATAATCGCCTAAACTTTTTTTTGTTTGAAAGGCCTTCAAAAACCGCTTCTTTTGACCTTCCTGCTATTTTCAAAATGCAAATCCAGGGCCGGCTGCGATTTTTTTATACCCCCGATTTTCACGAAAACCATTTAGCGATTTTTTTATTTAAAATCCGACCCCACAGCGTTAATTAGAACACCCCAAAACCCCTATATATCAAATTTGAACAAAAAAATATACAGGGAGTTCTATTCTGAAGGGTGTCAAAGTTGAGCAAAATAGGAATTTTAAAGGCATCTGCCAAGTCAAGTGTGCCATGAAATCCCCTCAAAACAGTTGAATGGTCAATAGGACCACTCAAGGTGTCGGTGTGCAAAGGTCCAATACAAAATATACAGAGTGTTCTTATCTGTGCCCTCTCAAAATGCTGAATTTTTATGAAATTTTATACGGGTCATGAGTGCTGTGGAATCATTGAAAAAATATTAATAAACACAAAAGTAATATATTTCTTTACAAAATACCAACTAACAAATAAAAACAATTTAAATTATTGGACCTTACTCAACAAAGTCATTGTCTAAGATGATACATTTTCTGTGCGTTTGCTGTTGTGGCACACCAGCCTCCTTAACTGATAGGGACTTACTGACTGGCTGACTTCTGTATTTTTTAGATTTAGTTCATTTATAGTGTGTGGAGCGGTTTTGATATACTCGATTTTTGACCCCTATAAAGTTCCAAAAATTCAGTAATTTGAGATGGCACAGATAAGGACACTCTGTATATTTTGTATTGGATTTTTGCACATCAACACCTTGAGTGGTCCTATTGGCCATTCAACTGTTTTGAGGGGATTCCATGGCACTCTTGACTTGGCAGATGAATTTAAAATTTTTATTTTGCTCAACTTTAACACCCTGCAGAATGGAACTCCCTGTATATTTTTTTGTTCAAATTTCGTATATAAAGGTTTTGGGGTGTTCTGATTAACGCTGTGGGGTCAGATTTTAAATAAAAAAATCGCTAAATGGTTTTCGTGAAAATGAGGGGTATAAAAAAATAGCAGCCGGCCCTGGATTTGCATTTTGAAAATGGCAGGAAGGTCAAAAGAAGCGGTTTTTAAAGACCTTTCAAACAAAAAAAAGTTTAGGCGATTATCTCCAAAAATGAAGATTTTTACGGATTTGTACAATTTTAAAGTTGGACACCCTGTATGTTGCTCCTGTTGCTAGTTATTAAAACAACAGGACACCATATCTAGTTTGCCATGATGAAAGCAATTACGTGCGTTTTAGTTTACATATTTTTTATAATTTTAAAAAGTTAGAGCACAATATAAAGGTGCAAAATAAGGGAAAAATACAAGACCATGTTTGGGGTTTGAAAATCTATAAAAAAAATCAATATAGGAAATGCTGATATAATAAATTGTAGGTAGGTATTGAACAGTAGAATCGTCTGTATAATCAAAATGTGGTTGTTCCATGTAAAAAACAGTTATGGCCTCTTCCAAATAACAGAAAATGGCGATCATAATTGAACACCCTGTATAGCTAAATTAAACTTTGGCTGCACCATACTATAGGAGGCACTAATTACCCCCATATAACTCAACTTTGAAAAGTATGTAGCAGAAACGAAAAATATCACTGATTTTCCAAATGTCTGCAATTTTAGGAAATATCTAATAATTCGGCAACGCTGCAACTGATTTTCAAAAACAAAAAATCAGTCAAATTCTTTCTTAAATGTGAATCATATAGTGTATAAAAATAGGGCTATTCCATTAAAAAAAAGCAACTTTGGCATTTTCGCTAATTTCGCAACACCCTGTATATATCAAAACTGAAAAAAATAAGAGAAATTTTTTTTTATGTTTAAAGTTCAAAACATTTGAAATTCGGAAGTATACAAGAGGACAAAAGGAACCTGAAACAGCCTGAACAATCTTACTTGTAAGGCGAGTGTTGGTATAAACTCCCTTAGACGCAAATTTGGGCTTAACGCTCGACCGGGATGCCGTTCCCTTCTTTACAGTGGCGCGCACGCGCACCTTTGAGTTGTTTCGACAAACTAATCGAGGCAGAAATCGTAATTTTTCGCGAAATCAGTACCTACAATACAGGCAAAAAATTATAAGGCACGTTTATGTCTTTAAGTTTAGGAATCCTTGATAATACGGCAATTCTTATTTTAAATTTTCAATAAATATGAAGAAGTAGGTACCTACCTACACAAACGCCTATGCCACTTTGGTGCATGACCTAAAAAGTTAATTTAAATTGCAAAATTACTTACGGATGGATTGTTATCCTCAAACATTGTAGTTTTAAAGTCAGGGAAGTGCCACAAGCCGCACAGCTAAGCATAATAACTCGAAAAAGTATTCAAGTACCATATACTGGCACCTATCACCATGTCAGGTATATCAAAATACTGTGTCAAAACTTGGTACTTCAGAGAAATAACCAAGGATAGAGGGAGCAACAGCATCAACCAACATCTTATGCAAATTTACCGAAGTAAACAAACATTATATAGGCCCGTGTGTACAACGTTTATCTGTGATAGGTTATATCCTGAGCAATATCAATTCGGCCACACACCACACATTTTCTGCGTCCCATTGAATACAAAATCAGTCACTATATCCTAAATACTAATAAACAGCTTATAAATTAACAGAAAAACAATTGAAAACACGAAAAATGCATATACGTAAACAATCGGAAAACTTGACTTGTTGGGCAAACACAAAACAAATACCGCCGAGTTAACGAACGCGGCGCCCGCGGCAGCAACGGCGACGTTGCCATGTTGGGCGGTTTGAGGTGTCTGTTGACGATTTTATTAAAGTGATAATTAGCTAATATAATTGCAGCGCGACTTAGTTTTAGTTTAAAATTGTTACATGCAAGGAATTAATAACTACATTTGTTAATTTATTGTTATGGGAGGTGTGCCTTCATTTATACCCATTATTAAACCCTTCTATTTTGAAACGAAATGTTGTAAACAAAGGAATACGTATGGCATCACTCAAAAAGATGTTGGCTCTGTTTACTTTTAGTTCTTATATACTCCTTCTATTCTTGGTTATTTCACTGAGGTTACTTCTCAGGGCGATTTCCGTCTCACGTATTTTATAATACACATAGAGCTTTGACTCCTTCCGGGGACCATTTATTCACAGGTTAGACGTTAGAGTTATTTTACTTCTAAATATAAGTAAGAAAACTGCGGGTGGTTAATTTCAGCGCGATCACAGAGCAGGTGCATGGATTTTTCCCCACCCCCCCAGCTCCGAAGAGCTCGGCGAGGGCGCCGCGGCTCCGGATCCCGGGATCTGCGGGATTAGGGGGCGGGCCCTAATGCCGCTCGGGGGGCACAGGGGGCCGGGGGGGTGCGACGGGGGATGCCGGGGGTGCATAATTAGTTCGGCAGGAATGCGCTGAATATGTAATGGGATTGTGGAATGCGCGCCGGGGAAAGAGCGGGGCAGCCGGCCGGCGGTGTGGGGTATATATTATATCGCCGTGCCCCGTGTTTAATATTATGGAAACGGGGTGCTTTATTACTTTTTTTGTTGGCCGCGCCGGCGTGAGCGAAATGGCAAATGGGGGTAATCAACGCTCTGCGGACGTAGATGAGGTTGGGAGGGAGAACTTCTCTTTACGGTGTGAACACGAACGCCACAATGAGATGATATACATAGAATTTTTGTTCGGGTCAAAATGAAATTGCGCCGCAGACGAAAATTTTTCGTACTTTCACAAAGGTCAACAAGTTTAAATGAATTAAGAGTATACTTATGAAATAAAAGTAGACTGGTTGTGCATTTTCTTTGTGGTATGTTTGGTTTTACCTAATAACTATAATAATGGGCGACTATTATAGACATGGGCGTTTATTTTCAAAAAAAAATTATTTTCCAACTTTTAAGGCTCTGTAGAAATGTTAGTAGTCAAAGTAAATTAATAAAACTTGGGACATTGTGGTCTCAGGGGGTGCTGAATAAAGCTACATTGCCAGATTTCCGATAAAAAAATTCCTAATAGCATTTTCCAGAAAATCGCATCGAAAAAAGTCATAGCAGGCCGTGAAATAATGAAGCCACCATCGGGCCGTCCCACAAGTCGTCGTTAATCTTACAAACTGACGTATCTCATATTTCCTTATTTTTGAGTAGAGCAAATTTTACTTTTAATCATTGTTTGGCTGCACAATTGAAGACTAATAATATAATTATATGAATATATTTTTTATTTATTTCAAGTAAAAATATGTTTACTTTAAACTCTTAAAAAGCTTTTAGATTAAATACTTCCAGTTTTTTCATTTTTTTTGAAAAATGTCAGATACGACTGTTTGTGAGACCAAAATATCTAAATTAAAATCATATAGGTACGCCCATTTGTTCCTTATATCATACGTTGTTTAAGGCAAATAAAAATACATAAAACAACAAATTATTAAAAAAAAAAAAGTTTTTCGCTGCAAATTAAAGGTAAATAAAAGACACGACTATTTTTAATGTCAAGTACCTAGGTACTTTATTAAAAAAAAACGAAAAAAGTAAAAAAACACAAATTCAACAAAGATTCTCTTAAAAACAATAAATAAACTTCATCCTAGGAATAATATTGTAACAAAAAAAAACAAAGATAATTCCTAAAACCACTAATGTCACGATAAAAACAAAACAATTTTAATTAATGAGGTAGTGAACGAAGTCTTTATTAACCTGTCCCAAGACGAAGTCTTCTTCCGACTTGTCCTGTTGTTTTACTAGAAAAGGTAATTCTATATCAGCCATTAGTGTAAATATACAGGGTGGTCACTCTTATAGTGCATGCCATTGGGATATCCGAAACGAATATTTCAGAATCTAGTTGGCGTAGGAATTATTTGACATTTCCATTGAAAAGCTCACATCGAGAAATGTAAGATTGCCAGGATTCATAAATTTTCCATTACATATAAAAAAGTTATGAAGGAAGAAAGAAAACGCATATTTTCAGTTTTTCGGGAATCTTTCAGGAACTATCCAAGATATCTTAGATTCCTTTTCAGATTATTGAAAGGCATAGAAAAACGCAACTTTTCTCTAATTTAACCCATGCTGTATCTCTTACCGTTTCGGATATCCCAATGGTATATGCACTGTAAGAGTGACCACCCTGTAGAGCCAAAACTAAAGATTATAAATCCAAAATGTTATTTATAATCAGTATTATTATCTTATCACCAGTATTTAATTTATTTTGGTCTTCTGTAGACGTTTTATTTATCTTCTCTTTGACAGGATTTTCTAAGTTGATCCAGTGGCAATTGCTCTAATGACTTGCATTGTATAGTGTATCTGGAAAAATGAATTCAATATCAATTATTATCTATTGTAAATGAAAAGTAAAAACTGAAGTTCTGCAATACCAAAATATTCCACATTTTCTCACCTGAACAATTTAAATTTTAATTAAAGGACCTTCGTCCGAGGAGTCTGTCACTTCACTAATCGAATCAAACTCTATCTATTATTTGAATACCTACCTACCACTTATTTGAATAATACATTTTAACCCGACTACCTGTTTTTAACTTTCCTTTAAACAACAGTTCTTTAGAAGAAACAACATTTTTTTTGTCCCGTCTTTCCACAAAACAAGTACATCCATCTTGAAAATACCGTAAATTATAACAATAAAATCTTATACGACTGCACGCTGCAACGAATGAAACGTATCTGGCTATCTAACGCTGCATTTAGGGGCGGTCGCGCACTGACAAAATCCTTTCACAAGTTCGTTTAAACTGAGTTACTTCTGAAGTGTTTGCGTATGTCTAAAAAATAAATATCTCACAAACCGACGTATCTCGATTTACGTCTTTTTGTGAGATCCGAAAATGTGAAAATTATGGTATACGACAAAAAGTCTAATTCATTTACCAAGTAGGAACCAATGTGATTTGAGTACACCACTTTGCGAGACCAAAATTTATACATTAAGGAGGATGTTGTAAATATCACAAATTCGGGTTTTTATGAGATACGTCACTTTGTAAGATTAACGACGAAGTGCGCACACACAAAAATTCGTCAACGTCGTGCAGCGCATCACAACTTTCCAGGGATGTTCCGGATCAAATCTGAACGCCCTGTATATGCAGGGTGTCCGAATTTCGAGACTTTAAGCATACGGGGATCTTGGAACTTCGTCACCATATTCGGTCTGTGGTAGTCTCCAATCGATTTACCAAAAGTAACTTTTATAAAAAGCTCCAAAAGAGAAAATGTTCAGTCCAGTAATGCCGAGTCGAAGACTCTGCTTCTCTCGCCGTTTTGCGCTGTGGGCCGTAGAAGCCGCTGTCGCCGGACTCTACTCACAGTTCGCGGTCTTGAACATTTTGTTCAGCGAATGTTCTGCCCTATATATACGTCTCAACTCCCGTCCTTGTCTGACTCATGAATATACGATGGATATCGGTCGTATATTAGTAAGACAAGGACGGGAGTTGTGACAAGGACGGGAGTTGTGACAAGGACGGGAGTTGTGACAAGGACGGGAGTTGTGACGTAGAGCCGAACATTCGCTGAAAAATCTTGTATATACCTTTGTTGCTTGGTGTAATAGGTACCATAGTATAAGTAGAATCGGCTTGCTAAACGATAAAATTAGTACCGGTACAAAATAAGGAAAGGATTGACATTGGAAATCAAAAAGCTAGTCAAAAAGGTAATAAATTAACTTGGACCATGATGTTTTTATTGTCACAGCATATTTCGACATTTTTTGAGATTTCTGCGCACCAGCATTGTTGGGTGAGTTTACCAGCTGACGAGCCAAGCGCCGTTATGGTAGGGGTTTTAATGCACTTCGGAAAATATTTGTCACTTTAAAAAATTAAATCCCTTATTCGCAGTAAGCGATTTGTTTCCACCTGTGGTTAAAATTTTTTACATCTTGGCTGAATCGCCCTGTCTACGCAGGGGGTGTCCGCATTTCGAGACTATAAGCAAAGTCTAGAAATACTAAAGTCCGCTAACTTCTTTGATCTCTCGGAAAAGCCGACAATTTTTTGCGACCGGTCGTAAATCAGCGTCACCTCGCACGCTTCGCATTTACGAGGGCGGCTAAACGAAATCGCCGTCAAGCTAGTAATACGGGGGCAGGTTCATATTGACTTTCGATTGTTTACCAAAGTCTATAAATATTAGTATACTTATTTGTAGACTTTGGTACAACATTATTCGTGTAGGTAAGTGTACCGTTAGTTTTTGGTAGGTACAGTTAAATTAAAATACAAGGTACCTAGCTATTACCCAGAATCTACATAATTAGTAGGTATATCTGTAGAGTTTGGTTGGAACACGAATAAAAATAATAAAGCCTAACAAAACATAGAGCAAACAAAAACATAAATATGAAATAAATATTTAACGACAAAGAGAACTAATCATATCTACTTTTTCATCCTGTAGTAAATATTTTTATATGTAAATTGACATAAACAATACAGAACAACATATTACGCATACGCATTTATACAAGCATGCGTCTTACCATAAGCCTCTGGCAATAATCTTAATGGGACAGCCGAGGGGACAGCAGTTTTTACTAAACGTTTTTCGGGCGAAGTGAATGCCTGATCGTCAAAATGTGCCTCGCAAGTTCTTATATTTTTATATGTCTCTTCAGGTGGACTATTCCCAAATTTATGTTCTCCGATGAACCCTAAAGCATTCTTCCATTGCTGATATCTATATTATTCTTCAATTAATACCTAAGTATTCAAATAAAAATGTCTTAATTTTTGTAGGTAGGTCTCAAACTCAATATTACCTTTCAGGGTCTTTGGGAAATGAAAAAAATGTAATATAGTCTTTTGAACTTGTTTTACAGCCATCCGCACTGCAGTAAAAAGCGTTACTAGGCATCACTACAACACAGTCACGGTTGGTCGGTAATATTTTGCGGTAATATTTTGCGCGCACCCGGTAGAATGCGAACGAACCGCTTTCAGCTGCACCAAAGTTTACAGAATAAAAGAGATTCTGTATTCTGTAAACTTTGGCTACACTGTGTACAGCCTTTGAATGAAGGAATAATAAGAAATGCAGCCTTATACACGGGACGCAGGGAGGCCAAAAACGCGGCCCGAAAAGCGTCCGAGACAGAAAAGCGTCCGAGACAGAAAAGCGTCCGAGACAAAAAATACATATCCTTCCAGTGAGATATAAAATATATAAAATTGTATCGTTAGGTTGTAGAGGGATCGGTATTCTCGAAAACATAAACAAGTCGTAAAAATCCGTGGTCTTTAGGCGACTATAGCGAGTGGGGGCAACGAGGGGCTTCCGGGCAAGCACACGCCGATTCCTCACTCAACGGTACAGCTTATATTATAAGATATCGATCGGCTCGATCGCGGTACTCCGATGGGAGGGGAGCGGGAGAGGGCAAGAGGGAAACGTTTGTTGACACAAGGCCGAGTGCCCGGACTTATTAGTAGGTATATCTCTGGACGCTGCTATAAGCACACGGGGATCTTGGAACCTCAGCGTATTCGGTCTGCGGTAGTCTCCAGCCGATTGCCAAAAGTAACTTTTTAGAAAAAGCTCCATCGTGGTGGCGGCAAGTCCTGCGAAGTGTGCGTCGGCGGCGTCGGCGGCGGCGTCCCCTATCGATCGGGCCGTCGTCGCGCCGCCCGCGAGGGGTGCAAGCCGGACGGGATTAGGGGATGGACGCCGCTGAGTGGGGCGCGCGTGTTGCGCACCCCTATATATATATACAGCGAGGAAATAACGCGTGCGACCATAGGGTTGGGATCGGGATGCCATTCAAGATCGATTAAGCCCATTACGATTTGCCTTTTCTAAAACTGCGCTATCCGGAAGCAGGAGGCCACATTGGAGTGTGACCATGAAAACTTACGAGTCGTCGTGATCTCAATACCCCATCATCGAACGGACCTATCCCCGAAAAACCTACACAAACTTTGTGTCACAAGGAGGGGAAACTCATCCTAACCCCCTTCTTATAGAGCTGCAACAGATTCTAGAATGCAAACACCCCATTTCACTTTCTACTATAAGTACAAGGCCAAGGTTTCCTCTCCCAGCCCTATGCCGTAGGTCACGGGTTCGAGTCCCACGCACAAAACTCAAGTTTTTTTTATTATCGCTGCGTTCTACTGCTTATATTTATTACTGATTTTAATTTCTAGTAATTGAGCAATGTTTATTTTGAATACTATTACTCACAAGCTATACAGGGTGTCCCAATAAGGACTCCCGTCGCCGATATCTCCGGAACAAAAAGAGATATTTTAATTCTGCAAACGCCGTTTGCTAGGACGTGAAGAGGGCTTTATCCGAAACTGATAAGTGTTCATTTTGATATTGGCGTATAGATGGCGCTGCGGTGCAAAGAAACTTTTCGATCCTAGGAACGTTGGAACGTAGCGCATTTGAAAGACTGGGTAATTTGGAGAAACTTTTGTTCTATGGACTATTTTCCTACTGTCACTAGTTTCTGAGATAATAACTGCTCTATACATTGTCATTTATAAAAAATGAGCTTAAAATTAACTTTAGAGGAAAAACTTATTAAAAATATCTTTGTAGTTCACTAGGACGAAGAAAATAGCGACACGTGTCAAATTATTACACATCCGGTTTGACCGGAAATACCGGAAGTGACCCATTTTTCAGTTTAAAATGAACATACTGTATAATTTATCCCGCAAAAGTGAAAAAAGGTAATTTCCAGAGTCATATAATAACAATAACACCATGTATATACATATACATCTAGACAACGACAATTTGGCTGAATTTATTTTTATTAACCGAAGGTGGCTCTGTCTCTGTCCATTGTTTCAATATGATATTGAGCTTCAAACGCCCAGGTAATTCTCTATCGTTGTCAATTGGTTTCTTGCCTAATTAGTTTATTAATTTTTGTAATAATGGTTAATCATAATAATGTTGATAAATTAATAGTATATTATTAACCAAGGTTTAGACAGAGGCTATTATTGACCCGAACGTCAATATTAAATCCCGAGGCAACGCCGAGGGATTTAAGACGTGAGGGCAATAGTAGCTGTCTTAACCGTGGTTAATATACAATTTTTTCCAATACTAACACTCCATAAAAATATTATTGTAAAAAATTGTAAAGCATTTTTAATAGTAAACTTACCTTTGTTTTTTCCTTCATATTATTTAATCAGAAATCAAGTTAGCCTTGATTTTTGTTTCATCAAATGAAGTTTCTTTACTGTTATCTGTCAAATTTAGCCATTAATTATTATTATTATTATTTATTCTTGACTAAATCAACTGTGAGTTTATATTATTTTTGTGAAAAAGTGTGATAATAATTATCATGATGGCTCATCCTCGCCAAACATATTCTGCATTCCTCCGGAAATTAGAGAAGAGGCACAAAATATGAATGATCAGTTGCTTCCACAGAAGTCGAAAAGTGTTTACTTAAAAACTTATACAATGTTTAAAGACTGGTGCAAAATGAAGAGTATTGAAACAATTTCTGAAAATATATTATTGGTATATTTTCGAACGCAAGCTGAAAACAAGAAATCATCAAGCTTGTGGGCAACGTTTTCTATGTTAAAATCCACAATTTCATTGAAGGAAAATATTGACATTTCGAAGTATTTTAAACTGGTAGCATTTTTGAAAAGGCAAAATACTAATTATGTAGCGAAAAAATCACTTGTTTTTAAAGAAGATGAAATTGCACGATTTTTGAGAGACGCACCAGACGAAGTGTTTTTAACAGCAAAGGTACCTACCTAAACATGCCTCGTTCTACTTTACATATTCCATATTTACAATAAACAATAATTACTTGATTACTTACTAGGTTGTACTTGTTATCGCAGTTGCTGGTGCATGTAAAACAGACGAACTTTGTAATATGCTTCGAAAAGACTTGGATGTTCGAGACGATATGATCGTTATTGATATTTCTACTAGTAAAAATGGAACAGCACGAAAGTTTGTTATCATGAAGCCAGTTTGGGTCGAAGTTGTTAAAAAGTATATTCAAAAACGGCCTACCCCAGATTTACCACGCTTATTTTAGCGGAAAATGGTGGCGATCTTATAACTGTAAAACAGCACGGAGGTTGGAAATCTTCCACTGTTGCCGAAGGGTATATTGAAGAATCTCTGGCTTCTAAAAAAAGAATAGCTAAAATGGTTCAAGGGCCAGTTTACAGTGCTACATCAGTACCTGTAGTTGCGCAGAGCGATAACACTATCCATCCAAATGAAAGTCATAATGAATCTCGTGATGAACAGTTACTTGATGGTAGTTCTAGTTCCTTTGCTAATATAGAATCGAGAAATCCCGCCAGTGTTACACAAAAAATATCAGATAATATTCACTTAAACAATCAACACATTAATATTCCGGTTACAAATACAAGCACTGCAACAGGTTTAATTAATATGACTAGTTACAATTATTGCACAGTCAATTATTACATTAATAATAATAATTAGTTTTAGTTGTAATTTGTAATTTTTGTTTTCCCAAATACTTAAATAAACGTTGTTTCATCAGCTGTTGTTACTAATTTTAGGTTAGAACGGTTAGGTGGAGGTGGGGGAAGGGAAGGTTAGATTTCTGTTTTGTGGGCAGAGTCCACAAGTAAAACTATCTACATTGGCGTGTGTTCAGCGTTTAATACAAATTGAAAAAAATCAGTGAAATAAGTAAGTAGGGTTGTATAATAATATGAAATTGTGCCGTACATAGAAGAGCCTGATACTAGTGACCCGTGACGTCTATTCATTATTGACCTTGGTCAATAATAAATTATTATTGACATAATAAATTATTATTGACCTGGGGAGAGAAAATCAACTTCTCGGGTTAATGATGGGTCAATAATACATGCTTTTTAGGGTTAGTAGTTTTAGTTTATGGAGAATGCAGTAAAAACAGTGCTGTAGCCGCTGCTCGTATTTAGGTATGGAAATAATTTTGGACATATTTATTGTAAACATACATGTTCAATTTATATGTCACCTTCGGTTAATAAAAATAGATACAGCCAAATTGTCGTTGTCTACATGTACCTACAAGGTGTTATTGTTGTTAGGTGGTTTTTTCCAAGTTTGAGGGAAAATTGTACAGTAGGTATGTTCATTTTGAAATGAAAAATGGGGCACTTCCGGTGAAACCGGATGTGTAATAATTTGACACGTGCCGCTATTTTCTTCGTCTTAGTGCACTACAAAGATATTTTTAATAACTTTTTCCTCTAAAGTTAATTTTAAGCGAGTTAGTTCTTTTTTGTAAATTACATGGTAGAGCGGTTATCTCAGAAACTAGTAACAATAGGAAAAGTGTCCATAGAACAAAAGTTTCTCCAAATTCCACAGTCTTTCAGATGCGCTACGTTCCAACGTTCCTAGGATCGAAAAGTTTCTTTGCACCGCAGCGCCATCTATACGCCAGTGTCAAAATGAACTCTTAGCAATTACTAATAAAGGCCTCTTCACGTCCTAGCGAACGGCGTTTGCAGAGTTAAAATATATCTTTTTTTCCCGGAGATATCGGCGACGGGAGTCTTTATTGGGACACCCTGTATCCTTCATAGCGTTTAATTAAAATTACCTATGCCTATACACATACCTTTAGAGCTGCCTAGTACAGTATATACCTGTTCCTTTACCTGTTATGTCATCTATTTTGCAAGTTTTCGTTTTTTATTGTTTTTTTTCTAAGCAACAAAAGGGCCTAACTTTTAGTTATTATGACACGAGACACGATTTTTTACTGACGGAGTTGGCAGTTGGCTATGACAGCTAAATTTATCGCATCAGGGGACAGAAGCCGGTAATTCAATTATTACAGATTTCTTATACAGGGGGACAGGGAAGTTCTGACACCGCCGGATAGATGGCTCCATTAATCTTGATATAGGTAAGAGCATTGTTTTCGCGAATAGTTAGTTATTCAATCGTACCTAGTTCATGTCAGTAAAAGTTAGGGGCGCTCATTTATAATAATATAATGTTAAAATCGAGCTTAAAATAGTAGTCACAATTACCTAGTATTAGTCCTATGATAAAGAAAATTTAATGCTCCTGACTTTTGTTGATGTGAACTAGCAGCAGTTATTGTGCTTAGTTTTGTGTTTCCTTTTTTCCTTTGCTATTGCAGTCTTCACAAACAAAGTGCATTCGTTGCCAAGAGCTCTCTACCCCTACGCACCCCACTAATTACAGTTGATCGACATTGAAAATTCAAAAAGGTAATAAATTCACTTTGACTATAATGCATACATTTTTTAAAATATCTAGGAAAAGATAAAAATAAGTAGGTAACTGGTAACTGTAAACTGCGCGCCAAGAGTTACCAGTTTCGAAGTGCGAATTTACCAGCTGACGAGCCCAAGCGTCGTTAATTATGGGTTTTTAATAGACTTCTGAATACCTATATCTTTTTTTTGACTTTAGAATTTAAACTTCAGACTCGTATGAAGCTTTTTTTCACCTACACTGAAAAAAGGAAATTGTGAAATTACGGCAAATATCACTGGTTATTTGTGTCCTATGATATTTGCCGTAATTTCACAACAACATTGTAAAAGCCTTTAAGTCTCATTTGAGATAATACAAACCTAAAGTGAAATTACAAACGTTACTGTACGACGTACAGTAACTGTGAAATTACTGGTTATTTGTGACACAATGGCTAGGGTGAAATGCCATTTGTAATTTTACATGTAAAGGAGTATTTTCACTTCTAATTATGGTGAAATCCCATTTGTATTTTACATATAAATTTTTTATTTTCACTTATCATTATTGTAAAATGTCATTTGTAATTTTACATACAGAAACGTATTTTCACGGCTAGTCATTGTGAAATTCCATTTGTAATTTTACATACAGAAACGTATTTTCGCCACTTATCATTGTGAAATTCCATTTGCGATATTACGTACAGAAACGTCTTTTCACCGCTAATCACTGTGAAATGCCATTTGTGATTTTACATACAGAAACGTATTTTCACCACTAATCATTGTGAAATTCCATTTGCGATTTTACGTACAGAAACGTATTTTCGCCGATAATTGTTGTGAAATGCCATTCGTGATTTTACATACAGAAGCGTATTTTCATTGCTTATGATTGTGAAATATCATTTGTAATTTTACATATGTAGAAACGTATTTTCACCGCTATACATTGTGAAATACCATTTGTGATTTTACATACAGAAACGTTAATCATGTGAATTGCTATTAATTTGGGATTTTACATAACAAAACGTAGTTTCACCGATTAGCTTGGGATACATAATTATCGGTGAAAATACGTTTTTAAGTCCAATTGGTCAAAAGAAGTTCAGGTATAGGTAAAATCACAAATAGCATTTTACAATAGCTATAATAGCTGTGAAAATACATTTTTATTCCCGCAAGCAACAATATACATATGTATAACTAAGAACTATTACAATATAATATGTTATTCAAAACGTTATCGCACATTCTGAGGTAGAATAAGCATTTCAGAGGTAGAAATCCGTTGAGTATGGCACAGGAGATTATTTTCTTTTCCAAATGTCCCCACCCACAATAAGAAGCTATTTTATAAGTTTACTTTTGCTAAAATTACATCTCATTTTTGTATTTTTTGTAAAGGATTTATTCCAAAAATTAATGTATTTGATACTTACTTGCTGTCGAACCATGCTTCGTAGTCAGATTCTTCTATGGTTTAACTTTCTACTTATTCCCGCACACATGACCTGTGGCAAATGTATGGACTCGGCCTTGTAAAATCTACAGCATGCCAAAAAAATGAAATTTTGTATGTGAATATGGGACATATTGGTGCATATTGTGATGTTTTTTGAAGTTTTTATCCCGTTTATTATGGAAGATACAAAGTCAAGGTCATATTTTTTAAATTGCAACGGGTAATTTTTGACATTTTCTGAAAGAGCGTTTTTTTCTGCACCTAACAATGTAAAATTTTCTTGAAATTACATAAGAAAAAAAAAAACAAAAAAAGTGTAAAGTAACACAATTAACTGAAAAGCAGAAAACATGCGAATACAAATTTTAATTTTATACAAGGTTATGTAGACAGACAGCTTTCTAGAGGGCTTGGGCATTTATTTAATGAATTAAACCCCAAAAGACTCCCCATTACTAGAAAAATTGTGGGTAAAACGACAAAATCATTAAGAGGGGGTTGCCGACAGCGAAAGTGACGTTAGATTTCGTATTTTTTTAAGTTGTATAGCATAAAATCTAATAACATTTTACCTGGCAAAAATTTAGTACAAACATCTCTGTCTTCATTTTAATCATAAGATCACAAAAGCATATGCACTGGAATTATTATTTTTCCCAAGGTTTTCGTAACCTATAAAACAAAACTCTGCTTGTAAGATCTTATGATTAAAATGAAGACAGAGATGTTTGTACTAAATTTTTGCCAGGTAAAATGTTATTAGATTTTATGCTATACAACTTAAAAAAATACGAAATCTAACGTCACTTTCGCTGTCGGCAACCCTTAAGCGATTGAAAGAAACGGATTCACATTTTATTTTCTTCCTCAGTTCTTTGTTATGCAATTCCAATATAATTGTAAACAATGAAACGGAAAAAAACGCTCTTTGACATCACAATATAATGCGCAAATATGTCCGATATTCCCATACCGAATTTCATTTTCTTTGGTGCCATGCTGTAGATTTTACAAGGCCCGGTCTACAGATTTGCCGCGGACAGTATATTTTTGGATGAAGTAGGATCTTTTCAGTTGTTATCTGTTTTGTTGTATGTATCTTCTACCAAAAAGGAACTTCTCCAAGAAAAAAAGAGTAAGAAATCAAAGTAGGCCTAGGATTTTGAAATTTGACACAATTATGGACTCAGTTTTTTTTATCCTGAACAACTTTTCTTAATAACATTTTGTCGGAAAAGCTACAGAAATGGCACTTTGATGGTGCGAAAAAAGTTTTTTCAAAATGTCCAAGGCATACATCTATACTTAATTTTTTGAAACTAAAACTATGGCAAATTAGACCAGTATCTTATAACTAGCGTAGTGATCGCGTCGCCGTATCTTTGGTGGGCGCGCTTCTATTTAAAATACTTTGAGCAGAAATATTTTTTTGTACTGGTCGTAAAGGTAAATCTTTAAAATAATGTATACCGCGACCTCTAAGTGACGACGAGTCGCAGTATCGAAGCAGTCGCGTATAGTGCTGGTATACGAGCCGTCTTTTAGTTTCTAACCAAGCAGGGCTGATTCCCAGAAGCTTCAATTTCAACACGATTTTTTTTATCTTATTGTTAACTCAATCTGGGGACTCGTACCCTTTATGTATATCTACTGAATTAGGTTGTCTACAATGACTAAAATAAAACAACAAAGTATAAAGTGCAAGTAATACATGTATTAAAAGTAAGTAGATATCGTACTAAACAAAACTAAAAAACAAAAAAAGAACAATAATTATAGGAACAAAGTTACCTAAGCTTGGAAGAATTCTATGCAAAATGATTTTTCTTGTGTATTTTCAATATGTTATACAATTTCAATCTATAACTCAAAATTTGGGCCCAAAATTCAAAGTTATAGATTGTTTTTATATAAAATAATCATGTTTAAGTCGCACCTGATTATACATAATATCTTAACTCCCTACCATACCTATAGATACGTATAGTTTAGACTGTGTTTTTTGTCTCTTCCAGAACTTCGCCTGTACCTGCCTTTTAAATACCAAACATAATAAGTACAATGTTATTTAAAATGAAGTAAAAAAGAAAACAAACATTTATAATTTTCTGTATATAATAATGTTTTGTTAATAAGTATTTCTTATTTAATTCCTGCACGTCGGACATTCCAGTTATATAAAAGTTGATAGCTCTATTTGAAACCATAAAACTGGCTTCCAATGTTAAATACATGGAACTAAAAAGTCTTTTACTCAAATTGTCAAAATTCGGCGTGTTTCCCTCGGTGTCTCCTTCTCCCCCACCCTGCAATAAAGTCATTTTCCCAAGCATTTTTAAAAAGTGTTTTAGACTTACAATTAAAGGGACAATTTATATAAAGACCATTTCTTATATGGCCATAAAGATGCTTGTAAAAAAATTTTTTTATTTGTGTTTCAAATTTACAATTTTCGATGGGGCACTTGTATTTGACGGTATTATTTTTTTGATGTTCAAATTCACATGACGTCTAACGATGTGATTTCTAAAAGATACATAATTATTTAAGATTGCACGGCAATTTTCTCGTATACATTTGTACAGTTATTTTTGGAATATTTCTATGATAATAACTGTGGAGTTCATATTTTCTAATCGTACCTATTTGGATCCCACAAATGTCGCAAGAAATCATTTCGATAGGTAAGTATTTATTATTTTTTACTTACCTTATTTTCCAGACAAAGTGCTATTATCAAAAGGGTACAACTATAACACGCAGAGTATGCACTCGGAACACGGAAATGTAGAATCCAGCCAGCGCGCGACGGTGGCCGTCCAAAACAATACTGAATTAGGTACCTACGTTAGTAATAAAAAATGTAGGTCAAACCGAGCATGCTTGCATGGGATTGGGTCATTATTGAAGCAAATTCGGTAAGTTTTGTAAATTCACAGCAATGTTGTGAATATACCAAAAAAATATATACCAATACAATGAAATAATTAGGTAGGTATCTAACAAGATTACTAAATATTCTTGTATTTTTCAGTATTAAATTTAGTTTCACAGTATCGTTGTAAACGCTTCACGTAAAATCACAAATATCTTGTTAAAATGGCAAAATAACTGTGTAAATACCAACGCAATGTAATAACTATTTAACATAATTACAAAATGTTTTTGTAGTTTTCAATATGAAATTTAGTTTCACAGTATCGTTGTAATCGTTTTACGTGAAATCACAAATATCTTGTGAAAATGTAGCAACACCTGTAAAAATACCAAGACAATATAATTATTTCATAGTATTACAAAGTTTTCTTGTATTTTTTCAATATATAATTTAGTTTCACAGTCTCGCTGTAAAAGCTCTACGAAAAATCACAAATGTCTTGTGAAATCTACTGTGAAAATACAAAACATATGTATTTGCTAATCATAATTACAAGTTTTTTGTATTTTTTCAATATAAAATTTAATTTTACAACTCATTGTAAAAAAATTACGTGAAATCACAAATATTTGGTAACAATGGCACGATAGCTGTGAAAATACCAACACAACGTAATTATTAAATAGGATTACAAAATATCCATGTATTTTTTCAATACGAAATTTAGTTCTACAGTATCTTTGTAAAACCATTACGTCAAATTACAAACAACTTGTAAAAACAGCAAAGCAACTGTGAAAATACCAACAATATGTAATTACTCGTAATAATTACAAGTTTTCATGTATTTTTTCTATACAAAATTTAATTTTACAATACCATTGCAAAAACTTTACGTGAAATCACAAATAACTTGTGAAACTGACAAAAAATAACGGTGAAAATACCAACACAGCGTGAATTTACAAACTTAACGTAATTTTAGATATGTTTTATTCCCTAATATTGAAATAGTACAAGAATAGTTGTTAATTTTACATTTAGTACGTAATTTTTACGATATTGTACAACTATTTTACAAGTTCATTGTGCATTTTCAGCAAATATGCGGTAAACCATACTTTACTGCAAATATACTGTATTTATTACTGCAAATATCACTGTTAAATCACAATGTAATCATAGGATTTTTTTCAGTGTATGCAGTTAATTTTTTTTACATCATGACTACAATTTATTTTTACTAGATTTTATTAAATATTACCTACAGGGTGTCTATACTTTTAAACATATTCAAATCCATAAAATAGGTACCAATTTATTTTTGGAAATAATCGGCTGGAACTTTTTTTTGCTTGAAAGGCCTAAGGCCTTCAAAAACCGTCTCTTTTGGCCTTCCTATACCATTTCCAAATACAAATTCAGGGCCGGGTACCCCCGATTTTCACGAGCATCATTTAGCGATTTTTTTATTTAAAAACTGACACCACAGCGTTAATCAGTACAGCCCAAAACCTCAATATATAAAATTTGAACAACAGTTCTATTCCGCAAGGTGTCAAATTTGAGCAATATCAATTTTCTATAACCGTTTGTAAAACGTTTAATCGTGAAAAAATGCCATTATTTTAGGTGAATACTTTAGGTGAATTTTAATCCATCATCATATTCATATTTGAATACAGTGTGTCCCAAATTCGATGCTCACCATTAGGATCTCGGTAACTACAAGAGATAGCGAGTCGGTTAAATGGGGAAAGTTTTAGACAATTTTATGGTCAATCTGATGCCGCTGAGAAATCAAGGCTAACTGGGATCGTTTTCGAGTTATTACCAAAAAACCGAATTTTATCATTTTCGTTTTTCTTAAATATCTTAGAAACCGATGGTTTCTCAAAGACAGGACTTTGACATTATTAAGGCACTTTTGTCCAGCCTTTTAAGCGGTAATGTCAGTTTCTTTAAGAAAGTTTTCATTTTCGAGATATGACTCACAACTTTTGATTTTCTTATGGACGCTATCTTGGATTTTTACAAATTCGAAATTTACATGAAATTCTCTTTCCAATGATGTGTCACACTAATGATTTTTTCGTTAGTTGTAACACTTAAAAGCGGTTTTTTTTGTCTAATACTAAGTAGGCCATGACAAGTCTGTCAAAACAAATGAAACTCTCAGTTGTTGTTATTGTTATGAAGCCGTCAGTGTTTTGAGATATGTGTAAAAATGCCGTTTAGTACTAGCGAAAAGGTGGATATGTACAATTATTGTTACACAAAAAACTATAGAAATAGTAAAGTGGCAACAAGAGTTTATCATACATTATTCGCTGAAAGGCAGCAGCCTCACCATTAAATTTTTCTTAGATTGAGTAGGAATTTAGAAGAACATGAGAGTTTTGTTGTGCCCAGACCGAAATATGGTTCCAATCGATTGCGCCAATAGATGTTGAAAACATTGAACAAAGTTTAATGAAGCACCGACGATTTCATTTCGAGAGGTAAGTCGCAGAACTCTTTTGCCGAAAACGACTATTCATAGATACTTGACAAAAAATATTACCCCTATAAACCCGTGATAGTGCAAAAGTTAAGGCCGGGAAATACTGAACGCCGACTTGATTTCTGTCATTGGTTTAACAATCAGTGTGAAGTTATTGATAACTTTCCATTAAACATTTGCTGGACCGATGAAACAAGATTTCATAACAATGGCATTTTTAATAAACATAAGCACCATTACTGGGCTGTTAATAACCCATATGGTATTAAGGAATCCAGATCTCAACAAAAATTTGGATTCAATGTTTGGTTTGTTGCATTTGTTTTGACAGACTTGTCATGGCCTACTTAGTATTAGGCAAAAAAATGCTTTTAAGTGTTACAACTAACGAAAAAATCATTCGTGTGACACATCATTGGAAAGAGAATTTCATGTAAATTTCGAGTTTGTTAAAATCCAAGATAGCGTCCATAAGAAAATCAAAAGTTGTGAGTCATATCTCGAAAATGAAAACTTCCTTAAAGAAACTGACATTACCGCTTAAAAGGCTGGACAAAAGTGCCTTAATAATGTCAAAGTCCTGTCTTTGAGAAACCATCGGTTTCTAAGATATTTAAGAAAAACGAAAATGATAAAATTCAGTTTTTTGGTAATAACTCGAAAACGATCCCAGTTAGCCTCGATTTCTCAGCAGCATCAGATTGACCATAAAATTGTCTAAAACTTTCCCCATTTAACCGACTCGCTATCTCTTGTAGTTACCGAGATCCCAATGGTGAGCATCGAATTTGGGACACACTGTATATCCTGTTGACACATCCTGGGGTTATAAACTGTACCGAAAATCTGTAGTTGGGGATTTAAGGAACAGCAAAACCAACTGCGCTATTCACTTTTTCCTTAAATATATATACAGTGTGTTTCACTTCAAGTCGAGACAATTCATTATTTTTTTACGGGTTGACCGATTTTCAAAAACTTTTTTTTTAAAATATAGTGCTCCGAAAGATCTATATTTTGACACTAATTTTTTTCAGATTCGTCTTTTCCATGACCTACTACGATCAAAATTATACCCCCAAAAACTGCAAAAGTACATTAGGCATTTTTTTAGGAAAAAAATGAATAGCACAGTCGTATTGGCCATACCCGAAAACCCCACATACCAAGTTTCACGGTCATAACTTATAACATAGCAAAAATACGGTTTTTCGGAGTACTCTGTACAAACACCGAGAGATATTTTAAAATTATTTCTTTGCAGTTTGATTAGGGCTCACATAAGCTATCAATTCCCACGATTTCATGGCCCTGCCTTAGACAGGGCGTTCGCATTAAAAATACAAAAATCGAAAAAAATCGATTTTTCTCTTGGTGTTTTTTTTTACATTTTTTTTTACAATTTTAACTTATGCCTATTAAAAAACATAAACAATATTAAATTTTAGAAAGTATTTTCAATAAAGGGCACCCTGGATACGTGGATACCAATAAATTTTTAAATTTTTTCAAATAAAAAATGGGGTGCTTTTTATTGAAAATACTTTCTAAAACTTAATATTGTTTATGTTTTTTAATAGGCATAAGTTAAAATTGTAGAAAAAAATGTAAAAAAAATTTAAAAAAAATTAAAAAAATCGTTTTTTTATTTTTGTATTTTTAATAATTTTAAAATATCTCTCGGTGTTTGTACAAAGTACTCCGAAAAAACGAATTTTTGCTATGTTTGAAGCTATTTTGTGAACACCCTGTATAAGTTATGACAGTGAAACTTGGTATATAGGGTTTTCGGGTATGGCCAATACGACTGTGCTATTCATTTTTTCCTAGAAAAATGCCTAATGTACTTTTGCAGTTTTTGGGGGTATAATTTTGATCGTAGTAGGTCATGGAAAAGACGAATCTAAAAAAAATTAGTGTCAAAATGTAGATCTTTCGGAGCACTATATTTAAAAAAAAAGTTTGTGAAAATCGGTCAACCCGTAAAAAAAATAATGAATTGTCTCGACTTGAAGTGAAACACACTGTATGCCTAATTTACTTTCGTCATTTTGGGGGGTCTTATTTTTCATAACAGGCCATTGAAAATGTAAATTTCCGAAAATTATGTAAGTATGTGCCTAGATTTTTGTAATACCTAATACCTATTATAATAAAATGTGAATAGCTCAACCCGTTTAAAAATAATGAAATGTTTTGAGTTAATGTGCTACACTCTGTATAAAAGTATTGTTGAAAAAAAACCTGTAGGGGGTGCCGTGACAACCACAGTGGCGCCGCAAAAAAATCCAAGGAAAAATTTTATTTTTTGTGTAAATCAATCTTAACCTCAATGATAATTTTGGGAGATGCATAGGATGTGGTAATATAAAAAAAAACTATGGGGGTGCCATGAGTAACGACAGTGGCGTCGCAAAAAATCCAAGAAAAAAATCTTATTTTGAGGTCCGCATACTTGTTATATTTTGGCTTTATGAGATCTTAAATTTATTTATCATAATGATGTGACTATAACTAAACTCCCTGACGAACTTCTTAAGCAAGAACGAAAGCTTAGAATGTTTACAATTAGTGTAGTTGTTATATTAAACTATGTTGATGTAAACCCCTGATCTTCCTTCTTTATCTCAATTACCTAGTTTGGTAAATATTCAATAAAGTAGACGCATATTTTGTAAAACTTTAACACCCTGTAGGTTTATCATCTGAGTGAACCACTCTGTATCAGGGTTAAGTATCACTTAGTACAACATTTTTTATGGCAGATAAAGAAAAATTAAGCCTAAAAATTTTTTTCCAAATTGTTTATAACCCCTCAAAAAACGCCGCCTATGGAGGCCCGCGAGATGTGTCTTAAAATTTCGCCTATGTCAATGGGAGTTACAGGTAGTGAAATAGCGCGGCGTTGCCACGTCTATCGATTTATCCCGGGATTCACTACGAAATTACGATTTCCTTTTAAAAACGATTACTTTTTAAGAAACATGTAGAATGCCTATGAAACACCTACCTTACTGACATTTCCAGGATTGAATATTGCACCATTTTCTGTTTTCTTGCTTTTTTACACATAACTACACAACACAACATTCATCACATTTTCTAAATCTGTTAAGGACCTCTTGTTTCTCTCCGCCATTCCTTTTGTTTGAAGCGAGGTACTCAGCCTGACGACCACGGAGGAGGATCCCTTCGCCAGAAAAACTCCGAAGGGCAACCAAAAAACACAACTGCACTATAGCACACATTGCACATGCAAAAGCACTACAGTAACTGTTCAAAGAGGCCGCCGTTCACCTCGATGCACAAATTGACTCGGTTAATTAAATTAAATTAAAAATTTCATAGCGACAGTATTCCAAATAAGTTGTATGGGTAGTGCTGATGTTGAAATTTAGGTGAACGCACTGGGAAACCGGAAACCTATATTTGATTTAGTTTAGGGCGATAGGGGAATACTTCAGTTTGCGCGTTGGTCAACATCGTGTCCCGACTTGCGCGGGAGAGCAAAGAGGGGAGGACAGTATAGTAGTGGAGTAAACGGCACACGGGCAGCAGCCCGCTTTCGCGGGTCTCGTGGTTTTTGAGACTAAAAAGGCGGAGAAAAAGGAAGCCGGAGTGTAGTGAGAAGCCTCGAGCATCGCCCGAGGCAGGAGAAGGAAAATTGTGGAGAATTTGGAGGCGCCCTGTGCCCCGGATACATAGGAAATCAAGAGGTGTTGCCACGGCGGACCGACCGGGCCCAGGCGACCGGCACTCGGCGCCAAGCCAAAAGCCTCGGAGTGTTGTGTACGAAGGAGCGGCACGATAATATATCTACAGTCCCCTGCAGTGGTATAGGGTCTGCGCGAGCATCTCCTCGTCTCCTCATGTCCTCATCACCCCCGGTTCAAATTCCGCAATGCACCCGATTATTTATTTGGAATTCCCCGTCCCCGTTCCCGCACCCCCTCCGCATATATCCCTCCCCTTCCGCCTGGCGCAGGCCGCACGGTACGGGCGGTGATGGATGCCGACGAGGTCCGGATCCCGGCCGCCCGTCGCACGGGGCCTCCAAACAACGAAGCGATGGCCGAACGGCTGCAAGCAGGGGTCCGCCACGGAAGAAGAAAGGGTTATTACGGATGCGCGTGTGCGCAGATAAAAGCTTGCGCCATTTTTACGCTTCGGTTCTTTGCCGGGCGATCTATTTATTGTTAGGCAGCAAGTTTTTAGTAGAGGCATAGTGATTATAGTACTTATTGTATAAAACTCATTTATACGACTGACAAATAATTCCCAACGCGAGGTGGCGCTAGCATTACGAGGATTGGGAATCAACTCGAAAACTGTACCAACAACTTTCGATAGCGCTTAGTGCTCCATCGTGGAGTACAGAGCTTCCGTCTGTTAGATGGCGGCGGCAAAAGATATTCGGCTGAGGCTGAGAGTTTAGCAAGAATTAATCTGTCTTTGCGGTTAGGTAATGAATCGTCAGGATGACATTGGTGACCACCGCACAGATATTATTATGAGAAATTAAACTTCAGGCTATTATCCGTAGCTAGCGGTATATACAAGGTGATTTTTTTTCGATGCCCACTATGGGGACCTCGGAAACTAGCAGAGCTAGAACAAAGGTTAAGTGGGGAAAGAATTGCAGTTTTGAATGCTCAATCCAATGCCCCTTTTGGATTCTTAAAAAAGTTCATGGCTCACTAGATATTTTGAAAAGAGTGATTTTTTGCTATTTCATCAGATCTCTATGTATACCTAGCTCCGTTATTTCTGATTATACAGAAGAATTGTAGAGACAAAAATTGTAGATAATTCTGGTCTTAATAAGATAATCTAATCCAATTTTTTATGTTGTTTTTTTTTTAGATATTACATAAACTTGTGTTTTTTTAAATGTAAATCATAGTTGGCTGTGGCCTTATCGAATCGGCCATTTTTTGAGCTTTCCAAAGATATAATACTCGGCATAGTTATTATAAAAAATAAAAGAGCTATGGCTAATTTTCTGATTTTTTTAAATTTTCACATAGTCAGCCATGGAATATTTTCATAATTACGTTGTATTTTATAATTAGACATACTTCAAACTTTCTAATATTTTGTTTTTAGCTATGGTAACAAAATGTAACAAAATAAAAAAAAATTAAAAGACTCAAATTCAAATTATTATTATTTTAAAAGGTCACCTTTTAAAATAAAAAAGGTATTCAAACAATCCACAATTATTATTTATGCAAATGTTGCATCTTTTTAAAATTGAATTTGTCGCCTTTCTTAGAGAGCGCCTGTCAATACTGGCAATCGTTTCTAAAACAGCTGCTCTTAATTCAACAATTGTGTCGTACTTTATTTTGTACTGTTCCCCACAAAAATAAATCCAAAACAGACAATCGGGGGATCGGAGCTGCCAGGAAATAGGTCTATTTCTCCCTATCCAACTATATGGATAGAGCTGATCTAGGTAATTTCTTACGGGCAAATAATTATGTGGTGGAGCTCCATCATGATAATTTTTGTTTTATTTTGTTACATTTTGTTACCAGCTAAAAATAAAATATTTGAAAGTTTGAAGTATGTCTTATTATACAATAGAACGTAGTTATGAAAATATTCCATGGCTGACTTTGGAAAGCTCAAAAAATGGCCGATTTGATAAGGCCACAGCCAACAATGATTTACATTTAAAAAACACAAGTTTATGTCATATCTCAAAAATTACAAACAACATAAAAAAATTGGATTAGATTAGTCTTTATTAATACGTCAGTCAACGCTATTAGCCTTGTTTATGGATACCTATACCCTATATTTAGCCAATATTTGACATTGACATAAATAAGGATATTACAGAAATCCAGTAGATACAGGGGACAGATTTTGCAAAAAATAAAGTTTTCCATCGGCTTTTTTTTGGTAGAATATTATGGAATATTTTTTGCTTGGTATATTATAGGCATTACTTTCTTTGCAGGTGTAAGGAAAGCTTTTATTAAATAGACACAATTTATATGTTAAGCACATTATTCCGAAAAACGCCAAATACCTACCTATTCACCTAAAATCCCCAATTTCGCCTCCACCGTCCATAAATTTTAATTACGCATGTATATACCTAGGTACCCCATAAATCGACGGGGTTGACGTCCGGCCCCGGCGACGCGTCCCCGTCCGCGCGCGGAGATGAAGTTTTCCGCAATTTTCCCCCCAATTTCCCGTGCCGTCGCCGGCGCCCCTCCCACCCCCCGCGCCCCCTCCCTCCAATTAATCGGGAAAAATCGAGCAGGCGTCGGCCGAGCGGCCTCCTTGATTCAATTATGTTCCCGCCCCGGTTCCTTACCCCCCCCCCGCCCCCCCTCGTCGCCGCCGCCGTGCGCCGCAAGCCAATTCGCCGGCGGCCCAATATCGCGGCAGGCCGGGACGACGTAATAAATGGACGCGGCACGCCTAGCTCTATATCTTCGGCGGGGTCGGGCAGTCGGGCGACGGCGTATTGAAGGGGTGTAAGATATTTGCACGTTGTTTATTACATAGAAAGTGGGAGAGGCAAAGGCGACCACGGGCGTAGCCAGGATTTAGTTTTGGGGGGTTTAGTTTGAGAAGTAAATAAAACAACAAAAATATACTTACATGAAATTTAATATCTATATATTCATCCGAAAAACTACGACATATTTATATTATTATTTTAAATGAAATGGATAAATTAATTTCGTTCCTCTGCGCTAAATCTAAAACCATTAAAGAAGAAATCTTCGGCTTTTTCTTTTAAATACAGGGTGTTCGAAAAATAGACGGAGATATTTTAGAGGGTGATTCCCTGTTAAGAAATATGAAAAAAAGTTTCTATAAACATGGGTCCGGAAATGCAGAGTTTTCAAGATACAGGATGTTAAATATATTTCATGTCACTGGACAAAATTGGTTTATCAATTTTTGCAAAAAAAATCACAAGTGCCTTAGAAAACAAATAATCAAAAGCATTTCTAGGAAAGAGTGTTATTGCAACTTTTCCAATATCATAACATAAAGTACACTACAACCAATTTTGTCCAGTGACATGCAATAAAACGGTTTTTATTTTTTTTTTTCTCGAAAACGAAGTGAGATAGGAAAACAATACAAGAGGGAAAGAAGTTGTATTTTTAGATGCTTAATCAAACAAAAAATATTAAAGTTACAAAAAAGGTAGTGGCGTACATTTTTTTGATAATAATATTCGCTAAGGTGCGCCCCGGGACGCCACTGGACTTAATAAATTTAATCTAGTTAGGGCGAAATTAGCCTCTTAATACAACAAATAACATTGCCAAATTTCAACAGAATCGAGTAAATAATTTTTAAGACATTAATAATTTCATGTTTTATTTTTTTTTATTTAACATCCTGTATCTTGAAAACTCTGCATTTCCGGACCCATGTTTATAGAAACTTTTTTTCATATTTCTTAACAGGGAATCACCCTCTAAAATATCTCCGTCTATTTTTCGAACACCCTGT
Source organism: Pseudeuparius sepicola (assembly GCA_963920635.1). Taxonomy (NCBI): domain Eukaryota; kingdom Metazoa; phylum Arthropoda; class Insecta; order Coleoptera; family Anthribidae; genus Pseudeuparius; species Pseudeuparius sepicola. Next base: position 122,843,251 of record OY987299.1, on the reverse strand, counting down.
ATATCCACTACTTCATCTGCATGAATTTCTGTTCCATAGTGAATGTTCATTAGAGCCAAACCATTAAGTCTGTTTTCACTTGTAGTGTTTCGTAAATAGTTTTTCAGTCTCCTTAGGCTCGAGAAAGACCTTTCTGGGGTAGCAGTGGATACAGGAATGGTTAGCCAAGATTTGTAGTAATGTGTAAATATTAGGATAAAGGTTTTTATCGCACATATCTAGGCATTCCAAACTAGATTTCGGGGTAGGCAGTCTTCTTATCAGCATGCAAGGTAGCTGAAGCTTTGATAGCTAAATCCAAATTTGTTTCTTTATTAGAAACCCCTTGACCTTGACTACACCACTTTTTCCAGTAGTCCATACCTTTAGGTTTATCACCCTTCCTTTTTTCCCCTCCATTTTTCGACAGTAATAATGATTCACGTATCTATCCTTAACAAGGTCATCGAATAACAGTGCACTAAAATTACTCACTTACACGGTACACTTAATTCTCTTCACTATTCGTTCACCACTTTTCACTTTTATTCGCTTCGAGTTCGCATGGAACAATACTGCCGTAAGCGCGGTCACGCGCCGCGGCGCCGCTTATATAGCAGCCCAGTAGCCGTCCAGAAACTTCCACGAACTTCCACAAAGTTCCGCTCATTTCGACCGAGGGGCGTGGCGAATAATCGAGAAACAACGCAAAGTGTCCCTACAATACAAAATAGTTCGGCTGCAACTGTGTCTGCCTCTCGTCAAAAGATGGCGCTAGGCGCTACTATTACTACATATATTCAAACGTAATAATAATTTAACTCTTCATGCACTCCTCGTATTTTTTCGGTATAATATTAGGTAATATTTTGCTTATTTCGGGGGGGGGGTTTGAACCCCCGAAACCCCCCCAAAAATTGAAGTATGTATATTAACCTCAGTGGCGGCCCGTGGGTTTTGGCAGCGGGTGGGCAAGGTGAAGAAGAGGTAAAGTCTAAATAACAGGTGACATCCCCCCCGGAAATAGGGATATGTCCAACGATATATATAGGTACTATTATAGATACATTACCAAAGGCAACTTGTTTTGTTTCATGATACCTATTGAAAAGATATTATTGTTGGCACATTCAAGTTTTGCCAGTTTCTTTATACGACTTAGGTTGCATAGATCAAAGTTTTCTCCTTTACCAACGTAACGTCAAAGATACTGCTATCTTTGTTGGGACATGTCCTGACATGCTGCAGGCACAATGATCCCAGCCAGCCCGCATTACCGGTTTCATCCTCTTTGGGAATCATCAGATGGAGGTAGGCAAAATCCGGAGTGCAGATGGATTCAAAAGATATAGAACCAACAGAAACAACTACTCCGAGGGCTAATACCCCTTACCAGCATTGAACTACACCACTGATTTTCGATTTTCGTTGAGAATAAACATTGCATAGATCAAAGTTTTCTTCTTTACCAACGTAACGTCAAACTAAATCAAATAGGTTTCCCAGTGCATTCACATAAATTTCAACATCAGCACATACAACTTATTGGAATACTGTCGCTATGAAATTTTTAATTTAATTAACCGAGTGAATTTGTGCATCGAGGTTAACGGCGCCCTCTTTGAACAGTTACTGTAGTGCTTTGCATGTGCAATATGTGCTAGTGCAGTGGTTGCCCTTCGGAGTTTTTCTGGCGATACCTCGCTTCAAACAAAAGGAATGGCGGAGGGAAACAAGAGGTCCCCAACAGATTTAGAAAATGTGATGAATGTTGTGTTGTGTAGTGTTGTGTGACTTTTAATGTAAAAATGCAAGAAAACAGAAAATGGTGCAATATTTAATCCTGGAAATGTCAGTAAGGTAGGTGTTTCATATAGGAATTCTACATTCTACATGTTCCTTAGAAAGTAGGTAATCGTTTTTAAAAGGAAATCATAATTTCGTGGTGAATCCCCGGATAAATCGATACGCCATCGATGACAACCACAGATTGCCAGATTTATTCTTAAAGTGACTATTGCTCATTGCAGCGTTGCCGTTCTTTAAAAATAATTAAGAAACGGCTGCGAATATGAAAAAATACTAAGAGATACTTTTTGTTAACCATTCTAATCACCACTCAAAACAAATTTAAAAAATGCGATTATACAGGGTATTCATATTTTTCTGAACTAATTAATTTTACTAACACCCTGTATCTCCGCAACTGGGAGCCTCAGAAGCTTTATGTCAACCTTAAGTTTGACGGCTCATCTGCTCATGTGACACGCCAAGTTTGAAGAAAATATCTCGTATATACTTCTAGAAATAGGTACTAAGGAATGTGTGTATTTCTCTCCAAACTTCTACGCTCTGTATAAAAAAACCTATGGCCCGTAGGAGAAAAAAATATATGAAGAAGTGCCCTTATTTTGACCATCAGTTTAGTTACACCCTGTATATTGTCAGCGTAAAAATGGCGCAGCAGGCCGACGCACAACCCGAATCTACACGCAACCATAACATCGCCGAAGCGATGGCCTCCGTTCCTTCTCTCGATCTTCGACAGACGGCGGCGGCGGTCCCCTCGTTTGGCCATTCGGGGCCATCCGGCCATCGCTTTGCGTTTTCAAAGCCCCTCGCCGCGGGCTCAGGCAGGCGGGGGGCCGACTCGTGCCGTAATTTATTTCCGTCGAGGTATAGCCTGCGTGGTGAATTTATTGACAGGTCTTCCATTTCGGAAAGTGCGTATGCATAGGGGGGCATTTTTTAAAATGTTTTGCATTATTTATGTTAGAAAATGTGTTGAAGCGTTGAGTGAGGGATTATTCCCTAATTCAACGGTTAAAGCGAAAAGCGATGAGTCAAGGAAAATACAAAGAAGGTCTGCAACGGCTGTAGGATAGTATATTTTATACAGAGTGTCTCAGGTTTGAATCGGGAAAATTTAATAGGCGATAGAACTGGTAAAAATAAAAAAAGTTCGTATGGATTCGTATAATAGGTATACTTATATTATATGTTTGAAAGCTTAGGTGTTTTCGAGAAGTGTTTTAAATTTTTATTATTTATTTGCGGTGGTTGAATTGTTTTCATTGCTGGAATTATTGCTATGACCAGGGATTAGGTAACAATTTTAAAAAGTTACAAGGCGCAAAGATTTTAATTGTCTTTCTCGAAAAGTATAGGAGGTAAGCAAATAATTATACATAGGTGGCCCACCACGAACTGCATCGATCTTTAATATATGGAAAACTAAAAGTAGGAAAATTCTGAAAATTTGGCACCTCACCAATGCCGATGGGCGCTGCTCAACTAAAATATTTTGGTGAATCTGGCACTTTCGGTTATACCGGAAGTCGATATCAACTCTCTTATTTCAAATGGAACACCCTGTATATTATTGCATTTTTGAATTCTAGGCATCATTTTTGAACAAAAACATGCGACATGTCCTATGTTTAAATCTAACCGTTTTTGAAATATTTGCATTTTTCCGAAAAAAATTACAGGTGCAGACCTAAAGTCAATTAGCAATTTATACAAGGAAACCGCGAAATTTCAAAACGAATTTTTGGCATCGTGTAACGGAAGCCCTGGCCTAGTGATCTCTGCTGAGAAATAAATCCGTTCTTATACAGGGTGTTCGAAAAATATGAATGAAAATTACAATCAAAATGTGCTTAAATCTCGAAATTTTCAAATGGAAACCCCCATTTTTTTTAATGCGATCTTATTCACCACTAAATATGATGACAACTTTGTGTAGGTTTCCTGTACCTAAATGCAGTAATTTTCGATTAATTTACGAAAAACCCACTTTTCGCCCATAAAATGCGGGGTTTGCTTAACGCTTGGAAAATCATATTAGCCGTGGACGTTGAAAAGACAATCGCGGCTGAGGAAATGTCACTTGGTTTATAAATTATTGTCAACAATAAGTAATGCCGGCGCGCTTAAATTACACAAACGAAGAATTATTTAAATGTTTTATTATCTACGGAGAATACAACAAGGTAATATCAAGAACATGCGATACATATCTAATCTTCGTTTGTGTAATTTAAGCGCGCCGGCAATAATTTATAAACCAAGTGTCATTTCCTCAAAATTACTGCATTTAGGTATAGGAAACCTTACACAAAGTTGTCATCATTTTTAGTGGTGAATAAAATTGCATTAAAAAAAATGGGGGTTTCCATTTGAAAATTTCGAGATTTAAGCACATTTTGAATGTAATTTTTATTCATATTTTGTGAACACCCTGTATAAGGACGGATTTATTTCTCAGCAGAGATCACTAGGTCAGGGCTTCTGTTACACGATGCCAAAAATTCGTTTTAAAATTTCGCGGTTTCCTCGTATAAATTGCTAATTGACTGTAGGTCTGCACCTATAATTTTTTTCGGAAAAATGCAAATATCTCAAAAACGGTTGGATTTAGACATAGGACATGTTGCATGTTTTTGTTGCAAAATGATACCTAGAATCCAAAAATGCAATAATATACAGGGTGTTCCATTTGAGATAATAAAGTTGATATCGACTTCCGGTATAACCGGAAGTGCCAAATTCACCAAAATATTTTAGTTAAGCAGCGCCCATCGGCATTGGTGAGGTGCCAAATTTTCAGAATTTTCCTACTTTTATTTTTCCATATATAGATCGATGCAGTTCGTGGTGGTCCACCCTGTATATAGGTACAAAAAATGCAAGAGACAAAAAAAATATTTTTAATTATTTATACATACATCTCACTTAAGAGTGAAACAACCTTATACAGTGACCGGCAGAAAGTGGGACGCACAAAAATTTAATATTTTTAAACTCTGGATTTCGAATAATTTAAATTTCTAGCTGCTAATCAAACAAAATTAAAGTTTAGTAACAAATTTATGTGTTATCCGATGACAAGTTGCGCTTGCGGTATTTTGTTTTTTTGTAATACACAGAAATATTGTATGTATTCTATTTTTGTGCTATTTTTGTGCGTTTTAATTTTTTAGCAGAAAAAAATCAAAGTCGACCTAGGCTTTTTATTTTTTTCACACCTATCCAGTTTTTCATTGTGAACAAGTTTCCTTAATAACATTTTGTCGTAAAACCTATAGAAAGGACACTTTACTGATGTGAAAATTAGTTTTTTCAAAATTCCCAAGGCATAACGTGATTTTTCGAAAATAAAATTACGTCACAAATTAGTTTCAAACCAAACAGGGAGCAGGGCTTATCCCCAGAAGCTCAAATTTCAACTCGATTTTTTTTTTGTCATTTACACCCTATCCGAACTCTATCCGTGGACACACTGTATATACAGGCATTTTTCTGAAAAACTGTTCAGTTGGGCAACTTTCCCCTAAATAATTGTTCATTGTAAATATTGTAACCGATAACCTTATAAACGCACGATTATTTTGATCTTTACTATTGCAAATAATTATTATTGATACTGGTATAAAAAAGAAATTAAGTTAAGTAGATACCTAAGTATCTAAATATATCTTGGGTATTTTTAAAGTTTAGCAAAAAGGTATACTTATATAGGTTAGATACCTGACCTACCTATACTCAGGAAAATTGTTTACAAAAAAGTTAGGTATAGACTCTTTTAGGTAGGTATACGACTAAATTCGAATTTTTGAAATAAATGATGCTATATAGGTATATGTGATATTTTACATTTTTCATATACCTACAATCCCAATAAACGTTAGATAGGTAGGTATACACAGATATCTATAGAGATATAGGTAGGTAAGTACTTTTGGAGACAAAAAATATCTCTTTACGCGGGAAAATATACTTACCTATATAAGTAGATATAGGTAATTAGGTAACATATTTTGTTATTTAAAGCATTTTAGTTTCTTTCTGGTAGGTTTCGCGAGTAGGTACGATATTTCAATACAACAGCTTATTATAGGCTTAAAGTATTATGATTTTTTACGCTGTCGATTATAGAAAGTACTTATAGGTACATACCACTATACCCACGTTCAACAACGGGAACTGCGCCTACTTATTATTAGAATAAAACCTGTCAACGCAATAAATCATTTCTAATGTGCTTTTATATATTTTGTAGAATTATAATTTGAAAGAGATTAAAATTAATTGCTATAGGTAGGTAGGTACCTACATTTACTAAGTTTAATGTTTAGGTAGGTAGTATTAGATAACTGAGAAATAACCTGCCCAATTCCAAAACATATAACAAATAATGTACCTATTATGTATAAAAATGCTGGGCGGAGCAATGTTATTATCTATTACAGTCCGATCGACTTCTCGTCAGCTCCCCACTACTACATAACCTCAGCTGGCGCCCGTCCTCCATTTTTAATTAATACTTCCAGATACATATCTAATCTTTACCCGTCCCCAAATACATAAAACGAATTACTCTACATAGGTCCCCCACAATGCACACCCAACCCATGCCCGCCGATCTCCCTCCTATAGAAAACCCGGCGCTCGCGCTGCCCGTCTCTCCCGTCCACAATCGAAATCCCCCTCGGCGGCGCGTCCCCGCCTACTCGCACCGTCGTCCGCGCATGCCCGGGCGGCCCGCCCCCCCCTCGCCCCGCGCCGCCCGATCGCCATACTTGCCGTCGCCATGGCCGGCGCGCCCCCCTCCCGACCAATCGCCGGGTGGAGGGGAGGGCGCCGCCGCCATTGGCCGCCGAACGGCGGCACGAACGGCGGCGAACTGCGGAGGCCAGTGTCTCGCGAACCGACGGTCAGAGAAGGTAGCGTCGTCGCCCGCGAAGTGTTCTTTTTCCGTTTTTGTTTGGTTCCTCCATGCCGTTCATTTATGATTATTTCCCGCTGGACTGAGTGATGGAACGGAGGGTGGTATTCGGGTTTTTTACGAAAAGGTTAGTTTGAGTTTGGTTTTTCTGGTTTGTTTTTTTTTTATTTGGTGACGCGTCGGAGAGGCGGCGAGGACACGCGCGGCGCGCACACACGCTCGACCGGACTGCGGTAGGTTTTTGGTGTCGTGCCATTGCTGTGTTGAAATAGAAAATGGCGGACGGGGCGACCGTTTTGGACGTCCGTACCTGCCTGCCTGCTTGCGATGTCGCCTATATAGATGTTTTTATCGCGGGGCCATCGCTTATTGTTGCGTCCGCTTTTGTGGGGGGGAAAGACGCGGCTGTTTATTGCGAGTGCGAGATTGCTGGGCCTGGCCGGGGACGTCATCTAGCGTTTTATAATTTGCTCGCTGTTTTTTTTGCACCGTGTCCCTTTCGTTTCTAGTTGGCTGCGAATGCTTCATGTGTTTTTGTTTTGTGTTTAGTATAAGTGAAAGTTTATTAACAAAACATTTAAAAATAAATAGGTACCTACCTATCCTACCTTGGTAGGTACCTATATGAGTAACGCTAATACCTATTGTGTAATCATAAAACTTGCTTTAGTGCTATTATATCCATATACCTACTTACTTACCTAAATTACCCATTTTCAAATGGAAAAAGTAAGTACCTACCTAGTGTATGTGGTAGATGTTTAATTAGGCATCTACGAGGTTTTTTCACTTTAAAATTTATAAAATACCTAATAGTAGAACTATAGGAAAGAAGGAATTTAAGGATTTCAATCATTGGGAAAGACGTGTCCAGTTAGAACTTAAGAGGGATACAAGAGGGGATATAAAAAGTCATTATAACCATACAGAAAGGGTCTTCATTGAAAATTGAAGAAAAAATATCGCCCAAATAATTTAACTACCTACCTACTGTTGGTCCCTTTGTGCGTTATAATGTGAACACATTAAAAATTAGCCTGTTCATAATTTTAATTTTTAATTTAACGGTGTCTGGCTGCCTTATATTCGACCAAGGTTTCTCGGTAAAATGGAAAAAACCGTTAGACCCTGCCGTGGCCAGGCCCAAAGCCTTGTAAAATTTGGATGAATAGAAGAGAGTGTAATGACCTTGTAGGTATAGACTGCATTTTGTCGATTTTATAGGTACTAGGTACCTAGCTACTCGGTAGGTTGTTAGGTTACCTTACCCAAGTAGCTGTTTTTCTTTGAAGGCTATAGGTATACCTAGGTACCTACTGTACTTAGATATTTGAAATTCCATTTGGGAAAAATTTGTCTGCCTCTGAAATCACCCACTTATTCTATGTGAGCAGGTAGGTACCTAGTAGGTAAGTACAGGGCGGGGTTCAGGGTGATCAGATAGGACAACAACTGGTAGGACGAGGTATTTAGTATTTATCTATCAACCTAGGCAACATTTGTGCCTAGATTCCCATAACGTCCAGTCCATAGATAAAGGATTTATATACCTATAGGGAGTCCAGTCGTTTACGGAGAAACCACATACCTAGGTTGCTATAAGTAGGTAGGTATATGGGAGAAACAAACAAGAAAGATTTGACATTTCGTTTTTGGCAAGGTCTTTGATACCTATGCACCTAGGACGTTCGAATTTTGGAGGTGCCTAGGTAGGTAGGTATATAACCTGTTGGTAGGTAGATTAGCTGAAAATGGCCGCCTAAGTGTGTCGAAACATGTAGGTACAGTTTTTCCTTTATCGAACTGTGATTGTAGAGATCACATTGTAAATTTTACCCTTCGCTCTCATAGGTAGGTACCTACCTACCTACTCCACTTTAAGATATAGGTACCTATGGACTGTTTTCTCCGTTTAATAGGTAGGTACCTATTGTTTGTTTGTAATACTCGTAGCTAAAGAAAACATTCAATATAGGTACCTATTTTTGATCGTATTTTTTTTACTTATGGACCGACCTAGGTACTTGATTTAGAACTAGCTAGGTAGTTAGGTTCCTAGGTACCTACCTACTTTTGTTGCGTAAATAAGGAGGGAGCTACCTAGGTATATCATAGCTATATGTACCTACCCACTAGCATTCTTGTTATTAGAGTTTAGATCACACCATAAACAGATATTCCAGCTAATGAATAATAATGTTCTAATAATACTATTTCCGTCAAACGTCTATGCTTCTATAATAAGGCGTTACCCCGACAGGGCACCCTCCCCCTACAGAACGCCCCCCCCCCCATTCAAAAAACACCCGCGCCATATGGGCCCTTATCCGGGCTCCCGGTCTGTTAGTGCCGCAACCCATTGTAAAGCCCCCTCCCCCCCCCCCTCGCGACGTGCACCGCGCACCGAGGCGAGTCCGACGCCATTTTGCCGGATTACCGATCACTTTTGTGTGTGGGGGTAGATGGGGTGCCGAGGATACGGAGGGTCGAGCACTGCGCACCGGCACCCCAGTACAGCGGAGACCATAAGTTTGAGAAGGGGCTGCATGAGACCCAAATTAGTCCGTAGGTAGGTACGTTGAAAAAACTTAGCGACGAAAAGAGCCCTCAAGGCGTGATGTTTTGTGGTTTAATGGCTGCGAAATAACGTTTTTTTTTTTAAGATTCGTGGCAAATTATTTGTAGGTAGGTATTTAAAATGCCAAAAAGTGACAAGGAAACGTGTGGGGCTTTTTTTAAAAAATAAAATAGAAAATGGAAATAAATTTAGGGGAAGTGTCGATTTTGTAGGTGCTTACAAATGCGAGTACAAATGTCAACAGCATGCGACAAGAATGAATGTTATTTTTAATAAATAAAAAGATTTTTAAAATTACCTAGGTACCTACCTATAAAATTTATTATTTGATTTTATGGAAATTAAAAAATACTTAAAATGATAAACCTACCTAAATCGTTAAATCTAAGTACCTACTTAGGTACCTAGGTAGGTACCTAATAAATACAATCCTGTGAATTGCATAGAAGTAAATTTACGGTAAACAATTTTTAAAAACGTGAAAAATTTACATTTTGAAACCTACCTACCATACTGTCAAATAATATTAGTTTCATATGTCAAATTATTTTAAGTCCTTACTGGGATTGTCAATTGGTAATTTCGACATCCTGAGTTGGCATCAATGCAGCAAAAAAAATGCAACCGGGTCATAAGTCCAGGTCGGTAACGAGCCCATTTGCACAATGAATAACTACTAATAACACGAACAAGAACAACACAGATAACGGTAAAACTCACGAAACGTACAAAACCCGCGAATATTTTCACTGCCCAAAGTTTGAACCCTTTTGAACGATCCGGAAAACCTTCACGGTCACTTCACAACACCGAAATAAAATTTGCCTGAGTACGCACCATAGACGCAGCCGCAAGTAGCTGATTATGCCAAAATGAAAGTGCCAAAAGTGACAAAATGAAAGTGTTTCCATGACGTTTGAAATTATTATTAAAATGAGTTGTCATAGGTAGTTATTTTTATTTGTAGAGGTATACCTAATCGTGATTGCAATAGGGTTTTTATTTTATTGTCCTTTTTTTCGTATCACTTGGGTAACTTTTCACATCACAAATCAACGAGTGACGTCATTAACGGGCTGAGACACATATACCAATGTTATACCAATGGTTAACAGAAAATTCCTAGGGATTTTGTGGAGAATGTCATCTGACAAAATCCGGACTTCTTACAGTAATCGGGGTAGGTATATCATTTTAATTGGAAAATGATGACAAATTCAATGGAAATGGCCCATTTTCGTGACCACCGTGACTGGTCAACTTGGTCAGTCACGTCACGGAAACATTGTGACCGGTCAAGATACCATCACTAGGTCATGGTAACAATAATAATAGGTACAATAATCTTTATTGGTTATTCTTAATTGCCCATATAGGTAATCGGATACCTATATATAAGAAATCAAAAATAGATTGGTAGTATTGGGTAACTAGGGATCTCCGTAGGTCGTGGCTACTTAACTTTTAACTACCTAAGTACCTACCTACTTACTTAATTAGAAATAGATTGTATTTACCTCGGTATTTACATTACTTAGGCATTTTGAAAATTCTTGGAAATTATATGATACCCTTGATGATACCTACTGACTTAAATGCCCACACAACAAAAATTACATTTGAATTATTTTTTAGTTACCTATATAGCTATCTACAGTTTGTTCAGCGGATGATCGGCCCTACGTCACAACTCCCGTCCTTGTCTGGCTCGTGAATATAATACGACCGATATCCGTCGTATAGTCATGAGTATTAGACAAGGACGGGAGTTGTGACGTAGGGCCGAACATTCGCTGAACAAACTGTACGTATTATTAGGTAGGTATTAATCCCGCTGGTATTTTCCACTTTTAATAGAACTAAACAGCGTTCTGTGTCATTGCCGCCTGCTGCGATAAATTAAATTCATTAAGAAACACAATATAAGTATTGGAAAATAATGCGAAACGAATGTAATTTAAATTATCGCGTCCTAGCGGTTGTTTTTTCCATTTCAAAAATTCCAGAGGATAGTTAAAAAATCAGTAAAAAGTCAATGCCATCGCTCATACCGAAATAGCTTCGAGCAGAGTAGAAATACCTATACCTACTTACTGGAAATATATGTTACTGTATCTATTTAGGAATGTATAAATAGAGATAAATAATAAATCAATAGTGCCGGTACAACTTCATAAACAAAAGATTGGCAGATTAAATTAGAGGGAGATTCCGGGATCCAGGTCACTGAACACCTCGTTGTTGCACCCTACATTGGGTTCATCGGTCATTTTATATACCTATTAGTACGTACAACCAGCGTCCAGAGATAGTATTTCTAGACTTTGGTACAACGGTCTGCGAGATATCCTGACATAGGAAGGATAACCTGATACTTAAGTTGAAAACTTGCAAATAGGTATTTGAATTAGGAACTGGGTTGATATCTACATACCTAATACACCTATATGTGTATACCTAGCTACTTACTATAATACCTACCTACCTAGGTACCTAGGTACTGTACTTAGGGTACCTAATAAGCAATGATTTTTTAAATATTTTATATTTCCTAGAACTTACCGATACCTACCTGTACCTATAGTTATCTAAATATTGGTAAGTAGCTATACCGTACTTTCACCGTTTTAGTAGACATAGCCATGGCTGGGGGGGCGGGGGGCGTGTTTTTTGCTTTCAAACCTCGACTGATAAGCGGTGCGGGACTACTGTGTACTCCCCCCGCCAACGACTGACAAACCTAGCTGGACGCACGGCGACGCGCGGCCTAGGTATTCCCCTATGTCTACTAAAACGGTGAAAGTACGGTAGATAAGCACCTATGTAAAAATCATGGTTTTCTCAATTAGGTAGGTAGGTATCTTTTGTTCGAAACGAAATTCAGTTCATTAGACACTAGAGGTTTGTAATTTGTAATTCAGTTTAATTTTTGCAATAATATTTTATTGATTGTCTAAATACAATGATTTCTCATTTAAGAATACGCCAAGTAGGTACATAGGTTGGAATACTGTCCGATCCTCGTCATGATCATCGTTGTTATTTTTCTACAGACTAGGTAGGTAGGTACCTAGGTAGGTATTTTAAAACCTACTCGCATTTTTGAATTGCTGATTTCTTTATTGTTCAAGATGCGATTAAATACATCATGCAAATAAACAAGTTTCGCATTACAAAAGCTCCGTGATGTAATAAAATAAATAACGTAGTCTTTGTTTCCTGCACAAACAATTCTCTTCACATAGAGCCTCATACCTAAGTAGGTACGTGTACCTACGTAAGTGACCTAGATAGGTACGTTCTTATTTTAAATTTGTAAAACATCTCAATCTTCACCCCATCTTGAATACCTACCTATCAATGCAACTTTGGGAAAATTCAAAGCAACGATACTTAATGTGAATAGCGAATAGTAATAGTGAACCTACCCGTGACAATAAAATATTTAAGACTCGATTTAAGATAGATTCAGTTTAAGTTCAAACTTTTCAAGTTGCAACTTATTGTAGGTACCTACTTACCTAATCCCATATTGTGGTAGGTAGGTATAACAACCATCACATATAGGTACTTTCGATCCAGCTTTCTATCAAAGGCACCACAATCGTGAACAATAAGTAGGTAGGTATATACCTGATACCAGTGTGATAATAGTAGGTACTTATAGGTAATAAGTAATAAATTACCTCTAATATTCAGGTTCCTAGGTAGGTAGGTACTTTTCTTCATATTGATTTTTCAATAGCAATAATGATTTCTGAAGGTAGGTAAGGCAAGGTAACAGGTACCTAAGTACCTACTATCTATAGGTACGCACTGGTCTGGTACCTGCTTAGGTACCTATGAAGGTAAAAAGAATGATAGGTATACCTTACTAGGTATGTCTCAAAATCCTATCGTTTCGGTAAGAATGCTGAACTAATCTTGGTATAGGTATTTTAGTTTTTCTGATTCTGTTCTTGATATTGGGTGTTGGATGTCGAAATATTTTGTTTGTCCCATAAAAACCACTAACTTTTTTTTGTATCTAGCGTAGGTAGGTAGGTACTAGGAAATCCAATCCTGATAAATAAATTTGATCCCTGGATTTCGGGATGATTGATTTTAAATCCCGGGGTTCTGGGATCGAATATCAAAATTTCCGCGATAGTTATTTTCGTATTTTTTCGAACAAGTAATAGGTAATTACTAAATGGGTAGTTTTTGCATCTAAAGTGTATTTTGAAAAATAAAACATAAGTAGGTAGTTACCTATAGTTAATTCCGAGGTTAATTGTTATAACATTCAAAAAAGAGGATACCGAGGAGGATACCTACCTACTAATGAAGAAAAGAACATCAACAGTTTAAACTAATAACTAATGCCCCTAAGAAATAAAACTTTAAAATTAAAAAACTTCTAAGGAATTAATCCCAATAATGGGATTTTGTACTTTCCCATTGTGAAAATTTCTGGACGGAGCCAATAAGGCTTATGAAATAAAACTAGAGAAGAAGCAATCTGTAAAATATCATAGAATAATCTCCGACCTATTTCCTGTGATTCTGGGGATTGTAAAATACCTAGGTATCTCGAAAATAGGTAAGGGATCCCGGGATTGGATTTCCTGATTCTTAAAAAACAGGTAGGTAGGTAGGTACCTACTTACAATAAGAGTCATGATTTGTCCCCTACTCCCACATGTATGGATATTTATTTGCCATTTTCTTAATTACAACCTGCAGAATGGATAATGTAGGCACCTAAGTAAGTAATTCCAATAATAATTAATGAGATGGTTACGATTTCATAATTAGGTACGTACCTACTACTTAGGAGGGCCTGTGTTGGCGTGTTGTAAAATCAAGCAACCCTTTGTGTTTATTTTATTTCAATATCGTCAGTGTGATTTGTCAAATTATTTTCATCGTTCATCCAAACATCCGTTTAGCAGCTAAATATTTTTTTATCACGTGGAAAACATTTTTTGTAGGTACACGGTACTTACAACTCTTGTTGCACAAACTAGGTAGGTACCATCGTACCTACATTTACGCTACAAACAACCATGGCACAAACATCAATAATAATAATTCTTTGTTTCAATTACGTTTCTTCCCACCAGCCCGTGCTTCCATGGCTTGCCCTGCTATCCGACGGCAAACGATGGTCGACTCACAACCTAACCTCACTTTTCTCAACGCACTCTTCGATCTCACATTCCACCTGCTTTAATAAATAATAGAAACATTTCCGACGTTTATCCTATAGTTTCGGGCACCAAACTTGACCTAGTACACACTCGCGGGGTTAGTCGCCGCTGTTTTGCCGGCCGGCCGCGTGACTTAACGATTGCATTTTATTGGGCATGGGCATAGTAATATCCCGCGCTGTGTCTCGCGCCTAGTATTTAGAATGAAGTGAGAAGTGACGCGGCGGCGGCCGGCGGCGGCGGCGGACAGGGGCAGGTCGGGCAGGCGGATGAGGCGGCGTTGCCGGACTGACGCCAAGGCAGACGGAATTTCGTTCCAATGGTATGAGTGGGTAAGAGGTTAGAATGGTTTGGAAGTGACTAGAGCACGATTTGCCTCGTCTGTAGGTTACTTTAAAAGACTCAATATGTACAGCACGTACCTGGTGATTCAACATTTTGACCCATAAAATGGTTTTTTTCGATCTGTAGTGAGCAACACGCATACTTTTGAACTTTTGATAAACACAAATTTTAATCTAGTACCTAATTACTCACATTTTGAGGCAAAACATATTTATCATAATGGCCGTCATTAGCATTTTCACAAAAAGTGATACCTACCTAAATATTTTTAAATAATTTTTGTCCCAAAATGTGAGCAGGTAATTAATTAGATTAAAATTTCTATTCATCAAAAGTTTAAAATTATGGGTGTTGCTCGCTAGAGATCGAAAAAAGCCATTTTATGGGCCAAAATGTTGAATCACGTGCTGTACAGGGTGTTCCCGTATATTTTGACCCACCCCTAGAGCCTTTATTTTTCGAGTTAGAAAAAAATTGGTTACCTACCTACTTAAATGAAAGTTATGTAATATGGTTATGGTACCAAGGTGTATTGTCTCAAAAATAATGGATTGATATGAATGCTTTTGCCTAAGTTGATATGTTTTTCCACGGCAACCTTGATTAAATATAAAGATCGTATTTATCTGCAATTTGGAATATCATGCGAATGCTTAGAGCAAATATATAACATATTTACCTATATTGTTGGAATCGGAAAAATGCGTGCAATTCAAAAATCCACAAATATACGGGGTATTCCATTAAAAAAAGTAAGTTTATATTTTTTCATAAATTTGCGACGCTCAGTTGTCTTATCTAGTAACAGATCCTAGCGGTTCAGAAAAAACCGTACAACTTTCATTTAAGTAATTTTTTTTTAACATTGATAATAGACCGTCAGATAGTGACAGATTTAGGTGCCCCATTTTCGCATATAAGCCTCGAAGAGGGTTGAAAAGTAGGTAGGTACATGGATGCTGAGTAGAATGAAGATAAATTTACGAGTAGCCCCTGGGGATAACATGTAGAAAATTCGATTTTCTTATATAATATGTTACTAGTTTCGATGGGCTCGAGGATGGGCTTGTGTGGAAAAATCGATCAGAATCTCGATTTTTCCTTACAAGATTACGCCCTTATTTCAAGCCTTTAGCCACAGTTAAGCCTTTGGTTTTCCGAAGCCAGGTTGTAATAATTAATCATTTAGTGAACAGGGCTTGCCTGAAAATATTGGTAGGTAACAACCGCCTTTTATTTCTGTTAAGGAAAATCGAATTTTAGGTATGTTATCCACTTGTAAATTTCCCTTGATTCTACTCAACATCGATGTACTTTTCAACCCTCTTCGAGGTTTGTATGCGAAAATGGGGCACCTAAATCTGTCACTATCTGACGGTCTATAAGTAAAAATGCCGTTAATGGAAACGAGTAATTCTTACAATTTTTAGCCCAATAGGAAATAAAACAAAGAAAGGCAATCCTAATTGATCCACTGCAATGTTACGGGTTCTCTCTACGGGGCTCTGGGACGCCCGGCCTCTTCCCCCCCCCATTATTCTCATTTCCGGTTAGTCCCGATTGGGGATTTTATTTTTATAGGGTGATTATTTGTTGTTTTTTAGAGGGAGTAGAGGGACGCCGTTCGACGTCCGGAAGCTTGTTAAGTCCGAAGGACCTTAGAGGTTTGCAGAATAGGGAAAAGGAAATAACAGGGGAGTCCTTCAGGGGGAAATCAATCAATTCTCCAAATTTTACGGATACTTCTAGGGTATGCCTATTGACGGAGGGTCACTTGGAAATATCTTGACAAAAATATGAATTTTTAGAGAACTTTATTTGATGGGCTAGCTTTGTGTAAAAACACATTCGAGATCCATGGCCTACTTTCTGAGATATTTTTGAAAAATTCTTCGGCTTTTATTTCAAGAGTGATTTCAAGAGGTATCGAAAAAATGTCTTAGTGAGTTTCTGTGGGTAAAACCGATTGCTTTAAGCCTCCTCTATCAGAATTTGGAAAACTTCCGCGGTTTAGTGGGTGCCCTCTTAGCACTTAAAAGTTACTCAAGTTACCGATTTATCGATTTAATTATGTGACAGAAGCTACTTGCTTTATTTTTTGCTTTAACATTTGCACTACTGTACGTAGTGTATTGTTGTAAAATTAAGTGCCAAGAAAGCATCCACTAAACTGCGTCAGTTTTCCAAATTCTGGTATAGTAGACTATAGAAGCAATTAGTTTTGCTTACAGATTTCATCAATAAGTTTTTCTACAACTCTTCAAATAATATTCAAAAACAGGTATCTGAAAAAGTATGCCCTGGAATGAGTTAATACAAAGATAACCCATCAAAAAGGCATTTTTTTCTTTCAAATAAAGTCCTCCGAAAAATGCATAAGTAGGGATTTGTCAAGATATTTCCAAGTGGCCCTCTGTCAATAGACACCCTGTTGAAGGCGATTCGAGAATGTAGAACTAAAGTATAAGAATATAATAGGTACTTAGTTCAGACAGTGTGTAGACTTAAAATCTTGAAAATTTTATGAAATGTAATTGAAATTAAAATGTGTTTTTTTTGTTTAAATATTGTTGTCCTGCAACTGCAACATAAAATAACTAAGTACCTACAACCTACCTATTTGCTTCAAGAAGTAAATCCTTCTCGTCTGCATGTTAATAAAAAGTCTAGATTACAAATCTGCGAACAAAAAGGTACTCAGTATTCGCAGTATTTACAATACCCAGTAAACTAACTCGTCGTCATTAGCATTAGAATGTTTTTCCCTCGCAGTCCAGAATGGGTGAAGGATGGAATGCGAGGAATTCATCAGGAAGTTAATTCGAATAAATATATTGGAAAACTCACCGGACAGTGCTAAGGGTGACTTATCCCTAATTTATCTACCTTCAAATAATTTATCTGTATTCACACGAAACAAATCTGTAAGTGAAGTAAGATTTCTATTTTTGGTAGGTATGAGAACTTATGTGAACAATATTATTAGATCGTAATAATAATAATTAATAATTATTATTGTCAACATTGAACATTATTGCCATACCTATGTTTTGTTATTTCATCAAGGTCAGCGTCAGCATTCAACCCTTTGTCCGACATTATTTCAAAGCGTTTATGGTAGGTATGCCAGAATGGTATTCTATGTTCTACAGTGTGTGCCCAGATTATTAAAACGACTATTAAATGAAAAAAAAAAAAATTCAAGTTGAAATTTGATCTTCTGGGGTTCAGATCTGCTTGGTTTGAAATTAATTTGTTACATTATTTTAGTTTTAGAAAAAATCACGTATGTCTTGGATATTTTCACACCGGTAAAGTGACATTTGACAACTTTGATTTTTCTTCTTTTTTTCTTTTGAAATTTCGCAATCCTTCTCAGTTTTTCATTCTGAACAAGTTTCCTTAATAGCATTTTGTCGTAAAACCTACAAAAAGGTCACTCTATTGGTGTGAACAAATATTAGTTATTTCCAAGACTTGATTTTTCGAAACTAAAATTATGTCACAAATTGGTTTTAAACCAAGCAGGGCTGAAACTCAACAGATCAAATTTCAACTAGAAGTTTTTTTGTCAGTTACAAATAAATTCATCCAGGCAATCACACAGGACACGGTAGAATAAATTCGTATATAATTTGTATTCTCAAATTTATCTTTCTCTTTTCACATCTCCAAGTTCTCTTGCTGGAATACGGCGAACGGCAGGTTGGCGTTTTCGTAATTTAAAGGGGAACGAACATGAACTTCACAGCCGCCTGCTATTTTACAAAGCGGATGGACCGGTCAAGTGCGCTGTTGCCAGATCCTCCGGCTTCTCTTTGAGCGTTACGAAAATTATTCCAGATTTAAGATATCTGGTTGCACGCTCGGCCATCGCTTTGATAGTTCTGACAACTTTTACGTGAAAATCGCTGACTATCCCGTCAGATGATTGGTAATACGACCCACGCCCGGGGCTGTCCCGCAGAGGGGAGCAGGGGGGGGGGTGCCTCGCGTGCACCGGGTGTGCCCGACAGGAAAATAACGAGGGTGGCTGGGAATGGGAAAGAGGGCGGGGGTTCGGGAGCGGGGAGGGGTGGGGGTAGAGGGCTGTAGTCAGTGGCGGACTCAATGTAGGTAGGTGTAAAAAGTAGTTTTGCACTATTACGGAATACCTAATGTCAATACCTAGGTACCTCCCTCTGTCTTCACAATACAAGTATACATTATATATACCTAGCTTTGGTTTTGATGCACACTATGATCTTTAGCTTTGGACGGCACCGTCGAATTGATAAAGGCCCGCCAGCTGGCGACGCGAAAAGTCACACTACGTCATCACAGTGAGAAAGTTTTTTGTAGTTGATTACGTTTACTTGTCTGGCGATTTTCCTGTTTTAAAGAACGTTTGTTGTGTTTATTATGTTTTGGACTGTGTTTTTTAGTAAAAATTATAGGACGTGGAGTTTTATTAATAAGGCGGTAAAACAGCAGTAATTCAGAATAAAGTGGATAAAATTCATTTTTAGTTTATAGGTAAGGTTGTGTCTATAGTTTCGGACTTATTTAAATCATGTCGTGGACGTGTTCCGTTCCCAACTGCAAGGGAAACTACAAAGGCGACCCTAAAGTGTCCGATTTTTCCTTCCCTAAAAACCCCATTTTAAGGGGAAAGTGGATCAAGGCCATCAAAAGAGATTTTGTTCCTACACAGTCTTCCAGTGTAAAAGTGGTTTTGGTTTGAACTGTTTGGAGAGTTTTATACCTAACAATTTTACATGATTAAACGTAACCACCTTAAAATCAGGAAGTTTTATGGTTTTATTCATTGGAATTTAGTAATATCTAGGCAAGCAAATACGAAATAACTGGCATTTACGAAAATTTTATCGGTAGATATCAAAATGCACCAAAAGCCCTTGAAAATGTGACTTTCACTCTCGTAGATTATTATCCGTGTTGTAAAACGATGAGCTATAGATGTGAACAATCATTTTAAAGTGTTTTTTTACTAAATTTACCAAGTTGTCATCTTGATTGGCGCCTTAGGCCCACCTCCCTTGGATGACTCATCACTTTCAGCTGCCGCGGCCTTGTCATTGCACCATTTTCATCTAATCTACAGTGGCATTATACAAGAAAAGCCACTGTAATCTAATCAGGGACTCTTTAAAATAAGGGGACCCAGCATGTCACAGTCTATCACATAGGAGAAGTGAAGCCTTGTTTTCTGTATATCTCCAAGGAGACCACATAAGTGGGCTGGTACAAGGTTATTTTATATGTCAGTGTCAAACTGCCATCAGGTTTTATGTGACATGCCAGTTCCATAGATTCCAAAGGAGGTGAAAAATATCCCATCATAGTTCACAATTTTTAAGTTTTCTAACTTCAGATAGTCAATTAAAGGTAATGCGGCCGCCTGTAGTAGTCCCAATAATTGCAACCAGATTTCTCACCTTTAGTAATCCTACAATTCCCATTACGTGGGCATTACGTGTAAGTAAGTAGTTCAAAATAAAAATGGTATTTCCTAAATTTTAAATTATTAAGCAGGTAGCTTCAGTCAGGTCTTTTTTTAAACAGTTTTTATCTACAACTACTTATAAGTTTATTATAAATTATAAATAATTATAAAAATGAGCACCGAGAAAAACTACATGATTAGAACTAAGTACAAGACCTAATTTTATTAGTCCATTCCGAAATCTGTGAAAGTTCTTTGGGTAGATACATTCAACAAGGGAAGAAAGTTCAAGTACGTACCTATTATACCTACATATTACAAATGGTTTGAGGAACCTGGTAACAAGGTGCAATAACAACAAATTCTCAAATAAGCAAAATCGGCACTGACTTACCATACTTATATTACTTAAATTCCTGGAAATAATTGCAGGAAACCAAATTCAAATATAAAATAAATTTGATTCAGTTGACACTTGCCATATTCTGTGTTTGTTGACAGAACATTGTCAAGTCTAATTTTTAAAAACCATTATTAATTTTTACTAACAATCAAAGTAGGTACCTACCTGTTATTCATAGATTCTCCAATAAAATGGCATACTTGGCATCATTACAATGGGGAAAGAAACGGCCTCACTTTGGAAAGTATAATGCTTTGTCCCCTTACTTTAAAGGGTCCCTGAATCTAATCCAGCTCCTTATCGATCTAGGCCAGGGAAATTACGGTAAAAAATAACGAAACCTTAGACAAAATTAATAACCGCATTTTTATAATGCCATCACAAAATATTGGTAATAAATGAACACCAGAATTGTTTTTTTATACAAAATAAACATACGCGTGTGGGCTTTTTTTAGAAAAATACATTCTTGTTGTAATAAAGACGGCATTGTTGTAATAAAGACGGCATAAACATTAACTGCGAATTTTAAGCTGCATTTATTAGTAAGTAAAATGATGTAAAAATGACATCTTGCGTAATATTTTGTCGGGCAAAAATACCTATTAACTGCGTTTTTATTATTTATAATTACCTTAAAAATCAAGTAGGTATTAACAGTTTGTTCTGAAATTAAACATATTGTTTCGCCGTAAATAGCATTTTAAAGAAATTTTAAGCCGTCTTTGAGAGCAAAATTATTAACTGGCTGATTTTTGTTAAACTTTGTAAGTGGATACTAAGTCCTGTTAAATTTTTAAAATTAAACAAAAATTGGTAAGGGAAGTATACAAATGACAGTTATGACTTACATGCGCCCTAAATAAATGTTTAATTTCGATATATGTGATTTAATATAGTTATATTGTAAAAAGTTAAACAAAAAAAAAACAGTTAATATTTTTGCTTTTCCTAAAGAAATGACAAGTGACAGTTGACCTATATGCGCCGTAAATAAATGTTTAATTTCGCTATATATGATTCAATATAGTTATATTGTAAAAAGTTAAACAAACAAAAAACAGTTAATATTTTTGCCTATTCTATACCAATGAGAAGTGACAGCTGACGTACATGCGGCTCAGATAAATGTTTAATTTTGTTACATTCTATTTGTAAAAGGGAATGATCATCTGCAATAAAAACGTAGTTAATATTTTTGCCTTTGCCGAAATAGAAAATTATCCGATTTTTATCTCTCTTTGTCGATCTAAGTTACTTTCCATATTCTTAAAATGTTTAATTTCTTAATATATGTTAGCAAGGGAAGTTTTTTACCTAAAGACTAAAAAAATCCAGTTAACATTTTTGCTCGAAATTTCTAACGAAAAATAGGTGTTTTTTGAGGTGACTCAAGGTTCCGTTTTTTCAAAATGTTTAATTTTTGGTTTCTACCAACGTATTTACTTATAATTTTGATATGGTAAAACAAAATTGCAGTTAATATTTTTGTCTAGGTCAAATTCTATTTTCCCTGGCGTGAGCTGTCATTGTAGGTACCTAGGTATTAAACGTACCTATCAAAGTTGTTGTCTACTTCTGAAGTACTTCTAAACTAGGAGCCATAGATAAAGGATTTATATATAGGGACTAGGAGCCTACGCCAATGACGGTGCCAGGCGCTAGGCCGCAGGGCCTTCCCGCAACGAGTAATATCGCCATGCCCGCTTTATGGTCCCGGAGAATTAACTTTCTGCGAATTTCGCCCTTTATGGGTTATAAACAAATTTGGAATAAAATATATCCCGTGTTGGTTTTGGTATTATCCTCGCCGGGCCGTGCCGTTAACTGGATTTATGCCGCCATATTTTGTCCCTTTTATGTTCCATATGTGCATTCGGCTTCTTTTGCCCGCGGCATAAAAACCTATGGAAGTTACAGCACAACCTGGCCCACATATTATATGTATGAAATTAATAATGCTCATATCCGCCACTTATAAAACTCTTCAGGCCCGTAACTCTTTTATTTTGTTGATCTTGATGTCAAAATAAAGCTTTTTCTGACCTATTCTAACTAATTCTAAAATCGTCTTTTATATAAGTAAGGTCTGGACCAACACTATATTGAAGACCTGTGCATAGCGCTGTTTCAAGCGATCGCCACTGGCGCCACACGACGAAACAAATTTAAGCGGTGGTTTAATGTTAAAACACCATTGTTGCAGAATCTGAATCTATAAAATAAAAACATGCAAATGTCCCTCTAATTTGACAAGTTCACACGGTATATTTCCATACATTTTCTTAAGAAAAGCGAGTCTAAAACGCAAGCAAGAGTATTTGGTACCTTTTGGTTTGAAATGAAGTCCATGGCTAGTTGTAGTGTAAGTAAGCATAAAACGCATTAGATTCAGTTTCTTCTTTATATGGAGGACTATTGGTTCGCTTTGGAGCTATAAACAAAATTTTCTACTTTCATTCTTGCATACGTTCCAAAATACTCTTCCACAATAATATCTAGAATTTTCGCTCCTTCAGCTGGTTGATCAGATCATCCCATAATTCTAAAATAATGTTTATTCTTCTGCAATGCAGTGTGCATACCTACCATTTTCTTCATGTGCATGGAAATTTCATGTTATCACAAACAAGTATACCTATAAAAGCTGTGTTAATAGGATAAAACTGCTAAATACTGGACGCAAAGGCAATTCGTTACCGTAAAAAGAAGGCAAATCGTAATAAAGCTGGATATTTAAAATTTGGGACATTTTAAAAGTCAGTAACTGACATACCAATAATCACAGCATCACCGAATTGATAAGTCAATTCAATGCACACAGCATACCCCCCTATAAACTATAATAAGTCGCCATTTTTTTCGTCGAGTGGCGCCACCCCAGTCCGTAAACAACAATGAAATATGACGTCATGCTCTCGGGTCTTTAAATAGTGTCGGTCCAGGGTACTTACAGGGTGTCCTACCGAAATTTGCTATCCCTTAACTTTTTTTAAATCTGATACCACAGCGTTAATAAGGACACCCCAAAACCCCCGTATACCAAATTTGAACAAAATATATAAGTAAATACATATAGGATGTTCGGTTCTACACCATGTTAAAGTTGAGCAAAATAGGGACTTTAAAGGTTCATTCTCACTCAATTATTTTGCCCGCTTTTGGCGTTCGGAAACTCATTTTCCTCTTCGTTGCCGCGTCCCATTTCCCCAAGAACCTTAATAACATACCCACACCATTCGCAGTACAAAAAAATATCCAAGTAAAAAGTGTTGCATCGTTTGCCGTTCGCCGTTGCGGGAGACGGCGGGCTCCTTATTTTTAACCGTCGCGCACCGGCAGCAGCGAGGCCTTTAAAAGCCATTTTCGTGCACGCATCGTGTAATTAACCTCGTGGCGTAAAAAAGGCCCAAAGGCGAACAGCTGGCCAGCAAGTCTTCGCCGGTGATGGCCAGTGGCGGAACGGGACGAGGACTGGATGCGAATAGTTATTTATGTACCTACCAAGGCACTGAAGTTCAACTTTTTACGACTCATGTGGAGTTTAGTTGCTGAGGCCTCTGGCCGAGGCAAATAAACCACACGAGTCATAAAAAGAACTTCAGTGCCGAGGTACATATTATATTTTTTTTGAAATCGGAAAAAAAATGTTTTATTAGGCAAGAAGATAATATTAAGGGATCACCCGTCCATGAACCGACTACGCGCGGCGTTGCTTGACTTTGACGATCGCTCTCCCTAAGACAAGTATGATGAGACACGGCACCTTCTGACAGAAAAACCAAACTGCTGCTTCTTGTGTAGCCTACACAACAAATCTATTGATATTCAAATTTACTAAAATATGTATACTGAAGGATTGCGCTTCTATAGGAAACAATTTCGCAATGTGTACGAAAAGTTAAATGAGCCTTTATCGACCGGTCACATATTTGGTCACTTTTGACGGGCGATTTCTCCGCGTCTGACGTTTGATGTTTACATCTCGCCAAGGCCTACTTATTGAAAAAATCGTACAATAATGGGCTACATTATAATGGGCTACATTATTGTACGATTTCTGTGCTTTTAATGACGATTTTGGGACATTTTAATGCCGATTTCAAGAAAAATAATTTTTTACAAGATATAACAACATGCAACATCACTGGGTATTACATTTTTCGCCATATACTCTGGATTTTTGCGATCCTTGCTACTTCAAGGCTAGGTTTTTGCACGAATTTATTAAAAAAAAACTGGTTGCTTTGTTTTTTTCATAAAAGAAATCTAAGTACAGTGTCCTCCAAAAAGTTCGCAGCAGGGGGGGGAATTTTTAATTAATGTTTTATTTTGAAATTTAATTTTAGGGTTACCTTTTGCTTGAAAAATGACTCAAACGTGGTCATGTGACTTTCGTTGTCTGTCAAAAATGACATTTAAAAAATATATCGCCAAAAATGGGTTTATTTGTTAAAATATCAAAAAGTTTTACTTGAAAAAGTTGTTTCTTTTTCAATTTTACGTAAGTGTACCAAATTTGAACGCTCTAATTAAGTAGGTATGAAATTTCTGAAAATTTTAAAAACTTGTAACTTCGTAAAAACTTTTTTATATCACTATCTTTATCATTCTATTAACTTTTTATAACTAATTACAGATAAGAATAGGTATTTTTCAAAATAAAATGATATTAACGCTATAAAATTCTGTTATGTTTGCTGCAAAGTTGATGTACCGTCTAGCATTTAGGGTATAAATTTTGTTACATTACGTTTTCCAGTTCTAAATTGATGCCAAAATAATAATAAATTAAATTTTCATCAAACTATTTTACGTATCTAAGCAAAATTCTTGACTTTTATGGAACAAATAATTATTACTTTTCAGTTTAATTTCGCATTAATCGATATTGGTGAGTAGGCCATGGAGGGAATTGAAGCAATTGTTTTTATTTGACAGTTTAATTAATACTCTTGAAACGAAGAATGGTAAAAACAATTGCTTCAATTCTCTTTATGGCTTACTCATCAATATCCATTAATGGGAAATTAAACTTAAAGGTAATTAAAAATTTGTTCCATAAAAGTCAAGAATTTTGCTTAGATACTTAAAATAGTTTGATAATAATTTAATTTATTATTATTTTGGCTTTAATTTAGAACTGGAAAACGTAATGTAACAAAATTTATACCCTAAATGCTAGATGGTACATCAACTTTGCAGCAAACATAGGTATAACAGCATTTTAAAGCGTTAATATCATTTTCTTTTGAAAAATACCTATTCTTATCGTTAATTAGTAATAAAAAGTTAATAAAAAGATAAAGCTAGTGATATAAAAAAGTTTTTACGAAGTTACAAGTTTTTAAAATTTTCAGAAATTTCATAATTATTCAAAATTGGCAAAAAACTAAATCTTTTATTAGAGCGTTCAAATTTGGTACACTTACGTAAAATTGAAAAAGAAACAACTTTTTCAAGTAAAACGTTTTCATATTTTAAGAAATAAACCCATTTTTGGCGATATATTTTTTTAAATGTCATTTTTGACAGATAACGAAAGTCACATGACCATGTATAAGTGAGTCATTTTTCATCTTTTTGCAAGCAAAAGGTAACCCCTAATTTCGCCATTTCTTGCACATCATAAGG
Source organism: Pseudeuparius sepicola (assembly GCA_963920635.1). Taxonomy (NCBI): domain Eukaryota; kingdom Metazoa; phylum Arthropoda; class Insecta; order Coleoptera; family Anthribidae; genus Pseudeuparius; species Pseudeuparius sepicola. Next base: position 122,816,944 of record OY987299.1, on the reverse strand, counting down.
CAGCTTAAATAGGATCTAAATCTTCAAATTTCATCGCGATGATACTTCCCTCCCAATTTCGCGACTCTCCCCAGATTGGGGGTTTCGCCTAAAGCTGGCGCATTGACAAAAACAGCAATTTAACTTTCTTAATTAAGCCGGGTATATACCTTTGGAATTTCACCTGGGAAGAGGGAAACGCCAATTACGGGCTTATATTGTGACGTTTCTAATTAAAATTAGATCCGCAGCGATGAAAGCAAAATTGCTGATACGCGGGTGCCCCCTATCCGAGATGAGAAGCGAGACGCGTCTTCAGAAATTACTATGTGTGCGGGCAATGGGCATAGCTCGTTATTTTGTCGCGAGGCAGGTACACTGTCATCTTGGGGCGTAATGAGAATTCTGGATATCAAGTTTAATTGGGAGTAAGTACCTAACCACGTTTTCAAAAACCCGTGCCCCGTGTGTTTCAGGCATCAACCGATGCAATTTTTTATAGCAGTACCCAGGTACCCGTGTACATACAACTAACTCTAAGCTTATACTAGTAGAAGTAGGTAAGGTGCAATAGGCACATAACATAAACCACAGCAAAAACTAAGTACCTATTTTTCCCACAAAATTTCTACACTCTATTCAAACTAAATACAAGTGGCCCGTAAACATTTACACGATCGAAGCACGTGAACAATTCTGAGAGCTAATACGAGGCAGGGCCGCATTAAGGACGATCTCTGTGAGTTTTATTATATAAAATATTAAAATAATATGCCCCAGTATTCAGAACTTTAAAAACAAACTTTTATGGCACACCTAGTCATTCACTTACCTGCAAATTTCTACCGTTAACACAAATCGTAGCTCAAACAATTAATAAACAGCGAAAGAATTATATCGGAAAAAATAAAGGTCCACTTGCAACTCAATACACCTCTCTAAGAAAAACCGACTCGCTGCACTCGCCCGCCGGGCCAGACTTTATTGCCGGCTGGCCAATAGCAAGCCGATCACGTGCGTATCACGCTCTATACCCCGATTACTGTAAGAAGTCCCGATTTTGTCAGATGACATTCTCCACATACCTAATCCCTAGAAATTTTCTGTTAACCATGGGTATAACATTGGTAAGTTGTGTCTCAACCAGTTAATGACGTCACTCATTGATTTATGATGTGAAAAGTTACCCAAGTGATACGAAAAAAAGAACATAATAAAATAAAAACCTTATTGAAATCACGATTATACCTCTACAAATAAAAATAACTATGACTACAACTCATTTTAATAATAATTTCAAACGTCATGGAAACACTTTCATTTTGGTATTTTGGTATAATCAGCTACTTGCGGCTGCGTCTATGGTGTGTACTCAGGCAAATTTTATTTCGGTGTTGTGAAAGTGACAGTGAAGGTTTTCCGGATCTTTCAAAAGGGTTCAAACTTTGGGCAGTGAAAATATTCGCGAGTTTTGTACGTTTCGTGAGTTTTACCGTTATCTGTGTTGTTCTTGTTCTGTTCTGTGTTATTAGTAGTTATTCATTGTGCAAATGGGCTCGTTACTGACCTGGACTTTTGACCCGGTTGCATTTTTTGCTGCATTGCTGCCAACTTAGGATTGCGAAATTACCAATTGACAGTCCCAGTAAGGACTTCTTAAAATAATTTGACTATAGCCATGCAATAACTTGTGTTTATGTTACACTTGCGTTTAGTTTGAATAGAGTATACTTAGGCATAGGTTTATGATGTAGGTAAAATTTATGATCTCCGAAAATCTTATTCTGTCACGGAGTAAAGTTTGTGGTATTTTTACCCGTCCACACAAAAAACTTGATTCGGATCCTTTGGTCCGTTCATCACAGTATCGATTTCTGCTGCCCGTACATGGGTGGCAGACTTCTCCGATTTCAGTCCCGATTCTCCATACAATGAAGGATCTCCGGTTTCGATCTACGGTTACCTTATGGCGATGGCGTTCGTCTTTTGGACTATACGACCATAGGGGGCGTCTACCTGAGAAAATTATTACCCCCCACCCAACAAACACTGATCGTATTTAAACGCTCTACATTTTTGTGCCTATCCCAAAATGCCATTACATTATTATTTTGATGGTCTTTGCTCAAACTAAAACAGTAAACGTTCATCTGTTCGTAAGTTATAGATTGATTTGATTGATTTCACCTCCTGATTTAACATCACACGAAATTGGCAGATTTGTATTGTAATGATTGTGTTATTAACTCTTACAAGATGGGAATCCTATACTCTCTGTTTTAAATGAATTTTAATAGTATACTATATAACGAGAGTAGTAAGAAGCTTATTACGTATACGAGTGGAAAAGTTGCACACGAGCCGCGCAGCGGCGAGTGCTGTAATTCCACGAGTATGTAATAAGCTTACTAATACTCGAGTTTTGTACTATAATTTTTCTTCGACGAAAGAAAAACTATTATAATAGATAAACTATACTTCTGATTATCTGACAGGCAACAATTAGTATGTTGGCTGGTTGCTATATGGTGACGCGGATGACGCGCTAACAAGGCACCCGTGATAATTGCGTTTTAATTAAGAACAGATACGTAATTTTTTTATTACATGCCAGTCATTACGTGTCAGTCATTACATGTCAGTGTTCGTAACAATGGACTTACTTATAACCTAAACCGTCACTTAATAGATATGTTACTAGCCTAGGAGTAGAAAAAATGCTTTACATGATTTTGATACAATATGGTTTGACGACATTACTGTAAAGATCGGAAAAGCTTGTAGTAACAGTGTCGCGCAGTCGGGTCCTAATTTGGAGCATTGTTAGGGTGGGAATTATTATTATTATTATTTGATCTGTTTAACTTCTACGCCAATGGAACGTTGGTTTGAAAGTTAGCAGTTTTTGGAAACTCAATCGAGACTGACAATCAAGTAGGCCGTCACTTAAACATTTCTATTTACCTGTCAGATTAATTTCACTTCCTGTCGATCTAAATCTGCTATATAAGAGACAAAATTCTTAAGAGACCACCTCTTACGTGGCAGTGTCTGATGTTCGATCCAAAAGTATTCAATTTGGAGTGCTTTTTTTTTTCAATTGATATCCTTTACCTTTATCCCCCACCCGTAATATGTCACTAAAACATCCTTTATTACTTATAATTACAGGTATTAAAAAATGTTTTTTGTTCATATTCTTGGCTTGACGTCGTAGGTTAGAATTTCCACGTTCGATATTATTTGCATTATGTCGCTAATTGTCGAATTTTGTGGGTTGATGAACAAATAGCAAGTACACAGAACCAACAATCACTAATGGTTACCCTACACCCTCTTACCCCTTCTAGTAGCTGTAGAAGAGGCCGAAGTTTCCTATATCTCACCGCTACTAACTAATATCGATTGGATTAAATAACATCTAGCCAATGGAACCCATATCTCCGGTAGGCCTACGGCTACAGTAGGAGTCCCGGGTTCTAGTGGCTGGAGTGTATTTTTTTCAATTGATATCCTTTGCCTGATGTGCCACTAAAACATATCTTATTATTAAAACCAAATTTATGACAAATCAAGTTAGCCATGACATAATAAGATTGACAATAAACTGGCTTGTCAATTTAACATTTCTAGTTACCTTTCAGATTAGTTTCACTTTCTGCCGATCTAAATCTTCCATACAACTTACATACAAATGAAGTTCTACTTATTTGGAAATTGAGGAGAATATATACTCCCTTAATAATATTTATCTTTTATTATTTCTGATAAAGATCTCTAAAAGATCACTGCATTCTTCGTTCAAAAACATTTTTTAAACCAGAACTAGTAACAGGAACAAAATTTGAAATTAATCTGACAAGTTATACGAAAGTGAAGACAACAAACAACCTGTATCTCCTAAAGTAATCGAGATGCGGTTTGCGGCATTGAACTTTTCTCGAAAATAGAGTGCTGGACACCTTAGCTACTTTTGTGCATTGTGTATTTTGTGAAATAGGAGAAACTCGCAAAAGGGCTCAATTTGAGACACCCGTACATTTCCAAATAATTCTTAAAACAACCAATAAGTGACTTAGGTACATTTAATAATTCCCTTCATTGTAGCAGATTTTAAGCAGATTTAGGCACTTTGAAAGGCTTGATGTAAAATCAAACGAAATTTTCAGTATGGCCCCAAGGAAAATGTTGATCTTTACGAAAACCTAGGTGTGCTATCTAGTAGAATAGAACCGTTCTTTTTCAAGGTTGAAGTAAAAAAAGACCAAGATGGCCAAAGAATTGCCAGGAACAATGTATTTTCTACAAGTTGCCGACAAAATAGGTAAGGGGGAACTGATTCGAGTAAATCTCTCACCTTTTCATCAAAGGACCACTTTCCTCCAAAACGCCGTCAGATTTCTTATAAAAATGTGCATAATCTGCGGTAATGCACCCCAACAATAAAACCACTTCACCCCCTTTCCCCCCGCACCCTCGGCTCGTTACGGAACCCCCCGAAAAACGCGCCCGGTCGCCGCGGGCGACCAATTCGGCGGAAAGCCTTTGTGGGGGTTTCTAACTCCCCCCGCCCCCACCCCCCGTCCATTTACCAAATTGCCTTCTTTCGCGAGACGTGCGTGCCGCCGCGACGAAGGAGCTGCCGAGGAGGTTAACGCGGGAAAATGAAGGACTGGCGGAGAGTGAGAGCGCCCGGGGCGCGGGCTGTTTCTTTGGGGGAGGTTTGGTCGGTTTGGAGGCTGCTAGGAGTAAGGCGGAGGTTGCGGTTGGGGGATAAAACATTTCGCAACGAATGTTATCGATTAATGATAGAACGTACAAGGAGTTGTCCTGCTGGAAGCTCTTCTGGCAGTACCTACTTCATATAGACAGTGAGTAAAGGATATATTTTATATAGAATATATATCCTTTACTCAATGATATAGAACAAATAAATCAAGAGTAGCGTTAGCTTATAAAATAAACACAAAACTATTAAGAACGTAGTTTCCCACTATATAGAAATTGATAATTATAAAATAATAAATGAACTCAATATATTTAGTACTGTTCTGAAAATTAATATAATTCTAAACAAATGTTCATTTTCACATAGGAAAAGTGAAGCCTTGAGGGGAAGTTTGTTTTCTGTAGACTCCAAGGAGACCAAATAAGTGGGCTGGTACAAGGTTATGGTATATGGTATATGTTAGTGTCCAACTGCCATCCGGTTTTATGTGATAGATAGTGCCATAGATTCTAAAGGAGGCAAAAAATTTCCCATCATAATTCACAATTTTTATGTTTTCCAACTTCCAGATACTCAGTTGTGACAATAATTAAAGAATTTCAACTATAAAATAAATTTGTTTCATTTGACAGTTGCCATATTCTGTAATTGTAGACACAACATTGTCAAGTCAAATTTTTAGAAATCGAGGAAACCATTATTAATATTTACTAACAATCAAAGTACCTGTTATATTCATAGATTCTCCAATAAAATGGCATTCTTGGCATCACTGATACCATTAGAATGAGGAAAGTATAATGCTGGGTCCCCTTATTTTAGAGTCCCTGATTTTACCACTTTTTTGTTAATATCCCAAAGCACTAGGGGGAAATTTTTGGATTTGACATTTCTTAAATTATTCCTAACACCTCCTGGACCACCGCTGAACAGTAGCCAAAACAAGTAGCCAACACAGAAACATGCTACCGCTACCACGTGACTAAAATACTCTATATTCGACAAATCGTAACTTCTCGGTGGTTTGAGGTACAGTCCTGATCGAAAGATGGCGTTGAAAACTTAAATCTGTCTTAAAACTGTCACTGTCAGTTGATTTTACCAGGAGTAGTGCGTGCATGAGAGTTAACAAAAAGTTAACCTATACCACAACCAGAGAACAACCAATGGTTGTTCTCTGCCACAACCTTCTCAAGCTTACAAGCCCTGTGCAAACATGTGGCAACGCCGCAGCGGGACAGTTCAACGGGTCTATGCAGTATAGAGCAGTCTGCACTTTGGCTTAGTTTATCTTTTCTAATAAGTGTTCAACCCTCTTTTTAATTATAATATACACTTATGAACTTTGTTTCAATAATTGGGTACCTGAGTAAGTAAGTACGTTTGTTTAACATACAATAAAGGCAGTAACAAGTAACAAAATATACACAGAAGTATAAGTATTTATAATAAGTACGATTCCTGGTGTGGATGGGTACATTTTCGACAAATAATATGGTAAATTTGGGCAAATAGAGGGGACTACATTTTGTTGTAAGTCGAATTTTTGTGAGAATTTTTCGCAAAGTGCGCCAACTGGCAAATGATGATTACCTATCTTCCCTTATGGTTAAATTTTCATAAAAACACAAACAAGCGAAGAGAGAACAGCATGTTGTGAAGGAAAGTAATCTCTTCTGATTGATATGGCATTTAGGGTCAATTTCATAATACATTCAACCAAATTATCTTTTGACTTTAACATTAGGTAAAGAAACTTTTGCAACAATACTAAACAATGGTTGGATTGTTAGAAAACTCCTTTAATTTTAAAGGGTACTTTAGTTTGCCGCCCTTAATCATTTTATCCTTAAATTTTCATCCTTTGGAAAGCCCAAAACGAATACAAGTTGATCGCTTGACGTCAAGCAAAGAAAACTTAGCTACTTCCAGTTATTATTATACGATTTGACTTACAGCCAGGTATATATCTAAGTTCTAGCTTCCCTCGACGGTTCTAGGAATCTTGAGGCTTGAAATTGTAAAGGAACTCTTCACTCCGAACATTTAGAGTTTCATTTTTTCACAAACAAAACAAATTTACAAAAAAGCTGTCGCCAGCACTTCGGTCTGTGTGTTTCCACCCTGTCTCGTCGTAGCAATCTGGCGACGATAGCACTATCCGCACTACACGAATTAATTCTGGTAAATTTCTTGTAAAATCAACTGACAGGGAGTGACAGGCCACGCCGCACAAACCCGCAAGCCGTGTTGCCAGCTTTCTCATCTTCAGGGCTTTCCTAGAGTCGGCTGTGCGCTTACTAGTATCGTTTGCGATTACTTTACTTTACCCTTTACAATTAAAGAAGCTTTTAAAAAGTTTCTTTAGTTTTAAAGTAAAAAGATACCTACATTAGTTATTTCGGAATTTTTAAGTGAAGATAATCATCTTTTGCCAGACGGAATTTTGCGAAAAATTATCACAAAAATTCGATTTATAACAAAAATGCAGTCCCCTCCATTTGCCATATTATTTGTTAAAAATGTACCAACACCACGATGTATGGAGATTACGTCGTGACCCACACCAGGAATATTATATAATATTATAGTGTTGGGTGAATTCACTCTTCAGTCAACGATTATAGCGCTGGGTGATTCACTTTTCAGTCAAACGATTATGGTTTATATGGGTATTTTTCTATTTTCCCGCCAATTTGAGCACTTTTAAAAAAACCACACGAATAGTTTTTCTAGTTTTTATAGCTATGTAAGCCCGACGCGCGATCACTTGTTCTAATAAGGTGGCTATATCCACAAAATATAAAAAGTAGGTTTCTATGCCGCGTTGTCTGATTGTGCGCTTTAGGGATTTACCCACGATACACTCAACACGGTATGCTCGTACCGACAGACGCCTGACGTCACATTAGGAGCAGAATTCGGGTCTGCTACTCCCGCCGCGACCAGAATGAAATTATAGTTTTCTATATCAGAAGTGGAAAATATGTAATATTGCTTACTTTTGTTTCCCTAGTGTATTTATTACACGTCTAAACTGCACAGAGACCCATGGTAGAGAACAAAGTTAAATATTTGTTCTCTACCATGGTTCTCTGTGCAGTTTAGACGTGTAATAATTACACTAGGGCAACAAAAATAAGCAATATAACATATTTTCCACTTCTGATGTAGAAAACTGAATATAATTCCATTCTAGTCGCGGCAGGAGTAGCCGACCCGAATTCTGCTCCGAATGTGACGTCAGGCGTCTGTCGGTTCGAGCATATATGCCATGTTTAGTGGGATTTACCTAATTGTAATTAGCTATTGTTTTTATGTCTTTATAGTTTTTAATAATAGATATTGTACAGTGACCGGCAGAAAGTTGGACACAAATGGAAAACTTTTTTATTATTAATTTCTCAGAAAATTTTATTCTTGATAAAAGTTGGTGCATTATTTCAAACTAAAAATGCACATATCAAAATTTAAATATCTATTTTTGGATACGAGGCATATTCAAAAATTTCAAAATAGCTCAAGAGTAAAGTACCCTTATTTTTTAAAATCCGGTAAAAAGTTACTTACAAAAGTTGTTTGGAATCAAAGGTGGATGTCAGATTTAAAGTCACAGCCACCTAGTAAAAAAAGAAATTTAATTTTTTTCGTATTTTTATGACCACCCTGTGTATTACAAAAATACAAAATACCGCAAGCGCAACTTTTCATCGGATAACACATGAATTTGCTACTAAACTTTAATTTTGTTCAATTAGCAGCTAGAAATTTAAATTAATCCAAATCAGATTTTAAAAATATTAAATTTTTGTGTCCAACTTTCTGCCCGTCCCTGTATATTCACAAATTGCAGATTTAGGACATATTTGAGTCTTTTTGTTGCATAAAAGTAAAGTTACTTAGGACTGGTAAAAATAAAAACTTAAAAAATGTTTGCCAGACGGCATAAGTGATGCTTTGATTAAATATGACAACTAAGCCATCTAACCTTGATGAGAGTTTAAATTTGGTTAAGCTGTCAGCTGAAGGATATATACATACATTGTACAATTATATTGGGTATTTTATGATTTATTCTTCTTAGGAAACTTCCCTATTACTTCTTTTAATAGAAAACCTGAAATTACCTACCTACGTATGTAAAAATGGTCACGTTGGGTGCTGGGTGCGTGAAAAAAATCACCTCCATCCGATGAGATCGATTTCTTTGAATGAAAAAAACAGTCTGCCGTTTTGGCTCCGTCCGCCTTCGGACATTGTCTTCTCTTCTCAGAAGTTTCGAAGTTGAGGGGACATCCTGAATTTTTTATCCCGCTCGCTTTTCTGGTGAGCCGGGCTGCACTCATGCATTATTTATCGTGACGCGACATCGAGATTTTGTAATAGACGCACACGCAAGGGAAACGGATATGATATGATGATCTACGGGCATAGGCCCACTGCGTTAAGAATATTACATCTAATTTGAATTTATACGAACGTTTGTCAAAACACAGGGTTAAAAGACAGTAGCTGTATTTCGATGGATACCCAATAAAGCGCATTTCAAAACGTAGATATCCCAACATGCTATGCTTAGCTATTGATTTTGGTTACAATAATTGGAAATTAGTGAACACACCTTTTTAAGTTTTAAACCCCACATTTTAGTAGACGGAGTATAGAGATAATGTTATTGTAGCACTTATTATACCCACATATTCTGTCAAATCCTAACATCCAAAAAGCTTTGCGGTTTTCCTAGGTCCTTTTATTCGCACAAGCTCTGTAACTCTGACAACGGTAGCGGAGCTTTAGGATACTGTCAAAAACACGCCAGGCCATAATATACCAAAGTCCGTCCAGACGTATTATACCTACCGTAGGGGAGGTATATCGCCTGAAGCTCCCGAATAAAAACTGCCCACTGTTGCCTGTTATTATTTCTCTGAAATTGAGAAGCATGTCGCATAGAAGTCTTTGCCGCAAGAAAAAATTGAAACTAAAAAGTGTATCAAGTGTGTCACGAGAATTGTAAAATTAGAGAGGTGAATTTTTTTTGTCACTAGGGTAGCTAAAACGGTGCTGTGTCGGCATCGGCGCTTCGAGCCTACGGTATGTTCAGTATGTTTGAGTTTGAGTGTTTGTTCAAGATTTAGGAGCTTCAGAGTTAAAAGTCGGCCAGGGCCCTAAAATATAGATAGTTTTACATGGGACGAAGCGACGGGTAACAATCTGGGAATTCCAATGTGGATAGTTAATTTTAATCGTATTCTATCGGCGAGATATCATTATTTAATTCATATAAGGTTTTCTTAAATTGGACGGCCGCTGAGCTGTAAGTGTAGTTTGATAAGGCTATATATAGGGCTGGCGAGGTGTTAGAATTACGGACACGAAGACAGTTTACTCGGGAATATCCCAGACAAAATATTACTAGAATTTTTCGTGTTAAACGACACGTTTGCACTCACTTCTCACTTGCTAGGAAACAATTTAATGTATCGAAGCATATCAAAGAGAGACCACGCGGCCGCGGCGTTGCCGGTTGGTAAGATCGTCTGGGAAAATCAGTATTTTACGAATTTCAACCTTAACATAGACGTAGGTATAAAATGGCAACATTCTGGCACATTCACAAACTATATTTTTATTAAATACTTATTAGACAGGGTGTAAATGAATAAGTGCGAAAAAATTCAAGGGGTGAATCTTTGAGTGATTCTAAGACCAAAAGTCTATATAAACATAGGTCCGCTAATGCTTCGTTTTCAAAATACAGGGTGTTAAACATTTTTTAATAATTATTATAATAAAACAAAAAAAATTATAGCTAACATTACGGTTTATAGCAATTTTTAAGACTAGAATAAACTATTAATATGAAAAAAAATATCGGTATACCCTAGTTTTTGTTAATTGGTAGTTTCAATGTTTTATTATGTTGTCCCGGAGACATGCAATAAAGTGATTTTTATTTTTTTTTTTCTCAAAATCGAAGCGAGATACGAGAATAATTCAAGGGACAAAAAAGTTGTATTTTTAGTTGCTGAATACGAAAAAAAAATAAAAGTTTTAAAAAAGTCAGTGGCTCAATTTTTTTTGTGCAAAATTATTATTGGTAAGGTGCCCTCGGGACGCCACTGTACTTAATAATTTTAATCTAGTAGGGGATAAATTGGCCTCTTTCTACCATAATTAACACTGCCAAATTTCAACAAAATCGGCTAAAGGATTATTAAGATATTTACGAAAAAGCGATTTTTTAAGAAGAGTTTGACACCCTGTATCTTGAAAAGGAAGCATTACCGGACCTATGCTTATATAAATTTTTCGTCTTAGAATCACTCAAAGATTCACCACTTGAATTTTTTCGCACTTATTCATTTACACCCTGTATATTATCGTGTATCTCGTAAGTAATATAATTTGGGTATACACGCGGCACCGTCGCAATGATAAAGGCCTGCCAGCTGGCGACGCGAAACGTCATACGTCATCACAGGGAGGTCGGGAGGTTGCTTTTTGAAGTTGTTTACGTTTACTTTTCTGGCGATTTTCCTGTTTTAAAGAACGTTTGTTGTGTGTTGGACTGTGTTTTTTAGTAATATAGGACGTGGAGTTTTATTAATAAGGTGGTAAAACAGTAGTGGTTCAGAATAAAGTGATTAAAGTTCAATTTTAGTTTATATAGGTTTTAGGTTGTGTCTATAGTTTCGGACTCATTTAAATCATGCCGTGGACGTGTTCCATTCCCAACTGCAAGGAAAACTACAAAGGCGGTCCTAATGTGTCCGCTTTTTCCTCCATAAAGACCCCATTTTAAGGGATAAGTGGGTTAAGGCCATCAAAAAAGATTTTGTTCCTACACAGTTTTCCGGGATTTTAGTTTGGACTGTTGGAGAGTGTTATACCTAACAATTTTACGTGATTAAACGTAACCACCTTGAAATCAGTAAGTTTTATGGTTTTATTTATTCGAATTTAATTGTATCTAGGCAGGCAAATAAGAAATAATTGGCATTTACGAAAATTTTACCGGTAGATATCTAAATGCACCAAAACCCTTTGAAAATGTGACTTTCACTATCGTAGATTATTATCCGTGTTGTAAAACCATGAGCTATATATGTAAGCAATCATTTTAAAGTGTTTTTTTACCAATAAATTTGCCAAGTTTACACCTTGAAATTTGAATTTGGCGCCTTAGGCTCACCTCCCTTGGACGACTCATCGCTTTCAGCTGGCGGGCCTTGTTATTGCGACGGTGCCGATACACGTGGCATGCAATCCCGTCAAATTTATCAAACAGTTGATATAATATTTCACAATTTATTTCTTAAGAAAAATTTTTCTAGTTATATTGAAATATCTTTGTGAACGGAGATCATTTCTTAATTTCGAATTCCTTTCTCATCTAACTTCTAATCAACATGTCCAACCCTCCCGGAATGTCGCTTTTAATAACCCTTTATTCCAGCATTTAAACATCATCTCTCAATTTCACACCTGTCTTTGTTCTATCAAAGGGGACCCCTACGAAACTACCTGTCCGCCTCTTGCCTCTTCCCGACACTATTCGGCCTAGACCGGTACCATCCCGACAACAAAGAACATCTACCAGCGCAGCAGCATCGACCGCCCCCGACCCAAATGGCCGCCAGGTCACAAAATTCTAACGAACCAATGGTCCGGCGACCTCTTATTAGATTTACTGCCCGGGTATGGCAAGCAGATTAACATTTTGGTGCCCCGGCACCAGTAGAGATCGGCGTGGCCGCACTGCCGGTACTCAGGCGGATTTTTGTATGGAATCTGGGACGCGAACAGCTAAAAAAGTATCGGTCTAGTGCTGCGCGGGTCACTATTTATTTCTCGCGGTTTAGTACCCCCGATTTAGTGCTGCGCGAGTCACTAAATCCTGATATAGTGCGAGCACTAACTCAACGGTATAGTGTTTACGTGTTCAGGGCGGTCGAAGGCTTTGCTTGCTTTCCATGTTCGTTTACTGGTGCTGGTACATTCAAAGCTTGTAGTTCAGGAAACCAAAAAGACTGCAGGTGCACTAACTCAAAACTTAACATTATTCAAAGTAATGAAGCAGTAACTATACAGAGTTTTCCAGGGTAAACGAAAAATAGTGAGACTAATAGTCTAGAACCTCTTCACTAGTAAAGTTGGGCATAATGCGACGTCCAAATGATATTCAACTCAATTTTCAATAAACGAAACGAAAATAATATGTTCAATTATTCATTGATCGTACTTTCGTGTCAGAACACTCTAAAACATTAAAACACACAAGACTCCGTTGCGAATTGAGTTCTTTTAGAAAGGGTACCTATACCATACCATATAATGTTTTCCTTTTAATATTTTCAGAGGTTAACTTCTGATGATAGTAACACACGTATCAATCTGACAAAACAAGTTTATAGACTCAAAGGTTGTCAGATGTGTCAAAACATAATATCGTTGACTGACGTATTTATAATACTTCTCGCGAATATAGCTTTATATTCTGGAATATAGATGGCACTGACGGCCAACAATGTGCCTCCGGAAATCATATGGAATAGTATATTTCATTACGAGTCTGGAAATAAAGATTTTTCTGTGCGCGCGTGACAAATTCCCGTGTGAGGCGCAGCCGAACAAGGGAAGTCATGCAAGCACGGAAAAATCTATTTCTGGACGTGTAATAAACGATATTTTTTATTACACTTCTTTGAAAACGGAAACTTAAAACATTTAATGGCATATTATAATAAATTTAATTGACAAAAAATAAACAATGCAGACAATATAGTGTTTGGTATGTATGATTCGTTTCCATGGTTACTCTCAAATTATTTCAAAGGTGCTTTGTTGTAAATTAGTTATCGTCAGATGAGGTGAATAAAACGTCAAAAATATTACAGAAATGTATCTAAGTATTGAAACACTTACGAATTAAAATACAAAATAGGTACATGTTTAATATCAGAGAGCATATAGAGTTTCTTAAATTGAGTTTACTGCTGTATATTTCTATTTTAAAGCCATATATTCGGTATTTTTATTCAGCGCACGGAAAGTTTTTCCATGCGCTGTTTCCGTACGCTAGCCCGAAAAAACCCATCTTTCATTATTGCTAAAACAGATGAAAATAAGGTGTTTTCAAAGAAGTATAATAAAAATAAAATAACAACATCAAATTTTCTATAGGGACGTGACGTTATGCCCCTAAAACGCCGACTGCTTCAATTTTCGCGTTGTCGTTAACGTTCTGCTACTGTATATGGTTCTCGCGTTTGTGACCTGTCAATAAATTTTCATAAAATTTTATTTTATGAAAAACAAATAAAAATTTTTTTTATGAAACTAGCATAATTTATTTACAAACAAATTAATGCACTTTATCATACTAAAAAGTAGAAGGAATTTGAAGAAGTTATATTGAGAAAAAATAAAATTTTAGGGCATTATTCAAAGGTAGCTTGTTAAATATTTACCTGTGAAACGAAATCCCGGGCTCTTGCTTATCACTTCTGCTTTTGCAACCAAACGCTGAACAATTCACCATCGTAAGAGTATATTTTCCGCTTAATCACTTTTACTTTTGATTTACAAATTCACGAAATTAACTCACAACGTACTCGCTTTGTCTGCCACATATAAAATGGCCGCCGTTCAAAACGACGTAACAAATTCTATACACGCTAGGGTATGCACGCGCGGTGTCCTCTCTCTTTCCTTGTCTAAGGTAAATGTCGGTTTAAATTTGGTTAAACTTTTTTGCTCAATAAAAATTATGTGGTACATTAAAGAAAAACCAGTCTCTACAACATGAAAGTACTGAATTGAATATGGTCTATCTTTTTAAACATACAAATTACCTATCGTCAAGTATGTGGCATATACTATAATTATTATACGTTAATCCTGGAATACCCTGTAGGTAATTCATAATCAAGCTATGGTAAAAATTACAAGCTTATAGTATAGAGTCGCTTTTAACCATCTTTAATATTTTAAGATTTTTGCGAAAAATCGCTTTTTCTAATAGAACCATGTAAAAAATCAATCTTATAAATTTAGAAAAACACATGCTTATGCTTATCCATTTTAATTCGCAATATAAACATTATTTATTTATTGGTATATTATTATCATACTATTCACAATAACTATTTACTTGAACATTTGATAGGGACTTATACTTCTTATCCGTATCACTCATATTCATATTCACTGATTAGATTTTGGAAAATTTTGGCGAATATCGGCTAACAATATTTTCTTTTATCATATCTAACAATATGCCTATGTTTGATGCACATAGCTACTTTGTATACTTTAAAAAATTATTATTATTCTAAAGTCTATCCAAGTTACAGCGGCAGTAGATATAAACAAAGTCACATGACCGCCTTGCGATCAATTACCAGGGTCGGACTAATATGAGATTTCAAGTGGCTTGTAATTCTGAACTAATTCTTTTAGAAGTTCTAAAATTTGTGTTTCTACCTTTCGTGGATCTTTATAAATTTCCTTAAATTAAGTAGCAAAATAAATTTACAGAATATACTGCTCGCGATCCGATCTAAAATATGCAGGAAACTCGACTGAGGGAAGAGCCGGCCCTGCATTCTGCTCGCCGCGTAAACACTTGACATTTTATGACGGCCAGACCAATAAGAAAATAGGTCACGTGGTGGTCAATGTTTTGATCCACTGCCTCTGTAACTTGGATAGACTTTAATTTTAAGCTTTTTTTATAGCTAAAGTCAAATAGTGCCAAAAATTAAAATGGCTGTTTTATGCTGATAAATATTTTAGGTTATCTATTACCATAGAAAATATAGTCTAATGGACTCAAATTCCTGATTCCAAAATCAAGTACCTTACATTATTTGAAATTTTTAGATTATCTTATATCTAACGTCATTGTTCTATAAATGTATAAAATAATAAGCTTAAAAGTTAGTATCTTCTGTGGATATATTTTCTGCACTATAGTGCTATTAGGAACAATGTCAAAATTTATAGCTTTTTATTCAAAGAGATTTGTTTATGGATACAATAGTTGTTAGCCATGTGTGGCATTTCATTTAGGAAACTCTCGAAAATTCCAAAACTCAAAAATTAACAGATTCTTTCAAATGCATGCATGTGTTAAGGTGGCATTTTCACACGTCTTTGAATACTACCAACCCAAGTGTGTTTTTGGTGTTTATTGTGCATATTTGGACAATAAATCAGCCTAATCTGATCTATCTCTTGCCAAAAAAAATGTAGGTACCTAAAATGTGTTACTCTTCTCACAAATACTTATAAAATTACCAGAAAATTCAGGTACATACCTACATTGTTTTTGCAGGCGATACATCAGATTTGCGTAGTGTCTGAGGAGCGTTTTTTGAAGAACCCCATAATTTTAATATTAACACCAAAAACACACTTGGATTGGTAGTTTTCCGAGTAGTATTATTCAATGTCATGTATTGTGTGAAAATGCAACATTTGTTACAACGTCACTCAAGCGCAATTTTAATAACTAATACAGTTTAAAATGTGAAGAAGTAATATGAATCAGATCAAACAAAATGTGTTTTTCCAAATTTTAACCGCCAAAAGCTGGCGAATCGCGTTGAGTCCAACCTTCTAGAAAAACCCCTTTAAACTTCTCGTGCGTCAGCAGCACTAATTAACCTTCTAGAAAACCCCTTTAAACTTCTCGTGCGTCAGCAGCACTAATTAACCTTCTAGAAAAACCCCTTTAAACTTCTCGTGCGTCAGCAGCACTAATTAACCTTCTAGAAAAACCCCTTTAAACTTCTCGTGCGTCAGCAGCACTAATTAACCTTTTAGAAAAACCCCTTTAAACTACTCGTGCGTCAGCAGCACTAATTAACCTTCTAGAAAAACCCCTTTAAACTTCTCGTGCGTCAGCAGCACTAATTAACCTTCTAGAAAAACCCCTTTAAACTTCTCGTGCGTCAGCAGCACTAATTAACCTTCTAGAAAAACCCCTTTAAACTTCTCGCGCGCCAGCAGCACTAATTCAAAGCTCTTTTTCAGTGCAACTAACCAACTAGTTTAAGTGCCCTCCCGGCTCGAAACCGTCCGATTTAGTGCTCTAGTGACCGAAACGCTGTCTAGTGCTTTCTCATGGCATAGCGCGCGTGAACCCGCCGCCGATGGTTATGATAATGAAAAAAGTCAGTGTCCGGGTGAAGTACAAGGTTCCGCTCAAAGTAAAAACCATCAGGGAGTACCTCAAAGGCAAGGAGAGGCGCCAGAGGTCTAAGGTCGCGAAGAAAGTCGAAGAGGACGTACTCTTCGTAAACGGGGAAATATTGAAACAGTAAGGCAGTGTGTTTGTTTTTGTTTTGTCTTTTGCTTGATATCTTGAAGGTAGATGGAACAGGGAACCGAATAGGTTCAACTCCTGTTGTAAAATAGATGCATTGCAAGATGGGTGGTTGTTTAAAGACCGAGACCGAGGCCAGAAAGAGCTAACCCCATCGTGTATTTTATATTATATTATATATTAAATAAACTATGGGTTTTTAAATAACCCCGCTTTGCATAACGCGTCTAAATTTAATAAGTCATCATAGTACAGCCATTTTAGAACGTATTCTCTAGTTTAATTCCCTGGGAACGATGTGTGGACCAATCGAAAAAGAAAAATCTCGAAATAATGTTCTAAATAGGTACCCTCTCAGAAATGATCAGAAATTAATAAAAATTACTATAATTATTTATGCACCAAAATGTCAATTTCAGATATGAGTGACGTCATGAAAACAATCTTAAGAATTGGATGTAGCCTAACGGGTAAAGGCGCATGCCTATGAAACCTTCATTTATTTGATCGTAGGTTCAAATCCCACACGATGCATTTTCTTTTTTTTTTAATTATCAACAGAAATACCGATTTTATATTGTTTACTAATATGGTAAAATAAAATAGTAAACAATAAGATTAGTAGTGTTCTTACTAATCATTGTTTAAGTTCAAGTAGGTATTAAAAAATGATACCTATCAGTGACAAAAAAATAGAAGAGAATGTAGCGATAACAAAAAATACAAAAGCTGGGCTTCGTATATGGAATTTGAATCAACGGTTTTGTAGACGGTGCTTTAACCCGAGCGCCAAATAACAACCGACTATCGTTTGTTTCCTATATAGGTTTTGTGACACTGGGAAAATATTACTTATTATTTTTTCTTTAATATTGATTTGTGTTTCTTTCTAATCAAAACCAGTTTACTAAAATTGAAGTAAGTTTTGTGTTGAAAATAAAGGAGCAAAGCAAACGGTACACTTCCGTGTAATATAGTCTGCATAAATAATTATATATTACCGAATAAGTTCTTTCGATATAAGTTGCGTTTTGAAGATTTACTAATTCGTTAAATGTTAAATTTGACAGTTATCTCACGTGACCGCTTTTTCACACGTCAGTTTTTCCCTGAACAAGGCAAGCAAGAGTATTTTGTACCTTTTGGTTTGAAATGAAGTCCATAGCTAGTTGTAGTGTAAGTAAGCATATACAGGGTGATTCAAAACTATGCGGCACCCTTTCAGGGGCGTAATTTACTCGTTAAAATAAGACGAAAAGTTCATATCAAAAACGCTTCGTTACGAAGATACAGGGAGATTAAGCTTTCAAAAAAATATTATTATTGTTATTATTATTTTTATTTTGTGCCTTAGCGCCTTTCTAGTATCAAAAATTACCTACTCCTACTGCAATTCTATTTGAAAATCATTTTGTTTACTTAAAATAATAATTGACATCAAAGTAAAGTAAAGAGTCCAAAAAGATGAGAAATAGGAAAAACTCCAATTTTCCGCGAAAGGGAGAGAGATATGAAAAAAATGAAAGAGACATTTTTTGTTCCATGTTGTATTGTTTATTTAACAAGATAATAAATTTTTGTATTGTACAGGGCCGTACTATTTTTTTTGTTTAATTAATGGTACTGATTACCCATACCTCCGCCACTGGTTACTTTGGAGACCTGATATTAACATGTGCCATGTCACCCTATGAGGGTATTATTGTGTACCAAGTTTGGTTTAAATATTCTTATTGGTTTGGAAGGTGTAAACAAAAATCGATATTTTTTTGAAAGCTTAATTACCCTGTATCTTCGTAACGAAGCGTTTTTGGACCCATGTTGATATGAACTTTTCGTCTTATTTTAACGAGTGAATTACGCCCCTGAAAGGGTGCCGCATAGTTTTGAATCACCCTGTATAAAACGCATTAGATTTTTCAGTTTCTTCTTTATATGGAGGACTATTGGTTCGCTTTGGAGCTACAAACAAAATTTTCTATTTTCATTCTTGCATATGTTACAAAATACTCTTCCAAAATAATATCTAGAATTTTCGCTTCTTCAGCTGGTTGATCAGATCATCCCATTATTCCAAAATAGTGTTTATTCTTCTGCAATTCACCTATAATGGTCTGTGCAGTGTGCATACCATTTTCTACATGTGCATGGAAATTTCATGTTATCACAAACAAATCTACCTATAAAAGCTGTGTTAATAGGATAAAACCGTTGACTGACGTATTAATAAGACTTCTCACGGCTATAATTTCATGTCCTGGAAAGTAGATGTCGCCTATATGGCCAACAATATATTTTGCATTGTATTTTGTCTCCGGGAAGCGTATGGTGAGCCAGAGAACTGTCAAACATGACAGCCATGAGCAGTCTTTATTAATACGTCAGTCAACGATAAAACTGCTAAATACTGGACACAAAGGCAATGCGTTACCGTAAAAAGCAGGCAAATCGTAATAAAGCTGGATATTTAAAATTTGGGACATTTTAAACGTCGCATTAACTGACATATCAATAACCACAGAATACTCTCTTATAACCTATAATAAGTCGCCATTTTTTTCGTCGAGTGGCGCCACTCCAGTCCGTAAACAACAATGAAATATGACGTCATGCTCGGGTCTTTCGAGGCCAACGATAAAGACAGGCCACGGCGCTAACGCATAATCGCGTAGTCACGTGACCAACTTAGTCGTATTATAATAAAAGGCATTTTTGGAGATAAGTAGAAAAAACAAATTTCGTAACCATTTGGCAAGTTTTCTTTCATCTATTACATTATTGGTTTTGTGCATCCAAGCTTTCTCTAATTGTTTTTTCAAAATTTTCAACCTGCCTCAGCTGTTTTAGGCTGAGAGTTAAACGGCACTGCACTCAAATATTTTGGGCCATTCTCAAAAATTGTTGGGACAGCATCTTCCTTTAGCTTAGGTTATATTCTCTATTTTCCTCCCACAACACAGTTGTTCACTTTAATTGTTTCACTTTCTTGAAAATGTGTTAGCCACACATACTTAAGGGTTTTTTAGAAATTAAATCTCAGTTGGGATTTGACGAATCCATTTTTGGCGGAAATTTTCATCCCGAGGCAAAACAAATGTTTGTTATGGCGACACTTTCTTCCTGGCTTTTGTAATATGTATAAATATAATATAAACAGACCTCTTTATTCATAGAACAGACCCAATATTTGGTATTTAGGTTATTTTCTACGAAATAAAAATGAAAACTAACCTCAGTAGGTATACTGTAAAATATTGACGAGGTCTCAGTTGATCGGCAACGTGAAAGACCGAATAGAAACCATATCAGGGCGTGGGTCGACAACGAAAATCCTCGAGTACGTTACAACACTGATTTATTTCGCACAAGGTGAATGGTGAATACAATAAATACACAAACCCGAACGTGGTCAACGGGAACGGCTTCCAGCCACCCGGACCGTCTGAACTCGCGGATCTCCCGTAAGCAGTTCACCCCTCTGTGTCTCAGGCTCCACTGATGTCCAATACGGTCCATGTCCATAATAGTCCATTCCGGAATTCCGGGCTCCCTATTCTGTGGTTCGGGGGAGAATTCCCCTTTACAGCGCTCACGCGTCGCGTCGGTGCGAGCGGCACCAATACTCTCTTGGACGGCACGACTCCCACCCAGAGGCCATAATAACACCTGGGCGGTTCCCCTCCGCCAGGACACACGCGCACTAGACACAAACTTGTTTTGTAAAATATAAACGAAGACGTTTAAAAACACTTTAAACATTGAAAACTTCTCAAAACCCAAGGTGCCGTTTTCAGTTATGTGACAAATGACATGTAACGTCTGACTAAGATGGTCCCGTGATTTTTGTGCGCCAGGGCCTGTCTTTATAGTAGGCCTTGCGGGTCTTTAATATAGTGTCGGTCCAGAATGAAGTACATGAAGCATTTTTTTATGAAAATTATGTTCAAAATGCTTCATTTGACGGTATGACACGCATGGCTTTGCTTCAATATATTCTTCCGTATAGCTCTAACGAATCCCTTGATTTTCTCCCTCGATGCGGAAAAGGGAAAAGTCGGGGAGGCGTTGAGAAATGATAATGGTCGAATCAAATCCGTTGGAGTCTTTTATCTGGCTTTCGGTGGCGCGTCGTAGTCTTCCGATAACGAAATTATTTTGAGGTGAAGGGACATTTGTAATAGAGACGCTTTCGTCGAAGACACTCGGTAGGTTCTGACGAGGAGATAATAGCTCGTAATTTCTTGTTAGGGGGGGATGTTTTCTGTCTCTCTTCGTGACCCCTCTTCTAATCTGAACTTTGCTCTCTAGTTTGATATCTCGCAGTCACATTTTTTGTGGATTTAGGCATTAGTATTATCACAGACCTATATAGCTTCTATAGGTCTGTGGTATTATCATTAGTGAGTGATTAGTCAAACGCTGTACGTCGTCTATTCTGTGGTAAGTTGAATTTTGAAATTTACTTTAAGACTCAATGTACAGCACGTACGTGGTGATTCAACATTTTGAGACAAAAATTATTTAAAAATATTTATCACAATGACAGTTATTAGGCTTATTGCGCAAATGCTAATAACGGCCATTGTGATCAATCTTTTTAAATAATTGTTGTCTTAAAATGTAAGTAATTACTTAGATTAAAATTTGTATTGACCAAAAGTTTAAAATTATGCGTGTTGCTCTCTACAGATCGAAAAAAGTCATTTTATGGGTCAAAATATTGAATCACCGCGCACGTGCTGTACATTGAGCCTTAAGAGCCTTTTCTACAGGTTGTGCCCGGTGCATTTTATTTACTAATTTTGTGATGGCAATGCTCAATAGATTCTTTTCAAGTAATCAAAATAACACATTTTCTTTTAATAATAGAGAAAAATACCGTAATGTAAGAAACGGCTATATTTGAGAAAATAAACAATTTTAATTTTTTTATTGCAAACTTTTTTCAGTACTTTAGATATATCGCTAAATTCGTGTCCAATGAGAACATGTCTTGGTGCCGCGATTTCTCTCTGCGCATTAATAAATATCGACCATGCGCAGATAAGATATTCTTTTAGGGAATTCAAAATACAACCCAATAATGCTAGCATTTTCGCCAACATTTAAAATTGTCGCCTCTAGTATATTTCAAAAATAAGTTTCCATCGAGAAGTTTGAGTTGCTTCATAAATATACCATTCTATACTTGGTGAAATTTCTGAGGAAATAGTTATTTTCCTAAAAAGTGCAGAAAATGGTACTTCGCTGATGCAGTCTAGTGTGAAGACACTCTTTTTTCAAGTCAAAAATTTAAAACGCTTTCTAACTTTAAGGCGTTTGTTTATAGTTTGATTGGTATAGAGGCAAGCTGTGACAATTATTTAAGATTGTTGTGTAATGCATTGCTTTTCAGAACTAGTGCGAAAGTTCAATTCTTTGCAATAATTAAATTTATAGCCCCCCCAACCCCGAACATTACCAATTACCAGTGATTATAAATACTATAAATCACCGGCAGTACACTGTATATATAACAACTATTTAAATGAGTTTCCACGGCAATATATACAGGGTTTCCCAACGAAAAATTGACCCCCCCCAAAAATTAGAAAACCGAAAAATATTTGAAAATTCGCCGAGCCCCGTCGATTTTTGTTGTTGGGGGGGGGGGGGGAGCTTTTTTTGACAGTCAAGCCAACCCGATATATTCATCCCCCTAATCCCTACCAACCCCAACTTTAAAATTTCAAATGGAACTACCACCATTGTGGCGCATCATTTTAAAGCCCTTTTGATTGCGAATACAGTGATGCATCGTTTTTATAAATCTGTTGAGATTTGACAGAATTGGCTAATAACGGAAAGTTGACAATCCACTGTACGCGTAGTAATTTCTTACACAAAATGCTCGCCACTAAGTTTTTTATCTACTACACACGACCAAATTACCTATAGTTTTTATTGACGTGTCAATCAGTTTACAAAAAAGTCACAAATGAAAAAGCCGAGGAAAAGGCTGAAGCAAAACAAAAAAGTTCATACGAATTCAAACCTTAATATCTTTTTAAAATAACAAAAAATCACCGTCACAAAAAAGTCCCCGTTTTTTTACTTGTAACCACGAAATCGTTAGTTTCAGCCTGCTATTGAAAGTGTAAACGTGTTTTTGAAATGGTTTATTCTATCGCAGAAAGGTTAGAAATAGTTAACAATTCATTATTTCGATAACAAATTGCAACAATTTCTACCCTTTCCGCGATAGAATAAATAAACCATTTCGAAAATACGTTTCCACTTTCAATAGCAGGCTGAAACTAACTATTTTGTGGTTACAAGCAAAAAAGAACGGGAACTATTTTTTGTGACAGCGACTTTTTGTTACATATTTTAAAAAGAGGTTTGAATTCGTAAGAACTTTTTTTGTTTTGCTTCAGCACGTCAATAAAAACTGGTCGTGTGTAAGATAAAAAACTTATTAGTGGCGGGCATTTGAGTAGAAATTACTACGCGTACAGTGGATTGTCAACTTTCCGTTTTTAGCCAATAATTTTGTCAAATCTCAATAGAATTCTAAAAACCATACATCACTGTATTCGCAATAAAAAGGGCTTTAAAATGATGCGCCACAATGGGGGTAGTTCTATTTGAAATTTTAAAGTTGGGGTTGGTAGGGATTAGGGGAATGAACATATCGGGTTGGCTTGGCTGTCAAAAAAGCTCCTCCCAACAACAAAAATCGATGGGTGTCGGCGAATTTTCAAATATTTTTCGGTTTTCTAATTTTTGGGCAAGTTTTCGTTGGGAAACCCTGTATATTTCAAAACGGGCTGCTTTCTTAATAAAAATCTTGAAACGTGAATTAGGTAACTCACAATTTAAATTAAATTTCGCGTTGTCTCGTAATGCCCTACTGTTATCTTAAGTTTAGAACTTAGCTTTGGGGGGATGATTTAGGTTACGGGCGCTACGGCTAATTTTCTCTGCCGACATTGGAAATACTCAAAGCTCATAAATTCGACCGAAATTAAAGAGAAAGTTCTTTTAATAAAAAACGAGTGGAATGACATCACGAATTTAGTACAGCGTATAGCTGAACGAAATCCGAAAATTGGCTAATCTGGCGCATCTGTTGCCAGAAAATTGCGTTCGCAGTGGCGTAACCAAAAATTGTGATAAGAAGAACATCATTTTAGGTACAAACAAAAAAATCTGCTGAAATGACCGTTTTTCGCAAGGTCTAAAATCTAAATAATAGATTCATGATTTAAAAAAAAGATCATAGATTGCAAATTTTAATAGATTGCTGACGTTAAAATACAGCGGCAATTTTTTTTCATGTTCAGTATGGGGATCTCGGAAACCAGTGGAGGTAGAAGGAAGGTTAAATGGGTAAAGAATTGCAGTTTTGTGTGCCCAATTTAACGCGCCTTGTGGATTTTTTTAAAAAAGGCATATATAAAAAGGCATATATTTTGAAAAAACGAAATTTTTTGCGATTTATTCTAATCCGTCTAGCTTCGTTGTTTCTGATTTTAGATAAAAGGTGTAAATACCAAAGCTGGAGGTAATTGTATCTTTGATGCGGTTATCATGTCCTACTTTCCGTGACAGCCGCCCTTTTCGATATATGACGCAAACTTGTTTCTTTTTTATATGGAAACCATAGTTGGCCATGGTCTCAAAAAATCAGGAATTTCAGAATTCAGAAAAATAACGGAAATAAGTATGGTTTCTATTAAAAAAAACACGAGTTTGTGTCATTTCTTTAAAATGGCACAGAAAGCAGGACATGATAACCGCATTGGGGACACAATTCCCTCCAACTTTGGTATTTACACTTTTCATCTAAAATTAGAAACAACGAAGCTAGATGGATTAGAATAAATAAACAAATTTCGTTTTTTTTCAAAATATCTAGTAAGCCATGGCTTTTCAAAAATCCACAAGGCGCGTTAAATTGGGCCCACAAAATTGCAATTCATTCCCCATTTAACATTCCTTCTATCTCCGCTAGTTTCCGAGATCTCCATACTGATCATAAAAAAACTCACCCTGTATGTAGCGACTGGGCTTTAGATCAAGCCCAAGTCTCGCTCCTTTTCGATCTACAGGGTGTTAAAGCTGAAAAGTATTTACGATTTTTTGCAATTTAAGGTAGGTAATGATGTGAAAACGCTGGATTTGCCTACAATAACAATGGAAATGGTTTATGAATATTTAATTTCCAGCGCACTTGTAGTGCGGAAATACGAAATGTGAAATTGCAAAGTGACTTAAAAAAGGCGCAGTTATAAAGGTAAATTAATTAATTAAATTATAGAATTGTTATATTTTAATTAACTTTTATTTTCTTTGTTTAAATGTTTACAACATGACGAATGTAGGAATTCCTGCTTGTAAAAAAATCTTGTCAGCACTCTAATATAGGTTAGGTATATTGGTATAATAGTCCATTTACACACATACAGTGTGTCCACGTTAAGGACTTATCACCTTTGTAAAATCTTTATTTATTACCGACCAATTTAGTTAAACTTTTTTACGTAGTTTATATAGGTAGTAAAGTAAGTCATTATTGTGCGATCATTTCTATGGGTTGGCCTTGGCGAGATGCGAGAACCAAACGTCAGATGGGCCAGTCGCCTGTCAAACGTGGCCAGATATTCAAAACCCGACCAATAAAGATCATTGAACTTTTCAGCCTCATTGCAGAATTGTTACCTATAACAACGGGATACGGGATGTTTCAGTATTATAAGTCGGTTTGAACAACAAGAATATTTTCCATGTAGGCTACAAGAGAAGGACCAGAGGACTCCTGCAAGTCAGTCGTGCTGTACCGCATCGTGCGCGATATATAGGCAAAGCAACGGCGCCCGCGGTCGTCTCATGGATGGATGACCCTTTTTTAATTATTTTACATAATGAAACTTCTTTTTTCCTAATTTAGAAAAAACGTGTTCCCGGCACTGAAGTTCCTTTTTATAACTCATGTGGTTTATTTACCGCGACAACTAAACTCCACATTGGTTATAAAAAGTTGAACTTCACTGCCTTTGTACACAAATAATTATATTCTTGTGTTGTAATCGTTTAGCCAACTACGACCACTACACACAAGACACACGTATTATTGGGGATTTTTTTTTTAGAAAAAAAAATTCTTCAGATTCTTGTTTAGGATCACTTAAAACCGGGGGTAACGACTTGCGGCCATAATATACAGCTGGACAAATCAGATCTGGGCTTACAATTATTATTTTTACTTATAAATTTAGTATACCTACAAATTGCATGTAATAAAAAGTAATGAAAATAAATTGTAATATTATTGATCCTGTTACAATAAATAAAAATTAATTAACATTGACCTGTTTCAAAAAAGTTTTAATACGTGCCTGATGAAAATAACATCTTGAATCATACAGCAGTTTTTTTATAGCTTCGAATGAACATTATTGTAGGCGCACTGAGATATTTCGTCCGCCGGGAAGCGGGGAGCGCGGAGAACGATTTGTCGCTATTGGCCGACTGCAACAGTGCAAAAAATGCACCGCGCTTTCGTATTCGCAATTAAAAATAGAACCAATGCGAAGTTCAGAGGACTGATTATCCCGAGGCGTGCGCGTCGAAATTAATAATACTAAGAAGTTTTCAAAACTATAAATTTCGACGCGCACGCCTAGGGATAATCCGTCCTCTGAACCTCGCCTTGGTTCTATTTTTAATTGCGAATACGAAAGCGCGGTGCATTTTTTGCACTGTTGCAGTCGGCCAATAGCGACAAATCGCTCTCCGCGCTCCCCGCTTCCCCGCGGACGCAATCTCTCAGTGCGCCTACTATACATGGATTATTTATAAATACTTCTTTTCTTGACAAAAACGTAGTTGCGTTTACACAGAGTAGGTATACAGAATAAACTGCTACAGAAAAACGTTGCGTTGGCTCACCCAAAGAACCAAATAAATTAGAGAAGCCTCTAATGAGTTATCGTAAAAGATGCATCGTTAAAACTTTCAACTGCGAGATAGATAACATCCGAGAAAATATATCGGGCCTTCCCAGAATTACGATTTGTGAAGGCACTGCGTTTTCATTTTCTACCTGCCCGTCTCTGGCAATAAAAGTGGGACCCCTGGGTACCGACCGGACATCACAAAAGTGTACGGTGTACACGTAGACCGTTGAATGCCCTATTCATTGCCCCCTCCCGTGTTGCTTCATAATCTGCTATCAAAGTTTCCCGTTGCTCGTTTTTTAATCTAATCAAATACACTGTTTGTGTACCTAGAGGGTGTCCTGTGCCTGTGATTCTGGTCCCACAAGGTGCAAAAGGCAAAACAAAATGAGTTGGAATTTGATCATTATTCGATATTATTAATTGCATATTACGAATTATTATTTGTCTGAGGGGCAAATCATAAATAATTTTTTCAAGGGCATTTCCAATTTTCTCAAAACATTAGAGATAGAAAGTTGGCTTAGTTGAGTTGGTTTTCAGAGTATAAAAAATTCACGATCACCTGGCGATTTCGCGAAAAAAAGAAACAACTTTTTTCTACGTTTATGCAGAGAAAATTCTGGGACAACTTGCGAAACTTTTTTCCATGTCACCTAGGATTTTTCGGAGACGATAAACTTTCTATTAGTAGAGATAGAGACTTATGATGTAAAGAATTTAAGAGGGGGTTGCCAACAGAGAAAGTGAGGTTAGATTTCGTATTTTTTTAAGTTGTATATAACATTTTACCTGGCAAAAATTTAGTACAAACATTTCTATCTAATCATAAGATCTTATAAGCAGTGTTTTGTTTTATAGGTTATGAAAACCTTGGGGAAAATAATAATTCCAGTGCCTATGTTTTTAAGATCTTACGATTAAAATGAAAACAGAAATGTTTGTACTAAATTTTTGCCAGGTAAAATGTTATTAGATTTTATGCTATACAACTTAAAAAAATACGAAATCTAACCTCACTTTCTCTGTGGGCAACCCCCTCTTAAGGAAAATTACCAAACATACACAATTTTGTTGCCTTTTTTGTCATAATGCAAAAATGGTCTTTAGCAACAATTATATACTAATTTCGTTGCCTAAAACTATCGTACTACGAAAACCTAAATAATTTATATTGTCATCCCGCCATTTTGATATTTTCGCTTATAGCGATTTTGTTCAAAAGCACAGAAAATTATATTCAGAACAGAGAGCTCCGTAATGGCATAAAGCTTAATATTTTCCAAATGCATTGATATTGAGGTCTACTATTAAATGTTGGCTAATCTACGAATTGGGAAGATTATATTTTGGGAAAATATCATTTCATAAGAAATGCAATCTGCTTGTTTTTTGAGTCTGTAGTTGGAGTCCATTTGACAGGTGTTGTTAAGGAGCTTTCTGTTGTGGAAATATATTTTTCCGAAAATCAATCAGAAATATTGACATTTTTGATAACATTTTTGAAAGAAAAAGTCAATATTTCCTTGCACTTAGTCGTTGCCAGGCAACGGAAAGTAACTGTTAGGAAATATTTATTTTTGTACTGTAAGGAAATATTATTTCCTTACAGTTATTTATAAACTAAAAAAAATGATTGAGAACAAGTTTTTCGAAATTTATGTTCTTTGAGTAATTTTCGATTTTCGGAAAAATAGTATGTATACCTCGTAGGAAAAGCCACATTCCCCGACTCCGTATTGCCAGTCTCGGCTTACGCCTCGACAGGCAATCTTTACGGTCGTCCGGGAATGTTCAGCTTTTCCTACTAGGTACACAATGTACTATTTATTATACTTCTTTGAAAACACCTTATTTTCATCTGTTTTAGCAATAATGAAAGATGGGGTTTTTCGGGCTAGCGCATGGAAACAGCGCATGGAAAAACTTTCCGTACGCTGAATAAAAATACCGAATATATGGCTTTAAAATAGAAATATACAGCAAAGTAAACTAAATTTAAGAAACTCTATATGCTCTCTGATATTTAACATATACCTATTTTGTATTTTAATTCGTCAGTGTTTCAATATTTAGATACATTTCTGTAATATTTTTGACGTTTGATTCACCTTATCTGACAATAACTAATTTACAACAAAGCACCTTTGAAATAATTTGAGAGTAACCATGGAAACGAATCATACATACCAAACACTATATTGTCTGCATTGTTTATTTTTTGTCAATTAAATTTATTATAATATGCCGATAAAATGTTTTAAGTTTCCGTTTTCAAAGAAGTATAATAAAAAATATCGTTCATTACACGTCCAGAAATAGATTTTTCCGTGCTTGCATGACTTCCCGTGTTCGGCTGCGCCTCACACGGGAATTTGTCACGCGCGCGCGGAAAAATCTTTATTTCCAGACTCGTACTGAAATATACAAAAAATCTATTGACCACAGATTCTATGGGTTAAAATAATATGACTTTATCATTATACCTCAAAATACGGGGTGTTAAAAGTTTACTTTAAAAAAATAATTTTATTAATAACTCCTTTTTTTCAGATATTTAGTTGAAATTTGGCACAGGTATCTGTGCTATTATAATAATAGGAATAATAATAATAATTATCACCCTCACAATACTCCAAACTAGCGCTCTTGGCCATCAGCGGTGTTTTTCTATAAAGACGTATGCAGTAGGCTGTAACGAATTTTTTTTTTAATTTCAGAATGTAATAGTGTTTAAAAGTTGTCTTTTGGGTCATACATATTATGTAAACCTCAAAATCTGGAGAAGATAGGAGAATCCTTTCCGGTGCCTCAAAGATATTAAAAAATAAACGGTTTTCAATAAAATACAAAAATTTTATATTCTACATTTTTTTCAGAAGTGTAATGGTGCACAAAAGTTGCTGTCTGGATCTCATATCAAACCCTCAAAATATGGTGGATATATTAAATGAGATTCCTTTCCACTGCCCCAAGTCTTTCATTTTTGTACAAACTACAACTATTCTATAGTCACTGATAGCACTCACCCTGTTGATGTTAATTATCGAGTGGTATATGTAGGGTGGTCTACAAGTTAAATTCTTTTTGGTGTGGGCCTAAGTATTTCACGGAAGCACAGGGGTGGTGTAATAAGTATATTGAGAATAAAATACGAGATTTTAATTCAAAACAGTACCAAGTTATCAATAGGCACAAATTGGTTAATGATAAAAATAAAAAACATAATTTCCTGAAATTAAATGTCGTTAAATACCAAAAATGTTTTAAGTTTCAATATAATTTCCCAACTCAAAAATATCCAAATAACTTACAAAAAATAATTTAAGTCCCAATAAAAGTTACCAAAATTCAACAATTTAAAAACAAAGATTCTAAAATCTGCCAAGAGTTGCATTACGTAATCTGTCAAATTATTTTTATTTCAGACAGTGTGGGCCAGTGGAGGCATAATTATATAAAGCCCCGATAGGCACTATTGCAATATGATATTCAAACCAACATTTTTTTCTTCATTTTCGTTCCACCCTAGTGTGCATACAATATTTTTTAATATTATATATTTTTTAGAAGCATTCACAGATAACGGCTATAGTTTAAAGTCTGTACTGTAGCTGTAGCGATATGTATCAAAACTGATGCCTTTGTTCATTTGCTCATTACTCACTCCCTCGACCTTATTTGATGATTGCAATATGAACATTGAACATATCCCCGAGTACCTACCTATTTTCCACATACCTACATGCGATATGCGGCAGCAATAATAGCTCAATAATATCCGTCCGAAATACTTCTCCAAATGAATTCCTCCTAATGCGAATATCGAACCGAAGGGTCGGCTCCTCTATTATTGCATGGGGCATCGCTCATCTCGAAATCCGGCAGGGGGAACAAAAAAAATCGCTTATACAATGCCCGCCAGCGTACATCCCTGGGTCCCTTTCCCTTCCCTACATAATTAAATATTTCCCCTAGGAGTGCGGAATTGTGGTTTTTTCCCGTTTTTATCGGAGAGGGCCGTGCCCGAGGGGTAGGCCGTTCGCACCAGTGCCGGACCTCCAGGCGAGCGAACAAGGGGGACCTATTTGCGTTTTAAAATCCTTGTCATTTATAATTTTAGGTTTATACAGGGACCGGCAGAAAGTTGGACACACAAATTTAATATTTTTAAACTCTGATTTCGATTAATTTAAATTTCTAGCTGCTAATCGAACAAAATTAAAGTTTAGTAGCAAATTCATGTGTTATCCGATGGTAAGTTGCGCTTGCGGTATTTTTTTTGTAATACACAGGGTGGTCGAAAAAAATACAAAAAAAAGTTAAATTTCTTTTTTTTACTAGGTGGCTGTGACTTTAAATCTGACATCCACCTTTGATTCCAAACAACTTTGTAAGTAACTTTTTACCGTATTTTAAAAAATAAGGGTACTTTACTCTCGAGTTATTTTGACATTTTTTAATCTACCTCGTATCTAAAAAGAGATATTTAAATTTTGATGTGTGCGTTTTGAGTTTGAAATGATGCACCAACTTTTATCAAGAATAAAATTTTCTGAGGAATTAATAATAAAAAAGTTTTCCATTTGTGTCCAACTTTCTGCCGGTCACTGTATATCTACATTGGTTTCATTCCGGTGTCGCCAGCCGTCAACTTCATAGTTTCTTCTATTTAGCACAAAAAAATTGTCTTATAGCTAAAAGTAGACTTCATCCGAGTTATTTTTTCGAAACCCAACCAGAGATGAGAAATATATTTCGGTTCTTATTGCAGACATAGAAATATAGGTAATCAAGAGCCGAGAGAATCAAGAATTTTGTGGATGAAAAATAATTTGGGATAGATTCCATGGGTGCAACAAACTTCTGACCACAGAACCCACAGAACAATGTATTAAGTTGGTCCATGATACACGCGCACATAAGTGTTATTTGAAAAGCTCCTCCTATTCATTTAATTACTATTATATTATTTAAACACGACTTAGTAATAAAACTGAAGATTAAAATGCGAATTTGTTAAAATTAATGTCTTAAATTTTTATATAATATAATCTAGAATACATTCGAACAATGTCTTCTAATGTAGGTAACCTGTGCTCTAGTTTCTGTCCAGTTCCAATAATTTTATCAGTTATTGAAGATTGCATGGTCTGTATAAATTACTACTACTTTTTGGATATAATCCAAAATACATAATTTATTAGTGGTTGTGGTTATGCACTAAGATTTGGAGTTAATTTTTAATTTAAAATACGAGATAAATATTATATTATGCATAGATACTTAAAATTATCATTATACGATACGTTTATCCTATAGGACATCTTCTTTGCTCTTTTCTCTAGTGTTTTCTGTAATAATAATTCTGCAGAACATTTTGTGATACCTACTGGACTGGACTGGAGTCATATGAAATATTTTCCAGAGCTTTTAAACTTCTTTATAGCATGCCCTCTAAACGCGCTAAACCATATTATTTGGTTATTTTTAATAATCGGGCGGCAGCAACCAATGCTTGAAAACGAATGTGCAATATTTTATATCTTTGTTTTGAATTATTTAAAAGTTGAAATGACAGTATCATTCATATTTTCATGCTGCTATTTTTATCAACGAAGACTTAAACTATTCGATAATGGTATTCATATTAATTTACGCCTAACAACCTTATAGAGGACAACCAGACATACACTATTTCTGTTTCCTATAAAAAAAAACACTCCGCCCATGAGTCCCCATAATTTTTCTTTAATTTGACATAAATCATAACCTAAATTCAAAAAACCTCGAATTTGACATACAGTTTATGGGAATCTATAATTTTTGTGGAGGCAAAAGATAGAAAATAATCTAGCTATCTCTATAATGCCCAAAATCGGCGAATAATGACACTAATGACTTTATGTCCCAACTCTCTCTATCCAGGAAACCAACCAACATAAATCGGGTAAAAAGATTCACAGTAATCATTAATGATTTCCCAGGCTTGCCTGCCTATTCTCTCATATCTTTGCCCATCCTGTTTTAGAATGAACTATTTGCTTACACAGTTGTTTTATTACTATAAACATTTTAACGAAGAGACAATCATAAGGATTGTACCCTCCGTTCATGTGATTTATATACTCTGCAAATACGGATAAAATTGTCTCAATGTAAAGAGAAACTTGAGGTATTGTTTAGAATTTAGGACTTTTAAACCAAAATAAGCAACTATTCTTGTCTTGTCTCTACCCTTCTCTACAACACAACATGACGTATGTTATTAATATATGGCAAGGCTTAGTAAATTAGCTTTCTTTATATGCATGTCCAGTGGTGTACTTACTTTGGGGTAACAAACTCATATCTTACTTTGACGCGTTATTGGCGTATTTTACATTATAAATAGTCTATTATGCTTCTATGGGCGGTTTCGAATTATTGTTACTGAACAAAATTCAGATTGAGGAATAAAATAAGAAAGGATCTCATGACGTATTGTAACCCAGGTACGCCACTGCGCAGTTCGCATAAATTTCACGCTGAAATGAAAATGAAAAGGCAAAAAAACTACTTTTTTTTTTTATTGGGCTAGATATCGGAGACCATTTACCCAGTGTCGAGGCTTATTTCATCCTCCTTAGAGCGGCTGGCAGGGTTAAACTGGCTCGTAGCCATCCCATACCAGCCTATATTAATTGTCTATACTTAATCCTAAATTAAACCTAAAGACAAACACAACACCCAAAACTACTTATGATTAAACGTTGTATTGACGGGTTTAACACAGTCAGTTCCCAACCACAAAAATAAAATAAATGAAATAAAACCGCTAGTCAGTCTCTACATAAAACGGGTTAGGAAAAGTGAGAGCTGAGGTGCCAATTTGAATGTCAAGCGTCAAAATTACACTTT
Source organism: Pseudeuparius sepicola (assembly GCA_963920635.1). NCBI lineage: Eukaryota > Metazoa > Arthropoda > Insecta > Coleoptera > Anthribidae > Pseudeuparius > Pseudeuparius sepicola. The sequence continues at coordinate 122,783,061 of OY987299.1, read as the reverse complement.
ATAAATTTACATGTAGGTATTACCACCTGCTTTAACAAGTTATGATTATACTAAATTTGAGTAAATACACAGTTTCAAGCTTTCGAGCTGGTCTGAATTAAGGTGTCACTGTTAGCTGTTAGTTTTATCTATCTTTTTTTTTATCTTGTATCTTGGACTCACACAAATAGTTAGTGCTGTGTTTCAGTCTTTCTGTTGCTTCTTACACATACAAATATATTCAGTTTATTTACGTACTAGAGAGTTCAACGGTAGAAACAACGGTTTTTACCTCAGACTACACAAAATTTAGATATTTAATTCTTTCATAAAATATTATATCTTATTTTTATTTAAATATCTGCTTATGTAACATAACGTAATGTACATGTATTCTTCTCTATTCTAATATACAGGGTTTCCCAACGAAAACTTGACCCCCCCAAAATTAGAAAACCGAAAAATATTTGAAAATTCGCCGAGACCCGTCGATTTTTGTTCTTGGGGAGGGGAGCTTTTTTTACAGTCAAGCCAACTCGATATGATCATCACCCCAATCCCTAGCAACCCCAACTTTAAAATATCAAATGGCAGTACCCCACTTGTGGCGCATCATTTTAAATCCCTTTCAATTGCGAATACAGTGATGCGTCGTTTTTAGAAATCTGTTGAGATTTGACAGAATTATTGGGTAAAAACGGAAAGTTGACAATCCACTGTACGCGTAGTAATTTCTTACACAAATTCTCGTCACTAATAAGTTTTTTATCTACTACACACGACCAAATTACCTAGTTTTTATTAATGTGTCGGTCAGTTTAAAAAAAAGTCACAAATGAAAAAGCTGAAGCAAAACAAAAAAGTTCATACGAATTCAAACCTTACATTTTTTTAACATAACAAAAAGTTACGGACACGAAAAGGTCCCCGTATTTTGCTTATAACTACGAAATCGTTAGTTTCAGCCTGCTATTGAAAGTGTAAACGTGTTTTTAAAATGGTTTATTCTATCACGGAAAGGTTAGAAATTGTTGAAATTCGTGCTGTAGCTTTAGCGCAATCATGATTTCGATAACAAATTGCAACAATTTCTACCCTTTCCGCGATAGAATAAACCATTTCGAAAATAAGTATCCACTTTCAATAGCAGGCTGAAACTAACGATTTCGTGGTTACAAGCAAAAAAACGGGAACTTTTTTGTGACAGTGACTTTTTGTTACATATTTTAAAAAGATATAAAGGTTTGAATTCGTATGAACTTTTTTGTTTTGCTTCAGCTTTTTCATTTGTTTCTTTTTTGTAAACTGATCAACACGTCAATAAAAACTACGTTATTTGGTCGTGTGTAGTAGATAAAAAACTTATTAGTGGCTGGCATTTGTGTAGAAATTACTACGCGTACAGTGGATTGTCAACTTTCCGTTTTTAGCCAATAATTCTGTCAAATCTCAACATATTTCTAAAAACAATATATCACTGTATTCCCAATAAAAAGTGCTTTAAAATGATGCGCCACAAGGGGGCTAGTTCCATTTGAAATTTTAAAGTTGGGGTTGCTATAGGGATTAGGAGGATTAACATATCGGGTTGGCTTGACTGTCAAAAAAGTTCCCCCAAATACAAAACTTGACGGGTCTCGGCGAATTTTCAAATATTTTTCGGTTTTCTAGTTGTTTTTTTTTGGGGGGGGTCAAGTTTTCGTTGGAAACCCCTGTATGTTTTTAAATGCTCCAATGAATTCTATACAAAGTGTGAGTGGCGATAAAATAAAATGTTTTGTATTAGTAAACAGGTAATAGAAATGTTGGCGATACTCGTAAAAGTTTCTATTAGAAGTTTCGTGTGTATTATTTTTGGTCCGAGGTTTTCACTATACAGGGTGGCCCACCACGAACTGCATCGATCTATATATGGAATACTAAAAGTAGGAAAATTCTGAAAATTTGGCACCTCATCAATGCCGATGGGCGCTGCTCAACTAAAATATTTTGGTGAATCTCGCACTTCCGGTTATACCGGAAGTCGATATCAACTTTCTTATCTCAAATGGAACACCCTGTATATTATTGCATTTTTGGATTCTAGGCATCATTTTGGAACAAAAACATGCCACATGTCCTATGTCTAAATCCAACCGTTTTTGAGATATTTGCATTTTTTCGAAAAAAATTACAGGTGCAGACCTAAAGTCAATTAGCAATTTATACGAGGAAACCGCGAAATTTTAAAACGAATTTTTGGCATCGTGTAACAGAAGCCCTGACCTAGTGATCTCTGCTGAGAAATAAATCCGTTCTTATACAGGGTGTTCATAAAATATGAATAAAAATTACATTCAAAATATGCTTAAATCTCGAAATTTTCAAATGGAAACCCCCATTTTTTTTAATGCGATCTTATTCACCACTAAAAATGATGACAACTTTGTGTAAGGTTTCCTATACCTAAATGCAGTAATTTTCGATTAATTTACGAAAAACCCACTTTTCGCCCATAAAATGCGGGGTTTGCAGCGCTTGGAAAATCATATTAGCCGTGGACGTTGAAAAGACAATCGCGGCTGAGGAAATGTCACTTGGTTTATAAATTATTGTCAATAATAATGCCGGCGCTCTTAAATTACACAAAAGAAGATTATGTATCGCACGTTCTTGATATTACTTTGTTATGCATTCTCCGTAGATAATAAACAAATTTAAATAATCTTCGTTTGGGTAATTTAAGCGCGCCGGCATTATTGTTGACAATAATTTATAAACCAAGTAACATTTTCTCAGCCGCGATTGTCTTTTCAACGTCCACGGCTAATATGATTTTCCAAGCGTTAAGCAAACCCCGCATTTTATGGGCGAAAAGTGGGTTTTTCGTAAATTAATCGAAAATTACTGCATTTAGGTATAGGAAACCTTACACAAAGTTGTCATCATTTTTAGTGGTGAATAAGATCGCTTGAAAAAAAAATGGGGGTTTCCATTTGAAAATTTCGAGATTTAAGCACATTTTGAATGTAATTTTTATTCATATTTTGTGAACACCCTGTATAAGGACGGATTTATTTCTCAGCAGAGATCACTAGGTCAGGGCTTCTGTTACACGATGCCAAAAATTCGTTTTAAAATTTCGCGGTTTCCTCGTATAAATTGCTAATTGACTGTAGGTCTGCACCTATAATTTTTTTCGGAAAAATGCAAATATCTCAAAAACGGTTGGATTTAGACATAGGACATGTTGCATGTTTTTGTTGCAAAATGATACCTAGAATCCAAAAATGCAATAATATACAGGGTGTTCCATTTGAGATAATAAAGTTGATATCGACTTCCGGTATAACCGGAAGTGCCAAATTCACCAAAATATTTTAGTTGAGCAGCGCTCATCGGCATTGGTGAGGTGCCAAATTTTCAGAATTTTCCTACTTTTATTTTTCCATATATAGATCGATGCAGTTCGTGGTGGGCCACCCTGTATTATGTTCATACTCCGCCCTTGGAGCCAACATAAAAAAGTGCGAAAGTACGGCCCTGGCGTCCGGCGTAAATGATATGCCCCTGGCTATGCGACACGCAGCCTGTATGTCCGAGGGGGTCCGCAGTTGGTTAAGGTCTTTATTAGATTTGCGAGCCATCCCGCATCTAGATAGCCTATTTATTTCGAATCACATCCTGGCACTTCCGAATCGGGGCCCCTTTTTTATTTAGCACGGCCCTGGAATATTAAGGCGGTGATGGAGAGTGGAATTTAGTCTTGAAAGTTCATCAACAAACTTCTAGTACCTAGGTACCCTAGATTAATCTCTGTGATGGAACTTTTGAATCCGAAGACGTGTGGTAAAAGTAAGAATAGGTATACCTACTGTAAGTAACCCCAAAAGTTATACTGCAACTGCAACAAAAGGTTGGGTTTACTATTTCCAATCTCTATTGCAGGTATTAAAAAGCATCGGTAAAACTCCTTTAGGCACTCTATCTCGGTGGAAATCTAATTTTGAACACAGAGACAAAGCAAGCAAGCAGCAGCTGCCTTCACACATTCATTGATTTGGTTTTATTCTTTTCTTGTGTGTTCAGTTCAAGATTTCTGCGGGCAAAAAAATATGGCGGGATAAACATTTGAGAAATTGGCTTCATTATTGCGCGTAAACGACCGTTTTTTATTTCCCCCGGAATATACGTCCTTCCAGTTTGATATTACGCTTCTTGATGACGCCATTTATATACTGCCAGGACGTCTTTATTCCGATTAAGTCCGACAAGCCATTTCTTTGCCGATGGCAGCGCCCGGATGGGGATTATACTCTGAAATATCCGTTGGATAAAGTTAACATCTAAGCACAGTTGTTGGGGCAAACAAATAGCAGATGGAAATCAGGAAAATCTCTGCTAATATTATATCGTCGATGGAGGAGGTTATATACAGTACAACTAGGTAATCGTTTGAGAAATTAACAAAAATAAATGAAGTGTAATACAATCATCCATCAGAACACAAAAAAATACAGCTCCGTTAACCCGCCACCCTACCCGCATGTTTTTTCTTCGCCAAAAAGTTATCTCGGATTGCAAACATCTAGCACACCTAATATTAGCGTTAGCACAGTAACCGTAATAAGGTAAATATACCTGTAATTTTATTGTGTAGCCAATTGGATGGGTGCGGATCACCCGGCCAGAAGTTTGGCCAGTTGTTGGAAGCTCAAGCAAAGGTGACAAGGTGACAACTAAACAATTTGAAAATATTATATGTCAAACGTTCCCCATAAAATCTCCACAAGATATAAGCACTTTTGCGTTATTTACGCAAAGTTAGATAACTAATCGTTTTTTGTTTTTGTTTTGTTTTTTGTTTGTTTTTGTTTAAAGACCGCGTCTTAAAATAATAGCACCCGGCGGTTAATTTTAGGGGGAGGTATAAGCTGGTCTAATAACTAAAAATAAATCACTTTGTTGCTATGTCGCTCATCGCTCACGACGCGACACCTTCATTTTGATCGTCGTCTGCAAACATAACATCTAAATGTTCTCCTATTCATCATCTTATTCATCTGTACGTTGAAGATTTTACTCTCCCTCTGGATTTTTGGACGAAAATAAAAATTTCCAAGTGAAAATATCCTAAACGCAGAATATACAACATTGATTCATTGATTGAATATAAATTGGAAAATTGTCATGTAATAATGTGTAACATAGATACATTTATTGAAAAATATACCTATTATTGTCAAATAGCTAACTACCGATTCCACGAGACTTGGCTTTTCCCATACATAATATAAGCCCAGGGCTGTATATGGTTTGGGGGTTCAAGCCCCCTACATTGAAAAAAGACGAAAAATACATTATATTGTTATGATTTTGTAATTTTCTACACCTCTTTTAAACTATCTGTGCTTTATATTTCTAAAAAATTTCGCCTTTGGCGCATTATTTTAGTAACTAAACACCTCTGCTTTCTTTTATATAGCCGGTTTAAAAAGCAATGATTTTTATGGGCTCACACTAAAACAAATTTCGAAATTTCTTTTGGTCACAGTTGTTCTATAAAAGAAGACCGAGTAGGAGTTCTTGGCTACAAATGTTACGAGTCATAGTGAACAAAAAAATTACCACCAATTAACAAGAATATGTTTTGCTTGGAATTTCTTTTCCCTAATTTAAACGTTGACCTTGAATATTTGAAAAAATTTTCGCCTGCGGCGCAATTTTATGCCACAAAGATTCGATTTATTATTGTTTTTTTTAATTTCTGACTATCTCCCTACTAAAAAGTTTAGCTTTTTGGGCAAAAGTAAAAATGGAGAGAAAAGATAAGGCGTTTTTTAAACTTAGCACCCGGCGATATTCAACCTAAAACCCGCGCTGAATTCAGCGGACTCTCATCCGGATGAATCAGCTGATATCTCCCTCTCATTATTTGTTTCCCTTTGGAGGAAGTAAGAAACAGATATCCAGCTGATTCATCGGGATGAGAGTCCGCTGAATTTTGAAACGAGACCTTTCTTATAGAAATACCTTTATTTTATTTCATTCTATTTACGTTGTATTGTTTTAATCATCAGGATGATAACTGTTCGTTTTTTGTTATGTACCTTTCTTTTATATTTATAAATAAAAAAAATTAAATAACATTTTGGGGGGAGGTTGTATACCTTGGGTATCCAGCCAAATTTTGAGAAGTCGGCGCCTATGGGCCAAGTTATACAACTAAAGCTAGTTCCATTTAGCAAAATTCAGGTGGCACTGGTACATAGTGATGAGTGCTCATTCTTAAAATGAATTACCTTAATAATGTATGGCCAATATGAATTGTGAATACGTTCTGTCTTTTGTACAAGGTTATTCACATAAACATTCTACGCCCTTTATTGTATACAATTTTCTTGCAATTTCAGTTCAGAAAAACAAATGAATGTTTCGTTTCGGAAATATAGACCAAACTTATGTTTTTTACATGGAACAACCTACATATATAATTCTCGATTTTCGAAATTACTCATTTTTTTGGTTATATGTTTGCTCTAATAGTTTGTCCTTTGAATTATTTAATCTCGAACAAAATCAAAATTGCCATGGAAATTTCAAAACAATTATTACGAGAATATTATAAATGGAGATTTGTTAGTTTACATTATTGTTATATTCCCACAGTTACATACAATAATATATTGAAAATTCAACAAAGCCGGTTGTGGAAAATTTCCAAGATGTATTTTTTCTGTCATTTTAGTTTTAATGAAAGGCATATATATATTGATGGAACGTGACAATTTATTATGAATTGAATTATAGAAGGTACTCTATAATTCTTCCATTTTCTGCAACACTGAGAGCATACCTTCATAATAAACTTCTCCTATATAAAGCCACTATACCTGCCTCTTTCATTTCTGATCTCCTGAGATATTTTTTCTTTAACTTGTTCGATATTATTTGACCTCTCCGCATAATATATCCGGTCCTTCAAAGTACCCCACAGAAAGAAATCGAGTGTGGGGTCAAGTCTGGGCTTCTGGCTCGCCATAAAATAGTTCCATTTGAATCAATCTACTCTACAAAAGTGTCGTCTAAATGTAAATGCCTCTTTACAGCATTTGATTTACCTATGTGTTGGAGAACCGTCTTGTTGCCACACAATATTCGGCTCATTAACTTGATTCAATAGATCAGAAATTTCTCCTCTTAAGAGCTGTAAAAAATACTGGACCAATTATGTGATTCCGAAATATATCACACCAAACATTTATTGAAGTTCGACCTTGTCGTTGAATTGAAATAAACTGTCGTGCATTTTGTGGTGACCAATAGTGAGTGTTTCTTCTATTAAAAACGCCACGTGTTGTAAAAATGCGGCTTCATCAGTCCACAATATAGAATTTGTAATAGTAATAACCGTAGGAAGGACTGGAAGGAGTAACAATAGAATAGTAATGTCTAGTAATAGTTAGTTAGTGTAATCTTTATAGTGATAATTTACAAGTGTTAAAAATACCCACTGATCATTTTCCGCTTGCCTCTCCAACACTAAACGGCAATATTCTTACCTTCTGTAATTATCATTTTCATACAGTTTTCGAACTGGGCGATAACAAAATTATGGTCTAAACTTATGCATTTTCAACACTCTTTGGACTGAGCTCCATAATATTTGCAAATATCTCTGTGCATCTTTAATAGAATGTCTCGGATTTCCCACGAAGTATAATAAGACTGCGTCCTGCATATATGGTTTATTTATATTTTCTTTATTTTTTAAACAATTAACGCCTGATACAAACTGTCAAAGTCAAGCTGTGATTCTCCTAATAGTTGTTTTGAATTTTCCATGGTAATTTTGATTTTGCCCGACATTCAATAATTCCTAGTACGATTTTGTTGAAATTACTTTATACAGGGTGTTCCTCAACCTATACGCATAAACTTGGGAAATTGTAGAAGAGGACAAATAATAATGGCCAATTATCGAAAAAATGTAATAAAATATTTTTTGTTTTGGAGAAACTGTTTGATGTGATATTCTAAATTGCGCTAAAAGTGTTCTAGTACAGTTTCTCTGCCTCGCCGAACACGCAAAAAAACCTCACGTCCGGGATGTAATCTTTGATCATAAAGATGAGATGCAGCATGCAGCCACTGAATTTTGATGTGCTTCTCCATATGCTAGTACCATATGCCCATAAGTTCTTCGTTTGTGAAACTACGTACCATACTTTTGTTCTAATCGCGTGAAAATAAACACGAATAGCGTCTTACAGTTAAGATGTTATTGAAGACAGCTATAACAACAAAGAACTGCTAAATACCGTACGTGCTAGCATGACTTGTTATCTTCTTAATTTTTTATTATCTGTAAATGTTTTTCACTGTATCTCCGAAACAAAAAATATTTTATTACATTTGTTTCCGATAATTGGCCATTATTTGTCCTCTGCTACAATTTCCCAAGTTTATGCGTATAGGTTGAGGAACATGTAATAAACGAGAAATATATGTATAGGGTGTTCCATTCTAAAAAAACATAAGTTTGGTCTATACAGGGTGGACCCAGATCGACTATACGATAGGTGTAAAAGACAAAAAATTTTCGAGTTGAAACTTGACCTTTGGGGGTAGTATACCTGAACTGAAAATGAATAAATTGCTCCTGCTCCTGTCAAAGCCTGCTTGATTTTTAAAATATAAAAATACGGTGCAAATCGCTTTCTTATCAAGCAAGGCTGATCCCCCAAAGCTCAAGTTTTAACTCGAAATTGTTTTCTCTTTTACACCTATCGTATAGTCCATCTGGGTCCACCCTGTATCTCCAAAACGCGACACTCATTTGTTTTTTGACTACACAACAGAAATTACAAGAAAATTTTATACAATGTTCATATTTACATTTTTTTTCAAAAATTAAAAAGATAAAGTTAAGAGGGTAGAATGTTAGGATATGAATAACCCTGTACAAGTAATCGTTTGAGAGAGTGACAAAAATAAATTAAGGGTAATATAATCCATCAGTAACAAAAAAATAGAGCTCCGTTAACCTGCAACCCGCATGTTTTTTCTTCGCCAAAAAATTATCATGGATTGGACACATCTAGCACACCTAATATTAGCATTAGCACAGTGACCGTAAGGAAGATACCTGTAATTTTATTGTGTGGACAGGTTATTCAACTAAAGCTAGTTCCATTTAGTAAAATCCAGATGGCACTGGTAGTGAGGAGTGCTCATTCTTAAAAATGGTTACTCTAATAATGTATGGCCAATATGAATTGTGAATACTTTCTGTCTTTTGTACTTGTCTATACAAAAGCTACCACTCCTGCTGCGCAGTCGTGTATTTTCAACTTTGGGATTATAATCCGTAAAATTAACGAAAGGTGTTATTAGTTATCGACAATAGTTAAATTATACCCCTATAAAAGGTTTCATTTTTTTGTCATTGTCGAGTTACCTTATTATTCTGGGACACCTTGTATAAAATAATCCCCGTAGTCCCAACAACGCCCCCCCCCCCGGGCTTACGCGCAATTTTATCGATTCGCGCCGATGCTACGTATACCCCCTACCACCCCTTCCGCACCCCGCCGAAACCGTGGCGGGGCCCCATTCACGAAGCGCCCGCGGTTCTGTCATCTGTCAACTTGGAAATTTGGCCCGCGATGCGTCGCCGAGCGCCAAACTCTCGAGCCACTTCCGTCGCGTCGCGACACCGAAGGCGGGAAACGAGGAGGACGCCGGAAGTCGGTTGAGGTAGGGGGCCGGGGGAGTGGGGGGGGGGGGTTCGGGTTCCGATGGGGGCCGATGCGATGGGTGGAATTACAGGCGCGATCGCTGAACTCCCTTTCCTTCCGAACTGACGATAATTAGTCTTTGAATATAACGCAAAACGGATCTGGGTGCTTTTTATTGATTTTCAAAGGAGCCTCTAAAGTGGGTGTCATTTTACCCTTCCTCTGTGAAGTTAAGATAAATAATTGTATTGACTAAATGTGTGTAGAATTTTTCCGAGGAATGCTACAAAAGGAATTTTAAGAAGTCCTTACTATAGGGCTGTCATTTGGTAATATTGACATCCTAAGTTGGCATCAATGCAGCAAAAAATGCAACCGGGTCATAAGTTCAGATCAGTAACGAGCCCATTTGCACAATGAATAGGTAACTACTAATAACACGAAAAGTAACAACAACAACAGAGGTAACGGTAAAACTCACGAAACTTATACGAAACCCGCGAATATTTTCGCTGCCGAATGGTTGAACCAGTTTGAACGATCCGGAAAACCTTCACTGTCGCTTTGACACACCGAAGCTAAATTTACCTGAGTCCGCACATAGACGCTGCCGAAAGCAGCTAATTATACCAAAATACCAAAATGAAAAGTGTTTCCATGATGTTTTAAAGTATTATTAAAATTCGTTGGAGTCGTAATTATTATTGTTATTTTTAGTCGAATAATCATGATTGCAATAAGGTTTCTTTTAGTACCTATCACTTGGGAAGCTTTTACCACCATAAATCAATAAGTGACGTCATTAACTGGTCGCGACACATAATATGACAATGGACAACAGAAAATTCCTAGGGATTTTGTGAAGAATTGTCATCTGACAAAATCCGGACTTCTTACAGCAATCGGAGTATAGTACTGACCTACAGAAATAGAGGAGGGAGAAGGGAAATGGCGGTTAACGAGGACGCGTTTCGGCGTACCTAAAGTTAACTGTCAAGGCAAAGGGTACTATTTTATTCTGTAAACTTTGGCATTTACTTGCCGCGTAAGCTGTTGCTTACGATCCCGCCATTTTTCACAATAACGGACTCAAATGAATATTGTGTAAAAATCTGTTTTTATCTTATACAAGGAAAGAGAGAGGACGCCTAAGAGCGCTAACGGCCGTGTTACCGACTGCCACATCGCACGACAGGCCAGTGGCGTAGCATGAAACTGGTTTTTAGCCAATATCACAAAAATGTTAAAAATGAAAACGTAGGTAGTTAATTTTGACTTATAGTACATGTAATTTGAAATATGGGTATTTACTTACAGGTAATTTCTCAAATGCAAAGCGAGTGTCAAGTGCAGAAATATATTTATTTGTGGCGATTTCGAATCAATCAAAATAAAATAAATAATGCACGCCCATGGAAACCAGCCCATATTTTAAGAAACTACCATAATCAATTAAAAAATTTTCTTTAAAAACGATGTTCAAAAATAATTATATTGTCCCTATTTACAAACAAAACAATGCACTTTATCATACCAAAAGGTAGAAAGAATTTGAAGAAGTTATATTGAGAAAAAATAAAGTTTTATGGGCATCTTTCAAATGTAGCTTGTTAAATATTCACCTGTGAAACGAAATTCCGGGCTCTTGCTTTTCACTTCTGGTTTTGCAACTAAACGCTGAACAATTCACCATCGTAAGAGTATAATTTTCCCCCCTGATACTTTTAATTCACAAATTCACAAAATTAACTCACAACGTACGCGCTTTGAACTGCCACATATAAAATGGCCGCCATTCAAAGCGACATAACAAAAACTATAAACGGCAGGGTATGCACGCGCGGTGTCCTCTCTCTTTCCTTGTCTAAGATTTTTGTAGCGCTGAACGAAATACTGTAGGTAGGTATTTATCCAAAAACTTTAATAAAAGTCCTATGCAGATATACTTATACATAGGCGCCGACTCCGCGGCTGCTACTGGACTCGAGCACCCGGCCAAAAGTTTGGCCAGTTGTTGGATGCTCAAGCAAAGGAGACAAGGTGACAACTAAACAATTTGAAAATATGTCAAATGTTCCCCATAAAATCGTCCATAATAAGACTAAGCACTTTTGCTTTATTTACGCAAAGTTAGGTAACTAATGTCTATCCAAGTTACAGCGGCAGTAGGTATAAACAAAGTCACATGACAGCATTGCGATCGATTACCAAGGTCGGACTAATATGAGATTCCAAGTGGCTTGTAATTCTGAACTAATTCTTTTAGAAGTTCTAACAATTGTGTTTTACCTTTCATGGATCTTTATAAATTTCTTTATATTAAGAAGCAAAATACATTTACAGAATATACTGCTCGCGATCCAATCTAAAATATGCAAGAAACTCGATTGAGGGAAGAGCCTGCCCTGCATTCTGCTCGCCGCGTAAACACTTGAGATTTTACGACTTCCAAACCAATAAGAGAATAGGTCACGTGGTGGCCAATGTTTTGATTCACTGCCTCTCTAACTTGGATATAGTATAGTCGTTTTTGTTTTTTTTTGTTTTGTTTTGTTTAAAGACCGCGTCTTAAAATTCAACGGACTCTCATCCGGATGAATCAGCTGATATCTCCCTCTCATTTGTTTTCCTTTGGAGGAAGTAAGAAACAGATATCCAGCTGATTCATCGGGATGAGAGTCCGCTGAATTTTAAACCGAGGCCTTTCTTGTAGAAATACCTTTATTTTATTTCATTCTATTTACGTTTTGTTTTCTTAATCATCAGGGTGATAACTGTTCTTTTTTTTGTTACCTACTTTTATTTTATATTTATAAATAAAAAAAAATTAAATCACATTTTGGGGGGGGGGTTGTATACCTTGGGCACCCATGGGCACCCAGCCAAATTTTGAGAAGTCGGCGCCTATGTACTTATATCAACATATAATAGAGATTTAGTCATTTTATTTGTAAATAATTGGAAAGTGTTTATAGGCTAAACACTTCTTAGCACCGTCCAGCATTTCTCATAATACCTACACATGTCACATACCCTTTGCTTTGACAGATAACTTCCCCCTCTATTTCTGTAAATGAGTAGATGGGCACTAACAAAAAATTGTCGGTTCTCATTTCTGACTTCCGGTTTGACCGGAAGTGAGCATAACTTGGTCAAATTTTTGAGACACTCGGTATATTTTGGTTTTTTAGGTTCCTTTTGTTCTCCCCGAGCTTCTCCCAATTCGAACCATATGTTTTATATAATAGAGTAGCTCTGAACCGGTTCTCTGTGATCTAATTGGTCGAAAACAGTTATGGAATTACTTTTCTGCATTCTGCGCTTTTTTTGAAATAGCCTCCATATTGGTGGTGATTTATCATTGTCAAAATCGATTTATAGGTTCTTGGACTTACAGCCGGTTATTTTGGGTATTCAAATTGCAACAGGAACCAATAAAATAAACCCCTTTCCTCTTACAACTTTTACTCAAAACCACCGCAATCGGTTTAGGGCGAGGGGGAAGTCACTGTGGTATTTTAGTGTACAATAGCCTGGAAGTTCTTGGAAGTGCATGGTATTTTCTGGTATTTTTTGGAAGTGCATGGTATTTTGTGGAAGTGCGTGGAAGTTAATGGTATTTCGGGTAAATTTATGGTCAGGGAAATGCAGCGAATTTTTGGTTATTTTTTAAAATATGTCTGGGGGATAGAGGTTACTGCATTCTGTGTTTATATTCTCCGTAGTAGTAGTATGTACAATCAATTATCGAAAAAAGTTGATAGATCAGAAAAATTCCGGGAAAGCCGAATTTTCTATTTAATTTGCCCGAATTGGCGTAGGTAGGTGTCTATTACTTAATATATTTATATACTATACTTATATGTATTATAAATATACTTTGTTCAGCAAGATGTTTGTGTCTGAATACCTACCTTATTTTAGAAATTGAACTGAATTGCGAGATTTTATTTTTGAAATTTCCTAAACTTTTTTCCGATTTTTTTCCATCCAGAATTCCAAATTCAAAAGGCACAATTTACAATTCTAGTGAATAATTGATTAGAATTAGTCAATTGGAAGAACCTTCCACGACATCACATTTTTCTTAGGTATGCACATATTTGTGATAGGTAGGTAAGTCGAAAATTACCTCGTAAATAAATTATTTCTTTACCTTCCTTTATAGGAGAAGCACATACAAAAGTCAATATTGTTTTTATTTTTTGCTTCTTGGATAAAATGCCAGGAAGTGCGGAAGTTCGAATAGTATTTAAAAAAAAATAACGGGAAGTGTATGGGAACTGCGGAAGTTTGGACGGCATTTCAAAAAAATACCGGGAAGTGTGGAAGTTTGGACGGTATTTCAAAAAAAATACCGGGAAGTCTGGGAAGTGCGGAAGTTTGACAGGTATTTCAAAAAAATACCGGGAAGTGTTTGGTATTTCGGGTATTTTTAGTGTACAAATTTTTGCTAGTGACTTCCCCCTCGGTTTAGGGTAACGAAGGTTATTCATCAATCATCACCAACAATCCCGGCAGTTTTTCGCAGAGACACACTGTCTCGTCGTAATATTCGCATATCGATATCGGTTAGCGCGGGGCGCTGGCACTTTTCAAATCAACTGGCAGGCCACGCGCGGAAACGTCCGAGCCGCCGTTGACCCGCAGGCCTCGTTGCCAGTTTTCCCAGTTCAGGGCTTTGCAATTTAAGTCGGTTGTGACTGTGCCATAAACTTTGACGTTTGTTGTGTGTCGAACTGTACACGCGAGAAGCGCGGACTGGAGCGGAAAGCGCTCTCGTCCATCCGTATGCACTGAATAACCTGCTATAAATATTTATGCGATATTTAAAATAATATTTAAATGGGTGCTAATTAATTTTTGTTTATTATCGCCGCGATCTAAGCGTATGCAGAAAGTGTTCGTAATTAATATTAATTATTTTGGAGTGGGAATCTCAGTCTCGCCACGGCAAAAAAAATGAGCTCGTTACGTATACTCATTTAAAACGGTCCAGGGTCCCGTAATAAGTAAGCGAAAGCGAAATGTGAAATTTTGTAAAGGCGGATTAATAAGGTCGAGAAGATACGTTTGTAAGAGACCAGACTGTATAGGAGCACAGAAAATATTGCCTACGGCAACAGAACTGACCAGCATCTAGCAGGTACCTAAAACGGCTCTACTCGTGTATGCCTACAAAACAAAATGATTTTGTGGGCACAGCACAGCACAAATTATTCACAGTATACCTTGGTCCTAATAACAAATCTTAGTGTAATTATGTACATTTTCAAATTTTAAAATGTATATACAAGGTGAATCAGTTTTTTTGTAGCAGGACTTTGACGGGTGATGGATCTTCAAAAAATAACCCCACTTCATAGAAAAGTTACAAGTTTTGGAAAGAATATGTGAACTTCATTGAATATTTACCAAACTAGTTGAGATATTTAAGTGATATTTGGTATACGTTATAACGGAATGGGTTAGCATAAAACCTGTTAATATCGAACATCTTGCACAGCCAGTGGCGGAGAAGTGGGTAATTTGTAAAATTATTTTTAGAAAAAAAAAATGAATCACCTTGTATTGTAATAAAAGGTATTGAATATTTTATGTAGATTTTAATTGCAGACAAAAATGTCCTCTTGGTATTTTTTCGCATGTGTTATAGTTGAATGGCAAATTTCATTTGATTGTATTTAGAGTATTTTGGAAAAATTAACTAAAAAATTTGCTCCATAAGTAAGGTTCAAAATAGAAAAAACGTGTTTCTTACTTTAAATAAAGTAACTTTTTCCAATAAACTAACCCATTCAAAGTTTTACTTTTCAAGATACAGAGCGTAACATTAATTGTATCTTCCTTAAATGTTTTAGACCCTGTAACTTCAAAAGTATAGCTTTAAATAGGTAAGTTTATTGGAAAAAGTAACTACTTTATTTAAAGTAGCAAACCCATTACTTCTACTTTAAGTGTTACTTATGGAGCAAATTTATGTAGTTAATTTTTTCGAAATATACTCTAAAATAATACAAAAAAATGAAATTTGCCATTAAACTATAACATATGCGACCAAATACCAAGAGGACATTTTTGTCTGCAATTAAAATCTACATAAAAAATGCAATACCTTTTATTACAATACAAGGTGATTCATTTTTTTTCTAAAAATAATTTTATCAATTACCCACTTCTCCGCCACTGGTTGTGCAAGATGTTCGATATGAACAGGTTTTTTGCTAACCCATGCCATTATAACGTATACCAAATATGCGACTTAAATATCTCAACTATAGTAAAATCGAGCAACTCTTACGCCTGGAGTAAACAAGAGCACGTGGGTTGAAATATCTGCCATAGCCGCACGGAGGTACGACCTTTATTTAATTTTAGTCTTACAATTGTGTACATCAAAATATTTCAGACAAGAATTATTGGCTTAATTAAAATGGTTCAAAACATCGATAAAATTATTTGTGGCAGTGTCTAAATAGCTGAAAACAACAAGATAAAACCGAATATCTACACTTCTGCGATCGAGCACGTCCCTGTTGCCGAGTCGGGTGAAATGTTATAGCCTACCGACCAATCGCGGATCGCCATTGAACACGTGGTTTTATTTACACCAGGCGTACGGATTGCTCGATTTTAGTACAGTTTGGTAAATATCCAATAAAGTCCATGTTTTTTCCAACTTTAACACCCTGTATCTTTTCTATGAAGCCTTAAAAAGAAATAGTTTATACGAAAAAGTGTGGTTATTTTTTGAAGATCTATTCTAATCTAAAGTCCTGCTACAAAAAATTGATTCTCGCTGTATATATTAGTTCAATTTGTACTTATTCCACTAGAGATAGGCATAAAAACTTTGCTCTAATCCATGATACCTATTACCTTTGTTTATGGAAACCCTAGTTTTAGCCAATGTGTGATAGTGTAATAAGGATATTACAGTAATATTGGATGGAAGCAACAGATGGCGCCACACATGAAAGTGGCCGAATATCTGCCTACTAATTTTCTTATATTAAAATCTTTTATTTTTTGCAAAATGTGTCCTCTGTAACTAGGTACTGTATTTCTGTCATATCCTTATATCTGTGTCAGACCTGGACCAACACTATATTAATATAGTGTTATATTAACTATATTAATATAGTGTTGGTCCAGGTCAGACATTGAAAAGCTACTACCTACTACCGCTGAGTGAAATATTTGGATAGAGGACCAACGACTGTCAAATAATTTCTTGAAAAACGCAGGAGTGGTCAGAAAATATTAGTCAACAATGCCATTTATATTATTGAAAATTGTTTTTGAATCACACATGCGTTTTTCGCGAAGAAATAACTGTCAGATTTGACAGCCGTTGTTCCTCTTTATGTGAATTGTTCACTCAACGCTACTACTATGGGCGCCGTTACATAGGGGAAAGGGGGGGCACCCCCTGGATCTTTGGACGAAAATAAATATTTCTAAGTGTTCATATTGAAAATGTCCTAAACGCCAAATATACAACATTGATTCATTGATCGAATATAAAGAGGAAAATCGTCATGTAAATAATGTGTAATTGCAAAATAACATTGATACATTTATTGAAAATATTCGACCATACTTGGCCTGGCCGATTAATTTTTGTCCTTCATAAATATATATTTCTAAAAAATTGGCCTACGGTGCATTTAAGCAAATAAACATATCTGCTTCTTTTATATACCTACTTTAAAAAACAATACATTTTAGGGCTCACACCAAACAAATTTATACTGGTGACATTTGTTCTATACTTAAAAGAAAAAGGAGTAGTAAAAAGTAACTTATTTTTTGTGACTTCCTTTACATTTTGTTCATGTATATTTTTTCTGCATATCCAAGAATAAAAAACTTATGGCTTGCCCAAAATATAATCAATCTCACGGCTTTTTGCAACTGCGTATTGCATAAATATGGAATATTAAATTTTGCTGGAGAATCCTATTGCCATTATAACGGGAGTGTATGTTTATTTTCATTAAAATGAATTCCAGGTACTGTCATAGTTACCTCTTAAATCAAAACGAATCTATAATTTGCATTTTAATGGTCATTTGGGGTATCAGAACCATTATCGTTAATTTTCAGGAAAGTGAATGTAGGTCAATTTATATGTAAATTGGGATTGTATCACAACTTTTTCCTACAAAAGCTGAAATTAACGTAGGCACTTTTCTGTTGGTCAAATTGTCAGTTTCTGTGCTATTATAAAGTTGACAATGAAGTCGACTATTTTATGCGGTAACATTTCCTCTGACAAAACTGATTTACTGGTATAACAACAAAAAATTTCCCTATTTACAGTCCAACACACGAGAGAAGTCCAATGAAAAATTCAGTCTAATCGCCCATGCCCACATTAATAACATACGGATGGCGCTTATACTGAGTTTTTCATTATACTTCTCTCGTGTGTCAGACTGTAGAATGACTTCTATCGCAGTGGAAAGTAAAGTTTGAATTGCCCTAAACATTTATATGTGCATGTACATTGCATATGAAAAACATAATGTATTAAATGTTTTACTATATACGAGACATTGTTACTACTTTGAAATAACAACCCATTTCATTCTTTTCAGATCGCAGCATTACGATAACCTACAGCAAGCCGACAGCCAGCAGCAGCAGCAACAGCAGCAGCAGCAGCAGCAACAACAACAGCATCACCAGTCCCAGAACCACCACCTGCAGAAGCAGCCGTTGAAAGACACTACAAACACACCTCCCAAACAACAGAAAGTCAATATTAACAACAACGAGGAGGGGCACCACAACAACCACCAGGAACCGTCGTCGACGCAAGACAGCGACAATTCGAACGGCAACCAGCAGGGTTCTAGGTCCTTGCAGTGTTTGGAGACTTTAGCACAGAAAGCAGGTAAGAGAAAACATGTAGACTCCGTTTTCTCTTTTCTCATGCCAACAGTTGACATTTCAATGACGACAGTAATTTTTTTCTATTTTCTCCAGGAATCCACGATCTGAGCGCAGACGACTGCAAGTACGATGTGGCCAACACGCTGCTGAACCTCGACAGGGGCCACGAGTTCGTGAAGCAGCAGTGCGCCAACGCGACAGCCATGGCAACGGCCAGCAACGACATGAAGCAGCAGATGGTCGACGCGGGCGCAGCGGCCGCCCAGGCGCAGGCCCAGGCTCAAGCCCAAGCCGTCCAGCAACAGCAGCAGCAACAGTTGCAGGTGGCTATACAACAACAACAGCAGCAGCAGCAGCAACAACAGCAGGAGCAGCAGCAACAGCAGCAGCAGCAGTTGGTGTCCGCGCAGAGCCCGCATCAGATGCAACAGATAACCGTACAGGCCGGTAAGAGTGGTTCAAATATAATAACAGCGAAAACGCAGGTTGCTCCACTACCGACATATTCGTGATGTTACTTGTTTGTTGCAGGTCAGCAATGCGTGCAAGCCACGACTTCCATGGGCCCACCTCAGCACACCGTGTCGATGCACCAGCAAGTGGCCCAGCAACAGCAAACGCAGCAGCAACAGCAGAATCAGCAGCAAGTGCAGCTGCAGCAAGGTCAGGTGTTGGCTGCCCAGCAGAGTGGGACCACTACCATCACCACGATGGCGCCGCTGCAACAGCAGAACCAGCAGCCACAACATCAGCAGGTGAGTAAAAGTTATTTTATGTTTTGGACTCGAGTAACGCTTACAAACGATAATGAGTAAAAATGGTTGTTGTTTTTGTTTCAGGTTGACTGGAGCCATGGTAGAGCCGTGCAAGTGATCCAGCAACCCACACAGAACCCGATGTATCTGCAGCAGTTGTACAACCCGTCGGGGCAAATTCTAATGCCCTCGAACTTGAGCAACATTTTGCATCCTGGCATAAACCCTCAACAGATACAGGTAAGCAGTTTTTCCAAATTTCCATACGCGAAGAAACTGTCTTTAAGCGTGTTTGTCTGCATTTATAAATTCATGACGAGTGTAAAAAAAGTTAAGATGTGTTTTTTAAAGTTACGCGTTATATAAAATCATTATTTTTACGAAAATAATATTACGGATTAAGTCAGCACATGCAGAATAACGACGTATAAAAATAACGTCGCATAAGAAAATGAGTTTGACGGTTGCTATTGTCGCTTTTAGCATTGACTACGTTAACTTATCCTCTTTCTATATTTTTGATGGCTGCTTCTAGCCTATAATCAGGCATTCACTAAACATGTCTGTTGTGTTCTTTTGGAAAACTAATAACAGAAAAACATCAATACATTGTAGTAAATGGGTTAAAGTAAAGCCATAAATTTTTAAATTGCTCAAGGCACTTTAAAATCGCTCAGATGCTGCGAATTGTAAATTCTTATCGTATTGTTTTCTTATCTCAACCTACTTTGATTAGGACCCGTTTCACATCGGTATATATAATTCACCAAAACCTGCTTCGCACTTTTAGTAGTATATAATCACAGTTTGCCAATGAACGTGCAGTTTTCTGACCAACCAGGATGATGGATGTTCATATTGGAAAGTACTGAGTTAAGTCTAATCCGATTTTTTCATTAAGGTACAATAAGGGAATATGCTTTGGTGCTTCCTGTCTGCATCGGAAATAGATAGCATCTTATTTTATTGTATGCAAAATGTTCGGATTGATTTACGCATTCAGTGAGTCATGAAAGGCAAAGTTAAATTGGACGCTACTCGGACACATATTAATCGTGTATGTAAATAGAGATATGGCAGTGTTTTTCTTGGTTAAATGATGTATGGTGTATGCCATGACTATCGGAGTGATGAGGAGTTTATCGTATTGACTTGGCCGGCCAGATGCATCTATTTAAAACGAAGATAAATATGACAAATAATGAGTAAATTTAAAGGCTTACAAATATAGAATTTATGTCTTTTGTTCCAAAGTGTTGGTTATAAAGCCACTACACTAAATTTTTAATTTGCATTATCAAACAGAACAAATATTTAAAAGTAAGAAAAGTCCCTGTATAAGCTATAAGAAGGATAATTTTTATTTTTGGATTAGTTTTTATAAATGTGTCGCGCGAGGTTTTTATGTATTTTTCTCGCGAGGTTATTACAATGGTTTTGCATGTCTATGTTTGCGATAATTACTTATTCTTACCATTTTGGTTTTCATTTTTTGGGGACAACAAATATTCGAATTGTCCATTCGGTCAGATACGTAATGTCATTGCTTCCTGTCTGTCTCCGGCTCAATTTTCATTTTTTATTGTATGTAAAATGCTTGGATTTACACACTGAATGAGTCATGAATGGAAATGACGAATTTAATAAGGATTGGAGGTTAATCAATCACACACATACTAATGATAGTGTTCAGCTTGCATGATCGCCACCAATAGTAAAACAAATGTAATAAAAACTTTAGGCTCTTACAGGTACGCTCTTACAGGTACAAACTAATTTTATTAAATACGTAATTTAAAGCGAATGCTTATATTAATGATCGCTAATATACTAATAGATAGTTTTTTCCACGTGTCTTCATTATAAAAAGTTTAGATGCACAGGATGCTCCCTAGTGCGACCCTGTGTAAATTCAGCCGTTCGCGTATTTTATATACACATACCTACTGACTCTGAAATAAATGGACTATACAGGGTGTCCAACTTAAAAACTGTACATTTCCGTAAAATCTTAATTTTTGGACATAATCGCCTAAACTTTTTTTGTTTGAAAGTCCTTCAAAAACAACTTCTTTTGACCTTCCTGAAATTTTCAATGCAAATCCAGGGCCGGCTGCGATTTTTTTATACCCCCGATTTTCACAAAAACCATATAGCGTTTTTTTTTATTTAAAATCTGACCACACAGCGTCAATCAGAACACCCCAAAACCCCCATATACTAAATTTGAACAAAAAATATACAGGGAGTTCCATTCTGCAAGGTGTCAAAGTTGAGGAAAATAGGAATTTTAAAGGCATCTGCAGAGTCCAGTGTGCCATGGAATCCCCTCAAAACAGTTGAATAGTCGATGGGACCACTCAAGGTGTTGGTGTGCAAAGGTCCAATACAAAATATACAGAGTGTTCTTATCCGTGCTATCTCAAATTACTGAATTTTTGTAACTTTATACGGATCAAAAATCGAGTATATCAAAACCGCTCCACACACTATAAATGAACTAAATCTAAAAAATACAGAAGCCCGCCAGTCAGTAAGTCCATATCAGCTGGTGTGCCACAACAGGAAACGCACAGAAAATGTATATTTTTCTAGTAAATATTTTCACACCAACATTTTGAGTGGTCCTGTTGACCATTCAACTGTTTTGAAGGGATTCCATGGCACACTTGACTCGCCAGATGCCTTTAAAACTCCTATTTTGCTCAAATTTGATACCCTGCAGAATGGAACTCCCTGAATATTTTTTATTCAAATTTGGTATGTGGGGGTTTTGGAGTATTCTGATTAATGCTGTGGGGTCAGATTTGCATTTTGAAAATGGAAAGAAGGTCAAAAGAAGCGGTTTTTGAAGGCCTTTCAAACGAAAAAAGTTTAGGCGATTATCTTTAAAAATGAAGATTTTACGGATTTGTACAGTTATAAAGTTGGACACCCTGTAGATAGGTACCTTACATATACAGGGTGAGTTACGTAGACCGCGGTGGTCTATATCTTCTACATTGTTAATGCTAGAAACAAAAGTATAGACAAACCTTGTAGAGAAACATGAGTACTACATTCCGAAAATATATTCCAATATACAGGGTAAACCGATAAGTAGTGGCGACCCAAAGTTATGTTTTTTTATGGAACACCCTGTATTTTCTTACATATTTAAAAAGCCCTTAAAGAGTATATTTTTTTGGTACAGGGAATTAAGGGTCTATCTTGAAAGGTTAGGGAGTTATTTTAATAATTGTAAACAAAAAAGGGGGCACTTTTGGAAATGTATTACTCAAAAACCAAATAAGATTTTGGGCTATAACTTATATTTTATTACATGTTTGGAAAGCCCTTAAAGAGTAGATACTTTTTGGTATAGGGTATTATGGGTCTAAATTTTATTCTTGATAAAAGTTTGTGCGTTCCTGCAAACCCAAAAAGGAATTTTCAAAATTTTACTATCTCATTCCTTATACAGGGGAGGTTCGAACAATGAAAATGACCCAAAGTACCTTTATTTATAATTTTAGAGAAAATATATATTATGGAAAGTTGTTTAGAATTAAAAGGTAAACCTAACAACGAAGTTACAATAAAACACCTTGTCGTCATTTTTTATGATCTTACCCTGCTTAGAAAAGAAAAACACTTTATTTAATATGCCAGTTACGATTTATCATTATTTATAAACGTGATTGCCATAAAAATTAATTTGTTTGAACAGTAGTTACGTATGTCTCCTGCAAAATAAATACGAAAAAATATTATTTTTTTGGAGCAAACTTTCTGCCGGTCATTGTATGTTTTAACCCACTTAAGAGATCGTCTTCGGCTGTAAAGCATATTGGTAAACTGACAAAAGCTGGAAAAAAATATAAAAAAACAAATTCAGATAACGTTATACAGGGTGTCCCAGGTTTTTTTTATCAGGGCTTTGATATTTTGTAGAAAAACCAGTGTAAGGTGAGTTTCTCATATACACATAGGTCCTACAATTCTTCGTTTCTGAGATACAGGGCGTTGTAGTTCTCTTTATGAAATGGAATTATGGCAATATCTCCCAAAATAATCAAGCTGCTGAACTGAAATTTGGCACTGATGTGTTTTTGGGGGATGTAGAGTGGAATACCTAAGCTGCAAATATCAATTTCTACGTATCTCACAGAGATATGCGCTATTTTTGGATTGTGCTTTTATTCGTAACTTTTTTGAGGTTATCTTTTTGGTCTTGCAGGTCCATCATTTTAGTGCATCTTTTCATTTGCCCCAAAACACCTGTTAATTTCAGCATTCGAAACAAAATTTTCACTTACCGCACCGCTTGCAAATGTTACAGATCTGTATAAATATGTTCATAATATGAATTTTATTGCTTAAAATTTTTAGAATCGGGACATTTAGACTTGGGGCTCCCAGAATTAGTCTCTAGACATAAGAATAAGTTTCTAAATGGCAGTACCTATCATTGAACAGTTAAAGGCATTCGGAATCTCGTGAAATGTGAGGAGATTTCTAAATTCTTGCGAATTCTTCAAAATGTCTTAAAATCCTAAAAATGTAATAAAATTACGCAGAAATTTCCATAGGTGGCAATCTGATGTATATGTCGTAGGCATTCGAGCGTAATACGTCATTTCGCGGAATGTCTAGTCATTACACGTATTGCCGGCAAAAGCTGTAATAAAATAACTATTACCTTGTTTGACTCAAATTTTGCGTCATTTCAAGGATTGTTAGTCAAACAAAGGAATAATCGGCCGTTACAGCGTCTGACTGCCGTTTGTTCAGTCAAATTCTACAAATTTTCAACAAATGACTGAACAAACGGCAGTCAGACGCTGTAACGTTCAATGGTTCGAACGATTACTCTGTTTGACTAACAAGGGCAAGGGCAATTCCTGAAATGACGCATAATTTCAGTCAAACGAGGTAATAGTTATTTTATTACAGCTTTTGCCGGCAATACCTGTAATGACTAGGCTTTCCGCGAAATTACGTATTACGCCCGATGCCTACGACTAGAGATGCAAAATGCTCGAGCATTTATATTTCGAGCATTTTCAGCAAGAACGAACGATCACGAACGAGAATAAACGAAAATAAACGTCATAGATAGGTGTTTCATTATAGCAAAATGATCAGCTCCTTTCAGAGGTTAAGAAAAAACCAATTTAATGTTTTTTCTGAAAATTCTCGAGCACGTTCCTAAAATGCTCAAGAATGTTGACAAAGTGCTCAACATACACTGAACTGTCAGGAATAGTCTATTCTTCAACCATGATGTATATGACCGCATTATTGCAACTGCTGTCAAGTTCGACGATCGTAGCACTCGTAGTCTTAGCGCCTAGCATCATTCACAACAACTGACAACAGAATGCATAGGGTGCCGCGTAGATTTCGAAAATTGCGATATTGCCAAATTTTTCAAATGTCGTCACACCTTATTCCTTTTGTGCTTGAAAAAATCGAGCATTTTGAGCATTTTCAAGGGAACGTTCCTTTTCGTGCTCTTGAGAACACGTGCGCGCACATGGGTAGAGAACGTTCGCGAACGTTCTCCGAGCACGAACGGAAACGTTCCCTCCTTCGCATCTCCACCTACGACATATACATTTCTGGGAATGTCACACCCCTCGCTATTAGGTACCTGTCTGGGCCTAAAAGGCTGCTCCAGTTGTGAGCTCGCCTTGAAGTTACTTACTATTCTAAGTATCTTTCTTCGATTGTCGCGTACGTCCGCTTCTACGGCCGGACTTCGGCGCCGCATGCCATCCCACCGTCGCGCCCAGTCCCCACGGAACAGCTTCGCAATCCCCCGTCTCCCTCCCGTTCCAGGTGATCGCGAAGCCGTTCCAGGGCAACCAGCTGGGGCCGCACATGCTGGCGGCGGCGGCGGCCGCGCAGGGCAAGCAGGTGCAGCTGCAGGCGGCGGCGGCGGCGGGCGGGCAGGCGGCCGCCGCGGCCGCCTTCCCAACCGGCTACGCCGCCATTCCGGCCATCCCGACCACGCAGCCCGGCCAGCAGCAGACGCTCGTCTTCAGCCAGCTGGGCGTGATCAGCTCGCAGCCGAGCATCCTGCCGGGGCACGCGCAGGCGCAGGCGGGCGGCGCGTCCGCCCAGGTGGCGGCGGCGGCGGCGGCCGCGCAGCAGAAGCCGCAGGAGATGCACAAGGTACGGGTGGGGGGACAGCCGCGCGCAGCTAGCCGCCCACTAAATGCCGCGCCGCTGCTGCTACGGGTCGTACGGGCGTGGGACTCTCAGAGAAACAACCAACGATAGAAAGTAGACAGAGCCAACATCTCTTTGAGCGATGCCACGTACTCCCTTGTTTACAGCCTTCCATTTAAACATAGACGGGTGTAGTAACGGGATTAACTGAAGACACACCTCCCATAACATTATATTAACAAAAATGTGGCTGTCAATTCCGCGTATGTGACAATTTTAAGCTAAAACAATTGCACTGTAATACGCGACTGAATTTAAGATGCCAACGCCCCGACGGGCACTATGCGAACTAACTATATGGGCCATTGGCACCTCTAGCTTTGGGCACACTTTGGGTTTACACTGCGTTGTTCTTTGTTCTTGTTCATTGTTCTTGTCGTCTTCTATATATTGTTCTTGTCGTCTTCAAAAAGTTATTTGGTTATTAGGTAAAAGTTCCCCCCGACAATCGGCGCCCGCCGATTGTGGGGCGAAAACAGCGGCCGGGCCGGACGTAAACACGGCACAAATCTTTCCAAATTTCGGATTTTCCGCGGGTTTCCGCGACGTTTCGATGTTGCAAAAGGTGCAAAATAGTGTGGAGATCAGTTTGAGCTGCATATAGTAAAAATTCATCCGGATTATAACCACAAATATCGCCATGAGAAGTGAGGTGTCAAAGGAAATTTGAAAATTCATTTTCTCGGAAACTACGCCCGAGCACCAAAAACTTAGGTCAGATTCGTGTTCAGGGACCCCGAAAATAGGGGGGTAGCCAAAATTTCAAAAAAATCGGGGCAGACACACCGCGGGAAACTGTACTTACCGGTTATTATAAAGTTTAAACATTATTCTTTATGATTTATGTAATTGCAAAGGCAACAGGCAACTAAAAATGAACTAAAAGCAGAATTCGAAATAGAGAACTTTGTTGGTTAAATTAAATTGATTCGAAACTTGTTGCATCTCGAAAATGTTTTCAGGAACAAAAAATGTTTAGGTTAGGACCTCGGCGATCGAATCAAGATGGTTTTTCGTCCAAATCTCGCACTAAAACTTCGTAATTACACTGCGTAACACATGTTCAAATTCCACTTCTGATAACTGTGGGAGGCCTTTTGGGCGTGGTAATCATAATAAAAAATCACATTTTACTTGCTTTATTTCATTTTCTAACAACTCTTCTTTAACTCTTCTCTCTTTTTGGCACAAGCGTAGCGGGAATATTTAAACATTTGAATTCAACTGTTGTTATTTACTACATTATTATAATAGTCAACTTTAGAAAATAAAGCTTTTTTGACTGATTTTGAACAAAACAGAAAACATAATATACGGATCAACAAAATGACATGGCCCATAGACTTAGTTTAGCATTGAGCCTACAGGGGGCGTATTTCTTATATTCAATGGCGTATTACAGTACGCTAATTATCACTCTAATAAAATCGTCAACAGACACTTCAAATCGCCCAACATGGCAATGCCGCCGTCCGCCGCTTCATTCAATCTCTCTTCATTGTTTGTGTCATTTTCTCTGAGTGTTTACGTGTGTATTTTTCGTGTCTTTTTTGTTAATTTATAACTATTTACTAGTATTTAGGATATAGTGACTGATTTTGTATACAATGGAACGCAGAAAGTGTGTTATGGGTGTGGCCAAATTGACACCAAACGTGTGCATTTTGATGCTTTTGCTCCCTCTATCCTTTTTGGTTATTTCTCTCAGGTGGGACGATGAGTCCGATTGACTGCCATCCGCTCCTCGCTGCGCGCAAGAAGGTTATTAATATAAGTAAGAAGAGTTTGGGGGCTTGGAATAACAACCAAGGGGAGGAATCAGAAATGAACAAAAATTATGTAGCCACTGGAAATAGTTAAGTCGAATGTTTGGAACGCCCAGCCAATCAGAGTATTTAAAGAAATCAAGTGGTATGCGCGCGTCACTACAAAGTGACAAGTCTAGCAGTGGTTTCGTTTTTATGTGTGATATTTACGGAATTAAAACTGGTGTTATTGGGTTATTGTCAGGATTCCTTTTTGCTAATTATGCTGAACAAGTGTTTTATATTATGCCAAAATGTTAGAAATATTTCAGTCAAAAGAGCATTGTACCAGTAAGTATTGATTTTTCACATAGTGAGAATAATTTTGGACATTTGGTTTAAAATAAATTAAATAACTATTTCTCGAGGATAATTTTGTATGGCAACTCAATATAATATAGCAAAGTATCCAAAATTAAATTTTTTATTATACGTACCTACCTATATTTTCAGATTTCCCAGTAATCCCCAGCTAAGGTAAGATGCTTGGATGGATGCAATCAGAACTTTGCATGGCAACATATTTATATATTTATTTTGTTCTGATCATTTCACAGAGATTGATTTTAATATATTACCATCTGGAAAAAAGTCACTGAAACAGGATGCATAACCAAGTATCGTTAATATAGATAGCGTCGGTAACGCAGAGTATGTTCCGAGGACCGTATCAATTCCAACATATACTGTGAGATAAGGTAATATTTTGAAATAAAAAATACTTGCTGATACAAAATTAGTTTGAATATCATCGATGTAGTCCTAAAGTAATAGGTACTTTGTAACCGACAATAATCAATTTTATATATGAATCGAATAAAACTACGAATGAAACTAAAATGTAGGAAGTCCTTTAATATCAAAACATCAAAAGTGAATGTCTACTCAATTTTATTAATTTATTTAGGTCATTGTAGAGTAGATTACTTGACATGTTTACATCAAAACCTTATATAAATATGATCGGATAATGTTTTTGTTAATGTAAGAGAGTCATAGCTATTAAATTCATTTTTCCTTTCTTCCTTTTGTTCTTTTCATCAAAAAAATCAGGTAGGTACCTGATATACATATTATTATAGCAAACATAAATATAATATTATTTAAGCAACAAGTGCGTTAAAGTTAAAGTTGAGAATAACTATTGTGGCATTTTTAGTAGGAAATCTAGATCCCTTTTGCTTTCCCTGCCTATGATCCTCCTGGGCCACAAAAACTACTATAGAATCCTTTAATTGTGTTTCTCCCCTTGATTGTTATTCTGAGGTTGGGATATTGCCGCCATATTGAAGTGCTTGGTACTTCTAATATATTCCAAAAAGAGGCGTATCAAAGGGTGTTGTACTATCTGAATTAGTTTTTAGTGCTCTTTGTGGGAAACAACCCATAGTTTCGAAATTAAATTACAATATTATGCAATGGCGATAACGGTGTTGGATCTATTTTTATTTGCAAAAATGTTTCTTTAAAAAATCGCCGTAATTTTTCGGAAACACTGTAAAAAATGTCCCGCATCGAGGACGCCCTGGTGGGAACTGGGCATTAGCAAATTCACCTCATTCTCCCCATGTTCGGACGAACCTTAGCAGCACGGTAGAATCGCCGAGAATTTCTAACTGTAGAGTTATCAATTGTTGATCAAAGCACTCTAAACTTTTACACCTGTGATCCCTTCAGTTCTTGGGTCTATAACATTGTCCGTGAGATGAAATACAGTATCGTTCTCCGTTTGTCCTGGCTATTACTTTATAAAATATTAATATATCAGCAATAAAATGCACGATGCCCACGTCTTTTTGTGTTACCGCGGTTGACTGGAAACGAACGCGGATTATTGAGTGAGTGGTCGCGGGTGCTAGCGAACAGGCGCGAACACGTTTCACACGAACGACAGCCGACATGTGAACACGCACACTCTGTTTACGCCGTGTAGGTGGTGGCGGGGCAAAAGGTGCAAATGCAAAAGGTGGCGGCGCCGGCGCCTGCGCAGCAGCAGCAGGTGGCGCAGGTGTCGCAGGCGGCTGTGATCGGCGCGCAGCCCACCGCGCAGATCATCAGCCAGATCCAAGTAAGCGGCGCGCCAGCGCTGCGCGATGCGTTGTTGTTTCATGGCTGGCGCGATTCTGTTGCGACTTGCGACGCTTTTTTAGTCGGGCGCGTTTTATTGCATAATAAATAGAATCCGATCGAGGGGTTTCTTCTTCAGTTTTGGCCATATTCAGTGTCGCCAAAAGTTTAAGTAGCAACATTGAATAGTTGACGTTTTCAGATAGCATTTCAAGAGCCTTCGTTAGATAGAAAGCGCTTCCTCAGTACCTACTAGATTTTTAGTAAGCGGACATGGCATATTTTCATGTTTCTTTGTTTATTTTTCTTTATCTTTTTAGCAGCTTGCAAGGATCGGCCACATTTTGAGGACTTTACATTTCCAACAGAAAATAATTTTTCATAGTTTTCACTTCTTCTCATTAACACATTTTTGGGTCAGAATATGATGCCTATAAAGTGTCAAATGTCAACAGTTTATTTTCCGTTCATTAGGATATCTATTCCAAAATCTATATAGGTACTAACAAAAGATCTCCAGAATCCTAGGGGCTCTTATTCTAGCTGTTTTTCGAACTAATTTAAAAATGACAAGGCTTTAGTGGTTGTATTATTTTTTTATATTACCTAAATATGTAAATACCAATAATTATTCAAATTCTGCTTCATGAAAGAAAAGTTGTTTTTTTTTATACAGTGTGGTCATTTAAGTGTGCAACATATGGGATTTTTTTTTTAAATAATTGCACAACGAAAATACAAATATTCCCGAAAGTTGGTGCATGTTCGATAATCATATTAGGCGCACTTAGAATGGTTGCAACTCAAACGGCATACAGGGTAGGTCAAAAAATATAAAAATTGTACAAGAGTAAAGTACCCTTATTTCAGAAAATTAAGCAAAATGTTATTAAGAAAAGTTGTCTAGAATTAAAAGTTATGCTTAACTATCAAAACGTGGCTTCCTAAGACAAAAAATATATTTTTTGAAAAACTAATAATTTCCTAAAAAAATTGTTTTAATATTCACCCTAAACAATTTCATAAATCAATCAAAATTAAATCAATTTTGCATAACTTTGTTCAAATTAAAGCATATTTGTAAAATTAACTTAGATTTTTAATTGTTTAGGGAATCGCAAACTTCATGTTGCAACGATATTAAATAAAACTTTAAAATTTCGCAAAAATTCTTCCGAACATGGTAAAACGTTAGTAATGATAATGTGTACATTAAAAAACTCTTATTTAAGGTGCAAAATTTTTATTTTAAATGTTTATTAATAAACTGTGGAAATTAATTGACGAAAAAATTTTTCTCTTAGGAGGCTATGTTTTGGTATTTAGGCATAGCTTTTAATTCTAAGTAATTTTTCTTTATAACCTTTCGCTGAATTTTTTTAAATAAGGGTAATTTACTATTGTACAATATTAAAATTTTTTGACCTACCCTGTATGCTGTTTAACTTGCAATCATTCTAAGTGCACTTAATATGATTATTGAACGTGCATCAATTTTCGGCAATATATGTATTTTGGTTGTGCAATTAATAAAAAAAGTCCCATATATTGTACACTTAAATGACCACACTGTATATTATAGGCCCTAGTCTTAAATATTGTATAAAATATTTATATAAAAAACATTAAGGCTGGAAATAAAACATCATTAATAGTATGTCTAGTTGTCAGTAACAATAGAATTTTATTTGCAACTAGCTGCATTTAAAAGGTTTGTTTATTTGAAAGGATATTTTTAAAATATGTGGGGGGTACATGCTAATGACACTATTTTAAATGTCATAGCTGCTAAATTGAATATTATTTTTTTAATTTTTAGCAGCTGTAACTTTTAAAATAGTGTCATTAGTGTCTGTGAGTATTTTAAAAATATCGATGATACAAGCAACTAAGCATACTTTTGATAACGTTTTGATTCCATCCTTAAAGTACAAAATTATTCATTGTAACTGTGTGTGTATTTGTCGTTGATTGGGTATTGATAACCATATAGAGAATATAGTTATTTATGTACCAAGGCACTGAAGTTCAACTTTTTATAACTCATGTGGAGTTTAGTTGCTGAGGCCTCTGGCCGAGGCAAATAAACCACATGAGTCATAAAAAGAACTTCAGTGCCGAGGTACATATTATATTTTTTTTTTAAATCGAAAAAAAAAATGTTTTATTAGGCAAGAAAATAATAATAAGGGATCACCCGTCCACGAACCGACTACGCGCGGCGTTGCTTGACTTTACCGATCGCTCTACCTAGGATAAGTATAATGATGTACGGCACCTTCTGACAGAAAAACCAAACTGCTGCTTCTTGTGCAGCCTACACAACAAATCTATTGATTTTCAAATTTACTAAAATATGTATACTGAAGGATTGCGCTTCTATAGGAAACAATTTCGCAATGTGTACGAAAAGTTAAATGAGCCTTTATCGGCCGGGTTTTGAATATTTGGTCACACTGACGGGCGATTTCTCCGCGTCTGACGTTTGATGTTAACATCTCGCCAAGGCCTACTTATTGAAAAAATCGTACAATAATGGGCTACATTATTGTACGATTTCTGTGCTTTTAATGACGATTTTGGGACATTTTAATGCCGATTTCAAGAAAAATATATTATTTAATAGTTTCTTAGCAGAAGCAATAAAACGCGCCTATTCTAAAATAGTAATTTTTATGCATGCTAGAATACATATTTTTGAGAAATTTTTGTTTTTTAATTTTATTAGGCTGATTCATAGATGATAGTGTGAATATAGTCTCGTAGTAAAGAGTGGGAGAGTCAAAAGGTTTCTTTTTCTTCTAAAAGTGTAAGCAGCTGATGGGAAGTCAAGTAGTTGACTAGGAACTGGATCCTGCCCAGTAAAGATATAATTGGCAGAATTTTAGCCTTTAGGTCTTTTCCAGAAAAGATTCTGGATATTTTCTTTACAATTTTTTTTTACATTTTTTTCAAGATTGTAAGATAACACATCCGCCATAAAATGATACCATGAATATTGTGTTATTTACTTAGAATTTTACGCATCCTTTTGCTCTAGCTATCTAATGTATACGTAGTGTCTTTTATGTGTGTATATGATGTGTACTGTGTTACTTCGTACATACAATGGTTAAAAAAACTTAATGGAATCATGTTAACATTCAAAATAGCCAATATTTCGAAAGTTTAACATCTTATTCCTACATTAAAAACGGAGATCTCTGTGTGAGACCGATTAGTACAAGGTTCCCACTTCGTTTCCTTCCAAACACTGCAATTTCATATTATTTAGTCGCATTTTTTTTCAAATTTGTATTTATTTTTATTTATTATTCTGTTCCAGCCTGGCGGCCAGCCAATGCAATTCGCGGCCTCTCCATGGCAATTTACAAATGGCCTTCCCCAAGTTTGGACCACAAACGGCCTGCAATCGCAGGCTCTTCTGGCGCCCAATCCTATTTTCATCAGAGGTACCCAATCAGATGGCACCCCTGGAATGTTCATCCAGAGTCCTCAGGCAACCACCATACAAACACAGCAAAACCGTAAGTGTCATATAGCCATATTATTATTAGGTTAAGACAGTATTAAGGGCCTATTTTCATATAATACCTACAGCTTATTGACCTACAATAGTATCACATGATATCACAGAAACTATTAAAGGGTCTACAAACAAAGAAGAAATATGTCAAGTTCAGATACAATTTTAAGCAATTTTGCAGTTTTAGAAGAAATTATAAATTGGTTAGGTATCACTATCAGAAAGCGAATGAAGAAATCAGCAATAAAATTTTTAAAGTGCACATCCTGATGCATATGTGAATATAGATAATCGAACATTAAAGAGGAGACTTTCCAGCTGCATGGAATGTTACAACTATATCTCCAGTAACAAAACTTGATAAATCAATAAAATGTTGAGAATTTAGATCAATCAACTTATTGGCAGATATTTTAATATACCAAGTTGGGTTTAGAAAAACATTCTCTTGTGAAATTGTTTTTCAAACATTACTGATCGGGAATGTGAAATTGATAAAGGTAAAATTGTTAAGGTTGTCTTTTTACATTTAAAACGTGCCATAGAAACATTGACATTATTTTGCAAAAGTTATGGAAAATTGGTATTAATTCAAAATTTTTATATGGAGAAGGGATTAAAATTATTTAATGAAATACAAAGAAATACAAAAAATTCTGAATAATTTAAACTATTTAAAATCCAAATTGAGATGTATTGTAAAGAGAATGACATGAAATTAAATGACATACATTTTGAAATATTAACCAATCAGGTGATGATTTCACCGATACCACGCTAGATAGTGGTATTTTCACTAGTAATCGCCCTAGTGCTTGAATTGTTACCGAAAATTTTTCGAGCACACGAATTTTCTTAAAAAATTCGTATTAGAGAAAATTTTCCGGATATTAATTCAAGAACGTGGGGGATTCGGTAAGAAAATTTCATTCCTAAACGTAAATTAAACGACATTATTATCAAAATTTTTGTTGAGTATATGTAATGTCACATTATAATAATGATATCTGTCAAAACATTTCCGCTGTAATCACCTCCTGCTGCCTAGAGCAAGTGAGAATATTTAGGGAAATTTTTTGAGTTGCCATGACAACGAAGCAAAAACGAGCCTCTGATTGATCAAAAAAGGTAGGTATGGAATTTTCGTAAGTAATATCGTAAGGGCATCTAATTTTTCCGAAAAAAATCGAAAAAACACGTTGCTAAGTAATATTTTAACAAGAAGTATGAGTGCTGGTGGCAACAAAAATCCGAGTCGAAGACGAGGATTTTTGCACCTGCACGAATGTTAAAAAAATATTACTTAGCATTGTGTTTTTTTTTTTAATTTTTTTTTACAGGAAAAATTAGATGCCCGAATGGTATTTGACAAGACTATTTCATGAGTAACAGATTATTCTGCATACACATAGCTTACAAAACATACTACGTATTATACAACAGCTGGCAAGTTTTGCCGCGGGTAAACTCGAAAAAACTGCTGACAGGTGCTGTCATACAGTTTTTCCATCTAGAAACCATTTGTAATTCAAAATTGCGCGTTTGTGATTGGTGGAAATTAAGACGAGGGAAATAGTCGCTGAAATTCTATTCTCTTAGTTACGCTAAACCAATATACAGGGTGTTCCGCATAAGAACCGACACAGAGCAGGAGCACATAGGGGAGCCCAAAATAAGGTGATTTAACGCAACTTACCTCTATACTAAGTTGCACCCTGAGAAGTTATAGGCCTTGAAAGTGGGCTTTAAAATTTCGAAAAAAAAATATTTCAGTTATTTTTGAACTTGGAAAAAACAAATTTGGTACACGCAGTGGGTATATCAAGGGCATTAATCGACAGACAATATAGTTCAATTGTATGTACCATTTTAAAGGGTTGATACAGAGTGATGCACCCCAAAAAATGTGACAGAACTTTTTTGTCCGTTGGCGGACTTACAAATTATTAACTTTGTGTTATGGAGAATTTAATTCTAAAACTTTTTTATTCTTGTTATTTATCGGAAAACTTTATCACTTTCGCCAAAAACGCGAATAACTGAAAACACGTATTGCAGATGTAATATTTAAAATCTTTGAAAATTCAAAAGTTGGCTATGAAATTAAACGTCAAAGTTTATTTTTATTTTTAAATTACATTTTCGAAGAGGGGAAATATTTAGAATTCTTTTAGTTAATTCATTCTTAAGATATTGGGTTGATAAATTATGGCTACATACACACTGAATAATAATTATTAAGCTATAATATGCAGTTGTTAAATTATCTTTTTATAAATACAACTCGTGGTATGCCTAATAATAGATAATACCTTTCGTTACTTTATCACTCATTATAAACCCAATGCTAAGAAAACACCACTCCTGCTGGTGGTATTTTCAGCTTTGGGATTATAATTCGTAAAATTAACGAAAGGTATTATCGATAATAGGCACACCCCTTGTTATATTACCCCTGAAAATGTATGCCTTATCAATATTTCAAATTGTAAATTTCAAATATATAATATTGTCAAATTACTAGCCACTGTGCTAAAAAATCATTTTATTGTTATTATTATCTACATTAAAAAATATTTTACATAGGTAATCGACAGATAGACAGGTATTGGCCCTACTCTTTTGGTAAAGAGATCTCATTATTCTGCACATTGTGGTCTTTTGCATCGAACAGGTAGCTTATCTACCTTTATAGTATTATACCTATACCGTATACCTCGGTCATAAACTTGATGTCTCATAAAGGTAATTAACACGCCCATACGAAACGGGCATTGCGATGGCTACTTTGTATGCGCATACGCGTTTTTTGGACATCAAAACGCCACTATCGAAACAGAAAAGCGGCCCAAAGTCATAAAGTATTATCGTTTTATGATAGAACTTTTATGGGATGCTAATACTTCTAGTAAGACTTTTTACTTTTTAGCTTGATCAAAGAATGCCCACTTAAGAGTCTTAAGATTGGTTCTCACAATATGCCCACCATAAGCCTAACTCGACCCCTGTGCCGTAATTATGTTTACCTACAAAATATCCACGATACACTTACGCACGGTATGCCACTAACGAATCCGAAAACCAGGCAACTCTGCGCATCTACGTCAGTTACGAATCACGAATTCTAAATAATGCATGGTGTTTAATGACGGCTGCGGTTGTGTTTTACGATTTTCTATAGTTTACAGTTTAATGTGTCAAGAAAAAAGTGTAAAGAACTGACTGATCGTCAGTCCAGCTCGACAAGTGCTTTGAAATAGGCCAACAATGCCGGGATGTGCAGTCAGCGTATGTCCAAATAATAAATAGAAACAGTAAGGGAACGGAAATTAAGTACATATTATAGATTTCCCAAGAACAATAATCTAGTAACGAAACTGATTATTTATAGAACAGAACATTAAAAATAGGGGACTCAACAGAGTTTATTCCTGGTTTATACAGCAAATAAAATAGAATGTGCAATAAAAAATTAGCCTTCTTATGGTTAAAGGGAATCATTATTTGATCCCTATTTTACTCACTATTTATTATGTTGTTTTGTTTGTTGTTTAACTATAAACTAAGCATTATTTGTGCAGGTTGTGCTTGTGTCGGGGCTTGTGTGCATTAATTGGTAAATAAGGCTTTAATTGGCATAAACCGACCTAAACACTGGAAGGAAAAAGTTATATTTTTGGTAAGCTTTGAATTTTATTTATCAATATCTTTGCCTATAACAAGTCATCTGTAAAATACTTTTTTTCGATGGAGAGTTTGTGTCGATAGAAGCCAAAACTTAGTTCAGGATTACCTTACTTACAATAAATGTATTTTTTAGATACCTATATGATATTTTTTGTATTGTCTACCAATATACGGTCTTTTAAAAGAAAAATCCTGTTAATTTAACAAAATATACATCAATTTTATTTGCATGCATACGATTAGCTAAAACGCAAAGAAAACAAATTATTTGTAAAATTATAATTATCAAATTAAATATGTTTTTTATCAACAGAATATTCATTCATTTATCTAGTAATATAATCTACATATTTTTAACAACATTTATTTAAAAGAAAACGTTTAAAATAAGCAAAAACCTATAAAAAATTATGTATTGCTGTGTAAAACATATGGAGCAATTTAAATTCTGATTCGCAACTGACGTCACAAGATGCGCAATGACATACCGTGGGTAAGTGTATCGTGCAAAGTATCTACCGCGACCATGCATTCCTTGTGTCAACATTTTTAGCTTAGAGGCCTTCAGTAAAATAGTCATTTACATTGCCAGATGCATAAGTGCACTTTTTTGGCCGAGGAGGTTGTTTAAAGACCGAGGCAACGCGAGCGTTGCCTCGGTCATTAAAAGTACCTCCGAGGCCAAAAAAGAGCTTACGCATTGTGCAATGTATTAAATTTTTCCTGCTACCGAATTTGAGGTTATAGGTAAGCTCTAAATACATATATGAAGTAGATTGTGATTGTGAGTAATAATGATCTTCAAAATAACCTTTGTTCAATAATTACTAAAAATGATAATCAGTGATAATAATATAAGAGGCAGAATGCAGCGATAATAAAAAATAAATAAAAAATGTTGAGCTTTGTGTGGGATTTGAACCCTGGATCTACGAATTACTAATCGCGTACTCTCACCCTACCGGTAGCGAGGTGCCTGTCAAATTTGTTCTGCTATGCGGCTCTTATTTGACGCCAGAGAAACATTGATATTATTAATTTTTCTTTGGTATAATTCGTGTTCTCTATGGTCAAAACCAGTTTGTAAAACGATTGTTGTGTAACCTATTAAAATTGCCGCAAGATTCGCGTTGCTACATATATTTTATTAATGGTTTTAAGGTCCTTGCTGCGTAAGGGTTGCCAAGCAATACTTTTTGTACCAAGCAACCACTTTCGCAGCTAGCAACCAAAATAACAGGGCACCTCGAACATTTGACTTTCGCTTTCGGGCCTGTTGGCGAGTATGTAAAGTGTACTTACGGGGGAGGGAGCAGGAAAAATTATTTTGTTAATCAAAATTGCTTTTCAGGTTCAGAGACTTCGACTTCAAAGAAAATATTTTATTGCGGTTTTTCCTAATCTTTCTCTATTCATCCGAAAGTGTGTATTTCCCTCTCTAGTATCCGTCTGTTGTCACTTTAAAGCTATGTGATGCACACAAAAAAAAAGGATTTTTTTAATGTATTAGTCCATTAAAAAACACTAAACGGAATTATGTTAATTTTCGAACTAACCAATATTTCGAAAATGGAAACATCTTATTCCGAGATCAAAAAGGGAGATCTCTGTGTGGTACCGAGGAGGGCAAGGTTCTCACTTCGTTCCCCTCCCAACATTGCCATTTAATGTTTTCATTCTGAGTTTTGTATTGTCTCCTTAGACTTCCAAAATCGAGAGTAACACTCTTCCATCCTTTCCTATTTTCTTTCAGCTATCGCTACTCAAGGCACAGTCCAGCAAATTACCAAACCAAGGCCGACGAACGACAACATCCAACCCAAACAACCGACGAGCAGACCATTGAACATTCTTCCCTCCAATGCTGCCAACATCAGACCTGCCAGCTCGGCCGTTTCCACGCAAACGATCGGCGCTCAGACCCCTGTAAGTATCAACAGTTGTGAACTACGGCCAATTCTCGCGAAACCTGTGTAAAAATTGGACAAGGACTTACCAAGATGTTTTTCTTTGTTCCTAGGCGTCGATGGGTGGCAAACCCGGTGCGAAGATCAGGACGAAAGCTCCACAGATCAGGTCACCGGCGCCCAAAGCGGATGCTGCCAACCAGACGCAAATCAAGTCGTACACAAATCTGCAACCCCAGCACCATATTGTCGGAAACAAGTAAGTAATGAGTAAAGAGTAAAGGGCGGAATATATGTGTTACGGCTAATGCGAGAAATTAGCTAATTCGCGATTTAGCCGGCTAAATCGCGAATTAGCCAGATGCCGAGGATAAAACCCGAATGTGTCTTAGTTTCGCCACAGTTTCGCGTATTATCCAGCGTAAACAGGTTACATCGCGAATTATCCAAGAGCAACCATATAGAACGTTTTATTGATTCAGTGTAGCATCATCTGTCAACATGGCTGGTGGTATTGAAAGTGTAAACAACTTTAAAACGCGTTTTAATGAAGAATTTTTGAAAACTGCAGTTACAAAAAGTGCCAATACCGCTTATTTAAGCAATGATGAATATAAGGAAACAGTTGAATAAAAATACACTTAGTATTAAAATTACATTTCAATGTCTACGCACACTTATGAATGTCAGAGTCTTGATTGCTTAACATATTATCCGGCTAATTCGCGAAAGAGCCAAGTGTTGTCGGATATAACCGATCATATTGCACCGGATAATTTGCGAAAATTCTTAAAATATATTTATTTCTTCCCATTTTAACCGGCTTTATTGATTAATTCGCGAATTAGCCGGCTAAATCGCGAATTAGCTAATTTCTTGTATTAGCCGTAACATATGCATTTAATTTCAATCGAAATATGCGCATATACAGGGTGTAACTAAACTGATGGTCAAAAATGAAACCACGTATTCTTGGAGTCAAAATAAGGGCAATTCTTCATATATTTTTTTCTCCTACGGGTCATATTTTTTTTATAGAGCGTAGAAATTTAGGGAAAAATACACATATTTCTTAGAATCTCTAGAAGTATACGAGATATTTTCTTCAAACTTGGCGTGTCACATGAGCGGATGAGTTGTCAAATTTAAGGTTAATATGAAGCTTGTGAGGCCTCCAGTTGCGGAGATACAGGGTGGTATTAAAATGAATTAGTTCACAAAAATATGAATACCCTGTATAATCGCATTTTTTTAATTTGTTTTGAATGGTAAATTCAATGGTTAACAAAAAAGTATCTCTTAGTATTTTTTCATATTCTCAGCCGTTTTTTAATTGTTTTCAAAGAACGGCAATACTGCAATAAAAAAGTCATTTTAAGAATAAATCTAACAATCTGTGGATGTCAATTAAACTTGGCATTATTTGAATCATTTGGCTGCCAACTTTGCACCTTAGTATCAATATTAATTAAGAAACGGCTGCGAATATGAAAAAATACTAAGAGATACTTTTTGTTAACCATTCTATTCACCACACAAAACAAATTTAAAAAATGCGATTATACAGGGTATTCGTATTTTTCTGAACTAATTAATTTTACTAACACCCTGAATCTCCGCAACTAGGAGCCTCGGAAGCTTCATGTCAACCTTAAGTTTGACGGCTCATCTGCTCATGTGACACGCCAAGTTTCAAGAAAATATCTCGTCTACTTCTAGAAATACTAAGAAATATGTGTATTTTTGTCCAAACTTCTACGCTCTGTATAAAAAAAACTATGGCCCGTAGGAGAAAAAAATATATGAAGAAGTGCCCTTATTTTGACTCCAAGAATACGTGGTTTCATTTTTGACCATCAGTTTAGTTACATCCTGTATATGCATCATTTTTATTTAAAATATGCAATAATATGCATTTATTTGGCCAAATATGCAATAATATGCATTTATTTTACCAAAACTGATTTTAGAGAAAAGGTTTATTTTAAGAAAAATTAAAGAAAAACAAATACATAAAACACCTCGTAAAATACCTATATTAAAGCAGAATTATAAAAACATTTCAATTTGAAATTGTATAGTAGCAATTTATGATTAAATACTTTCAAAGTTTTCCAATAAAAATATTTGCCTTCTGTCGGTAAAAATATGTTTATATATAGAAAAGCTTCTCTCAACATCTACCGATTTAATAGGACAATATTTTAATTTGGGTAGTAAAATATAAGGCCAAGGTGCAACTTCGTTGGATGATTTACCATCAAAAAAAGTAAAAAAATATTTTTAAAAAAAGCTTTTATTTAAATGCGCTAAAAAGAATAAAATAATCTTTTCTTTTAAAACTTTTACTATCAACTTATAACGTCATTCCACAATTTATATGATATAAAAGCTTGTCGCGAGATTTAAGTAGTGGTATTTACTTAGTTTGAAAACTTAAATCTCGCGACAAGCTTTTATATCATATAAATTGTGGAATGACGTTATAAGTTGATAGTAAAAGTTTTAAAAGAAAAGATTATTTTATTCTTTTTAGCGCATTTAAATAAAAGCTTTTTTTAAAAATATTTTTTTACTTTTAATTTATTTTGTAATTTTTAGTTTGGCCAGGTGTCTGAGTCTATTCATCTCAGTTAACGCATCATTGTTGCAAGGTCGTTTGCCGGTTAGTTTAGAACAGTCTAGCTCTTCAATGAGGAGACCTTCTAATGACCATCTTGGGTGTTCCGCCATGTTGGATTTAGAATGACGTTACACATATAATCATGCATTGTCATCCAAATTAAACGTGTGTACAAAATTTC
The DNA here is from genome assembly GCA_963920635.1 of Pseudeuparius sepicola. NCBI lineage: Eukaryota > Metazoa > Arthropoda > Insecta > Coleoptera > Anthribidae > Pseudeuparius > Pseudeuparius sepicola. The sequence goes on along the minus strand of OY987299.1, from coordinate 122,741,695 downwards.
AGCTCGATCGGTTGAAATTTAACTAGTCCGCCATCTTGAGTGTTCCGCCATGTTGGATTTAGAATGACGTCACACATATAATCATGCATTGTCATCCAAATTAAACGTGTGTACAAAATTTCAGCTCGATCGGTTGAAATTTAACTAGTCCGCCATCTTGAGTGTTCCGCCATGTTGGATTTAGAATGACGTCACACATATAATCATGCATTGTCATCCAAATTAAACGTGTGTACAAAATTTCAGCTCGATCGGTTGAAATTTAACTAGTCCGCCATCTTGGGTGATCCGCCATGTTGGATTTAGAATGACGTCACACATATAATCATGCATTGTCATCCAAATTAAACGTGTGTACAAAATTTCAGCTCGATCGGTTGAAGATATCTGCTTCAAAATTGAGTTGCAAGATTCCACCCGAACAAATTACATACATACATACATACATACATACATTGCAAGTTAAATAAAAGCTTTTAAAATACCTACTCTTTACTGCCATTAAAGATTTGAACCCTTCATTATTTTCTAAAATAGCATCTAATTTGGGCTCTCATAATCTTGGTTATATCTTGTATCTATAAATAAATATAGGAAAAACATGCAAATATGCACAAAAATATAGTTTTTCCATAAATATGCAATGTTTTGCGAAATTGAATAAAATATGCAAAAAATGCATATATATGCAATTTGCATATATTCCGCCCTTTAGTAATGAGTAATTATTGCAACTTGCCCCACTACTCGGCAAAAAGCACCTCACCTGTTACCGAATGAACTACAAAACGACTTAATGCCTATACTTTGTGATACTGTAGAGAGACGAATTAAGATGAATAATGGTCAATATTCGTGCTTAATAAACTTTACACTTAAAATAAACCTCAAAGAGCCGAACCATACCTACCTACCTGCCCTTCAGTTTCTCATTTGCCGTTTTTACGACCCAAATACGTTTTTTACTGCGGAAATTTGCATGAAACTAAAGACCGACCATATTAGCCCCCCCCCTTTAATTTCCTTTTGCGGATGGGTCCCTTTGAAAAGGGCGGCCTATTGTTCCGATATTCCGCCCCCCTTTCTTATCTCATAAGATCTCATTTGGGAGCTGCCAGTCCGATTTTACTTTCAAATGTCGGGCGATACGTTCGGAAAAATTCGATTCCCCCCCAAGTCTATTAAGAGGGTTTTTTTACGGAACGCGGCTGTCTGATTGGCCGCAATCCATTTTCGGGGACAATTCATTCGATTACGGGCCATTCGATAAAATAATAAGCGAGCGGCGACGGTAGCGGATAACTACAGTTCGTTAGTCGATGATTTTATCTTTCAGTTTGGAGATTTTAGCTTCATCTGATATTTGTCATTTCTCTATTGCATTCACCAAATAATCTACAGCATATTCGACAGACGAGTCCAGTGATAATTTGGCCTTGAAAAAAAAAAGATGAAAGTTCGGGAGTGTGAAACAATAGGTAAAAATTTGGCTATATTTGACAAGATGAGTAATTCTGTCTTCTATTGTGCTTTGGCTTAGCTAGCCACAAAAATGTACCAACGATGTAAAAATGTGACAACAATATAAACATTTACAGTGTTAAAACTAGAACTCCAATCAAGTACCATAGTCTGTGCCATGCTAGGGAAAAACTAAATGGAATTGCTATAAAATGCAGTCAACATAACTCACGGGTATCAGGCACAAACTATAATAAAATTGTGTCTACAGAAAACCCTTTGCACACCCGTAAAACCCATAAAATACAAAGTAGTGCAGTCTATTTTCTGTATTACTATCGACCAACTATCTTTGTGCCCCAAACCAGAAGTTATTAATAGATATATATGTGATGTGTTCTCTCTTTTCCAATAATTATTGTAACCAAAATCGAAGTCTATAGAAACCTGTAGGTATTAATTAAGTATTATAAAACCCCTTTAAATGAAGTTCTCTCCGAAATAACTCCAAAATAGAAACATTGGATTAGTAGTGAAGTCAATCTGGGGGTTAGGGTGTAACAAATTAGTAACAAACTGATTTCAGCGGGAATCTTTAGATAATAATCTCCTATTTAACCTCCCAAAAGTCCCATTCAGTCCCAGTGGGGGAAGGTCGAAAAAATCCCCGCCATCTTGGATTTCTTTCTTCTTTCAAATATCTCCATTTGCAACAGTTTTTTCAAAAAAACATAAGAGACCTTTTTTGTAGGGGAAATGATTGTGAACATTTTATTTCCTTACACTTTTTCTCTAAGTTGAGTAATAAAAGAGATAGGGCTAATTTTTTAACTGAGCCATCCCAACTCATTTATTTTAGCGGAGACATGATCATATTTTCTCAAATTACAAACCAGTCGACAATCAAGACAAGATCAAGTGAAGGCCAATAATAGAAGTTACAGTAATTGAAGTGAGACATTACAATAGCCTCACACAGATTCTTTCGAATATTTTGCCTAAGAAAGTGTTTATTAGAATATAGAGTAGTAATTTTAGGGAGCAACATGATTTCTTTATAGCCTTTTTAACATGATCTCGATATCTAAAATCTTTGTCCATAATGATTCCCAAATTTATGGTTGAGTAAACTTTTGGTAAAGTAGTAATTTAATTATTAATATTAAGGTTATTTGACAAATCCAGTCCAGATCTTTTTGAGCCGAATAATAAAACACAGCATTTGGAAGGATTCAGTTGGAGGTTCAGTTCAGAGGGAGGGATACTATATAAATATATGTTCTTTAGGTCGCTATTTAATTTTGGGCTTTGCTATCTTTAACTCGCAAAAAGTAAGGCAATGATCAGAGATATGATGGGTTGATATTGTACCTACAGCAAAAACAGCACCACTGCAAGAGACAAATATAGGTTCAATTAACTTAATCGATGTTCCTGTTACTCTTGTCGGCTCATTCAAAATCTGCACCAAATTATAAGACGCTAGACATGTGCTGACTGGATCGTTAAGATTAAAAAATCTGTGAACATATTATTTCATCAAATGATGGTGAGATATGTGAAAAGTATGTTACTAAACTTGGAAATCACATGAACTGTCTTTTCGCCATTGTTTTTCTCATAAATACTGCATAATATGTTTCTTAACAAAGCCATAGTCACTTTTGCACTAATACAGTTAGAAATCGTCCTAACACGTAAGTAATATTTGCATTTGACTAAAATATCGTCGTAATGTTCTCTGATGGTACTTCGTCGATCGTCGTTTTTAGGAGGGTGGGGCGGAGGCTCAAGTTGCCAATTTCGGTAAATTTTTATGTAGAAATAGGTATGCTTAAAACTAGGGGATATATAAATATGGGGTAAGATACGCGGATGATTAATTATTATCTACTTATTATTTTCATCGGATAAAGTTGTACATAATTATAGATATAAGTAATCTAAAATTTAATTATATTATTATGTCACATTCGTTTAAATAAGTAGGTATTCATATTTTGTGCAAAAAATATGTTCAAAGTGGAAAATGTATACAACCGCCTCTATCCCTGTTACCATTCACTTTAGAGAAAAATGTTAAGCAGATGAAATTTTTAAAATTTTATTCTCTACAAAAAATTCCTCTTATGCTTTCTTGAAAAAACTGTTGCAAACGGAGATATTTGTAAAAAAGGAAAAAATTCAAGATGGCGGCGATTTTTTTCGAACTTCCCCCACTGGGACTGAATGGGACTTTTGAAGGATTAAATAGGAGGGTGTTATCTAAAGATTCCCGCTTAGATCAGCTTGTTACTAATTTGTTGCACCCCCCACGTAGCTATAGAACGGCTAGGGCGAGTCACGGGCGTAGCCAAGGGGGGGGTTTCGGGGGTTCAACCCCCCCCCCCCCGAAATAAGCAAAATATTACCTAATATTATACCGAAAAAATACGAGGAGTGAAGAGTTAAATTATTATTACGTTTGAATATATGTAGTAATAGTAGCGCCTAGTGCCATCTTTTGACGAGAGGCAGACGCAGTTGCAGCCGAACTATTTTGTATTGTAGGGACACTTTGCGTTGTTTCTCGATTATTCGCCACGCCCCTCGGTCGAAATGAGCGGAACTTTGTGGAAGTTCGTTGAAGTTTCTGGACGGCTACTGGGCTGCTATATAAGCGGCGCCGCGGCGCGTGACCGCGCTTACGGCAGTATTGTTACATTCGAACTCGAAGCGAATAAAAGTGAAAAGTGGTGAACGAATAGTGAAGAGAATTAAGTGTACCGTGTAAGTGAGTAATTTTAGTGCGCTGTTATTCGATGACCTTGTTAAGGATAGATACGTCAATCATTATTACTGTCGAAAAATGGAGGGGAAAAAAAAGGAAGGGTGATAAACTTAAAGGTATGGACTACTGGAAAAAGTGGTGTAGTCAAGGTCAAGGGGTTTCTAATAAAGAAGCAAATTTTGATTTAGCTATCAAAGCTTCAGCTACCTTGCATGCTGATAAGAAGACTGCCTACCCCGAAATCTAGTTTGGAATGCCTAGATATGTGCGATAAAAACCTTTATCCTAATATTTACACATTACTACAAATCTTGGCTACCATTCCTGTATCCACTGCTACCCCAGAAAGGTCTTTCTCGAGCCTAAGGAGACTGAAAAACTATTTACGAAACACTACAAGTGAAAACAGACTTAATGGTTTGGCTCTAATGAACATTCACTATGGAACAGAAATTCATGCAGATGAAGTAGTGGATATATTTAAAAGAAAAAGCCGAAGATTTCTTCTTTAATGGTTTTAGATTTAGCGCAGAGGAACGAAATTAATTTATCCATTTCATTTAAAGTTAAGAACTTTATAAATATGTCGTAGTTTTTCGGATGTATATATAGATATTAAATTTCATATAAGTATATTTTTGTTGTTTTATTTACTTCTCAAACTAAACCCCCCCCCCAAAACTAAATCCTGGCTACGCCCGTGGGGCGAGTGACACGTCAAAAAAGGGCATTGGCCACGAGCAGAAATTTACCTTTTCCATCATCCTTTTCAGGATGTTGGTGATGAACACATCAACCGGCATGACAACGATGACGCCGGGATCACCGATGACGGCCGAGAAGGCGCAGCAGTTGGCCAATCAGCAGGTCAAGCAGCAGCAGCAGCAGCAACAACAACCCCAACAGCAGCAGCAACAAGTGTTGCTGCAGCACCAACAGTTGCAGCACCAGCAGCAAATGCAGCAGTACCAGATACAGGTCAGCCAGCAGCAGCAGATTCAGCCCAAGCCAATGATGAGTGAGTAAAACAATCTTATCGGTGATAGTATTTTGGAATCCAAACGATTTTGCTCGACCCCATCCACCATACATAGTGTCACTAAAAATCGATTTTTTATGTAAAAGTTATGTCTTTTAATGCTTGTGCGCAAAGCCTTCTCTATGTTGAAGCTATGCTGTTAAAACTGGCAAAGTGGCAACAGAGATTTTAGTGATCTGGCCTCAGGTGGCAGCTGTCTTGGTCGGTGATAGTTATAGTGATGATTAAAATTATCAGAAAATAGTTTGTTGGGAAGTGGAAATAATTTTTTTCTTATTAAAAATATATTTATACTGATTTGAATAAGAAAGCTTCTACTTACGGTTATTGAGCTATAATTTTTGCCTTTATTGGCGCAGAGGAAGCAATGTTACTTGTAAATTATTTCAATTCTTCTATAGATGTACCCTTATTACTAATTATTATTTTGTGTAGAAGATGCCAAGCCCACTTATGTATACAAAAGCTACGGACAGTTATCGGACTATCTGCAGGGTTGCCGCACTCCCAACAGCATGACTTGTAAGTAGAGGAGCCTTTGCCTGGGGACTAAGAGTACCGAGTTGTAATTTCCTAGTAGCTGTGCTAGCATAGCGTATTTTGTATGGTAATTTATTATTCGCTACTGAATACTGCGGCCTAGAGGACCTGTAAAAAATTTTAAGATACAAAGATACACCCGGTGACGCAGGAAGTAGTTTTACCTCCACTTCTTTTCTTTTATGTGGGACTTTTTTTATTATTTGCACAACCAAAATACAGATATTGCCGAAAGTTGATGCATGTTCAATAATCATATTAGGTGCACTTAGAATGGTTGCAAGTTAAACAGCATACAGGGAAGGTAAAAAATCTGCATAGGAGTAAAGTACCCTTATTTAAAAAAATCAGCAAATGGTTATTAAGAAAAGTTGTTTAGAATTAAAAGCTTTGCCTAAATACCAAAACATAGCCTTCTAAGAAAAAAAATTTTTCGTCAATTAATTTCCATAAATAAACATTTAAAATAAAAATTTTGCACCTTAAATGAGAGTTTTTTAATATACACATTATCATTACTAATGTTTTACCTTGTTTTACCTTGCGAAATTTTAAAGTTTTGTTTAATATCGTTGCAACAAACATGAAATTTGTGATTCCCTAAAAAATTAAAAATCTAAGTTAATTTTATAAATATGCTTGAATTTCAAGAAATGAAAGCGAAATTGATATAATTTTGATTGATTTACGAAATTGTTTAGGGTGAATATTAAAATATTTTTTTTTTCAAAAAATATTTTTTTCTTAGGAGGTCACGTTTTGGTATTTACGCATAACTTTTCATTCTAGACAACTTTTCTTAATAACATTTTGCTGAATTCCCTGAAATAAGGGTACCTACTTTACTTTTACAATTTTTCAATTTTTCAATTTTTTTACCTACCCTGTATGCTGTTTAACTTGCAACCATTCTAAGTGCACCTAATATGATTATCGAACATGCACCAACTTTCGGGAATACTTGTATATTCGTTGTGCAATTAATAAAAAAATCTCATATGTTGCACACTTAAATGACCACACTGTATATATATATAATTAGAGTATCTAGTACATAGTATAATAATTATTAATTTAAAGCAATCAAGTATTACCCCTTTTATTAATAATATTAACCATTAAGTATAAAAATTAAGTAAAGTTATTATTATTAAGTTTATTCACTCATTAGAAAAATAAAATACATATTAAAGAAATAGCTTTTTCTAGATTGTAGAATAAACTTCAAATCCTCTGAAGCATTGCTTGTCTGAGGAAAGCAATATTACATTATGTACATATTATCTATTTAATTATTATTATTATCTATTTAATAAAATGATTCTTCATTATTCTTTTCTGGATTAACTTCTGAAACTTCTAATGGGTATAGTCGCCGCAGTGGCCGAACTATTTTTCTACCTAAAACTCCAACTTCTGCAACTCTTCCAACACCATCTCTTCCTTTTATGATTTCTTCTATTTTTCCAATGGGCCAACTTGTCCTCTTTTTGTTCTCCGATTCTACCACTAGGTTCTACTATATTTCCTACCCTCGGTTGATTCCTTTCAGTTCGACATTGACCAGTTATAATAAATAATTTAGCCGGATGTCATGAAAAAATCATGGTATGTTCTTATCAATGACGTCAATAGGTTCTGACGTCATTGGTTCTTATTGACGTCAGTAAATTTAAATCCTAATTTTTGACCTAGTTAAAGAGAAAAAATACAACTGGCGGACTTTTTGAGACTTTGAAGAGAAATATTTTTAATGATAAAGGCCCATTGTTTACTAGTGCGGAATTACACCTATACATTTTAGCCCAGTCAGACCTTCTTCCGGTTTATCCGGAAGTGACAAACCATTTCTTATTTTAAGTAGAATATATCAATTTTGATTTAATATGGCTTAAATTCTGCTCCGATGACATATTCTACATTAAGCATTATTTGTTTAAGAGGGGTTTGAGAGGGTTGGTTGCCGACAGCGAAAGTGACGTTAGATTTCGTATTTTTTTTAAGTTGTAGGTATAGCATACAATCTAATAACATTTTACCTGGCAAAAATTTAGTACAAACATCTCTCTCTTCATTTTAATCATAAGATCTTACAAGTAGACTTTTGTTTTATAGGTTATGAAAACCTTGGGAAAAATAATAATTCCAGTGCATATGCTTTTAAGATCTTATGATTAAAATGAAGACAGATGTTTGTACTAAATTTTTGCCAGGTAAAATGTTATTAGATTTTATGCTATACAACTTAAAAAAATACGAAATCTAACGTCACTTTCGCGGTTGGCAACCCCCCATCACTTCGGGTTAAATGGGAAGTAGTTCATGATACTAAGATATGGATATTTGCGCACTAGTGGACAAATTTTTGTCTATGGATAAAAAGTAAGGTGAAATCACTTCCTGTGAAAATGAAATAACTATTTAACTTGTACCGTTACTTACAGGAACCCTATACTAAAATCGAGTAACTCTTACGCCTGGCGTAAACAAGAGCATATGCGTTGAGATATACCCCAGAGCCGTAGTCAGGCACGACCTTTATTTAATTTTAGTTTTACAATTATTGTTTACATCAAAATATTTCGGAATAAATTATTGGTTTAATTAAAATGGTTCAAAACATCGATCGAAAACAATATGATAAAACCGCGTAAATACACATTTGCGATCGAGTACGTCCCTGTTGCCAGGCGCGCTGATATTTTATGACCAATCGCCTCGTTTTGCGGAATGTCATCGAACACGTGCTTTTATTTACTCCAGGCGTCAGAATTGCTCGATTCTAGTATAGGCACACAAACACGACGTCTTTCTTTGGTCCTATCTCGCTCCCTTGTATCTCGGAAAGACCCTGACCTCCGGCTCTTCTCCCCCGCAGTCCAAACGATCCAGGGCATCCCCCAGCAGCAGCTGCAGATGGCGGGCGGCGAGCGGCCCATCATGCCGGTCGTGTCGATGCCGGCCGCGCAGGCGGGCGGCGCGCAGCCCGGCGCGCTGCAGCCGCAGCAGGTGCAGCTGCAGCCGAACCTGGCCGTCGCCCAGCAGGCGGCCGGCGCGACCGTCCACATGGGCGTGCAGCACTTGCCGGTGAGTGTGCGGGCGCCGACGGCAGGCCGTTTGGCCAATGACCCACCTAATATATTTCAGAATTTTTTAAACGTTTAATAATAGACTAAAATGCAATTACATTTTCATGAAATACTAATGTAAATTTCATTCCTATGCGCTGTCCGCCTGGCCGTATTTTAAATTGACCTCACGGGTTGTCATGGCAATCCACAAGGATAAATGCATTGTATAAGTGAGACAGAGACAACAGCATACGCGCCCTAAAAGAGACGAGTAGAGTCACCGACCGACCACTCATTTAGTTTAGTCTTAAGGCCGGTCCACACGCAACGATGTATCGTACGATTTGCATGCGCAAGTAAATCGTTACAGATAAATCGTTACAAATTCAGTGCGTCCACATTATAACAACTTATCGTAGTAAAGCTGCAATTTTCGCTTGATACAATAATCATGAAGGAAGGGTTTTTGGAATATTTTGACGTTTTGTTTAAATGTTATAAAGAAGAGGGAAATCAGGAAACGTTTAAATAGAACTAGATGGTCTAAACATAGTTTTTGAAACGAAGTCTATTTTACCAGTGAATTCTATTATAAAATTATGCGAAATGGTCGACATATTTTTTAACAAATTTAAAATAAATCAGTGATTGTTTTAGTTTTAATTTAATAATTTTCAGACTAAAAATAGGTAGGAGTCAGCTACCGTCGCACCTAAAAACTGTAAAAATCTCGGACAAGCGTACACACGTTACGATTTGCATGCGCAAATCTCCCAAATCTATAGGCCGGTCCACACGCAACGAAGTATCGTACGATTTGCATCCACAAGTAAATCGTTACAGATAAATCGTTGCGTGTGGACAGCAGATTTGCACAAAATTTAGAACTGTGCAAAGTTGGACGTCGGAGTTGAAAGTCTGAGCCGAAAAGCATAGATTTGGGAGATTTGCGCATGCAAATCGTAACGTGTGTACGCTTGTCCGAGGTTTGTACAGTTTCTACCTATTTTTAGGCCGGAAATTATTAAATTAATTAAAACAAAACAATAACTGATTTATTTTAAATTTGTTAAAATATATGTCGACCATTTCGCATAATTTTATAATAGAATTCAATGGTAAAATGCACTTCGTTTCAATAATCATGCTTTAGACCATCTAGTTCTATTTAAACGTTTCCTGATTTCCCTCTTCATTTAACCAAAACGTCAAAATACTCCAAAAACCCTTCCTCCATGATTATTGTATCAAGCGAAAAATGCAGCTTTACTACGATAAGTTGTTATAATGTGGACGCACTGAATTTGTAACGATTTATCTGTAACGATTTACTTGCGCATGCAAATCGTACGATACATCGTTGCGTGTGGACCGGCCTTAAATCCGGCCAAATTGAGTGTATCCAGTTCGGCATCACCAGTGGCGTATCGCGTTGGACTGGTAAAGAATGAAAAATGCCTATAAAGCATTACTGTTAGTTTATAAAGGGACCAAATTTAGACAAAGCAACAAAATTTTAGTTGTTTGAGGCGGTATAACAAATAATACAACGTTTTTTTCCTTGAAGCTATTTTTCTAAATATTTACTTATGACAGGTTGGTTATTCCTGATACTTTCTCTTCACTTCGACTCTTGCAACCAAAAGCTGAACAAAACACCATTATGATGCCACAAAAATAACAATGCCTTCAGTCCGTATTAGCACAAAATCACAAAAACCACAGATTACTGAGACAAAAACTAAACCTGCTGTCACACACGACTTCTGGCACCAAATTATGGCGTCGCATTGATATTTGGGCACAGTCTCTGCTATGGTCCGTAAATACACGTTACGCGTCCTTTCCACTCCTTTCTCTAAGGCCTGAAATGAAAAAGAAGTCACAGAATGACACGATACACAATAATTTTACAATAGTTACTAAATACAAAATAGCCCGTATTTCCCACCATTCGTTACAATCAAAATACTTGCATACGTTTTAGGAACTTAGTTTTCAGATATAATAATAATAATGTCCAATAATATATGGACGATTTTATCACGAGTTATCGTTTTATACACTTTATAGCGACTTATAAAAAATTATGCCATGTTTTCAACAATTTCGAAGAACCAATGATGATTTAACAACCAGCCTCACTACTCGCGGCATAAACATTTCCAGGAAAACTCCAACTGCCACCACTCCAGAAAACTGCTGCTATAGCGTTTAGTTACTGTTTAGTGCTGCTCCACGATCCGCCAGGCCATACAATATTTATTTTACATGTTGCCGTGATTTTATCCAACCGCGACTGCCCACAAAAGTTTTAATAACAATTGGAATTTATTTTTGCGTTATTACGCGATTCGCCATGTATTTTTTTATAACTGCTATTTTTAGTAGTGGTGTGTTGTTATCGACTATGCGTTGCCATCAATTTTGCGGATGTGTATTCTAGAATTTTAAATATTTTATTGGAAGGCTTTGCCAAAAAGGCCAGGTAAAAAAAATATATATTTTCCGCAACAATATAAAAAATAACATTGCAAATATGCAATTCCTTCTCAGATTGACTGCACTACACATTCTGAATGATAAAAAATTTAAGAGTTGAAATTTGACATTTTCGAATTCAGGCAGTACCCTCCCTATCTTTTCAGTCAGTTTTTTTTCAAACCTAATAAAGCAATGATCGCACGATATACCCAATATCGACATCGTAAAATCTAATTTTGTGTAACAGATAACAACAAACTGAGATCACCTTCATAGTTAGCTTGTCTATGATTTGTATTACAAACTGTAAAAAAGTTCTGTGTTGCCAATTACATGTCAATAAATTACGTATTTCACGGACAATATACAGAACTAGCACCGCGATTTTCTCGCTTATTTTGCGCTCCATAAAAAAACGTAAGAAACAAAAACGTAGCAATTTTGGATAGCTAGGTGACGCTGGAAAGAAAATCCAAATTTGGCAAAACTATTAGTAGCCGTAGCAAGTTTATTGTAAGAGGTAGAACAAAACTTTTATATTGAAAATTGATGGCACCGACAAGGTTTATGCAACTGGTTACTCAGATGGTTGCGGAAAATTACAAGGGGTCTTCGGCTCTCTTGAGGCTATGAAAATTTACGGTTCAGTTTTTTAGTATTGCGCGCACAGTTGGCCTTGGATGCCCATATACAGGGTGTCCCAGGATAAGCGAAACAAGGGGTGTAAAAGACCAAAAATTTTCGAGTTCCAACTTGGCCATTGGGGGTCCAGGCCTGCTTGTATTTTTAATTTTGAAAAATCATGTAGGCCTTGACAAGAATGATTTATTTATTTTCTGTGTAGGTTTAGCGCATTTTCGCGACAAGGTATCGAAATATGTCATTAGAAAAAGTTGCTTAGAATTGAAAATTATGTCCCTGTGTCAATTTTCAAAATAATTGGCCTACTTCGATTTTCATCCATTTTATTTCCTATATGTAGGTGAACTGTCCTTTTTCTCTGGACCATCTCAAAATGCTGCATTTTTATGAAACTTCATACTGGTCAAGGGTGCTATGGAATTATTGAAAAAATATCAATAAACACAAAAGTAATTTATTTTTACAAAATGCCAACCAACAAATAAAAAATAAGATGATACATTTTTGTGGGTTTCCTGTTGTGGCACACCAGCCACCCTAACTCTCATATGGACTTATTTAAACTTAGTTCGTTTATAGTGTCTGGGGCGGGGTCGATATACTCGATTTTTGACCCCAAAAAATTCAGCTGTTTTGAGGGGATTTTTCCATGACACACTTGACTTGCCAGGTGCCTTGCTCAACTTTGACACCTTACAGAATGTAACTCCCTGTATATTTGTTGTTCAGATTTGGTATATTCGTATGCTTAAAAGTAGACACCCTGTAAAAATATTCGACATTTTTGTTAAAGTCCTGCTACAAAAAACCGACTCACCCTTTATTCTTGTGAAAGTAGGCGCGATATGAAAACTACGACCTTCTTCTTTTCAGCAAATCGCCCAGGTGGCCCCTCCGGGAACCATCATAGGCCAGATCCAAACCGCGCCTGCGCAGCCAGCCGCGGTACCACAAATCTCAGCTGCCGGACCCGCACAAATTCAGGTACATTTTCTATTTTCATAAATACAGTATATATTTGTTGAGAATTGGTAGGATTTAGGGTTAAAACCAAATGGAAATTATATTAGTTCATTGCCAACGTTTCGGTATATTTTATAACCATCATCAGGGCTCTACAAAGATATTACATAATATGTTAATGAGTTTCTTAAAAAATTAAAATATATGGAAAAAAGGAACAAAAAACAAAAAACAAGGTACAAATTTCAATGCTTACCCAACTAGTAATTTCCTTTGTCAAAAAATAAATAATTATATAAATCAGGTAACATAGATAACATATATAAACAATCAATGCTATGGTAAAATGACGATACAAACATATTAAAAAGGTTAGTCTGGTGGTTGAAAGCAGAATGAATTCAGCAGCCGGAACTACCTGTGTTCTACCATAAAAAGAAGAGTAAAAACAAACGGTCAGGTACACAGCGGCAAACAAAAACCACTACAGAGTGGTGCAAGGTGCAAGAAATTTTTTCTTCAATCTATCAATAATGTTGTAGTAAGAATTATTGAGGTGTTCAATATCTTTGCGGTTATTGACACTGTTACATTTCCTAACGCAAATCATTTCTTGCAAGAGACGATTAGAGAGATTTTTGTGTGTTCCCGAAATCTTAGTTTTATCAAAGTCAAATTGATGCCTTTGCTCCCTCACATGTTCAACCAAAGCCGTTGGGTTTAATTTATTTAAATTATTACAATCTCTTTTATGTTCTTTTAATCTAATACAAATATATCTGCCAGTCTGACCAATGTAACATTTGGAGCAACCCATACGGGGAATGCTGTAGACGACTGAAGATTTAAGTTCAAAAGGAGTTTTTGCTTTAGTTTTTGTGAAAAACAACCTTCCCAAAGTGTTGTCATTACTGAACGCGACCTGGAAATTATCAGATGTTAAGCAATTACCTAGTTTTTCAGAAAGGCAAGGCACGTAAGGTATCTTGCCAAAACGTCTTCTATCAGAAACAGGACTTGATAAAGTCTCCTCATTATACTTCGAGTTAAGTAATTTATTAATTAAAGAGATTGGATAGTTATTTTTGATTAAGAGGGCTTAAATTAAATTAAATTTAATTCAATAATTCTTACTACAACATTATTGATAGATTGAAGAAAAAATTTCTTGCACCTTGCACCACTGTGTAGTGGTTTTTGTTTGCCGCTGTGTACCTGACCGTTTGTTTTTACTCTTCTTTTTATGGTAGAACACAGGTAGTTCCGGCTGCTGAATTCATTCTGCTTTCAACCACCAGACTAACCTTTTTAATATGTTTGTATCGTCATTTTACCATAGCATTGATTGTTTATATATGTTATCTATGTTACCTGATTTATATAATTATTTATTTTTTGACAAAGGAAATTACTAGTTGGGTAAGCATTGAAATTTGTACCTTGTTTTTTGTTTTTTGTTTTTTGTTCCTTTTTTTCCATATATTTTAATTTTTTAAGAAACTCATTAACATATTATGTAATATCTTTGTAGAGCCCTGATGATGGTTATAAAATATACCGAAACGTTGGCAATGAACTAATATAATTTCCATTTGGTTTTAACCCTAAATCCTACCAATTCTCAACACATTCAAGATTAAGGGTTACTAAATTTTTACCAGTTACAATATATATTTTTTGCGTTTACAAAACAAAAAAAAATTGTCCGTTTTGGTTTCAGGTGCAGCAGAGTCAAGGGCAAACCGTGACTTTGCCTCAGCCCCAGCAGGTGCCGCTTCCTGCGACAGTGCCCATGCTCAAGCAGGAGGACGTGACCGGGGCCGCCACCCCGGCCGACAGCGCCACCACCCCCGGCTCCGTGGAGGCTGCCAAGGAGAATGGACTCGATGGTGAGTTGATTCATTTTAGTCAAAACACATACAGTCCACCAACTTATCCGCAAGTGCACTTTTTAAAGTAAAAAAATCAAATTTTCCATGAAACCATGACACTTAAAAAAAGGTCAAGAGGATGTTTTTATTTATAATTAAAATTTACATTTTATTGATATATACAAGGTGATACATTGTTTTCTAAAAACAATTGTACTATAATTACCCACTTCTCCGCCACTGGTTGTTAAAGGTGTTTGATATTAACAGGTTTTATGCTAACCCGTGCCGTTATAACGTGTACCAATAAACATGACTTAAATATCTCAACTAGTTTGGTCAATATTCAATAAAGTACACATATTTTTACAACTTTAACTCCCTGTAACTTTGTTATAAAAGCTTTAAAAATATATAGTTTATAGAAGAATATGCGGTTATTTTTTGGTTTTCTATCACCTGTTGAAGTGACCAAGAATAACACTGGATCACCCGGTACAACGAATATTCGACTGGCTGTAATTACTCAGACGGTTTGAAAAAAATAATAAACCATACCAATATTTTTTTATCGATTTTTCAACATCTACAACTTTTGTTAAAAAGTTTTTTGGTTTAAATTAATTTTTTTATACTAAAATCGAGCAACTCTTACGCCTGGCCTAAACAAGAGCACGTGCGTTGAGATATTCGCCAGAGCCCCACTCAGGCGCAACCTTTATTTAATTTTAGTTTACACTTAAACATCAAAATATTTCGGAAAACAAATATTGGCTTAATTAAAATGGTTCAAAACATCGATACAATTATTTGTGGCAGTGTCTAAATAGCTGAAAACAACAAGATAAAACCGCGTAAATACTCTTTTCCGATCGAGTACGTTCTTGTTTCCAGGCGCGCTGATATTTTATGGCCTATTGACCAATCGCCTTTTTTCGCGGATCGTCACCGAACACGTGCTTTTATTTACGCCAGGCGTCAGAATTTCTCGATTTTAGTATAGTTCAAAATGTAATGTGGAAAACTTGTTTTTTTTTTTTAACTTTGTTGTTCTCCATCTTTTTGGGAACAAACTACACAAAGTTTGTCACTGAATAAAAAATGTTGCAAATTCCAAGCTTCTACAGTTTTGTTATTTACTAATTGTCCTACACTCACTGTTTTTAGGATTTCCTTAGTAGGTACTTGAGCGAATGCTATCCTAGTTCTATCGGAAAAAGTCGGCCCTATCCGCAAGTGCCAACGAAGACAAAATAATAGTAATTGCCCTCCTCCCCCTTACAAGCATTTAGTTGCTTCTGGGGTACTCCTAGTTTGGAGTATTATAAGCGTGAGAATAAATATTATTATTATTATTATTAACTATTATTATAACAGACAGATCTGTACCAAATTACAACTAAATATCTGAAAAAATAGAAGTTACTAATAAAATTAGTTTTTCAAAAGTGAACTTTTAACATCCCGTAGTTTGAAGTAGAAGCGTCTAAATGAGAAATGGTACAAGAAAATTCACACTACTTTAACTTGGACCGACACTAAAATATATTAAAGACCCGAGCATGACGTCATATTTCATTGTTGTTTACGGACTGGGGTGGGGCAACAAGATGACTATGGGCAACAACTAGTCGAAAAAAAAAGGCGACTTATTATAGGTTATTGGGGGGGTATTCTGTGGTTATTGGTATGTCAGCTTTTGACATTTAAAATGTCCCAAATTTTAAATATCCAGCTTTATTACGATTTACCTTCTTTTTACGGTAACGGATTGTCTTTGCGTCCAGCATTTAGCAGTTTTATCTTATTAACACAGCTTTTATAGGTAGATTTGTTTGTGATAACATGAAATTTCCATGCACATGAAGAAAATAGTATGTATGCACACTGCACAAACCATTAGGTGAATTGCAGAAGAATAAACCCTATTTTGGAATTATGGAATGATCTGATCAACCAGCCGAAGAGGCGAAAATTCTAGATATTATTTTGGAAGAGTATTTTGTAACGTATGCAAGAATGAAAATAGAAAATTTTGTTTATAGCTCCAAAGCGAACCAATAGTCCTCCATATAAAGAAGAAACTGAAAAATCTAATGCGTTTTATCCTTGAGTGAGGAATAATCACTCAACGGTTTTATGCTTACTTACACCACAACGAGCCATGGACTTCATTTCAAACCAAAAGGTACCAAATACTCTTGCTTGCTTTTTAGACTCGCTTTTCTTAAGAAAATGTATGGAAATATGCCATGTGAACTTGTCAAATTAGAGAGACATAAAAAACAAACATTTTATTTTATTTTGAATATTAAATTCGTTGTAACGGACATATTTACATGTTTTTATTTTATAAAAGATTCTGCAACAATGGTGTTTTAACATTAAACCACCATGTAAATTTGTTTCGTCGTGTGGCGCCAGTGGCGTTCGCTTGAAACAGCGCTATGTATTTAATATAGTGTTGGTCCAGTTTTAACCCATGTGGTCAATAGATTGGCCTACTTTTTTGTAACACCCTGGTGATATTAAAAAAAGTTAGAAATTCATCTGGAAACTCAAAATAATGGCTTTTTCTTATACAATTTTTGCGAACGGTATGATGGACCATGGTTTCTAATGATGGAATTTAAATTTGTCAGAATCTTCGGACACGCTGTAGAAAGCTGGACCAGCGAGCGGAGTCAGTTGGCCATGATTAGACTCTCCCCATCGCAGGTGGCGTTGAGCCCCAGTCCCGCCGCGTTCCGCTGTTTTATTAAACGCGTCACATAATCGGTTTTTCCGTTCGTTTCCCTCAAACCGCGTCACTTGGAATTTTCACGGAGTTTCCTCAGTGCAACTTAAGTTTTTCCCGATGCTAAACCTGAAGAGAGGCGTCAGAAAGATAATAATCATCCAAGGTGAGAGCGTTTGTTGTCCGCGTACCTGTCAGGGGAAATGTCACGCGAATTAGTTTGAAATTTTGAATACAAAAAAGTGGAGGAAAACCATCGAGAATGGAAATGAGAGCCCGTGTTCCGCGAAGGCAAAGTTGTTACTGTTGTGGGCAAAATACGAAAACGATAATTTCAGAAGGTAGGAGAAAGAATCATTTTCAAGTGACGAAAAGTAATCTGATTTCCCTACGATATGGTTGGAAGTTCCGTGGGTGCTTGTGTTTAATTATTATGAAGACAAACTTCCCTGATAGTCATAAAGGGGCTATTCGTACGAACTCCCTCATAGGAAAGTTAGTTTCTGTTCAGGAGTGCAGGTACAAAAACGTTAAACATATTTGTGAAAATAGAAGATGAAATAATATACCTAAATGATAAGTGTGATTTAAAATAATACTTAGGTAAGGATATTCACAAAAAGTACTTTCCTGCTTTAAGGCTCAATGTACAGCACGTGCGTGGTTATTCAATATTTTGACCCATAAAATGGTTTTTTTCGATCTGTAGAGAGCAACACGCATAATTTTAAACTTTTGGTCAATACAAACTTTAATCTAAGTAATTACTCACATTTTGAGGCAAAAATTATTTAATAGTATATTATACACTTCGGTTGAGAAGTGAGCCATTATATACCGAGCTCTTTTATATCCTGAGGCGCGTAGCGCCGAAGGATATAATTTTTTTTACTACTAACATTGAAATATTGCCATATTTTAGTTTATTTTAGTCATTTCTCGCTTTTTTCAAATACTTCGAAATATCAAGTAGCCTGGGAGTTCAGTTGTCAAGCTGATAAAATGACACTAATCTTTAAATGTCATATAGAAAATTTTTCATTATTTACCTAGGTATTTTTTTATTATCATTATTTACCTAGGGTGAGAAATATTACTTCTCATTAGAGGAATGGGTTAATAGTAAAAAAAAAAGATTTATCAGAATGGCCGTTATTAGCATGTGCACAATAAGCCTAATAACTGCCATTGTGATAAATATTTTTAAATAATTTTTGTCTCAAAATGTGCGTAATTACTTAGATTAAATTTTGTATTGACCAAAAAATTTAAAATTGTGCGTGTTGCTCGCTACAGATCGAAAAAAGCCATTTTATGGGTCAAAATGTTGAATCACCACGTACGTGCTGTACATTGAGTCTTAAGGACAAGAAGGTATGTTCACAGATAACTTTTATATATTGTTTCATTGTCGATATTTATTTATTATTATTATAAATTTTATTTTATTTATCTTCTCCCTTTTTGATAAAATATAAACACAAGCAGATTTTTCCTGGAAATATAAATTCAGTTATTGTGATCATGTTGAGAAAATATATAATACCTATATATTTTTAAAATTTTATTTTCTTAGTAATAAATATTCAAGGAGTGCTATAAAAATGTTGATGATTATTATTTATAACTTCCACATAAAATGTGCAATTTTTTTAATGCAATGATAATACAGAAGGAACTCATTTATTTAAATAATATTATTAGAAACATGGTTATAGTGTTGCGGTATTTTAATTTGCCAGAACACCACTGAAGATCATCAGTTTTCACTGTCAAAGATGAGGAAAAATTACAAATTTGGAAAAATGAAGTTTCTTACCTGGAAATAAAACAGAAAAACAAAGGTATAAAATATCAACCTTGAGGGAAAAATATCAATTTTTGGATCATGAATTAGAAAAACCGTAGCTAGGTATAGTCAAGAGATCACCAAGAAACTGAAAGCAGTCTTTAATGAAAATCAAATTCAAAATCTATATCGTAAGAAAAATCATGGACCCAAGAAATAATTATTGAAACTGCACTGAAAGTAAAATAAAACGGCCAGGGAAGGACCATAAGCCGCACAGCTAAGCATAATAACTAAAAAAAAAGTGTCCAAGTACTACATACTATCAACTGGCACCTATCACTGTGTCAGAAATCAAAATATTGTGTCAAAACTTGGTTCCTACACAGGGCGATTTCCGTCTCACGTATTTTATAATGCCCATAAAGCTTTGACTCCTTCCTGGGACTCTTTATTCAAAGAATTTGACATATTACAGTTTGTAGGGAAATCTAAAATTTTTGAATAGGCAAAATATAGAAAATATTTTATCTAGCTATCTCTCCCAGATCAGAAACCCTAGGTGAACTGAATATATACAAATTTAGAAAACTACACAATTTTCTAGTTACTTTATTTTACTTACCTACTTGACATAAAACCTAAAACTGTAGCTCATCAAAATCAAAACAATCAAGTTCGATTTCTTTCAATTTAAACACTGACACGAAAAGAAAGCACAGGCACAAAACTATATTGTAATTTAAAAAAAGAATGATATTATAACGCACAATAAATGGGGATTAAAAAAGATAAAGCCAATGAACTGTTGCGACTGACACAAACGAAGTAGGAATCTGACGTTTTGCGCACAAAACACAAAACATGTTTTGCCTATCTCTGTGATAAGGCGGTGCTGATTTATTTGTTGTTTCACTTACTCAAGTTTCTCTCTCTGAACTCCTTCCAATCGATGCTCTTTGTAGACTCATTCTTGGTAATAACTTTCAGATTTCGCCAGCGAAATCGTATCGAAATTGGTCGTCTGTTAGAACTAGAGTAGGTACCTACCTACGGACGAGGGATGCTGTTATGAAACGCGCAGTATTCTTCCAAAATTTCCGGAAAGCCTATTTGCATGTTGCCCCTACTTCTTCGCAAACCGCGTGCGGTTCGAAAACCTGACGCTATCCGCCCCCGTTTTCCTCTTGCAGCCTCTTCGACGACGGCCGCCCAGCCGGAGGCGGCGAAGGAGCAGCACCAGGCCGACGCGAAGCCGCCGGGCCACGGCCACGACGCCGCCAACGGGCGGCCGGTGGCGCCGGCGGCGGGCGCCGCGCCCGCCCAGCCGCTCGCGGCGCCGACGGCCGACGGCTGCGTCCCGGCGCCGGCCACCACCGCCGAGGAGGCGAGGGCGGAGCGCTGCCCGCCCAAGGCCATGGTCAAGCCGCAGGTGAGGATTTTTACAATGGCCGATCTAGAGTAAAAGTACCGGTGAACATGCAAATCTGAGCCCGTCATATAAATCAACGAACCGCGTAAAATGACATTATATTATTATATTATTGGACCTGCCTTGCAAAGGGCATTATGTGGAACGTATTCTCACAATAATAAGGTATGAATCAGAGAGTCATCCTGGGTTCTTCATGTGAAAAACTGAGTTTTCAATTATTCGAAAAATATGCGTTTTGATATGATTTTATACAGGCTGCCATGTGTTTTATAATGAAGTTCAAAATAGAAAATTCCTCGGAAAACCATAGGCATACCGTTAGGGTGGGTCCAAAGGGCTATTATTGCCACGTGATCTTGTATTTTAATAATTAATTTTTCCACGTTTCTGAACAGGCTGCCAATGAGAATTATGCAAGTTCTTATTATGAAAATGCTGAAAAAAGGATGGCATACCTTTCGCGCATGTCCAAGTACACTTTACATCGAATAACTCGTTTAAATGATTAAATAACATTCAGTAAACAGTACTTGGACATGCGCGAAAGGTATGCCATCCTTTTTTCAGCATTTTCATAATAACTTGCATACTTCTCATAGGCAGCCTGTTCAGAAACGTTGAAAAATTAATTATTAAAATACAAGATCACGTGGAAATAATAGCCCTTTGGACCCACCCTAACGGTATGCCTATGGTTTTCCGAGGAATTTTCTATTTTGTATGAACTCATATCAAAACGCATATTTTTCGAATAATAATTGAAAACTCAGTTTTTCACATGAAGAACCCAGGATGACTCTCTGATTCATACCTTATTATTGTGAGAATATTCGCAACATAATGCCCTATGAAAGGCATACTGAGTAAAATCACGTCCAAAAATCTGTCACTATCTCCCGGTCTATATGCACTCCGTAAGAATAGTAATAAGAAAAGCAATAAGAATAAAAGTTATAATAATGCACTTATTTGAACATGCGTTATGTAGCTGGAATAATAATAATAGTATCAAGGAATAGGTTAGTAGTGACCTTGAAGTTTGTTAACTTTTAACTTCTTATTCGTATGGCCTAATCGTGTGCAGAAACAAGTGTTTTGAAAACCTAACATTATAAATACCTACGTCTCAAGTACACTTGCTGTTGGGGGGTAACAAAGACATAGGATCACCTCTGCTTCTTTTGTATACCTACCCGCTTTAAAAAACATAATTTTTATGAACTCGCACCAAAACAAATTTCTATTGGTGACACTGGTTCTATAAAAGAACAAGGAGTATGTACTTTTTGGCTATATATGATTATGGGCCCATAATTAACAAAGAAAAAATTACCACCAGTTTGACATTCATTAATTTAAACTGTTTGACTTGAAAAATTTTCGACTGCGGCGCACCATTATTCCATTTAAATTTTTTTCATTTTTGACCCCCTCTCAGCAACAAAAGTTAGCTACGTCTCCCCCCCTAGCAAATGCCGTAGCAGCGTCCATGTCTTTGATGTTTTTTTTTTTCTAATAGTATTATAGGAATATTCTTTGGTACTGAGTTAAGTGATTTGTCCGAATCGTTTATTTGCAATTTTCCATTCTATAACAGTTCAAATAAATCAAAAGCAACTCTTATTTCTTATTTTATCGCATTAAACTGTTAAATCTGAGAAATAGCTGTAGTTGTAGTTCATAATAATATATGTACCCTATCAGATAAATCACTAAAAAAAACCAATTCACTCTTGTGTCAGATTTGGAAAAGTGGGGTTATGAATTGGATACTTTTGACACTTCTTGTTCTTATAACTACGGTTATTCCAGCTTGCCTAGATAGCACTATTTCTATTACTAAAGTTATTCTTATTTCTTTTTGCTATTCTGATGAAGTGCAGTGTAAACTTTTCCATTTCCATAAAATAATTACCAACTGCTGAAGAAAAATGGTGGCCAAAGTCAAGGTTTTGAAAAAGTCCAGGATTTTACGAAAAAAGTAAAATCTTTGAACAAAAGTCCAAACTAATATAAAAATGTAATGTACACTTCTGTTGTACAGGGTGTCCCAAATTGAACGCTTTCGGAGGATTTCTCACGTTTCTCGAAGAGATAATGATTTTGAGAAAAGTTGAATGCTGCAAACCGCATACTGATATCATTGAGTAAAAGATAGATATATATATATATATATTTATATATAAATTCCTTTGGGAGGTACAGGGCGTGTTTCATGCGCGTTTCTTAAAAGTGTGATAACTTTTTTGTTTGAATATTTTCAATTTCGATAAAAACAATTTTTTTCTTTGTCACCATAGCTAGTTTTTGTCTTTCAATTGGGAGAAATGCCCCAATTTGGCACACCACTCAAGTAGTGACTATATTTAAACTTCAAACGTTCAATAATTTATCTTGCTAGTTTAACGCAGAGACTTTTAACACGTCTTAGGTCTCTTATATTACTATTAATTATTATACTTTATACTATTCAAGGGATATAATAAGGATGGATTCTTGTACCTGTAACTATAAATAAAGTGATCCTTTACCTGATGCCACAAAAACATTCTTCATTATCTATAGTTTTTTTGTAAGATGTGTACCTGAATCGCTTTGAATTTTTTTTGCGTTGGTTTAAAAGATTTTAGAGTTTTATTGTTAACTCCATTTAAAAAAACACCTCAGTCATCACTGATCTCCAAGTCAGTGTACAGGGTGAGTCTGAAATAACTGGCATCCTTTTTTTGGGTAAAAGAGATGGTAATTCTGAACAATTTTTCTTAATAATTTTTTTTCCTATCGCCGAAATTTTTCTCTAATTTACCCACCTAAAATGCCCCCTCTATGAAGACACGGCACTGACGAATAGCGTAAACTAGGTCTCAAAATGCTATAACTAGTTGATGATTTACCATTATTTACAATTTACCATTACCGCAGGGTCCGCAGGAGAACAAATAATAATATTTACATTTGTTATAAATTACTGTTTAAAATGCCATGTTTTTGTTGTGTTGTTAATTGAGGGTGTAGAGAAAGTCGAGAGAACGTTAGTTTTGCCCACAGAATAGGGGAATGTTTTACCCAAATTCCAAGTGTTTTTGAGCTTAAAAACGCCAACGCGAATTTTTCTCTATCAGAAGGCATAAATGGATAATTCCTATAAAAAGTGCAAATTTCATAACAAAAAGCAAATTAAACTTTTGTCATGTGTTCCAAACATTTATTACAGGTGAATCAATTTTACAAGTTTTGTTTTATTTTTAAATAGTTTTTTGCACTCCTTATGGGAAAACTTTGAAAATTGGAAGACTATTTGCACACTAATTGGCACTTGGACACTAATTGGGTTTCTTATTTAAATACTTCCTTCCTCTCTATAAACAATTCAATCCATACGTCTGACGGTGGCAGATTCTCTGAAAATGTTTGGTCTGCTAAATTTTGTTTAAGAGATCGCTGTATATTTTCTTCAGGGTTAGCTTATCTTTCCATCAACACAATGATGCTTCGATTCACAAACAAAAATCCGAATATTTGAAGGCATTTAAGCCTTGTCCTGAAATACTTAGGTATCTCTATGATTTAAGTTTTTGAAGGCTTTTTGTTGCTTCGTATAACAGCTTATTGTAAGCACTAAATACGTAACACTAATGTCCATATTTGACACTGGATGAAAATTCGCAGCATTTATATTGAATATTGAGTCGCTCAGTGCGAAAGGGTCTACCTTTTTAAAATATTTATTTTTTATAGCTGGTTGCTGCTTTGGGACTTGTAGCTTGTGAATTTATAAAATAATCACTTGTTGTCGATGTCAACTGTTTATCACATATTTATAACTTTCTGGGTTATAACCAATGACGTCAAAACCTATGACTTGGTGCCCCATTGTTAAAATGCCCTTTATTTTGACTCCAAGATTAAATATATCCATACTACTCTAAAAACATGCTACAAACAAAGACAGAAAGTCAACCATCAACCAACTATACACACGGTGATTCCCGGTTATAGTTCCTCCAGAATCACACTTAGATATCGCATGTTTTTTCTTGTTTGGGGGCGCCGGAAGCATCGGAACCTCACCTGAAGACTCGGGGGATGGTCTAACGACGCCAGCCTCCGAGCCCAGAGTCGAAATAAGTTCGCTACGGCTCGACAAAAAGGGGCAATTTCTGACAATCTCGCGACATTTTCGGAATAATTTAATGGAGCGCCTAGATTGTGATTAGTTCTGGGCGTCAAGCGTTTATCAAAACAAACCTGTCTATAGGTTCTGACGTCATTGGTTATAACCTATTGAATGTAGTTCCTTTGTAAAATCAGTGATGCCAGAGGAGTTTCTGAACAGTTAGTTAAAACCTCTTAAAAAGTTATTAGAGGAAAAGTGATTCAAATAGCACAAATCCCTTCTGTATGTAAGGCCTTTTTATCCCATATAAGGAGAATAACGGCTATCGGGTATCCTGTTCAAAGCTAATTCCACCAATATATTTTAGAGGAGCAAGTCTAGACACTCTGTATTTCATTTCCAACATGTAAAAAAACCTATTTTCCTTGCAGGTCCTGACCCACGTGATAGAGGACTTCGTCATCCAGGAGTCATCCGAGCCATTCCCGGTAACACGCAGCAGCCTCCTCGGCGAGTTGAGAGGCGCCGCGCAGGACGCAGACGTGGGCGCCGACGAACCACCACGCAAACGCAGGGCCGGCTCCCCGGGGGGCAGGTGCGAAGCTTGTGGCGGTCCCCTGGACGCCAAGGCGAAACTCAAGAAGGGCAAGCGGTATTGCTCGGCTGCCTGCTCAAAGAGGTTGGTACTGTATGCTGGTGAAATGAGAGACTATACGCACCCAAAAGCGGCCTCGCTTCTACAGCTTGTTCGGCGAATGTTTGGCTCTACATCACAACTCCCGTCCTTGTCTTACTCGTGAATATACGATGGATATCGGTCAGACAAGGACGGGAGTTGTGACGTAGGGCCGAACATTCGCTGAACAAACTGTAAGTTGTGCATTTTATTTTATGTTTTTTTGCTCCTCATTGCCTGTACTATAATGAGGTTTGTTATGAAACAGATTTTTCATGATAAAATATAACCAATAGGAATGCACGGTCAACTAATATTCAGTCATTTAACAATAGATTGCCATGACAATGACAGATTTAAAATGTATCAATAATAGGCGAGTTCGGTAATATGCTCGCAGATTTAAGTCAGCTGATTTCAGATGTAACAGTGCGATAGGTAATTAATGAACGGACCTATATCCAAATATTTTCAAGTGCAATGACAAGTTGACCTCATTTTTTTATTTTTCACAATAATAATAGTAAGGGACAAGAAATAGACGTTTATTTTCATTTTACATGACAAAAACTAATATTGTGAGAGCAGCTGTATTATGCCTAGTAACTTGAACATTTTACTGAAGAAACTGTATCTACCCAATTTCGACATTAGGCAGTTCCAACAACATATCAGAATGTAGGTATTCTACTCGGTATTCTAGTGCAAAAACAACATTCCACCTTTTCAACTTATACCATCTTCCCTGAAAAGTTGCATTCACGAAATAAACAATTAGTAAAGTAACAAAACCTCAATCATTAATTCAAATAATACTGTCCTAGAGTGCTCTCATCGGCTATACCGTTATAAAGTACGCGGAGCAGCTGGAGCTTGCTCGGACATGTCCTTTTTTAATATCCGAATGATCAGGATTTACCTCTATTACCTCTAGATGCAACAAATGTTGATTCCTGAGTCACATTGGTCGACAATAATCAACAATACAATTTCCATTGTCGGCCATTATAACGTAGGGATTAACATTCATGGTATCAACTCTATTTGAGCTTTATTTTCAACATACTTCATGATGCGCTTTGTGAATATTTCCAATTTCGGTAAAAACATTTTTTATGTATTTTTTAGCGATTCTAAAGAAAAAAATCCCTGTAGTTCAAATTTGAGACATTTGGGAATTTGTTATCTTTAAAACCACTTAACCTCTTTGCCGATATTTTCTATGTAAAAAAATAAACTGTACTGAAATCGATAACATTCACACAAAAAAGTTATTGAATGTTTAAAAAAACTCTACAAAAAGAAAAAGCCCTGACATGTGTCAAAAGTAAATTAGTTTCCATTTCAATTTACAGAAAAATAGCCAGTATTTTAATCATAAATTTGGTTCTAGTCCAATTTCTTTGTTGTGTAGATTAACGTAAAATGAATTAAAATGCAGAATGTTTATCTCTTTAAGATATTTCGCCTAAAAGCAAGTCTCCTTTTGACACGTCTCTAAGGACTTGTCTGTATTATTCGTTAGTCTGTGTCATTAGCTATTCTTTTGTCTATTTCTTCAGGAAATAGACAGACATTTATTGGAAATAGGAGAAACACCCCAAAAACATTCAATCTGAGACTCGTTTGACGTGCCATTGCGCTATTTGAAACTGCAGAAGCAATATCATTTTCCTGTGATTTAATTTCTAAAAAGACATTTAAACCCATGTTTAGAAACATCTCCGACATCACTTAGGTACTTGCAAACACCACTATGTGGTAAACCGGCATTGTTGTTGACAAGTATCTATACCATTGTACAAATGAACTACTGTCCATAATCTGATGGACTTACTGTCAAACTTATTTACTTTTAGGTTATATTAAAATTTAAACCTACCAAATTTGTGATGTTTGAGGTGTTTTCAAAATCCTTTAGACTAGAGCGAAAACAAAAATTTCATAGCAATTTTGGTTGTTATCTGACAAAAAAAATATGATAGTATTTAATTTATTTTACTTAATCTGTCCAATAGGATATTCCAATGCTTTTCCACTTTTCTAAAATGTATAACTTTCAGTTTATAGACCCCTTTTTACGTTGAAATTATAGATCAGATGCATAATAATATCTATATAAATTGTTATTTGTTGCAGTGGGAAATACAAGTCAGATGAAAAATCGAAATGGGACAAAGACGACAGTATGGAAGTCGACGAATCTGGCGCTTCCGGAGCTGAGAGCAGTAGCGCCAATGAGGACAACACACCTAAAATCGATCCCATCAAATGGACGGTAAACATTTACTATTTCATTATTATTATCCACTTCTTTTAAAACACTCGAGAGTAACTCAACTTGAAACCAAGGTCTTCAAGTTGATAGAAAACGAGAAAAACCATCTCTGAAACTCACTGCTGCCACCTATTATCACAGATATGAACTAAGTAGAGTATATTCGTGAAGGTTTTTATTAATAGCTATGTCCGTGATGCAATCCTGAACCAGTTCTGAACTATTAACTGTAAAATTGGTGAGTTTGAATTTTAGAATGTCTTTGGCCCGATATCATGTTACTAGTTCAGAATTACACTCTATTCAAACTAAATGCAAGTGGCGCGTAAACATTTACACGATAGAAGCACGTGAACAATTCTGAGGGATAATATGACGCAGGGACGCATTAAGGACGATCTCTATGAATTTTATAATATAAAATATTAAAATAATATGCCCCAGTATTAAGAACTTTAAAAACAAACTTTTATGGCACACCTAGTCATTCACTTACCTGCACATTTCTACTATTAATACAAATCATAGCTTGTACAGCGAAAGAATTATAGCGGAAAAAAATAAAGGTCCACTTGCAACTCAATACACCTCTGTAAGCACTCGCTCGCCGGGCCAGACTTTATTGCAGTCTAGCCAAATAGCAAGCCGATCACCTATGTATCACGCTCTAGCCATGCAACAACTTGTTAGACCGGGAGATAGTGACAGATTTTTGGACGTGATTTTACTCAATATGCCTTGCAAAGGGCATTATTTGGCACATATTCTCACAATAATAAGGTATGAATCAGCGAGTCATCCTGGGTTCTTCATGTGAAAAACTGAGTTTTCAATTATTCGAAAAATATGCGTTTTGATATGATTTTATACAGGCTGCCATGTGTTTTATAATGAAGTTCAAATTGAAAATTCCTCGGAAAACCATAGGCATACCTTTAGGGTGGGTCCAAAGGGCTATTATTGCCACGTGATCTTGTATTTTAATAATTAATTTTTCCACGTTTCTGAACAGGCTGCCGATGAGAAGTATGCAAGTTCTTATTATGAAAATGCTGAAAAAAGGATGGCATACCTTTCGCGCATGTCCAAGTACTGTTTAAATTGAATGTTATTTAATCATTTAAACGAGTTATTCGATGTAAAGTGTACTTGGATATGCGCAAAAGGTATGCCATGCTTTTTTCAGCATTTTCATAATAAGAACTTGCATACTTCTCATTGGCAGCCTGTCCAGAAACGTGGAAAAATTAATTATTAAAATACAAGATCACGTGGCAATAATAGCCCTTTGGACCCACCCTAACGGTATGCCTATGGTTTTCCGAGGAATTTTCTATTTGAACTTCATTATAAAAAACATGGCAGCCTGTATAAAATCATATGAAAACGCATATTTTTCGAATAATTGAAAACTCAGTTTTTCACATGAAGAACCCAGGATGACTCTCTGATTCATACCTTATTATTGTGAGAATATGTGCCACATAATGCCCTTTGCAAGGCATACTGAGTAAAATCACGTCCAAAAATCTGTCACTATCTCCCGGTCCATGTGTTTAGTTTGAATAGAGTTATATATAAATTATACCTATCTCATTTCTGACCAGGATAATAGATGGCACTAGTTATTTCACATATGATTTGCTGGCAACATAACAGTCGTGAACTGTCCTACATCCTTCCCACAACGATAACGTTTTTTTACCTTTCCAGGTTCAAGAAGTGTTTGATTTCATCAAGAATCTCCCCGGGTGCTCCGACTACGCCGAGGACTTCCTTATTCAAGAGATCGACGGTCAGGCCCTCATGCTGCTGAAGGAAGATCACCTGATGACGGCGATGGCGATGAAACTCGGCCCCGCGTTGAAGATCGTCGCGAAGATAGACGATATGCGTTTGGATAAGGAGCCGCCGAAACAGAACTGAGACGTGCCCGACGTTTTGTAAGAAAACTACATGAAGTGTGGTAGATGTGTATTTAGTGGAGGGTGGAGACGGAAAAAGAGTTTAGAGCAAGTTTAATTTGGGTTTATCAAAGTTGAGGTGAATTGTAAATGTTTGTTCAAAAATTCAGTTGTTTTTGTACTGAGAACTTTTTGTGATATTCTTTACAAAACTTGATTGAATTGCATGTGACGTGATTTTCAAAGTTTGATTTTTTAAATAATAGGCTAAATTGGTTTAGCCAAGGCAGTATATCAGCATTTTTTAGTTAAAAAAAATGCAAAAAATTATGAAGAAATTCCCAAATTTCCTTAAAAAAAATGGAGTCAACAAATTTTATATATTTGTATGCGATTTTCAGTTGAATTTTCTGACAAAAACATGAATATTTTGACATTTTTGGTAGATTTCCAGCCAGCAAAATGGATACTGTTCGGATTGCACAATGAATCATTTGGAGTAGTGGTTGCAAATTATTTTTGCACAAACTTCAGTGTGATATTTTTTATAGATAGTACATACCTATATTGCTATTTGTTCGACCAGTTTTTACACAGTGGGTTTTGGAAATAAATTTAATAGTAGTCATTTTAGAACTTATTCTCTAGTTTAAATCCCTGGGGATGATTTATTTATGGACCTATCAAAAGGGAAAGATCTCTGAAATAATATTCTAAAGAGTTACCCTCTCAGAAATTATAAGAAATTAATTAAAAACTACTAGTTATTTGTGCAACCAATATCAATTTCAGATATGAGTGACTTCACGAAAACAATCATCAGAAGTGGTTCAAATCCACACGATGCATTTTCTTTTTTACTATCAACAAAAATACAGATTTTATTGTTTACTATACAAAAATACAGATTTTATTGTTTACTATACAATACAATCTATATTTCTGTTGATAATAATAATAAAAAAAGAAAATGGAATTTGAACCTGTGATGAAATAAATGGTGCTTTCATAGGCACACGCCTTTACACCAATTAGGCTACATCCACTTCTGAAGGTCGTCTACATGAAGTTACTCATATCTGCAATTGACATTTGGTGCACAAATAATAATTATAGTAGTTTTTAATTAATTTATATTCATTTCGGAGAGGGTACTTCTGTAGAATATTTTCACATATAAATGTGATATAGATTTACTGTAGGGGTAAAGCCTTACAAAATATGAAAATAAAAAAATGTTTATTTTCAATTTTTGATTTTGCTTTGCAGCTTTCATATGCCTTAGAAGGGATTCTAGTAGCCTTCACGTTTAATTTTCTTTAATAATAATAAAAAAAATTAAATTTTGAAAAACTTTTCCGTATATAAAAATAAAGATCCTCTTTTTCTTGTAAAATTTCCCCAGAGTTTCATGTTTCTACAAATTGAAAAAAGTTAGGCTACTTTTTAAACTTTTTTTTTAAATTGTGAAAAACTGCATTTTTAGGTAAAATTTTATAAAATAAAGCCGATCCTCAGAGAAATAAGGTTATTTCTCTGAGATCCGATCCTTATTTTTATACGGGTGCCAGATTTATTTTTCAAAATTTAAAGTTTACCTACTATTCTAAAAATCTAAAAACGAAGGCTACTAGACTCCTTTCAAGTGCTTCAGTAACCTTTAAAAATCATTATTTCCCCGGAGTTTTATTTCTTACAATTGTGAAAATATTCAAAAAGGCAACATTAATAATTGCCATTTTTTGACATCATAATGGAAGTTGGTTAAGTTACTTAAGAAAAATAACTAAGTATACAATACCTACTTTAATAAGAAATTGAACTGAATGCCAACTCAAGTTAAAAGGGTTTCGATATTATAACAAATAACGACTAGTTACTTTCAAAAATGGCTCGAGTTATTTCTAAAGTAACTAAATTATAATATCTTAATGAAAATGAGTTGGCAAAATAATTAATAAATAATTTTTTTCGTGAATAATGCAAACATAAAAAATAGTGGTTAGGAGTTATCTTTTACTGTTTTTCAAGTATTTCAATTTGTGGATATCTGATAAAAATAGATGATATAATAAAAAAATAATACAAGGGATATCATTAAAATGGAAATGTTAGTAGATTGTGGAACTTTACAGAAATTCTGACAATAAGACATTGTTTTTATCAAAAATTACGAATTATCAAGATTTGTTAATTATTGTTGATAACTTATTTAATAATTGCCACTTATGGCCTATTTCATAATCTCACTAAAGTACTCTTTAAAATTATCAGGCGGTGCAGAATTAAACACAATATTGTCGGTCATTGTCATCTCTAAAATGGCTTCAGGTCATGATATTTGATTTTCCCCCCAAATAGATCATGCTTTGATTTAATAACATCTAATATATTTTAGTTATCCCAATTCGCTACAGATTTTAAATAAAAGTGAATTTACTTAATATGGGTCTGAGTTGATATGTCGGAGACTGCAGAGCTGGGAAAGATCATGCCAAAAAAAGATCTAGATCATAGATCAGATCATTTTTTAAAAAAATATCTAGATTATAGATCAGATCATTTAAAAAAAAAATCTAAGATCTTCTAAATGATCTAAGATCTTCTTAACGATCTAAGATCTTCTAACGATCTAAGATCTTCTAAACGATCTAAGATCTTCTAAACGATCTAAGATCTTCTAAACGATCTAAGATCTTCTAAACGATCTAAGATCTTCTAAACGATCTAAGATCTTTTAAATGATATAAGATCTTCTAAATGATCTAAGGTCTTTTAAAATATTTTCATAATTTTTAATTAAGAAAATTAATTCCTAATATTATAAATTATAATAGTTTCCTAATTTTGACAAACTTAGTAGAAAGTGACATCTTTCAAAACCGGAGCAAGTGCGATGATATGTCCAATTTTGCGTAACTAGTTTTGAAAAGTAAAATTTTACGTAACTGGTTACGTAAAGTTACTTCCATAACCGAACTGGTTACGTAATCAATCGTTTGATATACCTATGGAGAATAGGCCGGCGCCCTACCACTGCACAATTCGTTTCTCCCTCCAATGAATCAAAGCCGAATTCTTAAAAGATCTTATTTGGAAAAGATCTTAGATTCTTATTACGATCTTAGATCCCTTCAAAGATCTTAGATCTTTAAACAATCTTAGATCGTTGACTGACAAATTAATAAGACGTCTCACGGCTATAGCTTCATATCCCGGAAAATATATGGCGCCTATGGTCAACAATGTGTTTTGCATTGTATTTTATCTCCGGAAAGCGCATGGTGAGCCAGAGAACTGTCAAACACGACAGCCGTGAGCATTCTTTATTTATATTCCTCAGTCAACGCTTAGATCTTTAAAAGGATCTATGATCGCCAAATTAAGATCAAAGATCAGATCATTTTGAAACGATCTTTTTTGTTGCAGTAATCTTGTTTTTTTTTTTTTAGTAATTAGTCTATATAATTCTCTGTAATGAAACAAAACAGATCTAGATCTAAGATCAAGATCGCGATCTTAGATCTTTAAAATGATCTTTTTTAAATAGATCTTCTCAGCTCTGAGAGGCGGTGCCTTTTTTCAACATATCATATGTTTTGCCTCATACCTCTGTTTATTCCTCTATTTGGAAGACCGCGTCTGAAAATAACTGTTTTCGGCATATCGACATTGACAAAATCTGACATTTCTGGTAGGCTCTACTAACACTATTGGTCCAGGTTAGGGAAATCTTAGTTCAGTTATATGTCTAGAGATGGCCCAGAAAACGCTTAGCGAACCCTTTCTTAAAGAAACCATTGCGACAATGTTTCGATTGTTACAGAAGCTCCTTTAATTTTATAGGGTACTTTAGTTTGTTTATGAAATTTTAGTCCCAAATAAACTGCCCTGTTGTTCTCACAACCATAAGCAGGGAGCCACAAGTTTGGCAAATTTTCAAATTAATCTTGCTTAAAACTTGCGAAATAAGTTGTTCATTTAAAAATGTTCAAAAAAAAACACAAAAAGAACTATCACTTTATTTGTATTGTAATAATTAATTTTATTATGTAAATATGTTAATTTATTTTCTCGATATTTAAGACTGCCAAAAAATCTATTGATAATTTCATCCTGTTATGACATAATTGTTTAAATATTAATTAATTTTAGTAAAGTACGTGCCCGAGGGGCTCTATTTTAATTTCATATGTATAATGGTTGTAAATAATTGTATAAATCTCATAATAAAAGTCTTGTTAATGGTATTGTATATATTAATTATCTATATATATTAATTTTACTATTGTAGCGAAAGAAGAAGGCAACTTTGATTTGATCAAAGTGTTTCGGATAAATGTAATGGAAGAGCACTGTGTTCAAAATGTCACAGTATTTGTGTAAAACGGAGGATGTATTTATTTGTAATATTAATGTGCAATGTTCAAATTATCTCTAAATTAATAATAATTATTAATTTTTGTAAGTTATAAATCAATTTCGACGATATAATATACTGCCACTAAAGATAATAAAAAATTTGTAATTTGTATAAGAATTGGTATTATTTGTCCTAGAGAGTGCTTTGATCTTATAAACAACAAAATAACCTTTATAATTTTATTCTAGAACATTGAACTGGAAACAAAGAAGTGTTCCGTGGCGATACTGCTAATTATTATTCTAAAGATAATAGTTGGGTGTGAATAAAAAGTAATTTATTTTGGCCACTTGCCCTCGCTCGGTCATTGCAATTCATAAAATAGAACGGCGAATGGCTGAGTACCTCACAAGTAGCCAGATGCCTGTGTAGGTAATTAGTATTATCCTTGCATTTAAAAGGATAGCATTTAAGTTATTAGGAAAAACTATATTAGCATATATCACGAATATAAAAACCAGAGGCAATACTAACTAGTATTGCCTCTCTTTGCATAAAGCAAAGGTGCAAAGATTTTTTTGCTTGCATAGCCATGAGTCAACCATAGAGATCGATCTGGAGCAATACAAGCAGCATTGTTTATAATATAATAATAATAATAATTCTCACCCTCACAATACTCCAAACTAGGAGTACCCCAGAACCAACCACATGCTTGTGCGGGAGAGGGGGTCAATTACTGTTATTTTGACTTCGTTGTTATGTTTATGGACACTTGATACAAGGCGTGAAATTATGTTATGGTTATATTTAACGGTATATTTGAAAGTCTCAACATTTCGTAAAAAATAAATCAGGAGTATATGAAATATGTGTAGCTTTTGCGATTTTATTGTGCAAATATTCGCTATATATTCTCTCAATTTTCTTCCGATTATTTTTTTAGGTTACGTTAAGACTCTTTATGTTTATATTTAAAGCTGAGCCGCAATAGCAATGAGGTGATACTTGACAGGAATGCGAAGAATGCAGTCCCCCTTCCTCTCTGATAGTCTATTTGCTGTGATGCCGGATGAGGGCTTTATTTTATAGCGGATATTTATTTATTTAAATTCTCAACAATCAGTAGATTATTACAGAGAATTATATAGATTAATTACTAAAAAAAAACAAGATTACTGCAACATGTTTTTCTTACTTTTTTTCCCTTTATGTTTTTTTTCCAGAAATAATTTTTTTAGCTTCATTTTAAATCTGATGGTATTTCTTATACATTTGATTTCTTTTGGAATCTTATTATATAATAAAACTCCATCACAGAGAATTGATTTTTTCCCAAAATTACTTTTAAATTTTTGAATCTGAAAATTACTATTTTGTCTTGTAATTTTGGAATAAACAGGAATAAACTCTTTGAATAGCAATGCTGGAATATTTTTCTTTTTTAACAACTGAATGAATCAAAATGCATACTTTTAATTTATATAAACTTTCAAACCTTTTGGTTTATACAAATTTATTGTTGGTTCCAAGAAAGGTAGTTTATGGATGCATTTAATAACTTTATTTTGCAACTTTTTCAAAGGTTTTGTTGAATCATTGAGTAAAGGAATAATTCCTTTACTCAATGGTTGAATCCAAACTTGCTGATCCCCAAATTGAAATTAAATATTGTAATTTTGAGTATATTTTTCGAGTATTTCAATGCAATATAGTTCCTTATCCTATATAAAATACCTATTATTGGAGAAATAATGTTCCTAAGATATTTAATATGTGTTTTCCAACTAAAATTTGAGTCGAGATGTAAACCTAGAAACTTAATAGAATTTGTATGTTTAATTTCATTATTATTAAATGAAAGCTTTGGTTTAATATTTTCAATTAATTTACGTTTCGTGATAAACATATATTTGGATTTATCAAAATTCAGTGAGAGTTTATATAACTGTAACCATTTAAAAAGTTTCTCTAAATCATGTTCAATATGACAAAATATTTCAGAGATAGTTTCAGCAAAATAGACAATTGATGTATCATCAGCAAAAAGTTTAATACTGCCTTTCAGATTTAAATTCGACACAGAATTAATATATATTAGAAACATAATTGAGCCTAATGTAGATCCTTGTGGAACCCCACAATTTATACTCTTAAAAATATGTCGTAAAACCGGCGTTGCATCTGAGTGTGTGGCAACGCTGCATGCCCAGGATTCACCCGGATGTCTGCCATCCTATGCTAGCCACTCAGAAAAATAAAAACCTACGTCAGTTGCGAATCACGATTTCAAAATGCGGTTGTGTTTTAAAGTTTTTTTATAGTTTACAGTTTAATTTGTCAAAAAAAAAGTGTAAACAACTGTCAGTCCAGCTCGACAGTGCTTTAGAATGGGCCAAAAATGCCGGGATGTGCAGTCAGCGTATGTCCAAATAATAATAGAAACAGTAATGGAACGGAAATTAAGTATTATAGATTTCCCAAGGACCATAATCTTGCCAAAAAATGGATTACTGCGTGCCGCAGACAAGGACATATGGAGCAATTTAAATTCTGATTCGCAACTGACGCGTCGCAAGATGCGCAATGGCATACCGTGGATAAGTTTATCGTGATGCTAGCCACACGTGCTCTCCTTGCTTATGAGATTCGAACTCCTCCCACAGGCCCCCTTTGCTCCTCAGACCGAAAGTATCTTTTAAATGCGTCCCCGCTTTAAGGGTATATTTAAAAGTCTCTAAATTTCCTACAAAAATAAATCGGGAGTACATTAAATAAGTGCAGCTTTTGCGATTTTCTTGTGCGAATTACAGAAAATATTTGCTACGTGGAAGCCTATATTTTCTGTGGTGTGAATATTCCCTACCGCAATGTGTAACTGTGTGAACGTAGCTTAAGGCTTTAAAGCCATTAAGGCATATTACAAAAAGTTTTCTGTGGCCTATTATATGACATATACAGGGCGATTCCTACAAGCGGGACAAACCAAACATCCTTTTTTTAATGGGAACACTAAGTATATAGTTTCAGTTTTTTTTAATCTACTCTCAATTACAAGTCGTTCAGGGAAAATAGACCTCGTAACGCTTTTCGTATCATGTAGATTTCTTCCATATCCCAGTGCAGAACGTTTCTTATGCAAACACATGTGCGAAGTTTCTGACTCTTTTCTGAGCAGGTACGCCCATGGATCACTTTTAATCCTACGTTAATATTCCATAATTTTTTAATACTTGTAAAATTTCTATGTAAGGCATTGGAACTTATTTGTCCATTTATTTTGATTTTTTTTTATTAAATTTAGGATTGGCATCTTTAAAAAATCCTGATTTTTTAAAATATACATCCTTCTGTGGAAGCTGGAAACAACCCAATTGTTAAAATTTCTTATCTTTACTTTTACATGCCATGGATTTTTTAAGAAATAAAGCCCTTTTTAGGTAAATGTGGCTAAAATTTGTAACATTTAATTATAGCAGTAATTAGAAATATGTGATACAAACATGGAAGTTCTTCAATGGGTAAATATTCAATTAAATAGAGAAGCAAGGCAAATTTTTGCGAACGTTTATAGTCTACAATAAATAAGTTATTTATGAATATTTCCGTTAAATAAACAAAAACTACAATAATACGTCTAAATAAAAAAAGGGCATTAGGAAATTTGTTTCTTGTGTTCACATATCAATCGTGTTTCAATAACTAATTACCGATAGCAATAAAGTAACTGTAATCTTACTACGGCAGAAAAAACTAAAATGAAAAAAATCAAACAATAGTTTTTCATTGCTTGACCTGCCAGCTTAATATAAAATCAATGACAAAATTTGCATTTTTCATGCCTCTAATCATGTAGTAAACATGAGTTCAGCAACCATGAATAATCAGTCTGTAACAATAATAATGGTGAGAGATATTACCAATTTTAGTTTTTCTCATAATTCAAAAAGTTTTAAAGCAATATTTTAAAATTTTCATATAATATTCTTAGTAGGAACATATCTATACATACAAAACAAAGAAAATAAGTTTACTATTTATATGGAAATTATCAATCATTGCAACAACTCTTTCAATACAGGAACTTTAGGTAGGTACCTACTTATTTCTGGTATTTCGACACATTTTTTTACCGTTAAAATTTTCAGTGTTTATATAATATCGAAGTTCCGCCAGTCTATTTTTTCTTTAACACCGAGGTGGGTTGCAACAGTTAACAATGACATTTACCGAAGAACCCGGTCTGTGCAATAAATGCTAACTGTTTTATTTTCTCCATTCCTTCCTAAAAAATAAAATTTGCAATGCAAACTCATGCAGGAGAATGCGAATAGGCATTTCGCAGACAGTTTAAGGACGGCTTGAAAACCGACTTGAACTAGTTGAAGTACCAATTTTTCTCGACTTGTTTTGTGCGTAACGAATCCGCCTTTTCTAATTACGCTTGCAGAACGCGTGGAAATTCTCAATAATAATTTTTCGACCTTCAATTTGAACGATATAGCCTTTGGATCAAACATTTTTTTCGCGAAGACTGCGGGCCGCCAGTTTACGCATAACAAATCGTCACACTTCCTGATCGCGACCTCAACCTCACGTAAAAATAACAAACGGGCAATTAATTATTTCAATCGCGGTATTATTGCTATATTTTGGTGTTATCGATTTAATACATGATTGTTTTTTTAAATATGTACAGATTGGCTCACTATAAATTGACACCCGCCTTAACTTGTTAGTTTTTGAGGTTAGAAAAAAGTTTTTGTACGAAAGTTTATTCTAATACAAAGTTTTTTGTGACGCTATTTTACCTTATACGGTGTGTTCTAGAAAGCCGTGGCAGACATAACTTATGTTTTTTTTTTAATTTACCACCTTGTATATTTTTGGATTATTGAATTCTACGCATTTTTCTGATTCCAACGAGGTATATATGTCCAAAGCACGAAAGAAAACGTTTCTAAAGAATGCGGGCAGCGTTGCGAGATTTCCTATACGAGTAGGCGTTATTTATTGGCGAATGCAAGTTTTATCATATTGAAGCCGAATTTCTGAACTCTGTTATACCGAAAAAATAAAGCTCGCATCACGGGACCACTTACCCATTTTTGTTTATCATTTATTTTTAACGCGGTGTGATAAAACACCTATTATATTTTGTTCAACATTATCGCGTCTACCATCGCCTTTGAAATACGGCAACACAGCACTTCTGAGAAGGAGTCGGCTGACAAAACCAGTTAGCCAACGCGTTTTGTGCCTGTTTCTATAGTACCATTGATTAAGGTATTCGGATCCTTATTCAATAATAGTACCTAAAGTTAACTGCGTATTTGGGCTACCATACAGACCTCATTTTTTAGGCCGCTGGCAAGTTTTTTCCGCCGGCTCTGAGAGCTCAGTGGCGTTTCGTAAGTTCGGGAGTTAACGTGTGCAAAATGAGTAAACAGGGAAGAACGTTGCATTCTCAAGCACGAGAAATAATTGCCAATGTTATAAGGGTTTGCCTTCCTCCAGAATCTAAGGCATCACCGTTAAAAATAATATTAACAATAAATTAAATAACAATTATATGAAAATTAAGTCAGTGAGTTACACAAAATTGAGCTACGCCCCTGAACTGTGACTAATTCTATAATATTTGCGAGTTCTTCCCCCTTACGTCGCACGCATTCTGCCGTAAGGAGAACTATATAATATTATGTTATGTTCGCTCCAACCGTTCGTTCAGAATTGAGCCTTTTTTGTGGGGGATTACTCCTTAGATCATAGCACAGACCCACGGGCGTAGCCAGGATTTAGTTTTGGGGGGGGGGGGGTTAGTTTGAGAAGTAAATAAAACAACAAAAATATACTTACATGAAATTTAATATCTATATATTCATCCGAAAAACTACGACATATTTATAAAGTTCTTAACTTTAAATGAAATGGATAAATTAATTTCGTTCCTCTGCGCTAAATCTAAAACCATTAAAGAAGAAATCTTCGGCTTTAATATATCCACTACTTCATCTGCATGAATTTCTGTTCCATAGTGAATGTTCATTAGAGCCAAACCATTAAGTCTGTTTTTACTTGTAGTGTTTCGTAAATAGTTTTTCAGTCTCCTTAGGCTCGACAAAGACCTTTCTGGGGTAGCAGTGGATATACAGGAATGGTAGCCAAGATTTTTAGTAATGTGTAAATATTAGGATAAAGGTTTTTATCGCACATATCTAGGCATTCCAAACTAGATTTCGGGGTAGGCAAGTTCGGCTGCAACTGCGTCTGCCTCTCGTCAAAAGATGGCGCTAGGCGCTACTATTACTACATATATTCAAACGTAATAATAATTTAACTCTTCACTCCTCGTATTTTTAGGTAATATTTTGCTTATTTCGGGGGGGGGGGGGGGGGTTTGAACCCCCGAAACCCCCCCTTGGCTACGCCCGTGCACAGACCTATATAGCGAAGCTATATAGCGAAGCTATATAGGTCTGTGATCATAGGTTGCCATGCAAGACAAATACCAAATTATAGTAATAATTATTGACAGTTTGCAAGTACATTCACGCTTTGGAAGACAAAATGGGCTATTTTAAGATTTCAGAGAAAAATGAAGACGGGAAATGGAGAGAAATGAGAAATTTTAAATAGTAACATACTTAGTTAACTTCGTCAGATTTATTGTTTGAAATTTAATTTTTCCTTAAAACGACAATAACATTCAGAAAACGGATATACGTATTACAAATGCTGGACACATGGCCTCCATCTTGCGCAATGCATTTATTGCTACCTATTTGCTACTAACGATACCGAATTCTACCTTTCAGTGTTTCTAGTTTTCCCGGTCTGTCATAATAAATTTAGTTTTTTAACTAACCCCACCAAAAAAAATATTATCCTTTTTCTAAATGTTATTGTCGTTTTCAATAAAAATTTAATTTCAAACAATAAATCTGACGAAGTTTATTAACTATGTTAACTATTTAAAATTTCTCATTTCTCTCAATTTCCCTTCTTCGTTTTTCTCTGAAATTTTAAAATAGCCCATTTTGTTTTTCAAGGCGTAAATATACTTGCAAACTGTCAATAATTATTAGGTACTATAATTTGGCATTTGTCTTCCACTTCCATGGCAACCTATGACCCAAGGAGTAATCCCTCACAAAAAAAAAGGCTCAGTTCTGAACGAACGGTTATACGGTTATAACATAGGTATATAATTCGTTGGAATCAGAAAAATGCGTAGAATTCAATAATCAAAAAATCTACAAGGCGTTCCATTAAAAAATATATATGTCTACCACGTCTTTCTAGAACACACTGTATAAGGTCCAATAACGTCAAAAAACACTTTTTTTCTAACCTCAAAAACTAACAAGTTAAGCCAAGGGGGTGTCAATTTATAGTGAGCCACCTTGTACAGGGGGTACTAGAAGTGTATTTTTGAAGAAACTCACTGTTACTGACCGAGACATAGATAAGTAGGCATATAGATTCGCGATATCTATTATACTTTTGTATATTCCTTTGCGCCAAATCGGCGCCAAATGATTGCGTACAAATTTGTAGTTGTTGGGAACCATGTCAGAAGATAACGCGTGT
The DNA here is from genome assembly GCA_963920635.1 of Pseudeuparius sepicola. NCBI lineage: Eukaryota > Metazoa > Arthropoda > Insecta > Coleoptera > Anthribidae > Pseudeuparius > Pseudeuparius sepicola. The sequence continues at coordinate 122,699,962 of OY987299.1, read as the reverse complement.
TTTGCGTGCTATCATGTTATCTTTGCTGGTACCAAGCAATGTGATGATTGGGCAGTTTAAAAATTTCTGCACTTTTGACTGGTTAGATAACCAATCAACCTGTTTATTTTAATGGGTGCATAACAGAGGTCTAGAATTTATTAACTATTTAACCAATCAATCAATCATTGTTATTATGTTTAAATAGCTTAGCTAGATATTGTTATGTAAATATTTTAAATTATTGTCGGGTATTTGAGGATTGTCTGATGTTAAAAGATACCTACATTTTCATGGTAATGAAGAAATTTTTTTATTTTATTTCCATATTTAAGAATGCGTAAGGTTATTTATTAACTACTTATACTTACTCACATTTTATTGAAAAGTAAGTAAAAAGAAATAATACTACTGTTGTGGTATGTGTTCATCAACGGACTTTTACACACATGATATACCTACTTTAATAAATGACAAATAATATATAACATTATAAAATGTTACTATACTATATTATATTATTATACTATATTACTTATATTTTTATTTATATTTATATTATATTATAGTATATTACTGATTTACTCAAATAAATGGCAATACTGCTTGTACCATAAAGTCTAAACGTCACAAAACTTATTCGAAATAACAACTATAAGTTTAACTTAGGTATTATTAAAGCACCACACTTTTCTTCCTTTTGGATAAAAGCCTATACAGGGTGTCCCGTAAGTCATGGATCAAACGGCTCTGGGTGACAGGGTGAACCAAATTTGGTATATGACATGTTGTCATGAACAGCCAGAACTCCTGCCAGTATCAAGCTCACCGGTTGACCAGTGGCGGAGATAGGGGTCACCGAGAAAAATAATTTTATAAAAAAATAATGCAATACGATGGAATTTAGTTCCCGAAGCAAATAAACCACATGAGTCTTAAAAAGAACTTCAGTGCCGAGGTACATATTATATATTTTTTTGAAATCGGAAAAAAATGTTTTATTATGCGAAAAAATAATTATAAGGGACCACCCGTCCATGAACCGACTGCGATCGGCATTGCTTGACTGACTTTGACGATTGCTCTACCTAGGTCAAGTATAACGAGACACGGCACTTTCTGACAGAAAATCCAATCTGCTGCCTATTGTGCAGCCTTCATGTAAAATAGATTAATATTCAAACCTACTAAAATATTTACACTGAAAGATTGCGCTGCTATAGGTAACAATTTTGCAATGTGTACGAAAAGTTAAATGGGCCTTTATTGGCCGGGTTTTGAATATTTTCTCACTTTGACGGGCGATGGCTCCGCGTCTGACGTTTGATGTTTACATCTCGCCAAGGCCTACTTATTGAAAAAATCGTACAATAATGGGTTACTTCAGTGCCGATTTCGGAGCTTTTAATGACGATTTTGAAACACTTCACTGCCGATTTCAAGAAAAAGTTATATTTTTTTCGATTTAAAAATATAGAATGTGTCCTTCACTGAAGTTCGTTTTTATAACTCACGTGGTTTTTTGGCTCAGCCTTGCAGGCAACTAAAATTCCACATTCGTTATGGAGTTCTGCGTTGGTATACACAAATAGCTATTTACAAACATATAAAAACTGTAAAATTGATATACAATATCTACCGCATCATTTTTGAACTTTTGTACTAATAATTAGTGTTGCGTCTAATAACTTATTAACTGCACAGTAAAAAAAACTAATTTTGTCATACGCTTTATACTGTGTCACTTTTAAACATATGGGGTCAGATTTTAAGTAAAAAATCGCTAAAAAGTTTTCATGAAAATCGGGGGTATAAAAAAATCGTAGCCGGCCCTGGATTTCCAAAATGGTAGGAAGGTCAAAAGAAGCGGTTTTTGAACGACTCCCAAATAAAAAAGTTCTTACTAATATCTAAAAATAGAGATTTATGGATTTGTAGGTACCTATATATTTAAAAGTAGACCCCCTGTAGGTACAATTTCGTCGAAAATGTTTCGATTGTCGTTAAAAGCGGAGATCAGACAACTGTTTCCTGTTAAAAGCTTGTTTTGATTAGTCGAAATTTGTAAAATCCTGTCATTTCATAATTGGTAGGTAGTTATACAGGGTGATTCAGTTTTTTTCTGCCACACTTCAACAGGTGATAGAAAACCAAAAAATAACCGCACTTTCTTCTATAAACTATGTAGTTTTAAGGCCTTATAAAAAGTTACAAAGAGTTAAAGTTGTAAGAAATACGTGGACTTTATTGAATATTTACCAAACTAGTTCAGATATTTAAGTCATACGAGTATTTCGTACACGTTATAACGGCATAGGTTAGCATAAAACCTGTTAATATCACACACCTTGAACAACCAGTGGCGTAGAAGTGGGTAATTAGTATAATCGTTTTTAGAAAAAAAAATGAACCACCTTGTATAGCAATAAAATGTATTCAATTCCTTATGTAAATTCGTTGACTGAAATATCCGAATATTTCAGTCAACGGTTAATTTTAATTTTAAACAAAAATGTCCTCTTGGTAATTTTTCGTATGTCTCATGGTTCATGGTTCCATAGCAAATTTGATTTTTTGTATTATTTCGGGGTATTTCTGAAAAATTATTTAA